>JALMGA010000006.1:53533000-54781500 GCA_023333525.1 Aspidoscelis tigris stejnegeri | reverse complement strand
TATATGGCAATGTTCTTTCCTCATAAATCTGCAGGTGTACAAATGTAAGACCAGAAAGCATTTCAGGACCATTGTTAATTGTCTAATGTTTACCACAGTATTTTAAAGGTGGCTTTCATTATTTAAAGAGGCTTGAAATGTGATGAATTGTTCAGCCCCCCTTACACACACACACGTACAATTGAAGTCATTTTCTCTGTATTAGAAGTCCTTTTTGATTATAAAGATCATTTATAATACAGTGATTTATTACAAGCCTGGTGCAACACTAAGCTACATTTATTTTATTTTATTTCATTGGCAATAAAAAAGGATATATTACTAACTCCTAACTAATATATGGAAGGACTCATTTAGGATAAATAAAATTCTGGCCTAAAATCCAGTTTGCATTCTAATCTGTATGCAGTAGGCATTGCAGGAGAACAGTTAACTGTCCTTCCACAACACCTGCTTCCCATCTCCTAAACAGCTGGGGCTGGAATGAAATAAGGGTAGTTGTGGTTCAGGAACATCTGGAGCATCACAGTTGAGCACTGCTACATTAAGAATTGCTGTCCCAGGGGTCCACTTTTGTCATGTAGCCTTTCGTGAGTCCCTTTATTGAAGAATCAGTGCCATTTTACAATGGTATTTAAGAATTTCTACTGGTTGCTTGTCTGTTTCTGAAGCATACTGTGGTGCTTAACATCTAACCAACCCTCAAACTGAGTATTTAATGATAATTAAGGTAAAATATTTAAGGGATATTTTATGATTAAATAAATAAATATCACTGAATTATACACAAATATCAGAACTGTTTTTGGTATGCAAATACAGTTTTTCTTCCTATTTTTCACATCTTAGTTACTTAAACTGGAATCATGAAGAAATTCTGGGGTGCTCTTTTTCTGATATTTCATTCAGTCAATATGAACACTCTCATTAACATAAATAACATTTTTCTAAGTGTCCAATAATACCTCATCCCGTTTCTAATAACAAAGCCCAGAACAATCTATTAGGGTACTCAACAAGAGCTCCCTTTTTCATATTTGAATACAGTGGGTTCTATTTTGTTCTTATTAATAAGACAGAAGAGAACTTGATTTGAAAATCTCTGTTGACTGAGTACAAATAGTTTTGATAAGCAAGAACATACAAGAAGAGAATGATTCCCAGCTCCATAGTGAGATCAAGTAGAATTACTAGCTAGAATTAAAATAGTCTAAGCTTTTTTCTTTTCTTTTTTCACCCCCAAAGTTTCCTATCTGTCCCTAAACCATCCAAAACCTCATATTAAAAAAAAAAGAAATAAAATACAACTCCTGTGGAAGTAGCAATTATAAGTCAGAGGCAGGTCTTTCATTCTGTTTGAGATTCTGATATAGCCTCCTTGTCACAATCCATATGTACATGGTCCTGCCAATTTTCAGAGCAAAGAACAAGTTTTTTTAAAAAAATCATAGCTGAACAATTCTCAGAAGTATTTTTATTATAAATTACTCTTGGCATTTTTTGTAATTTGGACATTGTTTTTAACCAACATCTGTCAAGCTCTTGCACTTATTGGATACTTTGTGATACTCTGATAAGAGTGACTCTCAGAAATTTAAATAATAATTGTAGATCCTCCAACACATAATGCAAATGTTCGGGTGAATGCTGGCAATGTTCCATTCCTCACTCATGCAAGGAAAGGGACACTTTCAGACTATGACAGCATCTTTATCCTTACATCTGTCTTTCACCTGAATGCTCTGGTTATAAAGAAGCAAGTAAAGGTTTTGGTTGTTTCTTTGTTTCTTGATATTTTGGTCAAGGTATATCAGAGATAGTGAAGTTCCAATTTCCATAAACATACAAAGCAATATGTAAATATATATTAGTGTAGAAGAGGGGAAGTTTTTTTTTTTAAGATAATATTACTACTAATCTCCTTTTCAGTATATCCATTCATGTTTACCCTCTATGGATATACCCTTCTGTGTAAGGTATTGGAGACGGTCATGGCTGTTCAACTGTAGTCATGGTTGGAGAACCATTTCAGTTTGGCTTCAGACCCTATTATAGTACTGAAACCACCTGGGCCACCTATTTGACGGCCTTTTCCAGAATGCTACTTTGTTGGTTATCTTGGATTTCCCAGTAATTTTTAATAATATTTTAAATAATTTTTAAAAACTATGGTATCCTTCTAGAAAGGCTATGATTTGGGAGTTGGAAGCACCTTGTTGTGATTGTTCTGCTCCTGTCTCTACAGGAAATACCAGTGAGTAGTTGTGGCATTCAACAGGCATCAATTTTATCTCTCATGCTCTTCAACATATAGAAGATGTCATTGGGAGATGGCATTTAAGTACAATGGCATCAGTATGCAACAAATTCTTTTTTTCCCCATTCCATCTGAATCAGGAAACATGGTTGAAATGATTGATGAGTGTTTGGAGGTGATAATGGGCTGGATTGGGAAATGCAAACAACTGAAGCTGGATCCATTGAAGAAGGGGGTACTGTAGGTCACATGTTCTTGGGTATGTAAAATAGGGAGACATCCTGTTTTCAATAGGATTGTAGGAAACCCCCCCTTGTTTTGGTATTATGGGAAATCCCATAATATTCCAGCTTACCTTCTTCTGTGACAAGGAGCTTTTGGGATCGGATTGATGGGAGCTAGTGGAAAACCAGCCAAGCACACAAAAACTACAAAGGGAAGTAGGCAGTATGGTTTCTGGTATTCCCTCTCACTGTTTCTCACAATGTCTTGCTAGACATGAAGATAAACAGAACACTGCTCTTAATGCCTGGGTGGGTGGGTGGGGGCAGGAAGAGGCCATTGTGGAATCTAGAGGTGTCTAGTGGTCCTTGAAGTGAAGGTACCAGCAGCATATTTAAAACGGGGCAAGCATTTTTGTAGTGTTTATGTTTATTTCTATTTATTTATTTAATGAAAGTGTTCCCCTCCATTGCTCTTTCATCCAAAACCTCTTCACTTAACAACAAAATTGCTTCTTTCCAGTTGTTCACAGCTCACTGAAATTCATCTTCTATTCCATCCTCATTGTTAATTTTTGGAATTTACTGGAAGAAGTGTAGGCAAGTTTTCCTGTTTAGCAATGCAGCATGATTCTTCTCCACCAACAAAACTCTGTTTCTGAGCTCCCCTTTGTTTTTCTCCTTTCCTTTCTCCTTGTTGTCTTTGAGCATAACTCAGTCTAAAGATCATGCAAAGATACATCGTGTGCAGAATTGTGTATGACTGTAACTAAAGCACAAAACCAAGTACATGTGATAACAAGTAGAATATCCTAAATTCAATCTGTTGCAACAGATGATTATTTTTGGTGAGCAACCTAAGAGAGTCACTCCCAGTCAGTGGGAAGATGTTGGGCTACAAAAACAAACAGCATTTTTTCCAGACAGTTTAATAAGGTATAAAACATAAAACTCTGGATTTTTTTTAAAGTTATTTTAGCATGCTGCCAGAACAATAATGCCTACATATACTATAAAACACTGTATAAGCATGTGTAATAGTTGTTGGCATTAAATAATTCACTGAAAGTAGTTCAGACCCATAGAGTATAGGATTTTTGCCAAACAAATCCTGAATCAGGTTCAAAATAGGACCATTAAAATGTAAGGGTTCTATAGTGAAGATATTAACATTCTGAGCAGAAGGAATTAGTGTCAAGGCATCACTTATTACAGTTAGTTGGGCATTGGCTCTGAAGATGGAGAACTGTGGGTGCTAATTGGATCTTAATTCATGTGAAATGTCTTGGATAAGTACCAGCAGCAAGTCCTAACAGCTGAAACCTTGACGCTTTGAGCATTTCTCACAGCCACACCCTCTTGAAGATGTTAGTAAAATACTTGGCAAAATATTGAAGAATGTGGGAGAGATTTTTTTCACTTACATAAAAAAGAATCAGGATGTTCACATTCATTCTTAACCGTAAGAAAGTTTTTGACTAACTAATGGTGGATATTTTATTTGGGCGGAATAATTGTATGCTCCAAAATTATTTGACAGTGCAATTTTATTGTGGGCAGCTGGTAGAAATCTCCATATCTTCATGCCCATTTACTGCAGCTGAGGATCCCATCCAACATGCTATGCACATTAGCGAGGGAACATTTCAATTGCATTCCTGACTATTGCTGCTTATTTGAGAATTCCTTCTAAAAATCTATGTTTTATATTTTCTTTCTCTTCAGCCCTTTGAGTCAGTGTTGTTGCACTGAACATTCTTCACTATTCCTCTTATCTTGTTGACTATCTACTGATGCATCTATCCATTTCATATAGGGTGTTTTTCCACTGTCACTAGAAGTACCCATTAAGTACCCATTAATGGGTACAAAAATGCCATTTCATACCCATTAATGGGTGCTTAATGGGTACTTTTAGTGACAGTGGAAGAACACCCCTAGATACATGCAGTCACAGCCTGTATGGTACGCTTTAGCAGAGAATCCAAAACATAGAGATAAAACCTTAACCTGAGGAGGAAAAAGAAAGAACAATATCTCATTCATTTGTTTAATGCAGCATAGCATTCAAAAGGATTATCTCTGGAAAAGGAGATATGAATGGGATATGCCATGCAGCTGGATGGCAGGGGCATGCTACAGAACTCTATAGAAACGTAGTTACATTGGAATACTGGCTGCAGTAGCCCCCTTCACAACCCTAGAATAGCTGTTGTGACAAGATGTGCAAGTAGAGTCTGTAGGATTTATGGTCCCTGGCAGTGATTCCAGGCATATTTTTCATTGATGTATTGACTCCTGAGACTTGTGCATATCAAAGTAACAGTCTTGTGAGGCTTATATTTGGCCAAATACAATTCGGGAATGAGCTCTGCTCAGCATGATACCTACAGAGTGCTTTAAGTGGAGAGTCAGGACTTTTTTGGTTGACCCTTTAAGAAAAGTCTTCCTTCCATAGACACACATTCCAGACTTTGGGATGGGGGTAAGGCAATTGAAGAGAGAATATGTTTGCCATTACCATCTCAAATTTGCCTAGAGGGCACTTCATTAAGCACGTCCAATTGCACCATACATTTGCTCAAGGAGCCAACTTCTGTACAGGTGCCTGAAGGATGAGACACAGTGATTACTGTTTTGAAAGATACCTCCATGTCCCTATTATGGGACACAGAG
The DNA here is from genome assembly GCA_023333525.1 of Aspidoscelis tigris stejnegeri. Classification (NCBI taxonomy): domain Eukaryota; kingdom Metazoa; phylum Chordata; class Lepidosauria; order Squamata; family Teiidae; genus Aspidoscelis; species Aspidoscelis tigris. Next base: position 54,776,346 of record JALMGA010000006.1, on the reverse strand, counting down.
GTATCTTTCTAGTGATGACCCACAAGACTGCAGTGAGGGTGGGTGCCTCAGATAACAGTCACACCTGCAGTGTGCTCACTATGAGGCATCATTGCTGACATATGTAGATGCTCCCAAAGGCGGAGATGCAACATTAGTTAAGAACAAATATAATGAAGTGATTAGGAACTAAGGGCTCATCCCCATGTGGCTGCCAATTCCCCGTGGTGGATTCGGGGGACCCTTAATGCAAATCTAATTTGCATTAAGGAGTCCCCATGGCAATGGAGGACAGGGTAGGTTCAAGGTGAACCTGCCCATCCCCATGAAAACCGCAGCAAATCCCTGCATCGGGATGCCACGGTTTTCTCTCCCCCCACCCCGTTGCCTGAGCACTTAATTGTTCAGGTAAGGGCTTTATTTGCCCCAAACAACCACCTGTCAGGTGGGTATAAGGGCTATAGAGCAGGGAAGATTTTTAAAAATAGATGTGAGAGCCATTTAAAACAGATGCAGCTGTCACGGCTGTTTTTTGAAATCTTCCCTGCTCTTTACAGCCCCTATACTCACCTGACAGCTGCTCTGCAACCAAATAACCTGGGAGCATCCACATGACCCCAGGGCAATACATGCTAGCCCCTTATTTCAGATGTAGTACACTTGCTAAATGTTTTTTTAAAAAAAAACACGTATTGTCTCGCATGTAGCCCGTTTTAGGGCTTTGAATGGAGACACTCCCGAGGCGACCTCAGAATAATTTCGGAATATTTTCAGCATGGGGATGGGCTCTAAGAGAACCAGCAAAAGAATTGTCAGTGGGGTGAGAGGTACACTATTTACACAACCAGCATTTGCCAGCTTTGAAGATTTCGAAGGTGCAGAATGAAAGCTCCACAGCTGCAATGTTTCTGCCCAGTGTGGTTTAGCATTAGAATGTTGCCAGGCAGAACTACTGTCTGGGTAATCTCTTCTACTACTTTGTCCCCCACAGGAGGTAGGAATGAAATAAAGGTGAAAACCAGCACCCAGTAGGTCCAATGGAGGTGCATATGTATGTTTGCTGGGTTCCAGGGATGCTCTAGGAGGACTTAGTTTGCTCTGTGTTGATGCAGAACAATCAGAGTTGGTTGTATCCTTGCAAACCATGGCACATTTCAGATGAAAAAGAGATGAAATGTACACCTGCTCAGAAGTATCATAATACAGTGGCTGCATTCTGACACAGGGTTTAATCAGGCTTGAATTCAGCTACAGTTCTCCCTGTTCTGACAATTTACAAGGGATCCCCCATTTCTGCAGGAGAATTTCTATTCAAATTTAATGGGGTCTCGCTGCTGGATCTAGAAATACTCCACACTATATAGCAAATGGGAATGCAAGTAGGTTTGGGGGGAAGGGAACCATGCTTTAGGGGCATTCTCCTCAGTTTCCCCTGACCCAATGAGAAGCCATGATTTTGCTTGCCCTTGTCCCCACTTCTGCATGCTAAGGGGATCATGCTGACTGAAAGGGACATGGGGTGGAGGAAGTGAAGAATGAAGAGTCTGCAGCAGCTAACAAGAGATATATGTATTGTGGGGGTGAAATGTAACAAGAGATCAGATATATCAGGGAGTGAAGTGTCTGATTTTACAAAGAGATCAGCTATTGTGAAAGATGCAAAGCCATTGGCTGTTGTGTAAAAGCCTGGCTGATCTATCCCTTCCAGCATCACCTCTTCAATCACCCCTTTTTCCTCACTCCTTCCCATTTCATGCTATTCTGATCTACCAGTCTCACATGAAACACAAGGGAAAGTGATCTTTAATCTTCTACTTCCTCATTAAGATGAGGAAGAGGCTGTGCCGTGGTGCGGAGTGAAGCAGTGAACAAAAGCTGCTGCCAAAGGACTCCATGATCTCTGGGAGCAGGTTTATATAGGGGGTGGTGTTTGAATTGCCCAGCCCAATGAAGGCAGGGTATGATGGTGTCCAAATGCTGACTGCATGGGGAGGGGGTTCTGCTGAAGGGGGTAAAGAGGGAAGGGGCCTCCTCCCATTTGGCACTGAAGAATGGAGAGTGAGTCCATATTAGTGGGAATGCAAAAGACCACACCTCGCTGCTAATTTTAAAAGCCCTGAATTAAAACCAGATTAAATTGCCTACTGGGAACCTCACCTAAGTCTTAAAGACATTGCTTTTTTAACCCTATGAGTTTTCAAAACTACAAGTTTATCAGACAGGACAGTAGGTTCATAAGAATAAATACAATATTATAATGCTTTTGCTAATCAATAAGGAACCACAGAAATCATAATTTGTTTTCAAATGTCAGGCCTTTCTCCACTCTCTGTGTATAGTAATTTCATATGTTCGACATTTGCAAGAGGAAACATCCCCTTTTTATTTGCTTACTGTAAAATAAAAATGAAAAGAAAAAATCTGGCGCTTCCCCAACTTATAATATTAGCAATGTGCCATGTGGCCCACTGAAATGAACACCTATATATGGTAAATGCTGATTGATAGCACTTTTGTTTGTACTTTATGGCAGATCATAAAACTAGTGTGGGAAGTGTCAGGAAAAAAATCACTCACAGTGGTAATGTTTCACAATTCTATAAGAAGAAAAGTGCTGAAAGTTAAAACAGATATCTAGTGAAGCTTTGATGTTACGAACTTAAGAAATTTACACAAATGATCTAAGTGTTCTCTGTGTTCTAGTAACACTTCATGTACTACTGTCTTCCATTTTGGACCTGTGTATATTTGCAAAAAAACTTTCTCATAAAGGGTCCAGACTTCTTTTATTCTTCACCTGCCTTGTGGCATGAGAATGAAAACTTCATCTATCTACAGCATCCATCCCAGATTTTGCATGTCAGAAGAAACACAATTAGATTTATTGTCTGGCACAATGTCTGTTGTGAAGCAATATTTTGCCTATGTAAGATAAAAATGTCATGAGACAGGCTGATGGCTACAGTTTCGATGGAACAGTTGAGATATTCAGGAGAGTTGAAAGCAGTGCTAAAATGTCACTGACAAATACCCATGGAGAGATGAATCTGCTTTTGAAGGTTCGTTTTCTTAGTGCTTATGCTGAGGAGAAGCTGCCTCTATAGATAAAAGTTTTCTTCCTGAAAACCTTTGCTTAGCTGTCAGACAGCCTTATAAGATCTTTGTATATGTCTATTTAAGAGCCCCCAACTTGCCCCGAAGTATCAGGACCAATTCAAAAAGTCAAAAAGATACGTACATGCAACTTACCTGTCTTCTCCAGAGCATGCAAGGGCATGTTACTCACAGGAAGGCCTAGGGAGAATGTGAAGCAACAGTAGGGCTGAGTTCCCATTGCCACTTTAAAATGGTTTAAAAATGGTTTGGATCCTCTTCATCCCCCCTCCCCCCAATCATTTAAAGTGGCTTTCAGGGGTATTTTGAGGATTATTTGGCTAAAAAAGGAATAAATAAACATCTGTTTTTTCAGGTGTTTTTTTTTCTGGTTTTGCTTTTAAAACGCTTCTTTCTTATTGCTGAGGGAACACTACATGAAAGGGGTGGGATTTCACCGTGCAGAACAGCTCCTTGTCAGTTAAAATGCCAGGTTTCCCCTCTACAGCAGACGGTTTCATTGTAACAATTCACCCACTTCACACCTTATAACAATGTTTCCTTTCCCACCCATGGTTCCCCTCACGCACACACAAGCCTAAAGATCAAGGAAAGAGGCAGGGAGGATTCTTGCCCTTCACAAGCGATCCTGCACAATTCTGCCTGTTTCCCTTCTTCCTTGATCCTTAAAAGGGGAAAGGGGGGAAACTGCAGGAACTGGGAGAAACAAGGAACTGGGAGCCCTCAGTCCATCCCACTCTCTCACCTGCCCACCACAGTGGTAGCATTGCTTGCTCACTTGCCCAGCTCCCATGGGGGGAGTGCACAAGTGTGTGTGTGTGCACAGGAGCGCTTGGCATCCCCAGCAGCTCCCGCCATGCCTGTCAATGCCTCCACCTTCTGACAGGTCTCTCGGCCAGAGCAGGCAGTGTGTGAATGTGTGCTTGTGTGATGGGGCTTGATCACCAGCTTTTTGATCTCCTAGGTGTTTTTTGAAGAAAGGAAGGAGGCTCAGGAGGGAGGGGCAGCTAGGATTTCCCACCCTTGGCCACGTCATCAGATCAAACCCAATGGGGAGAGAGGGTGGGCAAAGGGTGGGGAGAAAAAAGATTCAGTTTCCCCAATGGGTTTTTGGAAGTGGTTTTAATCTTTTTCCTGCGCGGACAGATTTGTGGGTTGACTGCGATTGCCCATGCTTGTTTGCTTCGTTTTAGAGCAAATAGCGTTGTAAATAGTGTTTTATTCCATAAGTGGGAACAAGGCTTAGGAGATACTACCCTTTTTTTGTAGCAAATTAGGCATAGATACTCAGTAGATTAACAAAAAGCCTCATTGGCTCCACTGACCAGAAGTTTCCATCATTGCCATCTAGTTTTTTCCTCTCCCCTACACTCCTGGGAAATGTGTACTTACCTTCTCTTGAGGAGGTAGGTTACCGGTGGCACAGGATGTTTTCTGACTCAGTCATTTTAGGGAAAAAATGGTTTTGAGCCCTTGTCCTATTACTACAAGAAAGGTCCATCAATCCACTTTTGCCCCTAAATGTGTGAATATTTATGGGGTAAATAAATGTCAGACTGCCTGTTCATTTCCTGTTGATATTTGTAATAAATTAATTTGATATGCTCACTGCATAGGTGGGGGAAATAAATATAAAACTCATGTTCTTGTTTATCACATATACTTTTGCATTCTAAAATTGTAGAAATCTAACCATTAGACCAAACTGCTCAGCACTGAGTCAATTTTGGTGTGTGATCCCTGACAGAATATGGCCTGGAGATGGAGGACAGCCTTTGAGCTCTTGCATCTGGAGCCAGAAGGGTTAAACCAAGCTGGCCACTGGCAGCTGCACAGAGCTGCCTCACAGCTCTTTTGATTTTGCCATTGCCAAGCAGGTGAGCACAAGAAAAGAGACTGTTGCAACCCTGCAATAGCCCTGGAGCCACCTCTCTTCACCAGGAAGGGTGGTCCATCACACTTGGCTACACTGTAAAGAGTAGCCTGGGGTCCAAAATCATAGAGGGCAATGAGCTGGCCTGCTTGTATGCCCCTGCCCACCCACTGCTGGCTATGACAGACGGGCCAGTTGGAAGCTGCACAGGTATGGCACAGCCACTTCCAGTCCACCATGCAGGCTGATTGGAAGCTGTGTTGTCCCTTCGATGCAGCTTCCCATCTGTCAGATGGGACATGCCGTTGCCCACAGTAGGGGCACAGCATGTACCAGAAAATGCAAAGTAAAAAGATGCTGGTTAATCAACATCTCTTTACTTCAATGAATGTTGCACCACTGCTGTGGGCTGAAGAAAGCTGTGTAGCTTTGGACATACTTTGGATGCAGCCCTTATTGCATCACTCCCTAAGTCTCCTTGTCTTGCCTCCAAATACATAGGATTGAACAGGTCAAAAACCGTATGAGGTCCCAGTCCATGCTAAAATTGACAATCATGTTGTGGTGTGACCAGGCCTGAATAGTTCTATAGCACCTTTTCAGACCAAAAAGCACAAGGTGCAGAGTGTTGTGGAGTGGGGTGTGTGGAGATAATATGAATGGAAATACTGACATGGCTATGGCCATTTTACAACTTGTACATTCAACCAGCAATATTCTCAACACTGGAATAACAGAAAATGGCCACTAGGCTATTCAGTGAAAAATCATTCATTCATTCATTCATTCATTCATTCATTCATTCATTCATTCATTCATTCTCTTCTATCTTGCCCTATAGCCAAAGGATTTTATGGCAGGTTCCAATAAAAACAGATAAAATTAAATTAGCTGAAACTATTGATATGCTGGAATTGTGCCTGTGTGTGTGGGAGTATTCTGTACACTCTGAGCTATTACGCAGTTTTCATATAGCTAGTTTTCAGCGTGAGATGTTGGGAAAAGGGAAGGACTATGATTTGATATTTCGCTTTGATCTCCTCAAACTACATTTTGAGCCCAGTAGACTTACAGGGGAAGTGGTACACGAACCATCACATGTCCTTCAAAGAGTCAGTTGTCATTGACCAACGGTAGTTTGTGCATTGGGAAAAAAATTCCTACTATTATTACCATATATGTAATTAGAATTGTTTATTGTTAAATTATCAAGGCACAAGCATTTTAGTCTATCCAACTTGAACATATTATCTTTAAAAAATACAGTCATAGAGGAGGAGGAGGAGAAGAAGAAGAAGAAGAAGAAGAAGAAGAAGAAGAAGAAGAAGAAGAAGAAGAAGAAGAAGAACAGCTGGCTTTTCTACCCCGCTTTTCTCACCCATTTAAAGGGACTCAAAGTGGCTGACAAAGCTTTTCTATTCTTCTCCCCACAACAGAACACCCAGTGAGGTAGGTGGGGCTGTGAGAGCTCACCTGTGATGAGCCCAAGGTCACCCAGCTGGCTTCATGGGGGAGGGTGGAATCGAACCCAGTATTCCCAGATAAAAACCCAGCTCCCTAACCACTAGATCACACTGATAGTATGTTTTAATGGTGCTCACCAGTGTGGACCTCTGTGCTTATTAAAAATATATTAAAGGCAAACCACAAGCAGTATCTCATATAGCAACTTCAAATGTTGTGCTTTTTCATGTGCTGTGGAGGCCAAACCTTCCCCAGATAATTTAATCTGGGCCCAGATTGGATCAGGGAATGACAGGGCACCCTGATGTAGTTCCATCCCAGCATCCTTTGGAGGTCATGGATCAAATGGTTCCCATCTTCTTCAGTGGCACATGAGAGGGACTTTGTGATGCACTGCAAACAGATCATTATGGAATCCGGGAAAAAGGATGCCACTAGGGCCTGCTGCAGCTGTCTGCATGGTAGATGGTTGGAACAATCCAGACCTCTATAAGGCTTGGGAGACCAGTTTAAAGTGATATCTGGCATGCTTTTCATTCCAGGGTCAGCCCAAGCTACATTCAGTTTACTTCACCCCAGACTAAAAGAAAGGAAGACATGTAGGGCCTTTCCGCACTGGCTCTAAAAACGGATTTAGAGCCAGATGTGGAACGGATTTAGACGTGGCTTTCACATAGGGGCCGGAATTAGACCCCTTTGAGCAAGCCACGTCCGCATATCGGCAGGTTTTTAAACCATTTTTGCCGCCGAAATCCTACCCAGATGTAAGACCTGAAAAAATCAGGTCTTACATCTGGCTTTCCCCCTGAAAACGGTTTGGAAACAAACGTTTCCACACCGGAGGGGGATAAGCCGGATTGCCGGTGCATGCCCGGCTGTCAGAGAGAGGCAGAGCGCATGATCTGCCATTCTGACAGCTGGGCGAGCCCGGCAGCCAGCTTCCCTGCCTTCCCCCTGGCCAGAGAATGGAGAATCCTCCGTTCTCTGGCGAGGGCAAGGCACCCCCACTCCTTCTGTCACCCCAACCCCATGAACAGCCCCCTTCTACGTACCTGATCGCCTCCATTTCGATCGTGAGTCTCGGAGGGACGGCGGCAATCGTGCACGTGCACGCCATTGCTCTGACGGCTCCAGCAGCCCAGAGACGCTGGGAAATGTAGTCCTGGGCTGCTGGGAGGGCCGTCAGAGCAATGGCGCGAGCGTGCATGATTGCCGCCGTCCCTCTGAGACTCACGATCGAAATGGAGGTGAAATGGAGGCAATCAGGTACGTAGAAGGGGGCTGTTTGTGGGGTTGGGGGGACAGAAGGAGTGGGGGTGCCTTGCCCTTGCCAGAGAACGGAGGATTCTCCGTTCTCTGGCCAGGGGGAAGGCAGGGAAGCTGGTTGCCAGGCTCGCCCAGCTGTCAGAATGGCAGAGCATGCGCTCTGCCTCTCTGACAGCCGGGCAGGTGCCGGCAGGGCCGATTTGGGATGGGTGCTGGTGCACTCGCACAGCACCCATCCCAAACCGTTTCCAAATCCGGCCCTGCCGCCGCTGCCCTACGCGTGTGTGTACACGCGGGGCCAACGAGAAGCTGTTCTTACTCAGAATGGTTTTCCGTTGGAAAACGTTTCACCAGAAAACGGATCTGTTAGATCCGTTTTCGGCGGCGTATGCGGAAAGGCCCGTAGATCCATCTTTGGCTTTTCCATGGCAGTTGTGTAAAAGCCAAATGCAGCACAATTAAAATGTCAGCTTCATTGATTGAACAGGTTTGGAAATGTGGAACATATAAATGTACACCATTCCAAGAAGATCACATTTTCTTATTGTTTTTCCTTTGTGAGTTAACCAATTTTGCCATCTCTTCATAAATGTGTAAAGATGACTGGTTCAGAAGCTCTAAAAGCACAAGAGAAAAGCTTCAAGGGTACCATGGCCTCCTTTGACATTAGTATTGACACCTGGAACAATGAAGCACACACAGAACAATTATGCACACAATTGCTAATGATATCTTCTGTTGATCTGGCAGATTATCACACTGGCTCATTTTCCACCATCTCTTTTTTCCAGCTGCTTCCTTATCCTTCTTGCTGTTTGTTCATCTTTATTGCATGTTTGCAATTGGTATAAAAGTAAATTTCATTCTTCCAGCTGTGTCCTTTTAAGGGAAACAAAGTTTATTAATAATATATGCATTTTTTTTCCAAAGGTTCATTGTGTCTCTACAGGTGCAGAGAGTTTAGTCTACAGTACATTCTGCTTTAGATCAAGTTTATTGTCTGCAATCTTTTAGTGTGTTTCTGCACTTGCCTGTGCTAATCTGAAACTTCAGGCTCAGGTAAGACAACTGCTGCTTCTGGTGTAATCTGGACTAGCCCCCCTGCTGCTCCCAAAGCTCACCTGGGCTTCAGAGTCAGCCTTCTGGCTTTGGAATCCCTGAGAGTAAGGATGGGTGGAAAACATTCATCACCTTCGCAATTAATATGAATAAGAAAGGTTTGAAACTTCGTATTTGAATTGAATATTGGCTATGTCAAAAACTGATTTTTGCATGTGAAGTGACAGCTTTTATGTCTTTGTTCAAAACTCAAGAGCAGATTCATAGTGGACTTGCAACAGTTTTATAGCAAGTAGTTGTGTCAGGGATTTGAAGCGAATTAGAAGTGTAGCACATTCAAAGTGGGGTCCCATTCTCTCCAATGTAAAGTGAACAGGGGTGGGGGGGATCATGCACATCGCTACCTGGGAGATCCATTTTGCCAGTGCAATGAAGTTCACTATCAAAAAGGAACCCCCATCGCTCTAGTACACCAGTTGACCTGTTTAACCAGGTCCATCAGTATTTTGACCCATTTGGGTCTGATATGCCCAGTCCTATGCAGAAGGAACAAGTCCACATCAGTATGTGGACAAAAGAGACCATGAAGAGAACCATATTTCAGAACAAAGGTAAGTACAGATTGGTTCCTAGTTTCTTCTAACATCTTTCGGTTTGTATCCTATGCAGTGTTATTTAACAGGAATTCCAAAGTCCATAAGGAACTTTTGTGTTTACTTTATGGAATTCCTTTAACCATACAAATCTATATATTTCTTTTTGTCCCCTTAGAAATGTATAAATAGCTAGATATTGAAAAAGATTTAAAAATATACTGAAATTTCATAATGGTTGTTTTCAAACCTTAATTTTTTTTTTAAAAAAAAGCATGAATGGTGAAGTATAATAAAAGGGCACTGAGAATGTCACTCACAAAATGCTAGTCTGCCTTTTCTGCATTGCCAGTATTTTATAATTTACAGACTGGGTATTTGGCCAAGTTAGCTGATTTAGGAATAGATTATGTGTATTCAATACCGCCACCCCTCTCTCTTCCATTTAAAGATATGCAGATCCAGCTGTGTCACCAGTAAGCCACTGAACATTAAAGATGGTGCAGATCCCATTCATGTGTGACTGGTTCAAATAGAGGCAGATTACTCTCTGTTTGAAAGAGGCTGCTTTGATTTGAACCAAAGCAGTGGTGTCCAATTGAACTGAATGGAACAATTCCATCTGTTCCTATGTTGCCTACAGCTTTTCATTCATTCCTTCCTTCATTCATTCAAAAGGCAAGATTTCTTAATGTGCTCTTGGTGGACCATTGAGATTCTATCTAGAATTGGTCAAGCTTGTTTGAGTAGGTTCTAGACTGAATCAAATTCAGTGAGATTCAGTTCAGTTTGAGCAGTTTGAAATTGAACTGATTCAGTCTAGAACCTACTCAAACAAGCTTGACCAATTCTAGATAGAATCTCAATGGTCCACCAAGAGCACATTAAGAAATCTTGCCTTTTGAATATAAGAACATAAGAGAAGCCCTGCTGGATCAGGCCACAGCCCATCTAGTCCAGCATCCTGTTGCACACAGTGGCCCACCAAATGCCCATGGGCATCTCAAGCAGAGAGAAGGACAAACCTTTGCCTGCTCTTAATTCCCAGCAAATGGCCTTCAAAGTGCCCCACTCCCCCCCCCAGCCTGAAAGATGCACCTAGGCATTAATTCTAGTAGCCATCGATACATCTGTCATCCATAAATTTGTCTAACCCTGCCTTAAAGCCATGTAGACTGGTAGCTGTCACCACCTCTTCTGGCAGCATGTTCCATAAACCGATGACCCTCTGGGTGAAGAAATACTTCCCTTTGTTGGATCCGCCTCTCCTACCCATCAGCTTCACAGAGTGCCCCCTGGTTCTAGTGTTGTGCGATAGAGAAAAGAAATTTTCTCTATCCACCATTTCTATACCATGCATAATTTTATATACTTCAATCAGGTCCCCTCTTAAATGCACATTTCTAGTTACCATAATCCAATAAGAATTCTCTGAGTTTTTTTTATAGTTGAGCAGTTTAAAAATAAAAAAAATAAAAAATGTTTTATGGCCTCAACAACTGACTGACCATTAAAAATATGGTATAACTTAATGGTATGAAGTATAAGCAATCAGATCCTTTTAAGCTATTTTAAAAATATCTTTTACAACACTAATTAGCCTTCTATATATTAATTTCTTATAACTGCATCTTCTTTCCTTCTGTCCTTGTTATTGAAAGGCTTCTAACAGCTTTTTTTTTAAAAAGCACTACTAGCCCTTTCCAACTAGACAAGCATCACGGAACTGAACACTTAAGCTGTCTTAAAGAGGCCAATACCTTATTTTTAGCATTCCAATGACCCCAGTTAGTTTCATTCTTACCGATGTTGATTACTATCTGTGAGGGTACAAGCTGTAAGGTACGTTTTGCTATAGAAAAGCCCTGCTTCATTTGTCCTAGAAATAACAGGGGGGTTGTTATTGGACCTCTTTTGGCACTAGGAGTATCATTGCTGACTTGTGCCTCCTCCTCCCCATTTTTGTGTTGTAAATGGGGGCTCTGGCTGGGCGTTAGTTTTGTTAAAAGCCCTTTAACTTCTTGCATATCCCTTTCTAGACACTTTAGGCGATTTGCAAGAACAATCATTGTGTCTTGTGTCAGGAGGGCTAATTTCCCATAAGTATCGTAGATAGATTCTGGCGAATCATTTTTCTTTTGCTCTTTTTGCATTCTGCTACCTTCTTCTCCATCCTCTAAAACTGCAAACTTATTTGGAGAGGCAACAGGAGGATCTGTGTTTGTGGTGAAAACACTGTTGAGGACTTAGCTCATCTGTTTCTGCATTGCCAGCTTTACGAGAAAATAAGGGGCTACTATATAGACCCCCTTTTTGTCAACTCTAGCTCAATGGATGATACTGGGAAACTCTATATTCTGCTCAGGGGCTCAGACAGGCAGTTCGTTATAAAGGTTGCACTTTTTACCCTGAGGGCAATGAAGATTCGTGCTGATTTTATCAGATTTTAAGTTTTTCTTTTTATCTATTGTATTATATTTCTGTTTTTGATATGGTCACATGGACTAATCAATAAAATGTTTTACACTTTTTTACACTTAAGCTGGATCTCCGCAGAGGTGATGCATATGGCAACAGGCAAGCAGCACTCCCCAAGGTCACCTGAAGGCCAGAAAGCACGCTTGGAATTATCCTCCCTGGGTTCTCACCATCCTTAGGCAGTTGTTCTGCTGTTTAATGGTGCCATAATCCACTCAGATAACTTTTTTCATCAAGCCAAAAAAAGGTCAAATGTAAGTGTCATTTCTGGTGTGATAAAAATATCCTCTCGCTTTGCATCTCCATTCCTCAGCTTTGAAGAGAGCGGAGAATGTGGCACTCAGCAGGTGGAAGATCTGAAGTGGATTAAGCGCTCCTGCCCTTAAATCACTGCAGTACCCTGTTGTGAGAATGTAGCCTTAAATTTGTAACTGTAATGCGTTTATTTTCAAAAGCAATGAACACTAAGTAGGTCTAATAATGTTAACATGAGCGGTAGAACTTTGATCAAATGGAAAATTCTAATATGCAGCTTCCAACACCTGCAGCTTTCACATAGGTGCAAACTGTAACTGTCCCCCCCCCCTTCTTAAATCATCATCTTACCTTAAAAATTCTTACATGATGATTGGCACCATATTCTAGATTTGGTGCTGAGAACACAAGAGTTTATCGTGAAAGGTACAAAAGCATAACCTACTCTGGAGCTTCTATAGATTCTTATCTCAGCCAGAAATTAAAGTCAAACAGAGCCCTACAGTACAGTACACTCCCTCCCCCCTAAAAGGTAGCACTTTTTTGTATTCAGTCAAAAATGAGGGCATCACTTTGTGGACCTTTTTTGAAGCCAAAAGTTTGCCATTTTCAATAGAATTTGAGTCCTGGTGTTCCATCTGCAACTTGTAAAGGACAGATTACACATTTTAAAATAACACCCCAAATAAGGCAGCATGTTCAAATCTAATGAATTCACTGGTGTCTTCAGACAAAAGTTTTTTTCTACAGGGGTTAAAAAGGTAGAGAAGGGTAGCAAAGAAGACAGTCTGTAGCTATAATTCCTGTGGTCTGAAATTTCTGGTCCCATGTTCTTTGTGCCTTTTTAGAAAAAAGGCAATTGAAACACATCTGAAGATCATGAATCCAAAAGTTTTGTTGTTTGAAGAATGATAATTCAAGGACATGAACATTCATACCATGATACAGATAATGGTGGGATTGTCTACAATATGATCTTAACTTATATATAAAAGAGTTGAAAACTTGATACTTAGGGGTTAGTGGATCTTTTATTAGACAGACCAGGATCAATTCATGGCTTTGAATGAGATTTCTCAAATATTAACTGCTGGAACATTATGTTTCACAATAGACAGCCTAAAACATTCTCCTGCATATGAACTACAATTTCATTACATCAAAAGTACTTTTTATGACAAATAAAAAGTACTGATAGAAATTGAATTCTAAGCTTTCTGTCTAAGCTTTCCCGCAGGTTACAATGTAATCAATTTAGATTACTCAATCTAAAGAAGCTAATTATATGCATGACAATGATGAGGATGAGGAAGAAGAGTCTATCTTCTTTCCTTTTTCATTGCTTTGCATTAAACTATTCTGATCTTTAAGGATGTTGCCTATGGCTATAGATGAACTTGAAATTGATAAGTTCAAAATTGTGTGAATTTTGCAAACAAGCCTACTATAATTGTTATGTTTTGATTTCTGACCACAGAATGGAGTCAAAATTTAACAGAGGGTTAAAATGCAAAGAAAATAAAATCCAAATTCCAAAATCCTAATTGTCTCCAACCTTGAGTATTCAGTCTGCTTTATCACTTTAAAAAACAAGAAATCAAAATGCAGCCATTAATTTTCCTTAAACATCAGGAAGTTTAAGAGAATTAAGAAGCATATTTTTGCTAAGACTAAGAAAAAAGATATTTGTGGATTCAGATATCATTTGAAGATTAATATGTCATATACATTTTACCCATTACAGGAAGTAGTAAACATATAAAAGACTGAGTATGTTGATGTTTTATACTTATAATAATTTTTCTTTAAAATACAAGTTAGTCATGTGCAAACATGACAGGTTGAATTTTTATTCCAGCACATGTCTAATCTTATTAAATTCAGCCTATTTTTTTAAAAAAACAAAAACTCAAATAGCTATGATACACATTACTTGCTTAATATCACATTTGTTTGCGATCCTTTGCAATTTAATCATTTATTTTAAAATTATATGGAAAGAAACTCTTGTATAAATCCAAGTCTGCCCCATCAAAGCAATGTGTGTGGTATTTATTAAAATATAAGGAACAAACTGAAACAACAGCAATGCTCCACTGCGCTTGGACATCCAATAAAACATCTCATGGTGTGATTTACAATTAGCAGCATCTTGAAAACAACTCTACCTCTTACATTTTAAACTGCAACCACTCAATCCCTCAAACCTTAAAACCTTGCTCTTGATTAATTGCATTCTCTTGTGCTATTTCTCTGAAGGAGGCTTCATAAAATCAAGGCTATATTATTCAAAGCATTCTTCAAATGAGATGCATCCCCAGCTAGCCAATTCAATCTCTGCTGAGCTCACAAACAGTAGGTAGTTTGTGTTTTTGCAAATTTGGGATTCATTACAGAGGCATTAGGATGTAATTTACTATGGCATGAGCATGCGATTCTACCTTCACATCAGAATTCAGCAGCCTCCCTCCTTGAACTAGCTGAAGGGATCTGGAAATATTGTAAACTAAGCACAGCCCACTGGAGAGCAAGAAGCTGTTTCATTGCAAATCATTGAAACTGATTAATAAGTTGCATTGATTGGCTTCATATAGTAGTGGCGTCCAGTTGTTCCCCGATGAAAAGATCTAGGGTTTTTCAAAAACAAAGTAGAATGTGAGGGCAAATCTTCACAGGCCTCAGTCTGCAATGTTGGTGAAAGCTATTTTCCCATAAGGAGAAACAGTGTGTGCAACATCTGCATGTCATTAATGCAATAGAAGGGAATAGAGGGTCTGAAATGAATCCAATCTGAACTTTATATTGAACTTAACAGGTGATTTCACTTGAATTGATTTTGTTTTTGTGGAAAAAAATGTTGAAATGAATGTTGGCATTAGGCATGTAACAGTTTGAAAGGAAAATCCAGTTTTAAGAATTAATGCCTCACCTGAGTAAGCAGCAAAAAAAAAGCCTTTCTTGAAAAAAAAATAAAAAATGGCAGGGTTCCACAGCACTGAATATTAAAAAAGATGCTTAAAATTCCACTTTCTTTACTGTAGAAACAGCACAGGTTTAAGATATAAGTTGGTGGAATTTCCCAACCCTTCTCCTTTTCATCCCCACCCCACCCAACTCCATGCAACCCTAATCCTCCAAAAATTAAAGGAAAAAAATGAAATGAAAATAAGTTTCCAACGTTGCCTCTATCACTTTGCTAAATTAACTTTTGAGCATAAACACGACTTTCAGATAAAGGAATGCAAATACTTTATTATTCAGAAACACAACAGACATGTTTAGTATTTATTAGAGCTAGCTAAATTGCTGCTACAAAAAACACTCATTGTCATTCTCCCTCCCTCTTTTTTTTCAGTTCTTATTCAAGTTCTATTAGAACAGGAAAGCTTAACCTGCAACAGAATGAATTAGCCAGAATCCCTTCCATTTCCATCAAGGTGATCACTGGATCAATTGGCCAATACCTGACTGTCCAGCGGAGAAGTGCTAGTTGTGCTGCTGCCCTGGCAAAAGACAAAAAGCATCTGAAGTCAGGCAACTGGCCATGACCCAACCACCATTTTATTTATTATTTATTATTTATATTTCTATCCCACCCTATACCTGAAGGTCTCTGGGCAGGTAACAATGTTAAAATCCACTATATCAAATAACAGTATATAATAGAACAGTAAAAACCATCAAAATGTCTAAAATCCCAACATGTTAAATATATTCTTTAAGGTCAGGTCTTGGATAGACATAAGCAGTCATAAGCCTATGGACAGCTAACTCAAAGCCAGCAGAAGTTATCTGAAGGAGACCTGATAGGGAATGGTTCCTGGAGTAGCAGCTTATCAACTGGCCTGATTAAATTTACCTGATGATTCCAATAGCTATGCAAAGTTAATAACCTATGTAAGTGGTGAATAATGAATCTAATAAGAGAATGCAAACAATAGTTAAGGTTTTGCTTTTGTTCCTTCATTCTTCTGTAACTACTATTTTTATGTGAACAGCTCCTGATGCCAGCATTTTCCTATTCTGCTCTGAGAGGTAGCCTGCCATCCAACCACCAGAAATGTCTGGTCATTTCAGATTCCCCATTCCTTTCACTTTCATAGTTAATTGTCATTTTTATGTGTAGTAGCTGATTTCCTCCCCACTTTGCTTCCTTACGCTGCAGCTAACTGTTCTACAAATAAGTAGTGACAGCTGGTGCAGTAAGTCATGTCCTATTGATTGATTGATTGATTGATTGATTGATTGACTGACTGACTGACTGACTGACTTATTTATTTATTTATTTATTTATTTATTTATTTATTTATTTATTTATTTATTTATTTATTTATTTATTTATTTATTTATTTATTTATTTATTACCCTCACACTGCTGCCATTGTGTTACCAGAAGGGCCATGAAGAGAGATTGCTTCTTCCATCCCCCAAACCTGAATTGCTGCCCCTGTAGTGTCCCAGATATCCAGGAGAATATGTTCTGATAGAACCTGAGAATTCTTCTCTGGCAGAAATGGTAAACTCGAAAGAAAGAAATCAGTATAAGATTAAAATAAAAGATTTTTTAAAACGTGACTTCCAACAACATACTAACCCAATTACAAGCATGGTAAAAAGCTAGGCAACCAAAATAGCCCCAATACTAAAAACAGTCCACCTTCCCATGAATCATTCTGAAAATTATTATTGAAAATCTGCCTAGATTCTTTATACAGTTTGCCGGGGAGAAGCAGTAACAAATTATAATAATATATATTAAAAAAAACTGTTTTTCTCCATTTTTAAAATTGCATTAATATCATAGCTTTGATAATTTGAGTAGAAGGTAAATGCACAGTTCTGCACAGGGCATTCCTAATAGCTCCTATTCAGCTTTGCTGTAGGACAAGGGTTTGCTTCCCATCTCCTAATGTGATTACTAGGGTGCAGTGCTTTACACTGACATCTAGAACTGCCTCTAGCATTGCTTTCCAACCCTCAATTAGCATATTTGCCAACTCTTAATCTTCTGGAAGGAAAGAAGGAAGAATGTTTCTTCCTTAAAGCACTAATATTCATATCTAAATATTCATTTCTTTGTTGACTATGCTTCAAATCTGTACAGTTAAGAATTTACACAGAATAACAATTCATAATGCTTCTGCTACATTTTATCCAATGTCCAATAATTTTGCAAATCCCAGTTCAGAGTCAAGGGCACAAGATGCAGTCTATATATAACTGACAGGAATTAGGCCTTGCTGCAGAGTGGAAAGCTTCATTACATTGTTAATGGGGCTCTCACTCTGCTTTTTTATGGAATAGAGGACCTGGCGGGCATGTGACTATTTTCAGGAAATGATGGAGATCCACAGAATTGACAACAAGCTTATCTATATGCAAAGTTGGAAGAAACTCCATCAGGTTCACCTTTTGTGTCAAGGGCTAGCTTAAGTGTACGGAGATTGATTGCAGTGGGGTGAGTTAGAGATGGACACTATCAGTTAATTTCGACTCTTCTCCCTCTCATCTTAGCCCATTCCCACATACTGTTTGTGCTGAATCAGTATAGCTACTACTCTAGTTATTACAACATCTTCCTTCTTCAATTTCTATTGGAAAACAACTAGATATATTCCTTGCATATATCTCTTCAATACATACTTTTTTGTATGCAATTCTAGCTGAAGAATTATATTCCAAAATTTGGAGATGTGTAAATTTTTTAGGATAGCAATATTTTGAAAATCAGAAATCAGAACTGTTCTCAAACCAAAATATTTCCTACCAACCCATAGGTAGGATGTGGCATATCAAAAGCAATGGCTTCATATACATGAGATAAATGGCATATTTGGAGTCATTCATCAGTCCTATCAATCCACACAGTAGAAATCAAGGAGGACTCAAATTATTTCAAAGAGATGAATAAAGTGTGCTCTTTTGAAACTAGTTTAAAGTATTTTAAATCTGCTTCCCAAAGGAGATGATGATTCAAAATACCATGCAGCTTGAAGAAGCATATTCAGTCTCTACTATAGGCAGTAAGGCTGTCATCTGGCACACCATCCAGGAGTGATCCAGCCACTCCTGGTACATGTGTGGACTGCTGCTCTGGGGAAGGCTGAAACCACTCCTGGTGAACTGCCACAGTGACCAAGTATGGATGCATCTTACCAGGGAGTGGAAGTTATGAGATATGGTCTGGGCATGTGTTTTTTGAAGGGAGATTATCATAGTCCAACCAAAATCCAAAAGGATGGAAGTACATAGGTTTTAATAATAATAAATTGGTGAATTCTCTATAACACAGGCAGGCAGCAAGATAAACTATTTCTCAAGATGATTTCTTAAATAAAATGAAAAGTTTTATTAAGAAAGCAGCAGCAATAGATAAAAATGACAGTTCAAGGTGGGCACTATGCAGAGCGCTCTCAAATGGATCAAAAATACAGACAGAAGAGAGTCCCAACAGTGATGTGGGCAGAGCACTGATTAAATAAGAAACAGTAGCTCATCACACAAGAAAGGATCAATGGAAAGGCAATTTGAAGCAGCTTTGGCGATTAAAGTAAAATGAAGGGGAAGAAGGGGAAAGAACCTGTCCTAGAAACACCCTATGCTAGCACCTAGCCAGGAGCAGTTGATTCACACCCATGGCAACCTGAAGGAAAGAGCAAAGTTCAGGCAGATAGGATGAAGTTGGGCTGGACAAACTTCTTTGCTGGAGCTGCAAAACTTGAGAATTGTGTACCTTTACAATATCAAATCAGCAGAGCTGCATCTTTAGCCTGGGGTGGGTTACTGGCAAAGATCTATGCTGCTCTGGCATAGAGTGGCAGAAATCAAACAAACAGGCAGCAGAGTGAAGGTTGCAAGTGAAGGATACAGGATTAGCAAGGTTGAGCATGTGGAGAACAGGAACCAGAGATTAAATGGTGAAGGTGAAAGTAATGGAAACTATTGGAGTAACAAGAACCACAGAGTTGATGGAGAACTGTGCCAGACTGCTCCCAGTGTGATATTTTTATATATTACTAATCTGAAAGGTGGGCAGAGACATTGTCCCTGAAGTCCAGCTAGGAGGTGGGTGTCAGGAGCCAATGACAAATCTATGTGGTAAAGTGAAACAAGGAAAGGGCATAACCCATATGCAGGGGCTCAAGGTACATAACTCTAGGGGATTTTTGGTTACATCATATCCAGGCTGATGATCTGGCTTTACAGCAAACAAAGAACTAATTAAATGGAACAATAGATTTAATCAGCATATTTAATCCTGTTCAGCATTACTCTATAAGGATCTCTCAAGATATTTATCATAGACACAAGGTAGCCTGAGCTGTCAAACAGCTTTTATTTTCTACCTTTTTTTTGCATAGAATTCTCTAAACTGAACAGTGACCAGTTTTGGGTCACTGTAACTACCATCTCCTCCTTGGCCAGTCCCTTGTAAATGCACATTTAATTAGCTCTTGCTTCTTGTGAACAAATTGTTTTGCAAACATTGGCTATTCTGCCAGTATAGAGGCTTGTCTTTTAAAAGTATATTTTTATATCCTTTAATATGGCTTGATGTAGAATCTTCATGTTTTATTATCACAATTCTGTATTTCCAGCCTGAGTACCAATAATAATAATATGCCAATCACAACTTCATATAAGCCAGAGGTTTATGTCTCTCGGCATAGCACTCAGAGTGAGGGATTCTAGAAGATATTTAGTATCATGGATTGGAGCTCACTAAGAGGTAAGTGAGAACACACCCTTGTTCTCTGACTTTCAAAGACTGCATTTTTTTCAGTCGAAAGGAAGCCAGTATAGTTGACAAAATATAACAGATTTCTGTAATGATACAAGCATATTTTTTACAGATAAAGGACCTCCAGGCATGATGATGACTCATTCTCTAGGGAAAAAAAGAGGAGGAGGAAAAGAAGAAGAAAGCTGTGCTAACTAGAATCAACAAAAGAATTACAATTTCAAAAAAGAAGCAATTACATAAAAACCTTCCACCTAGAGTGAACACATAATTAGAACTGATGTCAACCTTCCATGAAAGATTGTCAGAGAGATTTAATGATCTTCCAGTATGTAAAGATAATGATAAAAAGAACAAGGGACATGAATTAACATGTTCTGTTGAATTAAAAAAAATAGTCTACTTTAGTTCTGATATTACATTGGAGGCCATTGGTTAAAAACAGAAATAAAAAATTCTTATAATATTCTGATTTACATGTGTTGTTTATTGAAACATTAAAGAAAAAATAGAGCAACTGCATTTGCATAACACACAGCAAGAGCATGCTATAACTCTTGTGGAAAGATCTATATTGATTCCAGAGGGTCTGGAATAAGGTGTTAATCATCTTACATAAGTGTGTTCACTTAGAGAACAGACTTATTAGTATCCTTGTTTTGCAGAAATATTTGAAATGCATTAGATGGTATTGTAATTCATGCTTCCATAAAAGTATCTAACAACTTTATCTACAAAATATAGGCAAAGAATATAGCAACCATTGAGGGAGACAACTGTCATCTTGTTTGTGGTGCAACTATGCATACGTTGGTGCCATCACCACGGTGACAGTAACGCTGCATATGAAGCATTACTGTCACCATGGTGATGGTGCCAAAGTATGTATAGTTGGGATCATCTGAGGTGCCAAGATGGTTCTGCAACACCTGAAATGATCCCTAGCACCAGAAATGGTGTGAGTGGTGCTGGATGGAAAACATAAGCTTCAGGTAAGAGTTGGGATGTGGGTGGTGCACAGTTTTGGGCACCACTGCTAGTAGATGATAGGGGTAACATCTGGTAAGACAGGAGGTGTTTCTGAGTTAAAAATGCCTCCTGCAACTGCAGATGCTCCTTACCAGATATTACCCTTTCGTGTACTATGGGTCCAAGACGAATTGGCCTATGGTGTTTATTATTTTATTACATACATATATTAGGGTTCATTCTACTCTAGTTATGCCTCTGGGAAGGAAAGACTGTTACCCATATCTTAACTTAGTATCAGAAGCTCATTTTGAAAGGAATACACTTAACTAAGATACCAGAACTGCCAGGCTGCATCCACACATAGAATTGCTGAAACCTATCAGGAGCGTAAATGTATATTTCTGTGGCAACAGGAAGAACATGAATAACAGTTCTTCAGTTATACTGTATGAAAATAAATCTAGTTCCCAGTTCTAAAAGGAAATAATCAAATAGATTATTCAAGTGTGTTTTTGTTTCTATAAGGGAACATTAACCCCTAAATCCATTGTTATCCTCTCAGTAGTTTGTTTTAAACTCTTCTGTGTGAGAAGTATGCATATATGGCAAATTGAAAGGAAATTTCAAAAAAAATAATTAAACATTGTTTCTATCACTTAATGACTTGACAAGTTGGAATCATCCTTATAGATTGTCAGAATTTATTACTAAATCCACTTAATTATGTGTTGTCTGATGTGATAAGCTTTCTCACTATAACACCATCTGCTTGTGTCAGTGGATCAAGTTAAAACTTAAATGAAAGAACTGAAAAATGATTTTTAAAAAATCCAAGGCATGATTCTACTTCCCTACAAATATTAAAGGTTAATATTGACCAGTGGGCATATGTATTGGCTTCCCCACTTGTATTTTTCCTGATTGAATGGAAG
Source organism: Aspidoscelis tigris stejnegeri (assembly GCA_023333525.1). Lineage (NCBI taxonomy): Eukaryota > Metazoa > Chordata > Lepidosauria > Squamata > Teiidae > Aspidoscelis > Aspidoscelis tigris. The sequence goes on along the minus strand of JALMGA010000006.1, from coordinate 54,754,620 downwards.
CATCTCTTTGATCTTCCCCAACTTTATTTATTTATTTATTTATTTGTTTGTTTGTTTATATTTCTATCCCACCCTATACCCGAAGGTCTCAGGGTGAGTCACTATATTATATTAATCTTAGACAGGTCCTTGCCCTCAGGCTTACAATCTAAAGCGACAAGATACAAAAGGAAAATGGTGTGGGAGGGAACAGGGAACAGCAAAAAGCAAGTGCTTGAAGTCTTCATTTCTAATTCTTCTGTTCATTTCTTATTGTTGGAATTTTCCTATTCTCTTTACTTTGAATTTTCTCTTCATTAATGACAAACCGGATGATGGTAGACATGGTCAGCCAGCATCTACTCAGCTCCACCCTGCTCGGCCTCAGGACCAGATGATTTCTCAACTGGTGGATCGACTGCCATAGTCTCTTTGCCATCTTGTGATGGGAGCAGTTGGAAGAGGAAGGGGCACTGCTGGAAGCATGATGGCAGAGCAACCCAGCCTTCTGCCTCTTCTCCACTTCTCTCCAGCAAGATGGTTCGCAAGATGGTTTGCTTTACAATTTATCAAAAGCACAATATGAAAAAAAAATCAAATGGAGGTTTCTGGTTGACACTGTGAAGAATGCTCTCAAGGACAGTGTGCCTGAAAAAAAACACAACTGATAAGGAGCTTCAAAGAAGTAAGTGGTCTCTATTGCGCATATCAGAGAAACCTGATATGTCTGTCTTTTCTGTACTTTCAAGGCATTACCAGGAATATTGTAATTACCGCCCGGGGTTTAGGTATAAATTGTGACCAGGAATGTCGGAGGTCTGAAGTTTGTCTTGGTGGGGTTCTGGAAAGTGGTCTTCCTATGCTGCAGCATACAAAAAGTAAAAGGAATCTTTTCTCTCTGACCCATCTGCTTATTAAGAAACTAATATGAGTAGCATTTGCTGATAGACCAGCAACTAGTTTTCATAGTGATTCTGGAATTTTCCTAACAGCACCCTCCCATCATTCACCACTTGGGCCAATCTGATCAATGAACCCTACACATCAATCTGTGCCCATATTGAAATCATAAAGAAATTGCATAAAAGAAGCCTGTTTGTAGCTGTATTCGTGTCTTTCCTCCCCCTTGTGTATTCTGAAGTTTAATTTACCTCTCTTTTCTTATAGCATGATGAGCTACTCAACCTTTTAAATCACCTTAAATATGCAGCATTGCATATTTGGAAGGAATCATTGCGTTAAAGACAAATGTCTAGCTACTGAGAACAAGCCTGTGCTAGTTACTAGGTATTAACTAACTGGAACTGCCTGGAAAATAGTCCCTTTAGAAGCTATGATTTTATGTACCCTCCAGGAAATTGCTTTACAGAAGCTCGTATTTTTAGAAATCCCTTTAGATTATTTTCTTTAATGGCAGCCACTACGTTCACATTTATTAGCACATTCTAAATCAAATTGAGAGCTGAAGTTTATTTGTGAGACTTTTTTTCCTGCTGTTTGCAATTACTTCTCTGAGCTAAAGTCAATGTTATATCAGCAAGCATCTGTGGGTTTTAAAATAAATGTCATCAATTGTGTCTTGTACTTCTGTCTTTCTTTTAAAAATTCATCCAACCAATCTTGGAACCCCAGAAAACTACAGAACTATTTAAATATCTTTAAACACACTGAAGATGTCATTCAAGAAGAAATGTTAGCAAAATAATTATGCTAACATGATACATAAGCGCAGACATTCAGGAACTTATTAATAACTGTTTAGTATCATGTATACATACATGGATACACAGGAAAGCTCTGAAAATGTATTCAGGGCTTTCTGGTCTTTTACAAAAAATATAATTTCCTGATAAGAGTCCAGGAGTCTGCAATACTTGCACAACTGAAATGTGAGAAATAAGGAAACTTGAATCATTATTTTTAAACTGTTCTATATATTCTTACTAGAATTGTTTATAAGAATGCTCGGATTCAAGGGCCTCACACCTTTTCATATCATTGATTCAAAAATTTCTTACATAAAAGGCCCCTGAACAAATGTTACAATAATAACCATGAGATGAACATGGTTAGACAAATTTATGGATGACAGATGTATCAATGGCTACTAGAACGAATGCCTAGGTGCATCCTTCAGGCTGAGGGGGGGGGGGAGGAACTGAGGCGCTTCTAAGGCCATCTGCTGGGACTCAAGAGCAGGAGAAGGTTTGTCCTTGTCTCTGCTTGAGATGCCCATGAGCATTTGGTGGGCCACTGTGTGCGACAGGATGCTGGACTAGATGGGCTGTGGCCTGATCCAGCAAGGCTTCTCTTATGTTCATATGTTCTTATCTATCTATATAAACCATATGGCTTAGCCATATAACTGATTTATGCTAAAATTGGGGGGGGGGTTATTTGTATTATAATATGCAAAAAGTATTGCATATTAAAAGATAAATACTGTAAAAGCAGGTGGAAAATTGAAGAGTAAAGGGAAGGGCAGAGTGGAATATTTGATGGAAGAAGCAGATAGTGAAGACAAAATAAATCAGTAACCTTCCATACGTGACAATAAATCTAGGGGTAGGTTGAAAACAGTAGGAAAGAGGCTGATCCTATCTAGGCAAATGTAAAAATGAGCTTGTAGGACACTGTTTGTCCTAGAAGCTCATTTTTACATTTGCTTAGATAAGATCAGGCTCTTTCCTGCCGTTTTCACCCTACCCCTTAATTGTGTAACCTTTTGAAGCCTTATTAAATGTGGTTATATTTCACTATTAGACTGTATTTTTGTTTTCCTTACATTATCCTAGCCTCCCATGTACATCCAGTCACCACTACCGAAAATGTCTACTTTCCCAGTTTGTTCAGGAGGGGAAAGGAGGCACCACAGAAAAAGTAGCAAATTACGGCCAAGTGGATTAGCTGTCTCCAGGGCAAAGCTGGATTTTAGGCATGTCCATGTGGTAATTCCAACATAGCGCTGGGATATTATTAACCAATTTGTCCAATTTTGATTATTGTCGCTCAGTGTGTAATATTTTCTATGCACCCCCTACCTTCAATAAAGCAAAGTTTGTATCAAAATCACCCAAGTTATTTCCCATCCCCTTAAACTGATTCTGATCTGGTCACTAATCAAACCTAATCTTTAGTCCTTCAAAAGTCCTCTGTATGAAACCACTGCTGCTGAGAAGAAAATGAGGGAGAAAGAGATGGAGACAGAGACAGAGAAGCAGAAGGAAATCCCTGAGGCTGGTTAGGCTAAGAAGCAGCAATTGCCTGATGGTCTCTGTGTCTATATAAGAATTTGAACCATCGTATTCCAAACTTTAATCCAACAATCTAACTCTTACACCACATCAATTGTGCTTTACTGAACATTATTTATTTATTTATTTATTTAAACTGTCCTCTGATAATATGGGGCAGGACAAATAAAGCAAAATAGAAACAACAACAATAATAGACATATGTCATTGATTTGGATTGCAATGTTTCTTAGCTATTTAATGTTTTGATTTTTGCCAGCTGATGTTATGGATGAAAAACCAGCTTCATTTCACAAATGCCAGTGTCCCTCAAGACAATTCAGAGAAGTGTAAGCAGCCTCCCAGGACAGCAGAGGAGTGCCCAGTAGCAACTTCACTCCTGAGACATCTCTCAACATAGTCAAAGGCTAAAGCAAATGTGGCTTAGCTCATTATCTAGCTCTTGAATGATTACCCAGCGGTAAACTAGTATTCAAAAGCATAATATATATGACTTGATCCAAGTACTACAAAATTGTATGTCTGTGCACTTTGTGAAAACATTCTGTTAGGAAGCATTACTTCAGCAATGGAAAGCTGCACAATAGAATACTGTCCAGTTAGTGTCTGGGTTCCATTTCCTTGATCATTTCTCCCACTAACACGCCCCCCTTTCAAATCTCTTTTGCTCCAGAACAATGCCTTAGGAAAGACTCTCTTTGATAAGCTTATTGCACAGGAAAAATCTCTTTTGTTGTTAGAAGATTTCAACACACATTATAGATTCCGGACTAATATGGGCATCAACAAGAGAGAATACGCTGTAGAACAATTTATCTCCAGAAACATCTCACTGTTGAATGTTTTAAATCCCCACTTATTTTTAACCTCCTTGGTCACATCTTTCCATGGCTTCATTTTAACAATCTCCTTGCTTCTCAGGGAGTATTGATGAGCACTGACCTTTGCAATAGAGTCTCTTGTGAGCATCTCTTTAAGGCCTGGGGAGAGCAGGAAGCAAGCAGTAGTTCTTACCATGTATCACCTTTTACAAAACAAAAGGTTTGCATACACTTTCTGACATACCACTTCACCAAAGGAGTTTCCAGACAGCTAAAAGTCTTCATTGTCATCTGTTGCTAAAGTCCAGAATACTTGCATTATAGTGAGAGTTGAAAGAAGGTTATGGTCTATTTCAAAAGCCAAAAGTTTAATTTCTTTAAAATGAGGCAAAATATATTTTGGAAAACAAACTGTACATAAACAAAACAGAATAGGAATGGCAACAATAAAGACTGATATTATTCCACTAACATGCCTATTATAAACATTAGCAAACAGAGTGAGGCTCTGTCTCTACGAAGCTGTCCATTACTGAAGTGACACATCTCCATTTTGGGTGGCATCAGAGACCTCTCAGAGAGCCTCAAACAGCACAGCTTTCTTCTGTCTGCAGCAGTGGTGCAGCATCTGACTGAAGGCTGAGAAGTAAAAAAATGCTGATTAGTCAGCATCTTTTCACTTTGCATCTTTGGGGATGTGCTGCGCCCCCACTGTGGCCAATGGTGTATCCTGTCTGACTGATGGGAAGCAACTTTGGCGGGACAGCACACCTTCTGATAGTCCTAGCAGGTGTACCGGAAGTGACTGTGCTGTCCCTATGCGACTTCCGATTGTTGTGGCTGACTGATGGGAAGTGGCTTTGCAGGGACAGAGAAGTATATTGAAAGTCTGGATGGAGCCCAGTACCCATTTGCGGCAGCTAGAGGCAAAGGCATAAGGAACCTCTTAGATGGTGAGCACATTGACCCAGCTGCCTTTGCCAGGAAAGTGCCTAGATGTGCTGTGAGAAGGGAACTCTGTGAAAGTGCTACCTGTTCCCAAGTGCCTGACAGTGTGCTGGGGCCTATTCGCACTTGGCCTTATTCTGGAGTATATCTCAGGATTGGGGTCTGTGATCCACATGCTAATGCAGACTCTAGCAGACCTCACTTTGGGCCTGCTGAAGCCTGCACTAGCATATGGACAGCAAGTCCCTATTCCAGGATATATTCCAGAATAAAGCCAAGTGTGAATAGGCCCCTTGTCAAGACATAGCCTCATTGTCTTCTCCATTTGTAAGCTGCACACTAAAATAAAGCACAAGAATTTATGACATACAAATGATGATTAATGTCCAGATTCTTTATCTTTCAGTGAATTGGTTTGCTGTTGGGTGCAGTGACTGCTTGGAAGCTCAGACTGCAGGCTACAACAGTTGGTTTCTGAGTGTTTAATATTTTGGAAACTGCTTCATTTGAGCTGGCAAACTGAGTTGCTGTTTTGCAACTTAGAGAATGAGCGTTTTGTCAGTGAAGTGGAACACAAAGTAATCACAGCAACTCCCATCCATTCCTCCCTGGTGATTTGGTTTGCCCTCTTCTTTCAGTTTCAGCCACCTCCTTTCACCCTGTTCCAAATGGAGGAGGTGGTGGGAAACAAGTGACTAAAGAACTGACAGGGCCAGATGCTTGATTGGTTCCTGAAAAGTACAAGTTTGTTCTCCAGGTTACAGCCTAGCAGCTAGTCTTCTCAACAGGAAGGAAAGCAAAGAGATAGCAAAGGGTGGAAAATTAACACTGTTCTCACTTCAGCTGCAATGGAGATTTGAATCTCTTTTGTTTATAGTCTCTGAATAACCAGCTCCAATGCTTATACTTCATCCTGTAAAACCAAAGCCTAAACATTACTTTGGCAGAATAATTTGATCTGCAATTATTTGGTTATGTCCTATTTGCTTATATGGCCCTGATCAGATGAAAGCAGCTGTGACTATCTGCAAAAGTAACAGGCACTTTGGGGTCTTATCACACTGTTCCTGTTGTGGCTGTGACCTTGGAGCACACCAGCTGATATTTGAAAGCCATGATGCTACACTGGTATTTTGGGTTGATGTTGTGCTGGTGAAAGGCACACAATTGGTGCTCAATCTGGGCTGGGCAGAACAGAGTGCTACTAAGAAACTCAGATCACATTTTCCCCTCCTGTGTTTTTCATGTCTCCACAATGGATCATGGAAAACAAGTACAAAGAGTCATGTGAGCGCATATACCTTTAGAAGACCATCTGATCATAGTCTATATCAGCGTTTCAGCTGTTGTATACACACTTATGAGAGTATGAGTTTATCCAGTAACAACAGCAATGTATCAAAGAGACTAACAATCCATGATAATATAATAAAAGATATGGACAACCTTCATTTCTAGTATTTATGAATGACCAAATAAGGCTGTGGCAAAAAGACACCAAGAGAGCCATGAACTAACACATGTTATCTACCCCTTCCAATTTATCTTGCTTCCAAGGATGGAATCAACTCTCAGGAATCAAATTACTCCACAAAGTAATTATAGTCCTGATTCACATCTGTGGCCACAGTGTGGAGGAGCAGCTGCCACAGGACTGACCTGTTTGTAATCATGCTCCCTTGGTCCAAGAAATGAAGCACCAAAATTGCCCAACTTCTGGGGATATTTCTCACTCTTTGCTTTATGGTCCCTGATGAAAACTTTAGACACGGACGCTTTCATTGCACAGCCTTGGAGTTTTCAAAGGCCAGGATGCAAGGACTGCTCAAATGATCTGCCTTCCTGCTCCTGGGCCAAGGCAGACACTCTGGATCACAAAGGGACCTGTCACATTCCCATGCAGGAGAAGACTCAAAAGTGGACTCAAAAGTGTCTGACAAAGCTTTCTGTTCTTCTCCCAACAACTTGTGATGTAGCTGGGGCTGTAAGAGCTCAGAAAGAGAGCTGTCATTAGCCCAACGTCACTCAACTTTCTTCATGTACGAGTGCAGAATTGAACCAGACTATCAGAGAAGGGTTCAACGCTCTAACCACATGACCAAATAGTCCAACACTCTAACCACAAGACTGAGAAGCCTCAAACCACATTCACTGTCAATAGGGCTGTCATCCAGGGCTAAATATGAAGAGAAATATGTTACTATTCTTTGCAATATCAGTATGTCACAGGAGCACAGGGGAGTTCATAGGCAGAAAGAAGGAGGAGTGTATTTCTTACTTTTCATCAGATCCTTGGTATCCTCTTGCTTGATAATATATAATGTAGGCATCTTCATATCAGGTCTCCTGGATCTTTAACTGTGCTCAGAATGCCCTTTATATCTGTGTTGGATTTTTGAGCTGAATCCTTAAAAGTGTGCATGGATTCTGGGTGATCATACATCTACCAAAACACAAAAAGAGAAACTAAAGTATATATTCATCCAACATGACTAGGAATGTGCATGATTTTTTTTTATGTGTTCACTTCATGTTGAAGTAATTGCCAAAGAAATTTGCCTTCGTGCAAATACAGCCACTTCAAATATGATAGGATTTGAATCCACTTTGAATCCCTATCACCAGTCACACCTCTGAAACCTCTCCGAATCCTCTGCAGATCCCCTTCCAATCCTCTTTGAATCCACTTTATTCACTTTGAATCTACTCTGAATCCACTTTTAATTCACTCTGAAACTGCTTTGAATCCACTCTGAATCCACTGCAGAGGTGACTAAGTAGCTGCCTACCCACTTTTGTGAATATAGCAAAGCTGTGAACAAAGGCACAAAAGCATTTGCTTTGCATTCAAAAGTCAGTCTTCAAATGTAGCCAGTATTTGATCAGAACCTGAATAGTTAAATTCATGCAAATTTGTATGATGAATATTCATACACATCCCTAAACATGACTTAATCAACACATTTTTTAAAAAAATGTATATAAGTCAAAATGGTGATGCCTTCCTGATACTTAAGTTAACTATTAGCATCATTAATGACAGTACAGAAGACCTTAAAATTAGGATAAATGAAAAAAAAACAAGTCTGCCAGGTGTTCAAGGGATATGGCATCCACAAATTAGTGTGTTCTGGGACCCATTGTAAAGGCCGCCTCTGCACCCTTATCTATTTCATATATATATTTATCTTTATTTGGTAGTGTGGTAGCGATGTGTTTACTTGTAAATCAATCTCTGTTATTCCCTTCCAAGAGGCGCACCTTCCATTTCCTTTTCTCTACTCTTTGGCTTGATAATAATGTTGCCTCCCTTCTGATGCTGCAGCAGACAGCACCCTGCCCCCACTCTGCCAATCTCCAGCAGTGGGTTGGATACAGTTACTGTTTAGAACTCTGGCCCTATTTGGCTCCCTTTATAAACAGAACTCGACGAAGCTTCTTTGAAACAACAAGAACATGTGTTTATTGAATACAGTTGAAGTTTAAAGTCAGCTTCTTCTCACAGTTAGTTACACGTGGTTACTTTTGCTGTCAAGCAGTTCAGTCTTTCACTTTTACACTAAGTCAAAAGACTCTACAAGTTCAAGAATAAAACTTCAATCAGTTCAGAAATCGTTAGCTTTCCTTTTTAAATAACTTCACAAGCTTAGCATTCATATACTAAAAGACTCAGGACCCTAACTTTAGCCTCCTCAGCTAAGAGCCCGTTTCTCCCCTTCGTTATCCTCCCTCCAGGATTAACGACCCAAGGCAGAGAACAGAAATTGTTCCCTCAGGCCCCCTTAAATACGGGCCTGGCTGGCTAGCTTCGCCCTGATTGGCTGAGCTCCGCCTGGATGCAAATTCAACCCCTCCCCTTGGAGTGCTCAACTAGCCCCTCCCTTAGGCTACTTACCCTTGTGAAAATACACTTTGGCGACACTTTTAAGCGTCTGGACTTACCGTGTTCGCCACACTTTGCATTTTAAACTTAAAAAACATACTTTTGGGATTGAGGGGTCCTAGCGGGCATCACACCCATAACTTACTTTATGAGGACAGAAACCTCTCTCTGACTTGACCTTTTGAGAAAGTGGGATAACCCACTCTGCAAGGTAGCTGCACCCCTTGGACACCTGTGCTTCCACCATGCAGACAGGTGTTAGAGGCACTGGAAACTTACTCAGTTTATCATCTATCTGAAGCCATTAAATGGTACCCTTCTCGGGTTATTTCTGTGCATTGGTAAATGGTCCCAGGCAGAGTAGATAAGGTTTCAATGCTTGTGAAGGTGGAAGGCAGTGAGTGTGATCGGTGTATCTCCCACCTATGAGGCAGGATCTCAGGCTCCATTACCCTGTCTGCATGGTTGCCTTACAGAAGGATTAAAGAGACTAAAGACAAAACATTCAATCTTATCTATGTTTTAATAATGAACTAATATCATTTGATCACTAGTATGACTGAAGTTTTCTGCCCCCAAAGAAGAGTTCCAATCCCAAAGCAATGGCTAAATTTGCATCTGAATCCTTTAAGACAGCTGGATACTCTTCTGGTAGAAAGAGAAGAGGAAAAAAAAAGATTAACTGGGCAAACCAAGAGAGGCTGAAGCAGGAAGTCTGAATTTACCTGCAAATAGATCTTCATTTTACAATATCTTGGCGTACTTCAAGTAGGATTGTCAGAAAGGGATTTGCATAATACAAAAGGTTTGCAACAACATATTTTATTTGCAAAAAGTGTATGGGGAGGGATTTTTTTCCTTTTATTTTCATCTCTCTTTTTCCTGAAGTGTTAGGCACAGGTCTCCTTTTACCTCAATCTGTGCTCTTGATATAGAAATAATGGCACATTATAAAACCTATTATGTGCCCACTGAGAGGCAGTGTACCAGACATGGGCTTGACTCAGGCCTCATGGTGTCATAGATGTGGGCTTATTGGCAGGTGTGTGTGTGTCAACACATCAGGTGCAGGACACAGAATCATAACATCAGTGCAGCCAGGATGAACACTGCAACAAACAAGAAAGTAATATGCTGTGAACATCAGAACACGAGGATTCTTGGTAGTCAGTTCTATTTTCAGGTGACAACACAGCCACCTTTAACTAAAGTGGAATCGGATTTTGTTTCAGGAGCTTCAAATATTTGCTCTTCAATTAATTAAGGAAGGCAGTGGGCCAGGACTGATCACCTTTCCCTGATCACATGGTAATTTTACATGAATTGAATATCTAAAGAAAGCCTTTAAGCTAGCCTATTATGAAGCAGCCTCAGAAATATATTTACGCACATACTATATACAAATCAAGAAAATGAAATCAAAGACATGATAACCTTAGGTGCTTTTAAATCATCCATCTTTTACTTAATCAAATATCTCTAGCGTCTGCTGAAGGTTGAAGACATCAGTCAGTTGTGTTGATGTCATTGGCACCTATCTGAGCTTTACATGCTAGTAAATTGCCTCCCTTCTCTCCAGAGATAATTGGCATGTGTGAGTGGTAAATTAGCTTTCTTTTGCTTCTCCTTCAGTAATCTTCTTCACACCTTATGGTTGGTAATTCATCTTATATTGTTCATTTAACCAAGCTATACCTGACTTTAGAAAACCCTTATGCTCCAAAAGAACAACAACAACAACAACACATATTCGATTTTCAAGTAAAGTGTGCACATTAAGCAGTTCAGGGGAGAATACCCTCACCAAATCTACAAAAGTTCTGTGCATAGAATAGCCCAAAATTCCACATAGACACGTTAAATCTGGAATTCATTTTTTTAGAACAAATAAACCACAGAAAGGTATGATCAAACAAGGGCTATAAAGTAATACGTCATCATAGTAAAAAACTCTACATTCAACATACAGCTCCACAAATTGAGTATCATTTCCTAATATTACTCCAGAAACATTTAATGAAAGAAAACATGAGGTGAGTAACCCTTTTGGCAAAAGGTTCCCCATTTTCAACCCACCTCTTTGTCTACTGTTTGCTCCAGGCAAATAAAAGAAAGCATAAGAACTTGAGATTTCTTCCATTGCCCAACTAGCTGTTTCTGGGAAGAAAACTAATGCTGAGGTAAAAAAAATGGCCGTGATTATGTTACAAGTACTCCTTTCTGGAATCGTTTGGACTTTCTTTTACAACAGCAAGCATTATGTATACCTGAGGTATACCTGAAGAACTCAGGGCTGGTGACAACAATAGAAAAAAAAATAAAATGAACAAATTAAAATAATAAGACACTATGTTAATAACTGATTGTGGGAAATTGAAATGTTTCTTAATGTCAAACAAAGGCCAGAGTATATAAGTGAATTTTTAAAACAATTTTATGTATCTCAGAGGGGAAACTATTCCACAATCTGGGGCCCACCACCAAGAAGGTCTATCAAAGGGTCCCTACCCCAGGAGAATCTGCGCTGCAGATCTTAAGGCACAGGAAGGTTGATAATGGAGAGGGGTCCAAGCCATTTAGAGCTTTATAAGTTAAGACCAACAACTTGGGATCAATAGTGAATTGGCAGCAAGTGCAGTTCTTTTAAGATGGGTATAATATGCATCCAGCCAGCAATTCTAGTCAGCAGCCTAGCTTTTGATAATAACTATATCCTTAATAACTAAAATTTGCTAAAACTGATTTTAAAAACATCTCTACTGCAATACATTCCATAGTAATAAACTATGGGGAAATATTTCATTTTTTCTCTTTCCTGGTATTTCTACCATTCATTCAGCTGATTATGATAATACCAAATTATATAATCATAAAACGCATTACAGAGAATGAGAAAGTATGCATAGACCGCATCTAGACAACAGTTATTTATTCTACTATATTTGAATATTCCAGAATAAATCATGAATATCCAAATATAGTGGAATAAGTAAGTGATGTTTGGATGCAAACAGAGAGAGAGAGAAAAACACAGTATACTTTTCTAATAAACCAGATGCTATTTTGCACTGTAAGAGAATTTCTTCATGTCACTAGTTTGGGGCCTTGGAGGATTATCTTTAGCCTGCCTTTTAATGTCTCTTTTCAGATGTGCAATATCCCTTTTGAAACATGGCAACCAAGGTGCTCTGTGCTCACAACCATCATGGCATCTTGAATGTGCATTGGGGCCTCAGCATCTGTTTCACCTTGCCACACCCTCGTTGTTTATTCAATATGGAAACCAAGCCCAACACCTGCTTGGACATTGTGCCACTACCTGGAAAATCCTTCAGATTGCATTTTCTTTGCTGCTTGGTAGTAGATCTAGTGCTGCCATCATTCTTAGTCCTTTCAGCTTGGCAAGGGGAAAGGATGCAGGATCAGCTGGGTTTGTGAGACTGGAGTCTCAGAATCGTAGCCAATTTCATGGGGGAGTGAATCCAGCCTCCCTAACTGTCAAATAGGGATGAGGGAAATTCCTGACTGTTTGATAGAGTAAACAGTACATTTGCAATTGCTTCTCTTTAAAGCAAAGGGGGACATTTTGCTTAAATCACCCTTCCCTTTTCCATCTGGATCCCACCCAAGAGTGACTATAAGTATATGTGTTTGCTTTGGGTTTCATTCTTTGAAGCTCTGCAAGAACACATTTATTTCAATCAGGATTTTTATACAATACTGACTTCATACATTGAAATATTAATAGATTGTCTTTAATTTTTTTACAAATGTCAGGATGAAGCTCAGAACACTGGTTAAATAAAATTTATTATTGTTGCTGCTGTTGTTAATAATAATAATAATAATAATAATAATAATAATAATAATAATAATAATAATAATAATAATAATAATAATAATAATAATAATAATAATAATAATAATAATAATAATAATAATAATAATAATAATAATAATAATAATAATAATAACTATAGGCAGAAAACGACTTGTCCCACTGATGAATGACATCAACTTTGCCCTTGTAACTGTTCAGGTAGCAACAATTGAAGAACTGAACCAGCTCGCCTACAGTACAGCTGTGATAGTAACAGAAGAACTAGGGTTACTGCAACCAAAACAAACTAGAAAATCAACTGGAAAGCCAAAGTGGAAAGTTCGACTGGAACTGAAAATAAAAAGCCTGAGATCAGATGCCAGCAACCTAAAAAACATGAAGGAGAAGAAACTGAACAACAAGAAGACTAAAGAACATCTGATCAAAAAATACTGGCTGAATACAAGGAAAATTGATGAAGCTTTGGAAATCGTGAAACAGCAGATAACAGCTACAGCCAGGAAAATCAAAAGATATGAAGCAAGAATCATCCAGTACAGGCAGAACCAAATGTTCCAGTCTAATCAGAGGCAGTTCTACCAGAGCCTGCATGAGCAAGTAGACAAGAAAATGGAAAAGCCAGAGAAAGAAGCAACAACCAACTTCTGGAAAGATCTCTGGGAGGCTGAAAAAGAATACAACAAAAGTGCTGGGTGGATAAAGGATTTCGAGAAGAAATTCTCCAAGAACAAAATGCAGCAGCTGGAAATAACACCCGAAATGGTCACGAAAAGAGTGAAGAAAGTGAAGAACTGGACATCCCCTGGCACTGATCAGTTGCATGGCTTCTGGCTCAAATACCTGACCAGCCTGCATGCCAAAATGGCCGAACTGTTCAATGAAATGCTGCAAACAGGAAACATCAGTGAATGGCTAATAACTGGCAAAACATACTTAATACAGAAAGATGCAGCAAAGGGAGCCACACCAGGAAACTATAGGCCGATAACTTGTCTACCTACTATGCTCAAGCTGCTGACAGGCATAATAGCAGACAGGATTCAAGACTACCTCGAAGACAACAACATCATCCCAGTAGAGCAAAAAGGAAACAAACGGAGAAGCAGGGGCACAAAAGACCAGCTACTGATTGACAAAATTATTCTGGAGAACTGCAAAAGCCGAAAAACAAACCTGCATATGACTTGGATCAACTATAAAAAAGCTTTTGATTCACTGCCACATGGTTGGATCACAAAGTGCCTGGAAACCATCGGGATCAGTCAGAACATCACCAAATTTATAGAAAGTGTGATGAAACGCTGGAAGACTGAGCTTTTTGTCGGAAATGAAAGCTACGGACTGATCAACATCAAAAGGGGCATCTTCCAGGGGGATTCATTGTCCCCACTCCTTTTCATCATCGCTATGATCCCACTGTCACTCATCCTAAAGAAAACAAACCAGGGCTATCAAACTGCCAGGAATTCACAGAAAATCTCACATCTACTGTACATGGATGACTTAAAGCTTTATGGAAAATCTGAAATCGAGATCCAGTCACTGACCAACACAGTGCGAATATTCAGCAGTGACATCAGTATGGAGTTTGGCCTGGACAAATGTGCCACAGTGGCACTGAAGAAGGGGAAGATTACTGAAAGTGAAGGCATTGAAATGCCAAATGGTCAAGCCATCAGGTCCCACCAGCCAGAAGCCTACAAATACCTTGGCATCTTGCAACTGGATAACATTAAGCATGGCCATGTGAAATCTGTGGTCAGTAAAGAGTATATCCAAAGGACTAGAAAAATCTTGAAAAGTAAACTAAATGGCGGTAACACCATTAAGGCCATAAACACCTGGGCCATACCAGTCATTAGATACACTGCGGGAATTGTGAACTGGACTCAGCTCGAATTGGACAACTTAGACAGAAAAACCAGAAAACTGATGACGATCCACCATGCACTACATCCTCGGAGTGATGTCGACAGGTTGTACTTGCCCAGGAAAGCAGGCGGTAGAGGACTTTTGCAAGTGAAGCAAACAGTGGAAGAAGAGAAGCATGCATTAGCAGATTACGTGGCAGAAAGCAAAGAATCAGCTTTGATTGAAGTCAACAACCAGAAGCTTCTCAAGGTGCAGCAAACCAAGAACCAGTACCGGAAAACTGCAGTTCAATGCCGAACGGACAGCTGGCACAATAAAGCACTGCATGGACAGTTCCTGGAGAAGATTGAAGGCAAAGTGGACATGGAAAAGACCTGGTCTTGGCTTACGAATGGAACATTGAAAAAGGAAACAGAAGGACTGATTCTTGCTGCACAAGAACAAGCAATAAGAACAAATGCCATCAAAGCCAGAATTGAAAAATCAGGAGAAGATCCAAAGTGCCGACTCTGCAAAGAAGTGGATGAAACAATTGACCATATACTCAGCTGCTGCAAGAAGATCGCACAAACTGATTACAAGCAGAGACACAATGCTGTAGCACAAATGATCCACTGGAACTTGTGCCAAAAGTATCATCTGCCAGTGTCAAAGAACTGGTGGGATCACAAGCCAGAAAAAGTGGTTGAAAACGAACAGGCAAAACTATTTTGGGACTTCAGGCTTCAGACTGACCGAAAACTGGAGCATAACACCCCTGACATTACAATTGTTGAGAAAGAGAAGGTGTGGATCATCGACGTTGCTATTCCTGGTGACAGCAGAATTGAGGAAAAACAGATGGAGAAACTCACCAGATACGAAGATCTGAGAATTGAACTACAGCGACTCTGGCGAAAACCAGTGAAAGTGGTCCCAGTCATCCTCAGCACACTGGGCGCGGTGCCAAAAGATCTCAGCGGGCACCTAAAAACCATTGGCATTGACAAAATATCCATCTGCCAACTTCAAAAAGTCACTTTACTCGGGTCTGCTCGCATAATTCGCCGATACATCACGCAGTCCTAGGTGCTTGGGAAGTGCCCGACTAGTGATATAATACAAAATCCAGCATAGTCATCTCGTTTGCTGTGTGTAACTGCTGTTTTACATCATCACAATAATAATAATAATAATAATAATAATAATAATAATAATAATAATAATAATAATAATAATAATAATAATAATAATAATAATAATAATAATAATAATAATAATAATAATAATAATAATAATAATAATAATAAATTCCTATTATAATGAATTCTGAAGTTTAACTGGGAAGGATAAGAAGTTTTAAAAGTTAATAAAGAGCTGATATCTTTTAATACTCACCAATCCATTAGTCTTAAAAGCAGATATAGGTCATGGTCAGGGGGCTGAAGAGGCCATGTTCAAGTCTAGAGGGAACAGCGCCTTGGACAGGACATTCATGCTCCCTGATGTCTTAACCTCCTTATTTGTCCTCCTGAGTTCAGGGATACAGTACACTGACCTCAGAACAAGAATTTCCCATTCTGCCTCTCCTATTGATTCAGAGTGCAAGCTAAATTGAGGGGGCAGCTTGTGCCTGTTGTCATGAAGGGCCAAAAAAATCAGCCACCCGGCATAAACAATGGCACCTCATGAACTGATTCAAGAGGCAACCATGTAAATTAGCTATCTGGGATGATGGAGCTTGTAGCACTAACACTTTCCTCAAGATCTTTTGAGGGGGAATGTGTACATGTAGCCATTGTTTCTTAAGGGGGGTTCCACTAGCAGTAAGCACCCATTTAGAACCCATTAGGCACCCAATCGGTAGCAATCAGTAAGACCCGGTTTCCACACAAGACCCCATTAGGACCCCATCCGTTTGCACCATCATAAGGGAAGTTCAGATTGAACAGGGTTCTCAGGCCCTTAAATACAGACTTCCCGTGGACCCCTTTAAAGGTATCTTCAATCTGGTCTTCAGCTTTGAAGACCAGATCTGAGGGCATCTGTTTGCACTGTGATCAGAACAATGGGGTCCAGGGCCAGGCTTGACAACTGCCATTTGCAGCAGGGCAGCTCCAGCCCCACCTTGCCACACACGTCTATGCAGCCATGAAGGTCCTTGCTAAGCCCATCCCTGGACGCCATTGCCCTGATCACAGTGCGAACAGGTACCTTTCATGGCTGCCTACAAAACTGAGCACAGGCTGTGTAGTTGCAATGTAGCTCTCTATGCAGATGGAACTATCTGTGTAGCTACTAAATGATCAGCCCTATCTGTCCAACAGCATTGTTGTAGATGAACTACGCAATTTGGCTATGGAGTGTGTGCCAGACTTCATAGATGTTATGTAACCTGCTACAAAACTTTACCTCTCCATCACGCCCACTGTTAATACCACCGATTGGCACTGGGTGCTAGTCTGCCAAGGGAGAAGCATTGGGTCTTTGCAAAGATCCAGATTTTCAAGGACCAGATCCATTGAGGATCCTGTTTCAAAGAGCCAGATCTTCTAAGATCTGGATTAAGAATGGTAAGTGGAGAAACACACATAAATAAGGAATTATCTCCCACTGGCAGCCTCCAGACAGTGGCCAAATGTTGCATTAGGAAGTGATAATGCAGAATATTGCTCTCCCACTGTTGTTTCCTACCTCTCTCCCTGCTTTTCTATATAGTCACTATGACTATAAAAAAGATTTATTTTATTTTAAAAAGTATATCTATATTCACTGTATTAACATTTTTTCTAAGTTAAAATCAATCCATAATAGTGACTAGCATCTCTCTCCCCCACCCATCATGAAGATAATTTGTCAATTGCCTTTTAATATTGCTCATCTGACTCCCTGAAGAGGATAGTCCTCTTCCTGGTGTATGAGGATATATTTCATGTTGCAAAATACTAAAGCACCTCAAACTGTGGTCTTCATGTAATAGGTTTTTGCTGCTGTGAATTTCTCCGATGTTGACATTGTCCCAACTTTCCCTGTGGTTTCAAATTCACACCAAATAAAAGATGGCACTTTCATCTCTCACTCCAGCCTTCACTTTCAAAATAACAGTGCCATCTGCCTATAGAAGTGCTGGTTTTCTTTACTACTAAAATTAATGAATCACCTGGGCAGCTTACACATCATCATTGATGAAAGATTAATCTATCTTAGACATTGCCTCATAAAATCTTCATAAAGGAATGCACAATCATTTGCATGAAAGCCACAGTTGATGTAAGTCTTTATCGAGTGTTTTGTGCCAGCAAATGTTTATAAAGAGTTATGTGCCAACAAATGTTGAAGAGACACAAACATATTTTACTTAATTTTTAAGTTAACAAAAATCTAACTTGTAAAAATCTTCTTTGCCAGAAGGTAGCATAGATTAGTTTCTAAAATTTAAATGTAAAATATTTGAGTTAAGGGATAGGAGGGAAACCACACCTGCTTATTCCTACTTATTCATATTTTAGGGGTAGACCCAGGATATATAAAAAGAACAAAAACTAAAACTTCTGGAGTGGAAATCCCCCTGCACCAAATGAGTAATTGTTAAAAACACACACATATTTGTATGAATATTTAGCAGTACAGTATTTTTAATCCGAGTTGGATTTTTAAAATCTGGATTCAGGACCAAGTGCTCATTTTGGGAGTTCCTAATTTTTATGGTTAACATGGGCTGAATGTGAATACTGGCATTCCCACCCAAACTCCCCACCCCACCCCACCCAAAAAAAACAGCACGGAAAAGCAGGACCTTTTAATCTCTGCCTCTGTCCAACCCCTGTTAAGCCTGCACCACAGAATTGGCTGAGTGAAAGAACAATGCTTCCTTTTC
Source organism: Aspidoscelis tigris stejnegeri (assembly GCA_023333525.1). Classification (NCBI taxonomy): domain Eukaryota; kingdom Metazoa; phylum Chordata; class Lepidosauria; order Squamata; family Teiidae; genus Aspidoscelis; species Aspidoscelis tigris. Next base: position 54,736,166 of record JALMGA010000006.1, on the reverse strand, counting down.
AAATTGGAAGCTCCCTCCTTGCTGGTTTTCCCTGTTTACGCTTAAACAGGAGAACGGATAGTACAAATTCCCTTTCAAAACTGAGGCTAACAGCTCACACTAAGGGAGCAAGAAAGAGGCTACTTTCCCTTTCAGTTTCTCTCTGTTTCCCTCTGTAAAATGCAGTCTCTGCTTATCTTCCCCTGCTGTGGCAGCCTTATAACAATGTATTCCTTGAGGCTTGAGTTTTTAAAACTTTTCCTGCCTTATTTCTCCTAATGGTAAGAATTTCCTTGCTACAATTGTATCTTTTGAGGCTGGCTGGTGCTTTTTTTCTTTCTTTCTCCTCTTATGATTGTGTTCATAGCAGGCATGATGAGGGGAGGGGGGAGACCTTTGCAGCTGTGAAATCCCACCCACATCTGGCAAGCATTGGCCAGGATAGATTCCCAACCCAAATAGTTTGGTGGCATTCCCAAAGGCAAAAAAATAAAAATAAAAATAATGCAGGCTGGGGTCCAAAAGAAGACTGAGAACAGTTATTGTGAGAACTTTTTTCTGCAGATTTTTGCAGGATAGTCCTCAAAGTCTGGGAATAAAAAAATTAATGGGATCTCCCAATCCCAAAAATGGATTCAATCCAGATTTAAACTTGTATGAGAACACACCATCAAAGCAGGAAGCAGCATATATACATTTTAAAAACAAGACTAAAGCATTTTTAAAAAGTTATATATTAAAAATGCTATTTAAAATACTGTAGATTACTTGACTAAGGACTGAACAACCATTCTCACAGGAAAGGACTGAATGTGTAAGACTGCCTTTAATAGGCACTTGAGTTGTGAAAGTGGAAATGACACCTGAAACTTAATGGGGAGATTTTTCCAAAGGATAGATGACACCATAAAGACGACCTTGCTACAGGTAGCTAAAAAATAACATTCCATCTTGTAAATTTAGGACATTGTTACGAACCCTCTTGAGAACAAATCATATTTTTAGGGTATATGATTTGGCCTCCAAGGGGGGAAAATGAGGTGTATCTATTAATGTAATCTTTTTAAAGCACATATTTGTTGTTGCTATAATTTAAGGTTTATCTGAGGTCTTCTTACAAACTACCTACTCTTCAGTTTTCAGACCTAGGTTCATCCAGAGGTAAAAACCACTTCTCCCCCCCCCCCCCCCGTTTTCAGAGTTGCTTGTCCAGCTAGCAATTATTTCAGCTGGGCCACTCCTTTGAAACCTCTTGCAGTCAACTTTTTTGATAATTTTTTTAAAGCTTCATATTTTAAAAATCTTTCTGGCACTTATAGATTTTCTGAATTAAATGTTTCAGAGTAATAAAGAGTTAATAGATTTTGTCTGGAATAATTGCAGAGTACTAGGCTGCTTTGTCTGCACTGGACAGAGTGTAGCTCAGTTTATGCAGCCAACATGGCCACCTCAACTGGGATACTAAGGGTGCTTCCGCACAGGCCCTTTAACACCCATTAAGCACACATTCCAATGTGCGCCTCCACACATGGGTCGCTAATTAGGACACTTCCGGTGAGGGGTGTCCACACAGCGAGCCCGTTTTTAATGCGGATTTCGTCAGCAAAACCGGTTTGCTGCCGGAGTGTCCGCATTAGCGGGGCCATAAAAGCAGACTTCCGGTGGGTGCATCCGCACCTATCCGGACTTAATGTGTGCTTAATGGGTGTTTCTAGCACACCACATTTCAAGTGGTTTTGCGCTGTGAATCCGCATCCGTTTCGGATGTGGCTGCACAGCGCAAGTGTGCTAACCCATGGCCCTCCCCCGGCTCGCCATGATTGGCTCCCCAGAGCCAAGCATGGCGAGCCGGGGGGCTCCTACCTTTCGGCTCGCCCTTGCCCCAGAAGCCCCAGAAGCCCTAGCCCACCCTGGGGGGAGCGCGGCGGATCCCCTCCTTACCTGGTCGGCATCGCCCCAAAACTGAAAGCAGGTGCGCAGGATGCAGCGAGAGCAAGCTGCGGCTTCTGGGGCGAGGGCGAGCTGTGGCGGCGAGGTCTCCCGGCTCACCAGGCTTGGCTCCGGTGAGGCAATCATGGTGGGCTGGGGGAGGGCCCTTTGTTCCGGGTCGGAGGCGGGTGCCGTGCGTCCGCACGGCATGTGCCTCCAATCCAGATCTGCGCTGCATGTGCAGAGGCACGGGTGCGGGGTAGATCCGCCTCTCTTTGATGCAGATCTACCCCATTAAACCAGATCTACCGGGCACCTGGAGTTATTAAAACCGGTTCCCCTGGGAGTCGGTTTTAATAAATTCGGGTGCAAAGGATCCATTTTGCTTTGCCCCTGTGCGGAAGCAGCCTAATAGACTTGTTTTAGCAGGTCTATCAGCAGTCCATGGCCCTCTGGAATGGACTGGGAGGTGTATGGAAAGGTCCATGCATACCTGTTTCAATTTAGCATAGCGACCCATTTTCCTAGTGCACCAAAGAGCACTTCCAAAATGGGTCCTCCTGGGGTTTTGAAGTCAGGAACCTTAGTTCCTGCCTGTCAGAGCCCTCACAGCAGGTTCTGAAGCTCACACAAGCTTGGTCTTTTGTGCAAGGCCTGTTCCGAGGTAGACTTCTATGTGAAGACCACCTTGTTTCAGAACTGGACCACTCCTGCAAGGACTCATTCCAGTCACAGTTGCTTCAGTTGGAGTGATCCAGCCCCATAACTGCAGAAACAGCCTAAGCTTCGCTGATATTTAGATGGAAAAAAAGTTCATCTTCTTTCCTGCATTTCTCTATTTTTTTGTTTGTAAAATTTTCTGAATCAATGTCATGCCTTTTTCACAAAACGTAACACTTCATTTTCTAATTGGGAGCTGTAAAAATGGGATTCTTTTATGCATCCTCAATTGCATGAACTGATTTGTAATGCTTTCTATTATTCACTTTTATTTTCACACATATTCAGATTCAATAATGCAGTTAAAGCATTAGGCTGTGAGTGTATACATTGATTGATTGACACACAACCTACCACTTTATACAGACCTTCCAGATTTAGGTCTTTGTAAGGGTCCATAGATAAAATTCAAAACACAAATGCAACTACACCCATGCAGGCATATGGTAGGCCAATGAGGGCCAGTGCATTATTTCATAACCATTATATGAGACAATCAAGCAGTTATTTAATCAGTTGGCAAGAAAGATCCTCAGTGCAGTAGCCCAGAACAATCCTACTAAGTACATTAATTTCTTTCAATGTACAGCTGTCTGGCCAAAAGCCAGAGAGTCAGCTATCCATATGCACAGAAACTACTAATTTGCATACATACAAATCTGCCTAATTTTGAAAATATGTGTGTGTGTTTTAAACACAGAGTAATGCTTTAATATACAGCCATGTGCTGGTCAGTAGAGACAGAATTCACTTAAAAGCTTAAGGATTTTCTGTTCTGTTCAATTCACCTCCTAAGTGAGAATGCCAAATATTGCTCTTCAAATATCGCTGTAAGCCTGCCAATAACAACAAAATTGTTTTTTAAGTCAGTTTAAACACACACACACACAGATTTCTAAATGGTGCATACAAAGTTGCTAATAAATGTTAACATGCATAAGTACATGTACACACTTCACAGTGAGGCACATAATCACAATATGCATAAACTAAGGGTACATCCACACTTCATTGGCATAGTGCATGCCAAGGAGAAAACACTTGCTCCCTCACCTGGAGGGAGCAGGGAATGTGTGACTCATGTAGCTGTCAGCTCATCCTCGGAGCTGAACTATCAGCAATGAAGGCAAATGACCTCCTTGCTGGAGGGGGGGGGGGACTGTGATGCCTACCTAGTGCAGGTTCCAAAGGATGTTTACTATGTCACCACCACCTCAAATGTTAGCAGACAATATAATGAATGGCAGGGGGCAGGGTTTTTTTCTAGCACTCTGAGGAAGGGTGAGCTTGAGAGTGCAGAAAAGCCCTCCAGCAGCCTTCTCAGAGTGATTTGTGGTGGCAGGTGCAACGGACATTTGACATCCTGCCCTTGGAGGCATCCAGGGCTGCAGGTGTGAATGTACTCCCCCCCCCTTTTTTTTTTTTTTGGCTTTTTAATCTCTGTTTAATTTTTTTAAACTTTCTTTCCCCAAATGAATGTGGGTGTGTTAAAATTATTCATATTTCTGAATTTTGGAATTCTCTTCGCAGTGCAAGACAGTTCTGTCCTTCTGAATCTATACAGTTCTGGATCTTCCTACGTTGCAATGAGTACTGTGTTCTTCCTTTGCAGTCAGCAGGGTGCATTATTTTTTCTATAAGAGTAAATATTAAGAAAACTTCTTGGAGACTTGGAAAACATTCAAAGATCCTGAGGTTGCAGTGTCCATTTGTGCAGACATTTGCAAGTGTTTTGAGATTAGCAGTGTGTTTGAAATCTTTAAATACCCTTTTTTTAAAAAACAATAATCTTTTTTTCAAAAGTGTTTCTCTGCTGGAACTAAACATCAAGTTTGTTATATCTCTCACCTCAAATTGCATTTTTTTTTATCACCAATCTTCCTTGTATATGCACAACCAAATACAGATGGCATTTATTTGTGACCCTTCCCTCCCACCATACATTTTTACTCCTAGGGTGCGTTACCATACAACATTAAATGTAAATCCAGTCTGTTTTGGGTCTTTCCAATCTCATTTAAATTTTTATTCCCGGACTTTATGAGGATTATATTGCTAAAATCCACAGAAAAATGTCTCGGGAAAAACTGTTCTTGGCCCTGTTTGGTGGCTATCCCGCTCTTTTTTTCACAATGGGAACGCTACCAGACTATTTGAGGAGGAGATCTGCCTTTGCGGCTTTATTGCAGGCAGGGTTTACATGGGGGGGGGAGGGTGGCATTTAAAAGCCCTGTTTTTTACGTTTAAAAATAGTCCCAAAACCAGGACTAAAAAAGCTGCAAGGGGACGACTATATTTGGATTAATTGACAAGAACTCAATCTGGATTAAAAATAGTCCCCCAAAACAGTTCAAACAGTATTGAACTTTGACTAAAATTGAACTTGGACTAAAATTCCTGCATGGAGATGCACCCAAACACTATTATTCTCTCCTTGGTTTTGTTTTTACATTGGCATTATCAGATAGCTGCAAGCTGAAAAACAATTGGAGTAGAAATTCAGATCCAGAGAGACTGCAGGTTTTAGGTAATACATTATCTATTACACTGTCTTTCAAAGCACAATTATTGAGCCTATCTACATTTACCTTGTTGTGATTTGGATCAGTGGGTCTGGATCACGTGACAACCTCTGGTTGACATTACAACAAGACTTGGACTGGAACAGCTCCATCTGCACAGCGACACCACTTTCAACCCAGCTTCTGCATCAGCCTCAAAACTCACATGCTTCAGTTGGCCCCAAATGGCTCAGCTTGATGGCTAGTAATGAAAGTTGCTAGTCTCAGAGACCCTTAGGATTCATTTTGGCAGCATGCTTTGGTGAGCAGCCAAAATGGGTCCCCTGGTAGTATGGAAAACAAAGGTATACTTTCTGCACACCTCCATCATTCAGAGTGGCCTATACTAGTATGCCAGTCAAGTCCACCAGTTTAGTACCCACTTGATCTGGATTACACTCCATCAGGTGCAGACAGAATTCCCTAGCACTGAGTAGGGCATCTCTAGTCTGCAAGCAAAAGAGGCCCTAAAGAGTTCCAGAATACAGGCACATGCAGACAGGGCCTTTGTTTCACATATCTTTTAGCTCTTTGTTGCATCACTTTGTGGCATCAGTTCCTTTACTTGCTGGAGTCCCAACAGTTCAAAGGCCAATCAGGTGTGTGGCTATGGTTTCTAATACATTAGTACAAGATCAAAATACATTTATTTATCAACTTTTCCACTTCTCTGTGACCTCTTTTCAGCATTAAAATCACAGAAATAGAAGGGGGGAATGTATAAATTATCAGCACATTATTTAAATCAAAAATTGATGTTTCACATGAAATGTAAACTAAATTATTATATTTTAATGCAGTTCTTGAGTTTTAATCCATTTTTGCTCAAAATGTTATGTGTGACACCTGAAGACTGTTGCAAAATCATACACTTTCAAAAAATGTGCCAAGTTTTTCTCCCTGTAGTCAAGGATAAACCACCTCTGGGATGTTGCCTGGAGTAGAACGGAAACTTCACATATGTCGGTGCTTGAAGAAAAACACCTGATTTTTTTCCCTTTTAGTATATTCAAAGTATACTGATAGCCATAGGCATTGCTTTTGCAGGAACTGCAAGAACTCAAGACCCAAAGCAATATGGGCCCGAGGGATGTCTATCACTAATCCATAAACTGACATAATTAACTCAAATAGTTGCTTTCCACATCAAAATTTCAAACATTCCCTCTACAAGCTACAGATTTCCAACAGTGTACCCAAAGAAGCATCCATGGATAATGGTTGTTGCATGAATGTCTATACACAGTTGTCTTAGAGGCTTTAGCTGTTCATTACAATAGTTATAGCTGTGCTACAACCATTGCATGGCAAGTCTGCATCTCTGCAATAGGCTATTGCAGCACCTTAAAGGTAGGATAACCAGGCAATGTCTGCATGCTGTGTGTCTTACTACCTCAATGTCTTTGAAGCTGAGGAATTAAAGTTCCTCAGCTTCAAATTGTCAAATTGACATTACACCCTCACCACCACCTGCCACCATCCAGCAATGTTAGATGCAATGAAAGGTTCTTTCCACAGTTACCTCCAATATCCCAGATTGGGGGAGGCACCCTATTCTGGGATAAGCAACTCATCCTACTCTGTGGTGCGTTGCCACTGGAGTAGGACATTGGGACAGCCCTTCTTGCTCCAGTCCTGGCTGCTGTCTGAAAGACTCCTGGGGCGGCACTGAGCCTGCAAGAACAAGCAATTTCATTCCAGTGGAAGTCTTTTCCACTTCTGGTGGCATTTCCAGAGTCACCACTGAAAAGAGCCCCCCATGGTATACCAGACCACAGAACGTGCTGTCCAACACCTTTACTTTATCTGTTTAGGAGAGCTATGAAGACATACCTCTTTGTGGTGGCCTTTGACTAAATAAGGAAACAGCATAAGGCCATGAGCTGCCAAGACCCCCTCCCCTCAGAGTTATACCAAGAGTAGTAGGTATCTGACAGGCATAAGCAGCTCTATAAATATAAACTGGCATTTATCAATTGGTATAAGGCTGAACATAAGGAGTTATATGAGCATGTAATATAATTCCAAGTCAAGCCTATTTAAAAAGTAAAAAACTATGAGATATAAAGTGTGATGCTTCTAGAAGAATTTGAGTCATGACTCCTCAGTCCTTCCTGAAATACATAACAAACAAAGGATTTTGACTTGGATCTGCAGATGCAAGGCAGATCTAATTAATTCCTGTCATCTGAATAATCTGATCTCACACCACAATCTGGAACCATCAGCTTCCAGGCAACCTTTGTTTACCAAGGGATGCACCGTTGGAATGTCAATCCTGTGGTCCTTAACTCGTGCCCCCTTTTGTGGCTATGGATTTGATTCAATCAAGCAGCATGCTAGGTTAAGAGTTCAGCCATTGGGCTAGCCTGCCGTCCTGGCTATCCCACGCCACCCCTGCCACCCCAGGAAGAGAGATTCACCCCCAAAAACATAATATGAGAGCCCCAGGACTCCACGGTCCTTTTTCCCTGAGAATTTCCATCATTCCCCCCTGCTCCTGCTGAAAATCACTGAAGACTGGAAATCCATTGCTCTATTGTGCTAAAAATCACTCCAACATTCGATGAAAACACTAGGCCAGTGATGGCGAACCTTTTGAGCTCAGTGTGTCAAAATTCGCAAGAAAACCTAGCTAAACTCAGGTGCTGTGTCACTTCTAGAAATATCCATAATTTTGTGATATTTGTAGCTCTAGTAAAAAAGTTATAATTTTTATATATGTATTTTATTAAAAGCAAAAACAAATAATTCTTTACATTAGTGACTTTTGTTGCTAAATCTTCAATTGAAAGTTGGTATTTCATACACTTCAAGAACAAGCAAGCAATACACGTCCAGGTGCCAGGGTGACCAAAAGGGCTTGGAGTGTCACCTGTGACACGCGTGTCATAGGTTGGCCATCACCGCACTAGGCAATCTTGCCCGGCTACCAAGACCTGCCATTACCTCACTCCAGAAGCTGCAGCTAAGCCTCATGCTCCTGGAAGCTGTCCACCTCCACTGGACAGCTCCAATTCATACCCCCCCCCAATCGTGCCTCAGAAAGACTTGCTGCCTCAGTCTTTCCTGCCTCAGAAAGACTTGCTTCTGCCTCATCTCCCTGTCTCTACTCTGATTCTCACTGCAGTTTCCCCCTCAGACTCTAATCCACCCTGCATGTCTAGAAGGTTAGACACTGTAGCTGGGTTCTCTAGCTAGGCTTCGTAGTAAAATCAGGAACCTCAGTTCTGCTTTCACCACTCTCTTCCTAGCCTTAGCTCACCAATCCTATACTTAGTACCTGAAGTTTTAGTAGATTCTATCCTATAATTAATTTCTTAGTCTTGTACCTGGTTTCCCTTGTGATCTGTCTTCTAAATCCATTGTAGCCCTGCTGGGTGATATTTCTACTGCCTCTTTTTGATTGCCTTGCATGTATATGTCAGCCAGGGATTCCCTTTTGTGCCATATTTCTTTTGTTTTTATGCTGTTTTTACACACTTTTTCTCATGGTTATCAATAAAACCATTTTTCTGTTTGAAAACCTGACTCTGAGGTTCTCATCCTTGCTTCCCTGTGTCTTCTACGCACCAAACTGATCTGTACCAAAAACATTTATGTAAACTATTCCAACGTGAGTTACATCTAGACAAGCTAATATCACAACTTTAAATGTGTGTCTAGGATGCCTCGTAAGTTTTTCCTCCCCATGTTCAGACACTGTTATGGTTTTAATATGCTCATTTTATATTTGGCTTTAATGTTGTAACCTGCCCTGAGACCTTCAGGTATACAGCAGGATAAAAATTCAGATAAGTAAATAAACATGTTTTGAAAAGAACAAATACTTATCAATCCGAAATGAACATATCCCATATATTTGCTTGAGACAACAGTGGTTTGTATATTTGGAAACTTTCTATGTGTTTTTACTAAAATGTGATATCTAACAAATCCTACACATATTCATTGATCATGAGCATTAAAAAACCCCCGCAAAAAACCCTGTCGTTTGCCTTTATACATACCTTCACACAATGTTCTCGACATTTGCTTCCTGGTTTAAAATCTAAAGCCACAGAGCTGCTTTGAAGGCAGCAAAATTGGATGCTTTTCATTAATACTTTTAGATCACTTGACAGCATTTGGAATCAAATGTGAAACTTTGCAATCACAAAGTGTTAAAATGCCACTGAAGAAGGAAGATTGCTTTCATCATATTTGGAATAGTTATAGAAGACGGACACCAACTCAAGACTGACAAAAAATTGAGAATCTCATGCTTAGCTCACACTGAGCTTGCTTTTGCTTGCATTTAACAGGCAAGTGGTGACAAGTAGAGATGCCATTTGGGGGCAGAACTATTCATAAGGCTTTATAAGTTATAACTCATAGATATGATTATATAAACTCATATACTCAATTCACATTTTCATATACATAGCTTTGCTAATGAAAGCTATCTATGTCAGGATTTGCAAGGTGTCATAATGATTTTGCATCGAGTTCACACCCACCATCTGAAGTCTGGTAAGCACATTTTCCTTGGGATAAAACATTCTGATAACATTTCCCACCACTCTGCCACTGTCACCACAGTACATACTTACCTGTGGCACTTTTGTCAAGACGCTGTGCACAGCCCAGTTTTTGCGAACACGGAAAGTGGCCGCTTTCCAGGACCACTTCCTGCATCGTCAAAAACATCAAAGACAGAAACATCAAAGTCATGGAACTTTGTTCCACAGCCTTGATCTAGTGCTGACATAGATAGAGGGGCAGTGTGTGAGTAGCAAGCTTCTCACTTCAGCAGTTGAAATGGACATTCTGTTCTAGAAGTAACAGAATTGGCTGTCATGTAGATCCTTCCCAAGGAATGTAAGAGAATAACTGACACTCAGGCCGCACCCCCAAGCACTCTGTTTAGTGCGGATTGGTCTATTTTTAGTCTGGAGGCGGAGCCGAGTTCAAATTGAGCTGTCCCCATGCATTTGCTGATAACGCAGGCTCAATTTGAATATGGGCATCCCCATGCAAACTACACTAAACCCCTGCAGGGGGAAACAGCATCTTTTTTCTCCGCCCCCTCTCTCCTGATAGGAAGCTGAGTTGATGTCACCAACCCCTGGGCCGCCCACTATAGTGATGGTAGGGAAATGCCAACCAACACCTCCTTTCCTGATCGCAGCATATAGGGCTGAATGGCAATAATAATATGCTAATAATAAAAATAATATGAAAAAGCTGGATTACTTTGCAAAGCCGCTATGGGGTTTGGTGGCAGTTTACTGGAGGTGAGCAACTCCACTCCACCCAGTACAGCAGTTTAGCATTCCTGCACAATTTAAATTATCATTCCTGGCTTGGCGATTGGAGTGGGCAGGTGGAATAATGGTCATGGAAAGAGATTCGTGGGACGGCAATTGCATCTTTCACTCAGTTATTGTACGCATTGTTCAGCAGCTGCTGTTTGTCTTGTCCATTTGCCTGGCTTGGCAATCAGGGAAGGGGTGTGTGGAATAATGGTCATGGAAAGACACTCATTTCTGTTCATTCACCATTTGTTGCCAAAAATGCCCAAACAGTTGTGATCCTCAATGCACAGGATAGGAATGGCATGCACAGGATATGAAACCCCACCCACTAATGACACAAGCATCAATCTCCTCCCCAAATAGCCTGGGAATGTCCCTGTGCATGGACTCAACCTCCAAAATGATGTGGAGTTTGGCCCCAAACCATGCTGAGAAGTTTTCTAGAGGACTAAATTTAGCACAGATTTTGACAATTTGGTCCACATATAGTCCGGTTAGGGGGCTTTGCATGGGGACGCTCCTTACCAAATTTGGATTCGATTCAGACTATACAGTGCATGGGGATGCAGCTGCAGTGGCCACTTTCTGGGCAGTGTTCTGGTAGCAGAATGGTCAGAGCTTGGTAAAGATGCCACCCTGAGAAGTAGATGTGCCACAATCAGAATATGCCCTTTGATTTGGTAGTGCTGCTATGATCTTGTTACCTCATGTATCATAGGCAATCCCACTACAACCCTGCTTGCCCCCCCCCAAAAAAAGCACTTTTAACTGTTGCTGGAAAAACCAGCACTGGCTGCAGGTTTTCCAGCTGTTGGTTTCTTGGGAAACTACTTAATGTTACTGATGAAGCAGCAATCAAAACTCCATCCAGTGTGGATGTGTGGAGGCTGAAACAACTGAACAGAGGTGGTGACACAGCCATCTGGGAATTCAATAATGACCAAATTGCCCGAATTGGACATCACCAAAACACGCAAAGGCAATGCTGTAGTCAATGCTGCCTAGACAGGAAACAATAATTGTGGGGAAGCAGTATTCTGCATTATTGCTTCCTATTACCATATTTGGCTGCTATCTGGGAGCAGCTTTTGAATCAGGATAATGCAATTGGCTGTTTCAATAAATTTGAAACAGCCATTAGTTTCAACAAGGGCTTGGTATTAAGAATGCCATTACATTTTTACAGAACTCATAGAAGTGGAAGGTTCCTTTATTTGTGCTCACCTGTGCATGACTGTGCATGGCATAATTGTGCCATAAACCTCACCTGGAAGCTCTCAGATCTTCTTCAAGCTCACAAAAGTTCTGAAAAGTGTAAATAATTCCTCACTTTATATTTCCATGGGCCTGTGGATATTATGAGGGCCTAAAAGAAAGGTCTTGTTAAGATAATTGTTCAGCTTGATGCCATGGAGATTGTTCTGCTCCAAGACCCCAGAATGCATGGGGAGGAGATTTCAGCACAGGTAATCACGTTACTATAAATTGTATAGGCTCAGAAGCATATGTATGAACTACATTTTCATATTTGTCCTGATAATTTTTGAAAGTTTTTACGTAGGAATCACACACACACACCATTTATTATTTTATTTTATTTTATTTTATTTGCTCACAAGCATATTAACTACTCAAGTAATATTAAGGAATAGCTGTTTGCTTTTGGAGAGAAAGAAATCAGAGAAGGGAAAGAGTATGAGGGAATTCTAGAGTGTTTTTCCAATAGCACTAAGCATCCATTGAAGCACCCATTAAGGACCCATTTGGCTGAGAGCCAGATGACCCCATTTCCACTACAGACCCCATTAGAGACACATCGGTTTCCAGCACAGCTAGGGAAATCCGGATCATATGGTCATTGAGGACCTATAATCCATATTTCATGTAGACCCCATTAAAGGGGTCTACAATTGGGTCTTCAGCTTTCAAATCCAGATTGTAGGGAACCTTTTTCCACTCTAATTCAGCAGTGGGGTCTAGAGGAGGCTCAGGGAGGGATGCACCCATTGGGGGGGGGCATGCCCTAAATTCAAGACTTTGGAGTCCCTCTGAAGCCAGCTCTGAAGTCCGTCCGAAGTTGCCTTTGGAGATTAACACCTTGTGAGAGCAATGTCACTGTCAAGGGCTCTATCGTCTGTTTTTAAAAATCTTCCACGCTCTTTACAGCCCCTATACTCACCTGACAGTTGACCAGCTGGGTGCCCTATACCCACCTGACAGCTGGACTCTCAGGTGGGTATAGGGCACCCAGCTGGGCAACTGTCAGGTGGCTATAGGGGCTGTAAAGAGCAGGGAAGATTTTTTAAAACAGACGCGAATTATGGGACAAAAGCAGGAGACCTGAGCAAGGAGCTAACTAATTATGCACCTCTTTCCACTTGGATGAGTCAGCCTCCAGGCAAGGAGCTAATTAACAGCTAATTAAGAGTTTGCAGGGGCTTGAAATTTCTCTCTTCCAGGGGAGCAATAAGGTTACATCCTTAAGAAAGAGAGAAAACTCAAGCCTCTGCACCCCCTTACTCCCTTTCTTTTACTCCCCTTTTGATGCAAACAAGTGGCTTGCCTGAAAAGGGAGCAAAATCATGATCCCTGCAGGATGGTGGTAGAGAAAACTGTGGCATCCCAATGCAGGGATTTGCCATGGTTTTCATGGGGCACCAGCACCAGCACCAGGGCTGCCTCCTCCTCCTCCTCCTCACTTTCCCTTTTGCCGCATTGTCAGCCATGGACTCTTCACCCAGCTTAGTCCTGGGCACTTTTGCTGCTACTAATTTCATAGAACCTTCAGAGCCTTTGCAGCCTTTGACAGCTGCATTGCTCTCGCAAGGGGTTTTTCTTCGAAACCTGTGCTAATCTCCAAAGTTGCCTTCGGAGGGACTCCAAAGACTTGACTTTGCAGCACCCCGTGCCACCATGGGTGCCTTCCCCCTGAGCCTCCTCCAGACCCCATTTCCAAATTGTAGTGGAAACAGGCTCCCTACAATCCGGATTTTAAGGCTGAAGACCCCATTGTAGACATGAAATATGGATTATAGGTCCTGAAGGACCCATATGAACCAGATTTCCCTAGCTCTGGTGGAAATAAATGTGTCCCTAATGGGGTCTGTAGTGGAAATGGGGTCATCTGGCTCTCAGCCAAATGGGTCCTTAATGGGTGCTTCAATGGGCACTTAGTGCCATTGGAAAAACACCCATTGGGTACTTCCCTTAATCCAAATCTACTAGATCCAGATTAAGGGAAGTACCCATTCTCAGTGGAAAAACACCCCTAATGTTTTACACACATTTTGATGATGACTTGTGTAATTTTTGTAATGCTGCAAATCACCTTGAGCTCGTGTGTGTGTGTGTGTGTGTGTGTGTGTGAAATTTGGAAAGAGAGTATACAAATGCATTGTAAATGTTATGTGTAAGAGTTTCTCCTCCTTCCTTTACTCCTTCAGTAAAGGCAAGGCATCCCTAATACCAGACTTGTGTGATTGGCTGTTTCAGTCTTAAAATGGTGACTTGCACATTGGTGATTTGAACTGATTTTTCAGTTATCAGGTATTTTGGTTTATATGGATACATTTTTTTTCCTCCTGTGAATAAACTTGTCTTTGCTATTTTGCACCCAGATTCATCCAGGCAAAGATGCATTCATTTTTACATTGTGAGTCAGAGTACAACTGAAATGTAAAATCTGTTAAAAGAGGACAGAAAATTTAAAAGAAAGGAAGAGGAAATCAATAGAATTAAAATTGTATTCTTTTGGACTTGTCATACCTCAATGCACAGTGGGATCTGAGTTCAATATTGGCTTGATCACATCCAGAAAATATAGGATATGTTCACACATGTGATTTTGACAGCCCTCGGGTGATATTTAGACCCTAGAGGCACACTTTTTAAAAAGAAAAAATAACACCACGTTTCCAATTGACCATTTATCCATCACTTCCACAGACAGGAAAGCTCTCAGGGCAAGAGTTCTAACTGAGACAAATGGGGAGGGAAGCTACAGAGATTCCTGGAGCCAATGGAAACGGCTAGTAGGAGCAAACCAATTAGAGGTTCAGAAATCTTGCATGGGGAGGTCTTGCTGCTATGCTTAGAGGTGAAAGCAATGAGGAGAAGAGAAGCAAGTTAGGAAGCTTTGGGGGGCTTCTTTTTTTAAAAAAGTGTGACAAAAGTCCCCTCCCCCCCAAAAAAAATCAACCAATGAGGTGATTCTTTGGAAATAAATGCCTCTCAAAATGTCTTGTGTGATCACAACCATAGTGCTCGCTCAGTTTGTTTTCTTTCTGTGTACACCTATCAGGCTTCCGATCCTCAGTAACCTTTCCTCTCCAGCCCTCCTCTCCTGCTCCTCTATCTGCCATCTATGACTAGATGCACTTCTGTCAGTCTGTTTTTTGGTTTCTCAGTAGAGCAAAAAGCAGCTCCCCTGATCCCAACCTGCAAAGATGTTTTCTATGGTTTGAAGAGCTTTTGTCTAGAATGTCAAAATATAGTGAAATAAATTATTGATGTCTGGATCCAGCCTGAAATAATCTGATTACTGAGATAGGTCAAATTTCTGAGCTGAGATAATCTGATTACTGGATGGGTCAAATTTCAGTGGAATGCTTCAGGCAAAAAAAATTGAGCAGGAGGAAACTATTCACGACATTTAAATTCTTGAATCTGATAAGAGTCTTTGCATCTTTTTTTCTTAGCAAAAAATACAACAGCAGTAGAAAGTAGAAATGTGCCGAAACACTTCAGTCAGACAGAATGATTTGCATGCAAACTGAACCAAGCTGTAGTTTGAAAAACTGATTCAAAGTTTAAATGTAGTAATTCCTTCTATAAGTTGCAATTTGCTTTCAACAGTTCTTTTTTAATGTAATTGTCTTAAATCTCAAAACAAAACTATTTTGTAGGGGGTGGGAAGAAAAAGCAAAAATGGTTCAAAGTGAATGTGGTGACTCAGCCAACACCTCCCTTCCCCGTCCTCCTCAGAGTAAAGGGACTTGGAAGTGAGCTGCTAAGTGCCACACTCAGCTGCCAGTTCCCTAAGGGCTTTATTCCAAAGTTCCCTCATTGGCGTCCTGCTTTATATGCCTAATGTAAAGGCTCCTTAAAGCAGCAGTCTGACTCCCTTGTAAAGCAAAACACTTGATGTTTATCATTGCAGAAAAAATAAAGCAAAGAAGCAAGCTTGAAGTTTGGCTTTAAAGTCTTTAGGTTGCTCAAAAAGAAAGATGTTGCTTAACTAAGGTTTCCTCCCCTCAGTCAATTGCTGCTACGTAAGCAAACAGCCCCTATCAGGCTCCCTTTGAAAGCCTAATAGTCCACAGCCCCTTTCCTCAGCCCTTTCCCTCTCAGCTCCGAGAGGAGAGTTCAATAATAAGCACATTCAGAGTCTGTAGCAGTTCTTAGCCTGCTGCACGAGCTCTCCTCCCCTCTGGCACCGAGAGAAGAGACCTACGCAGTTCCTTGGAGTAATGCTTTGTGATCTCCTCTAACCCCGGTGAGATGAGAGAGAGAGAGAGAGAGACCCTGAGCTGCTTCATCTGCCCACTTTTATAGTCTGCGATCTGGCAGCTCTGACTGGTCCATTTTTGGTGGGCTGGGCTGGCTCCTGATGGTGCTCTGTCCCTCCTGTCAATCACGGAGCTCTGAAAGCCCACCAAGCCACTGCTTTGTTGTCTAGCTTGGCGCGAACGTCACAGTGAACTTGAACCAAAGGTAGTTGGTTGGATTCAGACTGAAGCACTAAATTTCAATTTGTGTACATCTCTTGTGGAAAGTGTTCAGCCAACCCTATTAACTATATGTTACATTTGAGACAGGGGCCTTGGATGTCATTGGGGATAATTATTCCACAAACTTTGATGGAGTGTTTTGGTACTGAATATAGCATTATCAAAAGACAAGAACAGTAGTTTGTCTATCCCTTGCCACAAATCAGTTACACATGATAATGCAACCATTTTTCAAACTTTACATGAGATCATTCTATTCCAAAGTATTTGTATAATGAAACAGTAAAAAGTCATTGGATGGGGGCTGTGATAAGAGAGTAAGAAAGGCAAATTTCAGAACAAATGTTGACAACAGTTTTCATTATTTTGATTAATTATGTCTATTCTTTGTCACCAAAATGTATAATTTTCTTTAATTACAACTTAATTGTTCTTTCTCTTACAAACATTTTTACACTACAAACAAAACATTTCTTTTGTATGAAGTGGTTTTAAAGTATTATCATACAAATTTTATAGTAAAATAATTAAAACAACTCTTTGAAAAGTTTTTAATACCTTTCTAATTATTCTAATTACAGTTTAAAGAATTACTCCTTGTAAACTGCTAAGTTGGCTTCTGAATTTAACTTTTGAATATCAAGGCATTTATACATGCAAATTTCAGTTTGTCTGTTTATAATCTCTGTAGCTCTTGCTGAACAAAAGTTGAAAGTGGTGAACAAACAGGAATTATTCATATACCTTTTTAGATCAATGTTATAAGAAATGGATGTAAAATCCCACTTTGCATCCAAAATACACAAAGAAACTACCCTTTGTATCTAGCTACCTCTTTGGAACAGTGAGAAGAACAATTCAAATCACTTTGTCCACTACTCTTAGAAAAATGGGTTTGTTCCCAACCATCTGCCCTGGTTTACCTGCGTGAAAGTCCGAGGAAATCACATATACACATTGGCACAAACCATGGAGACTGCTTCTAAACAATTGTGCCATGAACAAACGGGTGCAAGGCAGAGTCTGTTGGTGGTCTTATGCATTTGGAAGTAGGGGTATGCATAAATATTCATCTTCAAAATTCGTATTAATTCATCCAAATTCAAACATTCAAATTTGAATTGAATGTTGGTACATTCGAAGACTGATATTTGACTACAGATCTAATGCTTTGATACATTTGTATGAAGCTTTGTTACATTCATGAACCTCAGGAGGTCAGAAAGTGGCTGCCCCAGTCCTATCAGCAATAGATGCAGAGTGGATTCAAAGCAGATTCAGGTTGGACTAAAAGTAGATTGAGAGTGAATTTGATATCTTCAGAGCAGATAGTAGGGGGTACATAGGGGATTCGTAGGGGATACATGGATTTGTAGGTGATCATAATGGGGATATGAATTGGATTCGTATCGAACATTCAAATCAAATTTTCATTCTACCACATTTGAAGGGTATCTATTTGAACAAATACATTTTTTTTGCATTTGATTCAATATGAATTGAACATGAAAAAAAAAACCATTAGTGCACATCCCTATTTGGGAGCCTTCATCCAAGCTAGTTCTGTGACGTGACTTAAATGGTTCCAGAGGTTGGCCATACCTGGAACTTCGCAAATTACCATTTATCTCTGGACTATCAAGTCCTTGCATCAGCCACTGCTGCCTGTCCATGTGGCAACAGCTTGAATAACATAAGAACATAACAGGTTCTAGCAAAAAGCACACAAGGTCAGTGCACTGCCTTCCAGGATTGGCACTGGATAGTGAATTCCAGGGTAGCAGCTAGCATGATCCAAATGTCCTGTGCAGAAGCTGCCTACTTGTCTTACAAATTCAGTAGTGGAGCTTTTACCTTTCTTTTTGTTTCTGTATGTCTGTGAATTTGGATTCCCCTTTCCCCACCTCACTATTCCTTGAAAATAAAGAAAGGAAAATATAACTACTACTTTGGCCTACTGGAAGAGAAAAAAGGATATAGCAAGGAGCCATCAATTGTAAAGTGAAACTGTTGGATTGCAACTGTTTTGATACATTCAAGGGTCAGTTTCTAAATATCTTGTGGGGATGGGAGGACTTCATATAACAACAGTGTGCATGTAGCTATCATTTTCTCCTTCAATCATGATGATTCCCATGATATTCTCATATATAAACAAACATATGTGGCAAAGCAACTGCCTTCCAAAGCTAGGATAACAAGGCTGTA
The DNA here is from genome assembly GCA_023333525.1 of Aspidoscelis tigris stejnegeri. Lineage (NCBI taxonomy): Eukaryota > Metazoa > Chordata > Lepidosauria > Squamata > Teiidae > Aspidoscelis > Aspidoscelis tigris. The sequence continues at coordinate 54,717,743 of JALMGA010000006.1, read as the reverse complement.
GGAATTAACACTTATAGAGAATACATTCGCTTCAGACAGACACTTGGACAAGCTTCATAAAGTTAGCTCTGAGAACTTTATTTCCATATGCCATTTATATTTTACATTATTTTATCTCATTGTTGTGTTGGTTGGAAGCTGTCTAAGGACAGGGAGGGGAATTTGTTGGTCTTTAGATTTTGTTTAACTACAATCCCAGGAAGGCACAGAGGTGGATGGGAAACAGTTTATACTCCAAAACATTAAGAGTGAATTCCCATTGCAAGCTTAAAATGGTTTTGAAATAGTTTCACTCCTCGCAGTCCCCACGTCAGGTTGGCTTAACACGCTTTCCCCATGTTAAATTGCCCCAAAGCATTGTAAATGTTGACACTCATTTCAACAGGTCTCACTCCGGTTCATGCATTTGAAACATTTTACATTTCTCACTGTGGGAACAGTACCATTTTAAGGGATGAGAATGCATGTTTAGGGTTTCCCTCCCCCAATAGCTTGCTTTCAAAGATAGTGATTTTATTGTAAAAATCCACCCCTTACAGCAGCTGCTACACTGTAGCAATCTACCCACTTCACACCTGATAACAATGTTGCAATTTTGCGCTATTCTGAAAGTTCTGACCTTTAGAAACGGAAAAGAAAGGAAAGGAGCTGCAGGTTCTGGGAGATGTGTGAATGTTTTTAAGGCTGTGGCGGTGAGTGGGCTAAGGGGGCTTGAATTGCCGCTGCTGCTGTGTGCCCTGGGCAATGGGGAGAGGAGGGGAAAAATCGCTGGCTGCCCAGTGCCGTTTTTCCTCCATCCAAGCAAGCAGCAGCCACCCAGTCATCCAGCTAGGCTCCGTGAAGGGGTCCGTTATGGGTGGCGCATTCACGCCAGGAGGAAGAGGGCAGGGCAGCCCCGAAAAGTGGCTTTTAGAAAGTAGCCACTTGAGTCCCCTCTTGAGTCACGTACGCCACGTACAATCCTCAGAATCCGGATCGAACGCGATTCAGTTGAAAGTAATGGGATCAGGCAAATTCACATTTGCAACCGGTTCTATTATTTCGGTTTAGGGAAATCTTGTAATGGGAATGTGGCCTCAAAGAACCACAGCTAGTCTACAAGACTGGGTTAAGTTAATCTCCCAAAATGTTTAAATGGACTCGGATGAATGTCAATAAGGACCTGATTATAACTCATTATTTGAACATTATGAGAATGAGGAAATGTGGTATGCTGCAGAAATAGGGATTGCCTCCAAAGCTTACTCTGTTGATGGCACTCTACATTCCACCATTCCAAGATGAGACTTGGATCTTAGTGGTAGATCTAGCTATGCCAACCAAAAAATCTTGCACAGCCTTCAGCCCACAGCCGGTCTATTCATATAACATTTTGTAATAGTCTCATGCATTGACATAAAACTCTTTAAATAAGTTTAGCTTCCCTCTTTCTCTCTCTTCATCATACACACACATACACCATCATTGTATTACTAAACAGACTACATTTCTGAGAATGTTGGAGTCCCTACGTATGATATTAGTTCTGGAGCTTCTAATATCCTATATCAATTTGCAAACTATAGGCCTCTGGACCCCTTCCTGAACTGGGACAAGAGTAAGTACCAGAAGAGTGCTGGCAAAAACGTTGTCCAAAACCTTGCCCAGATCATGGTTACAATTATAAACTGTTGAGGTCAAGGAGGGTTTTATCAGAAGTGGACAAACCACTACATCCCGTAAGGATGTGTTAACCACTACTAGGTTCCTTCTAGCCATTCTTCATGTCTAGATCTAATAAGCCAAGATGGGCAAAGTCCAGAGAATATGTTATACTCTTATAATTGGGGAAATGGCATAGGAAGGATAACATTGTCCAAACATCTGATTTAGTTTCTATTGTGATTAGTTAAAAACACCATATCTTACCTTCTCCATAACCCAGTCCACAATTGCACTATATAAACATTTTATGGCAAACTTGCAGGGGTAAATATTTAAAAGTTCATAAACATGAGCATTTATTTGGCAAAAACAAAACAAAAACCTAATAGTGAGATTAATTTAAAACTGCTCAAACCTACCCTTCTGTGAGTAGCATATCTCAATATTTTGCTGTTGTTTCAACCTTAAAACTTTTACACAACTGGCATTTAATGAAAAATTAAATGCTTCCAAAGTGTATTTAGCAGCTGTTAGAATGGAAAGACACTAAAATCAAATTGTAGTAATTGTACAATGACACAGTGTGTGATGTTGATTAAAGCTGGTGGCAGCACCCAGAGATCAGAGATTAGTCTTGGATGTTTATCTGCTGTGGAAAAGAAGGGGGAAAGAGAGATTGCAGGAACTGATACTGTAAAGGTTTCTCAGAGGTATGACACAATACTTTAAGTGGAAATATTATCAGAACCATAATGCAGTTATGACATCTAGGTCACAGAACTACCTTATATTCTTTATTCTCGGAAAGCAACACTGGATAGAAACTTAAAAGAACAGACAATAATGATTAACATCTGGATACATGTTTATATGAAAGAAGGATTTTTGTGTAAGGATTTTTGGCACATCTCTGTTTTGCACTATGTGCCCTGCAAAGTTTCATGAAACAATCTAATAACAGATGGGAGATCAAGGTGGCTTACATTTGCTAGTGAATCGTGGGCTGGAGTATCAAAAGTGCAATAATGGTCTCTGTGTGGCCTATGTTGGACCCATGTTTCACTGAAGGGAAACAGAGCAGGATTACACTCTGGGTGTTTTTCCACTGTCACTAGAAGTAGTGGAAAAACACCCTCTGACAGGTTTTCTTAAGGCCATGTGAATGAGCAATAACCGATATTCCAGTGTGAAAGGGGATGGTTAGAATTGGGCGAAATCAGAGGTTTTGGTTAGGAGTGACTGCTTAAGGGATGCAAGCTACTGAGTTGCCTGTATTCTACATTTTTTGTGTGTTTTTTAAATCAATAAACAAACCTAAGCTTAGAATAATGTTCTGTGTGCCAGCAAGGGGTTGTGAGCATTGTGACCTTATAGAAAGATAGGAATGAAACCAGTAGGCAGGATTTTGGGAGAGAAAGGGAAATTTTGCACTAGTTGATATATCAGACAAGCACCACGTACTAGAATCCTTCCTTCAGCACATTAGTGTGGTCTAGGGGAGGCCCACCCTGCCTAGGGATCTGACAGGCTCCTGTAATCTCAAATTTTTGGATTTCACAAAATTCTAACAAATCCAGACTTTTATATAATTTTGAGCCCATCCATAAAGAGATCAAGCTATATAAACAGTTTCTGCAGGTTCTTTTCACCATCTGTGCCACACAAGGAGGTGAGAACAGTGAGAAATCATGGCATCCCATTTCCCCAGAGAGGCATTCGTTGTAACAACTTTGCTATCGTTTGAGTGCTAAGTAATTATGATTTTATCTCTTCTGGCTTCTACAGTTCTTTTAAAAATTATTTATTCATTATTTATTATTTTTTAAAGTTGTGTTACATATTTTTGCATTGTGAACTGTCCTGGATAGTTAATATATAATTTAAATAAATAATTATTAAAGTATCTTCTAAATATATTTTAAATTGTTGTGCTTGTAAACAAACAAAAACCTGTCCATATTTAATAGTAATAGTTATTCTGTTTGAATCCAAAGCTAACTGCAGATTAAATAATTCAGATATGGCCCTAAATAAAAGCAATGTTTCTTCTATGAGGAAATCGTGGTATGGTGTCATAATGTGAACTTGTTTTTTATCATTAAAATGTTAATAATGAAAGTGCTTTCGATTGATCTGAAAAACACACACAGTGTCATACTCCAGAACTAAATTGAGTATGTCTAATCCTATACATCAGTGTAACAACTTTTCTTTATCCATTTCTAGTAACCTCAGATGTTGCATTTTGATGAAATTATGTAAAACTAATGTTCTCTGCAGGGATAAAATGAATTAGCAAATCTGTATTAGTTATTTTTTTTAAAATACAGCAACAGAAAAGGGGGAAAAACTTTTAGCTCAATGTTCTGACTGATGTTTTCAGTGCAGTGTGAGAGAATGACAACATCATCATGGTATGGAGACACTGCAGTTATATGATCATGGTGTTTGCATGGTGTGGACTTAGTGGCATGTGTGCATGGAATTATGCCATCACTTTGAAGAGAGCTACAATCATAGAGCTCATATTCCAGCAATTGCTGTTGGGACTTTAAATAAAGCATTGCCAGGAATCACCTGTGCAGATCCTGCCATAGTTCAGCAAGGATGAAAAACAAGGTTTCCAACAAATCTCCCTTTTCTTCCATTGCCATGTGTGGCAAGTTTTCTATCCTGTCATTGCTGCTAAAAAGACAGACTTAATGCTCTTGGATTAGACCAAGAAATCTGTGTACCACTGGAACAAGGTTTTATGGCAATTTCATTTTGATAAAGGAAGCCTAGGACCTTTTCTGCACTTACTTGCAGGAGATCCATACGGCATGGTCTAGATCAGCACAATCTACACTGATAGCACTGATCTGGATCACCCACACTTCATGGCCTCAAAACTTGTGTGAACATCAAGGTTTCACTCCATAAATCTGAGGGCTAAGAACAAAATTTCCAGCTTCAACATCTGTGGGGCACCCTGGAGTATAAGGTCATACAGTTAGCATGCCTCTCGTGTTCCAGACTGGGCAAGTCTGGTCCCTGTGGTGGACCCAATTAAATGGTTCACTGAAGATCTGGATTAAGGTCTCCCTTAATCCAAATCTTGCTTTATTTTGTGTGGATGGAGCTGGAACAGAAGGGTGTCAGGGCCTCCGTGATCCATATTAATGTACAGATGGTGGCACAGATGGTGACTCTTAGCTTTAAGGGCAGGTGATCACAGGCACAGAGTAGGCAATCAGCAATAGGGTATTTGCTTTTCCTTGAAATGTCACTGCAAGACCTGTTTAGGGATGCCACATGTTTTTGTGGATGAAAATCACCTGGCCTGGACCTAGGATCACCCACGCCTAAAACTATGTGCCTCCACTGACCATGACAGATATGTCCTCCAACTGTAGGTTCTGCACACCGTGGCTCTGCTATGGCTATAGTAGTTGTATGTCCCTGTGCCTTGCTCAACCTCAGGTGTGGAAACTTGGGTGAGCTCTACATCTAGTGGCCTCCCATCACATGAGGCAGGCTGGATCACCATTCCTACTACTGCCAAGCAGGCAGACAATTGAAGCAAGAGCAGCCCAGGCCTTATTCTGGGAACTGATGACATGTTGACAGAATCCAGAAGAAGGGCAGCTTCTGGGGCCATCACTGAGGCTGTAAGGATGTGTCCCCAGACTTTGAAAGTAAGTCTTGACAGGCTGAACGTCATGTGGATAGCCACTAGTACTCTCCACACTACCTGCTCCATTCCTAGAAAAGGACACTTTTCCTGGATCAGAAACATTCTCACAACCCATGTCTAGAGTGCCCTTGTGGAAGTTACCATAAAAGAGAACTGGACAAGTTAATGGGTACAGTACCACAGACACAGACACATATTACCCTGATGAGGGATTTATGCATGAGAGTCTATTTTTTATCTGCACTGTGTTCATGTCTGCTAGATCCGGATGCCTTCAAAAACAAGATGGTATTATTTCCATTAAATCAAGCTACCATGGATGAAGCCTTGGGAATGCAGCCCATAACGCATGCCCATCCTTGTAAACAAGATCCAGAATCCACATACTAACCTTATCTTCATCTTCATCTTCACCATTACCATTCAATTTAATTAAATATAACTGTTTAGGATCACATTGTGTCAGTTGAAATTGTGACAGGTTCAGATAAAATCAGGTTAATTGTGCAATGTGAGCCATTCATGGTTAGATTATGCACATAGATAGGAAATAATTGCTTAATGGGTGGAAACAAATATAATCTCTTAACATGAATCCTTAGATTCCCAACAGTGATGAGGATATTAAGCAACTGAAATAAAATACAACCTTGCTCTTAAGCAAAAGTACTACTTTGCACTGCAAGTATTTCTAGTAGTTACACCCATCAGTTTGACATTGACTATAGCTTTGGGGCAAGGAAAGCAGACATACAGACAAAACCCTGAACATGTTTACACAGAGTTCCAATAAATTGAATAGGATTTACTTCATAGTGAGGATCTAGTTCAGACTTATTCTCTCATTTTGCTGTCCTCCTGATTTAAGGGAAAGCAGTGCTTGGCAAATACACAGCATAGTGCATTGCTTCCCTGATGTTTCTGCAGTTAGCAGACAGTGCTCACAACTAGACACATGAAGTTCACATAAAGCTGTGTGTCATGTCCATGGAACTCTGGGTCTGTGTCCAAGTTTGAGTCTTTCTTGTACTTATTAGATTTTTCTGTCTGCCAGCCTAGTTATATGAACAAGAGGGTTGAATGGGAATTTGGCTATGGAAGGATGGTTATTCAACATACAGAGAACTCTTCTTAAGAAGCCGATTAATCACAAAACATGTTTCCACTTCTGGTGGAAGCAGCTATATTTGAATAAGATAGGGAGAAGCACCCCCCATTCTGTAGCATCCTCCCCATCTCCGTTTCAGAATGTCGAGGCAATTTTTTTTTCTGGTACCTCCATGCAGATTGGAAAGAAACCTACCTGCAATGGAAGTGCCTCTGTAAAGGATTATGCCAGAAAACAGCCTGCACAATTGCTTTGAAGCCACCAAAGATGGAGATGGGTCAGCAGCATTTGCCTTATATGACTTTGCAGCCACCCAAAAATGCTAAGTGGAGATAAGCCCTCAGCCTCCTTAAGGCCTAGAGGAAATTCACAAGTAGACAATGAAGAACTGATCATTAACTGGATTCTGCCAGCCAGTTCTCTATCACATAATTTAATAAAATGGACAAGATTCAAGGAGGCAGGTGGTATTGCAAACTTTTACAGGCAATTTATCCTCATCACCAAATGGCAAGACAAGAAACTGATCCCATATATCAAGACTGTTTTCTAGGGACTTCCATATCATGTTCCATAAAGGTAGTGTCCAATTATGAGCAGATCTGAGAGAATTTATCTTCCAAGTGCCTAGCAAATATGTCATAGGTAACTTGAGAGAGCAAAGACGACCCAGGGTCCTCACCAAGTGAAAAAGTTCAGTTGGTGTGGCAACTCAGCTCAGTCCCTCCCTCCTCATCCTCTGCAGAGCAACGCAAGAAGTGAGCGAGCTGCTGAGCACCCAGGTTGCCTACCAGCTCTGGTGGGGCTGTGTGCCAACCAGTTTCCCCCCAGTGGTGTCCTGCTTTATATGTCTGTGTATCAGATTCCCTTAAAGCAGCAAACTGACTCAGTTGTAATAGTTATAGTTATAGTTTATTGTTACAAAAGGAAAAATAAAGAAGCAAGTTTATAGTTCAACTTAAATGTTCTTCAGTTGCTTGAAAAGAAAGATATTGTAATTAATAAACTGTCCTGCTCCCTTCACTAAGCTCCACTGTAAGCCAACAGTCTCTGGTAAGGTATACAGTAAGCACAAACAGCTCTTAGTCATTCCCTCTCAGACTCTTCTCTAACCTGAAGTAAGATAAGTTCCCAAAATAATAGAGATAGCCTTGCAGCAGTTCTAATCTGCCTTGAGTCCCCTTAAAAGAGTTCGGCTCCCTAACCACTAGACCAAACTGCTCTAGTGGTTAGGGAGCTGAACTCTTATCTGGGAATACTGGGTTTGATTCCGCCCTCCCCCATGAAGCCAGCTGGGTGACCTTGAGCTAGTCTCCGCTCTCTTCTGGGCCCTCACAACCCCACCTACCTCACAGGGTGTTCTATTGTGGGAAGAAGAATAGAAAAGCTTTGTCAGTCGATTTGAAACCCCTTAAAATGGGTGAGAAAAGCGGGGTAGAAAAGCCAACTCTTCTTCTTCTTCTACCCCAGGCTCTGCTCTAGTCTGAGAAGAGAGACCTGCACACACACACACACACACGCCTTAACTTGCACACCCCAATCTCCCTCTTCACAAGAGAAGAGACTTTCTTCTTCTCTTTCCCCCTCTACCTTAGAGGAGAGACCTAACACATGCTGGTTGGGAGCAACACTCCCTGATCCCCCTTCTGCCCAAGACGAGAGACAAAAAACAAGATGAACCTCTGCTTTTTATATAGTCCGTGATTCTGTGATTCAATGGTCTGATTTTGATGGACTGGCATGGCTTTCTCTGATGCCTCTGCTGTCACTGTTGGAGCTCAGAAAGTCCATGAAATGGCTGCCCTGTCACTGCCTGCCTGGCGTGAATGCCACAGTTGGACAGCTATTTCAATGAGAATTTCAACTTAACATTCTTCTCCACACCCACATTTTGTCCATCTCTGATTATAGTCTGAAGATGAGACAGTGTCATGAACACTGAGAAGTGACTTTGTATCATCATAGATACTTAAAAAAAAAAAAAAAAACCTTTCCCATGTCATGTTTGAATACTTGCATTTTAGTTATGGAGCATCATAAGCCTCTAATGGTTCTTAAGAATCAATTATATGTATTAGGGGTGCTTGTGAGTAGTGGGGTTGATTTAAATTATTAAAAAGGTAACTTCTAGTTGGGATTCCATAATCTTATAATAATCAGTTTGAAAACAGAATTCAAGGGACTTCGTAGATCTCTGTGTGACCTTTCTCACTGCCACCTGGAAAGTGTTAAGTCCTTTATTATAATAGAGCCTCACTGCAAACACAGCCAAAAGCAAATAAAGAGTGAAATAATAGGGGAGTAACCAGTCTGACATGAAAATGATCATCTGAGAAGAATGTATTGCTTAAACGCATCTTTGATGTCTTTCTTTTCTCCTGGATTTGTGAGATAAGCTGACAGCCTCAATTATATTCCTCACAGATCACTGATGAAGCTTTTGTGAGATGAGTACAGGAAAACATGGAACTCAAAAAGAAATGTAGGTATTATGAGATAATTTTAGGAATAAAGGTAGAAAACTAGCAGAGCAAAAGGTGGGTTGAGTTTTCTCAGCACAGCAAATACTTGTGGGGCATATACATTCACAATAATTTCTTCTTCCTCTTCTTCTCTCCTCCTCTTCTAATTTCGTCAGAATCTTTTTTTCCTCCATAGTCAGAAATATAGGCCCAGAAAGTGTTTACATGCAACTCTACAGCCATTTATTGCAAATCATAAACTAAAATGCCATTTTATCACAAGTAAATAACAATAAAAGAAAGTTGTTATCGGAAAGACATCTTAATTACTTATTTCTCTGGATTTCAGTTTCCTTACTTAAAGACAAATATATAGCATGCTATTGTTTTAATGACTTCATAGAGCGGTTATGTGTGATGCTGAAGATTATCAGTTTTGAGTCAATCTTGTTGTTTTGTAATTTCAGCAGGGACAAAAAAAAATTGGCTTCTTATTATGGCCTATTTTATTTTTCTCCCTCTGTGCAAGGTTGTTTAGATGCCAATTAGGACCACTTGCTATTGCCTCTCAAATATTCATCCTGGTTTTACTGAATCCTGTTGGGTCACTATTAATCATTGCAGCTCCCCATGACAAGAAGCACAAGCCAAGACTCCACTATGAATTGGCTCCCTCTGAAAGCCAGATGCAATCTTCTGTTCTAACACTCCTCCCCAGTGACTTAAAATGTATTTCTAAATGCATTCACTGAGTTAGGCATGGTATAAAACAAGTTCAAGATATTCAAAGGAGACCTTTATGTCATGGATGGCCATTATGTCTGTACTTAAAAGGCTATTGATAGTTAATCCCCTGTTGAAAAATAATCTCTTTTTTAACATTAGAAAGGAAAAGCAGGACTGAAAGTTGTCCATCAAAAAGTTAGCAAGGTTCCACTACTGTTCCAGTTTGAGAAGTGAGGGGCCTCCAGGTTGAAATGTCACAGCTTGAAGGTTTGGAGCTCAGGGCTTACCCCACCCTTGAGCACTGGATGCAGTGTCCTCTCATTCATATTTGGTGAAGGGTGGATGGGATGTCCAATGGCAGCACATCTCACCAGGAACAGAAGAGGAAGGTTTGCTGTTAAAAACCGCTGGGGCAGATGGACATAACAGGGTGTTCCAACACTCAGTGTGCAGACGGCCCCAGACATTCCTCTTTTTTAACCAGATAAAATGGTTTTTGCAGACCATTCCAAACAGGTAAGTGTGGATTCAGCCAAAGTTGTTCATCATAAGAGCTCCTCCAGATTAAATGTTGACCAATCAGGAAAAACAGGAATTTAGATGGCTTTAATATGTCATAACATAGACTGTCCTTGGAAATCTGTGTTTACAAATAATCATTATTTTCCAAAAAAACCCATGCTCTGCCTCCTGTTCTAGTGATAGACATGTTATTATCTTCCTAAAATATATTCATGATTTTAAGCTGCAAAGGTCATTGGTCTTCTCCTCTCCTGATTTATAAAATATATGATGTTTGTAAAGCAACCTATTCACCTTTGCCAAAGTTAAAGTGCTGCAAATTCAAAGTTACTGGCTGAAAGTGAATTCTGATTTTCATTCATAATTCTCTAACCATGTTAAGCATTTGAATTGCTATGCGGAAATTGTTTTAGAATGAAGCAAAACTTTATTTTATTTTAAATATATATTATTTATGAGCCTTTCTGCATGTATCATAGATCCTCATTAAGAATGGGTTCAGGGGCCATCTAGTCAGGGCAGCGCGCCTGCGCAGAATGCCTCCTGAGGGCGCGCTGCATCCTGGGCGCCGACCCTCAGAATCGGGGCAATGCTGACAAGGTAAGGAGGGGTTCCGCCGCGCTCCCCCCAGGGTGGGCTTGGGTGGGCTTTAGGGAGCCTCACCCTGGCTCCAGAAGCGGTGATCTGCTGCTTCTGGGGCGAGGGCGAGCCACGGAAGCAAGGTCCCTCGGCTCGCCAGGCTTGGCTCCGGGGAGCCAATCATGGTGGGCCAGGGGAGGGCCCTGGTTCACGGATGGGAGGCGGGTGCTGCGCGTCTGCACAGCACCCACCTCTGATCCGGATCCATGCCGCGTGTGCGGAGGCATGGGCAAGGGGTAGATCTGCATCTATTGGATGCGGATCTACCCCATTAATCCGGATCTACTGGGGATCCGGGGTTATTAAAACCAGTTCCTCTGGGAGCCGGTTTTAATGAATCCGGATTCAGGAGATCCGGATTTATTTGCCCCTGTGTGGAAGCAGCCTAAGAGGAATATATAGCAGTAGGTGTTTCTTTCAGACCCAAGCCATTTAAGCCCTTAAAGGTTAATGTTGATCTGGGCTTAACACATACATGCAAAGGCAAATAATAATCTTGAAGTTATAACTAGGACAATTGCAAGCCCTTATCCAATATTTACACTGGAACAAATTACAAATAAAAATCTCATTCCAACATCACATTAAATCTAGAATAATCATCATCCCAGGGTCTTAATCCACTTTTCCATTAAAAATTTGGGTAGTTTCCAAACTTGTCCTGGTTTATTCACCTTAAGGAGTAATTGCTTCCATTTCTCTTTACAATACTTCTCTTATTCCAATAATTTTCTTTCTTAACATTTTAGTTCCATGTTCCGTATAAACCATTTCCCATACCAGTTCTCAATATTCTAATCTTTGGATTCTTTCTATACATTAATTGTTTTAGTAATCATTAGTAATATTACTATTAATTCAAAAAAAAATGAATTAGGCTTTATAGTGAATCAGTAACCAGGGCAGTTCTTTTAGGACCTGTGTGGTATGCAGTGTTACTGTTGCTTCTGAACCTTCTTCAAGGGAAGCCCCAGGTAGAGCACATTATAGTAGTTCAGTCTGAAAGTTGCCAGGTCAAAGATTAGGGAAGTAAAACTGCCTGTGCCCAGAAAGGTGTCGTAGCCAGTTAGCCAACCAGAGCTCAAAGTAGGGAATTAATAGTCACAACCACTTCCACCTGACCTTCAAGCATCAGCAGAGAATACAGGAGTACCTCAGATTTCATACCTGCATGTTTCAGGGCAGTACAATCCTGTAAAGATCTTTAGTACAAAACACCTCAATTTATTAGCTCCATTTATTACTGGCTCGAAGCGCCTGTTAAGCACCTCAACTGCTTTTTTTCACCACTTTCTGGCCAACATTATAAAGTTTAGGATGGAAAAGGACTAGTTTCTGCACTAGTCAGAATTGGAATTATGTGGACCTGCATAGGTACCTTCCCCTGAAGCAGATGGAATCTCTGACGTACCCATTTTAGATTCCAGGAAGATACAGCCATTCTCTCTTTCTTTTTCAAATTTTTATTGCCAATTAGCACATGGCTGGCATTACTACTCTTATGCCTAGCACAGGATGAGCTAAACAAAATCTCTCTCACTCTCTTTCTCACTCTCTGCTGCCATTTTGCTTATCAAAATATCTGACCTATAAAACTATTTTATATCCAGCAACAACATATTTTGTCCAATGCTTATATCTCACATTCCCCCCCCATTTCCTTTCACCTCCCACCTCCAAAGGAGGATTGTTCTTTTAATGGTAAGCACAAATAACATTCGTTTGTTTTGGCCATTACAGATCATTCAACCCAATCTATTTTTTCATTCAGGTAGGTCATAGTGATGCTCTTGTTTCATGGTGAAACTGAAGTACTTTATGAGACAAATGACCCTCACAAACTGCAGATGCATGTTGCTTTTGGCTCTCATGAACCCTGAAGGTTCATCGTTCAAAGTGTGAAATGACAGCAATGTGGTACCCTACTCTCTATTGCTGGGAACTTATTGAGGAAACCCTTATTCTTCTATTGCACTAGCGGTCACAGACCCTATTACTCTCATATAGTGGCAGAAAATCATTGAAAGAAAACTCTCCATTGCCCTGCAATGATAAAGAAAAGTGCAATTCATCCCTGAGCCAGTGTATCAATTGTCGCAGAGCAACTGTATATGAAATGCTCGCCTGCTGAGCCCTGAGTCATCAGTCTGAACTTTTGCCACCCTCTTACTATAGGCACTTTCCTCCTGTTCAGTCATTTCATTTGCCGTCTCAGTGAGAAATGAGAATTTCACCCAAGGTGGAGGGGGCAGGACAGAAGAGGCTCACAAAGTAGCCATGGAAAAATGCAAGCAATGGGTACAGTAAATGTAAAAGATGCTGAAAATAAAAGCTGAAACCAAATTACGCAGCTCTCTTCATTATATACTTTGGGAGAGATGTCTGAAGGAATCATTGTTGTGACTGGTGTTATAAGAAATTTTGTCAAGATTTTTAGGCTTTTAACAGTGTACAAACAAAGCATTTTCTTTATCAGTAGTAGGAGGCAGGTTTTTGTATTCATAAATTCTGGTTGAATTATTCGATCATAGCTTGCTTTCCTTTATTTCCGAAAGATTTATCTATGAATATATTTGTATGTGACCATAGTTTTGTGATCCTGAATATTTCAAATGTCTAGCATCTATGGACTGTGCATTTAGGATTTTCCCCCCACTCCAGTGATTTTCCTATCCAAAGGTTTCATCCACCTGAAACTCCTTCCGGGATTTGAGAAGTCTTATGACAATGCACAAAACTGCCCAGAACCCACCTACGAAGCTGAATTCCCTGGTTGAACATGCTGACAAGAGTCAATAGGTAGACCTGGAATTCGGATGTGCCCCTAGTTATGGATATTGAGTCAGCATAGAGCTTTATCTGGCTCTGGCACTGAATTGCCCCAACAACCCTGGAGTGGAAGGTAGGTGCATTTGAATTTCTGTCATTTACACACTCTATTTCTTGTCCATCCCCATGGCAGCAGATATTATTATTGTGATATTGAAACATGTCATTTGTTTATACATGTAGAAATTGTGCATATTTGCAATATTTGGAGACCCTGTAATAATTCAGTAATGTATTTTCAGAATTCTTCTGCCATTACCAGTTCTTCAATGTCTTTCATCCCCACAAAACTGTAGTGTACTATATTTTAATTATATTTTATTTTGCTTATTGATTTTATTCATGTTTTCACTGACTGCTTGTGGCCCACAGTGAGACCATTGGGTGAAATCTATCAATAAAGCACACATTTCCCTCAACAACCCCTCCAATCATGCCAGGTGTGCTTTGTGTGTGGTTTTGTTCTCTCCTTTTCTCATAGACCAAACCATAAGAGATCTGGCTGTGCATATACATACTCAAATGCCCTTTGATATATTTTTGCTGCCCAGCTAGCCAATAGGAAACATTTGTAGAGTTGGGGTTTCTGTTTTGCATAATTTTTGTATCTGGGTCTTCATCCAATGATGCTGAAGAAATAAGTAAAAATATTCAATTTGTGCAATCAGGTCTTCCAAAAGTCACGAAGAAATCCTCTATGCAATTGGTCCCTGTATGTGGCAGCACATCCAACAGTACTTCATGATAGATTAAAGGTTGCCTCTTTTTGCCCCCAGTGACTGATAGAAGGGCAAAGGTTATAACCTTTCCAATTAACGAATGACCCTATCCTCAAATTTTTTCAGTGAAGAAGTTCTTGAGCTTAATCTCTTATTGCTTAATAAACTGACATCAGTGTAGATTCACATCTGCTCCCTTGTCATGTTTTTCCATCATTCACAAGACAGTACTTGCTTTCAGTGCACTCAGTAATCAAAATTAATATAGAGAGGGCATTTTGATGTATATCCAGATCTTACATTTATTTTCAACCCTAAGAATGAGTTCCTGATATTTAATTCCAAATTTAATTTATTACACAATGCACATAGAGATGTATTAAAGGTGCAATTGTACTGTTGTTGGAGGTGGTGGCAACCCTTTCAGAAATTGTAGTGTTTTCCTCTGTGGAAGCATCCATATGCTGCCAGCTTCTCATGCCCACTAAGCCCCCTATCCTCTGATTTCTGCTAATAGAAGGGGTGGTTAGGGCAGCTAAAAGGCAGTAGAAATTGTGGTTGTAAGGATACTACAAACACAAGTGCAACAATGGAGGCCTAATGAAACAAGATCATCATGAAGTGATGAATCCCCAACCTGAAGATCAAATATTTGTTTTGTTGGTACGTGAGTATGCCTACTTACCAACAGTTAAGACCATGAAATATTAAAATAAATGTTTTTATTCTAATGCGATGAAAGCTGGATAGCACTGTACAGCTCACATTCATTGCAGGTGCTAACAATGGCGGCGTCTAGACATGCTTAATGCTGCACATTGAATGTGCAGTCCTGATTGAGCCGTCACACACAATTGATTTATCATTGTGGCACCGCACTATAGAATCAAGACAATTGTATACAATTTACTTTAGTGCTGGATGAATTACTCTCACTGAGCAGGATAAAGAAAATTCAAAGTTTCAATCCAATGCAGGCAGGATTGCAAGAAAAGGAGATGAGATGCCACCTAACCAGGAAGGGCAGCTCAAAATTTGATTGGCTGCCTCAGCCTACTTCATGGCTCATGCTGAGTCAACTCTTGCAGCTCGGATAGGGGAAACTAAGAAGCTACTTTACAGTTTGGACTTCAGGGGAAAACACAAATACCTTTATACTGGCCTTCCAC
Source organism: Aspidoscelis tigris stejnegeri (assembly GCA_023333525.1). Classification (NCBI taxonomy): domain Eukaryota; kingdom Metazoa; phylum Chordata; class Lepidosauria; order Squamata; family Teiidae; genus Aspidoscelis; species Aspidoscelis tigris. The sequence goes on along the minus strand of JALMGA010000006.1, from coordinate 54,702,249 downwards.
AGCTTCCTGATGTTGGGAGCCCTCGTGCCTTCTGGAATGCCACTCACAAAGTTGTGGTTCAGTATTCTGGGTGATGACTTGCATGGGTGTGAGTGGGTGACACTTCTAAAGCAGATGTTCTCAGGATAGTTAACCAAGGATTAATGAAATGGAGGAAGTGACAGTAGGTATCCACATCTAGAATGAGCAGCCCCAGTGATGCTACCAAGAGCAATAAAATTATTCTCAGAAATACCTTGGCAAAACTGCTGGCAGAACATTTTGAGGGTGCTTCCTACCTGCAGCCACCCCACCTACCACTGCCTGGAGAAACAGCAATAGTAGGGATAACTACCTGTACAATTTCTGCTAGGATCCTATGTAGCCTGGCAAAAGAGCATGGTCTGACAGTTTCATTTAAGATTAAATTAAAATAAAATAATAATAGCATATGAACATTACTTAAAGTCTGCACATATCATTAGCACTTAATCTCTAATCTCAGGTCTGGACCTGACCAACCCCATACCAGCATATGAATATTTCAGCTTCTCCAAGAATCTTTGAGCCAATTTGCACCTTAAGTAGATATGACACCAAGGTAACTTTTGGAATGGTTTGGGCATCCTCACTTTGCAATGCCTGAACCATCCCAACCTTAGCTGGTCCTTCTCCAAGCACCAAATAAGTGTAGTTGCCTCTATACTAGAGGTAATTGTGGCACCATGGCAACAATGCTAACTAGCACATGCAGTGCCATTGCTTTGGTGACCAAATGATGCAGAACACAACACCTGTGCCACCCAGTAATACACTCCCATTGCTCCTCTTCCACCCAGAAGAGCTGTGAATGGAGCGTGTGCCAAGCTGTCCCAGCCCAGCAGCTAGTATAGTAGTAGAGCAGTAAAAATTTGTCTAGTGCTATACATATGGTGGATGCTCCTGCATGCAAGGAGCCACTTCTGGTATAGAAGAGGCTCCACATAGTGTAAATGCACCGTGTGGGGGTGTTCCTTGTTTTCACTACATTGCCTAATGCAAAAAGGCCCTCAGAGTCTATAATCAATAAGCTTTCTATGTTACATAGCAAAAAGTTGTTTCCCTTTTTTATTAATTCCTTTTACTTATAGTTTTTGAAGTGCTAATAAAAGAAAATGGAAAATATATGGAAACTGTTTTTAAAAGACTGCCAACTGGTTGTTTGTATGTCACTGAAAAATATGTTGTATTAATGATGTGCTCAGTATCACCACCAAAGTATCCATGAATCATTCAGCTATAAAGGCAGACGTTTTTTTTTAATAGATGTTTGAACATTATTCCAGTATGAAAGGCAACAGAGATTTAGGAAGACACTAAAGAGTCAGTTGCATAAAAGTGTGACATTACTGAAAGCCATTCTCCATTATTTTTTTAAAAAGCTTTGTGTATAAAAGTGCAGATGTCTTCCAATAACTCAGAGGAAGAATAAAAATGGCTCCTGTGTAGTAGAAATGAACAAAAAAAGTCTGGTGTTTAAGATGTTGCTTGATGGGCTGGAAATCAAGCTGAGGCACTGTTTAGTTCACAGTCAGATTGAAAGAGAGAGACTGAAAAGTCTCGGTTGTACAAAACTTGTGATCAGTCGTGTACCTACTCAAAAAATAGAAAGATGCTTGATTGTTGTCCCTAATTATTGCATAAGGAAATTGTTTGATACATGAAAATGATAGCTTGTGTCTGAAACATTCGAGGGAACGACACCATTGCTCCTTGACTCTTGTGTTTTCCCTGAGAACTATTTTTGGTGATGGAAGTTGTAGAACACTGTGACATCAGAACACATAACAATTTTTTCCAAACCCTCTAAAGAGGAGCTGGCTGAGTGGATTTCACAGCACTGACACTGACAAATTCATAAATTTCAAGAGCATATGGTGACAAAACATGCCCAAAATTTAATGAACTAATTTTTAATGGATGACCATGAATATAGATCCATCTGTTCGACACAATTTATGCCATAATCCCTGCATGTTGTCTAGTTTACACAAAGAACAAATAACTGTATAATTGTTTTAGAATAAACTGATTCATATCCTCAGTTTAAATGTATACTTGGAACCTCATTATTTATCATCATCATCATCATATGATGATGATGATGATAGTTTTGGTAACTGTTATCACTAGTCGGGCTCTTCCCAAGCACCTAGGACTGAGTGATATATCAACAAATGATATGAGCAGGTGCCAGCAAAGTGGCTTTCTGTAGCTGGCAGATGGATATTTTCTTGACGCCAATGCTTTTCAAGTGCCCACTAAGATCTTTTGGCACTGTCCCCAGTGTGCCAAGAACCACTGGGATCACCTTTGCTGGTTTTTGCCAGAGTTGCTACAGTTCTATCTTCATATCTGGTAAGTTTTCTAACTATTTTTCATCAATTCTGCTGTCATCTGGAATAGCAATGTGGGGATGCATTACCCATTCACACCTAACCCAAAAAGGCCGGTGTGGGGGCGGGATATCCCTCCCAGGCCTGCCACCATTGGGTCAGGTTTGACCCAGGGACGGGCAAGCCTGTCTTGTCCCTTTCCCAGGTCTTGCAGGCCCTAGGTGACATGCTCGGGTGCCCTAGAGCCCGCAGGAACCCCCCAGGCACCCACCCTCCCAGGCAATGGCCTACCAGGGGATGTGCATGTATGCACACCACTTACCTCTTCATTGCCAGGTTCGAAGTGGCGGTCCCAGCCAGTGGAGTTGTGCGTCTGTGCAGGCTGGCTCTGATTGGCCATCTACTCATTGGGGCAGGGCTAGCAGCTAACAAGGAGAGAGAGAGAGGAATGTTCAGCAGGGCAGGGAGCCAATCAGACCTTGAGCAATGACTGTCAAGGACTATAAAAACTCCAAGGAAGAGAAATGGGGGTCCTTTCACTGAGCTTTTTATTCCTGGGTGGTCTTACAAGAGCAGGAGTAGAAGGAGGGGGAGGATCAGGCTCTGAAGGGGTGGAGTCCTGAAGAGAAAGAATACCCCAAGTTTTAAAGGCAGTGCCAGTGTAAAACGCAGTTAGGCAAGAGAAGGAAAGCATTCATATTTTACGTTCTGTCAAAGGAGAGTGGAAACCTCAACATTGTAACCATTAACACTATCTGTTACTTGAGAATTTGTTCAATAAAGTTTAAAAGCACTTGTTTCCCAGCGAGGAGTGAAAGTGTTTGTGTTTGATTGGGAAATTAGTAGCCAGTCAGTATTAAAAGCTAAAGCTGTCAGAGCCTGTGGGCAATTGGATACATTTTAGATACACTCAGCCAGCAAGGGGCAGAAGCCTTTTTAAGAGGCAAAGGATTTAAAGGAGTGAATGTGAGAGTTGTCCCTCTGAGAAAGTGTTCAACCTGAGGCTATTCTGTTTAAGCAGAGCAGCACAGAGTCAGCCGGGAGGGCTTCACAGGCCATATACTAAGAAAATGGACCAAAGTACTGAGTAATTTAGATATTTGAGAAAATGGTTTAATAAAATTATGGTTCTTGCGCTCCTCTTATTTTTCTTAAAGAGTTCTCCATTCCTATCATGATAGTTGTATTTATTTTGAGTTTGATTTTACTGATAGAAAACAACACATAAGAGAAGCCCTGCTGGATAACACCACAGCCCATCTAGTCCAGTGTCCCATTGCACACAGTGACCTACCAAATACTCATGGGCATCTCAAGCAGAGACAAGGATGAAACTTTGCCTGCTCTCGAATCTCAGCAAATAGCCTTAGAAGCATCCTGCTTCCCGTCCCCCTGGCCTGAAAGATGTACCTAATCATTCATTCTAGGAGCCATAGATACATCTGTCGTCCATAAATTTGTCTAACCCTACCTTAAAGCCCTCTAGACTGGTAGCTGCTACCACTTCTTCTGGCAGCAAATTCCATAAACTGATGACCCTCTGGGTGAAGAAATACTTCCCCTTGTCAAATCCAACTCTCCTACCCATCAGTTTCATAGAGTGCCCCCTGGTTCTAGTGTTGTGTGATAGAGAAATTTTCTCTATCCACCTTTTCTATACCATGCATAATTTTATATATTTCAATCAGGTCCCCTCTTAAACACTATCTCTTCCAGACTGAAGAGGCCTAGACGTTACAGCCTGGTTTCGTAAGGAAGGTGTTCCAGACCCTTAATCACTCTGGTTGCCCTTTTCTACACCCTTTCCAGTTCTAGAATATCCTTCTTGAGATACGGTTACCAGAATTGTATACAATATTCCAAATCTGGTCTCACCATAGATTGATAAAGAGGCAAAATGACACTTGCTGACTTATTTTCTATTCCTTTCCTAATTATTCCCAGCATTGAATTAGCTTTTTTCACTGCTGCTACACACTGGGTTGACACCCTCATTGAACTGTCCACCAAAACCCCGAGATCCCTTTCCTGGTGTGTTGCAGAAAGCTCAGACCCCATCAGTTTATAGACATAATTTGGATTTTTGGCCTTGATGTGCATTACTATGCACTTGTTAAGATTAAAGCACATTTGCCACTTGGTTGCCTAGTCATCCAATGCTAAGAGATCCCTCTGGAGCTCTTGGCAATCTTTTTCAGTTTTTACTACCCTAAATAATTTAGTATCATCAGCAAACTTTGCTATTTTACTATGTACCCCTTCTTCTAGATCATTGATGAATAAATTAAAAAGCATTTGTCCCAACACTGAACCCTGAGGGACTCCACTTTTCACCTCTTTCCACCCTGAGAATTGGCCATTTATTACTACTCTCTGCTTCCTGCCCTTAAGCCAGTCACTAATCCAGGATAGAACCTGTCCTTTTATTCCATGGCTGATGAGTTTACTCAGTAGCCTTTGATGTGGGACTTTGTCAAAAGCCTTCTGAAAGACCAGATAGACAATGTCTACCGGTTCACCTTTATCCACGTGTTTATTGACACTCTCAAAGAATTCCAGCAAGTTTGTAGCAACTTTGCAGAAGCCATGCAACTTTGCAGAAGCCATGCTGGCTTTTGTTCAGCAATGCTTGCTCCTCCATGTGCACACTAGATCATCAGCTGGATACCCAATGGTACTTTGGCCCATTTTCACCTGCTGTGCTACATGCACACTGCCAGAAATTCACTTCTTCCTGTACAATCACCCAATTCAAAATGTAAGATATTGTATACTGAATGATGCTGCTCACTCAGGAAATAGCATTTGCACCCAGGTACAGTTTGCACGGTCTAAAAAGTGGTGATCCATGTTTTAAGCATACACTGTAGTATACAGATTACCTCATGTTCCCTTTCACTGGAGCTCTTCAGACAGAGTCTGGGGAACCATTTGTACTAGGAGTGTGCATGAATATTTGTAACATTCAAAATTTGGCTGAAGTTGGCTGAATTCGGACATTCAAATTTGAATCAAATGTTTTGATACATTCATATGAAGCTTCGTATGGGATTTGTATGCTATTTGTATTCATTTGTATGGGATTTGTATGGGACTGAACATTTGTATTGAATACAAATTGTACCACATTCTAAGGGGATCTGTTTGAGCGAATGCTAATTTCCTTGCATTCAGTTCTATATGAATCGAATCCCCCCAAAATCATTCATGCATATTTCTAATCTGTAAGGGATAATTTAGTGAATCCTGCACTTAATAGGTGATTGGACTTGGTGTTCTCCGAGATCCAGATCACCAAAACAGTTACTGCAGCCAAAGTTCCCAGTAATAATTCTGATCCAGATTTTTTAATATATAAAATTTTCTCTCCTGTCAGGCATTAATTGTAAAAAAGCTGCTTGGAAAAGGAATATAAAAGGTCTCATATTTGCAGTGTTTTCATCTAATTCCAAAATCTGGCTTCAATTATTTTCCTCTGATCCCATTTCTAGAAGACAGAAAGCCAAACAATGAAAGTACATTGCCATCAAATCCTTGTACATTTAATTTCTATTTTATTTATTATGCTGCAAATAATTTCATATAGATTTACTTAGAAAACAATACCTGTTTACCAAAATGCAATGATGTCATATACTGTTTGCATTATAAACACAACAACTTTCCAATCTGCTTAGTATTTTCAGAATTTCCATCTAATCGCATAACAATCAACACACTAATTTCCTTTGACACCTTTTTTAAAGCCCTTTAGGAAGCTGCATAAAATGCTGGGGGGGAAGTGATTTTAATGGATTTTAGCAGGTTAAAAAGCTGCCTCATACGAATTTCCTGTGTGTAATTCTTTTACTTGATGCGTGTTAAACAGGGACCTCATCAAGATTCTTGTGCCTTTGAAGAACACAGAGTACAATAAATTTCCCTGATGTAGAATAAAAATACATTCAGCTATATTACGTTATGCATTGTTTTTAGGAACTTTGCTTCAGTGTTCTTTATGGTAATTATTCCTGGCTCCATATCACAAATCAATGGAAGCTGGAGTAATTTGATTTTCCCCTGTAGTATAAAATTAAATCCTCTCCCCCCAAAAAACTTCTGAAAACATTATTTGGTTTATTTAGCAGCAAATAGTAATGAAACTGCAAACCAATTTCCATTATCCATGACTTAGTTTTCTTTTTATATTTCTAAACTGGCCTGTACAATCTAGACAAGAGATGTACAAAAACCTGTCAAAGTGCTTTTATTTAGTGTTATAAATACCACTTTGGATGCAGAAGGATTTAAAACAAAGCAGTGGATTTCTTTTCTTTTTCTTTTCTTTTTTTTTTGTGGCTTTAGTCACAGTGGTCACCCATCATGTCAAACTAGTAGGCTGTGTCTATTAGGTACACATTTTATACTGCACATGGACTTTGCAGTCCTGATTGTCCCATCACAAGGGTTGACTGACCCTCCATTCTGCCTCCATTTTGAAGAACTATTACTGCACACTTATCTGAGTGTGGGAGAAAGAACTCTCCCTGCACAGTATCTAGTTAAACTGGAGTATCATGTAATGCAGGCAGAATGTCAGGAATCACCCCATGAGAAGCTGTCTAACCAGGAAAAGCAGCTCTAATCCTGATTGGCTGGCTGAATCCAGGTGATGCTAAACTCTTGTAGCTCCTTAGATTAAAGTACAGAGCTGTATGGACTATCTGTTTTCCCTTCGCAGAGAGTTCACTGCACTTTTTGATTTAGCTATGGATTTATATAGCTAGTATGGAGGCAGCCATTGACTGATTTTGATGTTCTCAGGAGATATCCATGGGAATAAAGGGGTAATCAAAGAGTCTCATAAATGGTATTATACAAAAATACTTTATTACTAGTATGCTGTTTCCTACCATCTTGTGGCAGTCAATGCAGTTCCTATAATTTAGGTAAGAATGAATAATTTGAACTGGGCTTAGTATACTAGTTCAAAAAATGAGTACACACAGAGCAAAATAAAGTGAATGAAGTACCCACTTTAGCACCCATTAAGGACCCTTTTGGGTGAGAGCTGGATGACCCCATTTCCACCACGGCACCCATTAAGGACACATTTGTTTCCATCATGCCTTGGGAAATCTGGATCAAATGGGTACTTTCTGGTCTTTAATCTGGATTTTCTGTAGACCCCATTAATGGGGTCTACAATGGGGTCTTCAGCCAGAAAATCTGGATTAAAGGGAGCCTGTATCCACGTTAGTTTGGCAATGGGGTCTAGAGGGGGCTAGGGGGAAGGGGTACCCTTGGGAGGGGAGCCCCAAAACCTAAGCTTTGACGTCATTTTGAAGTCATTTTGAAGTCTGTGCAAAATAGCTCTGGAGCATCTTTGAAGTCTGTGCTGATCTTCAGAGTGCACTTTGAAGTTTACTCCGAAGATCAGCACAGACTTCAAAGACACTCCAGAGCTATTTTGCACAGACTCCGGAGTGACTTCAAAGTGACTTTGGAGCCACTTTGGAGATTGCACCCTCTGTCCCCCCAAGCACCTGGGGTAACAGGCAGACCCCTCATGGGTAGATCCAGATTTCCAAATGGGTGCTTTGGTGTTTCCATGGCAGGGAGGCTAGCACCCATTGGTACTGGGTGCTAGACCACCCATGGAAACACATTGGGTACTTCCCTTAATCCGGATCTACTAGATCCATATTAAGGGAAGTACCCATTCCCTAGATCCAGATCTTCTTAGATCAGGATTAAAAGAGCATGGCGGAAAAACACCCAATGTTGTTTGACACTGTACAGACTAGAAGGATCCTTAATTTCTGTGCCTAGTCTAATAAACGGAATGCTATCAGCTTCAGGACTGGTAAATTCCTGAACTTAAAACTTCAGCCGAGTTTTCCTTTGACCTGGGACCTTTTACCTTATGGTAAGGCCCTGTTGTATTCTGCACTAGCAGGTGGGAGGAAGGCTCATAATCCAAGATATATCCTTGAACAAGGCTCAGTGTAGAAAAAGTTTGTTAGCAAAAGAACACTCAATCACTGCCTGAAAGTATGGTTCCAGAACTTGGTTTTGCCAATTGGAGCAATGTCCATCTAATGCTGGTTAATCATGAAGTTGTTATTGATGGTCCTTTTACCTATACAATATGTACCGTTTATAGACGCCATCTAGAATCTAGATAAAATATTGTTCTGGAAATTAACTATGTATGATGATGGTGGTGGGATAGTGATAATGGGAATGAGAAATCAACAAATATTTTTGGGTTTTATTCATGAATTTTTCAATACACTCAGATTTTGCTTTTCAGATCTGTGGAAAGAAATAATGTGCATTTTCTCCCTTAATGTAGAGATACCTTTTTGACATAGATTGATTTATCTTGATAATCTTGTTATTCCTGTACTGAAACATATTTAAGTTTATCATCTATTTGGAGAAGTGTAGATGCATATTAAAATATTTTTAATTTAATTTTGGACTATATTTGTGTTTATTGTGCAAATTAATTGTAAATGAAGTTTGAAGAAGTGTTTGGGAGCTTTCCAATATTTAAATATAAGGAAAATTTTGATGTGAAAAATGTTAGCTCATTTTAATGATATTGATGACTTTATTAGTGCTTTATAAATTACAATTATGCTATAGGAAACTATTCACACACACACACAAGAGAGAGAGAGAGAGATGTGTTTTGAACATACATTGAACCAGAAAGCAAAATTCAAATGTAAGTAAAATCTTTAAGCATAGAATGGACACAAAAGAAATATGCTAACTTGAAATTCAGCAGATTTTTATCTTATCTTTACCATCATCATCATGGTGCCATTTAGTAAACACCTCTATCTTTCTATATCTTTCTCTCTTTTTAATTTTTACTTTGTATGTGCAGGAATTTTCTTAAGAAACATCTCTAAATTCACAGTAGAGAATATTAAATATTAATAGTTTTCCAGGTCAAATAGAAATTGCTTGACCTCTTTCTTTTATTGGCAATAAATATGGTATTTTAACATAATTTATAGACAGAGAGTCACAGTGCAGCATATGGGTTCAATACAGTGTAGTGAAGTTGCAACTCAAGTGACCTTTTATGTGGAATACGTTCAGCTGAAGCCAGCTTGAAATAAAATTTTGTAATCTTATTGGAAGGGAACTGGCTTATAAAGCTAACAGCTGCTCTAAATGATGATGATGGAGCCCCACAACAGGTGTCACATTGATGTCTATGAGGGGGTTTGTGTACTCTAATGATGTTGAGAGCTATGCTGGTTTTAGTAGTCTCCTGGTAGAGTCACCCAGGCCAAACAGGCCTCAACTGAGGAGCCAGTCTAAGTATACCCACCAACCCATGAACGTGGTGAAACAAAAATTGGAAAAGTGTGTACCAGATTGGTCATCACCCAGGTCAATAAGGATCACATCAGATGCTGGAGTTCCTGAGCGCCGTTGGAAAACAACTTCAAAATTGTCAGAAATATAAATATCAGCTTGGAATTTGACCTGGATAAATGCACCACAGTGGCACTGAAGAAAAGAAAAATGACAGTGAATGCATCAAAATGCCAAATGAACAAGCCATAAATGAGCAAGCCTCGGTGCCAACAGCCCGAGGCCTATAAATATCTGGGGATACTGCAGCTAGATAACATAAAAAATGGAAAGTGAAAAATGTGGTCATCAAAGAATATGTCCAATGGGTCAGGAGAATATTGAAGAGTAAGTTGAACAGTGGAAACACTATCAAGGACATTAATACCTGGGTGATTCCTGCCATAAGATATGCTGCTGGAACAGTCAACTGGACACAAGCTATGTTGGATAGCCTGGACAGAAAAACAAGGAACTTGATGACCTTTTAAAACAAACTTTGGAAGTCAAACTCTTTGGGAGTCAAACTCTTTAAAAGACATGTGCTGAAAAGTGTGGAATCTAATCAACACCCCGATTCCACGTATCTTGGCTTTATGCCTCTGTTCATTGTCCAGCACTGAGTGCTTCATATTTTCACTCCTTCTCTGGTTTGAACTGGCTTGATATAAACTAAGGGGTCCAAAGAGACTGAGATCAAACTGAATCTTTAAAAAAATCTGATGATTTTGGTTCGTTACCAAACTGAACAAATAGGGGTTCTAACCGAACAGTTTGTCAAATCAATCCTCTCTCAATGTCAAATTTCTGACTTCCTATAATTGAATCCATGGATACCTCTGTTTATATCTGCACTTCACTTTACCTTTCTGTGACCTACCTTCCAGGTGTCTTGGGCTGGGACAATACCACTGGCTGTGCTGTCCTTCAGCCAAGTGTGTGAGCAAACCTGGTCTAATGAAAACCAGACTTGACTTGTTTAGACAACAGTGGTCCTCAGTTCTGCAAGTCTAGGAATGCAAATCACTAACAACTGCTTAAGAATTGTGCCACTAGTAGTGGCTGCCCAACCATAGCTACCTGGAAGACAGGGAGTAAAAAGGTAAAGAGAGCTGTTAGACACCGTAGGAGAGGCAACAGACAAGATCTGAGGAGGCTGTGTGTGCAAGAAAACAGACTTGATTGTTTGGAGGACCATAAACCTCTATTCATGTTTAGGATGGACTGAAAAATGATTGGAGTAGGCTGTTTGCATGTTAAAATAATATGTGGAGGCCAGGGGTGTTTTTCCACTGAGCTTCTTTAATCTGGATCTAAGAAGATTCAGATCTAAGGAATGGGTACTTCCCTTAATCTGGATCTGGTAGATCTGGATTAAGGGAAGTACCCAATGTGTTTCCATGGGTGCTCTAGGACCCGATAGCAATGGGTGCTAGCCTGCCTGCTGTGGAAACGCTGGAGCACCCAGGTGCAAATCTGGATCTACCCACGAGAGGTCTGCCTGTCGCCCCAGGTGTTTGGGGGCACAGGAGGTGCAATCTCTGTAGGCACTCCAGAGAATCTTCGAAGATCCTCCGGAGCAGCTCTGTAGAATCTCCGGAGTGATCTGCTGCTAACTTCGAAGATCCTCCGGAGCCTTTGACAGTGGCATTGCTCTCGCAAGGGGTTCTCTTCACAGCCTGTGCTAATCTATGAAGGCAACTTTGGAGGGACTTTGGAGGGACTTTGAAGTTTTGAGTTTGGGGCAGCCTCCATGGGTGCCCCCCCAAGCCTCCTCTAGACCCCATTTCCAAATTGTAGTAGAAACAGGATCCCCATAATCCAGATTTGATGGCTGAAGAGCCAATTGTAGACCCCATACAGGTAATCCAGATTATAGGTCCTGAAGGACCCATATGATTTGGATTTCCCCAACTGTGGTGGAAACAAATGTGGTTCTAATGGGGTCTGCAATGGAAATGGGGTCTTCCTGCTCTGAGCCTAATGGGTCCTTAATGGGTCCTTCAATGGGTACTTAGTGCTAGTGGAAAAACACCCCAGAACTACAATGAGGAGTTGACTAACAATTCTGTAAACAAGTATACCTGTTCAAAGGACTTTATTGACATTTTGAGGTTCATTAAGAACTGGCCTATCTGCTGATGCACTTCAGTTCAATGGGAAGCAAACAACAAACATAAATCTGTGTCCACAAAACATGTAAAGGGAAGTGCCCTTTAAACAAGACTACCAGAGCACCTTTTGGAAGACGCAGGAATTGAACGGCACTTTTTTAAAGTCTGCTGAAATAGAGGGACAGTAGACGGAAACTCTAGAGGCAAATAAGTTGCTTGGGGACACAGCCTGTTTGGGCACAGAGAGCCTCAATACACATCTGTAACACTCCAATAAGAGCTGTGGCTATAATGGCAGTCTCCACGTTTCTAAAGAATGGTGAATTCTCTGCAATGCTTGGATGTGCAACTCACACCTTTGTGAGTTACATAAAGGTGCTGAGGAAAGCCTGAGGTTGTCAGACAAACCACTTGACAGTTCCAGGCCAGCTGGTGTGGGACAAACCAATCAAATGTTAAAGGCCTTGCCCCGTGCCAAAAACATCCTGTCCCTGCTTGGAACTTGTTATTGTTCTGTCCTGGGATTGAAAGACTTGTACAGTTCAAGTATATACAGTCTAACTTTACAGAATTGGTTATCTGAGGGAGAGCTTTGAGCCCATTAATAAGAAAGCAGGGAATGTATGCATTTAGCTATATTGATGGGGATTGGAATTGTACAAGTGAAAATATGTTGCTCCCAGAACAGGAATAACTTAAAAACAAAATTGATCCAATCTTCTCCCTGAAATTACTGAAAAACTAGGGATTAAGAAAACTAGTTCCCCCCTTTTTTCTTCCACTTTTCCATTCCTAAGTGACACCTGTTACCTGTCAGCTGCTGATTTTCAGCAAGGGACCACGAACTAAGTCATGACAGGATAACCAGACTCATATTCTTCAGTCTCCTACTCCCCTTTCCTCAAAAGGCTTGCCTAGAAAAGGTAATCAAGGAAATGCCATGTTAATTAACTGATCTCCAAAGAGACATCTTACTTTCCTTTAGCAGAGCCAGCTCACCATATACTCTAAAGGGTATCAATCCCGGCAAGATTTTTGTGACCAACCAGCAATCCTAGGACAAAGTTTGTCTATTGTATGTTGTAGCAATAGATAGAGACAAAAGCAAACTGAAAAGAAAGAATAAAAGACAATCTGAAAGGATTTTAATTCATGCTTATTTTATTCTGTGATAAATTATCCTGTAGTCAATTTTAGGGCTGTCATTCTAAAAAAGGAATAGGATGTTATCCAGGATAGTTTGGTGAGATAAGAACTTGCTAAATTCCTCAATCTTTACACGCTGAGAGTTCTAAAAGACACTGAAAGCTCCTTATTAGACTCATTCAAGAAATTACATTGTTTTTGCTGTTGCTGTTGCTGCAATACAGCATAACCATATTGAACTATGTTAAAGGAAATTGAGCCATTGCCCCACTTTTTCCATTTTTAGCATTAGATTTGTTTCTTTTTGCTTGTTTGTATATAGTGATTATGTACATTTTAAAATATTTTTTTTTGCAGCAGTAGCAACTTTGCTGGTTCCTGTACTAGCAAATGTTTTGAATGCTTCCTCATGCTGAGTAGCTGCCATTTCTTTAATATTCTCTGCAGCCTCTCCAAACCTAATGGGCTTATTCAAGCATGCAAAGAAGAGTGACCCTATCAGGCAGCTGGTTACAAGGTTATATGAGGGAGTGCATAACCCTCCAAAACTTGTTTTCCTGAACTGCCTGAAATGGCTCACTGTAGCAGGAACTCCAAACACTTTCATTTGAAAAAGACAGTAATTCCCTTGACAGCACATTATTATTGTCTCTCAGGGATTGTATTTATTTTATTTTATTTGTTAGACAATAACAATGAAAATGAAAAACATGTTGCATTTTATATCAATTGCCTGAAAAAGCCTACACTAAAAATGGTATTCATTTCACTGGCAATCTACATTTAAGCTGCTTTGGTGACTAAGTATGTCTTCTCAAATTTAGATATTAAATTAGTTACTTTCTCAATTTTTTTTTGTTTCCTGTTTCCTGTTCAACATATTGTCATCATCTCCCACCTAGCCTTTCTTTACATTTTTATTTACTTCAACAATTAGAAATAGGTGATATAAGAATGATGTGTACATCAGTGGCTCCTGCTAGTGAAAGGGCTGCTCACATAGGGCACACAGTAAAAAGCAACAAGTATGTTGTTAACATGGACACTCTGCTCCCACCTTTGCAAACACTGTGCATTTGGGGGAGGGATGGCTCAAACACAGGCATGAGGATTCCAAAGAGATCATATTATTGCCAAATTTAGTTTTAAGAAACTAAATTAGCCAGAGTATCTAGATAACAAGAAAGCAACAAGATCAAGGTTCTTTGAAAAATGAACCTTTACTGAAAAATTTTACAGCAGAGGCCTCAATGGCAATATTATAACCATAGGGCAGCAACCAGTCAAATTTAGCTGGAAACAGACAGACATAGAGGCTTGACTTCCATATCTTTATGTTCTCAGTATTGATCAGAGTATTAGCCCAATTCATTTTGGAAAGTGGGAATGGAGAAGTGGTCTATTTGGTGATTGAATAATACTTTTGGGGATGTTCTCCCCATTTCCTCTTATCCAGTTGTGAGCACTGTACTCGGAAGTCATTAATGGGGAGGGACAGGAGAACAAAAGAGCAGACACAGCAGAAACTTGATCTGCCTCTTATCTCCAGTCCCTGCAAGGAGGAACAATGCATCCTCCATTTCCTTTCTCTTGCTTCCCTGCAAATAAAGGGCTAGGGAATGAATAAGAGAAACAGTAACAGTATGAATAGAGACTGGACTTTAAAGAAGCTCAGTCCTGTTCTATTCATGGAAATAAAGTTGTGCTTGGATGGAGATAAGATGGAGGGGTAGAAAGAATAATGATGAATGTCAAAAGTGCTGCCAAGGGGACCCATGTTCAGATGCACTAGCAGGGAAATACGAAGAGTTTGAAGGATGGATCCAATTGCTGACTACATGAAGAGGAGTTTGGGTGAGGGGAGGAGAGAATGACCATACAGAGCACAGGAAGAATGAAGAGTGGTACTGAGCAAGTCCATTTTGAGTCTGTGTTATAACACAAATATGGGGAAAAATTCTGATTCCCACAGAAGCCACATTAAAAATGTCATGTTGAAACATGGCCCTTAAGATGCAAGAAGGTTTGGGATTGCAAACCTCATGTTGATCTCTCTCATGGGCCACAAATAATTGGCCACAACTGATAGACTGCTACACCTGTCTTCCCTTCTCAGAAGCAAGAAGTCCCCAGTGCAGAAGAAAAAGCTTCTCTGCCTAATAGATAAAGTTTTTTCCTGTTGCTGCTGTTGCTGTAGTTCCAGACCTCAAGATCTACAGTGGAACTGCTGCTGCTTCAGAGACTCTGGATAAGGTGTTTGTGCTACGCAGGCCAAAGCAGCTGGGAGCCATTGATCCCTATGACTTTGCTGGTCCATACAGGGTCATTGCTCATTTGGGAACCACTTTGGGGAGCTACATTGGGAAGCAAGGCTGAGGGCCAGTCCCTTTGACACAAGATCTTGGGTCATTGAAGGAGGGATTTGCTTGTTTAAATTGTTTTTCACTTATTTGTTCTTTAATGTTGTTCTATTTACTGCACAATGTCCTGTCTTTGAGGGAGGGAATAATTGACACAGAGAAGGAAAGGGTAACTCTCACAGTGTGCTACATTGCTGTGATGACTCTCAGGGAGAGATAGGGCACTGGGAGGCAGAAAAGTCAGCTTAACTGAAGTATTGGATGTATATCATCTGTCTTTCAACTGGCAGGATTTGGGGATGACTGTCAACTGGCCTACTACTCAGATTGTGATACTTCTGAAAGCCAGAACAGTCCAGAATAAAACATCTCTCATTCATGATTTGCTTCTGGATGAAAGGGTAGATCTTTCATTACAGGGACTGGCATGAGTGAACCAGTTGGGCCTTAGTCTCACTGACTTTATCCCCAGATTATTCAATGTAGCACTGTGGGAGGTGGTTTCTCTTATACATAAAACTGCCAATTTACTCTTCCACTGTGTTTGAGGTGTTCCTGCTGTTGGGCCAGAGAAGAGAATAGCAGTGTTGTTGGTATGCCACGTACCCTGCTGACCTACAACCTCCTCATCTGAGCTGGCTGAAATGATATCAGATATTGTGTTGGAAGTCCCTGCAATGTTGTGATTTTAGGGAATTTTAATATCCATTTGGAAACTATCCTTGGTGGGTCAGCTCAGTTTCTCTTGGCCTGCCCATTTTTTAAAATCCCTTCTCAAATGATTGATTATATTATTTGAAAAAGTTCAGATTTGGTTATAAGAACACATAGATTTTGTCATCGCCAAGTTGTAATGATGCTTTCAAAGGTTTTGTTTGTTTGTTTATGACGTATAACATGATTAACTTATTGCATTTGGCTTATGATTTTAGTATCCCAGAGATTCAAACTCTTCTTTCACCAATATGCTGAAATCTGCTGTTTCAATAGCTTTGGGATTCCTGAAGTAAGTTTTTTCAGAATGCAAAAATGGTTATGTTGGTAAAATAGTGACAATTTATTTTTAGGCTTTTAGACAACATATCCCAAAGGAAGTTCATGCACTGTATATCAACACATAGAAAGACAAATCGGTTTATCATGACCTTCATTTGTACAGAAGTCCTACATTACTAGGATTATTTTTGTGAATCTTGGGCTATTTTATATTTTGATATTGACATTGATCATGAACTGCACTCATATAGCAACACTATGGCACTATGACAACATACTGAAGGTGCAGAAATCACACATCCGAACCTTATGGCACAGTGGATAGGCTGACATAGTTTGCATGCACATTGTAAGGGTTCCGCAGAGTTTTGTAAAGGGACTGTGCTGCCATCACTCATTTGCATTTCTCCACGTATATCATCAGCAGGCTACATAGCTTAGCCCTGTTTCAGTGAACACAGAAAACAGACCACTTTGGAGATTATTTTTATGTGTTTGGAGAAATGTTCCCAGATGGGAATATCACAGCCAGGACATGCAGAATGTGGGGACCCAGCACACTGGTGCAGCAGCAAAAAGTTCCAAAGCAGCACACTTCACTCATAGCATTGTTGACAGGCAGCCTTAGTTAACATGAAGATCCCATCATGCTCATCATCTAGTCACAAATGAGATGTTGCCAAAGAACCAGAATAGCATAATAGTTGCTTGTGCACCATGCTCAAACAGGGCCATAGCATTATTTTGCCTTTCATTGGAGACTTGAGAGTTGAAGATGCAAGCTAGAGGGATTTTGGTGGCAGGCTTCAAAAGGCTCACTGCTGGGGCTATTTTTGGAGTCTGCATGGACTGCTCCAGGCATCTGTTTGACAGATGGCTGAAGTGGTCCATGACTTGGGAGCATGAGGGTTTAAAACTGTCTCCTACTGGCCTGCTATCTGGCAGCTTTTTCACAAGGGAGCACTCCAGCAGCTGTGGGTCATGTGGCAAGTATGTTCCCAAGAAGGCCGTTTCTACAAATGACTCCTTTGGTAAGCAACATACACAATAATCTACAGAAGCAACTAGCAGCTGATAGGGACCATGCTAAAACTATCTAGACATACCCAGGAGGATAGGCTTCTTCAACACAGCCAAAAAAGCACTTACCTTGTCATGGTGGTTGTGCACCCAGCTGGGGCAATGTGCTGCTCCATGTGGTACACTGGCCCCACGCTGTCAGCACCTCCAGTCTGAACAGTGCTGACAGCCTGGGCCCCATCTATCAATAATGGCAACCGGGGGCAGGGCCCACAGCTGTTTGGTCTCCCTTCCATACAGCTGTGGGATGGCCCAGGATGGCCAGGAATGGCCTGGGCCGGGTGTAGAGCACGATTTCATGCTCTATACCTGGAACATGAGTGGGTGCTTTGAGATAGGATGGGGAGGTTCCAAATGGAACCGGTGGCCCAGCAGAGCGAATGCTCCATCTTAGGGTGTTTTACTTGCGTTTGAGAGGCCCTCATGCAAATAGGCCTCTGCTCTGCATCTATATCTGGAAAACACCAGTTGGATGAAGGCTGTTCTAATATTTAACACTGACACTCACCAAAACATAAATGTTAACTTATAAAACAGTAGATTGAAATTGTACACAAAAGTATCTTACAAACAGGTTTCTCTGTACACATAAGTATCTTATCAACACATTTGGTAACTCTTGCACTTGAAGTTCTAGAATCACATTCAGTGCAAAGGATAAGCCCCTTCTCCATCTACCACACTTCCTCATCTTGGTTTAGTTCTCTCTTTAAAGCCAGTTGGGATAACAAAATACTTTTTTAAAAATATACAGCATTCAGTTAAAGAGTTATGGGGTGAGGTTAAGACTCAGATACACTGCCCTTACCTCCTGCTTCTGTTATATGAGATAAACACAGGCATGGGGACAACAGTGATTATTGGAAGTACCTGGCAGGAGCCATCTGGTCAAACACATAATAGCACTGTGGCGATACATTTCAAAGGGCACTCTCACATGCTGAAACATAAAAAGAAAATTCTCAACACTGAAAAGTTCAGTTTAGAGCAATAACCAAACAAAAGAAAGTATTGCTAAATATAAATGAAAGCAGGAAATCAAATTAGCTTAAGGGCTTAGTTATACCCTGAAATAAAGGTTAGTCATTGTTTCAGACACAAAGCTGTCTTTGACTAGTCTCTTTAATAAATAGAATTTTGAGTCTTTTACAATAGACCTTTCAACTTTGCATACACCATAGGCTCCAAACAATATCATGAGGGGGTTCAAGTCTATTGAACTAAAATGGCAGCTGTTCTTTTACTGTGTTCATTCTGTATCACTGTTCTAAGACAACATATTGTGATTTAATTTTTTCTGTAAAAAAAAGTTATTCTCAGTTTGAAGTTCCAAAATGAAGGGGGAAACGTGGTCTTTTATTTTAGTATCAGTTCGGCTTCCTGGAGCTTGAATAACTAAGCTAGGATCTGCATGGGGCTAATATGACAAGAGATGTGCAAAGTTTGATGTTTTAAAATTAAATTGAATAGTTCATGCACAAAGCTGTTCATATCAAACTGAACAAACCAGTTTCTCACTTTTGAACACTAATAGCAGTTTGTTTCTATGTTATTAAGGGCTTTTTCTATTGAAAAGCTGTTTTTTGTTTTGTTTTTGAACCATTATTTGTGTAATTAAACAGTTCCCTATCAAGCCAAACTGAACACAGGTTTTCATTCATGCACATCTCTAATCATGACAATTATGATCAGCTTTACTGTGCAGGGGCTGCACATTTGTGCGCCCTTCTTGTACAGTGGGATAGTGCAATATCTGTTGTCATTCCCCATGTAATGTAGACAGCCCCAGAAGAAACATTGAAACAAATGTTGCCCAGCTTTGGTCTTTTCACTTCTCAGATGGGTGCAAGAGAGAGGGAGAGAAATGGTCGGTAGGTAGATTACATTTTAAATATGAGTTAGTGTTTAATGTTTTATCATATGCTGAGACCAGCCCTGGGACCATTGGGTGAAGGGTGGGGTACAAATGTAATATATAAATAAATGTCAAAACAGCATTCTGCCACTGTGGTGTTTGATAATACACTAACTGAAGATTGCTGAAAGAACGCTCTTTAGTCACTATGCTCTGATTACTGTTGTGTGCAAGTTGCCTATGATTTATTTGTATGGTGCTTGACTAAAGACTGAATGATACTCACCTCCATTGCTTCTGTCAGACAAGGAATTAGTGATTGTCTTTACCTTCTTCATGAGCAATGGAGCAGCATCCTGCACTACACCAGAGAAGTTTACCAGAGTACTTTATGTGTGTCAGGGCAGGCAAAATGGCATAGACATTCTGCTTAAATTTAGCCTGTATGAGATGTTATGAGATATGCATCTATGCATGATTTGTGAATTAAAATATAAAATCAAACAGTGATCCTTTGAAAGAATTCAGAATTTTGTTCTGGTAAGTTAGCAGTTGTTAGCTAAGTTTCAGCAAAACAGGAAAAAGCTGTGACTGTCATCGTGGAAAGTGGTTTCTAAGAAAAATGAATGACAGGAAATTTAAGGTCTTTTGTTCCAACGATAAAGAAGCTTGAGATGCTGGTTTCCCAGATAAGAACATGCAAGGATCTTAAACAAAAGGAAGTTTAAGTTAAAATGTTATTTTAAAAATAGTTTTGACCCTAAGAGATGGAAAGACTCTGGACTTGAATAAAGAGATGGAAAGACTCTGGACTTGAATAAAAATATATATTATTGGCCTATGGAAAGGTTGAAGTCCAAATAATATTGTTCAGGATCTGTACAATGTACAAGAAGGATGCAAAATAATTAAAAGTAAAGGAGATTTTGTAATATCTTTTGATCAGATATGCTGAGAGAATTTCAAGGACTGCTGGAGATACAGAGGGCTGTGTATTTTAAACTATTCTTAAGTTTTGTTCTTTTTTTAAAAAAAATCTATTTTCTTTTAAAGAGTAGATTATGCTCTTGAAATTAAGCATGTGTGCAAAAGAGTTTCATTTGTTTTTACAATTTTGGAAAAGTGTTCCTGCAGTTGATATCCTGATATTTCCTAATATTTTCTTGTTCTTTCTTTTTTGATGTTTCTTTTACATTTTAGTCTAAAAGGTTGTTTTTTTAACTATTTCTTTTTTATTCATTTTTAGAGTTTTTCCTATCTTTTACTAAATTTCTGATTTTTGCTGCATGCCAGGAAATGCTCTCAAAGATAAGTTGTTATCTTTTGCACACGTTTGTAGGGATGTGCACAAATGCATTTTTGCATTCAAATTTGATTCAAATTGAATATTCAAATATTAAATTCAAATCAAAAATCTGATTTGAATCTGGATTATATGGATCCATATTTTTTAAAATCTGATTTGAATTGAATGATGTGAATGTCAGGAACATTCATATCCAATTTTCAAATCTGTTCACATCCCATTTTTATCACCGTTTGCATCCTGCTTGCATCCCAAACTATATGAGCAAATAGACCTGATATTCAGATGTGATATACGACGTCAAATTCAGTCGAATCATTAGAAAATCTATACCAGATTTCCAAAAATCTGGATTCAATCTTAATTCAGAAATTCAGATTTTGGAAATCCAATTCGAATTTGAATGTTAATATTCATCAAATTCTAATTGGATTTTCCAATGTCGGTGCACATCCTTTCATGCTTGTGTCTTTTTGTCTGTTTTATACAATCATGTGAACTATTTGCAGTTAGGTACCCAATTGCTACCCAATTTCCAAGCTTTTCTTTCTGTACCCCTAATAAATATTTTCATTTTCTCTAAAAATAAATGACTTCCAATGTTTATGTGTGCCTAATATGTCCAGTTTCTGGATATTCTTATTTTTTAAAGCAAATAAATATTTCACTACCTCTCTGGGTTCTGAATTAACTTTGGGGTGCCAAATTAAGGCAAATTAAATTCATTCCCCTGGATAACAGAGAGAAAAACAAACATATAATGTTACAGTTAAATAAACTATGCAAATTCCCCATTACAAAGTTGATTTAGTCCAGGATTTATTAATTTAATAGTAAGCCAAATTCTGCAGCTGAAGTTCCTTCCTTCCTTCCTTCCTTCCTTCCTTCCTTCCTTCCTTCCTTCCTTCCTTCCTTCCTTCCTTCCTTCCAACTGTGGAGATCTATCTGGGTAATGAGGATGAAATTTTCTGCTGTGTCATCCAGTATGTGAAATTGGCATTGACATAATACTAGTGTTAATTGTGATGGCTTTTACATGCTTATTTATTTTTTCAGTTTATGCATTTGTGTATCTAGGCATTTTCTGTTGACTAGTGAAGTTATCACTTTATTAGTTATTAATGGTTTTAAAACATTATTTCTTTCTGCAGTTGTAAACCTCCACTTAATTTATAATTAAAAGTGATATACAAATTTTTGCAAACAGGAAATGATTGATGTTAGTATATTAAGAACCAGTATCAAAGCAATTAAGAGGTTAAAATTATTTAAGTTAAATTATACAGATAGAAATGAAACATGAATTTAAATAATGCCAACGTTTGATGAAAATGTCTCATTTTTTTCTCAGTGTTCATGTGGACTTTTAAGATAGATGTGTACAGGTGATAGATGAATGACTATCAGTCCCTTAAAAATCCAAAAATAGAACAAAAGATCTAAGAATTAATTTAAAAATTAACTCTGTCACTAGGATAATGTGAGTGCACTTCTATATATTTCTGACATCAAATTGATGCAAATATTAAGATTGACATGCAATTATAACTATAGTCCCATAGTTAACAATAAAATATAAATAACATTATAAGGTTCAACTTTAAGAAAAATATAGCTTTGCAAAATTAAATTATTGCAAGCGATGTACAAATCTGCATATAGTTTGTACAATGAATGCTTTCTAATGAGCCAATGACTGCATTACAAAATGAATCTGAGCTTGCCTCCCACCACCATCTCAATATCCCTCCACTGCACATTTAAAAGTGCAGAACCATGCATCTTGGGTTAATTAATTAATTGTTTCTGGAGACATGGAACAAAGGAAGGCAGGAATATGGATGTAATTGTCTTACTTGGTACCCAGAGGCTCTAGCACTGGTGAAGAGAGGAAGGAAATCTCTTCCTCTGTCCACTCACAAATGTTTCAATACCACCTTGAAAATATAATTGGACTATGGAATAGAAATGGTCTCAGAGCTGAGGTAATCCAGACAATAGATGAATTGAATTGGGGGTATGATGACACAGATAAAAATCAGAAGGAATTGTTTGGGTGTGATCCCTGGGAACTGCAAATTGCTTCAGTCCATCTTAAGCATCTTTGTGACCACCCTGTGTACTTTATTTTCTTTTTTGTAAAATGCAACTCGCATGTATAAAGGAATGCAAACCCCAGTTCACTTCCAGCTTATCTCCTATCACCTCCCATTCACAGGAAATGAACAGATGTTTATTGTAGCATAAGTCCTAGTACATCATAGTGTGTGTGTGTGTACTTTCATATGCTAGCCTCAGGTTTTAGGTATCTTAATGCAAAAGCATGCTTTATTTTTAAAGAATGCATGTGCACTTATTTTTACATCCTCCTTATAGAAACATCTGTGAGCAGGAGTAATGAAGTAAAACAAAAATTCCAAAGAAACAGGCTGCTAGTAAATCCCTACTTTCTTCCATTAAACCACCACATTGTTAGCATCAGCCATACTATGGTGCAGTTGCACTAAGCATTTTCTACAGTAAAAGAATGAAAGGCTGATAAAAATAACCCCACTGTCAAGAGTAAGAATTTCTGTTGGTCGGGTTAGCATTAACTTCACTCCCAAATAACAGTAAATAAAGGGGGCTTGTCACCAGGGATATATGAAAA
Source organism: Aspidoscelis tigris stejnegeri (assembly GCA_023333525.1). Lineage (NCBI taxonomy): Eukaryota > Metazoa > Chordata > Lepidosauria > Squamata > Teiidae > Aspidoscelis > Aspidoscelis tigris. The sequence continues at coordinate 54,679,029 of JALMGA010000006.1, read as the reverse complement.
CAATCTCGGGTGCATCTCAGATAAAAGAACTAGAACAAGGCCCCCATCATAGAAATCGCCAATAGACTAGAATCGATTGTCCTTCTGCAGTTCATAAAGACAAGGCCCTATAACTTTGGTTGTACTGAAGCACATGGCACAACTACTCAGTGCAAGAACAGCTGGATGAAAAAAAAATGAAAGAAGTGCCTATGCAATGGCCATTGTGACTTTAGAGGGTTTTTTTTTTAAGAAAGATCAAGACCCAGCCATTTCTCCAGCAACAGTTAACTAATGCATATTTATTTGTCAGATTTATATGCTTTCTTTCATCAAGAGTAATCCATGTAATGAAAACATATGAATAAAGCAATTAAAATAATAATATCAACAACAAAATTACATTCCTGTGACTCTTTGGCACCATTAACGTCACTCCCTTGCCTCTAGGGACAAAGCATGGGATCTGCTGCAAGAGAGCCTCAGATAAACATCCAAGTCCTCACAGTAACAAACAGAACACTGCTGTGGGTTGAACTTCCAGTCAGAACAGTGAGGTTTCTATCCAGATTCCCTCCGAAGGACTGGAAATGGCTCTAAAATTTAGTCAGTTTTATCTTCCAAGTGGTGGTTCTGGGTGAAACTCTCACTCTTTGAATCACATTGTTTCCACACAGGGGAAGGGAAGGAAATTCATCTGATGAAACACCCTAAGAAAAGAACTGAGGTAGTGAAGTTCAGTCAGGGGTTGGGGTAGCCCAGTGGTTTGACTAACTAAAAGCATAGTCCCACCTGTCCCTGCTGGTGGTCCAAAGGACGTGTTCTATATTTAACATGTATTTTTGATGCTTATAATGCAGACTTTGTGAGGAAAGTAAGCTGTACCCTTACCTTACCACATGTGTGTTTGTAATTTAAATTACAATGTAACGCTTCTCTAGTATAGGTAAGCTGATGAAGTTATGAGAAAGATGTTTGAAATAAAGGTGTTAATGGGAAAAATATTTTCTTTTGAGGGGAAAATCAGCAAGGTGACTTTTTATCAGATAGAAATATGACTGACTGTTAAGATTGGCATGTGATTAACTAGGTTGTGCAAGCTGAATGACTGAGGAAACTTGGACATGCCTGATTCATAAGTCTGAGATCTGAGAGAGAAGGAAAAATGAATGTAAATATGGATGGATTTTTGCTAAGTGATACAGAGTAGCTAGAGAAGCTAGAACAGTTATTGAAGAGAAGGGAAATGGAAATTGAGAGTTCCAGAGCCAGACAGGCAGGCACCAGATAAAACTAAATAACAAGTACTCAAATCACTATTAGGAATGGGAATGGTCAGATGAATTTTTTTTAAAGAAGTAGTTGTTTCTTTTATATTTGAACAGCTGAAGGGCTCTTTAAGAATAGTATACTGGAAATTTTGTCAACTGAAGTGTGTTGACTGTTGTATCTGTGTGTCATGCTTTCCCTGCTCAGTTCTTTAAACTTTTACACTGCTATCTTTGCAGGATGTTTAAGAGCAGCTCAATGGACTGAGGTAAATTAGATCCATTTTTGTTGAGAGTGAGGGGGGAAAGTGTGCACTACATATACACGGATGGAATCCCACTGTGGTAAAACAAAGTGGAAGATTAGCAGGAGCTTCTGAAATGACACATCCTGATTTGCATGGTACATTTCCTGAAAAGGTAACTGGGCAGACAGTCTCTAATGAGGAGTCTGGAGCACACAAGAGGAAGAAGCTGCATGTGATTGACCACTGTAGTGAACGACAGAGGAATTATAGAGTTGGCATGTGGACTATATCAAAGATGTATTACATAAAGGATGAACAGGAAAAACAAAACAGCAGTCCTATACCAGCTTTGTGGGCCTGTATCCTGGAAAGCACCTCAGGAACACTAATCCACCTTTTCTAACTCATAATGCTCACAAGAGAGGGAGGGGCAGACTGGCATGTGAACAGTACCACCTGCCAACAATCTTTAAGTCATCTAACAGTGTTTTTGTTTGTTTTCTACTACATGTGAGCACACCCTATGTTATTGAACAGATAAATGACCAAACCAGATTCACTTGCTTGAGAAAGGATGAGAGACTTTTTGATCATAATGCTAAACCTTTGAACATTGTCAAAAGGAAAAAAAATCTTCCTTTCCTACGGGTTTTTAGTCAGCAGTTTTCTCTAGCACGTGAAACATTTTTTTAAAAAAAGAAGTGTTAAACAGATATTTTCCTGTTTCACACCTTTATTGTATTGCATTTAGCTTCATTCTGCTGATTAACTGACTTTCAGGTAGTATTGTCAGCAATGAAATTTACAAGAACTTAGGTGGTAAAGTGTGAAAAGGTTAAAAAGGTGATAACAAAAGAAAAATGTGATAACAAGGAAAAATAGAATAAAAGGGGAGTAGAAATCTTTTAGGTAATAAAGTGGTGGAAAGAACATTTTTATTTTTTAAAAGGCTTTTTCTGCCATTGTTTCTATGTTTGTGCATTCTTGAATTATGCTACAAGCTTTACTGATTTCAGTACAAGGGATTTTATAAGACTCAACAAATTTCTACTGAATGGATCAGGAGAGCCAAACAGCACCAGCTCTATCTACCTGAGAGTTCCATGTTTTAGCATACTATGTATTTAAGCCAATAAATATATATGGAAACAAAGGATGCTTTTTCTTTAACAGCTTTATTGAAGGAATTGTTTCTAAACAAAGCTAGGCTAATCTGCCCCCATTGTAAGGTAGAGAAGCCTTAAATAATTTCTCCCAACTTGTTGTGACAGCTACACCAGGATGTGTCCGACCAAAAACTCAATAACAGACTCAATACCAAGAATTTAGTACCTTCTAGAAATTTGGAACATCCTGTTGTTATAGAACATTAGGGAGGGGCTCAGGGCAGAAGGAGAACAGCATATCTGACTTAGGTTTGTAGAGAAGCTGCTGTTCTGTTTGTCAGAATCATGCATTTTAATTTACCGATCTACTGAAAACCATCTCTGTTTGATAGGGGAAACTTATAGAAGCCATATTATACCTAGGGTGTGCACAAATGTTGTTTTTTGTTTTTTTTTTGCATTCAAATTCGAGTCAAATTGAAAATTCATTAATTCAATTTGATTCGAATTTCAAAAATCCAGATTTTCAAAAATCCAATTTGTATCTGGATATACGAATGTCAATAAGATTTGTATCCCAATATAAAAATTTGCACAAATAAGTATTTATCCCATATGCATCATGTTTTCATCCCACACTATGGGTGTTTTTCCACTGTGCTCCTTTAATCCGGATCTAAGAAGATCCAGATCTAAGGAATGGGTACATTCCTTAATCCAGATCTAGTAGATCCGGATTAAGGGAAATGCCCAATGTGGTTCATGGGTGGTCTAGCACCCAATAGCAATGGGTGCTAGCCTCCCTGCCATGGAAATATCAGAGCACCCATTTGGAAATCCGGATCTTCCCATGAGGGGTCTGCAACCTTCAAAGTCACTTCGAAGTCTGTGCAAAACAGCTCCATTGAAGTCTGTGCTGACCTTCAGAGTGAACTTCGAAGTGACTTCACTTCAAAGTTCACTCTGAAGATCAGCACAGACTTCAAAAACGCTCTGGAGCTATTTTGCACAGACTTCAAAGTGACTTCGAAATGACTTCAAAGCTTAGGTTTTAGGGCTCCCCCCCATGGGTGCCCCTCCCCCTAGCATTCTCTAGACCCTATTGCCACACAAGCATGGAAACAGGCTCCCTTTAATCCAGATTTTCTGCCTGAAGACCCCATTCTAGACCCCATTAATGGGGTCAACAGAAAATCCGGATTAAAGGCCAGAAAGTACCCATTTTATCTGGATTTCCCAGCGGCAGTCGAAACAATTGGGTCACAAATGGGTGTTGTGGTGGAAATGGGATCATCTGGCTCACACCCTAATGAGTCCTTAATGGGTGCAAAAATGGGTACTTTCTGACAGCGGAAAAACACGCATTATGTGCAAATACATATAATTTTCACACACATCTGTATATGATAGATATGGATCTACTCATTCAAATTATTAATCCGTATCAGATTTTCAAAAATCTGAAATCCATCCAAATGTGTAAATTCAGATTTTTCAAAACCCAATTTGAATTCAAATGTTGACATTTGTCAGATTCAAATTGGATTTTTGAATTTTTTAATATTCTTGCACATCCCTATTATCATTATTGATTAATTTACAATAGCAAGATAGCCAACCTGCCCTTTCATACCACAATCAATGATCAAATAGTGATGGGAACTGGAATCCAATAAAATCTGCAAGACATCACTTTGGCCATTGTCACACCTTCACATTAAACTTTCAGTCCATTTTCAGATCTGACTGCTCACATTTTTTCATTTCTACCTCTTTTATTTGTGGACTTTCCTGAATGGAAGTTGGAAAGACCACTAATAAAATATATAGAAATGAAAAGGTGTGAGTAGTTAGACCTGAAAAAGATTGAAAATTAAGGTGTGACCATGGCCTTTGGCTTTAAGAGACTTGGGAGAAGGTTGCACAACCTCAACAAGAGATGTGGGCACCGTGAATGTTGTAGAAATTATGTGTAGTATGCAAGCATAAACAGTATGAATTACTGTCTACAGTTAGCATGAGGTGGGAGAAGCAGATAAGAAATTGATGGTGATGATGATGATGACCACTGATTGTAGAATGTTTGCACCATAGAATATTGATGAGTAGTTCTATAATACACCTAGGTTTATTTGTTCATAGCATTTATATCCCACCTGTTTTCCAAGCAAAACCAAGGCAACATAGACCATCGTCTTTTCCTCTATTTTATTCTCTACAGCACCATGAGTTAGGTTTTGCTGAGAGCCAAAGGCATGCCCAAAATCACTCAGTGAGCTTTCATGGCTAATCTAGAGAACAGACAATAAGAGGCAATGCCAGGTCTTAATGTGTTGCCAACCAGATTTATGTGAGGGTTCTTCTAGCATGTCTTCAATAGAGTCTGGCAATACTTCTCCAACACTGAATCAGTAGCAACTTCCAGGAGCTATCTGAACACCTGCCTTATATTTCTTTTTCTCACACTTTCTTCAGCAATAAGGCTCTGAGTTGTGTTGCTGCTATTAAGGTCAAAGGTGGATCATCTTTAAATCACTGAGTATGAGTGGGGTTTGGTTGGCCTTGCGAGTTTAATCAGCCACTCAGGACAACTTATTTCAGTTTGTCCAAGAAGGCATGCACAACTGATTATCCATGAGGGTTGTTGCTGTTGCTTACTCTCTACCCTTTGGTTCATCACTATCAAGATGCCAAAAAATCATCTGGAAAGTCTTAGCTTCTTGCTGCTGCCTTCAAACTGATTTTAGCCTGATGATCTGTGCAAATGAATACATGTAGGCATGTTTTGGCTTGCACCATGAAGCCCATCTCTGATCAAAAGAAGACTCTGAGAAAGGCATAATCCTTCCACATGTCTGTCTTTACTTGTTTTATTTTTTGCTTCCCTCCCTCTCATCTCACTGCTTAAAAGGTGAATGGCTCAATGGTTGCTGTAAGCAGGGAGTTGTAACTTGGCTAGATATTCTCAATTCATTTGGGGGGGCTCTAAAGTATATTTGTTTAGTGATTTGTGTGTGCAACAATTGAGATGAGGCACCCGCTAGGAGGACCATGGGAGTTAATTGAATTTCTTAAGCTCACTTACCAGACCTCAGACCAAGAACACGGGCAGAGAAGGCTTAGCCATGCTAGCAAATCTTTAATTATTTAAAACACACACACACAAGAACAGCTTTCTTACCTGATTCCCACAGCCAGTCCCAGGTCCCATGGTGTCGATCCTGCATGACACTTTAGTATTTCCCAGCTCAATGTTGAAAAGGAATTCAACAACCACACAAGGGGAAAGCAGCATCTGTTATATAAGCTAAAAGAGAGGGATGTGTGTGAGAAAACAACCCAGATAGCAGCACAGTGAGTAAGTTGACAATACTGGGGTGCTTTATCAATGACATTCCCTAACTGCAAAACTACCTCCTAATTTGCCTTCAGCTTCCAGCAACAGTCCTTGATTTACTGGAAAAATCTCCTATTTCGCCTTAGCCTGGTTGACTGATAGTCTGTTTCCTTCAGCTTATATCAACTATTTGGGCTGATAATTTTCACATTAAGCCAATATTGCTGTGGCTGCTGTTAAAACCTCTCCACTTGATACAATTTACCACTTCATTATATTTATGCTGATTCTCACATTGAGTTGTTACTACCATTGAGTTAAAATTTCCCCAAATTGACATTGTTTCTATTTGTCTTATAATAAAGTTATTTTGTGCAGTTCATATTGTTTAATGAACCTACAATTTGTATTCATATCACCTTACTTATTTCCCTTCCCTGGGAATCAGTAGCCAACTGTATGATTTGTCAAACCAAACCTTTAGTCTTTAAAAAGAGGAAACATGTGAATGCTATTAGACATGTGACTATAATTGTTCTTGTAACACTATACGAACACACCATTCTTTATCCATGATTTTTAAAGCAGTTTTGGGAATTGGGGTGTGCAAAAAATAAAGCCCTTCTCCCTTAAAATAGTGGCGGTCCTATGCAAACTGGACTAAAAGAGAATTTCAAATGATGCAAAACTTGAAATGACTATTCACTTAGGAACACCTTTGTCACCCTGTCAGCAGGCATTGTAAAAATGCCATTTGGAATACTAAAGATATAACCCAGTTATGTCACACTTATTCATATTAATACCTACATCTTAGAAAATCCTGCCATACATACACACACACACACACACACAAGCCTGAATGCATGTATATCCTTCCCCTTTTGCTCAGGTAAGGATATGCACCATTAGCCTCATTTCATTTACTTGGTGTGTAATTATCCCCCTCACCGTCTCCCACTTCGATGCAGAATGTTCCAAAACAATATAATGCATAGAATGAAGGACAATTGAGTGCCTTCCACACAAACCTCTACACATTTTGAAACTGACAGGAAAACCAACTAAATATTACTTCAACACAGATGATGGAAGAACGTCATTAGTTATGTCTAAGGGCGAGGCAGGCTATAAGGCACACAGGGTAAACTCAGCTTTTGCTGGAAGGAGATGACACTTTATAGTCTCATTTATGCCTTCCCAATCCACATTTCTCTTTTTCTTTAAATAAATGATGATATCTTAGTGAGAGTGTCCTGCTTTACAGGCAGAAAAGCCAGGTTCTGTCTCTAGAATTTCCCCAGAAAAAGACAGAGGCAAATCTTTTCCATGCCTTTACAAAGAACACTGCGTGGAGGTGTCAATGTAGTCACCAGAAGCTTGAGGGCATCCTTATTTCACTTTGTTTTACTTTAGTAAAACTAAACAAAGCAAAACTTCCAAACTCTGTGGGTGGTTAGTCGTACTAGCTGAAGAACTCTGTTTACTCTGCACAAATTGTCAGCAGCTGTGAAGCACTTTCCCCCACTTTCACAGAGCACTGCAAATCGACCTTTACAACTGCATGGTTGAGGTTGCAGATTCATTTTGCAGAAGTGGCATCACAGATGTGCCTCTGGAAATGGTGCATGTAGAAGATTCCAGAGATAGTCAAAGAAGTTGGGCTAGTCAGAAGTTATGAAGATCACTTTGTGCTGACATATAAAGATTAACTCATCTAACTCCACCTCTCCACAGACTGACAAATCTTTAGCAACCTTACAGCCTTTAGTGATTGCTATCCCTTTCCCAAAATTTCTAAGATATTGTCATCACTCTGATTTTTCACCCATGTATAACCCAAAAAAGCAATTGAAAAACATTCAGTATCCTACCATTTTAATGTCAATCCTTGTCATACAAGAATAAAGGTAATGGCCTATAAACACTTAGGAGTAACAAAAATGACACCCACCTGTATCTTCTGAGAGAGAAAATATAGACTTATGCCAAGAAATCCACCACAACTGCAAGGGGCTTCTGTCTTCAGATTGGCCACTAAAGTTATTCTGCAAAAGTTATTCTCAAATTGTTTCATGTAACTTTTCAAGAACCCAGCAAGATCCACACTTTCACTTTAAGCCATGACAAAAGAGGGCCAGGACCAGGACTGTAGTAACCCCATGTCACCATTCAGTGAGTTACAGTGACTGCATATTACCACACTCATCCCAGCACCTGACCTCTCCTGGGGCAGAATCCACTTCTAGGGGTGGTCTTTTGGCAAAACAATAAAAATTACTCTGCCAAAGTTCATGTTTGGTTCACTACTGCAGTCACCATGTAGAGGGATGGCAGATGCTGGAGCAACCTACCTGCCCATATGAATTGCCCAAAATGCCCAACTGTAAGCTTCCTCACCTGACAACCCCAGGTTCTCCATGGCATCTATAGCTACTTGGAAACAGGAGAACCCTGTGCAAAAGTGTGAAGACCTCACTTGTTTGTGCAATGTGGGCTCCTCCATTATGGTTAGGCAGTATGAGGTGTGTGCACATCATCATCACACAAGTGGACAAGCATGTTGAGTCCCTCTGTGCATGCCTGACTTGACCTACAAATGAAAGGGAGGTGAATGGCAGCAACTGCATTTCCCAAACAAGTGAGGTTCCCACACCATTTACATGGGATTCACCTCTTTCTAAGTAGCTACAGGTAGGGATGTGCCAAATTTGGACATTCGTATTCAAATTCAATATTGGCACATTCAAAGATTAACATTCAAATTTGAATCAAATGTTTCGATGCATATGTATGAACCTTCATATGGACTTTGTATGGGATATGTATGGGATTCATATGCCTTCATATGGGATTTCTATGGGATTGTACTGTTATATTGAATTCAAATCCCATTACATTCAAAGGGGATCTATTTGAACAAATATTAATTTTCTTCCATTCAACTCAATATGAATTGAATACTAAAAAAAAGAAAGAAAGAAAGAAAACATTTGTGCACATCCCTAGCTACAAGTGCTGTGGAGAGTCTGGGATTGTTGAGAGAGGCAGCTGGCAGTCCCAGGCTTCTCTAAGAGGTCCATTTTTCTGGGAAGCACAGCTAAGCACACACTTCCTCCTACACCTCCCCACATCCGTGTGGCTCTTTTGTGTGTGTAGAAATGCCAATGTAGTTTTTCTCTTACATCTTTTTGTTGGCAATAAGAATGTTCTCTCCAGAAGATTTGGTGGTGATAAGAGTAGTTAACCTTCTCTATCTGATATAATTAACCCAAAATTAAGCCTTCCAGATCATTTCTGCTCAGCTAATCCATAAGGTTCAGAGCAAAGTTTTTGATCTGACACACCATCCACAAAGCAAAGATCCAGCTCTCAGACAAAGAGACAACTTTTTAAATATGGCAACAGCTTGTTCTTCTTATTTACAATCCTAATCACATCATTGATTTTGGTAATCTTTCCTGCACTAAGAGCAGTTATTAATCCTCTAGAAACAGGGCCAGGGTGTTTGTTTGTTTGTCTTGCAAGCCTAGATAATTCAAATTAAGCTGAGTAATGACACTCTAGAGATTTCTTTTAAAACTGCTAGAAATACCACATCCAGTGCTAATGGAGAAACAAAATTTAGTGCAGAATTTCCGGCTGTAACTGAAAGCATGCATATGCCTCAAAGATTATTCAATTAGAATGGAAGCTTGAAAATCTTGCTTCATGTAGCACCTTCAACTGCGATTAAAGCCAGCCAAACTGCAATTCAAAGAATAAGAACTACTGTATATAATTCAAAACAGGAGGGGAAAAAAACTCAGACTTCCATCTCTGAGAGGGGAAAGCAAATTCTGGCTTGCTCTGTATTCCAAGCAGTCTTCCAGTGCTTTGGTTCATTCAAACATGATCACATGGAAATTATAGTTATTTGCTTCTGTGGACAGAGCTGAAACAACGATAATGGAAAAGTTGATTTGCTGGTAAGATCAAAGGTCAAAGCCCACTGATGTTCAGTACTAACTGGATCAGTCTAAATGTGATTTTCCAGACAGTGTAACATATGTGTGAGCAAAGGCTGTAAAGATTTTTTTTTAAAAAAATAAAATAATCTAGACTATTTGGTTTATTTCTCCACGCTTTTATTCTTCCAAAATTAGTCATTCCCATGCCGTGCCGTGTAGAAATATTGATTACTTAGGTAAGAATGAGGCGGGACCATCCACATTTCAGATAGCTTGTGCCATTCCAAGCCCTGTTAACTTCAAAGGTTGGATTAGGTCTCAGAGCCAGGACCCAAGGTGTGTCTCGATGTTGTCATCCCTGTGCAGTGACTTTGGAAAGGTATTTCTAAACAGATGGCTAACATAAGGATCGTGTTTAAGGCCCTAAATTAGGGTTTTTAAAAAAATTGGGTACAAGTGACCAAGGAGAAGGGGACACTTAGATAAGGGTGTTTTTTCTTTTATTTTGTTTGTACTTTATGATTTGTATGGTTTGTGTATGTGATCGTTTAATATTTGTTCACTTTTTTATAGAAAACACATTATCTTTTTTAAAAATATATTTTATCTGGATTCTAATTAAAATTAGCTTTTAAAAAAATTAGTCTTGTTAAAAGAAATAGGAATTGTTCTGTAAAATCAACCAAGTTCCACAATTACTCTCTAAAACAAAAGTAACAACTTCTACCACTGATTAAACTCTGACGTTCAAATCAGATTCCCATGGGATTACTCTAATGACTTTGACCAAGGTTGGGTACAATATTGACTGGAGTATAATGCTAGCCAAGTATCAGTGGAACCCTGAAGGCTTTTGGTTATAGAGATTCTAAAACATGCTGAACTAGATACACAGTGATCTGAGACAACAATAATTCATAGCAGAATCAGATTAGAAATGCTTGCTGAAGCTGACTGTTAAGAAAATATGAGTGCACACTGTAGACCATCATATTGTCTCCTGTTGTTAAAAATATGCTTCTTCATGCTGACACAAACTTCCTGCCATACTTTCATTGTATCCTCTTCCTTCTTAAAGCATTCTGTTAGTAACTTGCAGAGCATGTGCACACTTAGAACAATTCACAGTCTGATATCCCATGTAAACAAGGTCTATCATAAGAGATTTGAATTGAATTCTACCAGTTTGTAACTTAGAAGTTTGGGTAGTTTATATCATTTAATTGTTTTAATTACCAATTAGTGTTTTGTTGTTATTTTAAAATTTAAAATCTAATAATTATTGTGATTTCATATAGCTGTGTTCTAGACAGGATAGGATAACAGCAGGTCCCTGTAAATATGTAAGACTATAGATTAATTATTAATTATTTCTATCGTGCTATATACCTCTAGGTCTCAGGGCGGGTGACCACATTTTAAATCAAACATTTTAAAACAATAACAGTATATATTAAAACAACAGTACCTGCAAGCGGGAAGGGAAAGTGTATTGCCATTTAACCGAAGGCCAGGACAGAGAGGTGTGTCTTCACTGCTTTCCTAGAAGTGTACAGTGAAGGTGATAGATGCGCCTCAAGGGGGAGACGATGATAGATAGATATATAAGCAGCTTCCAGCACATAGATATGCAATCATTTTTCATACAGGTATATTTACTTAAATCCAGGATGTTATCATTAATCAGTAACTGCATTTATATATCCACTTCTAATAAATTCAATTGGATGTCTCATTTTGAAGTAATTGAAAGAGAAGTCCACAATCAAAAGGTAATACATTTAACCTGTTCATCTGTAGATAACTGAAAATAACTGGAACAAAATGAGCATGTAAATTTTATAATAATTGTTGAAGGTTAAAGGAAAATAAACTATGGCAAAGCATGCAAGACTCCTTCCCAGCTTTATAGGCTTACACATTCCTTCATAAAATCTAAACACATTTGATTAACTCCATTTCCTGACTCCAAAGTCTTGGATAATAGCAAGAAAAAAACAAAACAAAACATTTTTCTGGAGGCAAAGGAAACAAAAAACGATAAAATCCAAGGCACTTTACATAGGAGGAAGGAATCTGTTGCTAATTTTCCATTTCAATCTGAAATGTGGATTTACCAGCCTGGAACCATTTATTTGCATTTCTAAGTGGCAGCATGGAGCAAAATGTGGTTTTGCAAAAGATTAGTCTTCATTTGTCGAAGTAATTGCTGCCTAAAACGATGACATATGGAGGAGCTGACAGGAACTGTGGCAGTGAGGTCGATTTTCGTCACTTGCCTCAGAAATGAAGAAATAAATAAAATAAAATAGAAATTCTCATTTGGTCCTGGCATTTGAAAAAGAAGGAGGAGAAGAAGAAGAGGCACATGTGCTGTAAAACTAGGTCTGAACTTCTTATTAATCAATACTTCCTATTGAAGAGAGCCATATATGGCACAGCAGCTGCAACAGTATTATTAGAAAATGATATAGTGAGCATTAGGATGTATAATTCATATTGCCTTCATTTGCTCAGACCATCGTGAAAATCCATAAATCATTTTCTTGTTCATGTATTGCCTAAGTGCAATTTGTCATTTTGCATTAGGGGGCTGCTTCAGATCATCAGCGCTTTTAATTCACTATTTAGAGTTTAACAAAATGCTGTCCAGGCCTGTCTGACAACTGAGACTATATGAGAATGAAGTATCCTAGCATGGAGCTTGGACAAATAGAGAGAAGAGACAAGGACGATGCCCTTAGCAGTTGAGTGTGCTCTTGTGCCCTGATGCATTATTTATGTATATTAGAGGTGATCTGATGGGTATTTTTACTCCTGTATTACTGTGTGGAAATGTCAGTGAAATACACAAGAGCATTGTTTTGGTGCTTAATGGGATATGGACCAAGATTGCACTGCTCAATAGGCTGCACATCTATGAGACGATTGTGCATGAAAAAAAACATTTTAAAAAGAATAATTAATTTGCTTCTCCCTCCCCCAAAGTCACTGATAAAATTTAGATTATGGCGGGGATTTTTAGTTTAGAAAAGTGGATTAGAAAAGTGTGGTTAGGGAGGACATAAGAGCATAATAAGAGCCCTATTAGATCAGGTCATAGCCTATCTAGTCCAGCATCCTGTTTCACACAGTGGCCTTCCAATTGTTTCTGGGCATTCTCAAGCTGAAGACAAGGGTAAACTTTCACCTGCTCTCCACTTCATCTAAATGGCCTTTAGAGACATCCCGCCTGTGTCTCCTCCATGGAGGTTGTACCCATACATCGATTCTAATAGCCATTGATACTCTTAACCTCCATGAGTGTATCTAACCCTTTCTTAAAACTATCAAGGCTGAAAAGGCAAAGAAGTAGAACCAAAAGCCTCAATTACATTAATCCAAATTGGATCTTGGGTTGATATGTTTCTTAAGGAATCCAGACAAAGAGAAATGAAGTTTTCGCTTGGTTTGGAGAACAATATAGCCAATGCAGATATTCAAGTAGAGATGACAAATTTAGAGCAGCTATACATTATACAACCTCTGAAATGGAAGCTAGTACACAAACACACTAGTATCTCTTTACCACACCTGCTCTATGCCAGCTTGTCATGATTAGGTCTCTGAGGACAGCACCACACTTCATTATGTTCCACTATGCAGTAACATCTTCATTCAATATGATGCATTATGATGCCTACAAGGGGTTTCCCAGCTCACACCAGCCCTGTAGAGGGCAAATAATAGATCTCAGGGTTAAGGAAACAAAACAAAGCAATGCAATGCAAAGCAAAAAAAGTCTAAGGGTGACTTCAGATAGTGAGAAGAAATTGCTTATTTAGATCCTGTAACCACCTCTCACCACCCCTGGCAGATGGCAGAAGACAGTCCTAGGAGCTTATCTCATCTGCTAGGTACTTGTGGGGTTGCTGCTCTTGCAAAATATTTGGAAAGGCAAGCACTTGCCTTCCTACCTCCCCCCAGGCTTGCTAGCATCTGGGCATTTTGCAAGAGCAACAATTCTGCAGGCCCCTAACAAACGAGATAAGTATCCGTGTTGGTAGCAATATTGTGAGATATCCCGTGACGCTGCTGATTTTTCATAATATTGATATTCTGGGATATCACCTTGATATCACTGTGGGTGATGGAGCTTCTTGTCTGGCAGTTTCAATATAGTCTCAAGAGAATTGTGGGGAAGTGAAGAAACTGACATCAGGGCAATTCCATTAAAAACACACACTAATATCCCTTTTGTGCTAATGTAGATATATAGAATACATATGATTATTTTTTTTCTCCTACAGATCCGGAAGAATCTTTAAGACCCTTGCTGTGTATGCTTCTATCCCACACTCAGCAACCAATATCTTCATAATTTCGACAATAGTAAATAATAATATTTATGCATTGTGTAAGACAAGGAACATGTGTGTAGCTGAAAGGTGTTAAATCCCATGAGAAAAGAGAAATAAGAGCTACCTCAATCCCCCACCCCATATTTCTTCCCCAAACAGTAGATGAGAAAAAATGTAGAGACAAAATTGAGAGATGTGGCCTCCAAATGAAATAAGGTTGGTTGTAGGTAACATGTAGCTCCTTTTTGACTGCCATTTTTATACACAGTGCATGCATAGGTGAAGATTTATACACAGAGAAGCAAAAGGTGATGGCACATACATAAGCTGTGGGGTTCTTGAGCACATGGTCAACCTCATGATGTTCACAGCTAAATCAGTGGGTTTGATCATGAAGAAAGGGGAAATTACAAGGAAATCTTCCTGAGTCTCTAGACTAGGTTGAGAGACCTGAATCTTTTGCATATTGGATTCCTGCTACCACCAACATCAGCATGGCCATAGGACCCTGATCTTTGCTCCACAGTCCTCAGTTCTAAACAACTGGCAGTATGCTTTAAGGTTTTGTTCTTTCTTTTTTCTTGCCTAAAATATCTTTTCTCTAGCTTCATGAATTTTCCTGAAGATTTTTTGTTTTGTTTTGTTTTTGTTTTGTTTCCATTTTTCCCTCTTGGCCCTTTGTTCCCCTATTGTTTATTGGTTAATTATTCTAGTTGGGCCATTTTTTTCTCCCTTCTGTGGATGCCTGTTTTTATTATCCCATCTGGATTTCCTATTTTTCCTCAATTATGTGGAAAAGCGCCTCTCGCCAAGCTCTGAGCCATGCCACAATAATAAGAGGATTTAGAAACAGATTGCTTTCAAGTCATGTTAAATCACCACAAGCAGTCATTTATCCAGATGTTAACAAAGTGCTCCCTCCCTTCCCTTTCCCCAAAGGGTGCATAAGACAGAAAGTCCATTCTCTCTTCTCCTCCCCATTTCCCCTCCTCATCTTTCACTTAGTGGAAACTCCTGAGGAGAACATTAGAAGAAGAATGAAGAAGAATTCAGCAGCTCCCCACACAACAGCAAACCAAAACACTCATTGAACAACCCTCTATGAGCAAAAGAAGTCCAGCTGGACATGATGCATATACCCGATCATCCAGCTGGAGATGGGAGGAGCATTTGGCTCATATGAGAGAGGAAGATGGTAGACTGTCCTGGTTTATGTAGGCTTCCCTAACTCCATCACGCTACAAGGGCAATTGGCTCACATGGGCGGAGGCTGGTGGTCTGCCCTCTGGTGGGTAACTAAAGAGGGCAACATGTGTGTGTTGTAATTACTGCAGGAGTTCTCGAGAGGTCCTGATGCGAGGCAGGCTGCTTATCTAACTATTGGCATTAAAAGGGGGGGGACGGGGGGGTCTTTAGGGACAAATCATCGGATAATCCCAATGTACGCCAGAACGCCGAATTCGAGGTGGTTTTGGAGCGTGTATGAGTTGCCTTTGAAGCCAAATTTCTAAATGCTGTCCAGGGCAGCTACTTATAATACATTCAGGGGCTTAAGGCTTTCTCCACCCACCCACCCACCGACCCTCCCTTTGTCTAAATGCAACAGAACACGCAATTCAACAGATGCCGATGGCTTTCACAGGAACGAGGCATGCAGCAGGGAGGAGGCTCTTCGTGCAGCCGTGAGCCACCAGCGTTCGCCCACTTGTCAGCGAAGGGCCAGACGGAAGAGACAGCGGTGGCTTCGTGCGCGCGCACACCCACATCAGTCTGCCACGCGAAACATCACGTCTCCGGCAGCGACGCATTCTGGCCGCTAGGAGGAGCCTGTCGCTCGCATTTGCGAAGCGTGCACCGTTCGCGATCCTCGCCCGCCAGAGAAAACTTAACCCTGCAGCGGCCGGTATGGGCTACGGTGTGCGATTTACTCCCGGCCTTGTCCATTTTGCGCCGCCTCCCGCTCTCCTGCTCTCGTCCCCCCGCTCTTTTTGTCTAAGCCTTCGTTCGAAAGCCGTGCGCGCAGCACCCGTGCCCGCCAGGCAAGGGAAGGCGAGGGAGGTCGCCCCGCAACGAGCCTCGCCCCTCGCAGCCTTCCCCTCCGACATTCGCGCAGACCCCTGGCTCGGCCAGGCGCGTGGATTCCAAGGCTCTTTACACGGAGGTTTCATCCCACGTCAGTAAAAACCTGCCATTGGTGCTGAGGACGCGAGAGGCCATCCGATGGGGAAAGGGGGGGGGCTACTGAGAAGAGCCCTTCCACGATCCCCTCGACTCATCTGCGTGAGCCACAGGTTCTCTCTCTCCCTCCGCGCCGCCACCTTCCAGCTGCCTTCCTTCCCCCCAGCGGGCGACGCTGTCGCAGATTTCGCTGCGCTTCTTCCTATCTGCTGGTAAATTTACTGCGGCTGTGAAAGGACGAGCCGTTCTCTGCTCCCACCCCCGCCCCTCTTTTTTCCCTCTCTCTTTCTGGCCAAGGAAACCCTGCGTTTAACTGCTCCAAAACTGGCTCCATTCATGTGAGGGTGGAAAAATGGAGACAGCAGCCCGTTATAAAGAAGCACAAAAGCACACAGCGACGGGGCTTAAGGAACCGGCGACTCCCGGGGACAGAGATGAGGCTGTAAAGAGGCTTCGCAGACATGCATGCGTTCGGTCTCTCTCTCTCTCTCTCTCTCTCACACACACACACACATACACACGCACACCCGGACGCAGCTGGTTGGGTAGATACTATTTCTCCCACTGTATAGGGAGGTCATGTTTTTAGCGGCTTAAAGGTGTGCCCAGTCTCCCGTTCCTCCTCCCCACGTATGCAGCCACACACACACAAATCCTTTGGTTTTGTAATTACTATATAAGTATCATTTCCGGGCGCTATTCATTGTTGGCAAATGCACCCTTGGAGCCCGAATTATTGGACGGGCTTAAAGCCAAGGCATAAAAGTTCGTAAATCAAAGCAACGGTCTCGGTGTGTGTGTGTGGGGGGAGGCGGATAGTCAATCATTTGCCCTGTTCCTTACCGAAGGACTCGCTTTTATATGACAAATAAATAAATCATTCCCGGATTTATAGAGCGTAGGGCTGGATGCGTTAAATGCTTTGCGCTTACGGGTATAAATGGCTGGGACCAGGCTGCCCGCGAGACTGAAGTCCCGGGGAATGTGTAATGCGAGGTGCCGGATGCCTCGGCTTCATCCGCCTCCCCTCGGAAGACGAGCGCCGTGGGGCTCGCTGCCAGAGACTGACATTCGGGAGCCGCCTAGTAGCAGCAAGCCAGGATTTGTATTTTATTTCGTTTCCATTTTCCAGCACTGGACTGTGGACAGCACCTTCCGGATCCCTTCCTCTTGAAACCGCTGCCTTTGGAGGGTGGCGGGAAGGATGGTCGGCAATACTGGGCCGGTCTGGGGGCCTTTGATACTAGCCAGCCCAGCGCCCGGCCGCGCGAAGGATTCTTATCTACCCAGGTAGAAGCCCCGTCTGGATTGTCTTTTAATGGAGTCGTGTAAGCACTACAGGTTGGCTCCTCCCTATCCGGAACTAAAGCCTTAAGACTGCGAACCTGTCCTCACTTACCTGACAAGGGCGTTCACGTCTGAACAGAAACGTGACGCTTTGGACACATTCGGTTCGCAATCTACGCCCTAAACTTACCACTATTTGGCTCCGATGATGGCTTTGCTTTCCGATTCCCTACGGAGTGAGCTTAGTTGCAGGTGAATACGTTCCACAGATGGGAATGGCGATTCAGACACGATACCACCCTCCACCCCCCGCTTCGCCTGAGCCCTTCGCTATTCAAAAGCTGCCGTGCGCTGCGCCGAGGTTACCTGGGACCTCTGGCGATCGCCTTTCCGGGAAGTTCAAGGATGCGAAGGCAAGGTGCCGTTGCTATAGTACAATTCCTTTGCGAGCAGAAGCCGATCTTCTTCGCTCGAAGGCAAGGCAAGCAGCAGGTGTAAACATGCATTGCGCTCGAGCTGGGTGAGGGGAGGGTTTCGCCACTTCAGGTCTCTCACCTGCTAACTGGAAACTCTCCCCTGAGCTGGAACGCTTGGAAGGAGACTGAAGCAGAACGTAGCCAGGAAGCTGTAACTAATAAATGATTTTAACTCTCCAATTTGGGTAAAGGTGCCTCGGTAAGAGTTCAGGAGGCGTCAGCGTTAGAGACCAAAATCCTTCATGAAATTTCCCTGGAGCCAACATCCCACCTCTAAAAAAAAGCCCCAGTGACTAAAGAAGGGAGGGGACTGTCTTTGGGATTCAGCTCAGTACGTGGTAGCCACCAAAATCTTTGGGGCTCAAACTCAGTCCCACCTTAAATCAGGGGGGACTAGAAGCTTCTGAACCAGTTTTAGTCAATCTGGGCAGTGGGAAAAGGCCATGATTGGAGTTGCACGTCAGCAACAGGGAAGATCCCTTAAAAATAGTCACCTCTATGGCCATTCTGGCCATTTTCTCATTCATTGTCCCGGCTGCATTAGGTGAAGCAGATGGTGGCCACTACACTAAGGCACGATGCAATTTTATATAGATTTTGGGCACTGATATTCAAGCCACAATTCTAAACAAGCCTCCAAATTACTTTTTCTTACATCAAGGGGCATATAGAATTGCAAGCTTAGTCTTACGGGTGGGTATCTAATATTTATTTTTTCTTCCGAATAGCTCAAGGCAGGGAGCCTGTCTTATCCCCCACCACAGTCCTGCAGTGTAGGCCAGACTAAGAAGCAGAGCCCACAGCTGAGTGCCTCTTGACTCTGATCTCTTAGGTCCAGGTTCATCTCTGGACGCCAACACCATCCTGGCTCCTCATCCGATGGTTGACAAAGAAGTTCTGGTGGCCCCATTTTTCATCACCGACACCCCCACCAGCCCGTCACTGGGCTGCTCCGGTGGCCGTTGCACACCAGCAATAGCACAGTCTACACGATCAAGGCCGCCTGGCTCTCTGTTCCTGAAAGGACCCCCGGGAAGGGCCAGAGCTTGCTGGAAACCCTTGAGTGCTCTCTTGAGTGCTATAGATGGCAAAGGAAAACGTAAGCAGTGAGTAAAATGCGCAAGGAAAATCCACCTCAAAGTTTTCCATGTTCGTGATGCCTTAAAAAAAGAGAGAGAGAGAGAGAGGAGCGCTACCCGAGCAGCCAAAGGCGAAAGGGAAAGTCAGCGGCAGGTGGAAATTCCGTCTCCACGGAGCAACTTGTTTATTAGCGTCACGGTTTGCTTCGATGACGAGAGGTGATCTCCTTGCTCCGCCACTGCAGCAAGGGAATAGGAACTTTCCGAGGCAGTGATTCCCCAGCAAAGAGCTCCGGGAGGGGCGGCGGGGTTAGTCTCCCTCCCATAGACAGGAGCGCACACTCGCCCGCGCTGTCACTACAGCGCCGGAGTCTCCCGCGCGCCCCCGCCCTCCCCCTCGCTCCGTGACGGAGGATGCTGGACGGGCGGCGCCTCCAATGGGCGGCCGCCCCAAGGCTGTTCCTGCCAGGCGATTGGTTGGCAGGAGCAGGTCGCTGCGCAAAAACAGAGCAGCCGAGCGCTCGGAGCTCAGAAACTGCCAGCAGAGATCAGAGGAGCCGGGACGGGAGCGGAGCGGAGCGAGCGAGCCTCAGTGGGTGCATCTGAATGCTAGAGATAGGCGACAGCGGCGAAGGCGAGAGGCTGGAAGAGAGCCGATCCAGAGCCCCGCGAGCGAGGGAAAGCCAAAAAAGCCAGCCACGAGAGTGCCCAGGGCAAAGGCATTCGTGGAAGCGACAGCGAGGCGGATTTCAGAGCATCTCCGCTAAGCCCCAGAGAAATTCAGGGAATTAAAGTTTGGGGTCGCCAAGCTCCTTACCGCCTCCCCCCTCTTCCCGATTCCATCCTTTTTGGCTGGCCGTGTTCTGGGTAGCTGTTCTGTTTGCGTCCTTGTTCTTTATTCTTTTTTAAAACCAAAATCCAATTCCCCCCCCCCCGAGCCTCTCCTGCGTCCTTCTCCGAGTGAAGTGGGGCATGCCCGTCGGTTCTTCCCGCAGCTCTGACCCCCCCTGCTCCTGCCAGGAAGCCAAACCGAGGACAATCTTGAAAGCGACCAGTTCCGCGGGATTTGCTCTTGCTGCCTCCACACCGCCTCTCCGGCTGCCGCGGTGCAGTGCCAGGACTCTGGGAATAAATTAAATCCGGCTCCGGGGTCTATATAGCCACCTACCTATTGCCTCCAGTTGGCCATTTCGTGTGAAGATCCCCGATGAGGTGGGAGCTCCGCTCGGCGCCCGACCATCCCCACCTCGGGCAGTTGCCCCCCCCTGCCGCCGCCGCCACAGCCGCCGCCACTAGCTTCTTCATTATTTTTTGAAGTATTTTTTTTCAAAATGAATTTCCAGAAAAGCAATGAGGAAGAGCAAAGAAAATGAAGGAAAAGGAACGATCATAACCCCCTTCTAACGCTCACTTCCATCTCTGCTGAGGCGCCCCCTCCCTCCTTCCCTCTCCCCCTCCCTCCCTCTCCCTCCCTCCACCCCCCCTCTCCCCCCAGCCACCGTGTTTCTGGAAGGAGGAGGATTTTTTTTGCAGAAGGAGGAAGTCTTGGTGTCGGGGAGGGGGATCTCTTCCCCCTTTTGGAGATGGTCGTGCTATTCGTCTTTGCCTTAATCTGCATGGTGGAGGGAGCCCTTTCGCAGCTTCACTACACGGTGCAGGAGGAGCAAGAGCATGGCACTTTCGTGGGGAATATCGCCGAAGACCTGGGCTTGGACATTACAAAACTTTCCGCTCGCCGATTCCAGACGGTGCCCAATTCGCGGAGCCCTTATTTGGACCTCAACCTGGAGACCGGGGTGCTTTACGTGAACGAGAAGATCGACCGCGAGCAGATCTGCAAGCAGAGCCCTTCGTGCCAGCTGCACCTGGAGGTCTTCCTGGAGAACCCGCTCGAGCTCTTCCGCGTGGAGATCGACGTCCTGGATATCAACGACAACCCGCCCGCCTTCCCGGAGCCCGACCTGACGGTGGAGATCTCGGAGAGCGCCACGCCGGGCACCCGCTTCCCCTTGGAGAGCGCCTTCGACCCGGACGTCGGCACCAATTCCCTGCGCACCTACGAGATCACCCCCAACGGCTACTTCTCGCTCGACGTGCAGACGCAGCCCGACGGCAACCGCTTCGCCGAGCTGGTGCTCTCTAAGCCGCTGGACCGCGAGCAGCAGGCCGTGCACCGCTACGTGCTGACGGCCGTGGACGGTGGGCAGCCCCAGCAGCGCACCGGCACGGCGCTGCTCACCGTCCGCGTGCTGGATTCCAACGACAACGTGCCCGCCTTCGAGCAACCCGTCTACACCGTCTCGCTGCCGGAGAACTCGCCGCCGGGCACGCTGGTCCTGCAGCTCAACGCCAGCGACCCGGACGAGGGCCAGAATGGCGAGATCATCTACTCGTTCAGCAGCCACATCTCGGCCCGGGCGCGGGAGCTCTTCGGCATCTCGCCGCGCACGGGCCGGCTGGAGGTCAACGGCGAGCTGGACTACGAGGAGAGCGGCGTCTACCAGGTGTACGTGCAAGCCAAGGACCTGGGGCCCAACGCCGTGCCGGCCCACTGCAAGGTGCTGGTACGGGTCCTGGACGCCAACGACAACGCGCCCGAGATCAGCTTCTCCACCGTCAAGGAGGCCGTGAGCGAGGCGGCGGCGCCCGGCACGGTGGTGGCGCTCTTCAGCGTCTCCGACCGCGACTCGGACGAGAACGGGCAGGTGCAGTGCGAGCTGCTGCAGGGCGACGCGCCCTTCCGCCTCAAGAGCTCCTTCAAGAACTACTACACCATCGTCACCGAGGGGCCCCTCGACCGCGAGCAGCCCGGCGGCGACGCCTACACGCTGACGGTGGTGGCGCGGGACCTGGGCGAGCCGGCGCTCAGCACCAGCAAGTCCATCCAGGTGCGCGTGAGCGACGTGAACGACAACGCGCCGCGCTTCTCGCAGCCCGTCTACCAGGTCTTCGTGAGCGAGAACAACGTGCCCGGCGCCTACATCTACGCCGTCAGCGCGACGGACCGCGACCAGGGGGCCAACGCGCAGCTGGCCTACTCCATCCTGGAGAGCCAGATCCAGGGCATGTCGGTCTTCACCTACGTCTCCATCAACGCCGAGAACGGCTTCCTCTACGCGCTGCGCTCCTTCGACTACGAGCAGCTCAAGGAGTTCAGCTTCCAGGTGGAAGCCAGAGACTCGGCGGGGGCGGGCGGCGGCGGCGGCGAAGAGGCCGACGCCGTCGAGGAGACGCTGGCCGGCAACGCCACCGTCCACATCGTGGTGGTGGACCAGAACGACAACGCGCCGGCCATCGTCAGCCCGCTGCCCGGCCGCAACGGCACGCCCGCTCGGGAGGTGCTGCCCCGGGGCGCCGAGCCGGGCTACCTGGTGACCCGCGTGGCGGCCGTGGACGCCGACGACGGCGAGAACGCGCGCCTGACTTACAGCATCGTGCGGGGCAACGAGGCCAGCCTCTTCCGTATCGACTGGCGCACGGGCGAGTTGCGCACGGCGCGCAAAGTGCCCGCCAAGCGCGACGCCCAGCGGCCCTACGAGCTGGTCATCGAGGTGCGCGACCACGGGCAGCCCCCGCTCTCCTCGACGGCCGCGCTGCACGTGGTCCTGGTGGACGGCGCGGTCGAGCGGCAGGGGGCGGGCGCGGGCGGCGGCGGCGGCGGCCCGGGGGCCGGAGGAGGCCTGGGCCCTGGGGGCGCAGGGGGCCACGGTGGAGAGCACCGTCCGAGCCGCGCGGGAGGAGCGAGCGGCGCGGGCGGCGAGACCTCGCTGGACTTGACTCTGATCCTCATCATCGCCCTGGGCTCCGTCTCCTTCATCTTCCTGCTGGCCATGATCGTCTTGGCCGTCCGCTGCCAGAAGGAGAAGAAGTTCAACATCTACACGTGCCTGGCCAGCGACTGCTGCCTCAGCTGTTGCTGTTGCTGTCCTTGCTGCAGCCGCCAGGCGCGCGCCCGCAAGAAGAAGCTTAGCAAATCGGACATCATGTTGGTCCAGAGTTCCAATGTGCCCAGCAACCCGTCCCAGGCACCCGTTGAGGAGTCGGCCAGCTTCGGATCCCATCACCACAACCAGAACTACTGCTACCAGGTCTGCCTCACGCCCGAGTCGGCCAAGACGGATCTGATGTTCCTCAAGCCCTGCAGCCCTTCCCGCAGCACAGACACTGAGCACAACCCTTGTGGAGCCATCGTCACAGGGTACACCGATCAGCAGCCGGACATCATTTCCAATGGCAGTATATTATCCAGTGAGGTAAGAGTCAGCACTTGCCCTGGGCATTTCTTTACCGGCCCCCTCCTGGTAATTCCCACCCTTTCAGTTGACCGAACAAACTGTTTCCCCTCCAGTGTAACAAGGAATGTGGTCTGGGGCTCCTCTAGATTTTGCTCCCCAAACTGCCTTGTGTAGAAGGTTAGGTTGGGAATTGGTGCCTGACCCTAAAGCTGCATCTACACATAGGAGAGAGAATGCCTCATGAAAGGCCAGGGCATGGGAGAGAGATCTTCATGCCCACAACATCCTCTGCTGTGCCTTGTACCTCTGTGGGCCTCCAGGCCTATCTCTCACACACAAACTAGGAAGAACAGGTCTGATGGCACTGACTGACCCCATACTTTGACATAGCCTAGGTACTGACTCCAGGTTAGAGAGACAGGCAGGATGCCCCTAAAAGCAATTTGTAGGAATTTGAGAGCAAGTGTGTGGGGGTGCAATTTGTCCATCTCAGCTAAAGCACAGTTGCTAAGCTGAAGTAACTAGGACAAAAGGACATTCCTGGGTCACTGTAACTTTCCTAATATCTCTCACATAGAGTCTAAACATTTGTTATCACTTCCACAGTACATGAAAATAATAATGCAGCATCAAGGATGCTGACACGAGATATCCACATGCACAGAGACAGGCTTCTGTTGGCCTTACACCATATCCTTACATTTACTGGTTCAGTCCAGTTCTCTTCTTGTAACCAAATATGGGCACCCCGGGGGAAATTTACATTGAGAAATGTATTCTGTAAATGGGCATAAAAAGCCCCTAAATCTTCAGTAAAAGACAGACTCTTTCACCTGGCAACCATCCTGCGTGTGAGCCTCAATTCATTACAACACAAGTGAAGGTTTGACATTTGTCTTCTGCTTGAGAAGCCCAGAAACATTTGATGGGCCACTATGTGAGACAGGTCGTTGGACTAGCTGGACTGTGTCCTGATTCAGTAGGACTCTTATATTCTTATGTTCATACCCCATTGTCCTTCCTGTTCCTGCCATATTCCACCTGGCCCAGTTTGAGACATTCTGGAATGGCTAGTTTCTGGGGCCCTTTCTAGAGTAGGTCCATGCAGTCATTTTGAAACCAGGGAACTTTATTGCCTGGCACACAGCTTGAAGACACCTGCAATCCTGCACCTTGGAAATTCAGCCTTCGACTCTCTCTCTAGTGCTATAAATGGTCTACTATATAAGAAATCCCACTATTGTCAACTGCTTTCATCTCCAGTCCAGTGGTTTCAGAGTTTGCTCCAAAGCAAATGCAGATTAATTTCTAATTCCAAATACTTTCCCAGTAAGACTTGCAGTAGAAGACTACCTGGTATCTTGTAGAGTATCAGGGATGGGCCTTTCAGCCTCTGCTCCACAAATGCTGACGTTGTCTCTGGTAGTCCTCTCTTGATTGACACTGTTAAGCTGCTGTGCAGTTACATTCTCTTCATCAGACTCTGCATCATTACTACAACTGTAGCAAGTAGTAGCAGATGAGTAACCAGCAGGGCATGTTCTTTCTAACAAGAATAATGCCACCATCACATTTCAGCACATTTTCCTTGTTTTGCACAGTCTTTGATGCCCTTCACTTTCACTTAGATCCTAATCATATGGAGTTCAGAGCAACTATACTTGAATACAGTGGAACTTACAGCCTTAAGTGGTTGTATATAAGACAGTCTTAGAAACTGGTGCAGCTGAACGCTAACGCCATGTGAATATCAATGAAGCTATCCAGCCTTTTTATTTTATAACAAACTAACATAGCCTTAGGTCAGGTGCCAATACAGTACTTATTTTTTTTTCACCCTCAGCAGGTTTAATAATATGAGCAAACATCATTTTTGTATGTGTCTTGCCATTTTATTTTATTTCAGTAACAGCAAAGCTGAAAATATTTATGCAATAGCATCTCAATTTAACACTCTTAAAAAAGAAGAAAGAATGACAGCATTTGGGATTACAGCTGTGGACACATTCTCTTGCGAGTTTCATAAGAATTTAACTATGAGGAAGGCATTTAATTAATTCAAATACGATTCCACAATTAACTTTTCATGACTTTAACAGAGTTTCATGGGAGTCTCTCTTCTTCTTTTAGTAGACGAGGCATCCAAAAGAAGGCAGTCAAAAGCTTTCCTCAAAGCTTACTACTCTCACCCCCCACATGCATGTTTTGTGTTATCCTGGTATGTTAAGAATTTTTTGCAGTTTACATAATCTGGATTTAACATTCTTCTGTTGAATTGTCATCTCCTGGGTATTAAATAAGGTACACAGTCAATGCCTATAGCTGTGAGAAAATACAATGTTGAAAAGCCAATTAGGATTTTTTGTATATATTAATGTTTGAAAGGGATTTAAATACTATGCTTTTACAAGTCACGAAAAAAAAATGTGCCATCTTGGTTTTGCCTGTGCTTTTCCCACATCCTTCCCTTTACATCTTGCATTGAAATATACACTGGTTGTACAGATTGCATGGCTAATACTTAGAATGAGTGAATGACCAAAATTCTATGGCTAAGCTTTTTTTTTTATTGACCACTTATCTTTCCATATGGGATAAAAGAAATATATAGCTAAAATACAATAGCAGTAATTGGTCATTGGAAGTATAATGGTTTAACCACATCTATAAATCCATAATGGATGCATAATTTGACTCCAAACACACAATGGGAGTTGATTTCTTTTTCTTCTTTTTCTAGACTAAACACCAGCGTGCAGAGCTCAGTTATCTAGTTGATAGACCACGGCGGGTAAACAGGTAGGACTTCATAATTCCTGTTTTCCTAAATTATAGCCCTAATCTTTTACACCCTGTGTTATATTCCAGTGAGTACGAAGGTAGATACAGTAATATATTTGCTACAAACGTTGAATAATAGCTGAGGAACATAAAAATGAATTTCTTCAGACAGCACCATTAAGCAAAATAAATTGGCACTGAATGAACATCTTTGAATTATGGGTTTTGGTGGTTTTCCCTGAAATTACCTGAAAAGTGAGCAGAAACTCATTTTGTGCTGCTCTGAAACGTGCCTCTAATGCTTATGAGCTTCTCTGCAAAACCTGGCAGATAATACTGACTTCTTTGTGCAAAAAGCAAAACAAAAGTTTGTCAGTTTAAGCAAATTTAAGCAAATTATATAGAATAACTGTGCATAACCCAGGTGGGATGTTAATGGTGGCTGTTTGTTCTATTATTAAAGCTTGGAAGGGCGAGTTGTGTGTGCGATGGAGAATTACTAAGAGCAGGAGGGCTGGATGGCTGACTGCAGCACCAAATGTGGCCATGTGATGGCAGAAGAATGTTTTATGACTTTCCCTTTTCCTGGGTGTTCAAATATTAAGTCTCTTTTTTTAATGTTTCTAGTTCTGCATTCCAGGAAGCAGACATAGTAAGCTCTAAGGACAGTGGTCATGGAGACAGCGAGCAAGGAGACAGTGATCATGACGCCACTAATCGAGGTCAATCCTCTGGTAAGTCTGATAAGAGGGAATCTAAATATTTGATCTTTTAATAAGAGAGACAGCAAGGGCAATTATAGATAGATAAATAAATAATAGGCCAGCAGTAATGTGATACAGAATGCTTATCTTCTTTTTGTATATAACAACTGGCTGAGTTTAGAGTGAGCAGCGTGTGGGATAGAGAGAGAGCTTTTGTTTGACTCTTTGCTTCTTAGTTCTGGCATGCTGATCCTGCTCAGCTGGCTGTGCTTGCTTATTAGAGGTAGGAAGGTGCTGTCAACATCTGGAGGCAAGCAAGGGCCCTTTCCACACTGGGCCTTATTCTATGATGTATCCCAGAATAGGTGCCTGCCAGTCACATGGTAGTATAGACTATGGCAGGCCCTGGGTGATATATATCCTGTTCCTGTTCTGATATATATTCCAGGATAAGGCTGAGTGCAGAAAAGAATAAGATTTTTCTGGGGTGGGGTGGGGGTAGAAGCTGTGGAGAAATTTCAGTGCACTTTGTAGCAGCAGTGGTGTGGCATGGGTTTTGTAGAGTGATGCATTAGGGCTGTGCCTAAAAGAGTGAGTGACAGAAAATGTCATAATTGAGTGAAAGCTGTACTGTGAAGTGCAGAGGGTTTCCCCCCTCCTGAGCAAGTATGTGGGGAAGTGAACAGTAGAATCTCTCATAGGGTGTTGGGGGGCTTGCTTGTGCAGGGCCTTTGGATTTGGGAGCATGGTATTTGCTTGCTGCAAATCAGGATTATGGACTGCAGGTTGACTGCATAAGAACATAGTTATTTGCTGTCTCTTTCACATCCCTGAGGGCCAAGTTGATTCACCTGTCATTCACTTGGATATAATGCACCCTGCAGCTTTGTGGGTGTCAATACCAGTTGTCAATGAGATTGTAATCAAGAAAGATCTTGGAATCCAGGCTTAACTGTAATAACCTCTCCCCTTTGGCTCTTGAAAAGCTCGAGGGATTAGCTATTGCTGTTGAAAGGGAGCCTCGTAAGGTGATCCTTGGGAGAAGTTGAGGCTTTCCTTCTCTACCTGCAGCATCCCCTCAAGGTTCATACTGGCCGTTTCACAAATGCACTGAGACACTCAGGAGGGAAGAGGCTGCTGGCCTGCCAGCCTTTGAGCATTTTTTCTTTGCTATGGGAAGCTTAGGCACTTTGCAGGAGGGAGGGCAGGAGGGAGAAGGAAGCCTGTTCAAAAGCTGCTTTATATTACAGCAAGTCATTAATATGCAGACCTAATGAGACTTGAGGAGAGCCAAGAGCCCCCAACTCCCTGCTCTTTGCAAGTCTTCATGCTTAGTAAACAGAGAGCTTATTTTGTGTCTGGGAACCTGACAACAAACGTGCAATTGCCAGAAGTTCACATCAGCATGCGGCCTCCTTTTTTGCCCCCTTTTGGCGTTACACCTAGAATACAATTTATTATCTTTAAATATGTGAATTTTAGCTTCTTCTATCTGCTTTTAGCATCTCTACTTCTTTTGCATGGTTTCTGAAGCAACCATACTCTAGGGTAATGAAATCCTGGCTTGCCTTCATCTGTCTGTTAAAAAAAAAAGAAAGAAAAGAAAAGAAACCTTGCCTTAAAAAACAAAACAAAAACATTTTATTGCAGTACTCATCTCTAGGAACATTTCAATCAGTTTATTCCCTTAGCATAATGAACCATAATAACAAAATATGGGAGAAAAGAATAAACATCTGTACCAGGGCCTGAGAAAGAAACAGAATGCAGGAATATAATCATTATGCTGTACATCAAGCAAAAAAGCAATTTTATCTTAGAAGCACTTACCGACATTACTATACTTAGCTTTTTTCCCCCATAGCTTTTTTTTTAATGAAGTATCTGAAATTCCGTGTCCTGAAACTTTGTATCTGTTCTTGCTTGATGCCGTCTGTTTCTCAACATATAGGGGTAAAATGGTGGTGTTTATTATCTTTGGCGAATTTATTCCAAACATTCCCCTGATTTTTTCTGTATTATTGTTTAAGCAACAAAACTAACCAGCTGAAATGATAAAATTTAAACATATTCCAATCCAGTTTTTCAAATAAATGCTACTCCAAGTTTGAAGACCTAATCTCTTAAATTGAGGGGGGAGGGATATTTTACAGTTTCTTCCAAGCCAAATCACAGTTCTCAATATGGATTGAAACCTACAATAAATAGTTCATTGATAATGCCGTATCCCCTTTTGATAAAATCCTGCTTTTTTATGGCAATTGCTTTGCACAAAGATTTCTGGTGTATTGCTGCTGAATGCAAATTTATGGTAAGTGCCGGAATTGTAACCTCAGTCCTTGTACACTGCAGCTCATACATTAAATTCCTTGAACATTGGGCCCACAATCTTTTTTTCTTCAGCTTTTATTTTTTTTCTCTAGCACTTGCTCTGACAGTCTCACTTATTTTCACTTGATTAATTTTGTGATAGACAGATCTGATCTTCTTTGAACTTCAGCTTACAGCATGCATGTGCAGAGCTAGACCACTCATCTAGATCCACAGAAACCAGAGAAAGTAACATTTGTAGAATATTGAACAAATGCCTGTCACCTGAAGCACATAGCTCAGTTCCATCCATTCATTTCTCTCTCTGCCCCATACCCACACTCTGAATGAGGGGAGTGACTGTAGTTCGGCAGTAACAAAAATTTCCTGGAAAGTAGAGTTGCTGGTTCAATCCCCATCCTCCACCCAACAGCAGGCAATGGCAAAGAAGATGCAGAAGATAAAGATATCCATGGAGCTGCCCATACAGTCAATCAGGAGTCAGCCACAACTCGGTGATACCCAGCAACAACAATTCTGAACAAACAAGGAAAACATAGCACATTCTTATTTCACCTATTTCTTTGGCTGCCCCTACATATCTGTTCATATGTGCAGGTACACTCAAATGTACACACATACATAAGTATCAGTAGAGAGACAACAGAAATGACAGTCAAAAAATGTGCTGAACTGGTGGAGGGAAATGTATTTCTTTATGCAGCTGAATTGGGTAAATGTAACTAATTTTATCAATGTGTCAGGTACTGATATAGGCAGAAACTGAAATTTTAAAATTCAAGCCTCTCTCTTTTGACCCCTAAATATTCAAATTTGCTTTATTTAGACACAGATACAAAATAGCATCTCAAACTGCAACAAATTACTATGGGGTATCTCTGGTTCCAGTCTCCTGTTTTAATAAAAATTGCGTTCATACTATGTTTGTATTTTTCAATAAGCTTTTCTTATTTAGTTGAATTTGTAGTGTTTTTATTTGCATCTTGTTTTAGAATCATGACAGTAATGCTCAAAATTGCTAGTAAAATGTAGCTACTCATTTGTATTATATGTTTGGCATCATATGAAAGCAGGGTTCTTTTTAGAAACTATGGGGGCACTCAGGGCAAATGATTAATAAAGGAACAACAGTTAGTAAGGATGAGCTACAATTATAATCCAAGTCCTTTTTTTTCTTTTTTTTTCTTTTTTTGCAGATTAGCAGATTTAGTAGAGAGGAGAATTTGCATAGATTAGTTTACAAGGTTGCTGCTGGTCTTTCAATAGATGGCATCAATTCTCTGCATGGAAACTTATGATGTAGTATTTTTAGTGCTCAGAAAGCCCACCACTTATTTGGAGATATGGCAGCAGCAATAAAAGTAAAAAATATTGAAACAAGTTATGCAAATTGCCATTAGATCTATTAAAAAAATTAGCCATGCAAAGTTTGCAAGTGCCTTGAAAGTGCTTCAGGTTGTGAAAAAAATTTCTACAGGTACTGGGGCTGATTGTGGTCCCTTTATTAATAGCTTCTTCTTCAGTGACAGAGGGGCCTCTTTCTGTGCTTACCTGCTTCTACTGTGATCAGTGGGTCCATAATGCTCAGTTCCACTTATTCTGGTCATGGGAAAATGTTGGCAGGATCAGCACCATTTGCACTGACAAAACTAATTCAAATCAGTCCACACGGTGGCCTTAAATCTCATGTGAGCTTCACAGTTGTATGCACCACCTCCAAGCTAGCACCAAAAGTTCCTAGCCTTGGGGCACCTGGGGGTAGTACTTTTTGGTGACATGCTATGGCATTCTGCTGAAAGGCACCCTCCCTGTTAGTCTCAAAAGCAGGAGACATGCTGTTTGCACGTCTCCCATGTTCTGGATCAGTGGCACACTGGGCCCCTAGTAGACCCAATTAAATTGATTTAGCAGTGACCCAGATTAAGTCTTCCTTACTCAGGATCAGACTTTGTCTAAAGCAAATGGACCCATACTAGTGGTGGGCACTGCTTCCTAGATCTACATTAAGGCACAGATCTGGAGACCAAGGGTGTTTTAACCCCCCATTCAAGCCCCATTTTAAACCCTTACATACTTACCTTCTGCACTGGAGACCTCTTCAGCAACCCTTCTAGAAGGCTGCTTCTGCACTTCGGCGTGCGAGATCCATTTCTAAAATGGGCCTCGCCACCGAAAACGGATTAAAATGAAGACCTAAAAAATTCACTTGGATCCATGTGGA
This sequence comes from Aspidoscelis tigris stejnegeri, assembly GCA_023333525.1. Classification (NCBI taxonomy): domain Eukaryota; kingdom Metazoa; phylum Chordata; class Lepidosauria; order Squamata; family Teiidae; genus Aspidoscelis; species Aspidoscelis tigris. The sequence goes on along the minus strand of JALMGA010000006.1, from coordinate 54,647,509 downwards.
AGCAGGATGCTTCCACACAGGGCCAGGCAAAGGGATGGAAGTCCCAGTGGCCACCATCTTGGGGAGGGCAGAAGCAGGCCAGTTCTCCTCCCTCCGCCCTCCACTGCATGCCACTGGAAACACGCGGTGACTGGCAGTTGCATGCTCCAGTCCCGCAGTTCTGGGGGCGGCGGCATGGGAGGCCGGATGCCCTTTAGGATGGGTGCTGTGGCTTCCGCACAGCATCCAGGTGATCTGGCTGCCCAATCTGGCCTCCCCACACGTGTGCAGATGTGGGGAGGCCTCCTCGGATCTGTCCCTATTTGGGACAGATACTCTGGAGGACGGCTCACCAAGAAACGGATCTTCTTTGATCCATTTCTCGGCGGCATATGTAGAAGCACCCCAAGATACACACTACATGAGCCCTTAATTTAGATTAAGGGCCTCTGCAGAAAGAGTCAGGAAGACATCCAAGTTTTGTGGCTTTGCTTGTCTTCTGCACCTCATTACTTCTTCCAGATCTGATCTAGCTGGTCACCAAAGAAGCAGCAGAGAGATGAATAATAGGGGAGTGGGATAGGGCTTGACTGATATTTTTTTGTCAGTGAAGAAATATGCACAATCTTAAATATGTTTATGCAGAAAGAAGTCCCTCTGGAGCAATGGACTTTATTTCTATTTGAATGGATATATAATTGTAAATGTAGGACATGCACCTGTGACAGTCATTTATTCATCCTTAGTTTGCTGCATGCAGACCCTCTTGACTGCAGCCTTTTTGTTGTAATTACAGATTATGAATTGTTTGGTCACAAGTCTTTTTATGTTGTGGAAATTATTGGTTTATTGGAATTGTGGAAGTCCCGTAGTGTAGTGGTTTTAGAAGATCTAAAACCCCCAAAACACAATGTAAAATGGTAGATATCAATATAGGAAAGCAACATTAAAAATAAGGAGATTTCTAAAGTCCATCAAAACAACGTTAGTAAATCCTCAGGTGCAATGACATTTCAATGTAGAAATTATTTTATAATCCAAAAAGGCTGCTGAATTGTCATTCCAGGTAAAAGAATTGATTCACATTTCTACAGACTGATTATTTTAAAGAAACATTTTCTGCATCCATAATTATCTGCTGGAAAGAAGAGTATCTAAAGTGCTTTAAAAAAGATAATTAAGCTCTTGGCTTCTCTTCTGAGACTTCCAGTGTAGGTGCTAAGTACCCTCTGTTTGTTTGCATTTACATGGTGTGATATGAACACCTGTCTCCCAGGTGCTGGACCTGAGCCATTACCTAATTTCATATTTGAGTTCTTGAAACAAACATACTGAAATGCTGTTGAATCAAGAAGGCAAGATTTCTAATAAGGGTAGAGAAGGAGGAGGAAGTCTTTTCAGTTCTGTCTGTACCTGCAAGGCAGATTAAAATGGGATATAAACAAAATTGATGACTTTGCTGGTGGGCAGAGGTATGAGTGGAACACTGCCATAGAAGGATGTCTTATTTACTAGCATGGGACTAGGCTACTTATTTTATTTGCTAGAAGCTGACCATCTGTAAAAAATATTGTAATTTAAAAGACCAACATACAGTTTTCTTTAGCAATAGATATGTGTGTGTGTTTGAAGAAACAGATCTCAGCAGCCCTTAAATCAGAAGTGGGTAAATTATGGTCTTCTACATGATTCTTGAGTGCATCTCTTATCATAGCTGTCCTCAGCTATGATACTGTGACACATGTGGAACTTGGAGCTTAGCAGTAGCACTTGAAATATTACAGTTTAGATTTCCCTATCTTAAATAAGCTGAAGAATTTTTGACAGGGGGTTGAGCTATTTCAGCTCCTATGTGAACATTATAAAATAAAATTAAAAAAAGTTGTTATCATCTCTTGATACCTTCTAGATTAATCTTTTTCTGAATATAATTTTCGTGCTTAGCTTGTCTTGGAAAAAAATAAGTATAACATGCAGGGAAGATTCTAGGTGTTTTTTTGTTTTGTTTTTGGTGGTGGTTGTTGGTTTAAGATTAGCCAAAAGTTGTTCCCCTTCATGATCACAGTTTTTACATTAGATTAAATATCGATACTAAGAAAAAGCTTAGTGAAAGCTAGCACAGTAGAAGAAATATTATAGATTGTGGAAATCAAAAGCCTAAAATCATCGGTACTTCAGAAGAAATGTGAAACATGTTTTCTTATCAAAAAATTAACATTACACAGAACATGGGTGCAGGGGAAAAAAGAAAAAGAATCTGGAAGACTTAACTACTATAGTAGCAATTTTTAATTGGGTAATTAGGGAATGATGCTTTGAAGATTATTCAAAATCTCTAGAGGCTTTGTGTGCATAGTTTTTCCCCTTCTCTCTCCTTAATTTAATCAAGAAGAAACAAATCTCAAAAATATCATGTTCTAAGAGCAAAGTATGTTATTTTGTGTTCTCAATGACCCTATAAAAACTGCAGTGGAGCCTTTGAAACTGGCTGCTTTAGTCCCTAATGAGATTAATGCTGCCTAACCTAACAGACGGTTCTAACTAGTGTCCACCTTTAACTTTTAAAGAAATGTGTTTGGTGCAGAATGATGTAGGGAATTGGGGGATCTGCTTTGACTTCAGTTTCTTGTATGTATGTTTGTTACTATAGTAATTTGACTTTTGACTTTGTTGCTGTCTTTGGTACGTATTCAGCTGCTTAGCTCTGTGGTAGTAGGAACAATCTACGTAGTCTGATAGAGTATTAAAAATGCGATGTTTGGGGATGTTTCTTCTAAAATATATATATTAGCTGGTATATAGTGACAATAATACTGAGCAGTACATTGTTGAAAATCTCTACTCATTTACTTTTAATATATTAGTTTCAGCTGTTGAAGCCTTGAAGTGATAATAGATGATGGGTTTGTGGAAGGGACGCTCTTGATTTCTCAGGCCATATTGGTAGATCTCTTAGGTGTAGCCAGTAGCCTTGTCAAATGGTGTGTGGGCTTCATTTCAAATGTTCAAAGTTTCAACAGCCATTGGCTGTTTTATGATCAAGACAAAAAAACCTGAAGATCTATAGAATTGCTACAGTGAACAAAATATAATGTGGTAAAAGTATAATTACAACATTCCTGCTCATAGCAGGCAGTGAGGATTATTCTTTTTTATTCCACATTTAGTCTGTGAGAGAAATGATGCATTCAAAAGCAGGCTCAATGTAAGTGGAGTTGTCCTTCCTTCCAAAGACTTGTGCTTGTTGGTAGACAAGGGCATTAAAAATATTTAGGCTGTTCTTTCCTAAAGGAAAATCAAAACAAAACAAAAACCTACTATTCACTTTAAACAATTTTTTTTTTGAAAATGTGAATCAGTGACTCAGATCCGCAGAATTTAAAATTAACCCATTGGGATGAAAAGCATACTGGTATAACAGTTTTTTAAAAAATATATAAACTTGTCTATGCATCTAAGATTTTTGTTCTCAGCCCTTATTAGGGTGACCGAGGCTGCAGTCATAAATTCCATGAACATATTGTGTCATGATCTAGAATGAAAATGTTTAAAAATTGCACACTAACTGTCTAGGTTTATGACAGTATACAAGTCAGTCTGCAAAAAAAAATCAGGGCCAATTAAATTCCAGACACTAAACCATTTACAGCCTACTTTGTTCACTGAATCTATGCATCACCAGCTGTGCTTGTATTGCTCCAATTCTAGACCATTATGACACTATGAAGAAACACCTGTTAGAAACCATTTAGTAAAATGTCACCCTATTATACTTCCCCCGCCCCCACATTTCTTTAAATGAAGAATATAGTTGGGGGTTAAAATCTGTGTTTGTGTTCATTATGTGCCTTGCAGTTTGCAAACCAGAATCTTTAGTTAGTTAACTGAATTTTAAAATATAATTTTGTATCTTTGATAAGTGAAAACTAGGTGCAATAATTAAAAGCATATCTAAATATATAACCTAAAACCTTGTTTTGAATATATCTCAGGGTTGCAACAGCTTTTATTTTTAACAGAACATTAGGATCTACCATCTAGAGGTTGTGCACTTGCAGTCGTATAACTGTGGGCTAAAATATTTATTTTGGATACCAGAAATTAAAGGAATTCATAGTCTTTCTACTATTCAGGTCCTGATTATCCCAAGCTGCTGCTGCTTTTTTATAAAATTGGAATAGGTTGGGGTTTAGAAAACGAGTCTGTTGTTTCTGTTGCTAAACAAGTTATATTATGGGAAACAAGTCTGTGACAGTGTTACAGGAATATGTAAAAGATCCTGGATTTTTGCAGAACACTAGGAGGTTCTGTTTTATTGGTCTTTTATTGCACTGTCCACCAAGAACAGAATTTCCAAATTGTGCATTATCCACCCTGAAAAGTATTTACAAATTGTTCCTTATACAAAAAAGAGGGGGGGAGGTTAAAGATGTGGGACTGGAAGAAAGAACAAGGAAGACTCCCTTTTTTCTTATCTAGCTTATGGAAGGGCAGAAGGCATTCAAGTTATGGTTATGAGGACAGCAGGGCTGGGGCAGGGGGATAAGCTGCAGTTTGTGAGGGGCCTGCCATAGACTGCACAACACAAAGACAGCAGGCCCTTATTCTGGGATATATTTCAGAATAAGGCCAAGGGTGGAAAGGGCCTTTGTTTCAGCAACCTGCTGCAAAAAGAAGAAAAGCTCAGAAAAAAAAATCTGAAGTTCACCTGCTGTCTAGGAGTTCCCTTGTCTGTGGGGCTCACAACATGTATTATTTGAAATAGGTGCCTCCAAATTCATTCACGCATGTTGCCAGTTAAAGCTGCTTTGACATATGGAAAGTTGTTTTTCACATACTCTGCTCCTCTCACATTGAGGGATGTGAATTTACTTGTATTTTAATTTTTACTTTATTATACTATAAGGTTTCAGGGTATATAAACAACTATTAAACATAACAAAATCAGAGTTTGATATAGATAAAATTATAGCACCCAGAAGGGATGAATAGTCCAGTTTTCAAAAAGCAAAGGCTGGATGGAGTGTGACTTGACCAAGTGTCTAAGGATGCCTTCAGAAAGCAAGAAGCAATCACGGAATCTAAAGAACTTGCAATTGCCTTTTCCTGGTCCTGCTAGACACACAAGGCAAATTGTGAGCCTACCTGCATGTTTACCAGCTCATTGTATGATAATTCCATTTTTACAACCCAAAAAAACTGATTTTGCTTCTGTGCTTTCTTATTGATTTCAATCTGTAGGATATAAGAGGTTCATCCTGCTTTCTTTATTAGTAACCCATCGCACTCTGGCCATTTCCCAACCCTAGTACTAGAGATTGAACAGATCTAAACACCAGCTGTTTGTAGATAACCATAAACACCTGGCTAGCTACAAGTACAACACTTCATATGTTAAGGTAAAAAGGCTACTGCTCATCATTCATGAACCTGCTTATACTTCTAGATCTACCTTCTGGTGAATGCTTAAACTACATGCTTATTTTGATTTGTTCACTCTGCAGACACCTGAAATATGGGGGCTTATGGACTCCAGACCTTCTAGGGTGTTTTTCCACTGTCAGAAAGTACCCATTTTTGCACTCATTAAGGACCCATTTGGGTGTGAGCCGGATGACCCCATTTCCACCATGGCACCCATTTGGGACCCGATTGTTTCCACTGCTGCTGGGGAAATCTGGATCATATGGGTGCTTTCTGGCCTTTAATCCAGGTTTTCTGTAGACCCCATTAATGGTGTCTACAATGGGGTCTTCAGCCAGGAAATCTGGATTAAAGGGAGCCTGGTTCCATGTTGGTTTGGCAATGGGGTCTAGAGGAGGCTAGGGGGAGGGGGCACCCTTGGGGGGAGCCCCAAAACCTAAGCTTCGAAGTCATTTTGAAGTCACTTTGAAGTCTGTGCAAAATAGCTCGAAGTTTACTCCGAAGACCAGCACAGACTTCAAAGACGCTCCAGAGCTATTTTGCACAGACTTCGAAGTGACTTCGAAATGAATTTGGAGCTGCTTCAGAGATTGCACCCCCTGTGCCCCCAAACACCTGGGGTGACAGGCAAACCCCTCGTGGGTAGATCCAGATTTCCAAATGGGTGCTCCGGTGCTTCCAAGGCAGGGAGGCTAGCACCCATTGCTATTGGGTGCTAGCCCTCCCAGGGAAACACATTGGGTACTTCTCTTAATCCGGATCTACTAGATCCGGATTAAGGGAAGTACCCATTCCCTAGATCCGGATCTTCTTAGATCCGGATTAAAAGAGCGCGGTGGAAAAACACCCCTGGTCAAGTTTAGTATTCACCACTATTTTCTTACTTCCATTTTCTTGCCACTTTCATACTATCTTTTCAATACAACCCACTCTTTTACCTTGTATTTTGGATAGACCTGTCTCCATCTTTTAATCCCTTATTGCAAGAATTTCTCTTGCAATTTAATATTCAGGGCACAGTGCATTTTGAACCTCAGTAATTCTCTCATGACAGTAAATTCAGCACTAATGAGTAGGATGTGTCAAATATTTGTGTGTAGGGCTCTGACTGCTCTTACAGTACTTCTCAGTAATCCAGGATCAGCAAGTCCACTGATTTGGATTGTGGAAAGACATGGGAGCAATTAACATCATCTGCATAGATGGTACTGATCTGGGTTAGCTCACGGCACAATTGCTAAGTACATCCCCACCCCACCCCCGTGGTTATACTGAACCCAGGAGGCAACCATGTTTCAATTAAATGGTACTACCAGAGATCCAGATTAAGGGCCTCCTTAATCTGGATCAAGCTCCATGTAACAGAGATGGACCAGTGGGGTATGGGACCTCCATGATATGCTTTAACATGTAGATATCAGGGCCCAGAATGTATATTATATGCACCCTTAATCTAGATTAAGGGTACATGCAGTAGGGCCTGGGATTATACAAGCACCCATCATCCATATGAGCAGATGATACAAATGACTGTGTGAAAATCATAGAGTAGGAAGGGACCTCTAGGGTCCTCAAGTCCAACCCCCTACTGAATGCAGGATTTCCTAAACCATCCCAGACAGATGTAGGTCCAACTTCTGCTTGAAAACCTCCAGTGAAGGAAAGCTAACCACCTCCTGTGGCAACCTATCTAATCTGTACTGACTCCCTTGAAGTTTCATCCCATTGTTTCTAGTCCTTCCATCTTGTGCAAGTGAAAATAGGGACAATCCATCTGCACTATGACAGCCCTTCAGATTTTTGAAGACTGTGATGTCTCATCTATCTCCTCTCGCGTAGGCTAAACATTCCTAGATTCTTCCATTGTTCTTCGTAGGACATGCTTTCCAGACCACTCTTGCAATGTAATATTCAGGGGCACAGGGCACTCCAGACCACATGATATTTTGGTAGCCTTCCTTTGGTAGTCTAAGGTAGTGTGAACTGTAGTGTGAACTGAACTCTTCCGTGTAGCAAAAGGAGTTTGTGGTTGAGGTGGGACATAAACACACACTCACCTCTGCAGAGCTCACAGACTAATTCTGCACTGCAGGAAGCTCATGGGAAAATAGAGTATTTGGAAAATGTTGCCAATTTTTTTATCCCAGAATGACACAGAAAGGAAATTGGGGTAGGCTAGTACCACTGAGCTTTATGGAAGCCCAAGAATACAAAGGTTGGGGGTCACACGGTCACTTTAAACCTTCTTCAGTCCATCTTCAGATATGACTATTCACATCTTTTCATTTTTATCCATTTTATTTGTGAACTTTCCACCTTCCATTTGGACCTTCCTGAATGTAAAGTCCACAAACAAAATGGATAGAAACAAAAAGGTGTGAATAGCCAGTTCTGAAGGCAGACTGAAGAAGGTTTAAAGTAAAGGTGTGACCACAACCAAAGAGAAGCAGCCCAGGGAAGCAGAAGAAAGATATTACATTGCTATAAATTTGCTTATAAAATATAATCTCTGAAGCATCATTGTCAGAACCTGAAATTTAACAGTAAAATAATAATGATGATGATGATGATTGTCTCCTGAAATGACTGTTGGAACCTCTTCTCCCCCTCCCCCCCATGATATTAGGACGTTTCTCTCATTTCCTTAATGTATATGAATGGTGCGCATAAGCTATGATTTGTGATTTTATGTGCTTGAAGGCTAGTGACATTTATTATACATGGATAGGAATATTGCTGAAGAAATGTTGATAATGCCTTTTAAGTTCTGTACCGCTTTACTATGCCCTTCAGCTAGTAAGGTGTTGGTATAGTTTGTATGTGAAGCAGTTGCTCATTCCATTCTATAACAGTGGACCGATGAGTAGTCTGACGTCTAGATTTCTGTGTGTTAATTGTTAGAAGGTTACAATCAAACACAGTCTTTATATGACACATAGCTTGGTTTAAAATAAAATTGCTGTTATAAAGGACAATTAATCTTGCTGTAAATCTCCTTTTTTGTGTGGTTGTAAGTTCTTGTCGGTACAGTAGCTGTTTTCAGAAAATTTACAAGGATGTTGTTTCTTTTTAAATGGATCCTGATGGTATAGAGAAGCTGCACTAGAATTTTAAATTCTGAAATTTGTTGAGTGGGTAACCTAATGCTGGCTTCTATAACCACCATTTTGTACCCATTTGATGCCCTCTTAAATAAAATAAAATAAGGAAAGGAAAGGGAACAGGAAGAGAGAATATGGCATTCCTCATTAGGGAAATCTAAACTCTTGGAACCATCTGTCATTTTCAAATCCTGACATGGAATAGCCACACACTTTAAAAGTTATGTGGCACATTACTCCTTTTCTTTGGAGTCTGGAGTCTGCCAACTGAACTTGCAAGGCTGCCACAATGCAATGCCAGTCAATCTTGGCCTTTGTTTTTGGGAACTGCCAATCTGTGGTTTGAAATGATGAACAGGGATGGTAGCCCAGCCATATGGAATGCGTTACTGATACAGAACAATTTCTCTCATGTTAATAAGAGAAAAGAATTTAACTTTTGGTAAGGAGCTAGATAAAGTGATCTTTCTTTCAAATGTGTACGTCTATTACCTTTCTGCTTCTTTTTAAAGTAACGCTGTAAGAAATACATTTTACCTACCAGTATCTCCCCACAGGAAGACAAATTACTCATTCCATTCAAAAAGCTTTGGACACTATTGCTTCTTTAGGAGACCTTGCCCAAAGACTAAAGAAATCAGTCAATTGAAATGCCAATCTAAAGGTAGCTGGTGCTTGTCATTTTGAAATCTTAATTGCTTTAAAGGATTTGTAAGCAAACAGTTTCTTGTTGGCAGGGCCAGGGTTTGCTGGTATAGAGTAAGCATTAACCCATTTGTCAATAGTATTTGGATCTGTGTCACATCAGATTTCATCTGCTCTAAATGCCACTAATTGGAGTAACTTTCACAATGGGCTTTTCTACAGCCCTAAGGTGGCTTGTGAGTGTGTTTAACAGAAATAGTAACAAAAAAAAAGCTTGAAAGAAATAGTAATAAGAGAATGCTTCCTTCCCCATAGAATGCTTAATAGGTAAATTATCTACATGTTGACATTTTGAGAGACATTATTTTTAGACTCTGAACTCTAGCCAGATAAAAAGTGGATTTCTCTCTCCCCCTGGTTAGTTGCACCTGATTTCCATCTTTTTCTGCCATTGTATCACCCTTTGGCTGCCATCCCAATAATTATTGACCATTGGTGAGCATCAAACAAATGCTATGGGACTTTTCTGAGATGGCTTCCTAGAGCATTTTTTTTCTTTTATGAAATTCAGCCCTAACTTTTTAAATGAATGTTTTGCCATTTGTGGAACAATCTAGACCTTCCATTCTCTTCTAACTGTGGTGCTACCATTTGAAGACCAAATGATCACATTCTTTTTGGGAGGATGAAAATAGGATGGAAACGTCCTAAAGTTCTTTTTTGACCACCGTATCCTTTTTTCTATGCTATATATCTCTCAGCAGCGATTCGTGATGCTGAAGATTATATCTGCAGTTTTTTTCTCTTTCTTTCCTGCTTATAGGCATGGATCTCTTCTCTAATTGCACGGAAGAATGTAAAGCATTGGGCCACTCGGATCGGTGCTGGATGCCCTCTTTTGTCCCTTCCGATGGACGCCAAGCTGCGGATTACCGTAGCAATCTTCATGTACCTGGTATGGACTCTGTTCCAGACACTGAAGTGTTTGAAACACCAGAAGCCCAACCAGGGGCAGAAAGGTCCTTCTCCACCTTTGGCAAAGAGAAGGCCCTACACAGCACTCTGGAGAGGAAGGAACTGGATGGACTGCTGTCTAATACACGAGCGCCTTACAAACCACCATATTTGAGTAAGTACTGTACAAAAGGCTGCTAATGTTCCCTTTTTGGGAATCAATCTTCATTCCCAGTAGAAAAGTAAACAATAGGCATTAGAAAATGGGGGGGAGAACTGAATCCATTTGGAATCAATGAAAAGTGAAAAACTGAATTTTGAAAATGTCTATGGCATTTTGTTATCTTTAAGGCCTTGTTGAAGATGGGACTATATAAAAAAAACTACTTTTGAAAGTACTGACTCACTGATATTTGTTTTTGTTTTTAATAATTAGCAAGTCAATTACTTCATCTCATTTGCACTGCCTGTACTCCTCCTTTGTTGAGACATCCGGCTACACCAACCTAATTTTTACTCCAGGGCTTGGATGATCATTCCGTATTGTGGTTCATATTGCCCTGTCTTTCGCTTGACCATCCTTTCAAGAATGAACTTTGATATTCTACTTTGCTTCTTTATAAACTCTTTTACCAGTCATAACTAGGCTGTTACTGTTTGTTTGACTCAGAGGACGGGTTACAAAATTAAGGTATTTTTTCATTCACTTTAGTCTCTATACTAAGTCATTGTTTGGCTACATCACTATACTTATCACCCAAGTAGATTTTCATTGCTGGATCATAAAGTCTTCCTTCAATCACAAGTGCTTATGATGATTCTTAACAGTGCATTACCAACCTCTTGATTTATTTAAGTGCAGCGCAGATAGTGATCTTTTGGAAAGGAGAAGATAAAGAGAAATATCTGTATGATGGGAGTGGCCACATCCTTCAAATATATATTTGTTGTCATACTGCTTCATTTTATCTGTTCCTTGTTCCTTCATAGAGATAGCCTATTCTGAGTTAGAAATTCAGTCATCGTGTTTAGCTGAGATGGCAGTTCTCATATCAATTTATGGATTTATACTGTATTTTTCTAGCGTTCATGTTAATGGAGATCACTTCTTCTTAATCAGCAACCATCTGATGATAATTATTGAGTCTGTCTTACTTTTGAATGTACTAAGCTAGAGGATAATAGCAGTTTTTCCTTGTTCAGCTCAATTGCAAATGCCACTTTTTTTTTAGTCTCCAAGACTAATGCTCTTTCCATACATGTAGCTCAAGCCCATACATTTCATCTGTACAATTTTGACCATGTCCTTAGGATGACTCTTAGATTTCTTCAATTCAAGCTTCATTAAATTAGACTAAATCTTGAATTTTTATGATGTTTTTAATTTCCTGTCGAATTGTCTTTTTAGCAAACAATATTTTATAAGCTAGCTGTCTCTAATTTGTTTATTTTTCTCACAAGTCTGTGCTGAAAGAAAATCATTATAACAAGTAATGATAGCTGACAAACATTTGAAATGATTAGAAAAAAAAGTCAGATCTGATTTCTGTGTTCTTTGTTCCAGCTCATATTTAAATATTTAATTTCCGTGGAATTCTTCTATACATAATTTCAGGTTTTCAAATAGTTAACAAGAAATAACTTATTTAAAAGAAGGAAAGAGCAAGAAGAATCTAATTGCTTGGGAGAACAATTTTATGTCAAGCTAAAAAAAATATTTCACAATGAATAATTTATTTTTTGAACATGACAGAGAGCCCATTCTCAGTTTAGTTCAAAAGAAAGCAACAGAATGTATTCAAGACAAAGTCATAGCAGAGGTATTAAATAATACTGGCCAACTTAATATTCTCTTTGGGCATATTGTACCAAAAACTCCGCAAAGGGAATCAAGAAAACACTGTGAAAGTAAAATCTTCAAATGTGTTATGTTACTCATACCTGTAGCCAGATTCATGAACTTGGGGAAAGAAGGACAGAAGCACCTAATTCCAGAAATAAAATATACTGTCTAATTTATAGAGAATAATTCATGGTGATTATCAATATAATATCCTTAAGGCAAGCCAAATCATAGTGAATTTACAACAATACAAACAAAGACGGTGGCTTTGTGTCTTTCTGGTGCTGGCATAAGTGCCAGACTGAGCTTCTTTCCAGGCCTCTTCAGGATGCCTTGGAAAGGGTTTTGATTCCTCCTATCTGCTGTTCATGATGCTCCCATCCTGATGTCTTCACACCTGTACTTGGGAGACAGTGAAGACAGAGAAGATATGCACAGAAATGTGTCATGCTTTGCTGGGATGAGAATATGGCTTCATGCACAAGAAGCAGCTTCAGAGAATCTTTTCCTACTGTGAGCTTCTGAAACTTGTAGGGGGACAGCAGTCCTTCCATGCAGCCTCAGCTCTCTTTGGCATAGGGAGCTATGGAGTGAGGCAGAAGTCAACGCCCTTTGAAGACTTTTTGAATGTTGTGTGTAGGTGTGGCCTAAGTTACAAAACATTTTTTTTTAACAGAGTTTATGGTTTGGTAAACCTGACACCATATTTTAATCCCTTAGAACAGCGGTCCTTAACCTTCCTAACGCCGCGACCCCTTAATGCAGTTCCTAATGTTGTGGAGACCCCCAACCAAGGGGGGGAGGCAACTAAGAGGGGGGAGGGAAGGGCGGTGGGAGACTGGTGATGACCCCTCTGAAAGGGTAGTTCAACCCCCAAAGGGGTCGTGACCCACAGGTTGAGAACCGCTGCCTTAGAAGAACTTATTAGGATTTGAGAGACCATGCATGAAGTCCTGATTCAGCAGTGATACTAACTTAGTCAGTCACTGGCCACATCTAGACATCACTCACTTATTACACTATATTTGAGGATAACAGAATAAAGCATGGATATTTTAGAATATCTATGTTTTATTCCAGAATAGCCAAATATAGTGAAATAAATAAGAGATGATTGGATGAAGCCACTCTCTTCATCCAGACATCACTTATTTATTTCACTATATTATTTCTGATATTCCAGAAGAAACTATTTCCAGAATAATCATTAGTTGCCTAGAAAGCTGGGCAACCATGCACAGTGCATGGGAAAAGTGAGAGGACTTAACTGATCTGGACATTTGGCTCACCATATGTCATGATGCATACATCCAGATATTAAATACCTAGACGTGTGCAATCACCATCTCATGCCCATGACCAAGTGCCATATAAAAATGCCCATGGACATCTGCAGTCATCCACACAAGGTAAGTTCTTATGTATTTTTCATAAAGCCCATGTTGGGAGTTGTGGGATATCACCTGAATATTTCTGGACTATGCTGGGATTGCCTTGGGCAGGAAAATATAAAGTATAGATTAGTTAACATGTGGTAGATAATTGGGGAAAGTATAGCATAGTTTTAGCTTCAGAAAATTGAATGACCAAGCTGCCAAGTGCTTAGATCATGGAGAAAGGGTTGGAGACTGCATAAAAATTACTTTGTTTACCAGGTTCAACACATAAGTAAATTCTAAAGAACTATATAACAGATGCATGTAATTTACCAGTTCCTGCCATTTAATAATTAAAAGGCCACATCTGAGAAGGAGAAGTCATGTGATAAAGTGCTGGAACATGCTGAGATGTTAAATAAAAATAAGCTGCTTTCACCAGATGGTATTCATCCAATAGCTGCAGAAGATATTCAGAAGAAAGGTTTTTTTAAAAAAGGCTTTCACTATCACATATTCTAGATAAATTACACTTAGAAGATTTAACGCTTTAGAATATTTTAGATCTGATGGCCATGGAGTAAGCAATGGTTGTATGTAGGTTTTCACATCCAGTTTCAATCTTATTTGGAGCTGTTTTGGGGTTGTTATGCCATGTTCCAGGTGTCTCCTGAGAACCTAAGCTTTTGGATAGTCTGTGATATTTATCTTCAAAGAATTTGGTTTTTGACTCTTCTAAGAGCCAAATCCTCTGAAGATGGGTATGCAGCAATATGCAAAAAACTTAGGTTCTCAGAAGAAACCTGGAACAAACAGCATAACAGCCCCAAAACTGCTTTAAATAAGACATGGAGTAAGCAATTTAGAAATCTATTACTAAGCATTGTAGAGAAGTCGCAACAGTTAAAATTTCAAAATACCTGGCAGATGAGAAGATATCACCCTGTCTTGTAATTGCAGATAGCAATTTGCAACATTTTTGCAGAATTCCTATACTGTATACTGATTGGAAACAATTTTTCCCCCCAAACAGATTGAGTAGACAATATGAATGAACAGAAGAACAAAACACAGCTCACCTTAAAAGGTGTGTGTGTGTGTGGAGTACACAATGGTGTAAGATCAGTTGTAGGGTGTAAGACCAATTGTAGGTGAATTTGTTGGCAGTGATGACTAATCATGGTGATGTGATAGTACCTGATCAAACACTCCCTCCTTCCCCCCCAAAAAGAAACTGTTTGCTAGGTTTAGGTGGATGAAAATAAGGTATGGAATCATACTTCAATTTTACTGTTTCCATCTGTAACTGGAAAAAAAAAGCTTCTTGCCTGTAAATGCAGAGTGGACATGTTGGTTTTAAAGAACAAATGCAAGCTTTATATATATGATCTACAAAGGCATATCATACTAATCAAATAACTAGGTTCTGGGATTGATGGCTCTGAATAACACAACCAGCCCAATTCATATGGATGTTTAGTCAGAGTTATGACTCCCAGTGAATAGAATGTCACCCATTAAGACCGTTGGTAAGCAAGATCCATCATGAATGAATATGGAATCTTGAATGGATGGGTTGACTGATTACTGATTATTGTTTTTAGAGCTGGAACTGAGCCAGTTGCAGTTAATTTTTTTAAAAAAGGTTTTCTTCCTCCAAGATAATAAGTGATAAGGAAAAATAAACACATTTGTGACTGATTATTTTTGGCTTTCTCTTGTTACCTTGTAAATTTGCTTCTTAACATGAGGGAGAGAACTGTTGGGATCAGGATCTCCTGAGGGACAAATCTTTAGATTTCTGCAGATAGCTTTAAAATATTTGAAGGTTTGGACCAAATATTTATATCTGCTGATATCTGTGCTATTAACAGAAAATGTATTGAATTGCTGTTATTTAATCTGCCTACTTCTTAACAAGCTTCTTATAATTGCTGTTAGCACATTTAATTGGGGTGCCATTAAATAAATAAATAAATAAATTTGAGAGTAAAGTGTATAAGAAAAAGTTCTCATTTTTAAATGATATTTTAGAAGTTTCTGTTTGATATGAATTGCTTGTCCAACTCATTTGCCTCTTGTTCATAACCTTATGGTGGTAATCACTTGCTTTTGTGGAAGAAAAAAAAAGAGGTTATATTTTTACAGAACCTGATTGGTAGGAATGGAGAATGGGAGAAAACAGAAAATAGCATCAAATTTTGTTTCAGAAATAATGCAACCATGAAGACTGGTAAAACTAATCTACTGGGTCATAGCATAACTAAGGATGACACAATCTACACTGGTGAAAAGTGCATCTCTTTGGAAGCTGTAGAGTCATGGTGACCAAATTTGCTAGCTTCTGATCAGCACCTGAGCCTCTGTGGCCAGCCCCCTCAGTAAGCCCCCCTCCCCCCAACACCTATCCTTGGGCAGCTGAGGAGACAATGGGTACTTTTAGTGACAGTGGAAAAACACCCTAAGATGCTCTCTCCCCATGTTTGGAGGCACAGATAGGGAAGGGTCATCTTGCTTGGTACTATTCCGATCTAAGCATGCAATTTTTATTATTCCAATACATATAATTAATACTCAGCAGTATCTAGAGTTCTGCTTTGAAAAAAAATACATGAACAAAATGTCATCATCTTCTGTTTTTAGACTTATGATTGACTTATTGATTGCTACACATAAAGTTATTGTTTGATATGTGTAGTTAAAAAACAGAACTTGGCAGGATGCCTCAATAATATAAAATAAGAGATTGAGATGATTCAATGCTATTCATTTACATTTGCATTGTACCTTTCATATACAATCACTGTAAGCTAAGAACAGCTATGTTGACTCATCACTAGAAGCAGTCACTTTCATAGACAAAAGCAGCACATAATAACAGCATGGGACATTCTGGTGCATGGTGAAGCTAGAAATTAACAGTACATCTTTACAAAAAATGCCTTAGTCCATTAAGGGATGATTTGTCCCTTCTTTTACAGATGTTTGGTCTACTCCATATTGAAAGACAACAGTATTGTTCTGAAACTTGATTTTTTTAAGATTCTAAAATGAGGCATGAGACAGCAAAGGTCTTAAACCAATAGTGATGTAGAAAATAATTACTCTGTGACAAGGGACACAGCTTGAAATTACAAGGGATGTGGGAGTCTCCAACTGAAATCTTGATGTTTATTTGTCTAGATTTTGTAATATTATTATTATTTATCCTTCATTTTGGATCCAAAACAGAACAATATGTAGTTTGTGAGGCTAAAAGGTCAGACTCTACATAGAGTCCTGCTTGTTTCTATAACTGTTCTTCTGAGTGAACCTCTACTACTAGAAATGTTTAGGTGTTAGTAGTATTGATTACATATCCCTATTGAAGCACCTCTATGCTGGTGACAATCTTTTCCTTGTTGTATCCTCAAACAATAGACCTCAAAGTTAATATCTTATTCCATATGATGGAAAGGAGATTTGGCCCTTTCTGCACTGACTGGTAGTCTGGATTAAGAGCTCTGTAATCTGGATCATGGGCCTTTCATTCACATATTAGGAGGCTTCATCCCCCGGCTCTTACACTCAATCTGGATCTCTTATAGACCCATTCAATCAGATCTACAAGCTGATTAGGGGGGTTGTTCCAGATCATGGGAGACATGCAGATGGCACACCTCTGTGTTCTAAAACTAGCGGCGTTAGCTTCCGTGTTCTGGAACTACTGTCATTCCTAGTGGTAGTGGTTAGTGAAGCTTGCACATGTTTTGCAGCTGTAGGCTGAACCAGTACCATTGGTGCTGTTCCAGATGTTACCCAGGGAAGTGAATTTGGATTAATTAAAACCCAAAGGTACCTCAAACTCTGAATCCCTGAAATAGCTAGAAATTGGGCATATTAGACACACCTAACACATTGGAAATCACTTATTTTGAGAGAAAATGAAAAATATTTGTTAGGGTACAGAAAAGAAACATGGAAATGGGGTAGAGCCATTGCATTGCACACAGCTCACATGATTGTACAAAACAGACAAAAAGAACACAAATATGTGCAAAAAGTACCAGTTATCTTGCTAGCATTTCATATTATGCAGCAAAACTCCAAAAAATGCAATAAAATGCAGCAAAACTCTTAAATGACTCAGAAAGAAAACAGTTTTAAAATAAAACTAATTTAGCTTAAAATTAAGAAAACAGCAAAAAGAAAGGAAAAGAAATAAAGAAAAACCTATGGAAAAAGAATCCTAACTCAACATAAAAAATTAAAAAAAAATGGGGATATCTAGGAAATATCAGCTTCAAAAGCATTCTTATAAAGCTGGAAAAAACAAAACAAAAAAACAAATGCTGCTTTAATAAGTACACTTCTAATTCAGGAGCAAAATGAATTAAAGCTCTTTATAACTGGTAAAACTGCAAAAGAATTCAAAAAGTTAAGACTCAAATGATTTTTTTAAAAAAGAATCTCAAGTTCTTTAACACAATTTAAAAGTAATGCAAAAGAACTGCATTGCATCTTTGCAAGCCATGCTGAAAACCAAAAAAGCCAGATTCAAAACTGCAACTAAGGGCGAAAAAAACCCATACCCCTTTCCAAAACTATAAAAAATAACTGCAACCTCTTAGCAGCTTTTAGCCAAGATGAAGAGTGAAACTAAAAAAAAACCCTCAAAAAATCAGAGTTAAAATAGTTTTAAAAATTTAGCTTCTCACTCTCTGTTCCTGCCCATCCAGTAAAAGTAGCATGCTAAGTTAGACTTTTCTCTGCAAAGTCATTCCTAGGAAAAAGAAATAAGGGGGGGGGTACAAAAAGGATAGACAGATTACATTTTCTTACCACCCATCTGCAAAGAAAGAAAGAAAGAAAGTCTAAACTTCCCAGTCCTTTTAAAAGATATCCCCTGGATGATGTACTTCTTTCAGGAAGTTCCGTCAGATTGGACAAAAACCCATGGATTTCCGTCAGATTGGACAAAAACTGCATGGATTTCTGGGATGCAGAAAACTAAGCAATGGAGTCTACGAAGCACGTTGTCTTTCCTTTTCACTCACAAACAGGATAGGAAAAGAATTCTGCTAGCCAAATAACTATGTTAATGAAGCTCTACCAGCTAAACTTCTTTAATATAACTTATGCAGACCGATTCTCAGCCCTGGAAAGAGGCTTTTGGCTTTACTGCTGAAGCCTCTTTCTGTCAGCATTTGGAAAGAGGGGTTGCAGGGGCTTGAAATTTCTCTCTTTTCTAGGGAGGTAAACTTATTGCCTGCCTGGAAAAGAGAGAAATGTCAAGCCCCTGCAACCCCTGTTTACGATTGCTGACAGAAAAAGGCTTTTGGCTTTACCGCTGAAGTTGATTTGGCAGTAAAGCCAAAAGCCTCTTTCTGTCAGCATTTGGAATGAGGGGGTGTAGAGGCTTGAAATTTCTCTCTTCCAGGGGGGCAATAAGCTTACCTCCCTGGAAAAGGGAGAAAACTAAAGCCTCTGCACCCCCTTACTCCCTTGCTTTTACTCCCCTTTTGAGGCAAGCAAGTGGTTTGCCTGGGAAATGGAGCAAAATCATGATCCTGTCAGGGGGTGGTGGTGGAGAAAACCGTGGCATCCCAATGCAGGGATATGGGGTGGTTTTCATGGGGGATAGGCGGGTTCGACTTGAATCCGCCCTGTCCTCCATTACCATGGGGACTCCTTAAGGCAAATTAAGATTCACATTAAGGCTGCCCTGAATCCACCCTGGGGTAAGGGCAGCCCCATGGGTACACGCCCTTGGAAACCTTAGCATCTTGATTATAAATATAAACTCCTTTTTACCTTTTTAATGTCCAAAAATCACCACAGTTTTGGATTTAATAATGGAGACAACATATATATTTAAACTCTTACTCACAAATCCACGCATTGTGGTTCAGAACTGAGCTGTGATATTCCTTTTGTCCATGTCGTGTTCTTATCTAGAAAGCCAGAGATCTCAGCATCCTTATCATAAACAACAGAAATACAAGTGAAGCCGCTTGCTTCTTCCTGGTTTTCTTTCAGCATTTCAACGTCCCAGAGCCATAGCATTTTTAAACCCAGTGCTTCTCCAGAAGATACTGAGCCCTTTTAATAAAATGACAGATTTACTGTTTATTAATAAATCCATAAATCATATCTGGTATCACAGACCATGCCTCTATATAATCCAGATCAGAGGGCCTGGTTATTTGGACCCAATGATCCAGATTAACACAGGGGTAAGTGCATGAAAAAAATAAATATTCCTTGTTAAGACTGGTTCTCAGATTTTTTTCTTGATATTACCCCTTTTATTTTGTTGTTCTTCTATTGCCACTACTAAAGTAAGGTTCTTAATTCCAAACCTTCCAATGTAAATTAAGATTTCCTTTTGAAAGCCTTCAGTCTGAAGAGAAAGAGCTCTATGAACACTAAACTAGTAGAAAGCTCCCATCTAAGTACAAGTCTCTAAGTACAAAGTGGACAGCTCCTATTCACACCTCAACAGCTGGTAATCTCCTAGCCTATCTGCAAACTGTAATCCAGGACTGTTTAAACTATAGACAATCCACAATGCTCAGTAGAACTGACTTCCTTGTAGGTATGATAGAGTTGCAGCCCTGCAGTATTCTGCTTACTTTTAACTTTGACATTGTTTTCTCCTGACTCTGTTTCCTGCTGTCCACTGAAACATTTGCCCTGTCAGCTAGGAGGTACTAGTCACCCCAATTCATAGAAATATAAGCTTGCTTTTTTGGGTGCAGGGAATAATAAATGGATGAATATAATTATAAATTATTAGTGATGCATGTTTGAAGAAATGGAGCTCTTGAAATGATTTAATCTAAATGCAAATCTGTTATTCATTGTTCTTTACATTATAGATAAATATTTATTCAACACCTATAGAACACAGGGCACAAATTGAATTAGAAATGTAGGCTATAGGATATAAAATGCAACATGCATTGTATGCAAACAAAGCTGCACCCAACTCTTATTGCTTTCAATTTCATTAAAAAAAAAAAAACTCTAAAACCCTGGTGAGATGTTCCCTATCAAAAAATACAGTCCTAGCCATATAGCAGAATCTGGTGTAAATTTGGTTACTGAATAACTAAAAACCAGAACATTCAGAATAGCTTTGGCGAGAATTGTTACATAATAGATCATGTGAAGGACAGAAAAAAGCCCAAAATAATGTGAGAGATAAAATGAATAATTAGAGTTCCTGCTGGATTGTGAATAGAATTGTTAAGCATAAGGTTTTTTCCCCCCCTTACACCTGTTGTAAGTATAAATGGAAGTTATTTTGCCACAGATATAAATGGAAATGGGAAAAAGATGTATACAATGCCTGAAGAATCTCCTAAGCTTATCTGTCTAAATGACTGCCAAAGCAATTTTAGCAAGAACCAAAATCATGTTGCATTATGTAATGAAGGACATAAATAAGTCAATACTATAGTCATGATTGTAACAAAGTTGCTAGATTGAACTTGCATATTACACTTAGCATCATCTATCATTCATCTATTACTCCATTGCTTGTTTCTAACCTCCATTAAAGCCTCATCACTGCCACTAGCTTATGTGGATTGGCATGATTAGTATGTTATGCTGAGAATTCAAGGATATTTGAAACACTTTCAAGGGTATTATTCCTGTACAATAATTTACACTACTTTGCCCTCTTTCTTGGCTTGAACAAATATCTGTTTTTTTCTTTTCTTTTAATTGGAAATTTCTTTGGTGACAAAGTTAAAATTCAGTGCATCTAAATTCCTTGATGTGTCCTCATATTTGTATTCAAGTGCATTCATGTGCAGTTGCTTTATAGTTAAAAAGCCATAAACAGGACTGTTGGATATGAAAAGAGCAAAAGGATGCCTTACACACAGACACGCACACAGACAAGTTGCCAAATGCCTGAAATGTGACAGAGGTTCCTCTCTGTTATCCCAAACCACAGAACTAGATACAAGTGAATAAGGTTTCTGAGGGTGAAAACTTCAGAAAGCAGTCATATGAAGAAAAGCATGATAGGCTTTTCGTTGCTTCTAGCAAAACAAAAGAGAAACATTTGTTGGATAGATAAACTGGACTTTTGAGCTTCATATCTCTAGCACCAAGCAGTTAATCAAAATCACTGTTTTTGAAAGTTGAGTCATTCACATTTTTGACATATCTGTGTTCCAGCTATATTGACTACTACTTAGTATTTAAATTGATTGACTTTATATTAATCTGAGTGCCACCTAAAATTGTATTGCATACTATCAGTGGAACTTGTATGATGCTTGATGGCTTAGGAAACATAGTCCTTGTGTTCTATAAGCAGCGTTAAATGCATGACTATAATATCTGTACACCAGAAACTGAAATAGACAGAATGGCAAAAATATAACTTACGCTTTAGTGATCAGACATACTTTAAAACCAGATAAGTTTCTTTAAAAAAAAATATCAAGAGAACCTTAATAAAAAAGAGTAGTATTGTCAATCAAAAGGATGGAAAAATTATTCAGATTGGTAGAAGGTCAGAAATAAAGTATGCAAGACAAGCTTGAGGTGGAAGTTCCAAAGCTTAGGGACAGGTTGTGTCCTGGGGTTACAGTGATATGACTTCTGGCATTGTGAGCAGTTGCACATATATCAGTGGGCCACAATGAGCATCTGAGTGTGAAAGGAACATAACTGGCACTCATTGCAGATCAGTGACACACACATCAGAACAAGATGTTGTTGAGAATACTGTAATACCATGCTCATATTGGAATCATGACAAGTTGTGGAGCCAGCCACTTTACTGTATGATTACCTTCCTGACCTCAGTATTTTATTTTTTTAAAATTCACATTAACATCTCACACATCTAGTTTTATAAGAACAATTTCATATTGCTTCTCATTTTCCTGAAGCATCTTGAAAATGTTGCTTGACTATATTTTGTCAGTTACTCTATCATCTCTTGAACAAAACATTCTGAACAAGAAAAAGACTTTATGTCAGTTGAAGATGGTATGAAATGTGTCCAGATTTGGTCAGTAGACCAACCTGGAGGACTGGTCAGACTTTTCTTTCTACCATAAGGAGTGGTCAACTGGAAGGCCAGACCTCTTGCTAGGCCAGTTCATCAACATAGGATGTTCTGCTTTAAGTGTGGACTAATAAGTGGTCCATGAAGCATTTTTGCAGGTATGCTGGGTCCACTATCCATTCCAGCCTGTGGGAAGTGAACCATACCTGTTGCCATTTTGCCAGGCACCTGGAAGCAGCCCAGAAGTGCATTTCTTCTGGGTATCCAACCAAAACACTGCCAGCCTACAACTTTGAAGGCTGAACAGTTTTTTTCTTGGCCTCCTTAGATGCGTCAGGATAGGCCACCAATAATGTGAACCAGTGATAGCTCAACACATTGTAGCTTGAATAACCTGAAGCAGACCACCTGCATGCAGTAGATATGCCCTTTTCTCAACATTTTCCATGGAACAACATGTCTGCCCAAAAAATCTCTGTGAAATGTTTAATAGAAATATACACATTTGTCTTAGCTGGTGACACTTTGTACACAGGCCGGAAAGAACAAGGTTTCCTGTTAATAGGTTTTTTTTTTCTAGTACACTGTTAGGAAGATATTCATGATGCTATAAGCAATGTTATTAAGTTGTCATCCTCTCCCAAATGGAAATATTCCATATTGCCATCACATCCCTAGGATATTATTGTCAGCCTTCATACATTTGATACCTATTGACACTCGGTGTCAATATGATAGTTTTATAGATGTGTGGTAGCTTCAAGCATCATTATATTAAGGAATGCATACAATCAGGCTCCTTTTTGCATATCTTTACTTCATTTTTTAGTGACGACTGGAAGCTATCCAAAGTATAACCTCCTACCTACAGTAGTGCCTTCATTTGTGTCTTTCTGGTGTTGGGCTTGATTTAGCACACTTTTTAAATTTACTTTTCATTCAGTTGGGATGGGGGGGGGGATAACAGTACAAAAATAATAACAGGAAAAAAACCCCTTGAAAATGTAAATTAGTAAAACTGAACAAACATATAGAGCTAATTATATTATGCATAGGATCTGAACCTGTGGTTTCTAGTACTGACGACTGTGATAGTTAATTTATATGCGAAAGAGTTCAGAACAGGAATACATTTGTGAACTTGCGTGCTAATGACTATAATACAAACTGCCTTTAGTTAAATTATTACAGTGGATTTTGCTTTTGTAGAGGGTTAAGTCTGTTGTGAGTTGCACAGAGTTTACTGACTTGGGCAACTTCTGCATTAGCCTGGAAATGATTCAGTCCTGGGCTAGAGTGCTTGCTTCTTTTCTAGAGAGGAATGTTAGGTATTCTATTAACATAGCCCCTGTGACATGGCCTTTTTGAATTCTACAAATAAAAATTACATCAGAGTTTCAAACAGGAACCATTCCAAAAATACTGGGAGTTGGCCATTTGATACTTCAGGAGGCAAATTGGCTCGTCCAGCTGCCAGTCTCCCTCCCCAAGGCAGTGGCAAGAGAGAATCAGGTCTGTGCTCCCTTTGTCCTCTTGGTACGCTTTTGGCATGACCTGACTAGCCATGCAGCTCTTGCTGTAAGAAGTTATTTGAGACCTTTCTGCCCTTTGTCCCATAGTACCAGCACCAGAACTGCATTTGCACCTCTTCTGGGTGCTGTGAGGTCATGTGATGTGCCACATCATTGACTCGGTAACAGCACCAAGTCACACGCACTGGTGCCAACAGCTGGAGACAAGATGATGGTGCCCAGACATACATCTGCACTAAGCTAAGTGTCCAGGTTCATAGTGGGTTGGCTTGGCATGTATTAACATTTGTAAGTGGAAATGCTAGTACATTTAGGGCAAGTTCACCATTCCTGTGCCCCAGATGAAACGGGAAGTGCAAATATGCCCCAGGCTTAGATGAGTGTGTTGTCATTAATTAGGGTAATAGATCTCATGCAGTAAAGCACTGCTACTGAGAACAGTTATGTAACAGATAGGTGAAGGAAGTGATTATTTTTGCCTTAACAGAATTTACTACAAATATTGGTGCATTTTCTCTGGATTTGTTTTTACAAGACACCCTTTTCTTATTGGGGGAGAGAACATTAATTTTGTTAAAAGTAGTAAGGCCATCCCTTTTGGAAAATGAAAGTAAATGTCACATACATGATGGATAACCTACCTATCTTTCTGTGCTTAGAAGAAAACCAAGTTGGAAGATGTGATGGTCCCTTTATGAGAGAGAGGCACCTAAGTAAATGTTATTTTTATCTCTAAGCCAAACACAGGCAAACCTCTTTCTGTTTAATATTTATTTGAATGATTTTTTTAAAAAAAAATTAGCTTATGGAAATTGACAAAAAGAGAGGATTAATTCTGAATCCATTTCAGTTGAAATTCAGGGCAGGCTTTGGGACTGAAGCTGCCTTGTTTGCCCTGTGGGCTGACATTTACTGGATAAAAGACAGGGTTTCTTCATCTCTGTACTCTTCCTAAATCTCTCAGTAGCTTTTGACATCAATGAATTTAACATTCTCCTGAATAGGGAATAGGAGCTGCAGTACTTCATTATTAGAATAGTTCTGGTCTTAATTCAAATAAAAAGACAGCAGTGTTGCTCTGGAATATAGTAGTTGAACGTCAAATCACCATAGGGTACATTTTTTTCAACATCTGTGCAGTTTCTACAAAATACTGCTAGATGAGATCATCCAGGACATGGTTCTAATGGCCACAGAAGAAGCATCTGGGTAGAGGGGAAGGGGGTTTAGATATTTTCTGTCCATTAAATTATCCTGGGACTCAATGCAATGAGTCAGTTAGCATCATATGCAATTTCCTGCTTTGATAGTGCCTTGCTCATTGATTTGGATACAAGCCACATCAAGTGTCTGCACATTGTACTCAGCTGTCATAGTGGGCCTCCAGTCTCCTCAAGCAGATTTTGAGGGAGGCTTCTCAACAGCCAGTGCACCACTGGAAACATTTTCCTCCAAATGAACTGAGGGAAGGGACCATGTGAATGTGGAGTAGAAAAGTTGAAATCCCAGTGACATGTGGATGTCTTTCAGCTCTCTCCTTCTTCTTGAAGGTGTGACATCAGGGGCTGGTTCAACAGTAAGGTTAGTCATAATGGGCTTTTGATAGGTAATTCATTTCAACTTATTCTTGATATTTTGTTCATTTCTCTACTGTCAGAAAGAAAGAAAAACCATTTGGATGCTCTTTTAAATCTACCTTTGTCACTTAAAAGTTCAGGTCACAGCCTTGGCTTAAACATGCTTGATCATTTTTTCCTTTGAAGATAGTTCATTTTCTGGTTCAGAAAACAGAAGTGTTAACTGGATTCTATCATTTTGAACAATTTTGTCAGGACTCCACCAGCAGCACAGGCCTCAGTAACCTTCAAAGGGAAGTACTAATATTGACTTAAAAGCACAACTGCTAAAATATACCTTTCAGAGTTGCAGTTCAGCAAAGGGGAAAGGTATAGCCTTATTTTAAAATTTTAAGACCTTTTCGCAGTTAACTTCCATGGAACAGTGTCTCACAAAAATTAAGATCAGGGGTGGAGACCAGTGGTCCTTCCTGATCTTTATCCACATCTACCTCCATGCTCCTGAAGTGTGAACACAGCCATGTTTCCTGAGCCACTGGTATGGTGACCAACCCTGCCCAAACAATTTTCACACAGAAGTAATGTGAAGGCTGTGAGCCAGGACTGTAGTCACTCCTATGGAAGCTGGGGAGCAGGTTTTACTGCTGCACAGCATCTGAGGATCAGGGTCGGCTGCCTATGCTGGGATCCACTCTGGGACAGAAGTGGATCCAGAGGATGTGCATGCTTCGTGTCATCCCCATCTTCTACTTAACTCCCTTGTTGACTGGGAACATACAGATTTTCTAGAAGAGATAATTTAGCTAGTATTTTTCTCTTGGAAACACAGTTATATTTAATGTTAAATAAAAATTGTGTTCCCAAGAGAAAAAGTACTGGTTACAGTTTGTAGTGAGTGTTATGAAATAAATGAGATTAGGTTAAAACAATAATTAAAATTCATACTACTAATACCATAACTACCATTTTAGTAGATCAAAAATGTGATGCCTTGTTACGTTAAGTCTGACAGTACATTATTAATGAAAATGAGTGCCCCAGGGGCTCTAGGGCTCAGAAATGTTATTACTGCTGTGGGGGTAAGTTCCACACCAGAGGCCTTTTCAAACGCGTTCCTGCGCGCCTGTGTGCGAATGGCTAAAGCGTCCTGAAGTTACTTAGCCAGGAAAGGCCGGCCAGGGGTAGGGACAACTCCCACAAGACTGCTTGCCATTGGGTGCGAGCACCCAGGGGCGGGCAGCCCTGTCAGGCCGCTAGGCCCATTTTGTGCCAGTTGCTTGTCCAATAGGGAGCTGTGGTGTGCCACATGATGCACGCTCCCGGCATCCTGGGGTCATTATGAGCCCGGACACTGAAGAGGTAGGTGCTCCATGCATGCATGTTGCATCCCCAGGCCCTGAGGGTGGGTGGGGGTCATCTGCGTGGCGTAGGCGCCTACATCCAGGCGCCTACACCCCGCAGATTGGTGCGATCAGGGTTGGGGGGAAGCCTTCTTAGACAGAACCCACGTGGGTTCCATCTAAGAAGGGGTCCCTTAGCCCCTTGCCTCCTTTGAGGTAAATTTGAAGCTCAAGGATCCACATCCCCAAGTTTCTGATATTGAGACCCTTTTGTAGGTGCAAATTCATCACTCTTCAAGAAGCTTACGGTTTGGGTTGAATTGGATGGGACGTTATGGAGGCTTCTTTAAATAGCTGTTATGATAGTTGACCAATCAGGCCATGGAAACCCAGACTGATGGTAGCCAATAAGTGGTGAGCATGGAAGGTGAAGATGAGGGAGAGAATTGAGGTAGAGGATTTTAGGGGCTTATTTTTTAAAAGTGTGTGATACACTATTTTTCTGCATCGACAGATGGGGGTGATATTTTGAAAATGAGTACCCAAAGAACCTAGGCCCTGTTCCTATTAGGAATTTTTAGAGGGTTCAAAATGGTTTGAAAACACTCTGTCCGCACTGAAAAGTGGCTTTCTGAGTTAAAAAAAAGAGTAACTGGGAGAAAACGAATTAAATAAAACACACCTTTAAACAACTCTCACTCCTGTTTTCTTAATATCACTGTTTATTTTCCTGGTGGGAATGCCATCGCCGCCTCTTCTACCGGCCTGCCCACCTGCCTGCATGCCCGCTGGTTTTGCCGCTGCTGCTTTGCTTGGCCAGCTGCTTGCCTGCCCACCTGGCTTGTCTGCCCCTTATTGTGGCTCTTGCCAGCCTTTCAGGCGGCTGTGTGCCACTGCCGCTGCCCTGCTTGCTCGCTTAACTTCCTGCCTAGCAGCCATGATGTTCCGAGGTGTAGGAAGGAGGAACGGCAGGCGAGTGTGTAAGCGAGCGAGCGAGCCCTGCCTCTCTCCCTCCTTTTCGGGTGCTGCTGCTGCAGCTACTGCCGCACTGCTGCCATGCTCCGCTTTAAAGCAGAATTAACCCAAACAAATGGAAACGTGCATAATGTGCGTTCACATCCATTTTTTATTAATTTTGCTTTAAGGGAGACAAGTGGGAACAGGGGGCCCTTGTGTGATCACACCCTAAGATACACATAAAATAACATTTTATAAGAAATCAAAAGGTAGGTTACAAAACTAAAAAAAAAAAAACATAAAGGAAAAAAGTTTAAAAATAATCTGACCAAGATCAAATTAAGAATTGTAGCCATGAGGATCCCCACAAATAACTTAGAAGACATAAAAAAGATTTTGTAGCAGCAAGGGCTCTTTTTTATATGAAAGACAACTTTATCTTTTTTAACAAGGGATCAATCTTTTGAAATAACACCAATTGAATTCCCATGCACATACACACATACACGCATACATACACCCATACACACACACATGCATGCAAACGTACACACACTTACATTTTTCCAGAACAATCAGATAAGAAAACCTAAAACATTTTGTCACAATTGTAACTTGGCATGTTTCCCAAATAAACTCAAGAATTTGCTAGATTCCACTTTCATGTAACAAGGGTAAATTAGATACTAGATACTAACAAAGCTTAGCAAAATACTCATAAAATAGCTGAAAAAAATCATATACAAATATTTTGTTTCATCCTTTATAGTCCAATTTCTCCCATTTTCAGTTTTACAAAATAGGAAAATGAATTAGTATCATTACTGTAATCTGCTTTTTGATAATGGCTTTTTAATCCTTATATACTATTATGCAGATAATAGTGGCTTTGTACCCTTATATACAGAATAAGAACTGTAAGTCTTCTCTGTTCTTACCTTACTGGAAGGAGAAGTGCATAGTTTGTTTTGGTCTACGTATGCAAAGCACAGAAATAAACAACATGAGGATTACCCAGTTTGAAATAAAAGTCATTATGTCAGTACCTTTGTACTTAAGTAATACAAGAGCTCAAAAATATAGCTTGCAGTAACAAAGCATGCTAATTGTTGTTATGATGGCCTAGTGTCACTGATGAAGAGGATAACAAGTTGTCTATTTCAGGCATAATATGACTCATCAGTGGCTTAGACACTGCAGTGAAGTGTATGCTAATCACATATTTAAACAATGTAGCTTGGAAAGGATTGCAAATCTCTTGCAGAATGCAATTAAGTCCTCTATAATCTTGATAAATTGGAAGGACGGGCTGAAATTTGATAGGATAGCACTTCAAAACACGATATAATTGCTTTTCTTTTGAATGTAAAATAAAAAGACCAAAGCGGATAAAGAAGTTTGGAGGGGGTGGGAAGAAAAGATAATAGAGCAAATGTGAAAAAGTCTATGGAAACATTCTCTAGATTATAACAACAAAGTGTTGGGTGAGCAGCACTATAATAATAGCAAAAGAGGCTGAAAACATTGTCAGAGGATATCTGTGTGATAATTTATTCTATACCTTTTAAGTCTCAGATATGCTGAACAAGGAACAGATCTTAAGAAAAGATTGTGCATTCCTTCCAGACACTTCCCTGACCTAGGATCATAAAGAAGGTTGCACTCAAGTGTGTGTGGCGTGTGTGTATCTGTGATAGAGAAGGAAGATGTCTGGGCCATGGCTGGGATGCATGGCTTTGAATAGTTTGGTTTTGTTTCACACACACACACACACACACACACACACACACACACACACACACACACACACACAATGCACCCATAAAGAAAGGAAGCTCTGGACTACTAAAATGAATGTTGTATTAAAGCCTTCGTGCATGTTGACTCTATCTAGGCATTTAATGATGCTGATACAAATATGTAGTCCTATATTATGACTGACTGTACACTAAAAAAAAAAAAATGTATATCTGCCCCAGAAGTGTAGCCATCTTCTTCTATGCATGGACCAAAGTTGGACAAGAAATGAACACTGCTGTCATGATTAGGAGCAATGTTCTCGTATGCTTAAGTCTGCTTTTAAGCTGGAGCCTAACACTGGTCTCATAGTCCATAGTCAGAGCTGGCAGAGCTTGACTGTAAGAACACAGAGCTCTGAATACAGATTTCTCGCTACTGGAGTACGAATGACACCAGTGAAAATTTCAGTAGCTATCATAGGGCACAGAGGATTCAGATTCTGTGAATATAGAGGCACATGGAAGTCATTTCACCTCTGCATTTTGTTGGGGGAGGATTATTCTGTCACCCTACTTAATACATGCATAGTCTAGGATTCAGGCAATGTGTGTATTTGTATCTTTGGGTCTTTCCGCACTCGCCACTTAACACGGATTAAGGACCATTAACAACACATCTAAAACACTTGGTAAGTCACCTACTGCATTGCAGCACACATTAGAGACACTTCATGGAGCCTGCTTCTGCACTGGCTCGAGCAAGATGTGTCTCTAAGGCCCTGTCCCCATGCAATTGAAAGTCTGCTGGAACTCTTCTTTTGCCTCTGAGCGGCCCCATCCCATGCTTTACAAGGCGCTTAGGGAGCTTAGGAAAGTGAGACACCCGCGATAAAATACGTGCACTTTAAAGAAGGGTTCCAGCGCTCTTTCAGCGATTCACGGGTTTTGCTCGCTATATCTGCCCTGAGGACGCTCCGTGGCAAAAGGGGCGGGGATTGCTTGCCTGCACACACAGCCAAAAAGCATTCACACATCTGAGAAATGCAGCAGGTTCGCTTCCTTTCCTTTGCAAAAAGAGCCAGAATTGCTCAGAATTGTTATCAGTGATCTGTGAAAGCCTTAAAAGAGAATGAGCGAAGGATCGCGCTGCTGATGCCTGCAGCCGCTGACTTTCCTGGGGCAGAAAGCCTTTTCTAACAGAGAACTGAGTGAAAGTAAGTGCTGAAAGTGAATGAATGAGCGATCATCTGCCTTTGCTAAGGGCGGGAAGCCGTTTCAGGAGACGGAGATCTGCCTATTTTTCCTTTTAACAAGAGAGGGGGCGGGGGGGGGGAGAAGATGCGGGGAAAGGAAACAGGCTTCCTTGGGGACGGAAAGTCTGTTTAGATCGCGGCTACCATGGGGGCGCTTATTCCGGAAGTGGAGGGGACTTTTAAAGTCAGCTATAACAGAGTGACAGCAGAGGAAGCCGAGGGGGGCTAATAAGTCTTTTGGGGATTGGACTTAATGTGTGCTAGAAGGCACTAAAACCGGTTTCCCTGAAGACTTGATTGAAGGTAGTCTTAATCAGGTCTTATTCCGTCCTTGTGTGGTAAATCCGCATCCACGTAGGATGCTTCCGCACAAGGTTGGGGGAACTAAATGGGCCCTCAGCCCATCTTCCCCAATTGGCTCCTCTGGAGCCAGTGATGGGGAACTGGGGGACTCCATTTTCTGGGCTCCACCTTGCCCCAGAAGCCGGAATCGCGGCACCTGGAGCCGGGGGGAGGGGCATTCACCCTACACACCCCTACACCTGGGTCGGGTGGGCGCGATCCCCTCCTTACCTGCAGGCAGCCAGGCCAATTCTGGCTGCTGGGGCCCGGTGTGCTTTGCGCATGCACGCAGTGCACCACCCCATTGGCCAGCCATTCATGCCTGCACAGAGGGCCTGCTGTGTTTCCCAGTCCATCCTCCCCATGCGTGTGCAGACTGAAGGGGTTTGGTAGATCTGTCAGAAATAGTGACAGATCCACCGGCAAGGACGGATTGCCAAAAAACCAATGTGGAAAAACCCTTATATTGTTCACATACAGTAAAGCTGTTTAAAGATGTTTAGAGATGGTTCTTGGGTGGGATTGTTGACATGCCAATCTGCCCTCTCCTCTCTCATGAGTATTCTAGAGTAAAAAAGTGAATTAGAGATAAGACAAAAACACAAATGCCACAAACTACCCTCTCTAAGGCACCTTTGGGCCACTTTCTCTCCTGGCTTCACTTTAATGACATCTAAAGTGGTCCCTTCAGTATTCCAGATTTGGGTGGAACAGCTGAGGAAAGGGGAATTGTATCTTTTGGTGGGACTGTATAGATGTAAGTGGGACTGTATGGATTACGAATCAATCCCGACATGGGAACAACAGCGATGGATGTGAATCAGGAGGAAGAAGAATGGAAGGAGGATATGTAAAAATGTGGGGTGAAATTTGTGTGCAGTTACTGTACCACCACCAATCTCTGTAGTATGAGGGCTCTCCGAGCCTTAAAAAACAAACACGGGTCCTTTGTCAGCCTAGGTACATCTCTGAATGAACACTGGCACACTATGAAAGTGATACACTACTGAAACTTCCTACCCTATTTCCCAGCCTCTTCCACCATGCCTAAACTAAAATGGTTAACAAGTATTCTGGCCTTAACAGGTTTTAAAAGACAAATTGTTCCCTTGTAAACAATAATAGTGGTTTGTATTGAACTGAGACTTTAATTTTCCTGCACCTTTCTGCCACTGATACAGAATATAAGATATCATAGATTGCAGTCAAAGTTATCTTCAGCATTGTTATTGTTCTTATTTGTTTTGGGTGGAGTTTCTTAACCATTGAACAAATATAGCAAAGATTGCACTGCATACCAGAGAAAAACAGTACTAATTGCAAGTAAAATCATGGCCCCAATATTTCTCAAAGGGCATTTTCAGCTGTGAGGTTATTCTATTAAATTGCCAATTAATTACATGAGAATATCCCCATTCTCAGATCTTTGGTGTCAGAGAATCTGAAGTCTAGAAAAGAGGTATGAGCTGGAAATGTGATGAGATGTTATGTAGATGTTGCTGACAACTTGTATTATTGAATATCCATTTGATACATTGACTTCAGTTTTCAAAACTGAAAAGAAAAAAAAGCAGGAGTCGAAAGAATGAGGTATATGAACAATTTACATACTAACAAGCTTACAGATAATGTGAGTGAACTATTAAATCCCACTGAAATCACTATAGAAAGTGAGTAGTGGGGTTGTAAGTCCTTGACTAATGCAGGCCCAGGTAACCTCAACCAGAGAGAGTGACATGAAATGAAAAATACCCACAGACCCAGAAATAAAGCTGACATGCAGGTTTAAAATGTGGTAAGGAAATAAGAAAAGATACATGGTAGGATTATAAGGGCTGCATAGAATGTGGAGAAGCCAGAGATGAGTAAGATACATTATTTCTAAATGGGGAACGGTGAAAAAAACCTACTGTATTTTCTGGCGTATAAGACTACTTTTTAACCCAGGAATATCTTCTCAAAAGTCGGGGGTCGTCTTATACGCCGGGTGTTGTTTCTTATATGGCGAGTATATTCCAAACTCTATATTTTAACTGGAAAGTTAGGGGTCGTCTTATACGCCCAGTCGTCTTATACGCCGGAAAATACGGGTAGTAAGTTTATAGGGTGCTAGGGCTGATATCTCAAAAGCATTGATTTAACTAACAGTATGGTCTCATATTTAGATTTTTAAAATGAACTTTCTTCTCTTGCATTAGTGACTCTTTGTTAAAGTGACATTAAAACAGATGAATTGCCAAAATCTTTTTTCAAGAACCGATGGCATTGTAATCTCAGTCAATGAAAACTGAATAGTAAGTGAAGAATTTGTATTATTTAGATTGCTTAGGTTAGCTTTTAGGGTTGAGTCATCATTTAGGCTATGCTCCAAGTTCTTCAATGCTACAATATCTGAGACATATCACAGAATTTGGGCTTGTGGCTATACGTGAGAGAAAGGAAGGAAGGAAGGAAGAGGTAACATTTCCTTGATTAAAGAAGTTAATGGATCCTTTTGCCATCTTCATTAGTGGCTTCCAATCAAGGAAATCAAAATCTTTACATCCACTACATGTTTTTTTTAAAAAAATTAAAAATTAAAATTTATTTATTTAAAATTTATTTAAAATTTTATTAAATTTATTTAAAATTTATTTAAAAAATAAAGATCAACACATTAAATTGGGCACAACTAAACAATAGCTCATTTGTCTAGAGATCACTGTAGGCAAGCTACGTGTATACATTTACAAATGAAATGAAGGAACAGAACAGCCCCTACAAATGCTACCATGATCTAAAGTGTTACTGTGTACCGTGGTCCATATTCTTAAGTATGTATCATATGTAAATGGTGGTCAGATGAATTGATTACTATTTGATGGATGTTGTATTAAGGTGCAGAGAAGCTGACATGAAGAACTGTGTCTTTTGCATTTATCAAAACAGAGGCTACTGCACCTATCATCAAATTTTGCACTTAGGCTAATGAAACAGAGTATGTGTCTCTGTGTATGTTTGCCTGCAGAATTTGGTCCAGAAACCATTCTAGCAAATTTACTTGATTGTTAGTCCAGTATCCACAAATATGCTGTGACAGAAAAAGTGACCTATTTGCATTTAGATGAGCCATCTGTCCCCCTTTGATGGCAGAGGTAACAGCATTAGCATCAAAGTCATTCTGATGGGTAGAAAGCTCTGAATGGTATCCATGCCATTTCCATCCTGGATTGCTTTTGTGTCAGTGTCATCAAAATAGATTTAAGTTGATTTGGGCAGTGATATTACAGATGTGCTTATATGCAACAATATAAAAGGCTGGATACACTTCGTTAGTTTATTTTTGCTGAGAGCAAATCAGCCCTGGGATTTGTTTGTACTTTTTTCAGTCACAAACTTTGGTCAGAATGTCATTGATACAGTGAACGAAGATGTAATGGTCTTTGGAATTATATTTAGGGAAGAGCTAGAATATCTGAAAGATGGAGAGCACAGCAATAATTGCATTTATAATTATATTGCCAGCCTGGAGACCTAGTTCTCATGGTGTTCATTTGATTTTGCATAGTATTAAAGTAAATGTACATATTAGGCTGATCATTGTCAGTTTCTACTGCATATTTGAATCTTGTGTATTCCAGGCTAGAAAAGGCAGGTCAAAGACAAAATGATACTACAAACACCACCCACTACTGTCTCTATGGCGTTTCTGACATATCTCTGCATTTCCACATGTGTGCTTATAGCATACACCATGGATAACACTGCTGGCCTAGATGAAGGATTCTGGGATGGCTAAAGAGGGATATACTGGTGATCATCCATGCAGGCAATGCTTTTAGCTTGGCCTGCTTTCAAAGTTGAAGAACAAAATTTTCTGACTTCACAGTTGTCCACTGGGAATATTTGCTGGCTTCAAAGTTGTGCA
This sequence comes from Aspidoscelis tigris stejnegeri, assembly GCA_023333525.1. Taxonomy (NCBI): domain Eukaryota; kingdom Metazoa; phylum Chordata; class Lepidosauria; order Squamata; family Teiidae; genus Aspidoscelis; species Aspidoscelis tigris. The sequence goes on along the minus strand of JALMGA010000006.1, from coordinate 54,612,524 downwards.
CTGAAACGGCCCTCAACTTGGTGAAATTTTCTCTGGCTTAAGAATGTCCCTGCTACAGCTACCTGACTGCACAATGGCAGAAAGAACTGAATACCTTCTCTGGCCTGTATTCAGGCTGTTTTTAGATTCCTATCAATGAATACTCATGTTAGCCAAGTGTTGCTTCCAATAGGACATTGCACACCAAGGCGCAACTTCTTTTGAACAAACATGAAAAAAAGTACTCTGCTTTTTAAGACTTCTCAATGTCAGTTGTTTGCTGTTCCTGCTCTGGCCAGAAAAACTTCAGAAGAGCTACATTCAGAAATTGCATCCATGCATGGTTTAAAAAAGGCTCAAAAGTGGCTTAGTGGTGATAGATGTTGCATGCTAGTGTTTATATTCCACCTTTAATCTAGATTAAAGGCATGAAAATACATTTCCAAAATGCATTTTATGACCTTTAATGTGTTTTAGAAGTGGGATGAGAACACTAGCATGTGACCCTGAAGTAATTTTGGAGCTTTTTTTTTTTAAAGTTAATGCAGCTGAGTTTCTTTTTGTTGATTGGCTTTTTTCTCTCACCTTATTACTAGTATCTCTGGGCTTGTTTGTACTTCACTTCCTGGAAGATGTATCATTCCATGACAGTTAAGTTCATGGACTGTGGCCCCTTTTCATCTTTCCTACCAGCCCTCATGACCCAGACCATCCAAATCATCATAGCAACAGCTGTGGCAACTTCTGTTGTCATGGCAGTTGTGATGGGCTACACATTTTGCAGCTACCCCACAATGCTCACAGCATTCCCACCAGAAGAATGTGTGGACAGAGCATCCCAGAGCATCTGAGAGCACCCTTGCGGGGTAAGTGTGGAAAGGCCCACTTTTCTGCCCTCTCTTCAGTGCTCTGACCAATAACTACCTCTTTAATATTGCCTTTTTATTAATTCCAGTCAGAGCCTTCTGTGATCAATCATCAGGATTGTACTAAATCTTTCATCAGCCTGAATCTAACAGTCCAGTGATACTGAATAAAACATATCATAAAGGATGAAACACCATGAGAGCCATTACAGATTTTCTGACCTAGTTAAAAACTGGATTTCATAGTTAACTTTATCTACATTATTTTCTCCAAACCATCTTCAAGAAGCTACTTTTTGGCCAACAGCTAGTTGATTCTGTGTTGCATCTGGTCTGGCTTCACTATTAACCACCACTTTACCTCTTCTTGTGATTGACTCTTTACAAAATAGTATTTGTAGTAGAATAATGTCATGTTTAATTTTTAATATACACTGTAACAATTTTCCTCATGTAAAAATCACTGTGGCATTAAGGACTTAGAAGATCCTGTTGGATCTCAACATATCTGATAATTTAACATCTTTATTTCGAACTCTTTGCTTTTTATTTAAGACATTAGGTGCTCAAGGAAAGCCAAACAGAATTGCTTTCCCTGTTCATGCTGTCTAACAGCTGTTCTCCAGGGAGATAAAAGCCTTGGGAAGTGAAGATGGGATAGGTGGCATTAGCAGTCCATAGAACAAGACTAATGACCTTTTGAAAGCATCTAGGTAGTAGTTACATTTTGGAGAAGTGATTTCAATAACTTGTCTGTGCATTGTTTGAAGGCAGGAATGGCTGGTGTAGTGGAACATGTTGGGAGTTTGAAATATAAAGAGCCTTTTGCTGGTATCAGTGAATTAGATGGCTTTGTCCATCTAATTCTGCTAAATTTGCATATTCCAAGTATAGCATAGATATTCCAGAATATCCATACTTTATTCCAGAATATCCAAATATAGTGGAATAACTAAGTGACAGACTCCTGAAGGAGATCAACAATTGGAAAATGAGGTAAAGGAGGTATCCCAAGAAGACAGGGCAGTTATAATGGGGAACTTTATCCTCACATAGACTAAGTGAATGCCTGTTCAACTCAAGAAAGGAAGACAATTAATAGAACTGCTAAATGAATATTGCATAGAACAAATAGTAATGAGACTAACCAGAGGAAAGGAAATCCTGGACTTGATCCTAAGTAATGCTCAGGACCTGGTATAAGACATCACAGTGGCTTATCCAATTGGGAACAGTGTTCATAATGCAATAACCTTCAACCTAAATACAGGGAATAAGTTGTAAGTAAAGTCTAAGACAGAGACCTTAAACTTTTGTAAAGGAAACTTCCCCAAATGAAGTTATCGGTCTGTGGAATTTGCTGTCAGAAGTGGTGGTGACAGCAACCAGCCTAGATGGCTTTAGGAAAAGGTTAGACAAAGTTATGGATGACAGATGTATCAATGGGTACTAGAATGGATGCCTAAGTACAACTTTCAGGCTGGGGGGGACAAGCAGGGTGCCTCTGAGGCCATTTGCTGGAATTCTAGAGCAGGTGAAAATTTGCCATTTTCTCTGTTTGCGAATATATCTCCTTATTTCAGAATATATCCTGGAGTAAGGATCTGGGAACTACATGCCAATGCAGCCTAAGGCAGGCCCTGCCCAGAGCTTCTCGTAGTCTGCACTCGCATGCAGACGTCAGGTCCCCGTTCTGGGATATATTCCAAAATAATGCCCAGTGCAGAAAGGACCAAATTTTGTTATTTGCCAAGATCAAAGCTTACTTCACTTTCCCTCCTTAGCCAGCACTGTGTGAAGGTATGTTTCTTTTTGTCTGTTCTAAAGATTTCAGACTTTGGCTTCATTCAACATGCTTTCTTCCTTGAATTTCACAATTTATTTTTTGTTAATATTTCTGTATATGTCTGACTGTGTTCAGTAGCAAAATGTGGTAAAGTATCTGCTTTTTTGAACTCTGTTGTAGTTATTACAGAGCAAACAAATTCTCATTTTTTGAACTCCAGTGGGAAATGTAATGCCAAATAACCTGAATTGTGGCTTCGTGAGTAAGGCCTTCAATGGGCAGATGATAGATTATCCCTGTTCTTCGCTGTCATCTTGCATGGGCCCTTGAGCTGATTTTTGTTCTAACACTGAAAATATTGCTGTCATAAGGAAGAGAACAAAACACCTCATGGCAGGCTACATAGACTTCAGAGTTTGGAAAAAAGTAGTCTATAACAGAATACATAATTCGTCAAGTATATGTCAAGCTTCCATTTTCTGCACAATATTGGATGCTTTGCCTTTCTTATTTACTCATTTTTTGTGTTTTTTCAGACCATAGGTTTGAACTAGGACTCTATTTAATTTTTAGAATATACCACATTAGGCACAAATAATTGGTAATTAACATTTTTGGAAAAAAAATCCTTCAGTCCATTAAAACTTATATTTCATTTAAATATGTTTTACATTCCTGTCTGTTTGTTCACCACACTTAGACTTTGCTAATAAGGATGGTGATTCTTCTTTGACTTATTTATTTGTTCTCTCTTTAAGAAAAAGAAAAGAAAATAATAACATAGGAACTTTTAATTGTTTCTGTTCCTGATCACGTTCTGCAAAAATGGTTATTTCCCAGGTAGTCTGCATCTCTGTTACACAGTAAAGGCACCTTAATCGGGCCCCTCAGGGAAGCTGGTCTCCACTGGGAAAAATGGAAAGTGGCCTTAATTAAGGTGCCTTTGCTACATGATGGAGACACAACCATAATCACAACTGAAAACTCAACCCCTAATGTTTGGTTGCGGTGTGTGGGATTATTGCCTCTTTATTGTGCACCTGCAATTCTAGCTCTGCCTTTGCAAAGCCTTATATTTCCAGAAGGCCTTGGAAATCCAGAAATAAAAAATGCAGAGGCCCACAGTTTCTCACCCATGTCTATGTATATATGTATAAGCCATGAATAAGAAATTGCTTCCTTGTTAGTAGTGAAGTAGTATTGCAAAGGTCTTGACAAGAATATGCAAATGTTAGGACTGTGGAAGTTATTATTGAGATAGGGTGACTGTATAGTGCTTGATCGTCACAGTATCCCATTCCAAAAGTGTTCTAATGATGAGCATTGCTACCAAGAAATGTGTTAAACAAAAGATCCATAAATTGTTAGTTTTTATCAATAGTTCCACTCTACTGCAGCAAATCTACCTCCATTTTAAAGGGGGACTAAAACTAATGCTAACCATGCTATCATCAGATGATCATCAGATGATGAAAATTATAGCCTAGGCCCTGTCCCCAAAAGACTTATTAGCCCCTCTCGGCTTCCTCTGCCGTCACTCTGTTATAGCTGACTTTAAAAGTCCCCTCCACTTCTGGAATAAGCGTCCCCATGGTAGCCGCGATCTAAACGGACTTTCCATCCCCATGGTAGCCGTCTTCTCTTTCCGGGCATCTTTCCCCACCCCCGCCCCCTCTCTTGTTAAAAGGAAAAATAGCCAGATCTCCGTCTCCTGAAATGGCTTCCCGCCCCTAGCAAAGGCAGATGATCGCTCATTCATTCACTTTCAGCACTTACTTTCACTCAGTTCTCTGTTAGAAAAGGCTTTCTTCCCCGGCAAAGTCAGCGGCTGCAGGCATCGGCAGCGCGATCCTTCGCTCATTCTCTTTTAAGGCTTTCACAGATAACTTGATAACAATGTTGCAATTCTGAGCAATTCTGGCTCTTTTTACAAAGGAAAGGAAGCGAACCTGCTGCATTTCTCAGATGTGTAAATGCTTTTTGGCTGTGTGTGCAGGCAAGCAATCCCCACCCCTTTTGCCACGGAGCGTCCTCAAGGCAGATGTAGCGAGCAAAACCTGCGATTCGCCGAAAGAGCGCTGGAACTCTTCTTTAAAGTGCACGTATTTTATCGCGGGTGTCTCACTTTCCTAAGCTCCCTAAGCGCCTTGTAAAGCCTGGAATGGGGCCGCTCAGAGGCAAAAGAAGAGTTCCAGCAGACTTTCAATTGCATGGGGACAGGGCCCAAGAGGCATCTGACTGCCACTAGAGTGGTTAAGAATGGCTGTAGAGAAGTAAGATAAAAACAAATATTTGTCACAGAGTTCAGCATCTAGGTAATTGCAATTCTTAAAATAAAACCATTTTTATCATTCATCTTAAAGGTCTTGCCTACACACAAGTATGATGAAATATGTTAAATCACAAGCAGTCAGAAGCTAAATGTAGTTTACTGCAAGGCAAGAACACATTATCTTGATCATACATCTGAGGCCTTTCCGCATTGCAGCAGAATGACTATAGTGAAGTAAGCCTAGGACACCCGGGGACGGATTCCCCATTCACACTTAGGCAGGAAAGGGATGCATTCCCATGTATTGTCCCTCCCCCAAAAGGGCTGTTGGCTAAAGGGTCCAAAAGGGCCCAATGGCCATGGGGCGGGGCCCACAGCTGTCTGGCAGGGAGAGTGTAGGATGGCCTGGGATGCCTTCGGCCGGGTGTAGAGCACAATTTCATGCTCTACACCAGTGATGGCGAACCTTTTGAGCTTGGCGTGTCAAAATTCGCAAGAAAACCTCGCTTAACTCGGGTGCTGTGTCACTTCTAGAAATATCCATAATTTTGTGATATTTGTAGCTCTAGTAAAAAAGTTATATTTTTGATATATGTATTTTATTAAAAGCAAAAACAAATAATTCTTTACATTACTGACTTTTGTTGCTAAATCTTCAATTGAAAATTGGTATTTCGTACACTTCAAGAACAAGCAAGCACTACAAGTCCAGGTGCCAGGGTGACCATGTGTGTCACCCAAAAGGGCTTGGCGTGTCACCTGTGACACGCGTGTCATAGGTTGGCCATCACCGCTCTACACTCTGGCCATGATTAGGACACCCTGGGACACACCAGGACGGTTCCATACGGAACCGCTCTCCCAATAGAATGAATGGTCTGTCCCAGGGCTGGCCTAATGCTGCTACAGAAGCCCTAGTGCAAATAGGCCTCTGTTTTCTTGCATGCTGATGGTGGTCTGGAAAGCCCATCCCCTCTCCACTTGCCAGCACTCCCTTGTTTGGGGACTTGTAGTTCTATTAACCAATCTCTGAACAAGTTTCTTTCTTTCTTTCTTTCTTTCTTTCTTTCTTTCTTTCTTTCTTTCTTTCTTTCTTTCTTTCTTTCTCGATCTTATTTGCAAATGTACAGAAAGGGAGTTATACACAACCATACCTGGGTGTGGTTCTTCTATATCCTCCTGAGAGATGGTGGTTGAGTGGCTCCCTGGATTCTTATACTCATTGCCACTAAAAGAAGCAAAGTTTGTTTTCAAGAAAGCTTGTTATCATTATTCAAGCCTCATTCCACCAAATGCATGCATCATGTATTGTTCACTTGCTTACAGGGAACACACACACACATAGGTTGTTCCTCTCTCCTGCCAAACGATATACTCAAAAGTTCACTGACTCTCTTCTTCATAGTCCTCAGTCAAAATACTTCCATGTAAGCTTGCTTTCTCTCTCTTTCTCCCAGAGACTTTTATACAGAGAATTTTATGAGTAAAGTTGTTGCAGCACTACAAGGAGAAAAGAAACTTGTTTGGGGAAGGGGGAAACATGAAAGGAAAATGTTTAAAAAATCAAAACTCGGAGCTTGAGATGTTAAAGGGTGTATATATGGCTACTTCCACATAACATGCTTTGATGTGCCGCCATGCAAGGTTGAACTGAGTGATCCAGACCAAGACTAGTTTAGCACTGCCTAATATATTTCATGCATTATGATGGGCAGGGCTGGTACAACTTCAGAAGCCAAATTCAGGCTTCTGAAGTTGCCTACTGGATATTTTTTTAATCAGGTGCCCAGAAATGCTCCTGTTTTCCCATCATTTATGTGTTTGTTCCAGGGATTTCTTGAATATAAAGAATGACAGGAGTAGTTGAATAAATAAAAATTGCCAACATTTGTGCCTTCTGTTTTGCTAGCATATGTTTAATCAGCAAAGAAAATGAAAGACGATCATAATAAAAAGCAGCGAAGAAAGCCATACTTTTGTCAGATGCTGGGATTTTCAATCTCAAAAGAATGCTGTCCTCCACTGATCACACAAGTCCTTTTCTGGCTGGACACAGCCACACATGCAGAGGGTAAGGGAAAGGGAGAGGGTGAGGGTGAATTTGCACAGAATTGCAGACTTTATAAGTGTCTCTCACCTGCCATTAGCACTACCAACACGGTCCTCTGACACCACTTTCTTTTCAGCCACAATATATGTTATGCACCACTGACTTTAAGCCCAGCAAAGTTGAAACCGTAAAGGGTAAAATGGAGGCAACAGCACTGCACATCTGGAAGCAACTGATTCAAGAGAGGATCCAAAGAGAAACAGAGTGATTTACCCATTTGATATTCAATCACCTCCCATAAGAGTGCATGGAGAAGGAAAGCTTGAGACACATTGTGTTGATGTGCCTTCTTATTAGGAGCTGCGGTTGCAAAAGTAGGGACAACATAGGCCCTAAGTCCAAATCTATCTTTGCCATAAGGAAGGAAGGAAAAGGAAGGAAGAAAGGAAGGAAGGAATATCACAGTCTTAATTAACTTTTACACCAGAACAGCAGTATGAGCTATTTGGGAAATTGTGGGCTGCGTGTGGATAAAATCCACTCTGCATAAATTATGTACTTTATACAGCATTTACAAAACATGTGTGGACATTGTTAAATGTCAGCATAATCCACCTAAAAGCACTAATACATTTGGTGTACATTGATTTAGTAAAGGTCTTTGTGGAAGTGGTGTACAAGGGAGGGGGAGTAAAGCTCTTATACAGTACATATGAAAGCTAAGATTTATTTATTTTGTATTTTGACCAAATACTGGTTCTAGAACTTATTAAGGTGTGTCATCTTTTTATATGTATTTTCTAATGTGCCATAGTGATTCTTATTGCACTGATATATACATTATTTTAATCTTTAGCTTTTCAGAGTACTTGGAATAATCTGCTTTTCTGTCCATAGGATTGAAATTAGTGGATTTTTAAAAGTCCTTAATGGAGTTATAATGGAGGGAGAGGACCTGACAGCCAAGGATATCATGCTGGGAAAGAGCACTGGACCTAGCAGTTGACTGCATAGAATTAGTTCTAAAGCAGACAAAATGTGATACTGATGGTTATTATTTGGATGTAAATTAAATAAACTGCATCAGATTGACTTCATTTTGGTCTTAGTGCTGTTGTTACCTAGTCTGCTGGGAAAGCATTTATAGAAGAAAGGTTCAGCTCAGAACAACAGCAACAGTGCAGCATTGCAATTCAGAATGATGAATATTCATCCTGTCCCTGTACAATTGTTGGCCATGGCATTTTTTCCTTCTCTGACAGTTACATAAGAACTCTTTTTCCAGTGTTGAAATGTGCCAATTCTCATACTAAATTTTGCTAGTGGTGAGAGTGAGCCTCTCTAACTACCTTATTTTAGATTGGTCATCTGAAAATGTGACTTGTATATGTCAGGGTATTGAGATGAAATAGTGTAGAAAATGTGAATAGAGAAAAACCTTTCTTGTACAACAGTAGAACTAGAGAATACTCAATGAATCTGATGGGCGGGAGAGTTAGGACCAGCATGGGGAAGCCTCTAAAAGCTATCGGCAAAGAACTGTGCACAGGTAAAGCTTTTAAAGTCATCAGCTAATGTTAATCTAGGTGGGTTGTGGCCCACTCCAGCAGGGCCACTCTTATGTTTTTATGCTTTCTATAGAATAGAACTTGTTGGGTGATGGCAGACAACAGATGTTCATAGTATATTTTCATTTTGTCCATCTTTATTGAATGCCAGTGAAAATCACTCCAGCAACATTTTTTGGTGAATGGAACTAAGATGTTACCGATGCTCCTCTTTCCCATCACTGCTCCACGTGCACTACTGCATGGACAAGGACTTGTTTCTGTATATACTACATTTTAATGATTCGTTTGAGCCTTATTAACTGTGTTCAGTGCAGGTGCCAGCAAGATAACATGCAGTGTGTGTGTGTGCATGTGCCTGCGTGCCATCATTTTATTTGCAAGTGTTATGACTTTCTGCATTTGTAAGATAGTAGTACTGTGCTGTAGTAATATGATAAAAGATCATAACTGTAATGCCAGAAAAGGTTATTTTTAACACTGAAGTCAATACAGCTGTTGCAGCAGTAGCAGCAAAACAATAATGCATCAGGAAGTCTCATGCAAAGGGAGTATTTCAAAGCACTTTGAACAATAGTCCAAGCAAACAAATGCTCTAGACTTCAGTTTGCACAAGCCAGTTGTTAATCTTTTTCAAAGTGTATGAGCTAAGATCACAGTGGGGAAAAGGTTCCTTCTATTGTGTTGATCTATTTCTTTGGTGATTTCATAAGTCATTTCTAGTAACAGGGCACCATAATGTTGTTTTATAGAATTTAATATGACCTTGATGTCCTTGATGGATGGCTAGGATTGCTTTCCTCATAGATCACAAGGAGAAGGGAATCTTTCATCTGAGTATACCTGAGAGGAAGAAAAACCACTTTACAAACTCTCCTTTCCTTAAGCAATAGTCTTGGACAGAACCTGGGGACTTTCTAGAGAATATTACATTTTCACACTGTAGAATGTTCTCATATTTTTCCCTTCCTTTGTTTGCACCTTTAAGAATGATATCAGTGCCAGCTTTTGATAGTTATCATAGGGATGATATTGCACACCCATATCATCCTACATTAGTCATATGCTACCTTGAGTATGGTATCCTGTTTAATTTGCAATACAGCCGACATGAGTAGGAGATGGGAAAATAGTAGAGACTGGAAGAAGTGAAATGTTTAGGCTGCGTTCATCAGTAACAAAAGGGATGGCTCTGAGGCACCTCAGAGAAACCATTCGTGGCTCTCATGTTCCCAACCCTTTCCTAAGGCCCTTTCTGCACTGGGCCTTATTCTGGATTATATCTTGGAATGGGGACCTGCCATCTACATGCTGGTGCAGAGTACTGCAGGCTTCGGATGGGATTTACCATAGTCTACACAAGCATGCAGATGACAGGTCCCTGTTCCTAGATATAATCTGCATTTAGGTCTAGTTGAAAGTTCTTATATTGGAACTTTTAACTATGTACCTTGTTTTAATTTGTATTGTGTCTTTTAATATGTTTTAATCTGTATTTTGTTTTTAATATGTTTTTAATATGTTGTCTGATCCGTTGTTACCCGCCCAGAGACCTTCGGGTATGGGAGGGATAGAAATGGAAATAAATAAATAAATAAATAGTGTGGAAAAGGCCTAATCCAACTTTTACTAGCATAGAAGGTTTAAAATAGTGGAAGGAGCAGACTGGTGTGTCTTGAAGCCTTCTATAAGCTGCCTCAGAAGCACCTCACATGTGGGCTCTCTTGCTTTCACTGTCTTTTGCTGTGTCTGATCACAGCCTTGGTTTGGAAAATACAAGACTGAAGCTGTTTTCAAATTCCTTGTGGGCTATCATAGAGACAAAGGTCTTGTTCTCTATTATTATTTCAAGGGGTATGATGAGGAATGATGGGTATATAGAATTAAGTGAAGAGATATTGTTATTTATTCTATAAAATAGACATCCTAACTGTGAGACCAATAAAACAGCTTGGCCAGTCATTTAGAGAAGTAGATTCTCCTTTACCATTTGTATTTTAGTACAAAAATAACCCAGGGAGTAAGTCTGAAGAGTTGGCTTTTCTAGCCCGCCTTTCTCACCCATTTAAGGTGACTCAACGTGGCTGACAAAGCTCTCTATTCTTCTCCCCACAACAGAACATCCTGTGAGGAGTTGAGGCTGTGAGAGCTCAAAAGAGAGCTGTACTGGCTTTGTGGAAGAGTGTGGAATCAAACCTAGTATTTCCAGATAAGAGTCTGGCTCCTTAACCACTGGACTTAAGGTGAAAAAGAGATGAGAAACTTCAACTGTACACCTATTTTTCATTTCCCTGAACCATGTTTTGACTTGATGCAGATCAAAATACAGTTTTGAGAAACTGGCCATTTCTATGCTGGGTCTTATTCTAGATTATTTCCCAGGCTGCATCCCCAAAAGACTTATTTGCCTCTCTACTGTCCCTCTACTGTCCCTCTATTGAAGTGGACTTTAAAAGTGCCATGCAAATCAGGAATAAGCGTCCGCATGAGGCTCAGCAAAATGCGCGTTTTTAACGCACCTTCCGTCCCCATGGGAGCTGTGTTTTCTTTGCGCACATCTTTATTTTATTTTATTGCTATCCCACCCTATACCCAAAGGTCTCAGAGCAGGTAACAACATCCAGAATCAGACATATATTGAAACAGCAGTATATATTAAAACAGTAACAGTATCTGTAAAGTGGGAAGAGAGAGTATATTCCCATTTAACCAAAGGCCAGGACAAAGAGGTGTTTATTCACTGCTCAGATGATGGCAAGCCTTCTGACTTGCCATGCCTCTGGATTTGTTAAATCTCTATTCAGCATATTATTTCCAAAGGTCTTATGTGTAGAATTCTAAGACGTTTTCGCACGGGGCTGAACGGAACGCGGAAAAGACAGCTGAGGACACGTCATCCGCATTGGCCGCGCGCGGCTTGCGTTCCGACGTGTCCGCAGCTGTCTTTTCCGCGTTCGAAATGTAGAGCACTTCGAAGTGCTCTACACGCGTTCCAACGCGGACGAGCCGCCCGCAGCCGTTCGGGAGAAGAAGCGTTTGCGCCGCTTCTGTCTCCCGAACGCCTGCCGGCTCGCCTCCGACGCCGCGCGGCTTTGACAATCAGCTGTTTGTCAAACAGCTGATTGTCGATCTGCCTCCGCGGCTGTCATCGCGCCCCTTGCCGGCATTTGCCGGCTAAGCCAGCTTCGGGCGCTTTGAGCATTCGCACCCAGACGCTCCGGAACGCGTTTACACGCGTTCTGGCGCGTCTGTGTGTGAACGGGGAAAGCGCCCGAAGCTGGCTTAAGCTTTCCGCCTGAACGCGTTCCGTTTCGAACGCGATTCAGTGCAGAAATGCCTCTGGTCTCCAACTTATATCTTGTTTTATCTGTCATACGAAGTAATTCATCAAGTTGTTCATACACTACCTTGGCATGTTTTTATATATCTATTATGATTTTAGTTGTTTTTATCCTCTGTTATGTGAACTGCTTTCAGATTATGTTTTAATGGGAAGCAGTATATAAATATTTTAAATAAATAAAAATTGGCATATGTTATAAAAACACTAAGATATGCTTAGTTCTAAAATCAGTTTAATCTTCATAGTTCTCCATATTGTCTATGCACCTGTTAAACACACTGTTTTTAACACGATATAGCTCGACAGATGGTCTCAGGTCCTATAAAGCCTGACTGAGCCAGCCTTTTACCACAAATTGTTAAATCTCTGTGATTTTCAAACTCTGAAAAATGCATTTTGCCTGGTTCTTCATTTTTCCCCCCTGCCTTTAATCTTTATTTATACCTGGCATTTTAAAATATGTTGTGATTTTAAACTTTGAAGCATTTTTCATTGCTGGCACTTTTATGTAACAATTTGGGCTTATTATTGGTCACAATCTATTTTTTAATGTTTACAATTAAGTTACTGTTCAAAAAAGACATATGCAAATGGAGAAACAGTAGTCTTGTTGGAAACCTGGATCTAGTGCCGTTGGAAACATGGTTCAGGAACCAGGGCCCTTCTGCACTTGGCCTTATTTTGGACTGTATCTCAGGATAGTGGTCTGTTGTATGCATGCTAATACAGACTCTGGTAGGTCTCACCTGGGGCCTGCTGCAGTCTGCACTAGTGTGCAGATAGCATGCCTCTATTCCAAGATATATCCCAGAATAAGGCCAAGTGCAGAAAGGGCCCATGTCATTCTCCCACCTCCCATGCCTTCCCTAATTCTGTTCTTCATGCCAGTGTTTATTTATAGCCAACTTTTGTATAATGGCATGGTTTGGTTTCTAAAAGTAATGTGCAATGCAAAACTGTGTAATGCATTAAAACAAGAGAAATCCTGTTGAGTCAGACCTGTGAACTTTCAAGCCCAACACCCTATTTTTTACAGTGGTGACCAACAGTGTATGGAAGCTAAAAAAGCAGGGCATAAGTACAGACTTTGTTCTGCTCAAAAGGCTCCTGGCTGTTGGCTCTAGAGGCATGCTGATTCCAGTGCGTGCCTTCTTGAAGTCATGCAGCCACCTAACCTATGATGGCTCTGTCTTCTATGAGTTTATTTAAATCTGATAACCTGGTGGCCAATATTTAACCTGTACTAATGAATTCAAAGATTTAACTGTTAACTTGTGTGTGTGTGTCTTTTTATCTGTTCTGACGGTTCTAATATTAGGGTGCCTCCAGACAGAGAAAGGGAATGCCAGAAATAAAGGAAAAAGTGATTTTGCTTACTGTGGCCTTCTAAACTGTCTGGGACTCCCCCAGCATGTTTTTGACTTACAAGCTGTCTGACAAATTCCTTCTGCATAGCATCTTAAGCCCATCCTTTGTCCCCTTCCTTCCTTCTTTCCTTCCTGCCTTCCTTTTAAGCCAGATTGGTCTTGTTGTTATGGTGTTGGACTCTTACTTGGCAGTCCCCTGGTTTGATTCCATGCTCCTACATGAAGTGAGCTCAGTGACCTTGGCTAGGCACAACCTTCTTTCTGAGCTCTCACAGCCCCACCCACCTCACAGGGAAAAGAACAGGAGGTTTGTCAGCCGCACTGAGTCCCGTTAAGGGTGAGAAAAGTGATTATAAAAGTCAATTCTCCTCCTCTTCTTCTTCTGAACCTGGAAGTCCCTTGTGGCACTGTGCTGAAGGGTTTCTCTAAACAGCTGGTAAATGCAAAAGCTGCCAAATTTAATAATAATAATAATAATAATAATAATAATAATAATAATAATAATAATAATAATAATAATAATAATAATAATAATAATAATAATAATAAAATCTAGTAGTATTTTTACTGCCAGATTAGGCAGCCAATGTACCTCAACAGCCCTGATGTATCTGCTAGCATTTCTCCATGTCTAGTAGTTCCCTCAGTTTCATTGAGTGATGCCTAGTTCTGGAGTTTGGGGAATGGGACAAAAAATCTCCTTATTCACTATGCCTATACCATGCACAGTTTTATATACCACAGTCATGTCTCTCTTGCCTGCTCCCTTTCTAGATTAAAAAAAGCCGGAATCATATCAGTCCTTCTTCCAATAGAAACCTTCTAGACCTTTTTACTATTTTTAATTCACCCCCACCTTAACTTGTTCCAGTTCTGCTTTTTAAAAGATGTGGTGATTAAAACTGTACACAGTATTTCAGGTGAGATAATATTGACATATTGACATAATGCAAGCAATTGCCACTATAACAAAGTGGTGATCATGGGACCTGTGGAAACTCCAGCTACCAGCTTAAGTTAGTACTTCAGATAGGAAAGACTGGGTGCATCTATATTCCACCAAAATGTAATCTCCTGGGGCAACCAACAGAGTAACCATCTACTAAAGCAGGAAAAAGTACAGCTGGATTAATCTCATTGGTGGGACTGCTTTCTCCTCTGTGTGATATGAGGGTGAAATAATGGCCCAAGTTATGTTCTGGGGCCTGCAGTTATGGAACACTTCCAGCTGCACTTCTCCCTGTGCATGATTTTCACAGCTATTTGCAGTTCCCGGTGGTAGTTCTGCCACAAAGACTCAGCCATATCCCTAAGGCTCATGTTACTCTAGTGCCTCCTACCCTGAAGTGAGGGACAAAGTGTAGATGGTACATTAGTCTATCCAAATGAATTAGACCAAGTCAGTTGTGCATCAATCTTTATGCTTTATTTCAGTTTCTTGGATTGTGTTAAACAGCTAAGATCAGCAAAGCCTACCGTAGAAAGCCATGTTTGATAAAGGCTCATTTTGCCAACCATGTAAGAACAAAACCTTGTTAATTACTTTGCTTTTTTTATTCTACTCTGTACCCCAAGGTCTCAGGGAAGATTACAGCAATAAATACAAGAATATAAAAGGAGCACATTAAAAATGATAGTGCCTGAATATGTGAAGCTGTTTCCTTAGTCAAAGGCGAGGGTGAATAGATATGTCTTCACTGATCTCCTGAACATATAAAGCAAAGGTGGTGTCTGCTGCATGTCAAGGGAAAGACTATTCTATAGTCTGGGGCTACCACTGAGTAGGCCCATCTCATGTTGCCACCTCTTTAACTACTGAAGTGGCACAACTAGGAGGGTTTCCCATGCAGAACTTAAGAATTGGGCAGAGCTATGCCATATGAGAGATCACTGTACTACATTTATTCCCAGCACCTATACCAAAAGTCTCAGGGCAGATTATATATTTTGAGCTGATTTAAAAACTGATTAAAATCTAAAGATTATTGAACCATTAGTGTTCCAGCCATAAAAAGCTGTGCCACCTTGTCTCCATTCATAGCAGTAGTAGGTTAACTCAGGCTGCATTCCCACTCATGCTAAAAAGCTATTTCAAACCGATTGGAACTTTCTTTGTCCTCATTGCCAATTTGGTTCAGGTGTTTTTTGAGGAGTAAATAGCTAAAAAACCTGTATTTTCAGCCTCCACCCCCATTTTTGCTCTTCAAACGCTTTATCTTTATTCCATTGGTAACGATACAGCAGTATTGGGGCAGATCTGTGATGAAATGGGTAGGGTTTCTCCCTGCAGGACAGCCCTTTGCCAGATTTAATGTGTCAGATTCCTCTGCAGACCACTTCACACAGTTTCATTTCAGCCACTTCGCGCTGATAAGAAGTAACAATCATACAAGTTTCATTTCCCACCCACGCGCTTCATACTGATAACAAAGTATTCTATTTATATGAATTCAATAGGAGGGACACTGGCTGGTGAGTGAGTGCTGCGTAACATACCACTGCAAAGCAAAGCAGCTGGGAGAAGCACCTCCCCCCCATGCTCCGCTGGTGACTGAGAGCGTGTGTGTGCGGCTGGCCGGCCAAGCAAGTGGGCAAGCAGGCAGCATTCTCTTGCTGTCTCTGCTGTTGCTTTTTCGCTTCTTCGTAAAGCAAAAGGCAGCGGCAGCAGAGCGAGCGCTGTGTCGATCCACACTTCGCCACTCTCTAGAGGAGGAAGTCAGCAGTGGTGGCTTGCTTCACTAGGTGCTTTCCCTTCAAGAGGCCTGCGGGGGAGTGTGCAAGCGAGAGTGTGTGTGTGTGCGTGCGTGCGTGCATGAGTGCTTGGCTCCCTTATTTTTATTTTTATCTTTCCTTCTAAGCAAGTCTGTGATCGGGAGGAAGGACACGGGGCTCGAAATCGAGTGGGCTCTATCTCCCCCCACTTTTTTTTTTTAACAAATCATGATTCTAAGAAGGGCATCCATGGAAGTCTGCAGGAATCAAACAGTGGCAGCAAAAGCAGGAGGGAGGGGGAGCTGGGATTCCCAACCCTTGGCCACATTATTGGATCAAATCCAATTGAGAGGGAGGGGTGGGTAAAGGGTGGGGAGGAAAATCACTTTCCCCAATGTGCTTTTTGGAAGTATTTTCTGTAGGGACATAATTCAGGGTTGACTGCGATTGCCAAATGCGCGTTTGCAAAGGATTTTGTTGTTTTGTTTTTACATCCTTTTTTTTTTTAGCATGAATGGGAACACTGCTTCACAGTGATAATGCGTGCCCCCTTTACTGACACTATTGCAAGGTGCAACTTGATATCCTACATGGTGGTGCCACTGAAAATGGCACCTCTGTGTCTCAAAATGGTGATGCAGATGGTGCCTTTTCCCATAGAAGAACACTTTACCTCCCACATCCACTTAAAATGAAGCTGCCTCCAACTGTAAGTGGAGGCATGGCCATTAATGTACTGTTCATTGGTACATGGGAGAGGGGAGAATTAAAGTATTTTCTTTATTAATCACCTGAAGATATAAAGTATATCCAATGTGCATCAGGAGAGACCATTCCTTAATCTGGAGTGTTTCATGGAAAATGTCCATCTCATGAACTTAGTGCTTAGAAATGGGAAGAGGGGAACTACCATAGGTTTGTCTCCATATGATCCTAACATATGGACAGTCCTGCATGGGAGATGTATGTTAGATACTTACAACCAGGCTATACCTCAGTGATAAACTACGTTAAATCTGCAAAGGAAAGGGAAAATATTTGTGGTTTTGCTTGCTTTATTTACTTATTTGGGAACTGCCAGAGCTGCCCATTAATCAAAATAGCCCTGCATTATGTCTCCCCACCTCATTAGGGATCTTCATCACATTAGCTGTATGGCTCATTTTTCTAGACATACATTTATTATTATTATTTTGAAGCACTACACCTTTGGGCATCAGTCTTTGAACAAGCTGTATGCAAATCACATTTAACGTCAGATCCTATCTTATTATCATGATTTGTTAAGCAACATTAAGCCAGAGTTCTCTGTTTTATATGTAAAGCAGGACTCTGGCCTCTAATACAAGCCACAGTGAATTGCTCTTGTGCTCAGTGAAGATTTCTTCCAGGTAACTGCACCTAAATGAAACCATAATCAACATTGTCACTAGCATTTAAAGAAAAATGTAGGATACCATATCGCCCAGTGTTGACTAATTTATTTTTACCTTTTCCACAGTCAAAGTGCATTTTCATGTGCATGGCTCCAAAATTATCCAATAGTATTTATTGGACATTAAATGTTGTGCAAAAAGCAGGCATGTGTATTTACAAAGGTTTTGTTTTTCATTTATTATTTTGTTCATTCTACTGTAAGACATTAATATTTCTCATTTTTCTTGGAACAGTATTTTGGATCCCCTGATAAAGGTCCTACTTTTAAAAACCTGCCAGAATTGCTCAAAAAGAGCTTTCTTCTTTTTCTTGCGTGTAATTTCCCACTTATTAGAAACCATTATTTGTTGTCCATACAGCATAGCATTTTTTCAGCTGTGTCAGTAATTTTTCTGAGGAAGAAGGAAAAGGAGAAGAAGGCATTAGTTTCAGGGGATAAACACTGATATTATTTAAGTTAGCAAGGCATAATGTGGAGACTATAGAATACTGTACTGCAGGTTGATACAATACTGTGAACACCTGTCCTAGACTATTTTATTTGTACACAAACTCTTCTAATAACTATCATGCTTTCCACCTTTCTAGGCCTTTCCATTTGTGGATCTCAAAGTGGCTTATGAATAGTGGTTTAAGATCTGCAGATCTTCTTTGGGATAGGTAAGGATTATTATTCTCATTTTACAGGTGGGGGAATCATGGACAGAGAGGTTTAGTGAATATTTTCTTCCCTCCTAACACTAAAAAAAGAAGAGAAAACAATACAAGAACAAGAAAGAAAGAGAAAGAAGTAGATCAGATGCATTATCTTCATATCTCCTTGTGTTACGTGTCAGTTTCTTTTCATATAACCTCTCTGACTCTATTTCCCCAACTGTAATGCAAGGATAATAATACAGGCTACAGCAGATTTCTCTACAGGTCCATTTTTGTACCTGTTTGAAAATAAGATGCTTAATGTTAAGTTACCCTTACTCAAGAGTCTTGAACTGAAGCTTGGATAAGAGTTAAATCACTATAATATAGGCACTTGGAAAGAGGCATCATAGTTTTCAGTATTGCCAGTTTCTGGTGCTGGAAATATTTAAATTCAAATAGCTAAATGTACAAACAATTGTATTAAAATTTATGCAAATAGATTTAGGCAGAAAACTTTACTTTTCTCATTATGCAAAAAAAAATATCAGGTAGGCACACATATACCAGTGAAAGCATGCTATTGCAGTTCAGAAAAAGTGATTGGAAACAGGAGGGTTTTGCTCATTACAGATTAACTGTAAGAATCTCTTCTCCATGAATCCCCAAGATCTGCAGGGGTGGTTTACTGTGATGGTTGTGATAATAAAGTAGGCTTTCTCTTACATGAATGATGTGAATTATATGACGGTTGTGATGACAGGGGTGTCTTTATTATGAATGCTTTTAATCAAAATGCAGTTAAATTCAGACCTCATTTTTCAGCCAGATTATATGCACTGAACTGAAATGACAGGCTCACATACTTCAGTTCAACTGATGAATGCCTCACTCTGTCTACTCATTATCTTTACTTTAGCAGGACCAAATATTTATTTATTTATTTATTTAAATTGGTTTACAACAGCCAAGAATACATAGCAGTTTTTTATCTTTATGTAATATAATCAAAAATATAAGTAGTAGCATTTGTTTGACATTTGGAAGTCATTCCATTGCTTTAGTGATTTGATTCTTTCAAATTCTTTTATTTTTAAATTTGATTCCTGTTTTATGATGATAATTATTTGTAATTCTGCATTTGGTTCACCCCTATTTATATCTCCATCATACATAGCCTTAATCTCTACTCATATCAAGTCACGTTTCTATAGGAGTCTCTTATATGAGTCACGGAAATAGTTCATTTATGTTTAAGGATTTCTGGTATTGTTCTCTAGTCACAGGGAAGCTGTTGATTTGTAACTATCTCTTGCAAAGCAAACAAATATATTTACGCAGTTACCTTTTTAAAGGTATCCCTATGAAATTAAGAACTATTTTTCTTAGCATATGTATAGCTATTTTGTAAAAATCCATGCAAGCATGTTTTACTTACATAGCCAGGTCACTGCAACTAATATTATAGATCACCTCTGAAAGATCAGCTGTTGAGTGAACAGCAGATAAGAGAGAGAGAAGGGCTGATTTTCAGATACGTAGCCCAAGATTATGTAGCAGTCTTCTTCCACTTGAGTCTCTTAAAATGGCAATATCCTCTTTACACATCGCCTGCTGTTCCTGCCCATCAAGATCACAGCCAGATAATTTCTGGTGTAATTTTGAAGGGAGGAGAAGTTACCACTTTGCCCTCACATTAAGATGCATCTCTCTCCCTTCGAGAGTCATCAGGTGCGGTCATAATTCTGGAACAAGGGAGGGAGGCTCTCCCTCTGTCACAGTGTAAAAAATCAGCTGATCTTGACTCCCTCCTCCCTAACTCACAATTTCACCTGATTTTGAATTAGGGGAGGGAGACAGAGTTAATTCAGTCTTCTCCTGCCATCACATTCCCACCTTTAAATCTTTCTGGTAGGGGGAGAACAGCTAGGACATGTAAGACTATGGAGGGAGGGTTATATTTTAAATATGATGTACTGTTATATTTTATATATTTTATTTTTACTATTGAGACTTGCTCTGACATCTTTTGGTGAAGGGTGTTATATAAATTCTTTAAATAAATAAGTCATTAAGAACTAATTGTTAAGAATTAGAGTTAAATATATTGCCACTGGAAACCAGGACATCAAAAGTGAAGTTCCAGTCAATGCCTTTTTAATTTCTTAGTAAGTAGAATATTACCTGAGGGTCTCATTTAGACCTTTTTGAAAGCTCATTCTTACATATGGATGGGGCGTAGGCATATGTTTAGGCTAGAATGCTGTACCCATTAGGGATGTGCACAGATATT
This sequence comes from Aspidoscelis tigris stejnegeri, assembly GCA_023333525.1. Lineage (NCBI taxonomy): Eukaryota > Metazoa > Chordata > Lepidosauria > Squamata > Teiidae > Aspidoscelis > Aspidoscelis tigris. Next base: position 54,592,215 of record JALMGA010000006.1, on the reverse strand, counting down.
CAAAAATCTGAAAATCCGATACAAATCTGTTGAATATCAACATTCGAATTCAAATAGGAGTTTTGAAAATCCGAATTAGCACATTCGATCGAATTTCGGATATTTGAGAATCCAATACGGATTTTTTAAATAATTTGACTGAATAGATCCATGTATATCGTATCCGAATATCGTGTTTATTTGCACTTATAATGTGGGATGAAAATGGGGTGCATACAGGATGAAAACAGGATGCACACAAGTTTGAAAATCAGATACGGATGTTGCCAACATTTGTATTTTCAAGTTCAAATCAGATTTTCAGTGGTATGGATCTGGATAATCCGGATTCAAATCGGAATTACAAAATTCTGGATTTTTAAAATTCGAATTGGATCGAATGTTTGAATATTCAAATTGACACAAATTTGAGTACAAAAAACGCATTTGTGCGCAACTCTAGAACCAATCAGTCAGTCAGCTCTGAATGTCATTTTTGGCATATTTAGTGTAGACAAGATACAAGTATATTCTTTTAACAGAAACTTAATAGTTTATAGCTAATTTTCCCAATAGCCTTGTTTTACTTATATGAGAGAATTTGTACTGAGGATAGAACTTCTGCTGCCAGACAAACTTGGAAGGTTTGTTGAAAGATCCATGGTTAAATCTCACACAGATTGTTGAGAAACCAAGATAGTAAATCTATCCAGAGCTGCAACTGTGAGGTGCCTAATTGTGTTAGTCTGTTCAGCAAAATGTTTAAGATATTTAATGTCATATTCTTTATGGACTGGATTGTCAGAAAAAGGATAGGACCTTTAGCCCAGCAGTGCATGGACAGCAACAGGTTTCCCACTCTGATTTATACCATCAGTGAATATAAACCTGGGTGTTTCATCCCCACCCCCACTCCCTGGGTCTTGCTAATGCTGAAGAATGGTTACACATACAACTGGTGAGCCACTTTGGTTTAGTGATTAGGGAGCCAGACTCTTATCTGGGAATAGAGGGTTTGATTCCACCCATTCCCATGAAGCCAGCTGTGTGATCTTGGGCTAGTCACAGCACTTTCTGAGCTCTCACAGCCCCACCTACCTCACAGTGTGTTTTTTTGTGGGGAGAAGAACAGAAGGTTTATCAGCCACTTTGAGTCCCCTTAAGTGGGTGAGAAAAAAGGGGTAGAAAAGCCCATTCTTCTTCTTCTTCTTGCCCCAGTATCCTAGCTGTGGCCATGGATTTTCTTTTTTTTTAAGTTGAGACTCAACCCTGAGAATATCCAATCATGAATCTCCTTAAATCTCTTAAATAAGATCATCTACTGCAACCAGTTGTGTTTTTCCGTAACAATAATGAAGTCCTAAAAGCATATTTAGAGTGAGGTGTCAACAATATGCTGCTGATGCCCAGCCCAGTATTTCCATTTGAATTAGAAAACACTGTTAAGGTCCTGACTGGTATTTGTTGTGATGTGTTGGATGAGGAATCAGTTATCTGAAGCTGAACTTCAAGAAGATGTAGACTTTATGAGTGCTGGGGGTAGGGGATGCCAAGGAGTTTGGAAATTGTCCATTCTGGACAAGGATTTACCGTGTCAGAAGCATTAGGGTATGTAGTTCAGTAGTAGTCTTAGATTGATCTTTGTCAGTGGATGCCCATGTGATCTCTGAGGCTAGAACTATTGTCAGCTATGCTGCCAGTTAGCCAGATATAACCTGACCATTCTTTTAACCTCACCAGTCAAAGTAATCTCTATCCTAGATTTTTGTAATGCACTGTATGCAGGGCTGCTTTGTATCTAATCCTGAAGATATGACATGTGGTGCCCAGATTGTTGAGTGGGATACGTATTCATGAATATACTACACCTGTGCTTAAGTAACTGCACAGTTTGCCAGCTTAAATCAGGTCAGATTTCAAGGTTCTGTCTTTCCAACTCACCAGACAATTTGGGACTGGGTTACTGGTTTCACCTTTCTTGTTGCAGACTTGCAAGATCACTTAGACTGTAATGTGACATCCTCCTGCATCTCCCACAAATCACATGATATCACCCAGCAATTGTCCCCAGCTGGATCTTATTTGTGCTTTTGCCTTCGAGAGTTGTTGCCCACCTTACCACAATCTTTTTAGGCACCTATTGATGACATTTTGTTCAAGGAGGGGGGAAAAAGAATTACTGAAAAACAGAATCCAAATTATGCTTACAGAAAACGTTAAGACCAGCTGCAAATCCCAAAGAATATTAAACAAATAGTTGTATACAGATTTCACATGTAGGTTTACTTAGAGGGATCCTTGCTGCTCACCTAAGCATTCCCAATGTGAGGATTCCCCTATCACCCAATGTTTTTCTTCCTTCTTTCCTTCCTTTTCAAATTGATACTTTATCTTTTTGAGACATGAGACAACAAGTAGTTTAGTAGTATCATAAATATTAAAATAAATATTTGTTAATTCTCATTACTACCTGCAGCACCTTTAGTTCCTCAATTCCATAATCAATTCTCATTGGGTAATACTTAAGAACAGCATTGGAAATCACATGGAGAAAAGCTGCAAATTGCTTTCTTCCCATTGACTTCTGGAAACTTCTACATAGCCACCCTGTGGGATACTGGCAAAAGCTACCATTACATTAATGAGCAAGTCACCCTTGATTTTTTTTTCTTTGATATCTCTACCGTGATTTCCTGATCCAGCAGTAAGTGAAGGAAAAGTCAAGCTGCTTTTGGTCTTCACTCTTTAGCTGTACAAAATCACCTGAACACTGATTCTCCCATATGGCTTTGACTACTTCGATGGGAATGCTTAAATAGAATATTGCAAAAATAAATAAATAAATAACGCTTTAGTAAAACAGACCTTTCCTCTTTGCTTTTTCTACATAGAGTAGAACCACAATGAGAGGAAGCAGATTGCATTTCACTTTGTACTCTCTGTTCAAATAAATAATAAAAAGTCTGCTTGTTTTTAAACTTATTAATCTTTTGTATAGTTTCGGTTTTCATATTGAAGCTATTTGCTGTATCATATTGAGAGCTGCAAAAGCTGAGTAGAATAATTTTATTCCCTCTTTTCTGAACTGATTATCTTATGCTAATATCACAATTTTGTTTTGAAACATCGCTTAGTTTCAATACTAGCTAAAATGTAATCTAGAGCACTGCTGTCAGCACAAAAGATTTGGCTCATAGAATGAGTTTCATGTATTATTATTAATAATAACAATATTAATATTTTAAATTCTACTGCGTAATATGTTTCCCCTTATTTTGTTTTGTAAATCAACAAACTGACATTAACTATTTAACAATACACCTTTGGAGCACATATTACAGTCTTTATTAGATTTAGCTCTTTTTTCTTCTTAAATTATTTTGAGAAACCTTTTAACCATTAATAGGTAGCACAAAAGAAAAATAAAGGGCTTAGTTTAATTAGCACACTAAAATTGCAGTGCTTTTGATGGGGAGAGAAGACTCCAGACTTCTAATCAGCACAATCCTTTGAAATATACTAACTGCAGAGTTTCCATATCGCCTATCATCATTGTACCAGTATTAGATTAGATGTTAAGGTTTTCCTCAACCAATGGAAGGTCTTTCTCTTTCCATCAAAAAGCTTTTATTCACTTTTTTCTCTGTTCTTGAACAGAAGCCCTTGTAGCCCTCTTTCTTGTGTATGCATGTTAGGCTGTGATAACACACACACACACACACACACACACACACACACACACACACACACACACACACAGAGCATCTCTGAGGTGGTTCAAAGATGACTTCAAGGTGGGGTTGTTTGCAACAGCAGTCTGCTAATCCCCCTTCCCCTCTCTAATCATAAAGGTGGATTAGACAAGGCTTGGGAACACAAGCTCAGACTATTTCTCTGATGTGTGCCCATGTTTTTCCATGTGGGGAAAAATAAGCGGACTTGGCTCCAAAAAGGTGACTCAGTCCTGTTTTCATCAGGACTTTTTTTCTCCTCTGGATTTAGGCAGGATAGTCCTCATAAAATCCAGGAATAAGAAATTGCATGGGGATGCTGGGTGCTGAATTTGGATTCGGTTCAGATTAATTACAGTAGCCATGGGGACGATCCTTCTCGAATTCAAATCAAATTTGGATTAGAGTGCCCATGGGGATACACCCAGAGTATGAGTGAGATCAAGAGACCCTTGTTCTGAATCATTGTTAGAGTTGTTAGAGCTGATTAAACAGATCTACAGTTGTGTCAGTGAGGGCTGTCCAGATCACAGAGGTATGCAGAAGGCAAGCTTCTGTTTCCCAGACTTCAAGGGGACCCATTTCAACAGTGCAGCAAAGTTTGATGACAAAATGGGTAGCCCAATGGTTCTGAGACTAGTAACTTACATCCCTAACCCTTCAGAGCCCTCAGAGGCTGGCCCTGAACCTCATGTGACCTTGGTGCTGATGTAGGGCATGTTCTTCCCCAGTGCCTTCATATAGACAGTGCTGCTCCAGACCAGTAAGCCTTGCTGGTCCCGAGCCACAGCACTGGAACAAGGCAAGGTAAGTGCAGAAAGGCTCAAAGAAAGAAAGAAACTGTTGAGGTTGAACCTCTGGATCCATTTCATTGCTCTCAAGGTGAGTCTCTTCTATTTTGCTGCAAGTCATCATGTGTCCATGATGTGATGAGTCATTGAATAATGAGAATATCTATGACATAGAAAAGTACTATTCGTTTTTAAAGTTGTGGTTCACAATAATATAATCTATGAATTTGAAGTTAAGAACCAAGAGTGTTTGGGATACAAAGGAGGACCTAAGGCCTTTTTTTACTTACCTATCTAGGCTGCCATGTATTAGGGCTGGCACACGCCACAGGAAGGCCACTCACATTTTTGGCTGGTGAGGGATGTTTCCATCATCCAGAAATGCAAATGATGCTCCGTGGACCAGCCTGTGTGGTTGCTGTGAAAGCCGGGCTCCTGCCTCCTGGCTGGCTAGCTAGATTGGCCACTGCCCACTGCGTTACACAGTACACGATGCACTGGCAGGCCAGTGCAGAGAGGTGGGACCCAATCCTGGCAACATTTTGGGTCACATGCCCCACTGCCCCCTGTTGATCGGTCCCCAGCCAGCCTGCTGTGGGATGCCAGCGCACGCAAACCTGCCCAGTCGCAGCCGTGTTGTGCCTGTGCAACTCACCAGCAGCCGATCAGTACTGGCATTGTGGCCACACCTACACAAGACACCAGGAATCGGTCCCAACTGGCAACATGGCCGCATATGCACAGACAATGTGCTCCCGGCCCACTGCACGTAGTGAGCTGGACAAACAGCAAATAGTCATGCCACCAGACGCTTGTGGTAAGTCTGTGGTAGAGGTTGGTAATGGTGTAGAGCACAAAAGCATGCTCCACACCTAATCAGCAGTTAGTACATCTCTGGTGACAGTGGGCACATTTCTAGGCTGTAGCAACCTAGTAGGCGTGCATATGCTCTTCACCAGAGCTGTACTAATTGCTTACTTTGATCTCTGAAAAACTTGGCAAAGCAGGGTTACATTCATTTGTCTTATCTTTATATTCCACCCTGTACTCTCAGAACAAATTACAATAAATCCAGTTTTAAAAGTGCCAAGTTTAGATAACTAGAATCCACAAATTGCAGTGGCAGAAAGGGGAGTATCACATGCATGTGAAGGTATTGCTTCTGTTGCAGTTCTCTGAAGCAATCGTACATAAGTCATCAGCTTCATCTTCTCTGCCCAGTATTCACAAGATTTTCCCTTCTGTGCAGTTTTTGATGGTGAAACAGGCTTATTTTATGACTGCAGAAGTTCTCACAGTCTGAAGATTCTTACACCTTCTCTTCTGTGTGAATTGTTCCTGTTGCCATAGTTTTCAGACATCAAAAGTTAGTGTCAAATCACATTGCAGAAGGGAGGCTCCTAGTATGTTTGCTAGTCTGGCATGGCAGTCAGTGTTGAGTCACTCCTAGGTTGTTCAGCATTGCATGGGAATGAGGGTGGAGGAAAAACCCATTGTCTATTAGTCATACATTTTTTAAAAAAATGATTTCAAGACCCCTTTTTCTTTTTTCTCTCACAATGGAAGTTTTAAAAGGAAAAAAAAGCCTGGGTAATCTGGAGGTATGGAAACTTCGAAACTTAGTATATCAGTCTGTGAAACACATAAGTTACTCAGGTTTGATAGTGGCCTTCCTATTGACGTGTTCAGTAGTGACAGGAAGGCAGGCCTGTAGCAAAAGGGCTACAAAGTGATTCTTCCACTCAACCTTGATACCCATAATGCATTTATTGTTCTTTGATCTGACATTGAAGTAAGATTGCCCACATGCTATATGGGCATCAAAAGCAAGTGACAAATGTCATCCAGCTCTTCTACTGCACACCCTGTAATTTTCTAAAATACTTTAAGTGTAGCCGTGCATCTCTAATAAGAAAGTGATTTGGTGGTTTTCCTGAATACTAGTGCAAAATGTGTTTTACCTTTTCTATCAATCTTAGTAATAATAGGTACAGTATATAGACACTACAGCTGGCACATCTGACAACAGGTTTACAAATTTCTTGGCCTTTTTCACCTACCAAAAAAGGTCATCTTTCAACATGAGAGCAAATGTTTGAGTTTGTGTAGCAAGATAAGAACATAAGAGAAGCCTTGCTGGATCAGGCCACAGCCCATCTAGTCCAGCATCCTGTTGCACACAGTGGCCCACCAAATGCTCATGGGCATCTCAAGCAGAGACAAGGACAAACCTTCTCCTGCTCTCGAGTCCCAGCAGATGGCCCTAGAAGCGCCCCATTTCCTCCCCCCCCCCTCAGCCTGAAAGATGCACCTAGGCATTCGTTCTAGTAGCCATTGATACATCTGTCATCCATAAATTTGTCTAACCCTACCTTAAAGCCATCCAGACTGGTAGCTGTCACCACCTCTTCTGGCAGCACATTCCATAGGCCGATGACCCTCTGTGTGAAGAAATACTTCCCCCTGTCAGACCATATTTTCATTTTCTTTCAGTGAATAATAAAATAAATCTAAAAATAAATTGTGTAGAAATTATTTAAATATGTGTGAGATAAAATTGAATTGGTTTATCAGTGCTGCTTGAGCTGCTACATAATCACATTTTCCTGTTGATTTGGGTCGTAACATTCTAGATCAGGATCCTTCAAAGACCCTGAGACTGTGTAGCAGTACTACATACAGTTGACCATACTTACACATGCACATACCCTCAGCTGTACACACACATAAATAATTATTACATTTTCTTGCTTCCAAAGGTGGGGAAATCTGTGTCTAAAACCATCTTTTCATTGTGTTTAAAACCACCTTTGCTTTTAGGGTTCCATCAGGACCCTTTATGCGGTTAATCATTCATATTCCAGCTCCCTTGCTAAACAGCAAGCATCTAATCTGCACCGATAACTGTATTGCTCAGATCATGTTTCTTCCTGTGAAGAGGGAGCGGTTCCAGAGGTAGGGGGCAACGAGTGAAAAGGGGCATAAGAGAGGATGAAATCCTGGGCTGAAAAAGACAGTGAGAACTCACTCAGCACAATGCTTGTGGAGGTTGGTAAAAATGAATTAAAGTAGAAAGATAGGTAGGGGGCAGGTTATGTATGATGCTAAAGGTAAGAACAAGAAGTTAAAGGGAATGAGTAACCAACAGAGGGAATGTAAAAGCAGAAAAAACATGATCAAAATGACACGTCATGGAAATAATTGTAGTGGTCGAGGGGAGAATGAATGTTAAGGGACTGAGGTGAGAGGAAGGGAGACCACAGATAAGAAGATTACAGTAATCAAGATGAGAGATAACTAAAGCATGAGTTAAAGTTATAGCTGAGGAAACTGTAAGATCAGATGTCTAATCTTGGCAATAGTATAAAGAAAAAAATTGGCAGGATTAACTAAGGATGAAGTGTAAGGATCAAAGACAGAAAAGAACTGAAAATAAAGCCAAGGATGCAGGCTTCCTTGACTGGGTAGATATGAACATTACCAACAGAGGTAAAGAAAGAAGAAGAAGATAAGAAGATAAAGAAGAGGTGGGAGGGTTTATTGGAGGAAAAATAATAAATTCTGTCTTGGCCATATTTAACTTTAAACAATGTTGGACCATCCAGTCTGAGATGGCAGATAAGCAAGTTGAGACATGGGGCTTAATGGAAGAAGAGGGAAGAGGACCCGAAAGGTATAACTAGATATTGTTGGCGTACAGATGATACTGTAATCCATGAGATCTAATAAGATTACCAAGAGAAAGAATATGTAGACAAAACAATAGTGGACCAAGAACAGAACCCTGGGGAACACCAACAGAGATTGGTGGAAGATGGGAAGATGATGTTTGGCCCTGGAGGGCCACTGGAAATGGGTGACTGGAGAGAGAGGATGTAAACCAGTTGAGAAGCAGTCGAGAAGCCAAGATTATAGTTATAATAAGATGATCAACTGTATTAAAGGCAGTGGAGAGATCAAGGAGAACAAGAATGGAGTAAGAGCTATGAGCTTTGGCTAGAAGATTGTAATTTTGGTAAGAGTGGTGTCAGTAGAGTGTAATGGACAGAAACCTGACTGAAGGGGAACAAAGAGTGAGAAGGGAGAGAGAAAATTCAGGCAGTGTGAGTAGACTGTGTGCTCTAGGATTTTAGAGAAGAATGGCAATATAGAGATGGGACATAGAGGGAAGGGAAAGGGAGAGAGAAGGTCCCTTTAGAATAGGGATACGACAGTTGGTTTAAACCCAGAGGGAAATAAACTTTTGGAAAGAGATAATTGAAAAATAAAGAGAAAACAAGTGAGAATAACAGGGCCAATAGTAGGTAATAGTCTACAAGGCATAGGGTCAAGAGAGCAAAATTCCGTTATGCATCCCATTAAGATTCTATTTTTTTTCTCTCTCTCCTCCTCCTCCAGTTTGTGAGTAACATTCATATTCTTAGGAGAGATGCTGTGTTTTGCCTCTGAATTTATAAAATTCTATAATCAGTCTTAGGTGTCTCTAGAGCTTGAGTAACAAGTCTGGGGAGATGTTAGCATGCAATTTTAGAGAGTTGTTGTGAGTCAGCCAGATATTTTTGGGCTCAGTATAGCTATTCTTTTTATCACTTGCTAAGCCATAGATAGCTGAGTATCAGAAAAGTATCAATTCAAAGGAAGTCTCCTTTTAGGGGAATATGGACAGTACAAGAAGTGCATTTTCTTTTTCTTGCTAGAAGGGGCCATAGTTTAGTGGTAAAACATCTGCTTCAAATAGAAAAGGACTCAGGTTTAACTTCTAGAGTTTTTATGAAGGATCCACACAATAACTGTTAAAAATAGGGATGTGCACAGATATTCAAAAATCCAATTTGAATTTGACGAAGATTGACATTTGAATTCAAATTGGATTTTCAAAAAATCAGGATTTTTGAATTCGGATTCTCAAAAGTCTAATATGGATTTTCAAGTAATTCAACTGAATTTGTCATTGTATGTCGCATCCGGATATTGGGGCTATTTGCAATTATAATATGGGATGCAAACAGATTTGCATCCCAACATTCATATCACTCAATTCGAATCAGATTTTCAAAAATATGAATTTTCAAATTTTGATTCAAATTGAATATTTGAATATTCAATTTGAATTGAATTTGGATAAAAAAAATTCTTTCCTGCACATCCCTAGTTCATAACTCTGGATAGCAATGCTAAACAAGATAGGCTAGTGATAAAAAGAAAAAATAAGGCAGCTTATAAGGGTAGCTGAAGATTTTTATGAGTGTTAATTCCTCTTGGATGAAGGTATTTTGTGTCTGTCCTTGACTTCTGAAATTGTCAAAGAGAGATATGACTGATATATTCTTTTCCTAGGTTTAGCAGGATAACCCCCAGTTATCATTTTTGTAAGCCGAGTATCACTGATGAGAAATTACACCTATACTGCTCATTAATAACTATACATGCAGCTGAATACAATCAAAGTTGTTCTGAAAAAATCTTCTAATGTTTAAATGTTATTGGAAGTGAATTGTATGAAAATAGAAACAAAGAATGAACTTAGTGTACAGTGTTATGCTTCATGTTGCATTGATTTTTAGTGAGGAAGGACTGAACATACACTTCATTCTGAACTGGCATAAACAAGCTGAACTTGTACTAAAACTGTTGTAGAAGTTTATTGGTGAGTCCAGGGCACCCTGAACGTCAGAAAAAAAAGGGGAGAGAAGGAGCGGTTCTTATTGGAGTCTCACTTTGATCTGTACAGACATCATTTTGATACTTTTGACCCTAATCATAGTTCAGCAAGGCCAAAGATGTGGCTTTAGTTGGAGCCTCCTGTACCTTTTCCCACTATCCTGCCATTCTACTGTACATGTCAGCAACTATGAAAATGGAGCACCAAACCTTGGATTGTAATGCTTTTTATTCATAACTATACAAGAGTGCCTCTAGACGGGGTCAAAATCCCTTAATTATTTAGTAATTGTACCTGATCTGCCAGATATGATCATGTTCCTAGTACAGTCCTAGAAAATAGACTTTATTTCTTGGGTTATCATAATTCAAGCAAAACTATAATGCAATAGCCTGTTATTCTGTAACCACAACACTCTGAAGTACTGCATGAGAAATAATAGAGTCGGCATGAAGAATAATTCACATGATACTATTGGTCACCTGTATAGCATGATGGGGTGGTTAAGCCATGTAGAAAGTAAATCTTGCAGTTGTAACATCACTTTGCTGCTGCGGCAAATGCTAAAACACAAAGTATTGATCTAATGTCTAGACAATGTGTGATAATCCTGGATGAGCTGATAAGAATTCATTGTGCTTTTATCACAGAAGTCTTTTTTTTTCTTTTTCCCACAGCACGGAAAAGGATATGCTAGTCAATTCTACGGGACTTAACCTGAAGCAGCATGATTTGCACAAAAAAGTCGACCAACAAAAGCATCAACTTTTCAACTTCATTATCTTGGCCATCCAATTCTGTGTTCACTGAAGATTTATTGTGCTGTTGAAGACATCGTGGCCAATAAGAGGACCTAATTGCTCTCAGCAGGCCTGAGAAATGAGTTGAAATGTATGGAACTGTAGAAACTTCAAGAGGCAACTGTTTTTGCCTCTCTGATCAGTGTGTGCCTGTTTACAGCACTATATAGCTCTCTCTTTCTCTTTCGCTCTCCAAAACGTCACTGAGCCCTTTAGATGTTTATATTCGCCACAAGAAGCCAATCGTACAGATTTTAAAAAAAGGAAACGTGCATTATAAATGCAATATCACTGTTTTAAACTTGACTGTTTTATATTATTTTTGTGTGATCAAGTGTCCCCCAAACTATTCCAACTTTACAAAAGAAATTGTGAATCATGTTCTTTTCACCCGTGGGTCATGAAAATGTTGTTAATCTGCAGACCCACAAAATATCAAAGACATTCTGTAGTTTATACACCGTGTTGCAAAGTGTTTACTGTACTATTTCAAAGCTTCGAAATAAATATAAAATATATATATTATATTACATATAATTTTCCGGGAAACGTGGTAGCATTTAGTTGATTTTAAAATGAATTCATAGAGTCCACACCATACACTAAAGTGAAAAGGTAATTCAGGGTCCTTAAATCATCCTTGCCTAAAATAAAATAAATCTTTAATAATACTTCCCCAATTTTTGTACTTTGGTCAATCCTGTCTGTCCTTGTTTAAAAAAACAAAAACATAAAGAAAAAAGAGCTGTAAGCAACAACATTTCTTTTTCTGAAAGTTGTACTGAATTTTCAATGCCAAAGATACAGCTGTCAATAATTATGAAAATGAGCACTGACTATGTACTATCAAAGTATATATTTCAACCTCCATTATTCTGATTCTATGTCTATGGCTTTTAATTTAGAATCAAAAAAAAGATTTTTTTTTTTTATAAAGGTTCTAAACTCACATGTATATGTTGTTAAAGACTACACTGGTTGTCTGTACATTTTGCAATATAAAATACAATGTAAGTGGAGATAACTATTTTAAAGAAATCTTCCTGCCCCTGAACTCATAGCTGACAAAATTCATCCTTTGACATAGTTTTGTGCAAATACATATTTTCATGCTGACTTGCAGTGTTTTTTGAGGAAAGCTCATCACAAAATTATACATGTTGCCAATACATTAACTGGGAATTCTCTCTTTAATACAAAAAAGAATTGGAAGTTAGGAATAGTCAGTACCAGCTTCACTGTTAGTCTCTTATTCAGCATCTTTATGGAAATTTCATGGTTTGAAAAGACTTTTTATTAGGAAAAAAACATTGTCAAAATCAAATCTTACAAAGTAAAAGTTTACTTTCATGACTGTTAATAGTAAGTATGGTTGAGAAACTTAAATACAGTACACTTGTTTCTGTTACAATTCTGCTTTTATAAGGCTGCCTGTTAAATGTTGAAAATAATCTAGAAGTCCATGTCCACAATAATAGTTGTAAAATAATGGGTGCAGCACCACTTTAAATAAGTGGAAAGTGTCCCTTTTTGTTTGTTTGTTTGTTTGTTTAAAGCTTTGGATAACACCCAGGGACCAGAAATTTACTTCCTTGTTCACTTGGAATACTGTTCACAGGGTAACATATGACACGGTATAAGTAAGGGTGGAGAAAGTGACCCTTAATTTTTTTTAAATAAGTTTTAAAAGTGATGTTATACGTGATGTTTGGAACTGAGGCTCTATACATACAGCAATGCCTGTACACATATTTAAAATAGGTGCATACAACTTTCCAACTCACTCCATTTGAGGGGAACCTTATTAATATCATCTTTTTATTTCCATATATGTGTGCAGATGAGCCCCAGTGTCCACAAATTGTTCTATATGTGACCTACTATCTAGAATAACGGTAGGACTTTGTTCCATAAATAATTTTCTACTATACCAATTACTATGTATGGGAGTTGTATGTACAAAAGTTGAATTATAAATAATGTTAGCTTCCAAAGTCTAAACTCTCTCTCTCACACCCACACACATACAGAATATCAAACAAAACAAAATATCCTGCTAAATTTTTTGATGCATATTTCTAAATTATTTATATATTGAAAGGAATTTCATGGATCCTTTTAACTATGTATGTTATATATGAATCACAGGAAAAAAAGCACAGAAAATAAGAAATAATTTAAGCAAACACAGCTGTAAAACCTTCTTTAGCTTTAGGTAATGGGAGTTGTGGTCACCTCTATGCCTTGTTAGTTTTACTGGGGGAAGGAAAATTGGTTATTTTAGTAATGAAATGTGTGAAGGCTATTTCATTTGAAGACGTCTGTCAACTTGTTGGTGCTTTTAAGGCAAGATATTGAAAAATCCCTCCTGGAATTGGTTTTGCTTTATTTCTATAACCTCTCTATAAGGAGGTATATACTGTAAATTAGGGTTGTTTCTAGTCCTGTGGAGAAAAAAAAGCAAAACAAAACAAAATCTTTTTATAGACTATTAAAGGTGTTTTTATTTACTGAAAATCTCCCTCAAATTTTGCATGAAACTTTTTTGGGGTAATAATAGTTTTATTTCATCTGTCTACTCTAGGCTATATCTCCCCTATTTATCTGTATTACATGTATTGGACAAACACGTGCATTGATTAATTCTGTGCTTTAACTTTTCCTTATTCTCCCATTGCAAAACACCTAGGCCAGGAGTAGGCTTATCTGAAAAACATAACCAACTTAAGCTGTCCTTTGGGTGGGTGGGTTATTAACTGCATATACAGATGTTGATTTTTAGAATGGGAAAGCAATCAAGAACAACTCTGGATTCTTTTCTATTCATCAGGAGAAAGAAATATTAGCCATTACCTTTGATTTGCAGTATAAGAATAATTATGGTGAATATTTTGGTGGAACATTTGGATTACAATTCATGGTACTACATTAGAATGATGCTGAAAAACTTTAAAACAACAAAAGTTAGGGTTTTCTTGTAAAATCCAGGTTATTTTTATGTCTATAATAAAAGTGTAGAAAAGGACATTTCTGCAGGTGACACTTGTAATCCAGGCAACATTTGCTAAAATCTCCACTTTGAAACCTTAAAGATATAGAAATCTCATCTGACACTCTTTTTCTCTACCAAAGAAAATAAGTAAGAAAGAACACCAGTATCACACTTCCTGGCAACATAGCCATGTAAAAATATGGTGTGTAAATGGATTTTGGAATATTGTTTAGCTTGAATATTTAATAATTCAGTCAATATAAATGTTAGGTTTTTTGGCTTGACGCATTGCTGTTAGAGGCATAAAAGACACTGAAATTTTTCCTTTTTTGTTCTTTTAATACTATCTTGGTTAGAATTATATTTTTTTGTTATTCCTAATTCATTCAGCCCATAGATTTTGGGCATTTCTTGCACCAAATCAGCATATTCTGATGCAGTGAGTGGAGTTGCCAAGTTTAGCAGCTCAGGATGCAATTCTAAAGGAGCTATCTTAATCCTGATCAATATAATCCAGTTGAAGTTAACTGAGCCTACTAGCTTTTTAAATACCAAACCTTTTCTGCAGTTATAGAATTGTCCAAATTCCCATGAATATAGTTCTGCTGCTGAAACTGAGCAAGATGAAGATGGCTGAATGAGAGACCTGAAAGTAAAACGAAAGCTGTTCTGGATTATTTGAAGACACTGCAGGGTTGAAATTTCCCAGGTATGGAAATTTTAAAAAGTTATAATCTGGGAAAAGTTGGGAAATAATGAACCTAATTTAGTGTACCTATTTTTGAAATAATTTTCATTAATTTGTAAGATGACATTTCAAACATTTCATCAAAATTCGTATGTTTATCTAAATAAACTCAAAGGTGATTCTTTTTAAGTACAAGATTAGATTTTTAATTTAAAATTGAGGATTCTTCCCTGGATGATGATGAGTCATGGTTCAGCTTCTATTCTGGATTCTGCAGATTATGTAGAATGGTTTTTAAATCTGCAACATAAGGCTGCAATCACTCAACAGTTTTTTTGGTATTGTTGGCTCAAGGACTGCCCCATCTATAGATGCGCTAAAAAAAAAAATCTATCACACATATTTTAAAACTGAGTAAGCCTCTTATCTCCCTTTGTCATCTTTTGTGCCTCACTTCCTTACTTTCTAATTGGATTGGCCACCACTGCCTTATTTTCCATGGACCTGATTGGTTGGTGGTGAGAGCTGGCTGCTATTGGCTATTGTAGCTTGTAGCCTGCCACCTAATCTGTCCCAAACTGAAACTTGCCTTGAGAATCATTTACTTGTGACTGAAAAAAGGGCACACAATGAGAGTCTTCTGAATGAGGTAAAGGGTTATTTTATATTTTACATTTGTCCCTTGAACTCCAAATGCACCTGACGGGCATTCACAAACGACATGTCTGAACATACCCATAAGTCTCGCCATTCTCCTTTACTTCATTCAGCAAGCTTCCCTGGATCCGGAGGAAATATATTATGGAAGAGTCTCCAAATCAAAGTGGAAAGTTCTCAGTTATAAAAAGCAGAAAATTGTCAGTTTCTGGGATTATGATTTCTTTTCCTGTTGATATTCTGAGAAACTGTAAATAAATACACTTTGACATTTAGCAGTATAGGAAGCTGCTTTATTGTGTAACAGAATATGACCATCTCCATTATATCCCATTATTAAATGTACACTCACCATGTAATGACCCTTAAATGAAATGTAACATAAGTAAGATTAATCCCTTGAACTCTACTTTTTAAATTGTTAACTCAGTTAATAGAGTAAATACCACTAAAAAGCTCAGGAAATTCTTCTGTGTACACATTTTAAAGATTAAATTGAAAATGTTCTGTATACACAAGGTCACCTACTCATACCCAGTTGCTAGTGGAGAAATCAGAACTCCTCTGGATTCTTCCTCCCAGCCCATGATTTACCTGTTCTAAATAGAGTTTAATATTTAAGATATACACCATACTCAAGAGCAACATTTTGCTCAATCGCAGAGCATACACTTTGCTCAAAAAACAGAAGAAGCATCAAACCAGAAATTTCCAAGCAGAGATGCATGAGCTGCTGAAGTCACTCTGCTGGCAATGTCACACATCTGTAGTGCTCCTTGATATGGTCTTTTGTATTCAACAAAGTACAGAGGGTTCCTTGTCATTATTCTTTCTTCTTAGGTAAGGATGCCTCAAACTGTATTGACTATGTAGCATGGGCCTTTTCACACTTAACTTCTGTGGGATAGAAATTAAGTATAGGGGTGGTGGTTGGCATTCATGCTGCAGATGCTGGCCCTGTCCAAAACTCACCTGGAACTTGCAAGCCTAAGTGCAAATGCTGTCATCTGGCAGCATCCACCTCATCACAACAATGGCCATGTCTGCCAGGCTGTTGTTACACTGACTGGGTGGCATCGTGTGTGACTGCACAGCTGCAGCCATGATGTGCCATCCCCATGCAGCCTTCACACGGAAGTAGTGTGAAGGCTGTGTTTTGGGCTGTAATAGGAACACTGTTGGCACTCCTAGTATAGCGGTGGAGGAGCTTTTACTAGGCTCAGCTATCAAACATGGGGATGGCAACGGAAGCTGGGAGCTGTTCCAAGATGGAAGTATGGATGCTTCATTCCAGAGGGTCTCCCTCCATCCCGGAGGTCCAAGTGCAAAAATGTCCCATCTCTAGACTCTTAGTACCTAGATACCTAAGTACTTAAATAAGAAGTGACAGAATACCATAGTAGTAGAGCCCCTGTCTTCCATGCAGAAAGTTCTGAGTTTAATCCTGAACATCTCCTTTGTTCTTTTTGTCCTTTTGGTACCTTTTACATAAATTCCCGTATACATCCAGGTAGTCACCAAGAGTTAAAAGATTCCAGGGTATCTTTACGTTTACCTCTTCTGAGGATCTGCTAGGGATTGACTTGAGTTCTAGCTTCTTTCATTCTGTATTATTTATAAGTGACTAGTATATTTTTAGTAACGTTCCCCATAAACTACAAGTCACTACAGAATTAGTTGTGAATCCAAAATCTCCTCTCTAGTGATCTGCATACACACACCTATCTGTGAGAGTTTTCAGCAAGCTAACGGATGTGCAGAGATAATACTCAAACCTAAACTTAAAATGAAAATGTGCATAACAAGCAGCTCTGTTTCTACTTAGGAAGATGTAAGATTTTGACTGCCTTATTGAAATTATATATTAAAAATCAATTTCAGCCTAGCTCTGCCCAACTAACATTCCTATTAATTTCAAGATGCTTGATCAGGAGCAGTTTTTCGAGAGTCGGGCAGAGTAGAGTTCACTGGAAATTATGAGCACTTGTGAGCACCACTGTACTAGCTTCATTAGAATCGCCTAAAGTTCAGCAAATCATCCTTTGATCCAACTCATTCATATGAAAATGGCTGTTTAGTCTAGTGGGCCAGTTTGGTCTAGTGGTTAGGGACCCGGACTCTTATCTGGGAATACCAGGTTTGATTCCACGCTTCTCCATGAAGCCACTGGGTGACCTTGGCCTAGTCACAACTGTCTTCTGAGATCTCACAGCCCCATCAACCTCACAGGGCATTCTGTTGTGGGGAGAAGAATAGCAGGGTAGAAAAGTCAACCTTCTTTATTAATGAGCACTTTTATATTTGAATGTGCAGAATTGTAAGTTATAGATATTTTGTGCTCACTGCTGCAGACTGTGGTGCTCTGTCAATGGGGCCATACTCACTCAGGTTAGTATTTAACACACACACACTTTGTATTAAGTGACCCAGCTTCACTAATTCCAGATGGACCCACAATAACCACTCCCTCTGGATGCTGTGTTTTGCACTATAGGAAAATGCCTCTATACAGCATAAGATGCTTCTGGAACCTCCCCAACATTACACTTGCTATCATCCCAAAGCACCAACTAAACTAGAAATTAGAGGGGCAAAGTCTCCCCACTGAAATCTTTTCTGGTCCTTCTGTTCTGTTGGAGAAAGATAGCAGAGGAGAACCATTCTTGCAAACCAAGTTCTCCCTTTTGCAGGATGACAAGGGGGCAGCAAAGAAGATAAAATCCTAGATGTAAGGGCTGCCTCCTTGTCATCCTGCAAAAGGGAGAACTTGGTTTGCAAGAATGGTTCTCCTCTGCTATCTTTCTCCAACAGAACAGAAGGACCAGAAAAGATTCCAGTGGTGAGACTTCGCCCCTCTAATTTCTAGTTTAGTTGGTGCTTTGGGATGATAGCAAGTGTAAGGTTGGGAAGCTTTGTGAGTGACAATAAGGAACCTGCATTTACAATAATAGTTTAGACCATTTGACAACTAGACAAAGAGCTTGAACAGCTAGGTTCGGTTGTAGGCTTCGCTGGGATTCTTTGGTAGCCTGTAGTGGGGAATTCATCAATTTTCCACACTGCTTCTTGAAACACAAAAAGCCTTGCATTGCATTGGATACAGGAAAAATTATGTCCTTTTTAAATCCTCCTTGCTGAGGGAGGTCCATACCCCCTTGCAAAATCTTTTGAGAGCATCCTTGGGTATTCTAGTTCAGACCCTGAATTGGAGAAGCAGGCTTCTATTTACCTGCCTGGTAAGAGACCAGAGGGCAAGGTCTACCTATGGGAATAAGTGGAAATTTCTTTCCAACTATGCCTTTCTAAGGGATAGATTTGACACACAGGCCCCAGGATCCTAAGTACATCACTCAGGAAAAAAACAACAAAACTGCAAATGGTGTCTTTTCTGGTTGCGTTTGCAGCTTAGAATAGCTTAAAAATAACTCTTCACATTGAAGAAAGTGTAAGCCATTTTCTCTGTTTCTATTGTGTGCTGTCATCAGCCCCTGTCAGGTTCTAGTGCCACTAAAAGGGCTACATAATTTGAAACTTCTAGAAAAAGAGAAATCAGGCCCAAGCTACCAAGATGGTCAGTGGAATTCTCTAGACAGTCTTTAGTCTTATTCTTTACCCTTGCTCAGCTGTCTTCCTTTTCGAGAAAGCGGCATTCACCCCAACCAAATATCCATCTGAATTGCCAACCTGTGCTTTATCCATTGAAAAGTATCAAGCAGTGTTTGACTGACAGGTTAATTATAATCCTTTTCTCTCAGCCTGTGAAGACTGCTGTTTCCAATGTTGGACTTACATTTCTATATTGGTTTCAATTGTGCTTCATTAAAAAAAATTTTTTTTACTGATATTTTCTCAATAATTTTTTTTTTAAAAAAACCTTTTGTTAGAAACTCCACAAATGTTTGGATTTCCTCTTTGTTCCCTCTTTCTTCAGAATTCATGACAACTAGTTGACCATTATACCAATCCCATACACTCTGAAATCCAACTGGTGTGAACTGAAAGCTAAATTTTCCCACTAGAAACCTATTCCCGTAACACCATTTCATAATCAGCTGTGACTTTACTGGTTCTTGCTGTACCAAATGAGAAATCAACTTTCTAAAGACATGGTTATTTGCTGTAGTCAGAGTAAAACACTGGCAGCCACTGGTATACATGACTAATACAAGTTGAATAACCTGGGTGTGTGGTACAAGTGGTCCAACAAGTTTCAACTTGTTAGTACCATAAGTCACAAGCCTTTTTACGAGTTTTGCAATCCTGCCTTTCTTACTAATCTGATATTATGTCTTTTGGTGTAAAAAGGGTTCATTCAAGGCCTTGTCTACACTCCTGAGCTTTTGTTCTACATAGCTACATTTTTGCGTCACACAGAAGAACAAATGTTGACAGCTTTCTTGAACTGAAATGGTTTTAGAATTTGATAATAAAGTTCACAGGAGTTTGTCTGAAAAAGAAAAATATAGTTGTGTGACTACAATATCCTGAAAGGAGCAGATACTAACTACTGGGCAAAAAGTGTGCGGAAATTTGAGCATATACAAGTTATATATTATTTCAGTTTGCTAAACTGTAGTGTGTACAAACCATAGTTAAATAATCTGATATAATCCCATGAACACTAAAATTCTTTAACTTATGACTTTTTATGGCATGTTAGACCTGCTGATATTTTGTAAAATTGGAACTTCACTGTGCAATTTTCAGCACTACTTATGTTAGACGTTGCTCATCATCCTGTTTTCTAATAGTCAAACTCGTGCTGGCCTGCAGTTTGCATCACCTGTACAATGTTCTCATCAAATTGCAAGCCCCCATATATCTTCAATTTGTTGCAGATTTTCCCTTATCAAAATAAGTCCAAAAATTAGGGTTCATCTATGTAATTAGTGGTAAATGAGTTATAATCAGCAGTCTAATGCAATTACCTCAGGTCAGAACATAGGATTAGAAAAATACTAATTAGGAAGAAATACTGTTCTATTGAAAAACTTCAGTTTAACTTGAAACACATTTTTTTGATCATAAAGATCAATGAAGTCCCAATAGATGTGGATATACTACTATATATTTCAAAAAGTGTTAGCATTATGTAATATTTTCTAAAATTCCTCATGGTAGCTAGTAATATGCAACAAACCCTTGAAATGCCAAGAATTGGTATATGCTAGTTTAGTGGAATTCTTTGTAGTGCACAGTGTGACCCTATTTTCCTCTTTGAGCCAGCACAATTTAGATCAGACCAAGGAGGGATTTGATGCCATGCTGTGATTTCAAAAAATGCAATCTGACGCAAACCAGTTCCTGACATTTGTATCACTAGCCCCTGCAGAAAATCCTAGGTTAGTTTTTAAAAATCCCTAACTTGATGGCTAGAAGTATGCAAGTGTATTGCTAGCTGAGCCACAGGGGTCAGGGTGGGGGTGGGGAGAGGACTTTCCCTTGTGGCTACTCACTTTGCTTAACTTGACAGGGACACACAGGTTAATGCTTCTTGTGACAGATATAGGTAATTAGTAGGGAGGTATGGAACCAGTTACTCTTTTACAAAATCTGTTTCTGAATGATTTAGAGCTTCAAAACGTCAGCCTAGTGCTTGAACTTAGGCCTGAACAGGGAGCCACTGCAACTGATGTAGCAATTGTGTGATGCATTAAAAATTCCTAGGCCCTTTCTGCACTCACCTGGGCCGCCTCCAGACTTGCAGAATAAATCCACAGGTAAAGTGAAAAGCGCAGCTTACCTGCTGTGCAGTGACGACTGGCTGTCCTGACTTGAAAGGAAGCTCCATAGCTTCCAATTGGAAGCTACGAGAGCTGAGTCGGTGTGCGCAGTAACACAGGCAGCCAATACCATTTGAGCTGCCATCCTGCTCTCATTCTGTGGGAAAATTCAAATTTTGTTTCAACTGTGCAGCAAATGTCCTTAGATCAGCTTTAAGGTAAGTGCGCAGCAGCGATCAGATAATGTGACATCATGATGATGCATCAATCATTGTGTGTGACACCCCGATTGTGACTAAGTGTTCCACTGCACAGTATAAACAAATCTGGACGCAGCCCTGGTTTTGATCCAGATCAGTAAATCTAAGTTAATTGGACCTATTGATCTGGATCATGGGACACATGAGCTGGGTAAGTGCCATCTGCACTGATAGTGCTGATTCAGACCACAGCCTCTCATCTCTCTGAAGCTTAGCCTGATGTGTGTGTGTGCACTATGACACAGTAATTAATAGCAACCCCCCCCCCCCAATGGCATGGAACTTTTGTTCCTAGCCATAGGGCTTGAAAGTATGCTTTTTGGTGGCCTGCTATGGCACACCACAGAATAACAGCCACTGTAGTTCATCTGTAGCCCTGATTTCATGTGTCTACAGCAGTTTTGCATTTAGGACCTCTTAATCCTGATCTGGCTATCTCTTGCACAGATGGATAAATTTCATTGAAGCAGCATACACTAGTATAGTTAACAAATCAAACCTCCTGAAGTGTAGTCATTATATCTGAACCCCAAGGACATGTACTGAGCTCATTTCAGTGTCACCCCTCATCCAGTATTTCTATGGAAATTCTTACTCAGTTCAATGGCTGCTGAATTCTTCAGCAAGCTTGCTAAAATTGTCTTTTCATGCTATGACCTTGAAAAGGCTCAGCAAGAGATAACACCTCAGTCTCCACTGATTGAGAAACTGCTGCTAGATTTTTGCTAGCACACAGTGTTTTCCAATTAGTAGAATTTACAGCTGGCGCACTGAAGTCTAGAAATTTCCCATCACTCATGTGCAGTGTCTTTCCATGAATATGATAGTATGGTCTGATCCTTTTTGATTATGTTATATGGTGCTATCAAATAGTTGCCACTACGGCACAAGCATTCATCTGCGAGCAGGCATTTTACGTGGTTGTCAACAGCAATACATGAGGGTATCTACATGGGTGGCCAGAAGAGGTGACACTCTTTCAGAGCATCTTAGTAAATTCCCTGAATTTTGTTTTGATCCACACTGGCTTAACAATGACAACAACAGTAATAATAAAAGCAATCCAAGACATAAGCTGTTTCAGCACGGGGCCTGAGGACCCCGTTAGGACCCTGATAGGAACACATTTGGTACAGATCCTCTTTATACCTTCCACACAGATGACCACTTAAGGACCCTATTAGGATCCCATTTGGAATGCATTGTCTGCACGAGTGCTATCAAATTCCGGATTCAATGGGATCTTTGGGCCCTTAAATCTGGATTAACTCTAGACCCCTTTAATTGTGTCTTCAATCCAGTCTGTGCCATGAAGACTGGATAACACACCATGCTTCTTTGCATATACTGGGCCAGTGGGGTCCTGGGGTGGGCCTAGAGGCCATCATTTTCAGCAGGGCAGCTCCAGGTCCATCCTTCAACACACACACTGTATAGGCAGCTACGAAACCATGTCTCTTTGCCACGCCCACTGTAACTGGAAGTGACCCCTGCCCTGACTGATGACTACTGGGGCTATTTATGTTGTGCTCCTGGCAGACTTTCCTGCTCGGGCTTAATTGGAGCCTTGGGATGGGTGCTACTGCATCTGCATGGCAGCCCTGTTTAGCACCCATTGTGATCGGGCGCTAAATGCCCCGTGCATATGTATGGGGTCCTAGCCATCATACAGAACTACTTGGACCAGATTCCCTAAGGACCAGATCCCAAAGATCCAGGTCACCTTAATCCGGATTAAATGAGGTAAGTGTGGAAACTGCCTTGCTTCCAATTGCAACTGTGGCTCTCCCTCTACTGTTTCCTTGGTTCTGGTTGTGCGATTTCACCAATTATTAAAACACTTGTGTATATATTGTGGTGTCATTGCAAGGAACATGCAGGTATCAGTGTGGTAGCTAAAGGTACTATCTGGCAATACAGTTGAGAAAAGTGCTTAAGCAATCAAATATGTATGTAGTCATTTACAATTCTACATCTCTTTTTCAATTTCTTGGTAAAAGAAGTTCTTTGCATTTGGCTGAGGTTTTGCTCACAGGTAGAAGAAAAGAAAAGCAGGTGAAAAGCTTGTGGCATTCATGTTGTCATCCTGCCTCTAATCAACATTTTCTAACCTAGAATGAAGATGAAAGGGGGAAGGGGCAGCGTGCCATGTGTTTAATTCCACTTGTGAACCATCTCTAAGCCATCTGCTTTTATTCAATGTGTGTGCCTACAGACCTGTCCTAATCTTATGAGGTGCACTAAAGTCAGGGCAGTTCCACATGTCACCTCCCATCTCTGCTGACCTGTTTGAACTTACCCAACTGGTATTGTATAATAATGCCGTGCCAGTCAAGTGTAGATCAAGTCCAGGGAGAGGTATCCACACATCAAGCACCACAAAACTCCCAAACTGTATCACCAGCACTTGAAGTGCCGATAATCACCATGGCAATGGCTATGAAAACATCTGGGATGCACCCAGACACTGGGCAAATTCACAGGGGACAGGAAAAGTGAACTTGCCCAGGCATGAACCAGCATTTGCACTTATGAATGCTAGTACATGCCATCCCACTCCCCATGCGTTCAGACATTTCCAGTGCAAGTAGTGTCAGAGTGCCATCATCTTTGTGTCCTGGGAATGACACCAGTACACATGCACCGATGCCACCACTGGGGAACCTTGATGTGCCCTGCACACACACACATTTGCACACCAGGTCACATGATGCACCAGTGTGCTTGTGTGGCATGACAGGTGACCATCCAGCAGAAGAAGAGGTGTGGATGGGCCTTGCCAGGCTGGAAAAAGTCAAGGTAAGTTCATGTGTAGCGTATTTAATCATGTTCCACATGTAACCAGCTTCTAGAAGTTGTGAGGCAAATGGATATGTGTTTCTGTATGGTTTGCTTGAAATGTTTATCTAAATGTAATGGCATAATTCTGAAAAATAAAAAATAAAAAAACACACTGCATGACAACTATTGGGCCAAGCGCAGACAGACTCCTTGCATGGTGATTGGGTTGCAACACATGACTGCACAGTCACAGCCACACCACTATGCCTGCTTGCAATGTCTCACCCAGGAACCACTGCTCAGGAGCCACTCAGCCACTCTCGGACAAGTTATGGACAGCACCCAACAAAGGGAAGTATTTCTTCACCCAGAGGGTCATCGGCTTATGGAATGTGCTGCCGGAAGAGGTGGTGACAGCTACCAGTCTAAATGGCTTTAAGGTAAGGTTAGACAAATTTATGGATGACAGATGTATCAATTGCTACTAGAATTAATGCCTAGGTGCATCTTTCAGGCTGGGAGGGGGAACCGGGGTGCTTCTAAGGCCATTTGCTGTGATTCTAGAGCAGGAATAGGTTTGTCCTTGTCTCTGCTTGGGATGCCCATGAGCATTTGTTGGGTCACTGTGTGAGACAGGATGCTGGACTAGATGGGCTGTGGCCTGGTCCATCAGGGCTTCTCTTATGTTCTCTTATGTTCTTATGTCTCCTGCTAGTTAGGACAAGGAAGAATTGTTGAGTCTTTGGATAACAGTGGTGGCAGTGTGCAGATGCATTTACCTAGTGGGTGGACCTGTGTTCACTAGAGGGTAAGTGTGAACAGGTCCAGAGAGAGACAAGGTTCTGGACAGGGTTGGTGCTTGATGATGAGCTGTGACCTAATCCAACAATCTTTCTCTTCTGTTCTTATTTTCTTGTAGAGCATGAGCAAGTGCAGAAAGGCCTATAGTCTGAGCTCTCCACTATGACCTGCATTTTTGTGGCACTGCATGGCATAGCTCTTAGTTTCATTGAGATGCACAACTCCATTCACTACAAGACAGTGATCTGTGAAGGAAGCATTCTGTGTTAGTTGTTAGCATATGTAATGTTCAGTATGCAGCGTCCACACTCATATTTTTTCCTTTCCTAAAATTGACTAAAATAGAAACAGGTGTATGTTTGTATATGTTCCTGTGTGTTTTGTTAGAAAAGAATTTTCAGGCCTTGTTTTTTGACCTGGGAAGCGTAAGAGGCGTAAGAAATATGGAAAATCCTGCAGCTGATTTTGTCTGGTAAGTGACTAATAGAACATTGAAATTTCTATGGTAATAATTTCCGCATTCGTTCTACTAAGGATAAGAGATTACAAGGAGTTAGTCTGCAGATGCAGTCAATATTAACCATCTATTTCATTGTTTGTTTCAAGATTCTATGCCAAAAATGGATTTATATTGCCTGAACTATGTCCTGGACAAGTCATATGAGCAAATTTTGTCATAGAGTTGTCCCTCACATAATGTGGCTTTATATAGCACAGTTTCACTTTTATGTGAAGTCTAAACCTTTTATTCTCTTGTATAGAAAAAAAAAAAAACCAACCATGATGTACAAAGCTACAGTATGCCATTGCCAACAGTGGGAAGCTGGCAGAGGGCTACTGGCAAGCAGTTCTGTTTCCCCGAACAAATTTGCATAGCCCATACAGTAGTCCTTGAAAACGAGCCACTGCAGTATACAATGAAGAGATGTATATTTTTTTGGTGCAGTGTTTGGACAAACAAGTGGATGAAGCTGCAGTCTCTACCAAAGTATTTTTAAAAACTATGCTTTTTAAGTATGTAAAACTCTTTTGACAAAAAGGTCTTTTGTTGACCAGGCAATGAGTTCTCTTAAATTGGTTTAGAAACACAAGGTTGTTTCAGAAGTACATTGTATTACTATGACAATTACACGGAGTGATTTTGTATTTTTTTTTTCCTAGCCCATTTTGCTGTTTCATTTTAAAGTGTCATGCTGACATCTGTGAATCCTTTCTTCTGGTTTTAAAAGTTCAAAAAGGTTTTGGGTCAGTAGCCTTCCATGACCTAGCTGAAAATCACCACTGCAGATTTACTTCTGTTTCCAATTGTTATGTAATAATCAAGCTCTTTGCCAAGAGTTTTTCCCCCCTGCATGCCTGTTCTTTTTTTCCCCTACTGCTAAATAAAACTTTGGTATTAAGGAAGAAAGTGCCACCATTTTTCTAAACCTTAGGAAAGCAAAAAGACAGTATTTTCCAAAAAGTCTGTTAGCTGTTTTAATAGTGCATATTATTTACGATTAAGGGCCATGGTCACACCTTCACTTTAAACCTTCTTCCATTTTTCCTTCTTCTTCACTTTAAACCTTAAACTTCCATTCAGGAAAGTCCAAATGGAAGGTGGAAAGTCCACAAACAAAATGGATAGAAATGAAAAGCTGTGAGCAGTCAGACTTGAAAATCAACTGGAAAGGTTTAAAATGAAGATGTGATCACCAAAGTGTATTACATGCATTGCATATACAACATTCAGAAGATGGTTTATATTATCCCTGAAATTTTCTTCCAGTTTTTTTCACAGAAAGAGAAAATGTTTAAATGGGGACACAGATGTTAGATTATTTTGAAAAGACAGTGAAATCTCACATAGCCAGGGAATTTCACCAGGGTTGTGGTCACGTGTAAGGTTTAATCCAAATTCAGTGCACTTTCAGACTGAGAGAATACATCAGCAAAATGACAAGCTGTTTTCTTTCAGTGTTGGATAACTCAGAAAATTCACCTTTGGGATAGATAATGTGGAAAGAAAATTACTGGTCACTTTGTTGATGCATTCTCCTGCTCTGAAGGTGGACTGAAGCTGAGTCACTTTTGCACTTGGTCCTGTAGTTTACAATAGGTTAACATCTGGGCAGGTACATTTTCACTTGCAGGGAGTGTTTAGAGCCCAGACCTTAACTTATCTTAAACTAGTGGTTGTGCATGAAATTCTGCACCACATGCAAACCAAGTTTACCTAAAAGCTTACCTGAAGTGTCCAGCTAGTAAGCATTTCCACTATTTCTGGTATGAGGACAAAAGAACGTTGGCACCTCAGATGACTCCAAACATGACTGCACATGCATAGAGCATCACCACT
The DNA here is from genome assembly GCA_023333525.1 of Aspidoscelis tigris stejnegeri. NCBI lineage: Eukaryota > Metazoa > Chordata > Lepidosauria > Squamata > Teiidae > Aspidoscelis > Aspidoscelis tigris. Next base: position 54,565,012 of record JALMGA010000006.1, on the reverse strand, counting down.
GCCATAGCAATGGCACCGTGATAAAGATGGCAGTGCCCTGTCAGCCATCAGACATGTGCTGAGATGCTGGTAAGTCTCCGGTTGCATGGGAGTTAGTCCACCATGTACTAGCAATCACTAGAACACATTAGTCACTATGGCTGTGTCCCCATGCAAGCTGTTTGGCATACTTTGGGTGCTGTTTGGGCATGCATGGGCCTGTCACAGGACTGGGCACACATTTTGAGTGTCCCCATGCCATTCCCGGCAATGCGGGACAGGTACAAGTTGGGCACCTGTCAAAGCGTGCCAAACCCTGGTATGGGGGAGCAGTGCCACCTCCTCTCCACTCCCTCTCTCCTCATTGGAAGCCGGATTGACATCAGCCCACCCCTGTCCCGTATTCCCCCTGTCACTTAGCAGCACTGACAGCCAGGACAGGGGTGGGAGGCATGGGAATAAGTAAAAACAAAGCTCCATTCATAAAAATAACTTCTTTTTTTAAAAAATGCTGAAAGTTGCAATGAGTCTTAGCGGCATTAGGCACTTGAGCAGTTTTGTGCACCTCTGCTCCACTGGAAAACGGCAGTAAACTGAAAAACAAGCCTTTATTTATGATCGCCTTGCAGACTGGGGAAATGGGGGTTGCAAATAGAACAAAACTCAAGCCATTATGCAACCTGCCATGGCATCCTTGAAACAGGGTTGGAATTAACTCCATGGAAATTAGGACACTGCTTAACACACTCTTCCCATCCATCAGATGTGGAGCCAAGTGCAAAAGCAGCCCTGGATTAAACCTTAGGTGTGGCCACAGCCCAGGTATCTTGGCTCAGTCCATGGATCTTTTCACACTTACTGCATATGCAGATGATTTTTTTTGGGGGGGGGGGTTTAAAGGCAAGCTGTTTCTGAAGCTACCACCATCACTCCTGAAGCTCCAAATAAGACACCAATACAGTCTGTGTGCTCAGCTCTTGATGATTTTCCTTCCAGAGTGCTTTAGGAGGTGGAATTGGATGATGGCAGCACGGCTAAAGGCAAGCATGAGAGCTGGTGTCCTGTCCAATCAAGTATCTCTGAAATGGTGGTGATGGGGTTGCTTAAGGCAATCACACATGACATGGAGCTGCCTTGTTTTTTCTCAAAGGGGTGTGGGATTAAGGAGGGGACAGATGAGAATTCAGACTCACCTCAGCAACAAGAAAGAGAGAAGGGGCAAGAAGCCAGGCTTCCTCCTTGAATGCAATGCTCTACTGCAGTTGAGCATAACTGTGAAAGAGCACAAAACTCACAAACTCTTGCCCTGCGTACACCTATGCATGTACACACATGCACACACACTTCTCTGTCTCTTGTGTTGATGTTGTTTTTCTTTAAAGAGGCATTAATTAAGGACAGAAAGGACATAAGTTCATCTGAAAGTGAAACACCTCCTGCTTCCCGCACTTCAATACTGTAAGAAAAGTACACAATTGCATAAAACCCAGGGACAAAACTTGAATCAGAAAAAGAAGGTGTCTCCTTCTGCTGCAGGGAAGCAGGGTAACAGAAGAGACCATGAGACAGGAGGGGCATGGGATGATTAAAGGGACAGAAGATCAAAGGGACAGAGTTCTACAGTCCCTTCATCATCTTAATTATTGCTAAGGGCAGTGCAAAACAAACCATGCCAGGAAGCTTTCTGTGAATTCTTGGTTCCCATTCTGTGTGTGTATACATGTATAGGTGAGACAGACAGGGATAAATGAAGGGGAGGGGAGTGTGAGGACAGAAGGAGGTGGCCTTCCCTCCCCATGAGAAGCCAAAATGTGATTGACAGATGTGTAACCAATCACAGAAGGAGGGGTGTAGAAGGGGAAAACTATGCTTTCACTGCACTGAAAAAGTGTGAACAAACAAAGATGAATTCCAGAAACAATAAACCTGAAGGGTGTGATGTAGTAAAATATTCTATAAGTTCCCATTGTGCCCTAAGACAGACTTTTTTGTGGTGTGATGATGGCCTCGATGTCTTCTATAAATTATTAGAAAGCTCCCTTCTTTATAGTATCATAATTTGGAATGCTTTGTGTTCCTTCCCCTCTTCTGATGCATCACTCCTCCCTTGATTTGCCACTGTTTGTTCAAGTTAACCTTAGCAGTTTTCCTCCAGGGAGAAACTGAAAGGTGTTGATTTCCTCCTGTTTTCCAGACTGGGTGCCTCTCAGGTTGTTCATTCCCACCTGCAGGAGCTGTTAGCACTTCACAGAAACCATTTCTCTCTGATAGCCTGTCACTCTTCAAGAGAGCACTTTTCCTTTTGTTTACTGCTTTTCATCTTTTAGATCCTTTCCCCTAGAATTTTCAATCTTTAATAAATACATAATCAACAAAGTGCTTTCATCTGTTCATTAGATTTTTGTAATGCCTCTAGAAATGACTTCTCCCCTTGCATAAAGTTGTCAGCAAATCTGTTTACATAATTCACAAAGAAAGCAAACCTCTTTTGTTCCTTTCCCGGCATTATAACACTTGGTGAAATAGTTTGCACCCTTTTGTCATGAGTAACAATTTCTCAGCCTCATGCCATGGCACTATATAAGGATCACTGGGGGGTGGGGACAGACAGAAAACTCAATTTTAAAGTACAGTTTATAGCTGGAACTTTTCAAAGTTGCATTGTCCTCAGTTACAAGTGCACATGCTTAACTTCTGTAAATAGAAACACAGCCTTTGTTAACAGAGGAACTTCAGAATTGAGAAGGACCTGTTTGCACTGGGTGAACAGCAGAAGTTCAGGCATGCTCCAAGATGGAGTATCCATATTGTACACAGACACTTCCATCCTGGAAGTGTCTCCATATGTCCTGGACCATCCCCTGGCCCAGATAGCTGTGGAGCACATTTTCAGGCTCTCCAACTATACTAGTCACAGGGCAGTAAAGCCTGGCACAATCCATTCACACTTTCCAGGTAAATGGAGTGCTCCATGGGGTGGCACAGGTGCAGTTGTGTGCTGCATTGCTAAGTTGCTCCAGAAGTGGTGCCACACATGCTCGTTGGTGTCATTGCTGCGACAATGTGATTGCCTCTGGTACGGAGATGAAGTTCTCTGTAAGTCTGGATTGGGTCTACGATCCCAAGGTGTGGACACCGGATCTATCCCCCATCTTCAATTTGCTGGGACACTTTCCCAGGGAAATGAAGGTGCAAATAGGACCTTTTGTGTGGCTCAAATGAACCTTTAAAAAAACAGTGTTTGGCCCTTGTGTTTTCATCAAATCTTTAATCTACCTTTTCTAGCCAAGTCATGAGTGGGAAAGGAGCAGATTGGCCTATGAACAATTCTACCTGCAAACCATCTTTATGCCATCTCTAAACTGCTTTGGAAATGTTATTTCATTTCATTTTAGAGTACGTGAATGCAGCCTGAGACTGTTTCTTGATCTGGCCTGGGACTCTCTACCCATCTGTTAGTAACCTGTTGTGTATTCTAGCTGCTAAGCATTAGGTTGGTAAAGGGTGATCCATAATGATTGCCTTTTTCAAGAATTATGAACATCTAGGTGTATTACTGATGCAAATAAATTGTAACACAGAATTTCCACAAACCTCTTTGAACCCTCATCTACATTTCACCAAAATGTACAAGTCTGTAGCAAACCAGACTCTGAGTAGGCAAACCATCCATTTTTAAAAAAGCTTTGAAATGAAATGATAAACTCATCAGTTTCCATTTAAATGGCTCTGCAAGCTGGGAAAGAGGCCTGAGGGAGGTATCCTTTGACCATTTCCCTCCCTGGCTATTCACACCATACCCATCATCATAGACTTCCCAAGACATAAATGATGCCATTTGCAACACACTGCAAATATGTGTCTCAATTCCCAACCTGAATGACTTTGTCAGATAGCAGAGTTTCAGTGACTATTGTTTGAAAATATATTTGAATACTATGATTACACAATAGGAAAGATGCAATTTAATCAGTCAGGACATTCCCAGGAACAGATAGTGAAACAGACAGTGAATTGCTGATGTCCAAAATCCATGTTCTATTTGGAGAATTAAAATAACTGTGCCAACTGGGGAACATATTCTGAACAGAAGGGAAGTTAAAGGAACTCATGCTGAGGAGCTATGAGAGAAGGGATAATAGACATTTTGAAAAATTATGTGAAGAAAATTATTCCCAAAATTTAAAGGAAAGCTCTAAGGAACTTTTATAGCAAGCTATTGTGATCACTAGTGAAAGATGAAGGCTGCATTCACACACAGTTAAACTGCAGAAGAAGAAGAAAATGCTTTGGCTGACTACACCAACGATAGCCAAGAACAAGTGTTGATGGAGGTGAGCAAGCAGAAGCTGTCGAAAATGTAGCAAACCTAAATAATTCTATGAAAATGAACAGAAAACTGGCACAGTAAATCACTGCATGGTCAGTTCCTAGGGGGGGAAATGGGAAAGTGGACAAAGAGAAAACCTGGTTTTGGTTAACTGGCACTCTGAAGAAAGAAACAGAAGGACTGATCTTGGCCAGAAAAGAACAGGTGTTTAGAACAAATGCCATAAAGGCCAAGGTAGAAAAAATGATAATAGATCCAAAATGCAGACTATGCAAGGAGGCCAACTCTGCTGCTGTAAGAAGGTCATGAAGAATAACTATAAATAAAGACATAACACAGTGGGCAAGATGATCCACTGGAGTATTTGCAAAAACTATCTTCTGATAATAGTAAGGAGGTGGTGGGACCACAAGCCTGAAAAAGTAGTAGAAAATGAGCAAGCCAAAATAGTGTGGGACTTTGGCATTCAGGCAAAGTCTTAGCATGTAACAGAAATGATCTGGCCATTGAGGAGAAGAAATATTGCAATACTTGTTGATACTAAAGTCAACGAGAAACAATATGAAAAAATAGACCTGAAGTGCAGAGACAAAAACTGGCAGTTGTGGTAGCAGTGGTGATCAGCACACTGGGTGCCTTCCCAAAAACCTTGGGTGGCACTTGCAACAAATCAATGTTGACAAAATCACCATCAATGAACTGAAAAAAAAAGTCACACTGTTTGGGTCCGTATATGCTGATACATCATGATATCCTAAGTTTTTGGGAAGGATTTGTTGCCTGATGAAGACCAGCTCCAACTAGTGATCTGGTGGTTGTGCTGTACTGCTGTTTTTTTGTGTTCAATAATAAAGCACCTCTGAGTCTACTTAGAAACCATTTGAAGGTGGGATGATTCAGACATCTTTCTATTCCCATGAATATTCTAAGCTAGAAAAAAGTGATTTGAAGGCCTTTTTGTACTTGCCAGCAGACATATATGATCCACTGCAGCATTTCTGAAGTGTTCTGAGTCCCATCCTGGTCCTATCCTGATGTGGAGAGGGTAAAAGTTGTCCAAAAGTGTTTCTGTAGGAGCAGCAGCAGCAATGGTCCAGGGGCAATGATTTGCCTCTGTTGTTAAGTGACTAGGTCTGGATTCTGTGATGCTAGGTTCAGACTCTGGGTCTGGACCCTACACTGCTAGATCTGGATCCTAGGTCTGGACACTACAATGGTAGGTCTGGACCCTGAGTCTGCATCTATGATGCTAGGTCTGGACAAGGGGTCTAGACCATATAATGTTAGGTCTGGACCTTGCACACTGGTGTAGTACAAACCACCCAATTACAGACAGAGGTGGGTAGAATTTTTGGTGGAAGAACTCATCACAAGTAGTGGACCATCCATATTGTTTGGAATACAGACAAGGACAGAGATGTCCCAGCATTGAGAATGCAAATGGCCCCAGCCATGCTGGAAGTGAACCTGCTTAATATTGTCTTGTTACCCCATTGTATTAAAGTAAGTATGACTCTGACCTTAGATGGGGGGGGGGGGGTAAGTATGAATGCAGATGAAAAACTTCTTCTGCACTGAGTCTTATTCACCTGCCACCCACATGCTGGTGCAGACTACAGAAGACCCTGCATGAAGGACTGCCATAGTCTGCATCAGTATGTGGATGGAAGGGCCCAATTCTGGGTTATAATCTGGAATAAAGGTCAGTGCAAATTGTCTGTACAGTTACCAGACATCAAACCTAGCTCAATGCACATAACCACAATAATATTATAATGTTAGTTCTCTAATGTCTCCTTATTGGAGCTGCCACACAGATTACCTACTCTGGAATGTGAATATGGAGACTGATTGTTGTTGTCTTTTACTTAGAAATTCCAGAGTAGTGTCCTTATTTCTTGTCTTTTAATTGGTTGGTTATCATTTGTGTTGAATTTGCTGCTGCCAAGATTTCATCCATAATTCTTTCTTTCTTTCTTTCTTTCTTTCTTTCTTTCTTTCTTTCTTTCTTTCTTTCTTTCTTTCTTTCTTTCTTTCTTTCTTTCTTTCTTTCTTCACATGCCCCCCTGAAGACATAAACATGCCTGAAGCCACTGCAAGCACATTATCATGAGATGAATCCAAATGAATAAATGTTGCAGTGGTACATCATTTACCTCAGTGTGTTGTTGCCCTCATTTTTGACTTAGCTATGCCACAAGATTCTGGTCCAGATATAGTTTGGTGGCCATTTTAGAATTATTATTAGCCTATATCCCTGGATATAAAACTAAACCTTCTCTGAAAGGACTTGGAATTATTCGTCTTTCTCAGGTGGTTCCATATTTAGTGTATTAGAGACATGGGCACATGTACATTTGAACCTAAACAGTGGCAAGGATTTCCACCCCCCATGAGCTTTAGATAAATTGAATCTGGCTCAGGCAGCTGCCCAGTGTTTGATTACCTTACATAGCACAACAATCTAACAGTATTATCTTAGGTTAACCAGTAGTTTGGCTGCATCTTTGTATGCCTACCTAAATAATATCTGACTCAATTTCCAATCTGTCCAGGCTCCAAAACACAAATGTATTAACTTAGCTCAAGTGTTAATACAAAACCTTTCCAAAACATACTTTTTTCCCTGTGTTTCAATGCAATTTGTTCATACTTCATTTCCAGTAAGTTCAGTGAACATACTATGATTAGGCGGGGGAGGAGGAACTATGCACCAGCCCTAAATTAGGAAGTGATGGGCAAATGAAATTACTTCACAAAAAATCCACTTGAAGCAAGGGCCCATAGTGGAAATGCTGAGACTTTTTCAATTAGCAATAAAATGTTTAACGTTAATCCTGAGGGTTTAGAATTGCTTTTAAAAGTTATTCCCCAACAGCACCAGAGTTTTAAATCAACAATGCAAAGTCAACTAGTTACTGAGCTTATTAGCTTGGAACAAAACAGAGCAGTGATTATATTCCTTTAATTGTCCTTAAAGTCATTATTACATATGCAAGTACAGTTTTCTGTTCTCGGGAGCCATTCCCTCATTACACTTTGTGATTCACCAAATTACACTATTGTGAATAGTGCCTGAAACCAGTGTCCAAGTGGTATCAGGAAACTGCTGGGATCCTTTTGCTAAGGTCAATTTAATTACATTGTGCATGACAGAAACCATGCCATTTGGGTATTGCCTTTGCCACCAGCAATTGACACCTGAGTGTTAATGAGCTAGTAATTAAGGGCTGGCAGAGGCAGGCACATTTTCATGTTGGAGACTGGGATCACTATGTGCTGCTTCACTTTTGTGCTAACAACCTTCCATTAATTGAAATGCACAAAATATGTGATAAATAAACACATCACATTCACTTTGCAAATGGTTACAGGAAAAGGCTCTAAGCCTCCAACAAGAGGTGGAATTTTCACAAACGTTTGCCAAGTGCTGGATAATTTTTACTTAATTTTGCTCAACTTTGCATTCAGAAGTTTGTTTAAATGACTTCTGACGATTATCAGTCCCAATAGTTTAATTAATGCTGAATGCCCAGTGAGCCAAATCTTGTGAAGTGCCAGAAATACTTTGTTATGATAAAATCACTCTGTATTTAGGAAGAACCAAGGCATCCAACAAGTTGTCTTTCACTGCACTGGCACCTAAATTTTAATCCAGCTTCAGTTCAGCTTCAGAGTGAGAGAGTGCATCAGCAGGGTGGATAGTCATTTTCTTTCCACATTATCTAATCCAAATTTTAATTTTCTGAGTTAGATAATGCTCAAAGAAAACAGCTTGTCACTTGTGGACTGAAGCTTGATTAAAATTTACATGTGAATGCACCCTATCCATTATTTCTTAGAAAGTTTAAATAACTTTCAACAAGGCTGAGATTTTTTAGGGGGGAGGTATAGGATAAGGGCCATCCCAGGTTTCTATTGCTACATGGTCTCTACAAAGTCAATAATTTCTAACTTTGTCTATGACCTAACCTAAAAATATATTTGAACGATATGGTAGAATTATAATTACATGGTAGACCATATATAAACTGCAATAGTGAACCCACAGAATACACGCTTAAGAACATTTAGCAAATTGGACAATGAAGCAGAAACTCACACACATATCACAGGTGTGGTGCTAACTTTCTATATACCCACAGATATTTTACACATGAGAACATGCAAAAATTGTGGGTTTTTAAATTTCAAATTGAGCTTTGTTGCATCATGACTCTTCTTCATCATCCCTTCCATGTATAGTCCAAGAAGCTATTTAGTCATAGGTGCAGATGAAAGCAATGAATTCACTTTTGCAATATTCTTATAACAGCAGCTAGGCAAAATGACACCTATGCCAACTGGTGGCTATAAAGAGAGACAATCAAGAGACTTATACTAGAGTCAAGACAGAAAATCCGTTTCAAGGCTTTTACATATCTGCATTCTTCAAGCCTATTGTATATAATCCTGCAGAGAGCTTGTATTTCTTAAGAGTATATATTTTTGTCTTTCAGAAACTGAAAAATGCTGATGGATTTCTGACCCACTTATTTAAACAAGATAGTTTGGAAAAGTCTTCCTACCTCAGTGCTTGCCAGGAAAGGGAAAACAAAATCAACCACTTGTGAGTCATTTAAAGCAATGACAGAAAAGAAAAGAAAAAGTGAAACAGCTGTTGTTTCCCAAAAAAGTTAGTAGCTCCTAGGATCTGCAGTCAAGGAGAGGAGCGGGGAAAAGAGGAGACTGAAAGCAGTGAGCTAAAAGTATAATTCAGTCTGAGGTCTGCATATTCTGAGACACTTAACAGAACCACTTTTGTACATGGTCCTGGTAAAGCAGAAGCAAATGTAGCTGCCACTTTGACAGCGAAAGGAAGATTCAGCCATTAAATTTCAGCAATTACCCAGGCACAAAATGATGCTTTCAGTGTGAAATACTTCACCTCCATGGAAGCACCTACATATAACCCACCCACACTGAAATCTAAGCTCTTACATTATTTTAGTGTTCCCTGTGATCACATTGAAAATCAGAAATAGGTTGGAGTCTTTCATATACCAAAATTTAAAATGGATGAATTTCTTTTTTAAAAAAAGTTTTAAAAACCACCACAACTACAATTATTACTATGATTAATAACAATAACAATAACAATAACAGAAAGACCATTTTATGTGTCCCCTTTAGAAGGATATTCTGAATCAAGGCAATTTATATGAAAAGCAGGAGCAGCTGGCATCCACACAAGATAGCTTAGAACTTGAGTTTATTCTTTTCCTAGTTAGCTAATGCATGCATAATTCTATATTCAGAGGCATCAGTTTTCATGAGAGTTTGAACAGAACTGGAGTCTTATAATGTCTCACACTTTGTGCTACTTATAGGGACCCCTAATGCCCTTTCTCTTAGCTGTCCTGTTCTCTTGCCTCCCCCCCCAATCCACCAAAATAGACACCAGCAATCACTGTTGAAAAGGTCCTCTGCTGACATGATCTTAAAAGGGTGGAATATAATGGGCACTGAAACTCTTCACAGCTTATCTTGTCTGAAACAGGAATTAATAGTTGGCAAGGCTAGAAGAAACTGACCAGTCTAAAAGCAAGGTTGTGCCTCTGTGTCCAATTTAGAAATCTGAGGGAAGCCGTTAAGCTGTTCCATTTCTGCTCTGCCTTCAGATCAGAAGTTGGAATGTCATTTTGCACCTGCCCCCACAACAAATGGAATGTGCCCATATTTTGCACAGTATAAAAATATAAGAGCAATTCAAATATTTATATCTTTATTAAAATTTGATATACCATCTCCTAACCCTCAACAATCCTGTGATGAGAGGGTGCTTATTTAAGGGAGGGGGAAGACGACTAGTGTTCTTTTAAGTGTAGAGCCCAGGACCTTTAAGATAAGGACTTAACATTTGTTAAGTTTATGTACCAGGACAAAAATAACCATCAAAGTGAAAAGAACATCATTCACTTTTATTTAGAAACAAACAAAAAAGCATATCCTCTTCTCTGGAATCCAGATTTTGGTGATGGTGATGCAGCCTGAAAACAATACATTTACCTACACTTTTCTGCTAGCTCCTGTAACGTATCCTATGAATAATCCAGGAGTGAATCAATCTGTGAAGAGGGCAAGGGTGTCTCATGGCAGCAACAAGAATGATACCAGCATAGTCCTCTTTCTCTTGCTAAACTTCTAAACTGGCAGCACTCTTCTTGAAGCAGTGGTGTGTGATGTTGATAGGATGGATTTCCTGTGTTCAAAGACAATGCAGGCCTCCTAGCAAATCTAGATACATCAGCTTTACGGATGTGCACAAATGATTTTTTTTTTTTGGATTTGATTTATATAGAATTGAATGCAAGAAAATTTGTAATCATTCCAATAGATGCCCGTTGAATGTGTTAGCATTCATATTCAATACAAATGTTCAATCCCATATGAATCCCATACCAATAGCATACAAATCCCATACAAAGCTTCATATGAATGAATCAAAACATTTGATTCAAATTCGAATGTCTGAACTCGGCCAAATTTATACAAATTTCAAATGTTATGAATATTCATGCATATCCCTAGTCAGCTTTAAGTAGTAGTGACAAAACATTGGGACACGTGTTGTGTGAGCACTGAATCCCACCCTGCCTGCTTATGGTTAGATGACCGCTGGATGAGTGAGAATTTGTTCAGTACACCCAATGCATCATGAAGTAGCAAGGTCGTGTGGATCCTGCACCCTCATGTCACATTTTTGATGTTATAATGGTCCTGAGTGAATGCAACTTGTGTTTGCATTGTGAGTAAATACTTTCTTCATCCTGGTTTGGCTCCAGTACTGCACACATAAAATGTGTGCACATACCTCATTGTACCACAGCTGGGATAAGCATTCAGGTAGTCAGAGAGAGTTCTATGCTGGGTCAGGATGCAATCTCCGTGGTGATCAAAAATATAAGCAGAAGTCAGCAGCAGTGTGCAGATACCATTGAACTGGTCCAGCAGCACATAAGAGAACAATACACTATGGACCGTGGAATGTGGATGCAGCCATTTGTCAAACCACTTCTATCAACAGTGTACTGCTAGGAGATGACTACACCTTTACCCTGTTTTAAATTCAGACACAGGCTTTATTAATGCATAATACTGCATATAATGCAAACAAATGTTTGCAGCACACCTTAGGGGCCAAGCTCTTTCTTCTCCCCCCTTCCCCCCCAAAACAAAGGAAAGAGTATGTTCCAAATACACCCAAGAGGCCCTGTAACTGTACCCTTTCTATGTCAGAAAACTGATTCAAGATAGTAGCTTAGTGAATCTCCAGTCACTTTACAAACACATCATTCACCCCATCAGATGAAAAATGCATTAACGTTATTGAATCTTTAGTTTTGGGATTTACTTCTCATTTTGCATTTTCATCTTTGGGAAGAGTTTGCTTTTCTGCTGTACCCTCTGTAGGACTTTCAGCCTTTTATATGCAGATTGGTGTAATTATCCTTTGAAATACTCTCAATTCCCAGTGGCTTAAACTGAGAACATGAAAGGGCAAATGTTATCCTGAGCTGAAGGATAGAAAAAGTGGCACACACATCAATCTAAAATGAGATATAGAAATGAACAGCTCTTCTTTACCCAGCAATAGCAGCTTTTGACAGATTATGGAAGGAGCTGCACAGCCACAGATGTGTCTTGAGTAGCACACACACATAATATTTGCTAAAGGAGAGCCTTATTGGTTTCTATCCCCCTTCCTTTTTAATACCAAAAGGTGAGTCAATGTTTAATGGCACAAGAGAGTGCATTGCACCCTTCTCACCCTCCCAAAAAGACCCTTGGTTTTTTCTCTGAAAAATGGCACTTGGCCTCCAGGGGCAAGTCAGGATGTGATCTGATGATAGAATCATCTAGCATGAACTGTCAAGAAAGGAATGGCAACTACACTTAGTTTTCTATCTGGGGACTGATATAGAAACTCCAGAGTCTAAACTTTTTACCCAATGAGAAGTAGATGACAGACATCTGGCTCCCCAGCAAAGAGTGGGGGAGAAATGTCACCTTTTTGTCATGGATAGCAAGCATCTGTCTAACACACATAGACTTAGGGTGTGCAAGATGCATGAGAGGAAACAATGTCAAAAAGAAGCATGTTCATAGCATAAATTGAAATTGGCTGTGTTTAATGTCACTTTCTTCATTACTGAAGTGTGCGTGGGAGACTCAAGTTAAAAGTTGCAATGACATAGTTCTGAGTGGGGCAGCCTGTTCCCATTACAAACTTAAAATGGTTTGGAAACAGTTTCGATCCTCACAGTCCCCATGTCAGGTTGGCTTAAAACGCTTTCCGCATGTTAGATATCCCCAAAGCGTTGTAGATAAAACACTCATTTCAATAGGTCTTGCTCCTGTTCTTGCATTTTAAACGGTTTACATTTCTTACTGTGGGAACAGTACCATTTTAGTGGGATGAGAATGCATGTTTAGGGTTTTCTTCCCCTAATAGCACTCTAGGAACTCCCCGCCCTTGTCACGTCAAAAGTTTTGTGGCAAGAGGAACCCCAATCAGAGAGAGGGGGCGGGCACCATGACTGGCAATGGGCGGGGAGAAAAAGATACGCTTTCCCAAATGAAGTTTTCAAGCGCTTTCAGAATTGGGACAGAACGTGATTAAAGTTGAAAGTCATAGGATCACCCTACAAAAGAGGCACTTCTGTCAATGATTGTACTGGAAAAGGGACTGGCATAGTTGCTGCTGACACTGTGATTGGAGACAGAGTAGCAGCAGACACCTTCTTAGACCTACAGAGGCACCTCAGTCAAGCAAGTGAGAGATATGCCCATAGTGCCCCCTAATTTATAATTTTATCCTAAAACAGAGGGTGATTTTTTTAAAAGAAGTTATGATCATGTTTCTGTAATTTCTATATCTGTTTCATTTCCTTATTTTTATAATGGTTCAGTCCTAATTTTCAGTAATAGTTAAGTCACAGAATAATACTTTCACAATGTCATGTTTGAGGACCACACTTTAGAATTGCTCACTTAACCCCTCTGCTTTGGACCTCTGTGAGGGACTATTTCAACTTCAGATCCATATTAAATTGAAGAAGAAAAGAGACAGATGCACCCTTCAGTTTTGAGTAAGTACTACTTGGTAGTAAGATATACTAATTTACATGTTTCATTCACATGTAAAGTTCCTATACAGAAATCCATCACTGAATGCACACCATGGTGAAGCAAGTGAAAACAAAACAAGACCCAAATGCTCTTTATATGCATATGTCACTTTGTATATTCCAATCAGCAAATATTAACTCATTTGAAGAAGTTGATTAATACTTCATGACTGGTGCAGAGTTAAAGAACTTATCTAGATATCATCAATAGCCTTTAAAAGCAGCAATGGGAGGAGGAGGAGGGACGGGCTGTTTCTGGCTGGCTCTTATTCCAGATTATATTCTAGAATAGGGACCTACTCAGGCCCTGCTGTAGTCTGCACTATCAGATGCCAAATCCTTATTCTGGCATACAATCTGGGTGCTGTTCCTGAACAACACAGACCATGCACATTCCTGACACATTTGCAGTTAGAACAAGAGAGAATGCAGGTGAGCATGACATTTAGCAATGTGTGTGGACATGATGAGAAGGCCCAGTGAATTTTAGTTCCAGTGAAACCTATGGAAGAGTTCCTACATTCGTGTTTTTTTTTTTTTTTTTTGAGTGAGCTACAAAATCAGGACTGTCAACAAGCATTTCACTGGAGTCCATAGATGTTGTTGTCTATCCAATAGGAACTGGAATGGAAAATCACGATTATTTATTTATTTAACTTTGTAAATCAAATGAAACCAAATGCCACTTATTATTAATCCTTGTGCTATCCAGTCAGAAGGCCCCTGTGGTGTTGAGAACTGCCTGATTAACTCAGACTGTGTCAGCTTGAGAGCTATGTCAAGTGTTTTGAATGAAAAGAATGAAATTATTTATGTGAGCTGGTAAACCAGAAGCAAAAGGTGAACAAATACCAATTATCAAGTAGCCATTCATGATGAGGCACAATGCATTTTGTTTTCCGTGCAGGTCTCAGAAAACATGTATAAACCTACTGTGAGATATCTTCAATGCTATATGGATTTTAAAAAGAAATTAGACATGCATGTTCTTTAGTCAATACCATCCTTAGGACGGCATTCATCTTTCATCTGGTCTCTAGCTGCTACACACTCCCAACCCTACACCCTCATCCGGGCACTCACCCATGGTGTTGTCTTGCCTGCACCCATACATGCACGATACATGCATATTGAAGAGATGAAAGGTGGATTACTTTCTCTCTCTGTTCAGCAAGTGACAGATCTTATGAGAACGGAGGGATGATTTACTTTCCTCTACACAAAACTTCCTAGATAGGTCACTGTTTTTGAAAGAAGCCTGCTGATAAGATGAACATTAAAGTTTCTCTTTATATCACAACCAAGTGTCTTCTTAAAAACTCCTCCACTGTTTCCTAACTTCCAAGTGTACATTTAAAGGACCAGCTCACCATATCACCGTAAAATGAAACCCAGCAACTGTTCTGTTCTTCACAGTCACTTTATTTTTATCACTGTCTGCAGCTAAGCTTTGAGTGTCATATTCACAAACCGAGTTTGAAGCCATTATTTTATGTAGTCCAACTATACCATCTGTTTTTATTCTGCACTCCCTTTCTCTGCTGGACCATTCTCTCACTCTCTTTTGCAGTCTTGATTGCAAAAAGGATAAAAGAAGAAGAAAAGAAATTTGACATTTCTTTATTTATTCTTTTTTTTTAGAGGAAGCAGTTACATTTGCTTTTCTTTCTTTTTCTTTCCTATAAAGAAAACAGGAACAAAAAGGTAAGAAAAGGGGAAAAAAACCAATTGCTCATAAAATATGAAATATAATGCAAGATTCTTAGGATGAAGCAGACAGTTGCAACTAAGAAATGGCTGTCTAAATTTCTACTTTTTTTCAGTACTAGCAAATGACTTATTCTAGAATAAACCTCTCTCCTTTTTTTGCATAGTCTTCTGAAATTTTAAGCATATTTATTTATTAAAAATGTTTTTATGCTGCTTCCCATTGAAATATAATCTCAAAGTAGTTCACAAAACTTGTAGAATAAAAACAACTAAAATAATAGTTATATAAAAATATGATTAATATCAAAAATGGGGAAGACAAATGTTCACTCAAGAAAGTCCTGGGTAAAGAGACAATTCTTAAATCAATGTCTAAAAGCTAGAAGTGTAGGCACCCTGTAAATATCAGCGGAGAACTATTCCAGAGGGTGGGTGTCATTACGGGGTCACAAGATGGCACTCAGTGATTCATTGGGTGTTTTTCCACTGAGCTCCTTCAATTTGGATCTAAGAAGATCTGGATCTAAGGAATGGGTACTTCCCTTAATCCGGATCTAGTAGGGGTTTTTCTAGTAGATCCGGATTAGGGGAAGTACCCAATGTGCTTCCATGGGTGGTATAGCACCTAATAGCAATGGGTGCTAGCCTGCCTGCTGTGGAAACACCGGAGCACCAATTTGCAAATCCGGATCTACTCCCTGTCACCCCAAGTGTTTGGGGGGACAGGGGGTGCAATCTCCAAAGTTGCATTAGGATATTAGCAAAGCCTCCACAGAAAAAACCCTTGCTAACATCAAAGATCCTCTGGAGCACTTGACAGTGGCATTGCTCTCACAAGGGGTTTCTCTGCGGAGCCTTTGCTAATCTCCAAAGTTGCCTTTGGAGGGACTTTGGAGCCGGCTCTCACAAGGGTTTTTTCTGTGGAGCCTTTGCCAATCTCCAAAGGCAACTTTGGAGGGATTTCAGAGCTTGCTTCCAAGGGACACTGAAGTTTTGGGTTTGGGGCAACCCCCCCCATGTATGCCTCCCCCCCCCCCCCGAGCCTCCTCTAGGCCCCATTGCTGAATTGTAGTGGAAACAGGCTCCCTACAATCTGGATTTGAAGGCTGAAGACCCCACTGTAAACCCCGTCTACACAAAATCCGGATTATAGGTCCTGAAGGACCCATATGATCCAGATTTCCCTAGCTGTGGTGGAAACATATGTGTCCCAACTGGAGTCATCCAGCTTTCAGCCAAATGGGTCCTTAATGGATGCTTCAATGGGTACATAATGCTAGTGGAAAAATGTCCATGATACTTACAGCAGGACCTGTTCTGAAGACCTTAATGATCTGTGAGGGCCTTAATGATATACTGATAAAAAGAAGAAGG
Source organism: Aspidoscelis tigris stejnegeri (assembly GCA_023333525.1). NCBI lineage: Eukaryota > Metazoa > Chordata > Lepidosauria > Squamata > Teiidae > Aspidoscelis > Aspidoscelis tigris. The sequence goes on along the minus strand of JALMGA010000006.1, from coordinate 54,548,449 downwards.
AGATGATGAAGAAGAAGAGGAGTTGGCTTTTATACCCTGCATGCCTCACCTAATTAAGGGGACTCATATGGCTGAAAAAGCTTTCTGTTCTTCTCCTCATGACGTCTCCTCATGACAGACACCCTGTGAGGTGGGAGGGGTTTTGAGAGCTTAGAAAGAGAGCTGTGACTAGCCCAAGGTCACCCCTCTGGCTTCATGGAGGAGTGTGAAATCAAATCTGGTGACTGCGAAATATGAGTCTGGCACACTAATCACAAGACCAAACTGGCTCACTGAGAGAGATAGTCTACTAAGTGCCTCTTAGGTTGCTATCTAACCTCCTGACCCTTTTTTTTCACCTCACAGGTTACTCCAGCTTTCCTTCTGATATGAACTATGAGCACAGTATAGTTGACTCCATTGTGACTCCTCTGTCTCCCTAGTAGCTGGCATTTTGGGTCTCTGATGTTGTTTCCAATCCCCCTTTTATAAACTGGTCTGTATTCAGCAGAGTGATTATGATATCTGATAGGAATTTCCAGGTATCATATTCTCCAAACCAAATAGAAACAGATGTCAATATATTTCCCCAGGACTATTTTCTTAGTCCTGCTTTGAGGAAGCCAAGGTGAACTCTACAAAGTCATAAAACCATGACACTTAAGAAACAATATTTTGTTTGTTTTTTTCCTTTTCCAGTTCTTTTTTTATGGACTCATTTGTTGCCATTATAAAATGAGTACTTTAAGAAAATATGTTATGTTGCCAGAATATCTCAAAGTGGATCACACAGTTCAACTGTTTAAGAGGGAAATGAAGAAAATTGTGGTGATTACTGTCAAGTTGTCCTCTGTGGGTTTTTTTTTAACAATAGTGTGGAATCTTCTAGTCAGTGACACTTAGGGAGAAAATCAGAATAGTTCATTAGCAGCAACAATGAGAAATGGCTATAGCTATTCCCAGAGATTTCTTACTTACCCGTCTAAGAAAGAAATGGCTGGACTATTAGTAATTTAAAAAGTTTTTTGATAGGAATGGAATAGAAATTCAGGTATGTGACACGGTCCCTCTTTTGCTCCTTCAAACTGCCCTGATGAATGAGGAATAGTAACCCATGGAACACCAGAAGGGACTGGTTTCCAAAGGGGATGACTGTTTCCATGTACTATGTGGAAGGGTAAAAAAAGGCACCAGTCTGCTGCTTACTGATCAAACCTTCTGGATGGAAAAAAAAAAAAAAGCAGAGGAAGGAGGGGAAACAAGAGAGAAGGCAGCTGATACATCATGTTCAGCTGCTTCTAAATGGCTGTAGAAGTAATTTTTAAAAAAATACTGAGTTCATTTTTTTTCATTTTATGGGTTATTCTTAACCAAATAATTGGAGAAACAGAAAGCTCATTTTTTTTATTTATTGTCATTGGCAACAAAGAACAGTATTACAAATTTTTTACAGTGTAAAAACATATTCAAATACAATACCTAAAATAGTTACATGAAAAGTCCTAACAGATAAACCCAGTCATTAATGTGAGATTTATATTTTTTTATACTTTGTACAGAATACCTGATAAGTTTTGCAGTATGTTAAAGCTGGGGTGAGTTCCCACTTAGCTCTGTTACAACAGCATTTAAAAAAAGAAGAAGATGTGAATGTGCATTCCCATTTGTTTTCTTAATTCCACTTTAAAGCAGAGCATGGCAGCAGCAGCGGCACAGCAGCAGCAGCCAAAAGGGAAGGGGAGCTCGCTTGCTCACTCGCTAGCCGGCCACTTTCCGTTCCTCCTCCCTATGCCACAGGAGCAGCAGGGCTGCTTGGCAGAAGTTGAGCGAGCAAGCAGGGCAGTGGCAGTGGCAGTGGCTGGCGGCAGCCACAATGGCAGGGACAAAGCAGCCACTGAAATAGCAGGCAGGCAGGCAAGCACCTGGGCAAGCCAGGCAGCAGTGGGCAGGCAGGTGGGCAGGTAGGCTTCTTCTTGAAAACAGTTTCAAAACACTCTGATCCACATGGGAATGCCCCATAAACCGTTTCATTAAAAAAATCAACAGGAGCAAGAGTTGTTTAAAGGGATGTTTAATTTGGGTTTTTGCACTTTACTCCTGTTTTTAATGTTGAATGGCACTTTTGAGTCTGGACAGAATGTTTTGAAACCATTTTGAACACTCAAAAGAGTCCTAGTGGGAACTGGCCCCTGATGTAACTTAATCAGAAATCTGTTGGATTGATTAGGAAGGGCATATTTTGCTCCTATGGTTAGTATTTGAGTATTGGATTCCATACTTCTAAGAAAGAATAAATTTATTTATCCCTTTATATTTTTGTTTTTGGTTAGTTACTGATTCCGATACTGCTAGGTTGAGTAATTTTGCATGCCAGTTTTGAAGATTTGAGTCTTAGAGGCTTTCCAGTTTTGAGCTATCACTGTTTTAGCTCCCAGTAACATAAAATGTAATAGAAATGTGCTGTTTTTGGAATCAAAACTTATATCTGAAAGGATACGTAAAATACACAGTTTTGCTGAAAATGTAAATGGGGTTTGAATATATTTTCTGATTTCAATTTCAATTAGCCTCCAGAAGTTTTCAATTTGTGGACAGTACCACCATATGTGAGCATAGTCACCTATCTTACTACACCCTCTTCATCACTTGTTTGACACTTGAGATAATATTAAATTAAGCCATCTGGGGGGCACATACCATGTTGTTGTTATTTTAAGAAGTTCCCTAAGGTGTTGCTGGGTTCCACAAGGAAATCTATTAGACCATAGTTTATTCCAGTTTTTTTTCTGTGATTGTTGCTCTGCAACCCTCTGCCCAAGAATCTTGAAAGTAATTTAGATCTGTTTTTGTGGATTCGGAGAGGATCTTGTATATCAGTGATACCATTCCTTTAGTAGTTGTTATAAGATGAGATAAAATATTTTCAAAGGGACTAGTTTCTTTAGTTATTGTGGTGAGTATTGTCAGACAGGTAAGAGTGTGTTAAGTGCCGTATTTTGGAACCAGGAAGAACTGTTTGGGTTTAGGATATATCTATCTGCATTTCTTTAAGATCTTGAGAGTCTGGTTTGAAAAAATATTTGATGATAATAAGTCAGGGAGTTGGTTATATACTTACGTGAACCTCTATTCTGGATGGCTCCAAGCAGAATAGCTTGCCCTCCGCATTATATGTGTTGCATTATGAGCCGTAGTACGGCTGTTGTAGTACTGGAATCTGCTGCAGATGTGCATATTTGCGACACATGCAAGGGGTTACATTAAAATACTGCTAATAACTAGGATAAAAGATAACTAAGATGCTTGTGTTACTAGCTTTTGGGATGTAAGCTGCCAACATGTAACTGGAAGCGTTCAGTGTCATTTTCTAGTGTGTCTTTGTTACTGTTCATGTTTGTTTGTTTTTTCATTAGACTGTTTTCTTAAGTTTGACAATGTTTTCTCTTTTGGTATGTGTCTGAGCTCCCTCGGATGAGTGAAGCCGGGGGCGCAGCTGGCTGGACTATTTATAGTTTTTATGGGCTGCGCCCCCTAGCAGTCGGTCTTGGTATAGCGAGAGGATAACCCATGGGTATTCTGCTTGGAGCCATCCAGAACAGAGGTTCGCATAAGTATATAACCAGCTCTCCGTTTGGGTTTAGTATATATCTATCTGTATTTCTTTAAGGTCTTGAGAGTCTGGTTTGAAACAATATTTGATGATAATAAGACCCTATTTTTCCAGAAAGATTCAGGTATTTAATTCATATAAGGGATATTTAGTCAGTTTTGCACTTAAAATAGATGGCATCATTGCTCACTCTCTAAGAAGGGGTAAGTGAAGATCTTATAGGTACCTCCATCTTCCTCCTTCTCTTAGCATTCTTATACATCAGAAGGTTGTAAACCTCATGATCCTATTAATATTGTATTCTCAGTTCAGAGCCAATTGCAATGTGCAAAAAAAAAAAAAAAACCCACGTATTTCAATGCAATTATGAGACATACAGTAGTGATGCCAAGTTTCCTATAATAGCTCTACTTGCCTGTGGGGTCTCCCAGGAGCCAGACAAGTGCACAAGAAACAACAAAAGAAAAGGCATGTATGTTGCAATTCACAGCAGGCATCTGGCACAATACAGCAAGACACAATTGCAGGATCTTGTTTATATCTTGCATTACCTTTTGTTGTCTCGAGGTAGCCTAACCTATGGGGCAACTGCATGCCATAGATATGAGCCAGTGCACAAGACCAGCTGTTTACAAGATGTTCATCCCTATAACCCACAATCCTCTTTTAAATGATGGAGAAAGTGTTTCTTCTGAAGCCACTTTTTCTGACTCTGAAGACACATCTGCTACATGTTGTGCTGGGATAGAATGTTTTCCCTTGTCTCTCTCTTTGCAGCTCCCGCATCCAGATTCTTCAGGATAGATGGGATGTATATATTACAGTGAGAAGAGAGGGGTTCTTCTGTTACACAGCTAGAATTTTGTCTCCCCTTATGGATCCTTATAGCCAATTGGGAACATTTGGTTCACTAAATCAAACAACTCAAACCATGCTTTCTTGGCTTATTTTATCCTTTTTCCATTTATTTTAAAAGTTGCCCAGTTTTCTTCATTTGTTGGAGAACAACATTCTTTGACACTTGTTAGAGCAGCAGACAAACATCTATCCCTTGTGAAAAGCTCCATAATTGTGGGTGATAACTCATCCAAACTGTGGGCATACATCTTCCATTTGGTACAGCCACCTCAGACATTAACTGGTATTTGTGATAAATGTTAGAGAGGATGGACTCTTCACTATGTGAGAACTGATGTCTGATTTACAAAGCTGGTTGGCCAAAAAGGGGGGGGGGAAGTTACACAAATGCCATTGTCTAGGTAGCAAAATTGCACAACAAAACAATGAGGAGACTTCCATAACTTTGACTTCTGTAACAATCCAATAAGGACTTTGCATATTTAATAGCCATAGGGCTGCTGGCAAGGTACACTCTCTAGAATTTATGCAAGCACATGTGTGGGTGCAATTCAAGCTGCAATACAGATTTTTGAAAGTGTGACACTTCTCCAGGATAATGTTTTCCTCGTACTGCAAAACAAAATGCAAATAAAAACTATCTGTCCAGTAGATAATCACTGAACATTAACTGATAAATAAACTAAAAGGCACAGCCATGGCAGTTGCAGAGAGTCAGGCAAGTGCAGTTTCCAAGCTAGTTTCAAGAAATACAAGGCAAGATGTATATGTTTCGAAAGGGCTGCTCAACACTAGCCTAGTTTTACTGAATTTTGTGGTGGAAAATGGGTTTCTTTTGCACTTAACCTCCATACGGCAGTGTCCCTACAGAAGTAAAGTATATGGATGGTGGCCAACATTTGCATTACAAACTCTGGTCCCATCACAAACGTACGTGGAATTTACCCTGTAGCAATGGCCATGTGTGCCAAGCTATTGATTGGGAGACACGGCACATGACTGCACCGTCACAGCCATGCCGCCCTACCCCCATGCAGCTTTCACATGAAAGTAGATGCAAAGGCTTTGTCTGGGAGTGTACTAGGAGTCCCATCAGCACTTCTAGAATAGCTCTGGAACAGTTTTTACTGCTCCACAGCTATCAAACACGGGGATGGCCATGCAGGCTGGGAGCCTCTCCAAGATGAAAGGGGTTCTGCAGTGTGTGGATGGTCTGTACCAGAGGACCTCCAGCCATCCCCAAGAGCCAGGTGTAAAAAAGGCCTTGTGTTGCTAGTACTAGGTATTATGATACAAGTCAAATCCCCTCACATTTCCCACTGAGATAAATAGGGCAAGGGGGAGAAAAGAGGCTCTTTTAATTAAATAACAGAATAGAAAGTTTTCCGTTGGAGGAAACTGTATTGAAAAACAAATCACAGAATGGTGAAAAGGTGTTTAATGAACAGTAACTGAACATCAGGAAAGCAGATCTGTTCAGTGAGTCTTGACAGATAACCTTTTCAGTTTACCTAACCTTTTGGTCATTTTTGAAAGTTATCACTTATGAAGATAAAGGTCAGAAGGCAAGTTTCTTTTCCTGTGTTACTCCTTCTGTACAGTAATGCTTGGACAATCTTCTTTTGTTGGTGTGGGTTCACTGTTCAGTTCAATGGCAGATGCTTCCCACCCCTCCAAAAATAAAAAGGAAAAAAAAAGTATTTAGGAAATGGTTGAAATATATTTGTTTCTGACACATTACAGAGGTGGCAAATTCCTCAAGCTCAACAAGTCCAAGGCTATTGAGAAGCAAAATTATGCTGTGATAGGATTTGACACAACATACGAGTATATCCCAAACTGAAGCTGAGGAGGTAGGTTAAAAACACTGTTCACATCATGCCATTATGGAAGCATGGATATCTCATGAAAGATCTGGCTCTCCATGATCCTGCTCCCTCAAGGTGCACTGGGAATATCGGATGCATTTGGCATCCACACAGACCTGCACTCATCCAACAACCATCCTGTCATAAGCACTTGAAAGGCAAAGTGAGATTAAGCACTCAGGAAGAGCTTATTTCTGCTCTCTTTTGCTGCTCAATCATTTCTAGTGTTTGCAACCATTTCCTATGTTCAAAGGCCCCTGACCATCAATACTGCAGATGAGGCATGAAATTATCCTGGCTATGATGTTAGCATAGCTGGGAGCAGAGCAGACATGTGGTCAACATTCCACAGTTTCAGAAGGAATGCTACTGCTACAGCGTTGTTCTGAGACTACAGGAGGAAGAGTACTATGTAAATTGTACCAAAGGCAGGTAAACTGACGCATGGAAAGTGGCAGGCAAAGATACAGACTGAAGAGAAATGGACAGTAGGCAAACAAAAGAACATAGTTTATCTTGTACCTGCTGAGAAACTAAGTCTAAGGCCTGGCAAGATCAATATGCTGCAAGTAGGTGATTTGAATGTGTGTGCAGTATGAGGGTAGGTACTAATAAATCCAGTGTTATCTTTAGAAGTCTAAATGGGGAAAGCCTCTCACAAACCAGGATCAGTGTGTGACAGAGGTCTCACTGCAAAAGAAGGACCAGAGAAAGGGAGAAGGAAAAATAGACAACTCATAAATGAATGTTTTATTTCTTTCATATATATGCTATTCCTAGCAAAATCAAGCAACAAGTGATTATTAGTAATTAAGTTATTTATGGTTATTCTGCTGTAAGAAACACTTACTACATATTTAGCTTATCTCTAAAGGCTGGTAGGCAAATTAACTCTACAAACTGAATATCTTTCTTTGTCCCAAAGATGTGAAAATACTAAAAATAGGAAACAGTGATTGTTCCACTATGAGAAATTCACCTGGAAGCTACAGATCTGCTGACTAATAATCATGTGTACTTTGCCTGTTCTCATATAGATTGTTTTCTCCTCCTCTTCCTTTTTCACCCAACCCTATTCCATTGACAGAGCTTCATACTTACTAGAGTCTTTTGTTCCTACTCATCACTCTGTCATAAACCTGAATGTCTTCAAATGCAGCCTAGACTTCCAAAGTGTCAGAAAGAATAATGACTTTACTGAGGGCCACCCTACAGGGAGAGGAACCATATATTTTCAGCAGGACATTGATGCTACTCCTTCAGAGACCTTAGCAATTGACACAAAGAAACAGAGGCTGCTTCAAAGTTAATATAAAGTAATTTCCATCTTTCCACAGAAACTGTAGACTGAAAATGGAGGCTCAAAGAATTATCATTAGTCCATGAATAACTTTTTATCGTTTGAAAAGCAACTAAACTGTCAAGACACACAGTAGAACACTTGCTCTCCACCAGCTCCCGTTTGTTTCTAGATTGTATCTGAACACTGAGAAATTTCCTTCAAGAATTAATATAGCAAGTTATAGTATAGAACAGTTATATTTGACATGTAAAAGAGGAAGGAATCTCTTTACATGCTAATACTGTAACTAATTGAGAATATATGATAATTGAAAAGTAGAAATAATTTATGTTAATTTCCCCCTTCTTGGGAGTAAAAAGATACATTGAGAAGTAATAAGGTTTATGAATCTATTCTAAACAAAAATAATTTTCATGTGCCCTAATCAAATTTATTATTTTACAACTTGGGCACAGTGGCAGGGTATCTTTTCATTGAGACACATTTTACTCATTTCAAAAAGAAAAGAGAAGGGTTATTGCACAGAAAACAAAATTCATATGTGGCCAGTTTGTTCACAAACCAAGCATTATGTATGTACAGATGCTCTATATGAACAAAGGATATTCTTTTTCTTTTTCACCTAGAGGTGTTGGTTTATTTGGTCTGTTTCCTCATTTATTTTAATTGATGCATGTGTGCACACATACACAAAAATGAAATAAACAACTGTATAAAATGATAACAAGGAAGAAGAATCAGTAATGACCATTCTGAAAAAAGGCCTAATCTTAAAGGCTGTGTCACCATGGGGCTGCCAATGCCTCACGGTGGATTTGAGGCAGCCTTAATGTGAATCTTAATTCACATTAAGGAGTCCACATGGCAATGGAAGACAGGGTGGGTTCAAGGCAAACCTGCCCCTCCCCATGAAAACTGTGGTAAATCCCTGCATTGGGATGCCATGGTTTTCTCCACCTCCCCTTGCCTGAGTGCTTCATCAGCCAGGTAAGGGCTTGCTTTACCCCAAGTGATCACCTGACAGCTGACGTGCAGTCAGCTGAGCAGCTGTCAGGTGGGTATAGGGGCTGTCAAGAGCATGAGCAGAGCTCTGGTAAAATGATTAAAAGAGATACAAAAGCCACATTTGTTTTAATCATTTTATCAGAGCTTTGCTCGTGCGCATGACAGCCCCTATATCCACCTGACAGCTGCTCAGCTGACTGCACGTCAGCTGTCAGGTGATCGTTTGGGGTAAAGCAAGCCCTTACCTGGCTGATGAAACCCCACCCGCTAATGCTGCAATCATAACCTGGGAGTGTCCCCATGCCCCCAGGATAACCCATTCCTGCCCCCTAATTTGGGGCAAGAACAGTTATAAAGGGTTTTTTTAACTTTGATTTTTTTTGGATTTTGTCCTTCCTGTAGCTCAAATTAGGGCTTTGCATGGGGACTCTCCAGGAGTGAAATCACTTTCGCCTCAGAGTATCCTTACTATGGGGACACGGCCAAAAAATGTATAAACTCTGAACTGTATTTTTTTTTTTACTTCCTTTGTACCAAGGTAGAAAGGTGTGACAGTTTAACATTTATTTGCATAACTCAGATACATCTCTGATAAAAACAAAACAAAACAAAACAAAACAAAAGAACCCCAGAGCTTCTATATGTTGTCATGGGGAGAAAAAAACTGATAAATTTCAGATAGTTATAGCACTCAGAAATACTTTTTCACATTTTCTGCCCTCAGTTTATTCTTAAATGGTGTCAAGCAGTGGAACAAATGTGACTTTTTCTTCAGATTAAACTGGTTTGGCATGTAATCTAAAGAGTTTTGAAAGAAAAGGAGACCTACTTTTTTAATATATATAAATTGGTACCTTAGCAAAGAGAGAACCAGATAAATAGAAGATGGGCAAAGATCTAACATCTGTATGGAAACTTTAATCACAAGTGATGAGATAAAATAGAGCACGTAAACAGACAATTCCTATGTTTATTCCGGTTACCAGGCTAGAAGTTAGAATATAGATTTGCCCTCAGAAGAGCCAATTCCGGTTGGGGAAAAAATATGTCTGATATTCCCTGTAAGGCTTTCTGTTTATCCTTAAAGCAGACTTTTCTAGAATCAAGCAAACTATTAATAGCATACCTATAAAGTGCCAATCCAATAATACTAATGATGATGATGATGATGAAAGTGCCTCTTTAGAGCATTTGGGACTGCATGGACAGTTCTTGAAGAAAACTGCCATCAGAACGAATATCATCAAAGCTAGAACTGAGAAATCAGTGGAAGACCCGAAGTGCAGAGTAAAGAAGTTGATGAAATGATTGACCACATTCTGAGCTGCTGCAAAAAGATCACATAGATGGACTATAAACAGAGGCACAATGTAGTGGCACAAATGTTTCACTGGAACTTATGCCAGAACTACCATCTGCCAGTGGCAAAGAACTGGTAGGACCATCAACCAAAAAACGTGGTTGAAAATGAACAAGCCAAATTACTGTGGGACTTCCTACTTCAAAGTGATAAAACAATGGAACAAAACACACCAGACATCACAATTGTGGAGAAAGAAAAAGTGTTTATCATTGACATTGCTATTCTAGGTGACAGCAGGATTGATGAAAAACAGAAAAACTTACCAGATATGAAGACTTGAAAACAGAACTACGGCAACTCTGACATAAACCAGCAAAGGTGTTCCCAGTGTTCTTGGTACACGAGGGGCAGTGCCAAAAGTTCTTAGTGGGCTATTGAAAAACATTGGCATTAACAAAATATCCATCTGCCAGCTACAGAAAGCCCCTTTGCTGGGATCTGTTCATATCATTTGCCAATACATCACTCAGAGGGGCCAGCTAGTGATAACAATTACCAAAACCAGCATAAATATCTTGTTTACTGTGTGTTACTGTTATGTCAATAATAATAATAATAATAATAATAATAATAATAATAATAATAATAATAATAATAATAATAATAATAATAATAATAATAATAATAATAATAATAATAATAATAATAATAATAATAATAATAATAATAATGAAACTGCTTCTTCTTCTAGGGACATTATATCTTGTCTTGAATCAACCAGGGCACATAATTGCTGTGAATCAAAGTCACATGTTCCATAAGCTCAGGTGCAATCACTACTCCAATGGAATCTAAGTTCCTGGTTTCAGGCCACTTGCAGGGAGTCAAGTTCTGTTGAAGGTTTTGCCATTGTCTTTTGCTTGAGACGGTGGGTCACCATGTGAGGCAGGTTGCTGAATGAGATGAGGTGTGGCCTGATCCAGTAGCACTTCTTGTATGCTTCATCTTTCCTGTTCTAAATGCTTCTTTTGGAGGAGATATTGTTTTCTTTTACACTTACTATATTAATAGCAAAGGGCATGTTGAAGAACAGACTTGAAGCATACAACCTCTTGTTTTGTTTCAACATGACTTTACTTATCTATAACTTGTGAGTCTTATAACTTATTTACATCAGATATACATGTCTAGAGATGCTAGATTCCACCAGTTTGTGATATACAAACTGTTACAGCAGAGTTATCCAATCATTAGCTCGCATACTGCAACTCTAATATACAAGAACATTAACTACTTTTATGCTAAAGTGATTACACATGCAATAATATGCCAACAAGAGACAATTCAATTAAAGTCACACTTTTTGTATGCCAATATTTTTGAGACATTCTGGCAGGTACATAATAAGTCCATTATAAAATCAGCACATATATGAAGCTCCTTCCTTTATTTCAATAAATGAGAAATGACTTGCTCAGTTTTTCTCAGTAAGATAGATGCATTTTAACAAAGAAAGTTTTTTTTTCTTAAGTGTTTGTCACATATATAGTTGATTTGGTTAGGAGACAAAATTGTATCCAAGGAGACACAATCTTTCTCTTTTCAATCTTTGTATTTCTGCCCAAACAGTAACTGGGGTAACTGATGACAAAACTAAGTACAGAACAGGAAGACTATGGATATTCACTTCTTCCACTAATTAAAAACATTTCATTTATGGTTTATAATGGTGAAGCCATGTAGACAGCCTTGCTGAAGAATTATTGGATGAAAAAATATGAATAAAAGTAGCAAACTGTCTGACATACAATTTAAACATTTCTCATCTTGCTCCTCACCCTCCATCCCATCAGTTCAGTTTCATTAGATGCCTCTGGGTTCACAGGATAATTCTGAACACGTCACCTGTTTCTAATACCAGCTAGTAATGTGTCAGCAAGAAATATTTGCCAGTACTTTTTCTCAGATCTGAAAGGCTCGTGTTACTCTTGAAACTGAACTGATCCAGTTTGGCTAGCAAAGTTCAGGCAGCACTCAAGTCTTCCACACACCTATTGTGACAAATTACCCAGTGAGCTTCACCTCTCAAAGGATGGTTGAAAGCTGTTTTCTCTGGTAAATTGCACTGTCCTTATCAAAGACAAAGACTTCATTCAGATATGTCTGATGTGATTCCACTGTCTTTGGAGGCTGCCTCTGAATCTACCTGACAGTGCTTGTGTGATACAGCCAGTATTTCTGACCTACGCAACAGCCAACACAGGCAGTTCTTTGAGTTTGGCTCAAAGCAGCTAAATGACCAATGTGATCTAAATCAAGGTACAGAATGCTATTAGGGATGTGCACAAATATTTGCATGAATTTGAACATTTGTACACGAATTGAATGTTATGACATTTGTATATCATCAACATTCATACAAATAGTTCAGACGTTAATTAAACTGGGGATATGCACCTGATATATATACATTGGTATAGGATAAGTATCCAATTTGAATGTGTTCATATCTGATATTTGTACAAATCCATTAATATAGAATAGAATCCTACCGTATTCAAAGGGGATTGATTTGAATGAATACAAATTTTCTAACGTTTGATTCATTACAAATCGAATGCCCCCAAACCCATTTATGCATATCCCTAGATACTATCAGTATGAGAGAATCCTGCTCTAAGGTCAGCACACCCTGGCTACCCCCTCAATGCAACTTTCAAGGTTCAGAATGGAGGAGGACTTGTAAATGCACCATCCTAGATATGATCTCCCCAATCCACATAAGAGTGACCTCTGTGTCTCTTTTTCTTTCTTTTTTAAATAGTTTTTTATTTTAATTTTACATTTTTCTCCTCCCACCTTTTTCCCACCCAAGCCAGGATGCAGCTCTCAAATTCCACTTATTTTCATCATGGAGATTACATTTATAGTCCCTTGAACCACTGGGTTCCCCATCTTTCTTCTCAAATAGGTCAATATTCTCCTCCAAGTGGTTGTTGCCAATACTGTAGCTTGGTGTCCCATATATCTTAATCTCATTTCTGCTATATTTTAGTATTTTAATATGCTGAATCTTTAAATGTTTTAGGTATATTATTGGTTTTAATATTGGTTTTAATTTGTTGTTTTAAAGGTTGTTACGCACCCTGAGACCTTCAAGTATACGGTGAGATAGAAATATAAATAAATAATAAATATAATGACACCATTCTTTTAGTTTTCTTTCCTTGGTGGTTTTCCAGTTCTTTACAATGGGCGTTTTTCCACTTAGCACTAAAAGACCCATTAAGGGTTCTTAACGGGTCCTTAATGGGTCCTTAAAAGGTACTCTAGTGCTAAGTGGAAAAACACCCAATAACTGCATTTGCAGCTCAATTGCAGTGTTCAATTGATGTGTAATATAGTGGTTCTCTTTTTGAATCGGTTGTCAAATTCATACAGTAAACATATTTCTTTTGTCCAAATAATTCTCATATCTAGTATTTTATTTCCCTCCCAATTTTTTCCCAGTATTTTTGTACTTTTCTACCATCCCACCATAAATGCATATAAGCTCCTCTACCACCATAAATGCATATAGGTTCTTCTACTCCAATATTTTTGTACTCTTCTACCATCCCACAAATACATATAGGTTTGTCTACTGTTCCTCTACTATCCCAGCATTCAGAACTTAAATTTGGTATTCTAAACCATTTATTAATGAATTTTATTTTCAGTTCTTTCATTCTATTATGTTTTGTTTTCTATATCCCCTCAATAAATTTCTTCACATCTCAACATTCCACATCCACTTCCTGGTTCCATTGTCAGAAAATTGACTCTGCCAATCTTCTTTTTTCTCCTAACTTTGATAAACCTTCTTCACCAATCCACTTTCCCCCTTCATTTTATCCACAATAATATTTTCAAATCTTGTATTCTCTTTCCTAATCCCTGTTTTGACTTTAGTTTCATTAATAAATTTCCAAAATCCCCAAATTTGTAGGAAATCATTCCTAAACCATCTGTCAATTTTTCTCTGCTAACTGGAATTCCACTATTATCAAACCAATCTTCCAATTTTTACACCCCTTTTGTTTCATCTTATTTAACAGGTCAGTTCCTATTGTCTGAGTGTTTTCATTGATAATTTCAATTCTATGTCTGTTTGATTGGAGTCAAATACCTGATTCCCCCCTCCCGCTTTCTGTTCTTGCCAGTATCCTGACATAGAAACCACCACCAACAACAACAAAGGTTTTCACTAACATGTTTTCCCACACTGGTCTAGGCCATAGGGTGGGATATGGTGTCAAAATGGCCCAGTTTTAGTCATTAGTTTTTATTTCAGCAGTGCAGCATCAAGGGCTAGGCTCAGGTGGGGCCTTTGCTCTAATATCATGTCTCTCTTTTCCTTCCTTCCTTCCTTCTCTTCACAATAAACCTAATGTTATAAACTTTTCTAATATTACCTTTTATAAGTTATATTGAGATAAAATTTGGATGCTATGGGGGAGGTGGTGAATGAGGAACAATGAACAGTAGCTGACTAATGCCCCATTAGTAGATAGACCCTATTCTTAATGGAATGGTGCTTTTCTTTATGGAACAAAAATATATTTGAGACTGCTCCCTGAACAGTGACTATTTTATTTTGCTCTGGCAACTGACCATAAATTAATTAAGCTCTAGCAACTGAAAAGCAATTATCAATTTTATTAGCTTACTTCCTCTGTGAAAGGGCTTCCAAAGAGTCAAGTCTGAAGGAGAAAACTAGATTCAAAGTCAGCCAGTAATGAAGTCAGGATCATGAGAACATAGCAAGGTTGCAATACAGTTTGTTTTTGCTAACAGTACCATATTGTCAGTGTTCTAGTATTTGTGCTTGTTAAGGCTTGTTCTCAGTGTCAGGGCATCTTGGAGTGTTCTGTGTCTTTTCAGCTTTGCACTTCTGTGTTATTCCTTCTTCTGGGCAACCCTATATTGTCTGCACCTCCTCTGAAATGAGATTAGCTCATCTTTATTCTCTGAGGGGGAATGAACATAACTAAGGCCCTATGTCACAATATCATCTGATGCAGGGCGCTCAAAGGACAGCAATGGTAACTCAGCTATTATTTGAACTTTCTTCATGTCCCCATTGCTGCTGTCATTGTCTAAGTCAGAAAATAACATGACACACTATCACTAAAGACCTAAGTGGATACTAAAGCTAGAAAAATCTAGGCCACAGTCACTGGGTAAAGGACAGATTGGGTCTCATTGGTCATTCTCTGTTTCATTATAGAAGAGAGAGGTGCACCCATTCTAAATGGTTCTGAAAGCATTTTTGAAGGCTGCTAGAATCAATCACCAGATGGATTACCAACCAAAGGAGCCAAAACTAAAGTTGGAACTTCAAGTGAAACACATTTATTGGATTGGCATTAAGTCAACATAATGCTCTCAGTGAACTGAATCACTTCCAGGGTTTAGGTGGAAAACAGTCACATTTGGAAATCACTAGCCCCACATCTCAGGTGATTTAAGGTTGTCTTTTGTCATCATATAGAGGTATTTTAATTCAATATCACATTGATTTTAACAAAAATACTAGGATCAAAGAAATAGATTTTATTTGATTTCCCTTGATATTTAATACAGAAACAACATATTATCCCCCTTTGAATTGGCACCACTATGCAAACTAAAGTTTGAATTGGTAACATTTTGTCATCTACAGACAAATAGCTTTTATTGGGCATTAGCTTGAACACAAGATCTGTCTATGACCTGTCATGAATCAGTGGCACTATATATAAGGTCAGTCACTGTGATCCTCATGATTAACAATAAGACACAAAGGATCCTACACAGTACTTTCAAGGTAGTGACATGAATGCAGCCCTGTGACTGAATTAGAAGTTTTATCCATGCATAAGTTACTATTATAATTTATATGACTTACTTTAATTGGGAAAATAATAAATGTAATATATGAAAGGAGTGGGCTATAGTATAAACAGCAAATGCTCTCCCATGCAGACAATCAAAGAAAGCTGCAGGTGTAGGTATTTTGTTGCTAATAAAATACAGAGAGTTCTGATTTTCTTAACTTCATAAATCTATTCAGAACTATACCTGTAAAAATCTAATGGAGTGAATAGAGTGAATTGAGTAACTCTATAGAGACTTACAGTGCAAACTGTACTGCACACATACTTAGTGCAGTTAGACCTGGTAAGACTGGGAGAAATGACAGACCAACTTAATGCACAGGGTTTTTGCAAAACTGTCATATAACTGTCATGCTTTGAGGAGCCATCCTGCAGGTGTGCTGCTGTACGTATGATAGAAGAGGACAGACAATGAGATATCAGGCGCAAGGGGCAGCAGAGAAGGAAAATCTATCAAATCTTAGATTTTTTTTCGTGTTTCTTATATTACCAATTTATGTCACCCTAATTCTACTTAGGAAGGAAGGAAGGAAGGAAGGAAGGAAGGAAGGAAGGAAGGAAGGAAGGAAGGAAGGAAGGAAGGAAGGAAGGAAGGAAGGAAGGAAAACACCTATTCTTAAGTCCCATATTCTATACTTGGGTGGGAAAACAGACTTAAGTGGGAAAAGTGATACACAAGGAAGTTGGAAAACTTTAGATTTTTGAAAGCATATAAAATGTTGCACTAAAATTATTGGTTATTCAGTTTGGGCACCAGCATTTCATGCCAATCTTGCATTACCGGAGTTGTGAACTCTATCAGCATAAGTATCATCTTCGTGTGACAAGTTAACAACATTAAGCTATGGTGTAAAGCAGCTTTTAATAAAAGGAATTTTAGACTGGAAAAAACATAAGTTTTCAAAGATTTTAGTAATCAGATTTAGGGGGGACACAGTGATGATAGAAGGGGTTCCATTCCACACTTTCTGTTATGCAAAATGGGACTCTGCCCTGAGCACAATGTTCCATAGCTGTAAACGGTCTACGGCACCATCCAGTCCATATCTCAGGGCTTCTGATGTATGTATACAGCTCAATATATAATATTCCTTTGTTTCCCTTCACACACACACACACAAACACACACACACACACACACATGTGGCAAAACAAATTAAGCTATCAATTTGCTAATTAATTAATCTAGGCTGAGCACTGATTTACTAGGTTCATTTCAATGTTTTATGCTTAATGCAAAAGATGTTAGAAATGGTTACCTTTCCCCTCCTTTTGTGTCAGTTAAAAGTTCACTTTAAAGATATTTAAATCATGGTCACAGATGTTCATTATCCGCAGCGTCATTTCCTCTAGTAATCATTGACTTAATTAAATGTTAGCAGCATTTTCAGAGCTATCACTATATAAAAGTGCAGCATCAAACAAAAATTGCATGCATTGCTTGCTTGCAAAAGTCAGCATTTTTGGTGTGTGTGTATGATATATGGCAATGCTTCTGAAAGGCATATCATGTTATTTCATGACCCTGACACCTAGGTAGAGGCACATTATAGCCAACAATCTAATCTTGTGATATGTCTTTCAAATCACCAAGATGCCTTGAAATGCTGCAAACTGAAATTGAAAAATGTGTCTGACTTGGATATTGTCTATGTACAAGAAATAGGTGGCTGGAATGATTTTGAGTAATAATCACAGAGAACTATAATTGATTTTGTAAAATGAGAGCAGCAAAGATATCAGCCTATTGGGAGGTTGGATTTTCTGGTTTGGGACTTATCACCATGATTCCAAGTATTCATAGACCAGAATGTAATCTTGCACATTTTTCTTTTGTCATGGATATTTTAATCTGTTATGTATAATCTCAATTTAGGGCTTACATATAATCATTAGTTTTATTTAGGTTAACCTTTACCCTATATAGTTGGGTGCATAATAGGATGTGATTTATAAGTTTGTAACAATGCTTGTCCAACCCTAACACCAGTATATTCTATCATTTTACTAACCGGCACTCTTTCTAAGCTACCTTCCACCCAATCTTGTGGGGCTGGGTAACAAACCCAAAGCGCCACAGAATTTCCTCTCGTTACCATGCCTTCCTTCCTACTCTCTTAAGCCGCCTTCTTTCCTCTCTGCCTGTTGGACTCTTACTCACCCACAGCCATTCTAGGGTTTCCCACCAACCCTTAAGAGTTTTTTTTCTTTGCAAGAAAAATTTGTTCAAGTTGCCTTTCTTTGGATGCCACCCTGTGCTGGCTACTAATATGTTTGCAAACTCTTAAGATACAAACAAAACCCAATAAAACAAGAGTCCATACTCACAATTCAGACAATTAATTAATTAATTAATTAATTAACAATTAATTAATTAATTAATTAATTTCCCACCAACCCTTAAGAGTTTTTTTTCTTTGCAAGAAAAAATTTGCCTGACTCGGAGCCTGTACTGAACGTGGACTGTGACTTGGAATGGGATACCTCTGGAACTGCACACCTATAATCTGCGCCTTCGCATGGCTCCCACCACCCCTCATTAGTGTGAACTTTGGGGGGACACCATGGAACCCAGTAGCATTCGCACTCCGGAAACCAAGCGTGTTCAACTCTCTGGGCAATGCCACACTTTTACTGTTGTTGCATTTTTACTGTTGTTGCTTCTTTTGAGTATTCATGGTACTGTTTTTTTTTCCATGGGGGCCACTGGGAATGGGCCTGAGGTGGTGAGTATCCCACAGGGATTTGAAGGAGGGGGCCCTGTTATATGGGGGATACCATCCGTACTAGAGGGGGGAGAAGTCTCTGAGAAAGTACGGATGGGCAAGAACTGGGCTCTATTCCCTGTGGGATACAGGAAACTCAGGTGTATTCCCTGATGTTCAGTGTCAGGATCTACAAATTAATCCTACACAAGGAAATTGTACAAGCCTTCTGACAAAGGTGACTGATATTGGCAGGGTCCAGTCAGTCGCAATTGTCCGAATAGCGTAACTCAGAAGGATTGGTTAGAGGATAGAGGTCTGCATACATTTCCAGGATGGGAAGCAAGCTTGTCTCCCGTATCCCAAGACATTGGGAGATTGGAGAAAGGCTTTAGGGAAAGATGGCCTGGCTGTCATCTGTAAGGTTGTAGATTCTGCACTGATAAATGTGGACTATAGATATGATTGGAATTGTATGGAGGGAATTGGCCTTGTTGCCCCAGGACGGTGTACTTGCAAGGACACCTCAACCCTCCTTCCACAGAACTTGGATAAGGTTAAGAATGTAACCATTATGTTTAACTCTGAGTGCCCGGAAACGTCTGCTGAAGTGGAAATCCATCTGAAGAATGGGCATTCCTGGTGCCTAACGCTTGAATCTAAGTGGACAAATTGGTTAAAAAGAGCTGATAAAGTAGTGTGTCTCTATAACAAGCGAGACCGGGGAACTCAGGGGGCTGCAATACGTGCACTCACATTCTAATAATGCACATTTTAATAACTCATATGTGTGGTTGATGCATAGAGCGGGTTGTTCTCTGGATCATAAGGACTGCTGGATATGTACTCATGGACCCAAACATGTTTAGCAGCCCTTCCCGATGAGGTCTATCCCTGAGCCTTCTTGGTGGGATGGTATGATTAAAATTACAGCCCTCCAGACTGAGTATCTGACTAATTGGACTGCTGGATGGTATAGTACTTGTTTTGGCTAAGCAACACAAAATGCCTCCAGAGATGTTACAGGATGAGCATTTTGAAGTTGTTCCATTCGAGAAAGCACTGCTTTGTGTTAGGGCTATCTGAACTGTTCTTTCCACACAACAAATTTGGACAGCTGGGTAGGAGATTAGGAACATTGTTTATACACTTACTTGGCAAATCCAAATCGCACTTTCCCGACAGTCCCCGACAGTTGGGGTCTATCCAAATGAGACTGATTGGTTGGACAATAAGGGTCACTGTGTAATACCTTACATGATCTTAAATTGTTCAGTACCAGGGGTAAATTCCACTTACAATCTCATGTCTCTCAGACCACTGTACCATACTGTAAAATTGGAAATGGGTCCTAGGATTTGTATATTGCAGAATCAGATGTATGGTCTGAAATGATAATCTCACAACCTGCTTATGATGCCATTGCACAAGCAGAAAGTGTTGCTGAAATGTGATCCCATCCTCTAACTTGGATTGGATTGAACACTTATAGAAGGTTAGGATTTTACAGTAATCCTCCTTTTCAATTTGAACCTACCCAGTTTGAGTATGAGCTACTTGCTTTCACTATTGCAAATGAAGGGGTTTTCTGGCTGTGTGGAAGGTCTGCTTGGAAAACACTTCCAGCTCAGTGGTATGGGATTTGTTCCCTGGGCAGTGTGGGAATTGGAGGGGGTCTATACAAGTCTCTCCCAGTTTCCCATGGCCGTAGATCCCGGGAGGTAACTAAGTGAACGATGTTTTGGGGATTTATTTTCCCTCAATATGGTATAGTGGCTGCCTTCTCAGAAATCCGGAATATTTCAGCACAAGTTGACCTGTTGGCTAAAGACACCTCAGCTGCCCTTAGGGCCATTGCTGAAGGGTTAAGAGAGCGTTCTACCCTCCTAACTCAGCTAGTACTCTGTATGGACTACTTGCTTGTGCAAGCCGGAGGATTCTGCAAAGTAGTAGGCCAACAGTGCTGCACCTGCATAGATGAAACCTCCGAGGTTATTTTACGTCATGCTGACCTTATTGAGCATGTGAAAGATCATGTTCAGTTGTCAGCTTCCTCAGATGGAAGTCCTGGAGATGGCTGGGAATGGTTGGGAGACCTTTTAACCTATATACCTGCATGGTTGGAAAAGGTGCTTCTTGCTGCTGTGGGGATTATTGTGGGTGTGGCAGCCCTATACCTGTTTATAAGACTCAGTTGCTTCCTTGGAACATGGGTGTGTAGACATCCACACAGTCCTGAAACTATCCTGGTCATACAAGAAATATCCTGGCTAACACATACCGATAGTCTCCCTGAGCTTTCCGATCTAGGGGTCCAGGCATACCCCTAGCCTTCTCTCCATCCTGATTGATCTTTAAGGTGGATCAAGAGGGGGGAACTGTCATGGATATTTTAATCTGTTATGTATAATCTCAATTTAGGGCTTACATATAATCATTAGTTTTATTTAGGTTAACCTTTACCCTATATAGTTGGGTGCATAATAGGATGTGATTTATAAGTTTGTAACAATGCTTGTCCAGAGTAGAAGTAAACAGACATTTGCGGTTAAGTTGTCTGAAGGGAAAGAGGAACTTTTCCTTCTCCTTTCCCAGTTTCTTTATGCCTCTTGAGTTATTTTGAATGTATACCAAATTAACGTTTCTGCGTCATTATTAATCTTTTACCTATATCTGATGTACTGTTACTATCCGGAAGGGGCATTAATTTTTGGCTATATAAGTGGGACATATCTCTTGTATGTTAAGGAGTACCCAGGACTCCTTCCATGACTAGTCATGTAAAGCGCTTTAATAAATCTTACATCTTGATAGAGGAAATACTGTGTCAGATCTTGCTTTAACACTTTGTAACAGCTTAGAAAGTGTGCACATAAAAATATACAAAATCCCCCCTCTTTATTTATTATTTAAAACATTTCTGTACCAGTTTCTGTTTCCAATAGTTCTAGTTATGTAGTCTCCAAGAAAAGAGTAGGAGTCTATTAGATTCTGAAGGCCACTGTTTCCCCATGTTACATCTTTGGAGGCTCATTAAATTATCTGGGTGGCATAAGACAGGTTTACATGTCTCGGGCAATGTTTATAAAATCCTACTGTTGTGCCATGAAAATCTGTGAATATCCTCTTGGAGCAGTGTGTGTGTTGGGTGAATGCAGGGTCTGTACACCCCTGCAGTAGCCAGTAGACATCCCACCTGAAACACCCCTTAGAGCACTACAAAGGTTGAGCAGGAGCAAATGCTCTGATAGTGCTTACTCCTGTTCTTCCAGTGCCATAGTGCTCATGTGAACTTACCTGAGTCTACATTCATCAATGTGACTCTCCCAGCCCAGTTTCTTTTTTAAAAAAACAAGAAACAGCCCTTTTGTTGGGTTTGGAAAAAACAAAACAGAACAAAACCTGTCACAGCCAGCCAGAGAATGAAAGAATTTTGTACTGCTGGCAGAATTGTGGTACCTCAGATAACCCCTTATGGGACTGCACATGCGCAGAGCATCATCATCGCCACAGCACTGGAGCAGTCACACAAGGCACCACAACCAAAATGGCAGATCAGAACGATGAGGAAGAGCAGTTTGATGGCTGAAACTGCTTTCACACCAGCAGCAAAATAAGCATTTGTCTGGGGCTATGCTGCTGTTTCTAATATCTGTAATGGTAGCTAGCCAGTGGCCAAAGAAACAGACTAGAAAGAAGAATGTAACAAAGTGAGGGTGCCTCCAGACATAACATTAAAAATGTGCAGTTTACTTTTACTTGAAGTGAAGTCCTTCTGCAGGGAAAATGGCTCACCCACGCACACTCAAATACTCCACTAGGAATATGCACAAATATTCATAACATTCGTTATTTGCACAGATTCATATGAATTTGTACATTCACACACAAGTTGAGTGTTCCAACATTTGTACATTAACATATGTATTCATTTGTATAGGATCCATATACATTTGTATTCGAGATTCGTACAAATTTGTACAAATATATCTGTATCAAATAGAATCCTACCACATTCAAAGGGGATCTATTGGAACAAGTACAAATTTTCTAACATTCAATTCATTACTAACTGAATTCCAAAAAAACCCATTTGTGCACCTTCCCATACTCCACTGAAGCAACGAGGATTCTTCAGTTCATGTGCTCAGGTCCTCCCTGACTGAGAAGACCTGGTTAAAATAGTCTTCCCCTAGAGGCTTGCAAGTAACAACATTATACATGCTTGATGTTTGGTACAGCTGCATCACTTCACCCAGGCATTTGGCTTCTAGTTTCCTCTCTATTTTCTACTGCTATACTTTTTATTTAAACCTTTAACTGTTTTGTTTGTTAACCACCAGAGACTAGGGATACACATGAATGTTAAGCAAGAAAATTCATATTCATTTGAATAAATCCCTTCAAATGTGGTATGATTCAAATTTAATAGGAATATTCATGCACATCCCTACCTGAGACCATTAGTATAAGAAAACATAAAAATATAAATAATAAAATAAATATTTTATATATGGTGTTGTTGTTGTTGTTTACATTTAGGTGTCATTCAGAAAGCTATGAATGAAGAAAGCATGTGACAAGCCCAGAAAAAGAGTAATTGTTCCCACAATGCCAGTTTTTTCCTGCGTTTCTTCACAGTTGGTCTGAATGCAAGTTATAAAGCACCTGTGCTGAGCATTATAATCACAGGGTTCTTGGTCAGAGACAATTAGTGTGGGGCACCTATCAAATTTGGGAAATGTGACAACATCATACTGGCTTTCCTGCAGGACTGCCAAAGAGGCCTGATGCCATGTTGGGTTGCTACCAATGTTTCACTCCAAAATGTCTGATTAAAGATAGAATGGGGCTTCCTGTACTATTTTAAAAGAGCCAATATCTTGCTGGAAGATCCAAGTTCTGGTATGCACAGCATCTGGAAAATAACTATTCATATCATAAATCCACAATAGTGAATGCTGCAGTTAGTTAGTAGATATCTGGGCTCAAAACTATATTGGAAATTATTCTCATGAGGAAAATAAACATTGATTATTTTGGGATTTATTTCTTTTGTTGTAGTGGTGGTAGTAGTGGTTGTATATTTTGTATATATGTTGCACTTAGGGCATTCCTATCCTATATAACTATTATTTTGGATTGTTTTTAAATGCTCAATTGCATGTTTTACTTTCTGTGTTTTTGAATTGCTTTTAGTGGTTGTGAGCAGCCAGCTTTGACATCATCCAGTGAAGGGGGACTAAACTATTAATAAAACAAATATTTTATATCCCTTCTGTTCTGAAGGGCTGCGTAGAAGTTTAAGGAGGCTAGTGCCAGTGAATTTTCTAGGATGGCTCAATATCTAAACAGTCAGAAAGAAAACTCTTACTCAGTGAATCTGATTGTCAGAGGACATGTGAAACTAGAATATAGTCTAAACATCTACCCATCTGTCAGAAAAGTAGACATTAATACAGGTAGACTAGGCTGGAATTTTAAGGCTATGTAGAAACAAAATTGGTTATATAATTCTGGCTACATTGAATCTTGATTTCTTGGGTGGTGCCCTGACCTTCCTAATTGTCATACAGCATTGAACCAAAAGCCTGACAAATGCTCCTGCAGAAACATATCTATCATTCTAGCCTAGCAGCAACATTCATCATTTTATTAACCCGGGAGACAGTTCTTGAAAGCAGCTAGAGCTTTGTACAAAGCCACATTCAAGCACATCCTTGTTTCTTAATTTTATATTAGCTACATCTGATAGAATGTTGTCCAATAATGATCAGGTATAACCCTATTCATTAATTTTATTATGCACATACAAGGAGGAGAAAGATTGGATTATATTGCACAATGTGCCCAGTAACCTGGAAAAAATGTGGATGAATGGAATACTCTGTAGCAAATGTCCATGCAAGTAGGGTTGTTGTTGTTTTCACTCTATACAGCAATAGCATAAGTGCCCAACCAACAGAGAACAAATAGGAGGGAGGACTGAAACATGGATGCTGTGTGCCTGGAGACTGGAAACAACCTTCTTCAGCCATTAGCTGCACCCATAGACACGAGTATAATTTACATTAGTAGAATGGCAGTTAAAACTAAGACTAATTTTTTTTTAAAAAAATGATTGGTTTAAACATAGTAGTAAGAAGAGAATATCTTGGATTGTCTTGTCCTTTAAAATGGGAACATTGTTCAGTTCCAGTTGGATGGCTTGTAGCTGATATTTTTAAGTTATTCAAAAGCATAGGGATTTTATTTTAAAGCATTCCTTTCCCAAATAATATATAATGTCCCCTCAGGAGGAAAAAAATACAAATGAAGACTTAATTCATGGTAATTTCTGCTTCTAAAAGTAATAATTTTATGACCTAGAAGAGAAGGGGGGGATACTGCTCAGACATATTTTAATATAATAGTTTATCCAGAGAATATTTTAATGCTCTTAAAGGATAATTTTACTTGTCACTTCTGCTATGCACTGGCATGCTAATTATGAGTTGTAAAGAAAATATTGAAATGTCGAAACAGCAGGCACTTATGGAATCAGGGAGGCTCCTAAAACTATCTTAATATATGGTATCTTAAAACCAGTAAATTTATATACACTTTCTGAGTGTGTTGCTGCATTTCTTTGTTTTCAAAGCACTTAAGGAAATGTCTCTTCCCCTTATTTCCACTGCCCCATAGTGCAAGTAATTGCAAGCTGTACAGTATATAATTTTTATAGGTTGCACATAATACCTATACACACACATTTTGCATGAATATTTATTAGCACTGCTTGACAAAAAAGGCAAAAAAAAGCTGGAAGAGTATATATAAAATAATAGAAATAATTTTGCAATGTGAAAAGCTGAAAAGTTAACAAATATGAATATGGATGCAGAATAAATGCTTAGATATGTACTTTAATGTGAACTTTCCTTCTCTTCGTTCACTCAAAAATTCCTTCCTTCCTTCCTTGACTTTTATTAATTTATTACTGTTCCCATAATTCATTTATAGCATTTTTATGTCATTTTAACCCATGATTATTCACATTATTTCTCCCCCTCTCTTTTTAAAAAGATATTTAAAACTGCACACTAGAACATGAAAAACTGAATTGAAACTGTTGAAATGAGTCTATGATAGCTCCTTTCCTTCACTTTACCATTTCAAACATCCACTTGGTTTTTTCCTCCTACTCATCTATCTTTTTGTCTTTATCTTCTTAATACTTAGGGCTTTTCCCCTGCAGTTGCAGGCTCCTGTTGTCCATGCTCTGACATATTGATTAGAGATGTGATAAACTGGTTCAGGTTCAAACAGGTTCAAACTGAACATTGAACGTTAAAAAAATTCAAATTGGAACCAAATACTCTGCCTGTTTGAAAACAGAGTAACACACCTTGAGAACACACCATGAACCTATTGAACACATTGCGTTTGATCTGAGTTCAGAAATGTTCAAATTAAACCAAACAACATGAAGTTGGAATTCAAACCAAACAAAGGATTGTTTGGTTGAACTGAACTGAACCAGTACTGCATCAACAACAGCCTGTCCCATGAGCAAAGGATCGTTACAACTTCTACCAGCCTATTCAATACTATTGTTTATGCTGTGCTGCATTATCAGTGTGCTTTATAGTAGATAATTTACCTTGCAATACAAGGAGATATGTCAGATCATCTTTTTCATGCTTTATCATTTTAGTAGCAAAGATGATGATGCCAAGACAAACCTAAACATTTGAGCTCACACTCAGTTTTGATGATCAATGGAAATGAGAGGCAAATTTTTAGCAATTTAATTTGTGAGATGTAATCTCAAATAATTGTATAAGAGTGATGAAATTTACAAAAAGTACTATGAGTAGTATTAAGGTCACTCAAAATAGACTTGATAACCTGTAAAAAAAAATCCATGCATATTTGTATTTGCAATTTGAGTGTAAAAGCATGGAAGGATAAATGTTGAAATTATTAAAAAGCTCTGTTATCTGACAGTAATCTAATTAAATATCTTATGTTAGGCAACTGTCAAAAATACTTTTCCAACAGTATCCAGAGCTTTTTCTAGAACTATTATGCTTGACTTTAATGTGTTTTCAAATATTCAGTTTTTCCTATGCTTTGTACTGCCGTTCACAAATAAACAACTGCGTATATATTTGGCAAAGCTTTTAACAAAATCTCTTGGTAGACTTTTTAGAACTCACTATGAATAAAATGCAAACTTTACCCTTCACATGCTTTAAAGTATGCTTCCATTTGGTACATATGTCCCATGAGAATCCTAAACAGTAATATGAATTTGAAGTTACTTAAGAACGCATAGTTATATTTGCTGGAAGTAGCATACTCAAAGCCCTGGTGCATTATTTCTTTAAAAATATCAGGCTGTTAGTTACAACTATACTGTTTTTGGATTTATATAGACAGTTGCTGCAGAGAGTTCTTGAATGTATTTGACTCATACTATTATCTTTTGCTGTTCTTAAGAGGTATTGTCCTAAGTAACATATATTTGAAAACCATGTATAAGTGGATCACTAGTGAAATGTCTTCTTAGATTAATTAGTAAGACAGAATGTGTGAAAACCAGTTAAGAAATACACTATAAATTATGCTTCCTTCACT
Organism: Aspidoscelis tigris stejnegeri; assembly: GCA_023333525.1. Taxonomy (NCBI): domain Eukaryota; kingdom Metazoa; phylum Chordata; class Lepidosauria; order Squamata; family Teiidae; genus Aspidoscelis; species Aspidoscelis tigris. Next base: position 54,521,278 of record JALMGA010000006.1, on the reverse strand, counting down.
TGAATAATATGTAGAAAATGTAATAAATGACTACATCAACAATTTCAAAAATTAAAATATTTGTGTACACCAAAATCAGAACAAAACCCTTACAAAACTTCAGATACTGTGAGTTGCTCTCATGGTGGTAGGCATTTGCACTGTAATCACTCCTAGTATCATTTGCTGCTGTAAAGCCCACTCAGTGCAGATGCCTGTACCTGTGCTTGACCTGGATCTAGCTAATCTGAATTCACTAATATGGATTAAGCAAGGTAAAGTGCAGAAAGGGCCATATTATGAGAGCTCTTTGGACCTCCTCAGTGAAATGTAAATTAATGAAGGCAGTTATAAATATAGGAAGTCCTTTCTTAAGCTTGGTTCTATATCTATTCCTCTTAACTCCCTGTCTTCTTCTTTGGTGCTTTTTGATTGAAAGGTTAAGTAAATTGAAAAAGGGGTTTCCACATGGATTCTCACTATAACCTACCCTGATGGAATCTCTTGGAGAGCCACTGCTGTTCATGTGCATTGATACATCTGGGTGAACTGGAGTGATCATGCACCCAAAAGGGGAAGCTAGTGTCACTAGGATGGTATACTGATGAAATATTTGAGCATTATGGAAGCTAACTTTCTGCTTACTTAAAGCAATGAGTAAGAATTCATCAGTGTCATTCGGTGCCCAGCTCTATGGGAGGGATAAATGACATTATTTGAATATGTATCTGCTAGATACACTCACTAATCAGGAAACATATGAGACTGACAAAGTTAAAGCACCTCAGAGCTGCTTCAGTGCCTTCATTCTTTGTAAGGAGCATCTGTAGGGATATTTCCACCTCAATGAACAGCAAAACTGACAGTGGCACGGGAAGAGATATTATTAGAAGCTACATTTAAGGTTGCAATCTTAAATGCACACATACAAAAAGTAACATCCTCTGCAAATACTAAGACTTACTTCTGTGTAAAGAAGTTTCAAGTGAGACACACAACACTTTTTAATAACTATGATCCAGTTATAATAATAAAAACTGGATGAGCAGATATATTTCACTGTTTAGTTTTTAGCATCATTTTCTAGATTCAGAAAGAACAGAAGGAAAACCGGAGGCCTATTCACACGAGGGCCTCTTGAACGTGAGTAGAACACCCTGGGATGGAGCATTCACTCAGCTGGGCCGGTGGTTCCATTCAGAACTGCCCCAGCCCGTCCCAGGGTGCCCACTTGTGTTTCAGATGTAGAGCAAGAAATTGGGCTCTACACCTGGCCCAGGGTGTTCCCAGTCATCCCACAACTGTACAGAAGGGAGAGCATTTACACTCTCTCTCCCAAACACCTGCAGGCCCCACCCCCGGCTGCCGCTATTGGTAGACAGGGCCCAAGCTGTCAGCACTTCAGACCGTAGGTGCTGACAGCATGGGGCCGGTGTACCACATGGAGCCCTGGCTGGCCATGGGACCACCACGACATGGCTGGAGGGAGGGTGCCACCCCTGACAGCTGGGACCCTGACAGCTGGGGCAGCCTGATCTGGGCCACCCAAGCTGCCAGTGCACCGAGATGGATCTTTGGCCTCTGCGGGCTCGAGCTGAACCATTCGGGTCAGCTGGAGCCTGCAGGAACCCACCCCGGGCACCCACCACCCCAGGGCAGAGTGCACACAACTTACCTCATCGCCGCCGAGTTTGAAGTGGTGGGCCTGGCCAGTGGCATTGTGCATCTGTGCATGCCACTGGCTCTGATTGGCCAGTTAGCCACTTAAAACCTGGCAGCGATGAGGTAAGTCATGGGTGCACATGCACATCTGTGCTAGGCTCTAGCCTAGGGAGGAAGGTGGGTTCCTGCAGGCTCTAGCTGACCTGATTGGGTTACCTAGAGCCCACAGGAACCCAGGGAAGGAACGGGACCGGCCTGCCCGCCCCCGGCCGAATTCGACCCAGTGGCGGCAGATCTGGGAGGAGCGTCCCACCCCACACACTATTCAGCTGTAGTGCAAAAAGGCCTCGGGTCTTTAAATTTTTGTAAACCACCACCACCCCATGAGTATATAGTGGAAGCTGGTATGCAAGTATTTCTAATAAAGGTAATAATAAATGTGAGGTTATTATTTACTTACTTAACTTACTTACCGTAACTTACTTAACTTATTTATTTATTTATTTATTTCCTGCCTTTTTCTCCAAAAGGGACTCAAGTCAGTGTACAGAGATAGCCAGCAATACAAGAGTATACAAAATTAGAAACTGTCCATACATATACATAAGTAAAATAGTGTCAAATTAAAAATATTAAAACACAATGAATATAAATATAAAAGTAGAAATAGATTGTAGCTAAAAATCAATTATTCAGTTAAAAAGTCCTTCTGAAATTTTAAAAAAAAAATTACATAAGGCAAGAAGAGATGGGGTTATGGGAATTCTATAAGTCTAACATCAGGATGAACAACTAAAATTGCCACCATAAAAAATGTCATTGTCCAGCAGCAATCCACTAACAGGAATCACAAAAGCAGTGGAGAATGGGTGAAGCTTTTGTTAGATGCCTTAGTTTAATGCTTTTCAAACACATATTGATACTCAGCTAATCAAAATGCAATTCAGTAAAATCAAAGGGAGGCTGCTAATTCAAAGATGTGATTTACCCCCACTTTATTGAACCTCAGAATAAAAATACTATGCACTGTAGTTTAGAATATCCCCCCCCCCTTATTCTAATTCTCCAAACACAGCACATACAAACAAAACAAGAGCTCATTTTAGTTTATGAGAAGCTATTGCTTTGCAGAACGACTCTCCCATTATTCCTTTGATCTTCATCACAGGACCTTTTTTTAGCAGTGCAATCTGCCAGGGCATTATTTTATCCACATTGGTAGGGCTTAATCGTTAATGCATCAAAACATGCACAGAGCTGTTGTGGGATGGGTTAATAGTCCATATTCTATGAATACTGAAACTAGATATGTCACAGAAATCTGGCTGCTAGGCAGCATTAACTTGCATGGCTGGCATTCAGTCAGCATATCAGCACAAGACTTTCTGATCTCTTCCTTGCAGTGTTTCAGTATGAAGTGTACAAATAGATCTATTTTGTTGTATTTCCCTCATCTCATTTATATAAAGCAGGAATTATGATGTATTACTTGAACACCGAGTGTGGTTTCCTCCTCCTCCTAACACATTTCTGTTCTTCCACAGTAAAAAGATGTATTATTGTTTTTGCATGCAAATTCTCTAAAAATAACCCAAAGGGCAACATGCACCAAGTTCTAGCTATTTGTATACTTGCAGTGGCAAGGAGAATATAAGTGGTGACATGGTTTGGGCAACAGCTGTGCCTTTAAGGCATCCTCTTTACTCAGGAGCTCCTGTTTTGACAGGTTCTATCCTGAAGGATCTTTCTTTTTAAATGTTATCATGTATCTCAGTTCACAGGAGAATGCCTAAGCCACAACAGGACACATCAGCTTCTTAAAAGCACACATGATACATTTTTAAATATAGGGGTGTCAAGGATTCCCCATCCCCAACAGAGCAAGTCCGGTACCTCTTACCTTAAATATAAATTAAATAAATAGCCTTGAAATTTAATTCTTTTGATAGCATTTTTTGTGATGCAGTTTTATGCTTTTAACAATATTAAATTATCCCCACATATAGCACAGTTCTTTATTATGTGGTTCTATTTTTACATGGTCATCCAGATGCAACAGTCAAGTGTGAAACTGCACTGTACAAATCACAGTGCACAAATTAACGGCTGGCTATGAGAGAATAGCAGTTAACAGCCTGAGGGTGTTTCTGCACTGGCCACTAAAACATCATTAAGCACACAATAAGGACAGATATGGGGCACATGTGCAAGGTACCTTCCACACAGTGGGACAGATTAGGGCCCCTTCGAGGATGCTACTTCTACACAGCCTTGCGCAGGATCCATCGCTAATGGGGTCTAGGCGCCACTAAATCTGGTTTCCAGGAAGACCTGAAAACTTAGGTCTTCAATCCATTCTTTCATGGAAATTCCACATCGAAGCGGACACTTCTGCACACGGACAGGAGAGGGAACAGGTGTGGGGTGGCACAGGAAGTCACCATGTTGAGTGAGGCAGCAGCACTATGGCAGCCATGGGATCTCAGGCATGCCATTGATTGGTGGGCAGTCTGTCTCTGACATGCCGCATGCACGGGGGGAATCGAGCGGTGACTGACAGCTGAATGCTCCAATCATGCGGCTCCTTGGGCAGCAGGGACTCAGGGAGGCCAGATGCTTTAGGAAATTGGTGCTGCGGCATCCAGACAGTGAACACATGATGTGCTTCCTCAGTATCTGTGCTTCCCAGGCGAGTGCGGAAGTGTGGGGCCTCATTTGGATCCATCCCTACTTCAGACGGATCTTCCCAGAGATGGATTTCAGAAAAACGGATCTTTAATCCAACTTTCAGGAGGTAAGTGCAGAAACACCCTGGGACTGTGTCTCCCTTACACAGTAAAGGTGCCTAAATCAGGCCCTCAGAGGAGCTAGCCTCCCCTGTCTCTGGGAGGGGAAGCGCTAGCATTTGTGGATGCCGAAAGCATTTTTAACTTAGCTAAGCAGTAGCTAAATCGAAATGGAGTGCCTGCACAAAACTCTTGCCAGGTCGACCTGTACCCCTAGGCATGTGTTCCCCCTGTGCCTCTTCCACCTGGAGGAGGTGCAGAAGGAGCATGCAGGGCTACACTAGCCCTGAAACTAGTATAGGTGTGAAGCACATGCGGAGCTTTTTATAATTAAGAAATGGCTCCTCAATGTGCACATGCACTGTGCCAGAGTGTGTCATGCATTTACTTATCAGGTAAATGTGAAAGAGCCCTATGTCTGGACCCCCCCCCCCAAAAAAAAAAAAGAGTTGTGAATGTGAAATTCTGAGCTGGCCCAGCCAGGACAGCCTCCAAAGGAACAGTTAATCAACCTAAGACGTGATTTAAATGCCAATGCATAGATAACCTAAGTGATCTTAGTCAGGGATTCAGTTAGAGTCTTAAAGATCTGACATCAGATTCAAGGACTGATGCCTGAACATGATATCTGACAATAAAATCCCATTCCTCACTGAACCCTTTGCCAGGATCTGTTATATTAACAAGTATCTTGATAGACATAGCCTTGAATAAAATGAACACAATACCTTCTTTCTTTCTTTCTTTTCTTTCTTGCCATGTCTTAGCGAGTCAGGTCAGCACTTGTACTCTTGAACTATTCACTAAATATCAAATCTTGAAAGGAAACCCCTGCAGATGTGCTCTTGGAGTTGATTTATACTTTAGATTAAGACAGCTTGTCTCTGTGGACAGAAAGGCTTGTAATGTTGGTAAAAACACTGCATATGAATTCTGAATCCATCTGATTATTATTAACCAAATTCACTGTACAGATATATATGGAATATCTATTTTATTTGTTTTATTTTCATGGATATACTGGATGGTAAAATACACAACTCTATATAAGTCTATTTACATCTTTTGTACGTACAACTCATCTATAGAACAATGGGAAGCTTAATTCAAGTGTAGGGTGAATATGGAAATAGTCAATGTGATTCAGACTGTATTCAGATATAACAAATGAGGCATCTAAGAGGTGCCTCAGAGAGACAGCATGGTGACCCTCATGTTCTCAAGCCTTCTTTAACCTACCTTTTATAATATGGAATGTTCAGAAGGGGATGGAAGGGTAGACTGATATGTGAATAATCCCATCTCAAAGCCTTCTCTAATTCACCCTAGATGCACCTCAAAGATGCTTTTTTTTATGCCTAATCACAGCCTCAGTCCAGGTGAGGTGCCTAGTGAATCATATTATCTGGAATTATCCCAAAGCTGCCTGAAGGCTGGGCTCATAAGCAGAGGACGGGGTGTAGGTGTGGTGAGGTATAAAGCAAGGGTGCCCACTAAGCCCACTCCTCTATGTCCTCATGTTGGATGTGGTGTGGCACCAGAGGGCCAAGCCGGCTCTGTGCGGGTTATGCACCAGAACCATGCACAAACTGACAATGAGGCTCTCCGTGCTCATGGACCCAGACAGCATCCTCATAGTGACTGAGGTGGCCAGTGAGGCAGAGGCATGTCAAAGGTGTGCAAGCACTTCCGTGCCTATGTGCGTGTCTCTGGTGCAGCCATTAATGAGAGCAAGAACACAGTCACCTACATGTATGCGGATGGTGGACGTCACTGTGCCGACTGGGAGGCCGTGTTCTGGGAAGTCAGGGGGAATGGAAAATGGGTGGTGGGAGGAGTGAGCAGGAAAACATGGCACACCCCTGCCTGGCCCATGCAGCCCATGAGCACCTTTGAGATTATCGGTGTAAGCATGGTCACGCAAGGCATGGCATGGAATATGCAGTGGGGGCCCTGGGAGAAGTGTGTGGGAATGCTGCTGTGCATCTGACAGTGGGATGATGCTGGACCAGCAGGTGGTGGTGTGGCTGACACACTCAGTTGTATGGAGTCAACATGGGCCTCTGCCACTCACCAGGGACAAGGGAGCCTTCAAGCACAGCACACTGGCCGAGAGCTACCTGGACATGGCAACAACTGAAACAAACCTCGCACCACTCTATCCTATGCCTGAGGGACTGCTAGAGTGGAAAGACACTGTGATAGTGGACTATATTCATGGGGAAGAGGTCTGGGAGGGGTTGGACACAATGGGTAGATCAGCAGAGGCTACAGTGGCCTTCATGGCTGCAGGAGAACATCAATGGACACAGGCCAGAGGGATGGGGATGATCCATCAGACAGCAAGGGTGGTGATCACCCTCTCCATGGCAAATTTCAGCATGCTGGCAAGGCGCATGGCCATCACTGAATGGGCTAAGGAAACTGGGCAGCAACAAGGTCAGCCAGAGGACCACACCATCACCCTATGCATCTCAGTGAGGAGGCCAATTTGTCACTCAGCCACTCCATTCTCCACAGAGCTGAATGGGTTTGTTTTTCTGAGAATAATGCCCTGGGACCTGCATAGGTCAGCCATATCTTTCAACATCATTTCACCTCTGTCTGTTTGTAACTTCTGAACTTTGCACCCAAACTGTGTATGTACCATAATTACAAACTCTCACATAGCATCAAGGCATTGAGATTTTGTTTTGAGGATGTAAGCAAATGTGAATCGTGAATAATCATCCACAAATACAGCGAAAAAAGAATTCTGGCTCTCTGACTTGGGGAATGGCCCCGCTAGATTGGCATGCACCAGCTCAAAATGAGTTGTTTTTCTTTGGTTGTGCTTTGCAATCGGACAGCATTTTAATTTCTCTTGGCAACCAATAGACATTCTAAATACCTTTGGCAAGGTGTAACAGTGATGTCAGACAGGTGAATCATTTGTTTCACTCTAGAGAAAGAGGTATAGCACAGGATCCTGTGCAGGGAGTGTGTACAGGATGAGTCATGTAAAGGAGTTTGACCGGCAATGTTTTAAGCTCTGAGTCATGAGAGTCAATTTGTAAATGCCACTTTCTTTGCAAGCCCTTGCCAAAATTTTCTCATGCATTCATCCTGAAAGAACACTATTTTAAACCCCTGTTCCGTCAATCTAGACACAGAAAGTGGACAATATATCAAGTGGCTTGCGTAAACCACATTAGGCAACCATACCCCCAAAGGTTTAAGATACATGGACCCAGCCAGAGAGATGGAAGTCATGTAGCCATCAGCCATCCTTGGGAGGAAACTGATGAAGATCCTGCAGCTATTCTTTGCAAGGAGAGAAGTGGTCACCTGCTCCAGAGTCAATAATCACAAAATGGTAGCTTGTGCCGGTTGCTGCTTTTTCTCTGCTATGGATGTAAACAAAGCAGCAGATTGATCAAAACACCTTCCTTGAAGCTTGGAGGTGCCTGTTTAGGCTGTGCACAGTTAACTCCTGAAGAGCCAGGAACTGCTTGCTAATGCCACTTCCTAGCCCAACACACATGCTCACTGTGTCCTGGTTTATGGCAAAGCCCACAGCAGGCTGCAGCCAAGGCCAGGGACTCGGATTTCACTTCTTTCCCATTGTGGTGCTGGAAATTTGGCCATGAAACCACCCTCTGGTTCACGTATTCCAGCAAATGCTGAGCAATTGAGGAGAAACTTAGCTGGTGCTCTGGGACTCCTTGAAAACTGTCAATCACCTCCCAAAATTCATTAGGAGGACTGTTTAGCAAAATGTAACTTTGACTGGGCTGATCAAGAACGTAACCACGACCACCTAAATCAGCTATAATCTGTCTTTGACTATTCAAGTGCTCCTGAAGGTTGCCACCTGGGCATAGCTTCTGGGAGTAAAGCCAATGGGTGAGAACAATTTTAGCCCCGGCAGAGGTTCTTTGGTAGATTTCTTTAAGTGTATCCCAAATTTGATTTGCATGGTCCAAATGCTGGACCTGTGTAAGCACATGCTGTGAAATATGTTCAGAAATTAAAGAAATTAGTAAATACTGCGAATATAGAGACAAACAAAATGCTAACACTTTGTGATGAATTTCAGCGGGTGGAGAAGAAATTTCCTTTCGTTCTCAACCTACTTTTCTGTTGGCTTCCTGCACTGGGAATCAGATATTGTTCTTTCCCCTCTGTCCTCTGAAGCTAAGTAAGATACAATGTTCTTTATGGCAGTTGCCACACCACATCATTGCTCAGTCAGCTAACACAATTCAAACAGTAGCCTCAAGCTGTATTGGTCTTGGCCAATGTTTTCCATTTTGCTCTCTTTTTGTAGTATTACAATTATTTCAATTAAGTTAACTTGAACAGCATTTTACCCAGACATGCCTTGGGTTACTAACTTTTACAGTGTCAACAACTTTTCACTTTCACATTAATCTTAATGAGTATACAAGTGGAAACTAGTTTTTTTTTAATGATAGTATGCAATCAAATAATTTCTTTGGTTTTCTTTCTCCTCCTCTCTCCCCACCTTTGCAAATACAAGACAACAAGTCTGAGCAGTGAAATGATTGTAGAGTTTGTGATTTGGAGACTCTAAAGCTATTTCTGGATTGTGTATTTCTTCATTCTGATTGGCTGTGTGGGTCTTATTAGACTAATGCCATTGCCATCATTGCTTCTTCCATGCAGTATGTAAACCCTTTTCAGTAGGAACGTATGCACCAAGAGCACTTCAATTTGCACAATAGCTGCATGGTTACTTCCAAGCAGGGATGGAATTATCTCAGCCAATCGCAGCCTGTGTACAAGCTCTCATTTCAGCTTCTTTGTTTAATCTTGTCACTATACAAACATTTTCTTTTCTGTCCTTGAAACGTAACATCCTGTGTTGATGCTTCCCATTATGAAACACTACTTGAAGTAGGGTTCAAGACATCTCCTTCAAAATCTGAGTTTCTGATAGAAGTGCTTCTCAGATCAATAGAGATAAGCAAGACTTTCATTTCAGTGCATACTTCCTATAAGTATACTCATTGGAATAAAGATGTGTATGTTTTTGTCTGCCTCAAAGTCCCCCATCTTTGTCCTAAACCCTTTCTATAGTTACAAAATTAAAAAGCACACACATTCAAAAATATGACTATTGGATCTGGGGTTCGTATTCTCAGCAAACTTCCATATAGTAAATTTGTTTGTAAGAAGCTTTGGACAGATAGTTTTGGATCATGCACCTATCAAGATCTAAAATAACACATGTGGACATGAAACAAGCTTATTCTGCTTAATTTCAAGGGCTGTGTCAAGACATGAGCTACTTATTCTGCTATATTTTGATCGATTTCTACTCAGACTGATTTCTCTATTCCTTCAAGATGTTCCCTTTCTGCTTTAATTTGAACTTGCAAGTCCCAAAGCTCAGGTACTTACTTACCCCATTTCTCCACACACACTCAAAGATATGGATCTTTGAGATGGGATCTTCCCGGAGATCCAGATCTTGAAGATCTGGATCTTGGGGAGGACCTCATGCATCCCCATGGACCTTCTAGCACCCAATTGTAATGGGTGCTGAGCAGGGCACTGTGGGGACATTGAGGAACCCATTCCGAGTCTCCATTGAGCTCCATTGAGGAACCCATTCCGAGGCTCCATTGGCATGGCATGACTGGCCAGCAGGAACACCGCTCAAGGCTTACTTCTGCCCAGAGAGGGAGCAGAGGCAAGCCATGACTTCATAGCTACTTGCGGAGCAACTTCGGATCCTGGCAAAAAAGGCTATGAAGCATTTAGATAGCAGCTCCATAATTAGGGAACCCATCTACGAAGAGGCTACGTAGCAGTTCCGTAACTAGGGAAACCCATCTACAAAGGCGGCTATGTAACCAGATCGCATCTACAGAGCCTGTGCTGGTTTTTGGAGATAGCTACAAAACCTGTGCCAGACTCCGGAGCCAGTTTGGTCTAGTTTGGTTAGGGAGCCAGACTCTTATCTGGGAATACTGGGTTCAGTTCTACCCTCCCCTATGAAGCCAGCTGGGTGGCCTTGGGCTAGTCACAGCTCTCCTACCTCACAGGGTATTCTGTTGTGGGGAAGAAGAATAGAAAGCTTTGTCAGCCGCTTTGAGTCCCCTTAAATGGGTGAGAAAAGCGGGGTAGAAAAGCCAACTTCTTCTTCTTCTTCCATAGCCATGAGTGGCAGGGCTCGCATGCACTTCAGTTCCTCCTAGCCCACCCCTGGACCCTATTAGAAGATAAGGCATGTGGACAGGTGCCCACTAATGGGGTCTTCATCCCTGAAGATCTCATTGTGGACACTTTTAATCAGGTCCTCAGAAAATCTGGATTTAAGGGCCTGAAGAACCCATTAAATCTGGACTTGTCCTGCCCTTGTGTGGACAGGCCCTTGCAGATCGGGGCTTCAATGGGGTCCAGGTGGGGACAGGGCCTTCCCATTTGGTACCAATCAGGTACCAATTGGGTTCCTAATGGGCTCTTAAAAGGATTCTTACCTCTAGTGGAAAAACACCTTTAGTTCACACTGAGATTTAGCTTGAGCTAAGAAAATGCATTTGTTTGCATTTTATGAGTTTGCACACAAATAAATAAACAAATAAAATAATAATAATTTAGGAAAAAGAAGAGGGCAGACAAAACTCCTCTATGATTGCTTGCTTCTTAACTCACTCACCGACTCTGATTTGGAGATTAGGGAACATTTCTAAAAAAAATGGGTGTTATTTGAGCTTCAAGAGGGCAAAATTGGTAGAAGTTAAGCTACCAATCAAAGATGAAGCTGTCAGGTGAATTGCTATATTTATTAGTATAATGGACACCTTTTTGGACATCAATAGGCCTTTTTGTATATGGAACTTCAAAGCCTGGATAGTGTGGGCCTCAGATCCACAACATTTCAAACTACTTCTCACTGTATACAGAGCAGGACAAGATTGGGCAGGAGGACAGTTTGTGAGAAACAGCAAAACAATTTGAGAGCTGTGTGTGGCCCTTGGGCCATATTTTGGGCACCCTTCTTTTTATAGTAAAAGTCAGTTTCTGAGGTGTTTTGTATTATTGTTATTTCAAATAATATTACAATGCTATTTCATTTTCAAACTGACCCAAACCATTTTTTCAAAAATAGTAATAAAAAACAAAACAGAAGCATTCCTCTGATTGTTTGTAGTCAAAGCTTATTTGGGTCTTTTTGCACTTACTTTGTGGAGCAATTCAGGTCACTTGCTATACTGATTTAGTCATACCCAGCCACTGTTGCAGGTCATCAGGGTTTTCCACAGCCATCCCAGGAGTGATCCAGCTATGGACACCTGAAAAGCAGTCCACAGACTGGACAGCAGTGGTTGAATCACAACTGAAAAAGCAGATCTGCACCCTCTTCTGGGTGGTGCATGGTGAAAGGGCTGTATGACTTGTGATCATTCACAGCTGCTGGATCACTGAGGCAATGTCCAACCTCACACTTTGTCAGTTTGGAATTTGTCATGGTGATCTGGCCAGCCATCACACTGGACACACTCCTGGCTAGGTATGAGGTTATTTGTACAGTATGTACAGTACAAATGGCTGCCATTGCACTTCAGCCTTATCTGTCTGATATGATATAATAGAACCCTACCAATCAGGTAAGCGTGAACAGAGGGAAGTTCACACTTCCTGTCCCGTCTGAAGGATGGGAATGGTAAACTTACCCTGGTATGTACTGGCATTCACACTCACCATTCCTCCTCCCATGCATCTGGAGACGTAGCTGAGGTGTGGATGCATGGTCCGGGTGCCACCAACTCTTCTCCCAATGCCAGAGCCATCACTGGGACAATGATGACATGCAGTGCATGCACACTGGTGCCAGTAGTCACATGATACACCAGTGCACTTGTGTGGTGCATAATGTGCTCCTTTGTGCATCATAGAGAGGCAGATGGGCTCACTGGAGGACACACCTGGATGAGGTAAGTGCACATGAGTTGGAAATGGCTCAGTTTAGTGCAGATGTTCTATCTGGAAGGGCACTGGAAGCAGAGAAGCGCAGAAAAGCTCCAGGCCCTGACAATGGTGTTGAAACCAGATGCCATTTTCACAGCCTTTTTGTGAACTGACTGGACTGCCATATTCTTTCAGTGACAGTTTGCATAAACTATGTTCAATGTTCATATGACATCCTCCAGTGTTTGCTCAGTTTCTGCTTCTACTGTGGTTTGTGAATTGTTTTTAGAACATGTGATTCTTGGAGAAAGTTCCACAGTGTCTTGCACCTTCCCAAAACTTTCAGTAACGGCCTTCAACATGTAAACTTCTCACAAAATCATTTGGCCAATATGAACAACACCATGAATTATACCTTCTCTTGAGAACCCATGACTTTATCAATTGGTTCTTTCTGTATGTGTCAAAGGCACAGATCTACCTTCTACCTATGTAATTATCTCCTCCATCCCTGTTTTGTTTTTTCTCTCTCTCTCTTTTCTCTCTCTTTCTCTCTTTGGACATTTTTATTAGGAGATGTGGAAAGGCCATAAGGCTCCAGGCACAAAAGTGAAACAGTCATGAATAGCTCTTAGTGAAAAAAGTAAATTCTAAACTGACTCAATATCCTAAAAAAGAAGTTGAAAATAGAAATCTATTTTTCAGAGGACTAGGTGAAGGAAACCTGTTGAGAAACTGACAAACAGTTTTTGGCTTACAGGATTGAGTATTTAGCCATCTGGACACGAAAGAAAACAACAAACAGTACAATAGAATTACTTCAAGAAATGGGGCTCATCAAAAGAAATCATTCAAAAACAGATCTGGACATACTTGGAGGAAAGAAAGAAAGAAAGAAAGAAAGAAAGAAAGAAAGAAAGAAAGAAAGAAAGAAAGAAAGAAAGAAAGAAACAGAAAATATCTTTGCTTATTACATTATCCTCATCTGTCCATATGACAATTGTTATTTTACAATTAGTTTATTCGCATGTTACATTATCCTCATCTGTCCATATTACAATTGTGCCTAGAATATTTTTTTGCCTCTTGTATGTGGAAAAAAAACACATAATTTTAAAATTAAGAAAAGCCATGCGATTTTTGTAGGCTGGCTACAGAACACTTCTTGTCTTCTGTCTTTAGGCAACTTCTGTGTTATAAAGCATGTTCTGACAATTAAATCAGCAGCAAGACTGTAAATAAGTGTATTCCCTTGGGGTTGCCTTGCATCTATTTCTAAATGCTTGACACAAAAGATAATGGATTTTGCTGGTGCCATTTATGATGCCATCAAATAAGCACACAGACAAGTATATAGATTTTCATGCCACTGGCCATAGGCTTATTGATTCAATATGGATCACGTTTACTCAGAACCTCATAGTCCCTGCAGTCCAAACATTTGTAATGACCCAGCAACCAGCAAAGATACAAAGGCTATGTTCTGGCAGGGGGGACATGGCCTCTTTGTTGTCAGAATCATTTAGAGATCATTTTACAGGCACCAAAGGCATTCCCCTTATCTTGTAACAGCTCCTCTGTCTTCTTTATTTTGGATTGCATCAGCCACATACAGATAACCTACACCCACTTTGTTTTCATTAAACACTGCATTAATATGATTACCTGTTGGCACAAAGTGGGCAGGAAAGAGAGAATGATGGCTACTGTAGCTTGAGTACTACTTTAGAAATGAAAAGTGGGAGGAACACAGTCTGAAGTGAACAAGCGTGGAAATAATCAGAGCTCTGCCAATATTCAGCATTATATCTATCATGCTATACAGGCATTGCTCAATAGCTGCTCTTAGCACTACTCAAGTAATAGGCTCTTTGCTAGGATAGTTCCAGATCTATCACATAAAACCAGTTTTATGGTTTCCATGTAGTTCAGTATTGTCGAGAATATACAGACTAGGAATGTTCCACAAATGGTTCCAAATGGCCCTTTGTCAACCACAAAGATCCATAATTATTTCTTTATTTCATGCCTTTTTTTTATGCTCAGGAGATAATGTGTTATTCTTTTTCCCTCCATTTCACAACAACCTTCTGAAGTAACTTAGGCTGACTGTAGCAAAGGATCCTCAGTGAGTTTCCACATCTGACTGGGATTTTGAACACTAGCATAGTATTCAGTAGCAGCCACTCATGTAGAGAACAGGGGAGGGGCTATACAAATAGTTACTACTACTCTTTCATAATTGCAAACCATGTCAAACAAGACTTTGTCCTTACATACTGTTACAGGTCATGACCTAGACATGTGCATTATGTAAGGAAATTAGCTTGGTCTGACAATTAGCACCTCTTGGCTTTAAAAATGATAAATTGGCAAGTGCCCTGTCAAAACTACACAGGCAATAAGCAAAATAAATTCCAGGAGGCAGTTTCTTAAATAAAAGAACATATTTTATTAAGAATGCAGCAGCAAAAGAGAAAACGACAATTTCATGTGGGTGCTGTCAACTGGATCAAAAATACAGGTGGAAGGAAATTCCAGTGATGAACTAGGCACAACCTTGACCAAGTAAGGAACAGTAGCTTGGCACACAGGAAAACATTAATAGAAAGGTAACTTTTGGTATGATGAAATTTCAAAGAGAGGAGGAGGAGGAGGAGGAGAGTCAGCTTTTATATCCCACTTTTCTCACCCTTTTATAGGGAGTCAAAGTGGCTGACAAAACTCCTGCTCTTCTAGCCTACAACAGATCCCCATGAGGTAGGTGGGGCTGAAGAGCTCAGAAAGAAAGCTTAGAAAGCCCAAGGTCACCCAGCTAGCTTTGTGAAGGAATGTGGAATCAAACCTGGATGTGCTCCAGATAAGAGTCCAGTATTCTAACCACAAGACCAAAAAGGAAAAGAACTAATATAAAAATACCCTACATTACCCAAAGACTAACACCTAACCTTGCACTTCTGGTCCATAACAGAACAAGATCATGCTTCACTTAGTAAGAATTAAATGAAGCTGAATAAACTGAAACAGTTTTACAAATGCTACGTTAAAGTAAATGGTTTATAACTACATTTTGTAGATCCTCCCCATCAATTTATTCTAATAGGGGAGGGGGGAGCTATATAAAAGAAGATTTTAATTATATCTGTAGTCTACCTTAGGCAGAATTCTCATGATCAAGATCTCAGAAACAACTGGAACTGTCAGGCCCTTGCTTGAAATGAACAAACTCTGCATTCATTGGCAGGCAGACATCCTAACCAAGTAATTACTTGTGAAATATAGTAATCAACCTAGAATCTGAAACAGAAGCTAAGTAGTTTCTTGGAGATGGAAAGAGAAGGCAGAGCAAAAGCAATTAAATCCTAAGAAGCCATTAACTTCATGGAATAAAAATGCATACAGTTTAAAAGCATAGTATATAGATCTTAAGAAATGAATAGGAGGCGAGAGGAACCTCCCCCCCCCCACTATTTCAATCAGTTATAGCAGTTCAAGTGCTAATTGCCAATGAATCACAAAATCTTGTGCAAGATGAATGGTTGATGCAGGTCTAGGATGAACTTGTCAATTAGTTGCAAAAGACACACTTTTGCACTGGTTTCTAAAGTAGTGCAAAACAGTATGATGTTATGCAGAATGCAACTGTCTTAAAACTTAGGTTACATTACTTACATATGCTCTCGAAGAAGCAGCTAAGGGGTGTATTTTCACAGTCATGATCACATGTTCAAAATTCCATCCCTACTATATGAAGAACTTTTGTTCCCAGCTGTTGAAGTTGCACTGGGCTGAACTGTGCCAGAGCAGATGGCACCTGGCACAGGTGACCAGCCACCACTCCAGTCTTGGCCCAGCTCATTCTACCCAAGTCAAGACTGATATTCATACTGATATCAACAAGCACCATGAGGAAATTGCTCATGTGGACATGGATCTGTTATTTCAAATTTGTTTGGCATTGATCAAATCCACTTTAACAAATTGTAAGGAACTATGTACAAACATAGTACAAGAAAATTTCCAAATTAGTTGGATAGAAGTAATGCCTGTACCCATGAGTATGCTGCAGATGAAACATCTAAGAAACATAAGTCATGTCCCCATGCTCTAAAAGTAGCGAATCGAAAGTGCACTTGCCATGGAGCGTCCCCAAACAAAGCCCCCAAACCGGGCTACATGCGTTGCAAATTGCTGAAATGCACAGTAAATTTACTCCTGTTAAAACTGTTCTTGCTGCAATTCAGGAGGCAAGCCCAGATTATTTTGGGAGCATGGGGACACTCCCAGGCTATTGGGAGAGGAGACTGGCACTTGCATCATTAGCGGGTGGGGTTTCACGCCCTGTGCTTGCTGTGCCCTGGGATTGCAATTGTTTGGGCATTTCTTTTAATTATAAAATCACAGAAGCCCCAAAATCCACGACGATGAAGGGGATCATCTGGTCTTCCCACAAACCTTGTTCCCACCCTGCTCTCTTGTCGCTGGCAAAGCCACTATATAGACAGTTAAGCCAAGATGCGCACCTCTGCTAAACTGCCTAGAAACATTTTAGCGGCTTTGGTTAACTGCTGTTTGCCAGTGATTGGGAAACAAGGTTGGATTAAGGCTTGTGAGAAGAGGCTTGTGGTGCACTGACAATGGCTACAGACAGGACAGGGATGGCGATGTCACCCCGGCTTCCTATCAGAACCAAGAAGGGGCGGAGTTGTTGAGACTATTTTGTATATCTCTGGCAACATTTAAGGTTCTTTCCAAAAGGAAGGTGCTTTATTCTTCAGTGCATGCAAGAATAAAACTACAAACCAAGGAGAAACAGTTGCATGTAGGTATGAAATAAAAATAATTGTACAGCTTATCAGCCTCAATCTTTTGGACATAAACAGTCCTGTAATGGTTACAGTAAATATTCAGTTATCTCTGTTAACACAAACATCAGGGTAACTAGAAAGCAATTCAGTAATTCAGCAACTCTGCTATACTCTAACACCCTAACACTGTAACAAAAGCATAAGGACAACTTAGTTATACCCAACACCACAGGGCAGGTGTATGTTGAACAGGTGTGAGTGATTAAGCCGCATGGGAGAAAAGCTATTCTCAATAAGATAAGTGCAATGAGATAATTTGCATTAAACAATAGAGTAGGTATACAAGCCTCAGGTAAAAGCAGATTCTGGAAGCACATTCTATGGCCTTAAAGGGCCCAAACAGGAGTGAAAAAGATGTGGTTTCCCAATGCAGGGTTAGTGCGGTTTGGATGGGGACAGCCATATCCATACTGAACCCGCACTTGCCCCAATTGCATGGGGATAGGTCAATTCAAATTGAATCCCGTAATGGGAAAAATCTGAATCCCTCCCAAAGTAAATGGCCAGCATGGTGATGCACCCCTAAATTTGTGAAATCCTCTCTATTAGAGTGGTAACAGAGTACTAAGCAAATGTGAAAAATTTCAGAATGATAGCTTTGGGCTTTTTTGCACAAGCACTAAGACCCCAATTAAGACCCCATTAGGAACCCAACTGGTACCAATCAGGAAGGCCCTGTCCCCACATGGACCCCATTTAAAGCCCCATCCAGCAGTCTCTGTCCCAACGAGGGCAGGAGAAATCTGAATTTAATGAGTCCTTTAGGCCCTCACATCCAGATTTCATGTAGACTCATTTAAAGGTGTCCACAGATCTGTAAACGCATGTCTGCACCACCTACCGGCTGCTATGGGGTCCAGGGACTGGGCCAGGAGAAGTTGAGCTGCGCACACAGGTGGTGCTGGCTCCGCCCTGCCACTCACAGCTACAAAGTCTTGCACAGGCTATGTAGCTGTGAGTGATGTCCCTGCCCAGGCAGGAGGGGGGCAGCAATTGCAGCTAGCAGCTAGAATCTCTCCAATCTAGAGGGAATACTTAGGCATGGATTGTAGTAGCCATTGACACACCTATGCTCCATGAATTTGTCTAATCCTTTCCTAAAGTTTCATTGTCTAGATTCTGCCATCACCTATTCGGATAATAAATTCCAAAGACCAATGACGTGCTTAAGTTCTGCCTTGGACAGGATCTTAATCTAAGATATAAATAAATCTTCAAACAACTAAGAGTTACTGTCTATGTAGAAAATGCTGGAAAGGGAGGTGTTTTTAAACAATGCTATGTAGTCTTGTTGCAAGACAACCAACTCACAAATACATTGAATTTAACACTTCTCTCCATCATACAAAGACACATTAAGCCATGTGGGATGTTTAATTTAAACAAGCCCACATCAACTATTATTATCAAAGAACCTTGGTACTTCTTTGCACAGCTCTGCACAGCTTTGGATAGCTGTTTGATCATCTTTGTAGCCATGTGGTGTGGAGAACAAAAGCCAGAGACTGACTGTTGCATAAAACAATTGTTGCAGAGAATAGCAATTCTCAGCACATTCTCAAAATGGGAAAGTTCTCTCTCTCATACTCACACACACACACACACACACACACACACACACACACACACATTTATTCATGGGACGTTCAATTGTTGTTGGTTTCAACCTCATGAAAATCAATTTATGCATTTTTTTTTCCTTTTCTTATCTACATGAATACATGAAATGCAAGCAAACACATTTCCTGTATAATCAGTTCCTATGTATGCAGTTGTATGTCTGCATGACTACATACAGTTATTTACTTTTTGTGCATTCATTTTGAACCAGAAAATAAAAATTCTTGGAAATCAAATACCATATGAACTGAGACATTCATTCAATAAAAAATCTCAGGACACCCCCCGCCCCCCCCAAAAAAATCCTGCTTAGAAACAAAAATGGATCAAATATTCGCTCTAGGCTCCTCTCTTTTAACTTTATCACATACAGGGGTGAAGACCCCTGTTAATTCCATACCATAACTACCTAGCAAAAGACAAACCACCCTCATGAAGGACATGATACACCCTAAATCAGGACTTCTCTGGTGACATATACAAAATGTCACAGCTGTCTGGAACTTCTTAAGAAAGCATTCTATGACAATCAATTTCCTTCTCTCAGTCTCTCCCACCCACATCTAGCCTTCATTACTTCCTTATTTATTACAGTCTGCTGGTTGTGTTCAAATGATCTTAGAAAGAAGATACATTACCAATATCCTTGTTGTGGCAGAGGTCACAATTACAGAAAGTTCATATATAAATGTATTTTTTAAAGCAGAACTGTGAAACCTGGTTACCATACATGGATCTAAAAACAAAAGTATTGAAATGTTCAAGGAAATGAGCAAACATATTAGAACAACAACAAAAATGTCATCTAGCTAAACAGGTAAAGAAAACCAATACAATCTTCAACATTAACTATTAGTATTAACATGTAAAATCAGCAAAGATATACTAGCAGACATTGCAGAGATGAATAAGAAGCAGGTTGTAACTATGGGTGTTTTTCCACCACACTCCTTTAATCTGGACCTAAGAAGATCCAGATCTAAGGAATGGGTACATTCCTTAAAGGATTAAGGGAAGTACCCAATTTGTTTCCATGGGTGGTCTAGAACCCAATAGCAATGGGTGCTAGCCTCCCTGCTGTGGAAACACTGGAGCACCCATTTGGAAATCCAGATCTACCCATGAGGTGTCTGCTTGTCACTCCAGGTGTTTGGGGGGACAGGGCGTGCAATCTCAGAAGTGGCTTCAAAGTCATTTCGAAGTCATTTCGAAGTCATTTCGAAGTCTATGCAAAACAGCTCCATTGAAGTCTGTGCTGATCTTCGGAGTGAACTTCGAAGTGACTTTGAAGTGACTTCGGAGTGACTTCGGAGTCAGTTCAAAGTTCACTCTGAAGATCAGCACAGACTTCAAAGATGCTCCGGAGCTATTTTGCACAGACTTCAAAGTGACTTCGAAATGACTTCGAATTCATACGAATTTGGACATTCGTACATGAATAGAACGTTATGACATTGAATACGAATGTTTCAGAGCATCCGTACAAATAGTTCATACATTTGTTAAACTGGGGATATGTATCAGATATCTGTCAATGCATATATGTTCATATAGGATACGTATCCAGTATTTATGCATCTGTACAGGATCTGTACACTGGATCTGTATGCAGGATCTGTATGCATCCGTATGAGATATTCGTACGAATAAATTTCTATTGAATAGAATCCTACCACATTCAATCCTACCACATTTGTATTTGAACCAATACAAATTTTCTAACATTCAATTTGTTATGAACCAAATGCCAAAAACCTCATTCATGCACATCCCAAGTAGACACTGTGTCCCTTTCTGCACTGGGCCTATTTATGAATTATAGCCTGGAATATGGACCTGTCATGTGCTTGGATATAATCTGGAATAAAGCCTAGTGTAGAAAGGGACTGTAATTCAGAAACATCTGAAGGCACATACGCTGTGTTCACACTTCAATGGTATCAAGTGGTTGAAAGCTGAATGCTATTTTTAAAAGTTTTTTAATTGAAATATTAATTGCAAACTTCCAAAATATTATTAAATAATTGATACAAATATATAATTACTTCCCCCACTGGAATGGATTAACAGGTAAGCAAAAAATTGTTAATGTTATTGTTTCATTTGGAAGACCATTTGTATCAGTTCTTTCAGTGCTTCATTCCCATCTGGTCATGAACCAAAGTCTTCTTTCTTTCTTCCTTCCTTCCTTCCTTTTTCTTCTATAGTTTTGTTCCCAATTAATCTTAAACATAAAACATTCTTTCTTTTTTAAAAAAAAATGAAAAGTACAAGTTCATTTCTATAAATGAACCAATTATCAATGTCACTTTTCCATTGTTTTGCAGTAACCATTTGTACAGCCCTCACCTCCTGTCTGATTATATATCTGTTTCCTTTTTTCTTATTTTTTATCTTTTAATAATTATGTTATGCACATCTATGTAGTCCAGTTTATATGTATATGTTCATTTTTTCATTCCACCTTTGACCATTCTCCCAATAGGTGGATATAAATACCTTCTTATCCCAGTAATTTGATATTATGTTTTAATTAATATGTATCGATTGGTGAGAAGTCTGATACTGTCCAACCAACAACTTCATCCGTAATTCTTCTACCTTATTATTTTAAATTATTCTTATATTACCAATCCATAACTAGAATAAAATCACTTTCACACTTTTTCCCTTTAATTCCATTTTTAAATGATGGGGGTGGGATGGATTCAGCCTTAAGGAAGCAAACAGGAAGAAGACTTAGAGGTCAGCAGGAGGAAGCTGCTAGCAAGGGGGGGGATGGGAAAACGTATATACAAGATGGAGGAGGTGAGAATAAACAGGGAATGAAAAGTGCTGCCAGGGGACTTGATGCAGCTGCACCTAAATGTGGAGGGTGGGGACTGAATTTCCCACCCCAAATAAAGTCAGGGTGTGATGGTGTCCAATTGTTGATTGCATGGGAGGGGGGTTCTGCTGAGATAAGGAATAGGGGAGAGGGATTCTCCTCTGCAGCACACTGAAGAATAGTGAATCTGCATTATAAGAACAATGGAAACTCAAAAAAATCCGAATTCACTGCTGATTAGAAAACCCCTGATTTAAATCTGAATTAAATTTCCCAGTGGGGATGCCATCAAAGAGCATTAAAGCAATACAGTCGAGATCTGTAGCAAGCTCTGGCTTATCCAGGAACTGAGTGTAGTTGCCACAATAGTTTAACCTGTGCAAAAGCACTCCTGGACACCGCTGAGACCTGAGCTTCCATGCTCAGCATTGAGTCTGGAGTATGAACCTGTGTTTTTAAAGGAAGGGTAATCCCATCCATCACAGTCTAAGGGCACATCTCCATGGGAGCTAATTGATTCCCTATTGATGTGAATTTTTTAAAAAAAATCTGGGTTGTAACTCGCAGTAAAGCGTGTCCATGAGGTTTGAGGCAACGCAGATTAAAATCGCACCTTCCTGTCCCCATGAAACCGGTTTTTGTAAGCCCGCATTTTCTCTCTCTCCCCCCCCCCCCACCCATTGGAGCGATGAGAGGAGGCTTCGTTCAGCTGTCAAATTCAGCTGCTGGGATCCATGTAAAGAACGGCAGCTGCTTTAATGCAAAGGCAAATGAGCGATCTCTTTCTTTCACAGCGTGTGTGCGTCTGTCTCTCCCTCCCTTGTTTCCCCCCTTCCCTGTAAACTTCACTGGTGCCTCTTTCCCTCCTTCCCACCTGGAGGCAAGGAGCAGGGGAGAGAAGAAAGGGAAGGGAGACAAAGATACACTCTCTCCCTGTAAAAGCAGTTGCTTTCACTCTTCTCAGCATTTTAGCGGGTCTCTCTCTTTCTTCCTTCTAATAATGCAGCCTCGGACTATCACAGCTCTGCTTGTGCACTGAATCAGCTGTCCTTATGTGAATGGAGGAAGCTGAATCTGACAGCTACAGGGCTGCAAGGAGTGAGTTGCTTTTAGTTCTGCTTGTAGGAAAACCCATGGTTTCCCCCTAACGTCGGATGTAGTCTTGTTTAAAGGGGGGGGGGGGGTTCTGCCATGAATTTTCCTTCTTTATGCCTGATGTAGCCCGGAGTAAAGCTGTGCATGGAGATGCTCCGAGGCAAAACAGGCTTAAATCTGAACTTTTTTTGCCATGGAGATGGGGCCTAAAACCCAATTTTTGTACCTAAATTTCAGCTGACCAGGAGCACCTCTGTTTTATCTGCATTAAGTTTAATCTTGTTAGTTTTCATCCAATCTATTACAGCACTCAGGTATCGGTCTACCACATGAGCAGCTTCCTTGGTGTCTGGTGGAAATGTATAGTAGAGCCTCAGAGAAATGGGGAAGGAACAGAGGTCAAGTATTCTATACAGTGTACCCTGGACCACCTAAACTAAATTCAATAACATTATTTCAAAACCAATATTGAAACACGTTGCCTTTCTCAGCCTGTGTGGAGTCAGAAGCTCCTTTCAAACTGGGACTGTAGGTGGATAGGGAGTGTCTGATTGGAAACCTTACACCTATTTGCCTGAGGGCCTCCAGAATGCAAGTAGGACACCCTGGGATGGAGCATTTGCTCTGCTGGGCCAGTGATTCCGTTCAGAACCCCCCAGCCGGTCCCAGGGTGCCCACTTGAGTTCTGGGTATAGAGCACAAAATCACGCTTTGCACCTGGCCCAGGGCGTTCCTGGCCATCCCAGGCTGTCCCACATTTGAGCTCTCCCTCCTGAACAGCTGTGGGCCCCACCCCAGCTGTCGCTATTGGTAGACAGGGCCCAAACTATCAGCGTTTCAGACTGAAGGCGCTGACAGCATGGGCCCAGTGTACCATATGGAGAGGCACATCACCCTGACCAGCCGTGTGTCCACCATGACAAGGTAAGTGCACCAGGATGGATCCTTGGCCTCCACAGGCTCTAGGAATCCCTCCTGGTCACCCCCTCTCCCTGGACTGGTACCTAGCAGGGACGCACATGCGTGACTTACCTCATCGCTGCTGGGTAACTGGCCAATCAGGGCCAGCAGCATGTGCAGATGCACAATGATGCTGGGCAGGCCTGCCACTTCGAACCCAGTGACGATGAGGTAATTGGCATGCATGTATGTGTCCCCAGGTAGGCCCATGCCCGGGGTTGGTGGGTCGGTGCCAGGGTTGTTCCTGCAGGCTCTAGGCAACCCGATCACGTCACCTAGGGCCCACAGGAACTGGGGAGGGGATGAGACAGGCCTGCCCGTCCCTGGGTCAAACCTGACCCAATGGCAGCAGGCCTGGGAGGGGCGTCACGCCCCCTCGCCAGCCTTTTCAGGTTAGGCCACATGGGGATGGGTTCCGCATTCACACCTTACCTACCTAGGTGTGAATGGGGAATGCATCCCCACGTGGCCTAGCCTTCGTGCACTCCAGCTGTTCGGGTGTAGTACGAAAAAGCCTCTTGTTTTGATCTTCCCAAAATCAGCTATGTTCTTCACTGGATCATTGACTGGAATTGTCTTTTGTACTGGCATGATTACACTCCTATGGAACTGCAGGTGTTTTATCACCTTATCTTCAGTAATGCACACCAAGAAGAATGTGTTACTGTGTTTTCTAGCAATACCTGATTGGTCTTATGCCAGTTATCATAAATTAACAATGGCTGAAGCTACAGGAGCCTTAGTTCAACAGTATCAGAATTGTACATCATTTTAGCTACCCCTCTTTTTTTCCATGGAATGCCTTTTTGTCTTCTGCCATGGGCAACCATTTGGTGAGGTTGAAAATAATGCTGAAACAATAGCAATGCCCTCTGACAACAATCATTATAACACAGCTGCTCCCACTCTGCTTGTGAAGAGCAAAGAGAGGGGAAAGGCTATAGCCCCTTACACTCTGAAAATTAACCAAGTCTATGCATCAATGCATCTAGCAAGGGAGATGAACTTTGACATATCCCTAAATAGCTATTCTGTTCTTTCTTCCATCCCTCAGGAACCACAAGACACTTTATGGCATAATCACATTAGCATACACTACTGGAGAACTTTGTTAGAGAAGAAAAATGCCTTGCCTCTTTACATTCTAATAAAAGGTAAGAGAGGATTCAACTTCATCCTCCTGTAGACTTTATAACATTTTTTTTTAAAAAAATTGGCTTAAGGTATTATATGATCTGCGCATCATATGAATGCGTAGATATCCTCAGCTGATGCATTATAATTATAATTGATTGGAGATCATCAAGTACTACATGCTGTTTAATCTGTGCAAGACCACTTTTAATGGGAAAGGTCTATGACTGAGGTATTACATATGGTGTTTTTGTTGTGGTTGAAAAGCAAGGAATTAAATTGCTATAAGCTCCGTTCAGATAAATAATGCTACACATCTTTAAAAATGGTTGAGACAATACTTGACACAAAGCAGCATGTGCAACAGAAGTTTACAAAAAGAAAAGAAAGGGGAAAAAGTTCTTAGCTTTTATTGGTTACTTTCTGCTATTGAGCATCTCCCAGTCTTAAAAAATATTATTAATGTCTGTGTATATGTAGTCAATCACTATGCTCTGGGTCACTTTTGGCACAGATTGAAAGGACTGTGTTGATCCTTCCAACATGGTTTTAAGTTTGTTGAATTTTAAGGTGTTTTTAAACATGCATTTTGTTTTAGTCTGTATTTCATTTTAATTGGTATCTGTTTTAATTGGTATCCTGTTTTCATCTGTTTTCATCTGTTGCTACCCACCCAGAGACCTTCGGGTATGGGGAGGGATAGAAATGTAAATAAATAAATAAATAAATAAATTTTCTATGAGCATGAAAGCATCAGGATGATATTCTAGTTGAAAACTTATCTTTGATCAAGATGCAGTTCAGTAGTATCAAATACAAATATCTAAGGCTGTATTCATATTTGTGTGGTGTTTGTGTGTGTGAAGCATCCCAAAAGTACCTTAGTGTGTGGTCCTTGCATTTTCATTCTATCTCTGATCCAACTCTTATAACCTAGACAGTGTTCATGACAATGAGAACAGGCAGACTAGATTGCAAACAGTCCCATCTCCAGTCTGCAAGACACTTTGAAGCTACCTCAGAGTATTTTTAATTACTTTTGAATGCAGCCAACTAGAGTTTTGCTCCACTGTGTGTTTGTCCTTACAATTTCCTGACTGCTGAAGTATAAGTTGTACCTATTGCTTCACACATACATACACACACACTCACACATGAAAAGGCTACTAGAATATCCATGACAGTTTGGAGAAGGGCAAGGTGCTTCTAACATCTATTTGTATAGAATGGATGTTTGAAAATGCCCAGAAGCAAATGATGGGACATTCTGTAAGACAGGACACTGGGCTAGATGGGGTGTACCCTGATTCAGGAGGCCTAATCTTATGTTCTAACCTCCTCACAAACAGCTTTTGTTTTTAGATATAAAAGCTTCAGAATCTTTATTTCTATGTCTAGTTACCACTTACTCCTTTACATATATTTCTTGGCAAGTTAATAGGCAGCAATAAGGCAGTACTCATGCTAAAATTGTCAACAACTGTTTGGATATGCAACTGGTATAAAATTTATTTTCCCATAAAGGCTCTGGACCATGCTACTGGAAGAACCATTTCCTTTTAGGGATGTGCACATTTTTTCCTTTCCATTTACTTTACATTGAAGCAAATAGGAAAGAGATTTGTATTTGTGCAAACGGAGACACTGAAAATTCTGGACTTCGAATTCACTTCAAATGTTCATCAGATATTCACTGATTTTTACAGCCACCAGTCACACCTCTGAATCTGCTCCTAATCTGCTCTGAATCCATGAATTCATCACAAATGTAAGAAAGCTTCAAAGAAATGCACAAAGCTTCTACAGGTGAATGCCAGCCTTCAGATATAGCCCATATTTGGTTTAAATTTGAATGTGATGAACAGTTTTGGTCCATCCCTACTGTCCTAAATAATAATAATAATAATAATAATAATAATAATAATAATAATAATAATAATAATAATAATAATAATAATAATAATAATAATAATAATAATAAAGGAAAGAAAATGGGTAGATACAGATTGATCAATAGGGGTCAGTATAAAGCTCTGGTAAATCTAACATTTAACTAACTATTTTAGTTCTTCTACAACATTTGACTTACATATATACATATATG
Source organism: Aspidoscelis tigris stejnegeri (assembly GCA_023333525.1). NCBI lineage: Eukaryota > Metazoa > Chordata > Lepidosauria > Squamata > Teiidae > Aspidoscelis > Aspidoscelis tigris. The sequence continues at coordinate 54,494,323 of JALMGA010000006.1, read as the reverse complement.
AGGAGTTTATAGTGGTATAAATTACTCTAAGTAACTTTTATAATATAACTGCTCAGAACTAAAACTCTGCCAATATCATTGAAGAGAAGCTTAATTTAAGCTTCAGCTTAAGTGTTAAAATATTGTAATCACTTATTTCCACATGACTGAATTTCCAAAGATCATATAGCAAACATTTTGATTTCTGATCCTGGTATTATTATTATTATTTTAAATAGAGACCTCTCTACAAATGTTATATTTGATCTTTAAATATAAACTTTTTTTACCCCAGGAACTTTGAACGTGTTCTAATCAAACTTCTAACTTCCCAAAGAAGTTCAAAATTTGGTTTGGACGTTCAACAAACTATTGTTCACAAGCAACAAAAGAGAAGCGCAAAGGAAGGCATTATTCATTAATTTTGTAAAGCTATTGGGGCAAGTGAGTGATTTTAAATCAAGGGAAGATGCAAATGTCACCTACTATGGAAATTTCTCACTGGGCAGAGAAACTGATAAGTATTTTTGAGCAATTACTTCCAAATCTGGCAAGATTTGGTAATGCACTGCCCAAAACTCAGATGGCTTCTACTGGTGTACTGCACAATAGACTGCTCTGCACTACTGAAGCAAATGGACTCCTATCATCTCTGTGGCAACTTGAAAGGCAAGACCAAAGTAACACGAATATGCCAATCCAAAGCATTCTTCACAGATTGCCTTAAAAACCATCCCGCTGATGCTCATCAAGTTCCTTGGGCTTGGAAGCACCACCAACAGATGTCCTGCTCTCCAATGCCTGGCCCAACTGTGCCATCTGTCCTGCCTCATGGAGCTTGAAAACTCACAGATAAACAACAGGCACATGGTAAGAAACAGCAGTCTTTAATTACACATTAACTGGCAGCAGTTCATGAATTTACATGGAGCAAGGAGCTCTATCAAATTACAAAGTGAGAGAGGAACAGACTATAGTTTACCATAAATCCAAAAGCAAAAAAGTAAGCTAGTCCAGAGTCAGAAACACAAGTCAAGAACATCAGGTAACAAGGTACAGCCAAAAAACAGGTCAGTTGCTGGCAACAGAGTTCAGATCCTGTAATGTATTTTTATTCAGTATCAGAACTTGCTCAGTCATAGATTATACTGTACGCACACCTGGCTTCCAGTATCTGATACGACTTCCTGGTCCTGAGCATGTCTGATTTCTCCTGTCTTTGCTGACTCATTGAGGGCTTCTGAACGGAAAGTGAGGCCCAGACTGAGGAGAACTTTCAGAATGTACAGCTCCATTTTGCCCCATCTTGGTTATAGTTTCAGCCTCACCACTAGTTTCCTCCTCTGAGTCCATTAGGTATGTGAGTGGAGGGCAGGATGTGACACCATCTCAACTGTATTAGTTTCTGGCAATGACAGGTGCAAAAAGCAACACAGAAACCAAATAAGTCATAATAAGTTAATAAATGGGCATTTTTGCATTTTGGCCAAAAAAAAAGCTAGTCCAGGAATGCACCTTCATGAAAAATACACACTTGTTAAAGTGCTCCACAGTTATACCAGGTGCATCTAGGACACAAGTAGTGTGCTACAACACATATCCTTCACTACCTCTTCCAAGTGAAGGGTGAGAGAGGTAGGGCAGGGCAGCACAGTCACAGTTGTGTGCTATGTCACTTGGTCGCTGTGGCCACAGTTGGTGTTCATGGCCATTGCTGTAATGAGGTGATCATCACTTGCACATTGGCAATCACACTTATCTTGCATGTAATGAAATGCTGGCTAAGTTTTGAATGGATGAGGCATTCCGCATTCATGGGATGAGGTCCTGCAGGTGCAGACCTGGAAATGCCTTAGAAGAAGGTGTGGCACAGCAGCAGCAATGCAGAGGACAGGTAAGTGGAGGGAGGTTGTATTCATTTTGTGCACAAATGTTCATTTGAACATTCGTGCCCAAATACAAAGCTCCCCACATTCATAGGGTTGGGATTCATCCAAAGCTGAATTTTCCCACTTTCAGTTCATATCAAATCTAATGTGGGGAATGGGCTTTGTGCACACCCCTACTTCTGAGTCTGCACATGAAGCTCTCCACTTGGGGATCACAATCCTGGATGGAAAGCTGTGTGTGCAGAAACAGAAGGCCTGTTTTGTCACCCAAAGAGAGTTGTTGTGATCCAAGAGACAACTGTGCCCTCTGTAAAGGTAAGGGAGCACATGATAGTGGGAAGGGGGGCTGTGATTGCACTCTCCACCATCATTTTTGTGCTCTTCAGGTGCTGAAACAGCACTTCCAGGTTTGTGTGAGCAGCTCCCCATTTGGGCAGGTTGTGATGGGATGGGAGCTTTACACACAGAACTGGAAGCCCTATACTTATGCCTATGAAGGGAGTGTGCGGCAGCAGTGGTGCAACCAAAGATAAAGGGGGAATGGGAGGCTATAGGGGGCATGCAGGATAATGGGAGGCCGAGGGGGGATCTGGCCTTGGCCAAAACTTTGAATTAAGCTTTGATAAATGCCAGATAAATCAGATTTGTGGATGAATATGGCCTATTAATATAGGCCCTATTCGATTCATCTGAGAATGTCATTATTCATATGATTTCATATGAATAATGAATAGCACAAATATTCATGCATATCCTTACATATATATGGTGACTAAGAGCAGCAGAAATTACATGGTTTCTTAAAGGCGCAGGGACTTCAAACTATTTTATGAACAGATAACCATCCACCCTTTCTGCTCACTTTACATCAAACTCTTAATTTTAAGGTTAGGGATGTTCAATTCAAAAGCAAACATTTGAAGACCCTCTGTTATCTATAAACTGTGTCTGACTAGGACCAGTTTGCCACATCTCAGTTAAAAACAGGTTACTGGGCCAAATTAGTTATTAATATAATTTTTTTTGTAACTTGGGGCCATCTGGCTGTCACTGTGATTAATACAGCCAAGGATTTTACATCTTTAATTGTTCTGGATATGCTCCATCTGATAACTCTCAACGAATCCTAAGAATAAACCTTCCCTTCTTTTCATTTTTAAAAAGTTTATATTCCAGTTCAGTTATTTTTTTTTAAACACCCCTTCACTGTGAAAAGACTTTTAACTCCCACACAAATGTATTAGTAACAAAGCTGTTAACAGGTTACCTACAGACCCTTTAGGCCATCTGCTGTTACTCCAACTGTTTTTTTTTTTAACCAATGGACTGTTAAGCTAAGAAAGTTATTTTAGTGAGGATATTTAAAAACTGTAATGTTAGGAGGGGAAAATGATGACCTAGGAAGCAAGAAAGGATCCTTCTCAAAAGACAGAATTCCGACATGACTTCTACAAATTGACTTCTGAAGTCTAGGGGCACTTACATCAGGTAATGGTGTGATATGTGCCTTACTCCCACTTTCAAAATACAAAATTGAGGGAGCCTTATCTTCTTTTTACAAACATACAAAAATAAAAGAGGATTTGCCCTATCCTAGCTTAGAAAATATTCCCTATTCACACTTTCTTTTAGTGTCCTGGGCCAGGTGGGTGGGTCTGACCCAGGATATGCAATCTGTTCCACTGTGAAAAACAGATGCTGGTTGCTGGTGCTGAACAGGGTAATTTTCACTGGGACAGCCTGTCCTTTGCCGGTTTGAATAGATACCTTTTCAAATGTGGTAGGATTTGATTTCATATGAATGTCCCATACACATTTGATACAAATGTTTGATATGATTCCCGTATGTATCCACTCTTAGGGATGTGCATGGATTATTCATGCATTCGGAATCCGGATGAATATGTCCGGATTCCGAGAATTATAGACGGATCAAATGGGACCCTATTCGAAGGGCCATATCCATCCAGGAATCAGATAATCCAGTATCCATAGAAGCATCAGCAGAAGCTTCTAAGGATACTGGTTGCCCTGGAGCATCCCTACTCCAGTAACCCCATGGCAACCCATCCCACAAATGTCCCTGCTGCGACCTCCCCGGGGGCCTTATACTTGCTTCAGTGGTGATACGGGCCTTTTCTATGGCCCTCTTGAACTGCAAAAGGGTTCTGAGAGCTAAATGAAGGCCTTCTGGTAAAACAGGAAGGCCTGTATTTAGCCCTGGGACCACTTTTGTGGTGCCAGGGGCCCCTAGAAAAGGTCCACAGTGCTACTGGAGCTCATGCGCCAACCTCTCTGGGTCCCACTCCGGTGGCAGCATGGGCCTCTTCTAGGGTGCTCTGGAAGCACGAACAGGCTTTCAGGAGTTACATACAGGCCATCCGGTTTTACCTCACAGGAGCCTGCTTGCGGTTCCAGAAGGTCCTGGAAGGGGTATGGGATGGTGGTGGCAGCGGCAGCGGCATGTGGATGGTGCCACGAGGAGGTGAGCTAACATAAGTGAAGGAGGGGTGGGTGGGAGGGGGTGATTCATTCTGGGCATGGATATTCTATAGAATATCCATGCTCAGATACAAATTCCCTCACATCCTTGGGGTGGGGTGGGTATTTGGACAGAGCCGAATTTTTCCACATTCTATTCAACTCAAATAGAATGTTGAAAAATGTCTCCACGCACACCCCTATCCACTCTCAATGTGTCAAATCTGCCCTGAATCCACTTCAAATCCATGATGGATTCATTGCAGATGCTACTGGTGCAGCCACTTTTCCCCACCTCCCAGGTTCATGAATGTAACGAGGCCTCGTATGAATGTTCCAAAGCATTTGATTCAAATTCGAATGTCGTCATTTGAATGTGCCAACACTCAGTTTGAATCCAAATGTCCTAATTTAGCCAAATTCATGGTTTGCCCTCAGGAGGTGTCCTAATTAGTGACGCAGTAGCAGCCCCGGCCACTCAGGAGACGTACAGGATGCAGGCGCGCTGCATCCTGGGTGTTGACCCTCAGAAACAGGCCGACGCTGACAAGGTAAGGAGGGGATTCGCCGCGCTTCCCCCAGGGTGGGCTAGGGTGGTCTTTAGGCAAGCTCCTCCTGGTTCCAGAAGCAGTGATCCACCGCTTCTGGGACGAGGGCGAGCTGCAGCGGCGAGGTCCCCCGGCTCACCAGTCTTGGCTTCGGTGAGCCAATCATGGCGGCCTGGGGGAGGGCCCTCCGTCTCGGATCGGAGACGGGTGCCGTGCGTCCACACAGCACCCGCCTCCAATCTGGACTATTTCTGTTGGCAATATTTCTATTCAGTCGGTCCAGGAAGCTCGCAGTCTTGGTTTTGTTTTTGATTCTTCTCTATCTTTTATTCCTTACATTCAGTCCCTGGCTAAATCATGCAGATTTTCTCTTTTTAACATTGCTAAAATCCGTCCATTTCTCTCTATCTCTACTGCTAAGACCCTGGTTCATGCCTTGGTTATCTCTCGATTAGATTACTGTAATCTCCTTCTAACAGGACTCCCCCTCTCTCATCTCCTTCCATTAATTTCTATCCAGTATTCAGCTGCTCGCATCATTATGTTTGCTCGTCGCTTCGATCATGTTTCTCCTTTACTATCCTGCCTTCACTGGCTTCCTTTTCCTCTCCATATCCAGTATAAACTGTTGCTGTTAACTTTTAAGGCACTTCACGAGCTCGCTCCTTCTTATCTCTCTGCTCTTATCTCTCCCTACACCCTCTCCCGTCCCCTGCGCTCTAGTAACCAAAGTCTTTTGGCTCAGCCTAGAATTTCCACTGCCCCATCTCGGATTCATCCCTTTTCTCTTGCCTCCCCCTATCTCTGGAACCGCCTTCCCCCTCGATTACGCACTATTACCTCACTCTCTTCTTTCAAATCTGAGCTGAAGACAACCTTGTTCAGGGAAGCATTCCCAGGCCTTATGTGACTTTACTCTTCCCACCCAGGAGAGTCTGCCTGTTAATGCTCTGCTGTCTATTTTAATCATTGTCACTGTTATTGTATGTTATTACTGTTTTTAGATTGTACGCCAATGGCAGGTTTTACTCTTTTTTACTTTTTACTCTTTGGTTATTTTACTTTGTACAGTGCTGAGTACTGTACATGTACAGCGCTTTAGAAATAAACTAATAACTCTACTAAGGTCATTTTCAGTGGCTTAGCACAAGATCCTTCCTGCACTTGGCCTTATTTTGGAATATATCTCTGGATAGTGGTCTGCTGGCCACAAGCTACTTCAGACTATGGGAAGCTTCACTTGGGGCCTTCCATAGTCTGTACAAACATGAAGATAGCAGGTACCTATTTTGAGATATATTCCAGAATGAGGCCAAGTGCAGAAAGGGCCCTGGTGAAGGCTTTTCTTTCATCTTCTGCTTGAGAACGATCAGAAGCAGTTGATGAGCTACGCTGAGAGATAGGATGCTGGGCTAGATGGGCTGTGGCCTGATCCTCTTATGCTTTATTATGTTCTAATGGAGAACCATGATAGACACAAGGTACCCACACCATACTATTTTATGTTGCTTTCCTTGTAGGGAAATGTTACATAGACAGGTCTGCAGGAAGGCATGTCCTAGAGGATACAATCTTGGTGTTTCTATTAATGTGATAATGCTCAGTTAATTATACTCAGCAGGAAGATTGATCGGCTAAACTGCCTTAACACATTCACAGTTTATCTCCTGATGTCAAATAAAACACTTAGGCCCTTTATATTCTGAAATAGGAGCCTGGGGTTCACATGGGTGCAGCATATGGCAGGCCATTCCTGGCGCCTGCTGTAGTCTGCACTATAGCATGCAAAGAGCAAACCCGTATTTTCAGCCTTAATAGTTCAACTTGTTGTGTTTCACAATGATCTTCATTTTTCCTACTGCTGCTATGTAGCTCTTTAGACTGATAAATCTGATCTATATCTTTAACTGGTATGCAGTTTATACACGATATAACAAGCAGATTATACAAAATTCAAAATAAGAAATATGAATGAGAACATCTGTCTTTTTGTAGACATATATCCTCTTTTCTAAAATTCAGGTACAGTGTGTTTACAGGTCCTTTATAAATGGGTGGTTCTGCATTGGCCAGTATAATGGACACGCAAGCATACTAGAAGAGAATTCCTTCCTCACAGTGCCTGTTCTTCTCTCCATCGTAAGTTCATTATTTGGAAATTTTGCACTCTGGAACATAACCTCAGATGGGAGCAATTTGTTTGCAGCATGGAAACATCCATCAAACCTTTACTACACACTGATCTGATCTGAAGATCTATCAACCCTAAATATTAGAATAATACAACTTTACAATTTTGATTTCCATCAGGTGTTTAGAACTACAGTAGTCTTACAAAACATTTTCCCCCAATCCACACAATAAGCTATTGTCACAACAAGGCTGATGTTCTTACCCATTTTTCTTTTCTGTGCAGATTACTGCAAGATCTTGGAGTGTTATCTCTTCATCTCTCCTTAGAAAGAAAAGTGAGTGGGTGAAATGAAAACAAGAGATGGACCAGGTTTTCAAGGCCAAAAGAAAATGGAAGGACATACAAAGGAAGGGACAGTGAATGAAATAGCAGAGTGGTAAGCAATCAAGAGGTCAGCTGGGTATGTTCAGCTGGGTATGGTTGAACTTCCTTGACAATATTCAGATTTGGAAAAGACGTGGTGTTTGTTGCTTCTTTATTTTGTATCATAAGAAAGCAGAAAGAGCTGACTTTCACACCCAGCACAATCATTAAAAGGAGATGCATGTCCTTCATGAAAAAGTCAAAAACAAAAAAACCCCAAACAAGCAAAATAAAAAAACAGTTATCTGCATTACCCCATTAAGCAACACACAGAAAATGGATGACTTCCGTGTCTAATTTCTATGTGTCACTTAAAGAGACAAGGCAGAAAGTTTGAAACAGAGGCACTTTCATTCCTTGCCTTGAGGCTTGTGAATGCAAAACCATGCTTCCTCCATCTGGATCCAGATCAAGCATTTTACCCTATCAGGGGCCTCCCACAACCCCACCCCATCATTGGGATGCAGCCTGTAATTTTATTTAGCTGCTTTCTATCCCCAGGAGAAGATATAGGGTTCATATTACTATGCATTCTTTAAATATGTGTGTGTGTGTGAGTGTGTGAGTGGGAGAGCGCGCGAATACTCCTTTTCGTTTCACAAGATGTGTCAAAACTCTTACACACGTTTTGATGATATACTGAAAAGACCAGTAAGATTTTTTTTAACATTTGTGCTGTGTTGTGGTTGTTGTTTTTAACAGCCCAGTTAGAATTTTATTACAGTGGTTCCTTGCAATGAAAAGGGAATTGTCTCCTTATTGGAATTGGTTGTCTTTTAACTTTTTCCCCAAATGAAGGCTGTATGTTAAAACAGATTGAAAGAGAGAGAGACCCTCATACATCACAAACACTGCTGGAGTAGAAGTCATAAATTAGAATTGTAAAAGGATTATTGCTTGTCTTTGGAAGTTGCAAAACAGCTTCAATACAGAGTGGTACACTTATTGTCATGTGCTACATAAATAGCTCAAGCTGAGAGCATAAAAATAGTGCTCGCCTGTTACCACAGGGAGAAGCCAATAAAGTAAATGAGCACCAACAATTATAATAATACATCTAATCCATTAATGCTGTGGAAGCTACTTGTAATCAGCTAACAGGGTTAGGCAATTCCCCATATATTTTAAAAACCAATAATTGTAAAAACAACGACAAGTCTTAGAAAGACCTTAATAGAGATGGGGAAATTTATTGAAACAAGACTTCAATTGTTTAAATAACAGGAATTCCCAAACTGTGACTCCAAAGCCACAGGCAGTCCTTGATAGCTTTTTTTTTTTTTTGAGATGGTAGTGGCTGTGGTAAGGGATTGGTCAACCCATGCTAGCTCTATTAAGAAAATAGTTCAATAAATAAATAACCAGTTAAGTTTGCAGTCCTAGAATTGTATCAATCTGGTTTCGTGGACCAAATGTACAAATATCTTAGAGACTCATGCTATACTTTATAGATGGCAACTTTTTTTAGTTCATACAACTTAAAGTATCCTGAACCCTAGCCTTATCCGTATCCTAGCATGTAGTCATATTTAAAGGAATAACACCCTGCCCTCTGGAAAAGTCCTTCTCCACATAATCATATCTTAAACTTAGCAGAAGTGGTTTCACTCTAAATAAGTTACCCCCTACCACACAGGTATAATATGAACCACCAGCTGTTTTCACCCACAGTAGTCTCACTTCTGTGAATTACTTCTGCTGTTGCTCAAATCACATCCAAAGAGAACATGTGCAAACTAATAATGCAGTTTTCTGATGTGCACACAAGAAAAGCCCATTTTCAGCCCAGTGAGAACTTTCTGTGTTCCAAACACAACAGAAGAAAATTTGTGTAATGTAATATAGCAACTGTCTGCACTGCTTCAAGGGCACCAAGCATGCACACTGACCCTGTGAAGGAGCCCCTTTAAAGCCCAGCAAGAATCTCTCCTGCTCTTACAAGGGAAAAACAAACAAATGTATATATAACTAAGCTACTCTCACTTCTACAAGACCATGGGCACTGAAACATCAAAAACACTGCATTAGTGAAAACAAAACCAAGAACTGGAACCAAGAACTCCTCTCTCTCTCTCCTCTCACCCCCACCCTCTCTCACACACATACTTCTAAACGAATCAAGCAAAACAAACATTTTCAGCTGCCAAAATAAGCAGGTAGCAGAAGTAGGGATGTGCACAAATATTTCTGACATCCGGAATTCATACAAATACATACGAATTCATAGATTTGTGGCCGAATCGAAAAGGGCGTTGATTATCTTGTATTTGTAGAAGCTTCAGTTGAAGCTTCAGCAGATACCAGATGCCCTGGGGCCTCCCCCATGGCATCCCCCACAGGCCTTTCTCCAGGCCTCCCATCCCCTGATCCTCTTGTGCTTATCCCCCCCAAGCCTGCCACATGCCACTTACCTTTTGGGATGTGTTCCAGGGGCATCCCAGATCTCTTTCCACGGTTTCCAAAGTCTGAAATAGGCCTCCAAGGGCCCAGAAAAGGCACTTCCAGTTCTGGGGTTAGGAGATCACAGAACCGGGAGGCCTTTTCCAGGTATCGGAAGACCTATTTTGGTCTCCAGAGACTGGGGAAAGTGGCCCAGGACACCACCAAAGCAGTCCTGCCCACCTCCCATGTGCCCCCTTACCTGTTGGGGTGCATTCTGGTGGTGTCCTGGGCCTCTTTCCATAGTCCCTGGAGGCTGAAAAAGGCCTTCCAGGGCCCAGAAAAAGTACTTCCAGTTCTGGGGTCAATGTGGGGTCTGTGGCTTCATGCATGAACATCACACAAATATTCACAAATGTTCATGAAGGGAACCCCCCCAACCCTCCCTTCCCACCTGCCCCCACTTACCTGCTACTGCCACATGCTGCTCCACAGCTGAAATAGGGCTTCCAGGTAGTCCCCTTCAAATTTGTCCGCAAATGTTAAAATTTGTGCATATTTATACAAATTTGAATGTCTTCAGTATTTGTGTGCATCCCTAATGTGTGCCCGTTCACTTTAAATATGAACAATTCAAAATGCCTGAAGCCATTTTCCAGACTTAGATAGTTCCAGAGCTGTTCCATGATGCGGGGAATGTTGCATCTGAAGTGCTTCCAGTGTTGTGAAGCAAGGAGCCTTTAAGTCTCAAGATTCACTTTACCCTTGTGTACCAAATGTGATGAACTTTCATCCAATCACAGTGAGCGGTGAATATAAATCAATGTCTAACTTTACCAAATAGAACAATCCTGGGGCGGACAATCCCATTAAAAATGTAGAAATATTTGACTCAAGGTACATAAGAATATAAGAGGAGCCCTGCTGGATCAGGTCACAGCCCATCTAATCCAGCATCCTGTCCACACAGTGGGTCACCAATTGTTTATGAGCATTTCAAGCAGAAGATAAAGGCAAAACCTTCACCTACTCCTGAATCCAATGCAAATGGCCTCTAGAGGCATCATGCCTGTCTCCCCAGCTAGAAGGATGCACCTAGGCATCCAGTCTAGTAGCTATTGATATACCTGTAATTCATGAATTTATCTAACCCTTCTTAAAGCCATCTAGGCTGGTTGCTGTTGCCACCTCTTCTGGCAGCAAATTCCATAGATTGATGACCCTCTTGGTTGAAGATACACTTTCCCTTCCTACTTGCAGACACTGCTGTTTTAATATATAGACTGCTATTGTTTTTAATATGTTTGATTTTAAATGTTACCTACTCTGAAACCTTTGGGTATAGGGTAGGATAGAAATATAAATAACAAATAAATAAATAAATAAGTGACACTTCTTGTCAGATCTGACTCTCCTACCCATCAGCTTCATAGAGTGCTCCCTGGCTTTAGTGCTATGTGGTAGAGAAAATAATTTATCCACCTTTTCTATACTATGCATGGTTTTATATACTTCAATCAGGTCCCTCCTTAAATTCTGGGTGTGTCTCCATGCCCAAAATACTCCAATGTTAAGCTTGTTTTGCCTTGGATTGTTCCCATACACAGCTTTACTCTGGGCTACATGAGGCGCAACGGAGGAAAATCCACAGCAGGGGAAAAAAAAAAAACACCTTTCAAACACTCTTACATCCGACTTAGGGGGCAACCACTGATTATCCTGGGACCATGGGGACGCTTACAAGCATAAAATTAGGATGTTGTCATTTGCCCTGCATGTTTGCCAGCTACAAGTTGGCAGGCTTTGTGCCCCTCTCCCCTCTCGGATGGCCAGGAGAGTGGCAGGCAGAGACTCTGTGGAATCCCCACGTGGGAAAGGGAGTCTTTCAGTCGGTTGAAGGAAGGTGTCCACCAGGAAGGGCCTGGGAAAGGCTGCTGGAGAGGTGCGTGGAGATTGAGGAAGGTAGAAAGCAGCTGGATGAGAGAGTAGTAGTAGCCTTCCCTCCACCCGCCTTTTCCTGGGGGCTCAGAGCTGCAGAAAGGCTCACTGTCTCCCTTTGAGTGAAGTTGACAAGGAGCAGGGGGAAAGAGGAAAGGGAAGCCCAAGAGAAAGTGAAGGGAGGTGAAGTCACACACACACACTGACAAGGAGCAGCTGACAAGGAGCAGGGGGAAAGAGGAAGCAAGGGGAGGTGAAGACACACACACATGAGGAAGAAATCAAGAGAAAAGAAGGCAAGGAAGGTGAAGACACACACACACACATGAGTGAAGGTTTCAGGAGAGGTGAGAAACAGAAGGGGAAACCCACGGAAGAAGAAATTGAGAGAAAGGAAGGGAAGGAATCTCACTCCCCCTCCTAATAATGCAGCCTCCACTGTGAAAGAAAAGGGCAGATCACTAGTTTGCTTGTGCACTAAAACAGCTGCCATTACATGAATGGAGGGAGCTGGGGGGGGGGGGGAGAAAAAGATGCGGCCTCACAAAAAGCAGCTTCCATGGGGACAGGAAAGTACGATTTTAATCCATGTTGCCCCAAACCACATGGGGACGCTTTAGTGTGAGTTACAACACAGATTTTTATTAATCACATTACTACCGAAGCAACCGGTTTCCATGGAGTTGCGCCCTCTATCTCCCAAGGCTGAAGAGGCCTAGACATTCCAGTCTGATTTCTTAAGGGAGATGTTTCAGGCCCTTAATAATTTTGGTTGACCCTTTTTGTTTTTGTTTTTATCTTTTCCAGTTTTCCAGCAGCTTTTGAGGTGTGGTAACCAGAATTGTACACAATATTCAAATGTGGCCTCACCATAGTTTTATAAAGAGATAAAATGACACTTACTGACTTGTTTTTTATTCCCTAATTATTCCTAGGACTGAATTAGCTTCTTTTTTTCTTTTTCTTTTTTTTATTTTTGCCACTGCTGCGCAGCAGGCTGACATCTCAAGGCAGTTCAGGGACTGACAGATTTTCAAAGCAAGTTTTAGATACCGTTTGGAAGACTGCCTCAAATGACTCAAAGTACAACTGCTCTTATATCAGAATCTTAACTGTTCACACACAAAATATACATATTATTATTTGGCATGGACCAAAAGACAAATGTGTTTCTTGATGTATGTAGCTTTTAATAATTCTGCTTAAATGTGTAGAAATTAAATATAAATGAAAACAAAATATTCCTGAGATTGGAAACATTTTAATGTCTTATTCAGTCAGAAAACATACATAATAATTTGTAAACATGACATGTTTTACCCAAATGTTCCTTTAATGTTGAAAAAACCTGAAACAGTTCTGTAGTAATCAATTTCACTTTCAATGGCTTATTTTCATAATGCATACAACAGTTTGTCCTGAATACAAAGCATATTCTCTTGTAAGTACATAAGCTATTTTTCTTTTCAAGTTTTAATAGTATATTTCTGATCTGTTATTGCTGTTACTGTTCTTAAAACATGTGAAAAGCAAATATGTCCGCATTAAGAAAAGAGACTAGCTGTTCATCTTTATTATGTCTCCTTAGAAGTAATTTCAGTTACCTTCAGGAAGCCTTTACTACAGCAAGGCAAGCTAGGTAACCAGGTACAGGATTAGAGCCCAATAATATTATCCTCAGGTCAGAAAATGGGTCAGCCAGCACAACCATCAAAGCAACAACAAAAGAAAGCCTCCCAATAATTTAAAATCACATGCACTATCACTTTTGGTAGCATGATATTTCCAGCACCATCCCTATCCTTCTCCAACTCAGAAAGGCTTAGGATAAGGTAGGCAATATTTGTGATGATTTTAAGCTGAGTTGTGTTGAGACAACACCTCCTTCAAGACTCCCTGAAGGAGGAGTCACCACTAGCACAGCCTAGCCATTGGGAGCCAGGGATTCATGTGACAGAGGCCTTGTCCCATTCAGCTCAGTGGCTGTTAATGCATGCACATGGTGACTGATTTTTCAGCTTCCATCACAGCTGGGCCTCAAAATGCATGAGCTGGCATGTGAAATTGGCTTACAATGATTGCATAGTCACTGGAGGTTGAATCAAGAGAATGTCAATCTGTCTGCAGCCATTCAACCAGCTTCATGGGGAAAGGGTTCAGAATGAGAGACCATCTGAACACGAACATCCTGGTGCTTCTCCACACAGGTCTGAAGGCATCTTATATGGATGTCTACATGTAGGCTATGCCACTAAAGATACAATGTATGATGATCTATAAAGGGTAGTTATTTTTTCAAATGTAAATCTTTGAAAATACTAATTGTCAGCCTGGCATCCTACACATAACAGACACAATTTTGCATTTAGGAATGTGCATGAAGCAAATTGAAGAGGGGGGATGTTTGGCTTTGTGCAAATATAGGGGGCTTCGCCTTGCACACAAACATTTGTTAAATGTTCACATCTGAAAGAAAACCCCCATGCCCTCCCTCACTCCCCCCCTAACCTTTTTAGCTGCTGCCACACTGTCTGTGCTATCTTGTGAGATTTCCCGTGATTCCTGAATGGGGGTGGCCTCTAATACTGTATGCACACCTCTGGAAGGCCTAGTTGAGCCTCTGAGGAGGGCATGATGACTGCTGCAGAGGCCGCAGCTGGATTTACAGTTAATGGGCCATGGCTGGTGGGGAGGTGGCTGGAGGTGAGCAGATCTGTCCTTCATGGAGGCTTTGATGAACCTTCCACAAAGACTGGATACATTTGATTCATGGGCAAAAGAGAGGCTATGAATGTAGTCACCTTTCTATCCACCCACAAATATTTGAATTTGTATGAATTGTGAACATGACAAATATTTTTCTCCCATGCCTACTTGAGCTTTTATGCTAGTAAAGGGCGGGGGGGGGGGGGAGCCTAATAGGTTATAGAAAACAAAAACTGACCTACATGTGTAACATCAAATTACAGATGGAGGTCAATTGGCTCAAAGTTGCACCTGAGGTATAGATGGTGATGGTGATATTTACATTCATTTATGAATCACTAATCAAATTTATAAGTCCCCAACAACTTATACAATTAAATCATTTGTTTTATACATAGAAATCATACAATCTGTATAGTATGTCAACAGATTAATATTGCCTGAGTCCTTTGCACCCACTTTTCCTACAGTGATAAGTACACTTCATAAACAATGCTTTATCTCTTGGTGATTTTCTTTCCTTTGATCTCAGTGCAACCAGAATTTTCAAATAGAGGCTTAAGCCCCTGGCAAGGTTCCCATAAGTTATCCTTTAAACTGACTCTTTTATACAGCTGCTGGATATACTACCATTATTTGACAAAGATGACCACATGCCTCCAACTGCTTGCTTTCATTACAATTTTATTCACCTTACAATTGATGCTCTGTTGTTTCTGCTGGAAAGCCAGCACAGATCTTATGCAATTTGAATTAAATCCATCACTGAAAATCCTCAGAAATCAAGCTAAGTATTAAACTGAAATAAATAAATGATAATAGATAGATAGATGATTGACAGACAGACAGGCAGAGAGATGGAAAGCAAGTAGGAAACATGATAAAATATGAAATACATATATGTACATTTCCAGTATAATTAATTGATCCCTACACCTGATAATGAATAGTAATGTTAAATTTTTAAAAGATGATTTCCTTTATTTCAAACAAGAGGACCATTCACACTTACCTTGTAGGAGTGGTTTCACCTTGTCTCAAATCATATCTGCATGTTACATTTATGCTACTTTTATTTCTCCTTCTTAGACCCCCTTCTGCATTAAACTGTATTCAAGGAAAGGCCCAGAATAAAGCCCTGCCATCTGCATGTTATTGCAGACTATGGAAGTTTCTGCCCAATCATGTCTTGTATGTATTGGATGAAGCATGGACCAGACTAACATGTCCAAAATGGACTAAAACATCCAAAATGGTGCCCTAACATGGCTTAGTGGTAGACATTAACAATGACAACAACTGGCCCAATCACAGTACATCAGACCATGGAGGGATGTGTATAGCATGTTCCTGTTGTCTATAATACCACAAGGAACCTTTTCAGTGGTGACCAAAGAAGCACTGCTGGAAGTGTGTCCTGAAGGCAGAGAATGAATGATGCTGGCCATTGAGCCTTTAAGGGAACCTTGGAATGATGCTGGACCCTAGGGGTGGGCAAAAAATGTTTGTCAGCCTCAAGTTCGGATTTGAATTTGAAGCTTCAAAGCTTTGTGCACAAATGTAGGGCCCACTTCATGTGTGAAGTGAATGTATCTACCCTTCATTCAAGCTTCATATGATCTGCCCACCCCCACCGTGTGTCCTCATGGCCATGCCCCCTTATCTTCAAATCTGGCTGCTGCTGCCATAACCACTACCATGCATTCCTCAAAGGCTCAAGCTATCTCCTGCAAGAGGTGCACACACAGCTGGACTAGCTACCCCCTTTTGGAATTGTGGGAAATCTTACATGATTCTCCATGATTCCGAGGGAATCATGTGAGATTTTGTGATTCCCAAATAGGGCAGCCAGCTGTATGCACACCTCCAGGAGGCTTGGGTTGAGTATCTGTGGAGGATACAATGGTGGCTATAGCAGCAGAGGCAGTAGCAAAGGTGAGTGGAGAATGAGGAAAGTTGCAAAGAATGGGATTGGAGGGGGTTCCCTTCATGTGCAAACATTTAATAAATGTTTGTGCATGAAGATGAAGTCGCCTGTGTTCAAAGGGGAGGCTTCACATGAAGCTGAACATTTCCTCCCTTTGATTTCAATTGAATCAAAGGAGGGGGAAATGTGCTTTGTGCACATCCCTATTGGACATGGAGCAGAACAGATAATCCAAATGAGGATGACCATTTCTCAGGATACTGCAGAGGCTTGAGACAACTATCAGTTCTGTAGAGATTGTTCATTCTTGAGAAAGGTCCAAAACTGGACAGTGAACTGTTTTCTTTGGGTTTTGATTGGCCAGTTTCTAAGTGCCTGTTTGCTCTTGGCTGACTGGGACAGCCACAAATGCTCTGGCCCAGTCCATTCACATAGTGAAGTGCCACTTCCATCTCGAAGTGGCTCAGAGCATGTGTGGCCATCTCAGTCTTCAGTAGCTGTGGAACAAGATGGGACTGTCCACACTTCTGAAGCATTAAGATAGGTTTCAGATAAGTTTAGGATGGGGGTGGTGCTCACTGTAGAAATACCAGCCGTGGTTCCTTCTGTGGCACATTATCTCATGGAAGTCAAGTGTGAAAAGCTCTACCACCAAGTGCTTCACTTAGGGATTAACAATCTCCTTGTTTGAAGTTTACTAACTTTTGCTAATATAGTCAAGATTATGTAATGAATACTTTTGAAGATTATTATTATGAATGTATAACATACTTTTTAATTACATCCACTGTTGCACAAGGGTGGCTTCCAGCCTGAAAGAGGAATGTGGAATACAGATAAAAGTCTTTGGATTGGTAGGTCTTAAATTTGTCCCTTCCTGCTAGATCTCTTCCCTGCAGAATCCCCCTGCTACTTTTGTTCAGGGCTCTGACAGACAGTTCTGCATTCTAAGAGTCAATAGTAAATGCCACACTTTTTTACTGTTACTACAGTGCATGGAAAGGCTATCACTAGTGTTCATTTAGTCTAACTGCAGATGTCACTGACAGTGTGATTTCAGTTTCCAACTTTCAGGTTGCTGATCAGTTATATTTATTTAGCTATTTATTACATGAGCAATAAATGATAAAAATGTATCACTGCTTTTGGCACATTTAGAAGAAAACAGGATGACATTTCAAAGTCTTGTGTCTTTGTGACTTTATGCATTGTGTCATAATGACCATCAACTAAAATGTTATACCTTTACTATTTCCTCTTCATTTCCCCCCTCTATATTCCAGGGTTGAAGTCCTTAAACCGTATGTTGACACTGTTAAAATCATCAGCCTATTTGCTTTGCAATAAATGTATGAGACAGCATGCTGAAAGCAGGGTTCTGAGGGACAGATGCTCCATGACTCCTATCCTATCAAGTTACATCTTCAAGCATCAAGGATAAATGGAGGGGGAAAAAATAGGAAGCCAGCAGTGAATCTCATGGGTTGTTTTTTGCATTTTGAGTAGGTGGGTGGGTGGCAGGGCACGGAAATGCGAAGAAGCAGTCTACCTCCTGTGATACTGAGGACATATTTCATTCAACAGGAAATGAAAAGAGATGAACTTTCCTTTTGCATATCAGTCCTACAATAACCTTCAGCATCTGTCAGGTAGTATCTAATTGTGTTAGTGATTCACTAATTGTGAGTCACTAGCTCAATACTTTATATTTTGAGGTCTACTAGCTCCAGTCATTGGTTTAGCGTGACCAAGAGAGACGTCTAGTTGATGTTTTGTTCCCCAGTTGTAGAAAAAAGAAAGGATGGCATAGGCAGGTAGGACTAAAACCAACAAACCTTTAGAAATGACTAAGGTATAGAAGATTAATTTGCTCAGGCTGTCACTTACTCATGCAAGGTGGCATGAAGCATAGTGTACAGTACTGCTGAGTGTTTGAAATTCAGGTCACGTCCATGAAGCATCTATAGTCACAAGTTTTAAGTGACTATTGAAGGCCTTCAATATCCTTTCTCTAATTAACTGCTCTTGCTTATTTTGAGAATTTTATAATGGAAAACAAGATAAATGTTTAAATAAACTAATACATAATAAAATATGAGTTGGAGTGTACCTCAGAGGTCACCTAGCTCAAGCTACTGTCAGCACAGTACTTTGTTAAACCATCTCCCTGGATGGGTGTCCACCTTCAAACATAGAATATGGTACAGGTAAAGTAATTGAGAAAAAGAAGGGCAAAGTCAACATAAATTATATTTGTAGCCTTTGCAACCAAGTATCTTTGAGTAATGCTATGAGAGCCTGTTCTCACTTAACCAGTGAGTTAGTATAACAATACCATTCTACTGAGGTACATATTAGGCACAGAGGGAGGCATCAGTCCTTCAAGTGCTGGTGTATTCACCAACCGAACTAAGTGCTGAGCCTGGGCAGCACAGATTTTGATGGGAATTGATATGGAAACATCTGGCCTGTTCCAGGATATTGCCATAACAATTGACCCATGGTGTGCAACTGTAGAGCTGCAGCCACTGTGCCCCACCCACTTGCACACTTCACATCCTGAATGCAATGACTAGAAGCTCACCAGCTACTCCCTGTAAAGCTGTAGACACAGCTATTGATGATCAGAGTAGCCAGAGGGAGCTCCCAAATGCTCTTGGATGCCCTCGGATGTTGGCAGCAGCCTCCCCTAGAGAGGCTAGAACTACCCTAGGAAGGTAAGTGCAAACAGAGCCTGAAACTCAACACCTGTACCTGTGAAACAGGTTGCACATAGAGAGAGAGGTGCTGTTGCAATTTCTGGAAGAATGGATAAAATTGGTGTTACTTAACATATAAATCCTGTAACTGTCCTGGCAGAAGGAATTATATATAGATTCAGAAATGGTGAGAATTTGTATTAGCTTTGATTTTAAAGCAAATATTAACCGAAGACTTTGATTGTCGTGCAGAGTCATATTCTGTGGCATAGCAGTCATTCAGCCCAGCCTTTTATTAGAAGCAAGTGGCTTGTGGATAGGACCATGACAGCATCATGATCCATAGATGTGGTTGACATACTAGAGAGGAGGTGGCTAAAGTCCACTAGGCAGGGATCTTGGATGGGAATTCTAAACACAATATAAATATATAGAAGTAAGAAAGTGAACTTCATAGGCAGAATAGCAACTAGAGGACTCTGGCAATAAAACAGAGGAAGTCAAGTACAGAAAGCCCCATATTCAGAGCTGGAGCAGGACATGGCTGGCCCAGCCCAGCCCATGCCACAGCCTCATAACTTGTACAAGCTTTGCACCCAAGGCCCCTTGGGGATGCATTTGGTGGTACACTGTGGAGCCCAGTAGTCCAGAACATGGGAGGTGTGCCATCTGCATGCCTCCTGTGTCCTGGATCAGCCCCACTGGTAGACCAGTAGACACACACCATTAATTATGTCTACAGTGATTGCAAACAAGGCTTTCCTGGTGGCATCATGTCCTATCTAAGGTAGGCAGGGTGAACACATAGGGTGTGACCATCTAGATCCACATTAACATGCAGCTCTATCAGGCCCACACCTTTACTATGTGGCCCTTTAGTCTAGATGAAGGTCTGTGCAGAAAGGCTTTAAAGCAGAGGTTTTTAGAGAGGTGCAAAATTCAGTTCATTTTTGACATTTCAACTTGAGCCAAATCACAAGTCCTTTCCACACTTGGTCTTATTCTGGAATATATCTCAAGATAGGGGTTTGTTTTCTGCATGCTAATACAGACTATGGCAGCCCTTGCCTGGAGCCTTTCATAGTCTGCATTAGCATGGGGACAGGAGGCTCCTGTTCCATGATATATTCCAGAATAAGGTTGAGTATGCAAAGGCAATCCAGAGACCTGCAGAAACACTAACGGTTAGATTCTAACTATTCACGTCCAATCTTATTTTCTGCTTTGAAGGGTTTTTTTCTTTAATGTTAAAAATGATTCCCCCCCCCCGAAATGCTTTCAAACATGTCTGAAAAATGTTCAAAAAGATTTGAATCAAATCAAACATCCCTGTTCAGTTTGATTCACACCCAACTAAAACATAAAATAGTAATATTAAAAAATGTGCACATCTCTGGAGATTTCACAATGTCTTTGATATGTTTGGAAATGAACTACAAGTATATATACTGACACAGGAGCTTTATTTCACAAAGGTTCAGTAGGAAAGCAGTTAAGCAAACAGTGGGAACATAGAGTGCAAACTATAATCTGACAGGTAACTTCTGACAAGGAATATAACAAAGTGTTTTTTTTTTAAGGAGTTAGGCTTCTAGCATGAAAGTAGGCTGGGAAAGATGGCAGAGGGACATGTGTAGAAGCTGAAACAGGCAGCAACAATAAACAATGGGATCTAGTGTGCTAAAGGAGAAAGCAAAGGAAGATGTCACTTATTCTGCTAAATTTGGATATTCTGGAACAAAGTTTCCTGGGAGTGCTGTATTCCAGAATATCCAAATATACTGTAATAAGTAAGTATCTGGATGCAGCCTCAGCAGTTTTAATGCGATGAGATCCAGGAAGGTGTACATGGTCTTTTCAAGGCCAAGAACAATCTCAGCAAATGAAGTAATAGTTCAGGGCCAGTCAATCAATCCCAGACAACATGGCAGACAAATCTCCAGGCAACAGAGAGGGCAACAGCAAAGAGGATTCAGAATTTATATCACAAGTACAGTAGCCAAGGGGACACAAGAGTTGAAGGCAAAGGCAAAGGCAACCTGTCTCTTATTCACTAAATATCTTCAGAAAATGCATAAATCCTTTTAGTGGTTAGAATATTGGCAAGGGTAAGTTCACAGGAAAACAAGGTAGGACTTGCCTAGTAGTATTGCATCTTTGGGTGTATCTGCACTTACCTGGGCTGGACCCTTCCAGCTGGAACTGCTCCTTCCGAAATGGTTTCCAGCTGGAATGGGCCAGCTGTTCCAGAGCAAAGCTGTCTGCACTTGTATAAACTGTTCTGGGACTGTCCCCAAGCTATTCGTTCTGCTCCAAAGCTCACATATTCCTCAAACTCTCTTATTGTCAGGAATGAAAGTTCCTGGTCTCAGACCTGATTTTGGCAGCACAAGTTGATGGAAGCCCAAAGTGGCTCAACCTGCTAACTCAAAATAAAAAGGTATTCACCCTTCTGCACAGCCCCTGGACTGCCAGAAGACCTTTCAGAAAAGGTCTATTGGTATCTCAATCTAGGCCCCCATTTTGGCCATCTATGCTATGCCCTATGTGGACTGAATGTACTAGCAGGGAACATAATCTCCCTTTAAACTGGTATCATACAGAAGGGCCGTGGCAGGATATGTCACTTACAGCACCTGGTAGAAATAAATGAGTGAAGGATGAGATTTCAATTCAAATTCAGTCTGAACTGTTGTCAAATCAAAATGCAGTTTTGGGGCATAAAAATGTGGGGGGAGGCTTCCAGTCAGAATCTCATTCTCTTTCATTGCCTTTATGGAAGGGTGTTGTGAGCAGCTACTGGTTAGAAGATGAATTGACTCATCCAAACTATTTTAAAGATAAACAACTATATGATTAGGAAAGGCCTTGATGTTGGCTTTCTACATCTAGTACACAGTCACTTAAGTCACTTAATAGAAGTATTTCTGACTTTGGTAAGATGCATATATTGGAGGTATTATTTAATTTCTTTTTAAATTGTACTCCGTTATTAATGACAACACTGGTGTAATTTCATAACTGGGTTAAAGCTTACATTTTCTTCTAGTATTTTTATGGATAATTCTGTTCCTGCTGTTTAGTTGTAACTTTGGATGATTATAATTATATTGCTATAAATGACACAGGCAAATGTATTGTTATTATTGAAAAGCACGTTCACATTTTATGTTGATCTGTTGTCCCCACCACTTATAGAAGTGTGTGTTTTCTTTGCTTATATAAAATATGGGATTTTCCACACTTTCAAGTAGTGCAGACCAAGAAGGAGTCTATGGGCCTTTCTTCTACAAACTGATACAGATTCAGGGAAGTTCTGCCCATTGCTAGTATGCTGCATTCACACAGTGCTCGGGTGTCCAAAGCTGTACCAAGAGGCCTTTTTGCACTACAGCCATATGGACACACGGGGATGGATTCCCCATTCACACCTAGGCAGGTAAGGATGCATTCCCATGTGTCTGTTACCTGCCTAGGTCTGAATGGGGTATTGGCCCCTGTGTGTCCTAACCCAAAAAGGTAATAGACCCAGTGGCAGGCAGCTGGGGTGTGGTGGCATTCAGCCACCATAGGGTGCAGTTGCCTCGACTGAGGCAGCTGTGCCCCATGGAGGCCTCCCGGGCAACCCCCACCCAGGGCTGTGCACCTCCCTGTGGATGCACATGTGTGATTTACCTGGTCACCGCCGGAGACCAGACTGGCAAGCCTGGGGTCATGGTGTGGCCTGTGGTTGGTCAGTGGCGCGTGCCTGCACAGAATACCTGGGTTGATTCCAGGCATTCGATCCTAGGCCACGGCATGCACAGGCAAAGAATGCTGCACACTGAACTAGCAAGCCCCGCCCCTGGGCTTGCCAGTCTGGTCTCTGGCACTGACCAGGTAAACTGTGTGCACACGTCTGCGAAAAGGCGCACAGCCTTGGGTGGTTAATGGGCCCAGGGGGGCCTCAATTGAGGTGACTGCAACCTGTGGAGGCCGAAGCCCATGGAGGCCGAAGCCTATGGCCCAGGTTGGGCTGCGCCAGCTGCCAGGGACCCCCTAAGTGCCCACTGGCACCCAGGGAGGTTGTGCCCTCGCCTCAGCCACACGATAACTTACCTTTTCAGACCCTCTGTTCTGATGTGGTGGTCGTGCAGCTGGCCAGGGCAATGTGCCACTTAGCACGCAGGCTGACAGTGTGGGGGTGGCCTACTGGTGCATGCTTGCACACAGAGCAGCACATCACCCTGGCTGGTCATGTGAACAGGCATGGGGTGTGGTGCGGGTCCCTGGGTGTGTGAGGGTTTCCCAGGGGGCTTCCTTGGGGCCCTCATGGGCACAGGCACCTTGATCAAGGTGCCTGCGCCCTGTGGAGGCCAAAGTCACTACCAGCCTGGTCTAGCCCCATCCTCGAAAGGGGTGGGAGGGAGATCAAACTAGGGTATCCCGATGCGGTGGCTGCTGGTACAGCCCCAATTGGGGCTGTGTCAGCTGCCAGGGACCGCTAGGTGCCCACTTGCACCCAGGGGTCTGTACACCCCCCCCAAATCCCATGTGTTCCACTTACCTTCTTGGGCCACGGGTCTGATGTGGTCTTTGTGTGGCCTATCAGAGTGATCTGCCACTCTCTGTGCAGGCATGCACTTCGGTAGCTCGGCCCATGCTGACCTGATGTGATGAGCATCAGGTCAGTGTGAGGGTGATGTGTGGGAGTGCGTACCTGTGCACAGAGTGGCAGACTGCTCTGCCAGGCCATGTGAAGACCACATTGGACCCAAGGCCTATCAAGGTAAGTGGACTGCATGGGTGGTGTCAACCCCTGGTTTGGGGGGCACCTGGGGGGCATGTGGGCTGCTGCAGTTTGATTGGGACTGCAACAGCAGGCATGGCAATGGGGCAAATCATCCCTGTCTCTCCCCAACCCTGACAGGGCCTGCCAGCTGTTGGACCAAAATCTTCCAAATTGCAGGGAGCGGGGCCTGCAGCTGTCTGGCAGGGAGCCTGTGAATGCTCTCCCTGCCTGACAGCTGTGGGACAGCCTGGGAAGGCTCTAGACCCAGAAGGCAATTATGCCTCCCTGGGACAGGCTGGGACGGTTCTGAACAGACCGCCCACCAAGCGGAGCAAATGCTCTGTCCCATGGCTCGCCTAATTGAATTCCATGAGCCCTAGTGTGAATAGGCCTCTTATCTGTTCCACTGGTAGATCTCTTTTTTGAGGTCTACTGGTGTAATGACACCATGACCTGATACACCATACGTGATCCACTTCAGCAGTGCAACAAAGTGTTTGGTTTAAGGATTAGGTTAGGGAATAGCTATGGGGGTTCTTGTTAGGCAAGATTAGGGTTAGTTTGGGTGAGATTCTTGTTTACCTCTCCTGTTTTGGTCCCCTTTTGCCTTGTAAGATGGGATAGGAAGTGTTAAGATCAGACAAAGGGAAGGAAATTTGTCCTTTGCTTCCCATTGGGGCAGCTGTGACATCGTGTGGTGCCATGCACACTTGCATGGCATGCCACATTATCTGCCACTGTGCTTGTGTGGCGCATCATTCATGATCCTTCAGTGCCAGAAGATCTGTGAATGCCTGTCTGGAGCCTTACTGGCTCTGGCTCCAGTGCATGTAAAGGTAGATTTATGCATGGTCACATACGGGAGGGGGGGGGGAAATCTTCTGGATGAAAGAAGTGGTTTCTGGTTAGCAAACAGCTCCTTCATATGCAGATGCTTCATTTTTGAGCTCTCCCATGTCAATTTGTGAGCCAAGTGTGGAAAGACCCCTGGTCTGTTTGACACCGGCCCAGCCTAATAGTTCTTGGTTTGCTCTGCACACAAAAATTACATCTGTCTCACTATTGAATTAAAAATCCCCCCCAAAAAAATGTTGTTGAGTTGTAAATTTTTTTTTAAAAAAAAGGTTTTTGCATAGTTTTTGAACTTTTGTGCAAATTTTTATGAATTTTCCCATTGAAAAAGTCCTTTCTTATCATAAAAAAACAAAGCAAAATATGAATATTCAATCTTATTATTCATCTTTTCAAGCAGGAGATAAAATCACTTTGAACAAATTTTTGGATATTAAAAAAAGGATTTTCAATTAAATGCAAATGTCCTTGAATTTGTGAATATGAATGTCATTTTGTGCATCCCTACTGTGCTCTGTTGCGCCTTCTGTTTCTGGTTTTGGCTGCTGCTCTTGCTCTCTTGTTTCTTTGGTATATGTGCTGGTATGTCTGTGTACCCTGATTTGCTGATGTTTGATTTAGAGATTAGGTTTGGGCCGCTACCAGGACATTCCTTACTCTCAAAGATACTGCGTTTGCGAAGCAACAGTTCCAGAAGGCTTGATTCACTTCTTATTTGAATGCTGTCTATATCATAATATCAGGGATTACTACCTTGTTCCCCTCTTAAGTGACAACACACCCCATGACAACCAGACCAAACTGCACTTATTGCTCAGGGGACAAGATAAGTACACAACTCTTAGGGTGGCCCTGTTCATTCTGAAGGCCATGAAGATTAGAGACAAGTACCATAACCCTGGAGGAGTGTGATAAAGAGGGTTGTCGCTCTTGCTTTTTTCCTTCCCTTTTATGCCTTTTAATATAATACTTGGTTTGTAACTAATATTTGAGAAGGTCATAATGACTAATCAATAAAGTTATCTTATCTAAAAAAAGAGAGAGTTTAGGTTTGGGTGTGTTAGAAAGACCTCTTTTTTTTTTGTTTTATGCTTTTTGGCCCAGTTCTGTCTGCAGCTGTATTGGCTTCTTATTTTGTTTCATGTGCAGCAAATGGAAGAATTACAAAATAATCCTGCAAAATCAAGGGTGCATCTGGTTGCCCAGGGATCAGCAGGGGACTTTCTAGAGGATCCCAAGATCCACATTTTAATTTTGTCCACCTCAGACTCTGCAGGACTTTGACCCTTCTTGAACTACTTGGCAGGGTGGCTGTCACTGCAGTCAGTTGTGAGCTGCCACCTCCAAAATTGGCAAGTAGGCCCTGGGGACTGGCAGGAAAGACCCTACCAGGCAGCATGCTATCTGGATAAACCCTTAATTTTACAGTCATCTGAATTCTTCCACTTGCTTCTGCCTTCAAAGCAGCCACTATGTCACATTTTAAAGGTTTGATCTGTCTCTATGCATGATTTTTCAGTTATTTCCACAAATTAATACCTTGATATTTTTTCACACAAATGCCTATAAAATCACTCACTTGGCCCCATAGCTTTACAAATTAATGAACAGTGTCCCTCTTTTCTAATTCCAGTTTGATGAGCTTTCAGTCCAAACTTTGAACTGCTTTAAGTTGTTGGCAGTTTCAGTTTGAATTGAACCAAACCATGAAAATATATGCACATCTCTATTTCCAAATATCTTTTCTTACAAAGGCCCTTTCTGCACTTAATTGGAAATTTGGAATAAGAAGCTCCATAATCCACATGGTTTTGTGGTAATCCAGATCAGATCTGTATAAAGGGTGCAGTAGTCTGGATTATTGGTGGACTAGATTAATTGGTACCACAGCCATATTAGTGATGTCACATCCAGAACAAGCAATAGGGCATCCACATGTAGAATGGAACAAGGAAAATTGTGGATGTGGCACCAAGGAACTTGTCCTGTGATGGCGAGATTGAGAAGATGCCATTGCAGTCTCTTCAGGACAGACACATTAACAGCAAAAAAGTCTTCACAATGCCAGGGAAGACACCTTGTGTCTATGGCAATAGAGTCTTTGCATTGCCTGTGAAGATACCTTGCCCCCGTCCCCCAGATGCAGTGTTTGATCACTAGGCACATGGGGTAATTGCATTGAGATTTTGGATGTACTGTCAGCAGTAGTTCACTGCCACTAATTCAGAACACTGCTCGTGTTTCCATATTGCATCTCCCCACATACCACATTTGCTGTCACCCAACCTACTTAATGCAACTGCTTCCGGCTGTGATTGATCTGGATCTACCTATTCCAGATTCACTAATATGGATTAAGAATGGTGAATATAGAAAAGGCCTCACATTTGTGATCTAAAATGTTGGAAGACATTAATATTTCATTCCCAGATACATTTAATATTTATTATTCTCTCTCTGTGTGTCTCTCTCTTTCCATGTGTGCATGTATATCTGTGCATATTGATTAGACAGACAAAGGACATTGAAGTAAGTTTCCTTCCACATCACCACATTGGGCAGAAAGGAGCAAAACTAAAGTAAAGCAACTCATTCTGAATTCTGTGCTGCAAATTGTTTGTATAGATTTTTGAATGGCCCTTGACCCATTGGAAAAAACAACAAATGTCTGAATCCATTCATAGATATTGTTAACATGGCAAAGGTCTGTAATGGCTGGACATTGGAGACTCACTTGTGCTAGATAGAGAAGGAAAAATAACAAGAATGAAGTACACTGGAGGATATACTTCAAATAGAACAAATCAAGAAAAAGAAAGAAAGGGGAAAGTTGACTATAGTGTAAAAACAATCCCATTGCTGGACACTTTTAAATAGCATGCTGTATAATTTATTACCAAAGGGTACAAACAGCCATAGACAATGTTCTTTAGAAGAGGTAGGGGATATATTGCAGCACTCAAAGAAGAATCTTGGAGACAGCCTGCTGAAGAAAATTCTTACTTAATCTACCTTTATCCTTCAGATAAAAGAGAAATTTATAGCCATAGTATTCTTGTAGTTTGAAAAGTTCTCCTAGAGAAGCTAGTCTACTACAGAGGCCAAGAGGTTTACAGTAGGACCTCTAAAATGTTTGTGCATAGACTGACTTGAAGCAGAGCACCTGTGACACACAGCACCTCTGTCTTGTCTGGATTCAGCTTCTATTTATTGGTCCCAATCCAGCCCATTACCATCTCCAAGCATCTGTCAAGCACTACAACTGCCTCTCCTGATTCAGACGGGACAGAAAGATAGAGGTGGGTATCATCTGCATATTGATGACACTTCACTCCAAATCTCATGATGACATCTCAACCAGGACCATTCCTCCGATAGAACATGATATCAAGCGAAAACAGCACAGCAGACAGTTCCTTCAATAATCCACCAGTGGATCCTTGTGGTACATTGGGTCATAGAAGTGTGCAGATAGCATGTTTTCATGGTTGAATATATCATGACTGGCTGCCTTTTTTGTCAAGCACCTGGAAGTGGTGCACCTGAAGAACTCCACTTTTGCACATGTGGATGAAAAGGCCCCAAATGACATTTTCAAAGTTGAGATGTGAGCTTACCTTTTCAACAGACAGCATACTCAATTAGAACTCACACCTTTAAAACACCTTCTATCTGATGCATGCAATGTCTGATCCAATCCTGCTTGCACATCTCTACACTGAAGGCTGGAATGGTCTGTCTGTGACCATTCAACTGCGCCAGGAGCAACCTATACCAGCTTGGGGTATATTACTTGCTCTAAAAGACTCTGCCCCCTACTAGAACAGTCACAGGACAACTTAGCGTGCCACCAAACACCCTTAATACTTTGTAGCCACTGCACTGCCACCAGTCAGGTGAGTGGAAATGAGACAATCAGTCATCGGAGATAGCAATGTAGCCGCAGGGCAACTGTGAGGTAAAAGCTATTGATTAATCAGCAGCTTCTTACTTTGAAGTTTCCCTTGCACATTGCATAGATACTGCAGAGTATTGATCAGCCCATCTGGATGATGGGAAGCAGCTCCACACTCCCTGTGGAGTTTCCATTAATCCCACCTAGACAATGGGAAGCTGCTGTAAAGAGACTGTGAAGTATTAAGGGTACCTGGAGGCACTTTTAGTCTCATGTGGAAACAGACATTGTTTGAATCTTTATTATTATTATTATTATATCTGATCACATAATAGACTTGAAGTCCTATACTTATTTTTTTATTTGGTCTTTAACCAACATGTTCACAAACTCACAAATTGTGGTTCAGTTAAAATTCAAACTAATCCAAGCCGGGTCAAGCAGGTTTAATTAGACCTTCAAACTAATTCAGCCTGGTTCTGTACCTTAACATACTGTACATACAAAAAGCAAAATGCAAACAAATTTCAAACAATTTGAAGCAAACTGGGTGGTTTGACCCAGTTTGAATGAAACCCTTTGGTATGATTTGATTTTGAACCAGCCTGCTGAAACATGGGTTTATTTGGATTGAATTTGAACTGACAAACAACCTGGTTCAATATGAACTGGCTTGAGTTTGAACCAGTTTGGTCCATCTCTAGTCTTTAACTCAGTTCAAGTTTCCAACTGTATCTCCAGCCTTCTGCCTACACTGACGTTGATCTCTGCATACTCGTCCCAACTATTTTGCTTTCATATTCTGGCTCTTACAGATGTCCATATCAATGTGTTTTGCTTTCCCACAGTCCTTGGACAAGAGGCATCACTGGTCCAGAGCAGCAGCACTTTAGAGATGGAAAGCAGCAGAGGAAGTGCAAGATTCTAGTTCAGAGTCTTGCTTTCACCTTCCTTATTGATTGTTTGATTTACAATGGATTAAAGTGCAGTTTGGAAAAACCAAAAGGAGATGATCAATCAAAGCCTGACCACCCTGTGGTCCTTTATTTGCTTACTATAAAATGGATTTTACTTGGCCTTATAGATATGCGAAATGGAAGGTGTACACCAACACAGAGGATTATCATGTATCTTCCACATATCTGCAGGTGTGGACTTTGGGCTCATTTAAACAAATGTTAGCACATTCCTCAGGGGGGAAAAAAACTCTTTTACTCAAGACTATGTCCAAATGGACATCTAAGGCCACTCCAAAATAGACCACTCCAAAGGAATAGATTGATATGCCCTGGTAAGCTATCTGGTTATTTAAGTTGAACAGTTCATCTTGATCTAATAGCCCTCTTCTTCCTCCTAGTTCCCAGTATACAGTAGTTAATATTTATTCCAAGTGACTATTTATCAGAATTGGTATGTGCTGTTCTGAAGAATCCTCAAGGATCGCTTCTTGCTGACAACCAGTGGATAGGCTTTGCCCTTTAATTTGAGCTCACTGGGCCTAGGAAGGAATACACATAACTGATTTCCAAAGGTTGATTCTTGACCTATAATTCTAGGTTTTCCCAAGATTTTAGCAGCTTCCATTTAAAAAAAATATATAGAAAGTACGTTGCACTAAAAAGAAAAAAAGAAAAAAGGAGGATTTTACTTTATCTCTTTAAAAAACCTTCTTTGCAGCATTTAATAGGATTATACTATTGATTTCATCTTTATAACACTCGCTAGTAGTTGGTACTTGCAAACTGCAACTATTATACAGCTGAACACAGGGGAAGGAGGATTAGTTTTAAAAGAATAAGGAGCTTTTCCTTAAACTATGTTAGACCAAACCTCCATGCCAACTAACATGATAGTTCTTCTCAGTTTGTAAATGACAGCCATTTTTTGTATCACACACACACAAACCAAACTGGCATTGTGTTGAGATACTCTAAAACTTAAGTACGTTCTTCAGATAGCTATTTTAGAATCATGTGCTTTTGAAGTGGGAAGCTATTGCAATGATATTTCCTGAATGGCATAAATTGCTAGAGAATACATTGCTCTAATTTATCACAACTGTCCACTGAAAGCAGCATTTCCACGTAAGGGAATAAATGATGGCTCGGGGTAGAAACATAAATTACACAGATTATATGAGAGAGGAGGAAGTACGGTGGATTCTTAGCAACAGATTTGTGTTTAAGCATGAGCTATTGCAGGCAAGAATTAGCTTTCAGGTACATAGGCTGTCATGAGCACCTTAATGGAATGCAACAATGGAAATGCCCCAAGTTATTTTCACATCAACTATTCAACAATAAGAGGGTTAGGATTTGAATGTGTTTTGTTCTCTTTTTCATTTTTATGGATTTCTGGTGCTAGTTTGACCTCAACTTTTGAAGAACTGAAAAATAAAAGGTATTCCCCACTTGTAATTCTGACTTGTAAAGGCAAATAGCAACAAAAACAGACATCTGCAAGTATCCCTAGGTGCTTTAAATCTTATGGCTTACCATATGGGACATATGCTACAAATTATTTTCCTTCTCTTGCTACTTGTCTTCCTTCTCCAGCTTTCTAAAACCTTCTTTTGCTGCTTGCTATGATCAGTTACCCCAAATGACACTTTATTCCACAACGCATTGAAATATCTATCACTTTACTAAAGCCAAGCACCAAATCATCACATGGCTTACTTCCCATGCTCCACCTCACAAGCTGGCACTGGCAGTAATTCTAATCTAGCTCATGTTGTCATTTGCAGACCTTCTAGCTCTCTTTTTAGAAAAGCTCCAACCAACATATTTAAATATATCTATACTTTCTATGTAAAAAAATAAAAAAACCCTCCCCCTTTGTGTGTTAATGAGCTACATGGTAGAAAACATAACATAGTTCATACTCCTCACATTTTTAAGATAACTTGTTGTGCCTATATTTGTTTATTAGAAAGGATGGAAGAAAACACCTGCACTGTGAAAAAAAATATTTTTACGCTAAAAAATTCATATTGTAACTATAGCTGCACTTGGTTTAGCACAAGTAGGGGAAAACTCCATGTGCGTCAGAGTCCCTTCCACCCATTTAGGTGCAGAGGTCTTAAAAGTGCCCCATGCCTGTTCTAGCAGCAGGGCTAGTTAAGCCCTGTTGGCTCCATCTGCACGTTTTCCTGTTTGAAGATGTGGAGGAGGAGCATGTGACTGGCGTGCACATGTGAGGAATCATAAGTTTGCCTTGGTGATGGCGTCACGTGGGAGCGTTGGCACTGTCAGTGGAGCTCTGCGAAGGCCACCATCCGCGTGGCCATTCATACTTTAGATAGGTTTCAAATGCTCCAGCCATCTGCAAATGCAGATGGCTAGAGCATTCTAGCATTTTGCTTCCTAATGAATAGAGGCAAAGTGCAAAAAGACCCTGTGTATTTAAAAACGTGCTTGTATGTTGATGACTAAGAGATTTATATTGGCAATTACTATTAAACTCATGGGATTTGTACATGCAAATGCTATCTTTTCAAGCTGATAAATGGATGAAATAGCTTCCACTGATGCTCCGTCTCTCTTATTAATAGTGTGCTGTGTTGCATGTGCATAATATATCATCAATATACACATATATGTCAAGCTATTATCAGATATGAGGCAATCAAGATTTTGATGTGCAAAGGTTGAGAATTCTTCACATTTTTAAATTGCTAACCAGCATCAACAGCATTTATAAATTTATAAAAATCAGATTCCCCATAGCATATTAAATTCTAATAAGTAAAAGTAGCATATTTCTCAGGTTCATCATCTGATTTATTTGTCTCCATCTGGATACACTCTTGTTCTTATATGCACATGAAAATACATGTAAATTAAACTGCCTCCAGATGTTCTATTTAACCTGTTATTTAGTGATATTGTAGAGTAGATGGTAGGACAACAATGTGGGGCAAGCACAGGCACTAGCTGCTCTGGAATTAGAATGTGCATGAAACATATTTTTCCTTTTCTATTTTATTTCCCATGATTCATGAATGGGGGCAGCCCCTCCAGTTGTGCTTGCACCTTTGGGAGGCATAGCTGAACCTCTGAAGAGGGTGTAATGCTGCTGGTGGCGGTGGTGGCAGCAAAAGGTGAAGTGGGATGTGGAAGAAGGTATGGGGCTTTTGCACAAAGCCAAAGATCCCTCCCCTTTGATTTGAATAAAATAGAAGGGGGGGGGATATGCTTAATGCACATCCCTATTCCTATTCCCCATGAATTGTGGGAAATCCTGCATGTTTCTCCATGATTCCTGGGGAATCACACAATATTTCCTACAATTTCCAAATGGGGGCAGCTGCTCAAGCTGCAGACAGACCTCCAGGAGGCCCAGTTGAGCCTCTGAGGAGGGAATAATGGTAGCGGCAGTGACTGCCAGATTTAAACAGGAAGAAGAAGAGCTGGCTATTCTAACCGACTTTTTCACCCATTTAACAGGATTCAAAGCAACTGACAAACCTTTATATTCTTCTTCCCCCAACAGAACATCCCGTGAGGTAGGTGAGGCTGTGCGAGCTCAGAAAGAGAGCTCTGACTAAGCCAGGGTCATCCACCTGGCTTTATGGAGGAGTGCACAATCAAACCCCATGACTGCCACAAATGTAAGCCCCCCCACACAAACCCCAACATTCTATTTTCTTTGTGCTTTAACTGTCCTCATTTGTTGCACATAATATACATGATTTAATCATTAGGATATGTTTCTACACTTCTGATCTGATTTTGTTAGTGCATAGTAAGTTTAGAAGCAGTGATTTTGCCTGAATTTGTTTTGCTTTTTTATCATTAAAAGAAGGAGAAACATTCACAAGATTTATAGCCTGAACAATAGTGGTAGAGGTTTGGCCTGATTGTATTTATTGATAGTATTGTTTAGCTTGTGGCATTCTTTGATTAACTGCTATGAAAGACGTATTTTGCAACAAGAGCTATATCTCTGTTTGCCACAGCATTTATAAGGTTCTCTATGACCTTTAAGGAAGATGAGTGCCAAAATATTCACATAACAACCAGCAACTGAACAAGGAGTAAATAGAATGTCCAATGGCTGCGGCTTAGGATTCATTTAAAAATATCTTAACATTTATTCTTTGTATAATGAGGAGTGATGATTTTACTTTTAATTGTCTGTTTGCTAATGAGTGGGAGGGTGTTTTTTTTTACAACATGCCATTGATGTCTCCAAGTACTAGTCAAGTGGTAGAGGGAAGAAACTACATTTCATCTTGTCCCATTAAACAACAACAACAAAAACCCTATTATTTTCTGGCATGGTCTTTACAGATGTCTAATGATCACTGGTATGTCTGCTACATATAAGGAGGTTTTTTGGGGGGGGGAAGCCATTGGGATTCAATTTGCATTTGTATGAGTGCCATTAAAACACAGCTCATGTGGTGGTGGTGATGGGATTTTATAAATACACATCTGAGAAGTAAATAAACTTTCAGAAACACTTTAGTACTGTATATAGTTGTGCATATGTACTTGCCCAGGAAAGCAGGCGGTAGAGGACTTTTGCAAGTGAAGCAAACAGTGGAAAAAGAGAAGCACGCATTAGCAGACTATGTGGCAGAAAACAAAGAATCAGCTTTGATTGAAGTCAACAACCAGAGGCTTCTCAAAGTGCAGCAAACCAAGAACCAGTACCGGAAAACTTCAATTCAACGCCGAACTGACAGCTGGAGCAATAAAACACTGCATGGACAGTTCTTTGAGAACGTCGAAGGCAAAGTGGACATGGAAAAGACCTGGTCTTGGCTTATGAATGGAACATTGAAAAAGGAAACAGAAGGACTGATTCTTGCTGCACAAGAACAAGCAATAAGAACCAATGCCATCAAAGCCAGAATTGAAAAATCAGGAGAAGATCCTGTAAAGGCCGCCTCTCCACCCTTACCTATTTCATATATATATTTATCTTTATTTGGTAGTGTGGTAGCGTTGTGTTTACTTGTAAATCAATCTCTGTTATTTCCTTCCAAGAGGCGCACCTTCCATTTCCTTTTCTCTACTCTTTGGCTTGATAATAATGTTGCCTCCCTTCTGATGCTGCAGCAGACAGCACCCTGCCCCCACTCTGCCAATCTCCAGCAGTGGGTTGGATACAGTTACTGTTTAGACCTCTGGCCCTATTTGGCTCCCTTTATAAACAGAACTCGACGAAGCTTCTTTGAAAGAACAAGAACATGTGTTTATTGAATACAGTTGAAGTTTAAAGTCAGCTTCTTCTCACAGTTAGTTACACGTGGTTACTTTTGCTGTCAAGCAGTTCAGTCTTTCACTTTTACCCTAAGTCAAAAGACTCTACAAGTTCAAGAATAAAACTTCAATCAGTTCAGAATTTGTTAGCTTTCCTTTTAAATAACTTCACTAGCTTAACAATCTTATACCAAAAGACTCAGGACTCTAACTTTAGCCTCCTCAGCTAAGAGCCCGTTTCTCCCCTTCGTTAACCTCCCTGATTAACGACCCCAGGCAGAGAACAGAAATTGTTCCCTCAGGCCCCCTTAAATATGGGCCTGGCTGGCTAGCTTCGCTCTTATTGGCTGAGCTCCGCCTGGATGCAAATTCAACCCCTCCCCTTGGAGTGCTCAACTAGCCCCTCCCTTAGGCTACTTACCCTTGTGAAAATACACTTTGGTGACACTTTTAAGCGTCTGGACTTACCGTGTTCGCCACACTTTGCATTTTAAACTAAAAAAACATACTTTTGGGATTGAGGGGTCCTAGTGGGCATCACAGATCCAAATTGCCAACTCTGCAAAGAAGTGGATGAAACAATCGACCATATACTCAGCTGCTGCAAGAAGATTGCACAAACTGATTACAAGCAGAGACACAATGCTGTAGCACAAAAGATCCACTGGAAATTGTGCCAAAAGTATCATCTGCCAGTGGCAAAGAACTGGTGGGATCACAAGCCAGAAAAAGTTGTTGCAAATGAACAGGCAAAACTACTTTGGGACTTCAGGCTTCAGACTGACCGAAAATTGGAGCATAACACTCCTGATATTACAATTGTTGAGAAAGAGGTGTGGATCATCAACGTTGCTATTCCAGGTGACAGCAGAATTGAGGAGAAACAGTTGGAGAAGCTCACCAGATACGAAGACCTGAGAACTGAACTTCAGCGACTCTGGCGAAAACCAGCGAAAGTGGTCCCAGTCATCCTCGGCACACTGGGCGTGGTGCCAAAAGATCTCAGCGGGCACCTAAAAACCATTGGCATTGACAAAATATCCATCTGCCAACTTCAAAAAGTCACTTTACTGGGGTCTGCTCGCATAATTTGCTGATACATCACACAGTCCTAGTGCCCGACTAGTGATATAATACGAAATCCAGCATAGTGATCTCGTTTGCTGTGTGTAACTGCTGTTTTACATCATCATCATCATCATCATCATCATCATCATCATAATGTTGTAATTTATACCCTATAGCAGCTCCATTGTAAGACAGATAATCATGTTCTTCAATAACTAAATCTTAAGAATTTGAACATTTCATATTCACAGATTTATTTATATATTTTCCTATACTTAAACTAAATAAAAATTTACAGGATAGCTTTGATGGAATGGTCTGTGTGAAGTTCAGTGCCTGCCCAAACACTACTTAAAATGTTCTAATATAAAATGAAAAAAAATAGTAAAAAAAAGTTGAGGATCACATAAAATTCAGCAATTATGCCTTCATTAGTAGCAGCAGCAACCAGACAACCACTGGAAGAAGTGAGAATTAGAGCAAGAGCTTTGGAATGTGGGATCTGTAACTGATGCTGCTGTGAATGGAACCTCTATTCACAGCCTTCTGCATTCTCCCCATGATCCAAAACAAAGTCCTTAGTTCTCTTGTGGACCCAATTATAGAGGTCCAGAAGATAACTAAATTAAGATGTAGCTCTGTCTTGTGCAAAAGAAGTCCTGCTAATGGTGATGGGACATCCTTGATCCACATTAATTTGTGGATGAGGAGGCCCAGGATTTGATCCAAGACCATGTCAAAGGGCAATTACAGAAAGGGCATAGTCTTCTTAGGAAAGACAGGAGTTATTTGCCTTCACTTTCTTCTGTACATATTTCATCAGAATAATATAATTTCAGCCTGAACAACACTTCAAAAGTAAACTTCATTTTGATATTATTACCATTGATTGATAACCACACATGAAACCTGATGAAAAAATTAATTGATTCTTATGAAAATTTCTTTCAGCCTTTCTATGTGACTTTTGTTCTCCTCATTTTCTAATGAAGCTGTTTTACCTGTCACAGTGATTAATCGATTACTACTTTCAAGCTTAAAGTAAACAGATTACAAGAAGCAAATAGAGTTCTGTTCCTTCTCTTTAACTAAAACTACTTTACAAATGTCTGAACTCAAGAGGGAAAAACAAACCATGTAATTTTCAAATTATAAATGAATTCTCCCAGAGAGCATCTTTCTCCTCTATGGCATTGACAAATGCACAGGCAGTGGGGGAGGAGTTTTCTGTCCTTTCGGAGTGCCCAGGAATTCTTATCTTAAAAATGACACAACACAAAGAAACAAGGCTAAGAGAAGAGCAATGAAATCACTACATGCCAAGAGAAACTTCAGTGTGAACAAACAATGAACAGGTTGAGGGGATAAAGGAAAGGAAGTAAACAGGGACGGGTCAGAAAAATGAGACATAGTGGATCAAATAGAGAAGGTAAATTGAGTATTGTTTACCTTGTCAGAAGTGAACCATAAATAATTTAGAAAAAATTAAAGGCAGTAAATCTAAATAAAATAATAAAATAAAACCGACTTAAAAAAAAGAAGAATCAAGAAGCATAATTGTCTTCAAATGCCAACTGTCATAGAGACCAGGAAGATACCAGGTATTACTAGCTGTTAAAGCAAATGAAAAGGAGAAAAACTGTGTTCACATGTAAGTGTTTCATGCTTATACTGCTTGAGGGAAGCTCCCAGACACGTGAAGCCATTTTAGGTTAAGAAATGTCTCTGTGACGTATGCATGTACTGTCCAAGAGCTCCCCCACCTTGATTATGGAGTCAAGTGCAGAAAGGCTCTTGGAGGGACCTGGCTTGCACAGGCTTTAGACAAATTTCAACAATACTCGATCATATATTAGATACACATTGTTACAGTGCACATTGTTACAACTTACACAGTGCAGCAACTCTGATTGCAGAGGAATTTGGATGCAAGAAAGTACTTTAAAAAATAGAACAGAAAAGAATATTGAGCAGATTGGGGTCACATTCCAGTAAAATGAAAGCTGAGAGGGGTTGAAAAAATGAAAAGACCAACAAATAATAAGCCTTTTGATTCACAAAAAAACTTCAAAGTTTTAGAAATACTTGAAAGATTAAATCACAGCAACATCATCATTATTGTTGCTATTATTTCTACGGAATGTATAACAGCTGAACTGTGATAACCGGCTTGAATGTTGTATGGAAACAAAACAGATATGCAGATAAATACAGATATGGAAGGATATTTCTAGCTGGCAAATTGTTTTGCATGATTCCTTGCTGGAATCATATGACACATTTTTGCAGACTGACAGTTGCAGGCTGACAATACCTGGATCTCCTTTGCATTGTATTTTGAATACATGATCAATGTCTGCATTTTAAAACAAATCTATTTTATCTATTTTATCTTTTGACTGTGAAATTTCTAAATGTATATATATTTACTGTTGTAGGTGGGCGTTTTTTTCCTATTGTACTTACCACTTATCTGCACTGATCAATACAAGGTTTAGTAGGCTTAAACAGAGGCTTCCAACCATAGATCCTATGACAGTCTTGCTGAAGCATAGAGTGAACCACAGCTGATTTATGTAACACACTTTTAGTATGTGTCTACAAGATGACACAAGGGGATTGGATCAAAGTAGCTAGCTCAAAAGTGTTACTGCTCTGTTTTCATTTCTATCTATTCATTGCTATAAAAGGAAAATGAAGTTGTGGAAATCCCTCATCCTCTGGTATTAGTGAAAACTGCCAAGAAAAACTCTAGAAAAGAAGCAGTTATTGGTGTTTGTTTTTCCTCTTGCAAAGTAAACTCCACCAGTCAGGATTTTAAAGACTATGCAGCTTATCCAAGAGTTTAGAGTGAGTAGTGACCAAGAGTATGTTCTGAAAGACACATCCCAAGAGCAGTTTAACAAACCTTTTTGAATCATTTTCTAAAAAAGATTGGCATCTACCTACCTTCCTTTTGGCAATTCTTGATCCAATCTCCGCATTTATGGGGAGAGTGTTTTGTTTTATTGAATAACAAAGTAAATATGAAATCAACATTATCTAAAACAACCAGGAACAGCACAAAGCAAACAGTGCATTACGACATATCATCATCTGTACATTTAAACATCGAGCAATCTGGGAAATAGACTTGAGAATAAGTTTTACTATCAGAGAATGGAAAGGGTACTGTACCCCCGCCCATCCAAATCCTAAAACAAATTGCATAAGTATGACAAAATTAATAAAAGTTTACCTAAAATCATGGCATAAATGACATCTTACTGTTGTGTGATTATTCTAGATTAACTCTAGTTTATTTCCTTATTGCCAGGGAGGATGTGAGACCAGGGGCACATATTAACACCTTTGGAGAGAATGTCACAGCATGTAAACATTTTGAAAGATAGTAGAACAAGAAGCTGGGGGAAAAATTAACAAACAAATCATGCTCTAACTTGAATTCTGTGTTATTTTTCAATAAGTATTCATTATCATTAGAACTCTTAGTTTTGTTGAAACAATGATAACAACTGAAAAACTAATATACTTCAGAATTGGATGGATTGAAACTATTTAACTGTATCTAACTAGCAAAATGATCTATGCTGTATATTAATTAATGACATAATTGCACGTCAGATACATAAAAATTAAAATAAAGCACAAAACTTGTTAAAGAAATCACAGTATGAAGCTAGCTGGTTATTCTGTGTACGACCAGGCTATTTGTAGAATATTGGTTACATAATCATTAATGAAGTAGGAAAGACTGTATTTCTGTACTGTTTTATTTTGCAAAGTATTATTATAATTATTGCTTTATGAATTTTATTTTTTTTAAAAAAATTACCAATGTTATCAATGCTTGTTTATTTGACAGATTGGTCCCTGGTTGATTAATGGATACTTTATTAATTCAAAACAGTAGAATGTAACCTTGATATGCATAGTAATTTTGAAATAAGCCAATTAGTAGCATGTTAGTATGGACTGAGAATTGATTTAATAATTAGTCACCTGGCTGCAATTTAGCAACTATCCATGTAAATCATTTTAAGTGACCACCTATTTCCCCCTTACCTCAATTATACCCCAATATCATTTATGTATGTATCTTGGGGAACGTTAAATTTATCTGCAGTAGAGGGAAACATAAATGCAACGATATTAAATAATTGAAAGATACATAGCAGTTCCAGTGGATGATCTGGATAATGATTTTCCTGTAATTACAGAAAAGCAATTACATTCTTTCTTCTCTACTGCTAATAATAAAATATTAGATTGAAGTTCTTAAACCACTTGCAGGAGCCTAGTTTGAATTCCTCTGATGCCACTGTTGTGATCAAACAAGTGTAAAATATGGATAAAAATGACACCTTGTGTACTGATCACCAAGACCCAAACAGTGGATTTCCAAAACGGGATCTAATCACCACAGTGTAATGGTTTGAATGTTGGACCCTTTCCACATGAGGTGTTGTCCCATGCTAGGAAAGAGTCCAGAAAGCCTTGCTAGCAAGCTCCATCTGCACAGGACAGGGCATAAAATAAACTGGGGCACCTAGCAGACTCTGGTGATGGTCTGCTACTGGAATAGCAGGGCATGTGCAAGAGGCACACAGCCTCCACTTCCAGGATACAGGGAATCTATTTTGGTAGCACAACAGCAAGCTGTGCATAGAAGAAACCAGAATTCCTTCATCCCAAATGTAGGGATGGGAGGAGCATTTTTGGTATATCACTTAAACAAGCCCCATGGGGACTCTGAAGTCTTCCCTTTCTAGTCTCCCTCCAGAGCCTTCAGTGCTGGCTCCATCATCTGAGATGGATTGCTAATCCTGGACCAGGACAAGTACAGTGTTGGATTAGGAATTGGTAGAACTAAGTTCACCATCAGTCTCAGCATGATAAGTTTATAGATGATCCTGGATCAATAGCTGCATTTTAGCTAACAGTTGGGATGGGGAGGAGATAGAGTTCCTTAGAAGAAAAGTAGGGAGTAACTCAACTAAAATAAAAAAAATATCAAGAAATGAATTGGTTAAATTACAAGGTTGGTATCAGTTTGAAAAGAAAGCTTAACCATTTGGTATCTTCTATGATCAGCATTGAGATTTGATTTCTTTAATGTACAACATACTGGTTTTTTAAATACTGCTCTCTTCCTTCTCTCTTTTCTCATTTCAATGCCTGGCCCTTTCAGGGAAAAAAAAGAGAGAGAGGTAATGTCAGTTGAGCTATAAAATCTGTTTCCAAGATTGGTAAACCAGCTGCTTGTCCAATTTGACAATCACTGCTCTGTCAGTTCACTTCATTAACATTGATTCATATAGCAGTTAGCATGAACCTCAGCTTCTGTCAAAACACATCTGACCTATTCTCCATCATAGAAAACTACAATCATTCCAATGTTTTCCCCCTCTTCTCCCTCCCTTGTTTAAACCGATCCCTGACACTTTTCAGCAATACAGCTCTGAACATTTTTTGTTTAGCTTTTAATTTAACTTAGAGGAACACACATCTGAGTAAACATTTTGCTAGATCCTCCTCAGTCACTCCTATCAAACTTCCAAAATCTATTTCTTGATGAGTGGGAAACATTTATTGTTGTTGTTGTTGTTCAGAGTGTGTGTTGTTTGAAACAGGGCATTTCTGCACAGGCCCTTAATATGGATTAATGTGGATCTGTGAGGCTAGGCCTCCTGCTGGTCCACTCCATTGTAGCTTTCATGATCTGGAACTACCAGGGGCTATTGTTCAGTGGTATGTCATAGTACACTATTGAAAAGCAACACCCCACCCCAACATCCCATAGCCAGGAGTGCAAGTGCAGACAGTGCTGATTCAGCTCACATTTTCAAAAAATCTGGCTCATTAGGTCTGGTTAATCTGGATACTGGGTCAATATAGTTAGTGCTTCATCCATGTGTATCTTAGGCTGCATTCAAACTTGGCAAAAATAGAAATAAAGTAGCTCAAAAGCTCCTTAGAGAAAGTCATATGTGGCATCCCATCTCTAATTAACCTATTCTAGTTTAGAATATTCATGAAAGGGGTGAGTGCCAAACTAAATTGTGCATTATCTTTTCATCACTTGAGAGAGATGTTTCCTCATATTTTGTATAAGCACAACTCTAACAAAGGCTGTATTCATAGGTAGCAAGATGTTTCTGAAAGCCAAGCCGCATCCCCATTACAAGCTTATTTTGCTTTCCCTAAACCGAAATAATAGAACCAGATGCAAACACGAATTTGCCCGTTCCCATTACTTTTAACTTAATCGCATTCGATCCTGATTCTGAGGATTGTACGTGGCGTACGTGACTCAAGGTGGGACTCAAGTGGCTACTTTTTAAAAACCACTTTTCAGGGCTGCCCTGCCCTCTTCCTCCTGCCATGGATGTGCCACCCATAAGGGACCCCTTCATGGAGCCTAGCTGGGTGGCTGGGTGGCTGCCGCTTCCATGGATGGAGGAAAAATGGCAGCGGGCAGCCAGCGATTCTTTCCCCTTCTCTCCCCATTGCTCAGAGCACACAGCAGCAGCGGCAACTAAAGTCCCTTTGCTTTAAACATTCACACAGAACCTCAGCTGCTTTCCTCCCTCCCTTTCCCTTTCTAAAGGTCAGAACTTTCAGAATTGTGAACATTTGCAACATTGTTATAAGGTGTGAAGTGGGTAGATTGCTACAGTATAGCATTAAGGAGTGGATTTTTATAGTGGCTGTTTTGAGGG
This sequence comes from Aspidoscelis tigris stejnegeri, assembly GCA_023333525.1. Classification (NCBI taxonomy): domain Eukaryota; kingdom Metazoa; phylum Chordata; class Lepidosauria; order Squamata; family Teiidae; genus Aspidoscelis; species Aspidoscelis tigris. Next base: position 54,451,700 of record JALMGA010000006.1, on the reverse strand, counting down.
GTGGATTTTTTTCAATGAAATCACTATCTTTGGAAGCAAGCTATTGCGGGAGGGAAACCCTAAACACGGATTCTCATCCCTTAACACCCTATGGTCCCCAAAGTAAAAAATGTAAAACGTTTCAAGCGCACAAAGCGGAGTGAGACCTGTTGAAACGAGGATTAACATGTACAATGCTTTGGGGCGATTTAACATGCGGAAAGCGTGTTAAGTGAAACTGACGTGGGGTCTGCCAGGATTGAAAATGGGTTGAAATTGAAATAAGGTTGTAATGGGAATGCGGCCCCAGTAATATGTGACCCTTGTATTCTCATCTGACCTCATATCTATCTTCCCTAGTTTAGAATGTTCATGAGAGGGAGGAGGGGCAGACTGGTACTTGTCCAATTCCTCATGATCCCATGACTCACAGGACACCAGCCCCCCCCCCCGTCCTCCACTGCCTCCTGAAGTCTGCCCAAGTTCACATTTGTTACTTCCATGCCACTATCTCTCCACCTCATTGTTTGCAGTTTCCTTCTCCTTTTGTCTTTAATCTTTACCAGCATCAGGGTATTTTCTAATGAGTCCTGTCTTCTTATTAGGCAGTCAAAGATTTTCTGCTGTTGGGAAGAGTTTGTCCCTTCTGGAGGCATGGTGTGAGAAATACTTGCTTCTGGAAAAGAAATATGAGGCTACCAACTGCCTAAGCAAGCACAAGCTAGCAAAAGTTATTCAAATCATGAATTTCAAACAGCATGAAAACAGTCTGGAAGAAGATCTACACTAAGGAAATACAAATAATTTATTGAGCATGTTACTGTATCCTCAGTTCTTTTGTAGAATCCATTGTTTTATTATGGGCAAAGTTTTCTGCTTTTAATAAAGTCAGTCTAGTTTTAACATGCTTAGTATATCATCCATTGTATAGTGCCTTTCAAGGTCGTTAGCAGTATAATCTTTAACTTTACTGAGTACAGATTCTGAACCTTTCTATCAGTGCCAGCAGGAATCTTCTCTCTCTCCTACTTAACTGTCCCTATCATAATGTGACTTGTCAGCAAAAACTCTCTCCACTTCAGTGGACAAACTTTTTGTCAATGAGCTTTGTACAAGTATTATCCCCTGGTGATGTGAATGAGTAAGTATGTGACAGCTGTTCCCGAACTCCATATTAGATGGAGAATGGTAGGCTTGGTCTCTAGAGTGATTTCTTGCACACAATGAAACATGAAAAACAAAACAAAACAAAACAAAAAACCCCAAACCATACTAGAAAGATAAAATTAATTAACATGAGTATATCCATCAGAAAACCCCAGCAGTTTAGGTTCAGGTCTGAAGTTAAAATAATATCCCAAAAAGAAGTTCATAGAATATCATTTTTGTATAGTTGCTAAAAGGGCTACATTGATGTATCTGTGCAGTCACAAATCTCACTTAGATACATATTTAATTTTGTTGTATTGTTGGTCATAAAGACCTGTCTCTTTTTTCAAGCCAGGCTTGGTGGGAACCATGCTTAAACAACAGGAGGGAGTTTTCTGCTCTGAGAGAAGGATACAAGTGATGTAACCTCTTCCAATTTGTATATTTGAAAATCCAAAGTTCCTTACTGCTAAAACAATAGAAACCCATGACAGCTTGTTCTACCCCAGAAGCAGCAGGGAGAGATCTCTGCAAACTTGCTGCAATGGACACCATTTCATACATCATGGATTCCACTCCTTCACATCCACTGCTATGCATGCCTGCTGAAATGAAAATAATGGCCAGATATGCATTGCGAAGTCCAGAGTTCTGAAGTTTCAGATTTCCAGAGCCCTGGATTTTTTTTAAAGGAAATGTAGCCAAACACATAATGGAAACGATCACTACCGTTATGTAATCAATCGCCATTGTCATGAAGCCAAATTAAGGCTACATTGTGGCAAACAGGTAGCCTCACAGGTGCCTATATAAGCAAATTTCTTGTGTGGAAGTTGCTTTTTGTACACTTGATTATTAGATACAATTTCCTAAAGTAAGGACTTGAAAAAGCTCTGTCTGATCACCCCCTAATAGTGAACACAGGAGACTATTTCAGCAGGTGAAGTGTGTAATGAAGAAAAGAGGTGATGAAATACAATCTCCTACACACCTATTAAAAATCCAAGAATACCTGGTTTCTATATTACAAGCCTACTATCACTGTACTCTTGTATTATTTCTAAACAGAGTTATTATCTTATCTTGGATGAATCATAAAACACATATCCCAAAAGCTGAAATCTGCTGGGTGCAAAAATCTTCAGTTTTGGCAAAACAGACGTTTTATTATTCTAGCATCTACACAGAATTAAATTCTGTAGTGCTCAGTGGGGCTTATTTCCAGAAACATTTCTGCCACAGTGACACAGATATATTTTAGTGGGTGTCATCTAAAAACTCACATGCTTTGGGCTATGATGTAAGGGGTGGAAAGAAAAAAAACATTGAGTTTGCAAAGAAACAAAATCAAAGACAATTGAAACAATAAATGGAAGCAATTGTCTACTGAAATGCCAAACATTTGTTCATGCAGTCAGGAAGATGACTTAATGATACCAAGGAACAACTTTTCTAATAATTATTTAATGTGCACTTATATGTATCAGTGAATCTGTATTAGCGTGATCCAGAACAAACACAGCAAGAAAAATCCACATTAAGCAGGCTGGATGGCAGCAAATGTCGCCTAAGGAGAGACTCACTGGAAATCCCTAAGCACTGTCCCTTATCAGTAGAAATGAACTACCAGTGGCAGTACCTCCTATTTCCAATGCAATTGGCCCATGTCTGTTGATGAAACACTACATCTCAGTAGTGGATGTGAGGTATTTTTGCAGGCAATGTGAAGACTTCGTTGCTGCCACAATGTTCTAAACAGACTGAGAAGCTGTTTTTGCAGTCTCAGTGTCACAGCACATGGTCCCCAATGCCACACCAATAATCATCTGTTCATTCTATGTGCAGGTGCCCCATTACTTGTTCCAGATCAGATGGTGCTGGAATGTTTGTGACATCAATTAATCTGGTCCACTCAAGACTACTCCACCCTTAGCACAGATGTGATTTGGATTAGCACCATAACTGTGCAGACCATGTGGACTATAGAGATCCTTATTCTGATTTACCGGGGAGGTACAAAAAGGGTCACCAGTCAGGGCACACTTATGAAGTTCCATGCCATGTGGAAGGTCCTGCTAAAAAATTTTACCATATAAATCTTCTTTCTTTCAATCTAATTAGACCACATTTCATACTTGTAATATATGATAACCTAATATTGTCCTGATGTCCTTGGGTTCCTGGTGTCATACCGCTGCAAGTATAACTTCTAATTTGGACTGGAAGATTTGCCCACATAGCGAAAAGTGTGTACACTTCGTTGTTCACATTTTTTTGTCTGGATTAACAAAATCTGTAATCTTGTAACGATTGCTTCCCATCTTTGTTCATATTGTTGACTTTTTTTGGGGGGGATTGTTTTCTGTAAACTTTGTTTTTAATAAAAATTAGAGAAAAGTTTACTTGTGCTTATGCATGCTGATATTACATCTTCTACAGCACAATTGCAGGTATAGGAACCCTAACCAAGCAATAGTTTCAAAAAACAATGCCTTAAAGGGAACAAGAATTTTTGTGTCCTGTTTAAGACTGTATCTCCATTATGCAGCAAAGACACCTTAAGTAAGGTTACTTCTAGGGATGTGCACAAATGCAATTTTTGAATCAAATATTTGAATGTTCGAATTTGAACGAACAGAAAAAAAACAAATGCATTCAAATTTGAATCCAATTCGAATACATTCGTATCTATTTGTATGAATATTTGATTCATATTTGAAGATACAATGTCAACAACATTTGTATGTGTCCATATGTGTCCATACGCACCCGTATGCATTTTGTACACATCCCGTTTTTATCCCGTATGCATCCCATTTTTGTCCAGTACGTATCTGTAAAAATGCGTATGGATACGAATAAGATGCATATGGATACATATGTAATATGTACGTATCCATGCACATATGAATGTCAGAATAATTTGTACAAAGGATTCAAAGGATTCAAAATTTGCTTGAATGTTAAAAAATGAAAGTATAGACGTTCGATTCAAATTTGAATGTCCGAATTCAAATGAATTTGATCAACTTTTGAATGTTTTGAATATTCTTGCACATCCCTAGTCACTTCCCATTACTTCAAATGAAGACTATCTGTCCCGAGGGTCTCATTAAGATGCCTTTACTGCATAATGGAGACACATCTTAACACCCCAAACCTGCAAAAGACATGGCTATTAACAAGCCAAAGGACAAGTTCTGGATTTCTCAGAACATTTGTTTTCAGGGGGGAGGGAGCAGGAAGACCTTACTTATTTTTTACCTTACTCCCAGGTCAGTTTAAGAACATCATTAACTTTTTAAATTGCATTGAGTTTACTGCATCATTAAAATATGATCCAAATGTTGCTCTCCATTCAGTTCTTCCACAAAGTTCTTATCTTAGCTGATAGTTTAACCTAAAGAAAAGAAAAAGGATCTAAACAATAACTTCAGAAGCATAACATTATTAACAATTCCTTGCATGATGCACACAAAACAACTGTTACAGTTATTCTGACACTTATCCATAACTACTTTATTGTACAAGTTCTTTGTAGACACCTATATAAATTGTGCTGTCCATACCACTTCAGATAACTTACAATGGCTTTGAGTTGCATGTAGAAAGTACCTCAGCTTTTTTTTTTTTAAGTCAGTGTAGGGCAATGGTTTTCTGGGATAAACCACTCAACACCTGTAGCAATTCAAACTAGTTTTCATAGTGCACTTGATTAGTGTGTAATAATGCTTAATTATCCATTTTTCATCCAGCTAAAAATATGTACACTATTTAATTTATCCACATTTGCATATATATTCACCCACACTTTGCATTTGACTAGCAATATTATGAATTGTTCAGAATAAAACACAAACCATGGGTACAGCCTGGAATGTAGGAATATTATGTTTAATAGTTACATTAGAAAATCTATTGCACAGAAATACATTAATAAATGAAACAGCTGAGATGGCTTTCTCCTTTTAGACTAGCTCTGTTTCTGACTCTCAAGTGTATTCTCTATTATCTCTTATGACTGAAAATGGACATATTAAATTCAACTGAGTATTCAGACAGCTGAATTAATAACAGAAAGCAATTTGGTTTGACCACTCTAGAAGTAAAACTTCATAGATGTCTGTCTTCTCATAATCATATTGCGTATATCATTAATAGATGTGTAATAGCTTTCAAAGTGCAGTCTTACAAAATGCATGTTATTTAGCCAAGTATAGCAACAGTGTAAGGTATTGGTGTGAATCCCTGTAAGAATTCCTCCCTTACTAAAGGAAGAGTCTAGGCAGAATCCACATGGAGCTGTTATGGCTTCATGCAACCTGTCTGAGGATGTAGGGGCTGCATATCTGTGTGCTCCTATAATGGTGCTCCTAGGCTGCAGAATCTGCAGGATCCTGTTCTCTTTAGCACCCACTTTGCTGTAAGCACTCATAGAATGCTATAATGGCTGGGTACAGGAAATGCTATAGAACATCATATTGTTACCAGATCAACTTTGGATGTGCAGATATCATAAGAAATGTTACAAAACCGGAACTTGAAATATACCAGGTTTTGACATATGAATTTGGCTTTATGTCATAATTAAAAGCTAAAGGCAGACCATGAAACGTGGAAAGGCCTTAAAATAGCCATATTGGGAGAAAGACAAGCCTGAAGTTTAAAAAAAAGGACATAGTTGTCTCAAGTCACAAGCTGGCTGTTTGCAAAAGATAAAAGTCTGTATGCAAGAAACACAGCCTGAGATTTAATCTTGATTGAGTCAAGACAGAGTCCTAGCACCTAAAAAGTCTTTGTTTTCTCTTTTTGGGGTAACAGATTTTTAAATAATGAAGGAGAAATAAAACCATGGAATCTGGGACAGAGATTGGTTTGTCTAATTTTAATAAAATAATAAAGGATAAAATGGAATGGATTTTTGGAAGAGATCTGGGTAAAATAAGTATACCAGAATTTGGAATTACTATCTAAATGGGAAATGGCCCATTTCACCAGTATTAGAATGCAGGATGTTGGAGGTGACTCACTGTTTACACCTTTGTTTACACCCTAACAGAATTGGGTAAAAGGTCGCTGATATCTACACACATTGAGTGGGTCTAGCTGAAGGGATTAAGTGAGTCAGTAGAGGTGCTAAAATGTTAATTTAAGGTAAACTTTTGCAAATCAAACAGGGATACAATGGTTTACTCGCCATTTACACTTTTTGTCTGAGGGTGTCAAGGAGAGGTCAGGAGATGCACTGACTGGAAATATTGAGAAGACTGAAGTCACATACACATTTTTATTCATTAACAAAGGAAGAGCATCCGCAGGTTTTTTGGTTCCAATTTTTGCTATAAAAATGGCAGAGAAGAGATGGTTTTAAGGTCTTCTCCTTCTGGTCCTCAGAGGAGGGAGGTCTTCTAGCCATCATGGGAGGCTAAAGAGACCTGGAGAAATTTTTCTCCCCCCCCCCTTTTTTCTTCTTTCTGCTACAGAGTTTTGCTGCAAGAACTGCAGTTTAAAACTTTTGCACTCTGAATTTGGCTGGTTTTGTAAAGGCAATTATAAAGATTATTTTCTATGTATTTCTTTTGGATTTTTGTCCATTTTGGAGACCAGTCTGACTGAGACTGAAGCACATTTTACCAATTTTGAAAATATTTTTGTTCTGGAAGCGGAGATAGTTTGCTGAAATCCTACATATCTTCAGCTTTGGACTTCTTGGGCATGAAGAATACAACATGGTGGTGAGACAGAAGATTGGTATCCTCTATTCACTTTCCCTTATTTTTCTTTAGAACTTCTTTTTTTTTTAGGTTAGGGGTTCTTTCTAGTATCAGGAGTTTTCCATTCCCTTTCTGGCTGTTTTATATTTGCAATTTTTAAATGAGAATTTTATTCTCATTTCTTAATTCATACTTATGGAAAGCAATTTGTTTTGGTTTTTTTTTTATTATTATTTGGGAACCTTTTGCTGCATAACTATAAATTAATTGTTTTAATAAAAGAGGGATAAATTCAGTTAAATTCACAAAGATTCCTTAGTGGGAAATGTTCATTTCTTTAATCATTTTGCAGTTGTTGCATGCTTGTTTCTGTTCTAGAAACGCTTCTGATATTTCATTTCAACTTCTTTTCTGTATTCCTAATAAATTCTTTGCCCTGGTTTAACAAGACACTGGTTTTTGAGTCTAAAATGGGTTTTGTCTCTGTTTACTGGTTATTCCTCGTTATTAAAACCTGTGAAAGATCTTGCTACTGATTCCCCTGGGAAGTTTAAATTTGGTGTTCTTTGGGCTTCAAAAATAATCCAAATTATCCAAATTTTACTCCCTCCACAGTTGCTTCCAGTTTATTACTGGAGCAGATCTGGTAACAAGAATTTTTGGTGGAGAATGCGGGCAGCTTATGGGCGAGGATTAGCCATAAAACAGAGCTTTTTGTGCTTTTAAATTCAATCTTTTGGTGATTTTGGTGAACTGATAAGTTATAAAGCAAAATGGCAGAAAATTTGTTTGTTAAGAAGGATAAATTGACCCGATGGCTTTGCAAACAAGGAGAATGTGTCTGGGAAAGAAAATGTTTTCGGGGAATGCATTCAGAAATTAAGAAAAATTTGGCTTTGGGGTTTGAAAAATATACACAGGAGAATAAATTTAAGCTTTTTAAGCAGTCAAAATCTTCTGTGGCAATTTGGGGATTCTGGTATGCCATTGATGATCTGGTGCACGATTTGGAACAGTTAAAACAAGAGAAGGATGTTATGGAAAGTGATTTAAAATTGCAGTTGAAAGTTTGCTCTCAGGATTGGGCTGATCAGGTAGAGAAACTTAGGCAGGAGAAGCAGGATTTGAACCGGCAGCTTGAAGCCTTAAAAGCAAGTGTTGCTGGGGAAAAGGCTCAAGCTAAGGCCTTCAAGGAAAGTGCTATTTGCGAGAAAAATCAGTTGGTGGAAGAATTTGAGACTTTTAAGGAAAATGCTGTTTTTGAAAAAGATCAGTTGTTGCAGGAGCTGGAACTGTGTAAACAAAATTTTGGTTCTGAAAAAGCTAGTTTGATCCAGGAATTGCAGATTGTTAAGAGAAATTGTATGAAGGAGATTGAGAGGTCTCATGCTTTGCAAGAAACTCATGCAGAATTGTGGCAGTGTCAGGATGAAAAAAAGGTTTTGGAGAAGCAGCTAGATGAGTCCCTTGCAACTTTGAAATTGCTCAAGGATCAGGTTGGGTTTGATAGTTTTGGGAAAATGCAGGAAGCTGCAGCTTCTCAATCTGAGCCCATTGCCTTTGTTAACAAGGGGGGAACGCAGATAGCTTCCTCCGGTATTCAGGGTAATATGGCTCCAGTTGAAATCCAAGGGATAAACTGTGTGGATGATTTTGGAAACATTGCTCAGGAGAGGGTGCAAAAGGAACCAATTGAGACTGTTCAAGTGGCTCCTCAAGCAGCCCCCAGGAGGTTTCAATCTGCAAAAGGAAGGCAGCGGCAGAGTTTTGGACAGGGAAGGCAAATTCCACGGTCCCAATTTCAGCAGCCAGCCTCACAGTTGCAGAGACGGGTAAGGAGTTCGAGGAATCAGATTTGGAATGCTTTGAAACAGGCTGGGTTTAATATGAAGGATTTTCATAAGAAACCTGATAATGTTTTGTTTGAGGCTTGGATGAATTGGATACAGGGAACAGGAGCTGCAAGTGGGTTATTTGTGCAAGGTCAATGACGGTGCCCTGCTCAGCATTGGTGTGATGGGACAAATGTCCCATTGCAAGCTTTGGTTTCTGTGAATCAGGATCTGTCTTGTTGGGGGGTAGTTGAGCCAGGGAATTTTGCCCCAAATGGAGAAAATGTGTGTCCTCCAAGCGAAATAGAATGTGCGCAAGAGAGACAAAACGTGTTTGAAGTGTTGGAAATTGTGTGTGGTAGTCAAAGTGCTTTCAGAGTTAATGGTTGTCCTGTTGCTTCCGTTGGGAAACAGAATCAGATTGTTGAAGAAGAAAAAGGAAAGTGTAGTGTGGATTTGCAAGAGGAATTTTTGCCAGTTGAAGCAGGAGTGGCTTTAGCAATTGGTAAGGGTTCTCATACCTTTGTGGGGTTTGAAAATTCACTCAGTCCTATTGAGGATTCTGTGGGTGAACTAGTTAGTGTTGAGCTGAAAGAACCTCTTTTTGGTGAAAAAGAGGAACCTCAGAACACTAATTCAAAACCTACAACAGAGGTTGGAAATGCACTGCATGATGAAAGTAGTAGTAGTAATGAGCAGGGGTTAGATCAGGCTCAAGACAGCATAATGGAATCAGTGGATTCAGAAATGCTTTCTTGCTGGGCTTGCAAACCAATGCTTCAGTCTCTGTGTATGGATTCTGTTTCTGATAGTCAGGATCAGGATGTGGCCTTTGAAAGGCAACAAGCAAAGATGGCTTTGCTTCAGTGTGGTTCTGTAAGAGAAATTGTGCCTTTAAGTGTGAGAGATGCATGTGTTCAGTTTATTTCTCAAGTTACAGGAGTTGGCAATGGTGATTGCCATTTAAGTTCTGAAATTGCATTGGAACCTTCAGTGGTCTTGGTTCGAATGTGTGCCTACCTGGTAGGGTTGGTTTACCAACTGACTCTGAGTGTTGGTCAAAGGCTTGATGAGGACCATAAGTCTGGAAATGGAGAAAAGGTCTTAGAGAAAGACAAGGTGGATTTATGTGTTCAGAAAAATAGTGAAAATGTAGATCTGATGTTTGGAAATCAGGTTGCTTTGGAATGTGAAGATGTTGTGCTAGGGGGTGAACACAATAAATCTTCTGGATTTATTGGGAAGTGTAAGAGTAAGGATGGATTCGAAATTGGAACCCATACTCAAAGAGCTCCAGATGAGTCTTTGAGAAGGGATGGTGATATTAGGGATTGTTTTGCACAGGGAAATGATCTCTCCCTTATGTGGGCAAAGCAAGTTCCAGAAGAGGAACTGCCACCCCAACCGCCTCCATGAATAATAATTTTTGTTCCACAATTGGGAAAAGGAATTTCCATTTTCTTCAATTGGATGGGATCTGAAATGGCTTTAAGAAATTCTGGCATGGAATAGGATTAAGGATATTCTGTGTATGGTTAGGATATAGGTTACTGGTCATAACAGAGGGACTTCTGCCATTTGCTTTATGATCTAATCCAGTTTTTCCTTTCTTTTCTCTATATGTTTCTGAGATCTTTATTTTAATTCTTGGAAATCTTTATTCTTATAGGGGTTTTCATAGGTAATAGATGGGGCTTTGTAAGGCTAAGGGAGGTTTTATGAGTCAGGAATAGAATTGCACTCTGTGTATGCTCAGGAGCTACAGCTCTGAGTCAGTAAAGGCAAAAGGTCTCTTTACCTATTGCGAAATTTTCCTTGCTTGAGGCAAGAAAGGCTTGGGTTTTGAGCTTTTGCTAGCACAAGGATTAGCATAGTATAAGAAGTTTTTCTTCAAGACTCTGTCTTTGAAAGCTTATGTCTTCTTTAGGGGTTTAATTTTGATTTTTGGTATGCAGCAAAAGTCAATTTTGATTTTTAAGTTTTTGTCATGTTTTATTTTTTGTTTTGAATTTTTGGTAAAGTTTTATAGTTTTCTTTTTGCCCTTGTAAAGCCAGATATATTTTGTGTTTTATTATTATTATTTTGGATACAGAGGAGGGTGATTTTTCCACTCTTCCTTCTGTTTGGAATTATTTTTCTTTTTCATTTTTGATAGCTTGGAAAGAGTTACATTTTTAGAATAGGAATTAAGGCCCCTATACTTGCACACATCCACCATTGTTGGAGAAAAGATCCGGAGAGCTCAAGTGTTCCAGTTTGTTCCAGAGTTCCAGATTTCCAAAGGAAGAAATGTGCTCGTGAACCATTGGAGTTCATCTCTCTGTGAAGGCGTTGCAGTCTTATGGAGCTCTGAGGCTAAGAACCAAGGATTCTCTTTCTCTTTCAAGGACATGTGTTTGAAATGCTTTGAAGAAATGGGAACAATTTTCCTCAAGTTTATGTTGCAGCAGTACAGAAAGGACAATGGATTTCCGTGTGTCTGAAGCTGGTACTTCACAAGAGGGACATGGTTACAAGTTCCAGAATTTGCGTTAATAAACTGAGTTTATTTCTTCCAGCAAGGAACTGTATCTCTCTACATTTCTTTTCCAGAGAAGACATCCTGAAGCTATTGAAGACTGAAGACAATTCATCTTTATGTCCATTTATATTAATGGTTCTGATATTGTAATCCTGACTATTTGTATTCTTATTTTGGTTTATGGTGATTGCTACTGGAGGAGTCACTAACATGTACACTTTTGAGGGGTATACTTATGATACATATTTTGAGTCATTATGATTTCTATTGAAGGGATCATGGTCATTTGAAATGCTTACATTCTTGGGGTTTGCTCATGGTTTTAAATGGTTTTAAGCACGACACAGTCTATCCACAAATATGTCTTAATCATGATTTTCTTTCTATCTTTACTTTTCTCTCCTATGGGATGAATGTAGAGGATGGGTGAGTGTAGTATTGTGGAAATTTTCATTTTCAGGGTTCATTTTAAGCTATTACATAATATAGTGTAATAAATAGTGGACTTCATGTTTATCTTTCCTAAAGATAAATGATGGTTCATATGGAATCCGGCATTCAGGTACTGGTGAAATAAAAAGGAAATGGTTCAACTTTTTGAACATGGTTTCAAATATAATTGGAGGAATTTTCTTTTTCAAGATCCATCTCCATGTGATGATTTTTGTATTTAAATATCACACTTGGTCATAATCATTTTGGATTTGCCAACTGGTGGTATCAACAGAAGAATGGCATACTTTCTCTGTTCCAGGTATTCTATGAAAAATATATTTTATACTTTCTAAAGATTTTTATGAGTTTTTATGGTTTCCAAATTGTTGGTAACAATGTCGGAAACCAGAGGAGGGAAATATGTTACCAGATCAACTTTGGATGTGCAGATATCATAAGAAATGTTACAAAACCGGAACTTGAAATATACCAGGTTTTGACATATGAATTTGGCTTTATGTCATAATTAAAAGCTAAAGGCAGACCATGAAACGTGGAAAGGCCTTAAAATAGCCATATTGGGAGAAAGACAAGCCTGAAGTTTAAAAAAAAGGACATAGTTGTCTCAAGTCACAAGCTGGCTGTTTGCAAAAGATAAAAGTCTGTATGCAAGAAACACAGCCTGAGATTTAATCTTGATTGAGTCAAGACAGAGTCCTAGCACCTAAAAAGTCTTTGTTTTCTCTTTTTGGGGTAACAGATTTTTAAATAATGAAGGAGAAATAAAACCATGGAATCTGGGACAGAGATTGGTTTGTCTAATTTTAATAAAATAATAAAGGATAAAATGGAATGGATTTTTGGAAGAGATCTGGGTAAAATAAGTATACCAGAATTTGGAATTACTATCTAAATGGGAAATGGCCCATTTCACCAGTATTAGAATGCAGGATGTTGGAGGTGACTCACTGTTTACACCTTTGTTTACACCCTAACAGAATTGGGTAAAAGGTCGCTGATATCTACACACATTGAGTGGGTCTAGCTGAAGGGATTAAGTGAGTCAGTAGAGGTGCTAAAATGTTAATTTAAGGTAAACTTTTGCAAATCAAACAGGGATACAATGGTTTACTCGCCATTTACACTTTTTGTCTGAGGGTGTCAAGGAGAGGTCAGGAGATGCACTGACTGGAAATATTGAGAAGACTGAAGTCACATACACATTTTTATTCATTAACAAAGGAAGAGCATCCGCAGGTTTTTTGGTTCCAATTTTTGCTATAAAAATGGCAGAGAAGAGATGGTTTTAAGGTCTTCTCCTTCTGGTCCTCAGAGGAGGGAGGTCTTCTAGCCATCATGGGAGGCTAAAGAGACCTGGAGAAATTTTTCTCCCCCCCCCCCCCTTTTTTCTTCTTTCTGCTACAGAGTTTTGCTGCAAGAACTGCAGTTTAAAACTTTTGCACTCTGAATTTGGCTGGTTTTGTAAAGGCAATTATAAAGATTATTTTCTATGTATTTCTTTTGGATTTTTGTCCATTTTGGAGACCAGTCTGACTGAGACTGAAGCACATTTTACCAATTTTGAAAATATTTTTGTTCTGGAAGCGGAGATAGTTTGCTGAAATCCTACATATCTTCAGCTTTGGACTTCTTGGGCATGAAGAATACAACATGGTGGTGAGACAGAAGATTGGTATCCTCTATTCACTTTCCCTTATTTTTCTTTAGAACTTCTTTTTTTTTTAGGTTAGGGGTTCTTTCTAGTATCAGGAGTTTTCCATTCCCTTTCTGGCTGTTTTATATTTGCAATTTTTAAATGAGAATTTTATTCTCATTCCTTAATTCATACTTATGGAAAGCAATTTGTTTTGGTTTTTTTTTTATTATTATTTGGGAACCTTTTGCTGCATAACTATAAATTAATTGTTTTAATAAAAGAGGGATAAATTCAGTTAAATTCACAAAGATTCCTTAGTGGGAAATGTTCATTTCTTTAATCATTTTGCAGTTGTTGCATGCTTATTTCTGTTCTAGAAACGCTTCTGATATTTCATTTCAACTTCTTTTCTGTATTCCTAATAAATTCTTTGCCCTGGTTTAACAAGACACTGGTTTTTGAGTCTAAAATGGGTTTTGTCTCTGTTTACTGGTTATTCCTCGTTATTAAAACCTGTGAAAGATCTTGCTACTGATTCCCCTGGGAAGTTTAAATTTGGTGTTCTTTGGGCTTCAAAAATAATCCAAATTATCCAAATTTTACTCCCTCCACAGTTGCTTCCAGTTTATTACTGGAGCAGATCTGGTAACAATATCACCTGTCATATATGATTCCAGGAATGTCACTACAAGGCTGGCATGGGTGTGGGCATGTATTTCCACCTTTAGTGGGAGTGTGACAGTATTACAAGATCTTGGAGAAGTATTCAGAATTATATGAATAATATTTTAAATATAGGTGTGGAATTAACACCCCAAAAAGCTTTGTTTCATGTGACAACAGGGAGAATAAGTGCAGAAAAGTAATATTTATTTGAACAAATGATATAAGTTGCACAATCTACAGTTGTATTAGGATGGAAAGGGAGTACTAAATAGACATTAGATAATTGGTACAAGTACCTAATATTACAATATAAAATTGAAAAAATGAGAGAGAAAAGATTTAAAAGCCAAGGATTGAGACTATGTTCCAAGACAGCTGGAAAGAATTACTGAACTATTCAACGAGACTTCAAGCTCCAGAAGTTCTGAGAGATGAAATATTAAGACTATTTCTTTCGTCCAACAAAAAGTATATCAAGAGGTAAAATGAGAAAAACTATATGATGTCAAGTGAGTGAACACACGGAAGGTGGAAGAATGTATGTGTGTGCCACTTTCACTGTATATCGTCACAATGTTCTTTTTCTTTTTCTTTTTATGTTGATGTTATTATTTAAAAAATGCTATGATGGCAGAAGCATTGGAGGTGTAGCCTCCATGCCCCCCAAAACCCTCTTCTCTCTCTGAGTTACGGCAAAAACATAAAGACACTGCCAGGCAATGCTGCCTTCTAAGCCTTGGGTGTTTTTCCACTGGCAGAAAGTACGCATTTTTGTACCCATTAAGGACTCATTTGGGTGTGAGCCGGATGACTCCATTTCCACCACAGCGCCCATTTGGGACCCGATTGTTTCGACTGCCATGGTGGACATCCAGATCAAAGAATCCCATTTTCATCCTGTATATATCCTTTCAGGTACTGTTGCTGTTCTTAGTGATATCTTTTCCACTTTGTTTTTATTGTAGTCTATCCTGAAAACTTTGGATATAGAGTAGGATATAAATCCAAACAAGCCAGAAACATCTGTAGATTCCTGCAGATTTCTGTCACTTGGAGATCAAGTATGCTTGGAATATTTCTAGCGTGACTGCTTTAGACACTATCCCACTGAATATGCCAAACTTATCTGTAATCATACATCTGATATAGCAGAGACAACAATGCTACCAATACTGCCTCTAATACTTCAGTGCCATGAAAATGAAGTGACAAATTTTTTACCTCAAGCATAGGATATGGTGCCTAGGATGACTGGCGGGAGTTGCTATGGACATCTGTTGAATATGTGCCTTTTGATCCCACAATATACCATAGCGAATACCTAGAAATACTTTGTAACTTTGCGAAAGGAAAGAAAGGAAATTAGAGTTTAAGGAAACTTCTAATATCTTTGCCCTATTACACTTGAGCCAACATTTTCCAGCTTGCTGCACTCAGATGCTTCCAGCTTCCATCAATTCTAGCCAACATTAGTGATCTTTAATTCTGTTCCAAGGAGGAACGAAATTTATTGTATTCAATGTTTGAAGCAAAATACTCTGTGGAAAGCCTTTCTACATAGATCTGGTCCATTTATCACTGATTACCAAATAATTTTATTAAAAAATAAAATTATTTCCTACTACATAGAAACATAACCAAGTGGTCAAAGTGGATTAGTATTGATCATACTTTGTAACCAACTCAACACACTTAACTTGTTCATCTTTATTTATAGGTGAGATGCTTTTTTGCAATAGTAACTATGTTTGTGTGTGTGTGATTTTTCTCTGTCTATTGCAGTATCTCTAAATTGACATTGTTAAAAAAAAGAATGTATTATCAAATTTACAGCTCTAATCACCATACATTCATTTTTCACTAATTTGTAACTGTTTATTCCAATGTAATTTAATAAGCTTATGTTAATATTGTGCACCCATGCAAAATGTCACCAATTCTTCTTTTAATCAGCTATGGGCAAAACAGTTTTTTTTCTGAAAATCCTCAACATGCTTATCTCTCCTAATAAGCTAATAACTACCTAATAACCTACAAAGGTACAGAAATCCAAACTTAGAATCTGTACTTTTTCCAAATTCACCTTGAAGTATATCAATTTATGGAAAATGACACACTTAAAATTCATTGATCTTCTTCTAGAAAGCACAGTACAGAAATATTTAAAACTAATCATAAAGAGAACATAGTTATGTTAAAGATCTTTTTGAGACTTTGTACAATGTCAGTAAAACAGTCTAATGCCTTCAGCCACATGCTAGATGCAAAAAAAAAGGAGAAAAGCACATGATTATTATTTTTAGACAGAGAAAACCTGTTGGATAAATTCTGAACCCATCACAAATTTTATAGGAAACATACATTACTGCATCTTGCATTGCCTTTTGCAATGCCATATTTTAACATTTACTCCTTCCAAGAATGTGCTCTCCCAAAAGGTCACTTTAACTTGAGAAATGTTCAAGTATTTGTGGGAAAGATCTTAAGTTATTGGCCAATCTTGAAATCCCCAATCCCTTCTGCAGCTAAGATTTCATTGGAACATATATGCTAATTAAAAAGGATAACCTTGACATACACTGTATGGTGAAAATGTATCTCCTCTATATTGGCACTGTGACAATGAGAAAAAAAGCTCAATATATGATAGAACTGTGCTTGTATTTAATCATTTTTGGGAACAAGTAAAAATGAAGGCTAGGAATATCTACACACAACAACCACAATATTATCATTATTTAAAGGTGATATGATAAAGGGTAAAAAGTTTAGGACAATAGCATGGTTGCTAATTGCATGACATTAGAAAGTTTTTTAACTTTAACTTGGTTAATTGGGAGGTGGAGCAGACAAACAAACACTGAAAGTTCAAAGTGGAGCATTGATCTGATAACGTATTCCAGAAGGAACCCTTCCCAAGAATTTCTCTGAAAGCTTGTGTTCAGAATGGTGGGACATCCCAACATCAACTGAAGGATGATGACTGGATGTTCATGGCTGGAGTTGCAGCTGTTTCTGTCTTTTGGGGGGCGGGGGGCTGCAGGCACTATTTCCTTGCAATTTGATTCTGGTGGCTTTGAAAGTCTACTTCAGAAACTCAGAGGTACACAGCTATTAGTAACTGCAAGCATTCCTATTGACAGCTTGTGAGGTTGAATTGCAACTCACCTTTTGCCTGTGACCTTTCTGCATCATGACAAACATTTAATCTGATTTAGAAGTACTTATAAAATAGATCAAATCCCCATTTGCTATGGCAAATGAGCTTTGTGGGTGTGTTTTGTTCTCTCACCATTAGGGATATGCACGAATGTAGATTCGAGTAGATTTGAATGTCAAAAATCCTATTCAATTCGGATATTTAAGATTAAAATGTCATAAAATCCTATTCGAATCCAAATTATTTGAATCTGTATTTAAATATACGGATGTTGACAACATTCATATCTATTATACGTATCTGTACAAATTCCTTAAAAATCCGTATGCATCCATGGGTGTTTTTCCACTGTCAAAAAGTACCCATTTTTGCACCCATTTAGGACACATTTGGGTGTGAGCTGGATGATCCCATTTCCACCACAGCACCCATTCGGGACCTGATTGTTTCCACTGCTGTGGGGGAAATCCAGATCAATTGGGTACATTTTGGCCTTTAATCTGGATTTTCTATAGACCCCATTAATGGGGTCTACAATGGGGTCTTCTGCCAGAAAATCCAGATTAAAGTGAGCCTGTTTCCACTGGAAACAGGCAATGAGGTCCAAAGGAGGCTAGGGGGAGGGGATGCACCCATTGCCCCCCCCTAAACCTAGGCTCCGAAGTCACTTCGAACCTACTTCGAAGCCACTTCGAAGTCATTTCGAAGTTTGTGCAAAATAGCTCTGGAGCGCCTTTGAAGTCTGTGCTGATCTTCAGAGTGAACTTCGGAGTGACTCCGAAGTGACTCCAAAGTCATTTCAAAGTTCAATCTGAAGATCAGCACAGACTTCAAAGGCACTACGGAGCTATTTTGCACAGACTTTGAAATGACTTTGAAATGACTTTGAAGTCAATTTGAAGTGGCTTCGAAAACTGCCCCCCCCGCCCCCCCAAAACACCTGGGGTAATGGACCGACCCCTTGGGGGTCAATTCGGATTCCCCACATTGGTACAAAGCTGTTTCCACAGCAGGGGTGTTAGCACCCATTGCTAATGGGTGTTACACCTCCCATGGAAACACAATGGGTGCTTAAGGAATGTACCCATTCCTTAGATCCGGATCTTAGGCCTTTTCGCACAGGCCTTTTCGGAAACGCGTGGAAGACAGCTCCGGATGAGGCATTCGCTCTGCATCCGTTCCGACGCGGACGATGGGACGTGGCAGATGGGACAGGGGAACCCCGATTCGGTGGGTCCCGTCTGTCATCTCCGATGGCCGCCGGGACGTGGCTCCTTCCCGGGTCCGGCAGCCCCAATGGGGCTGCCGAAGCCGGGGAGCCACCAGCATCGGCTTCCTGCAGCCCCATTCCGGGGTGGCAGGAGGCCGATGTCAGGCTGGCTGGGGGCGAGGAATGCCTTGGTCGACCGGAGCGCATCACTCCGGTTCCCCAAGGGTTCCCCCTGCCCCCATTGCCGCCGTCTGCGGGGCGCGGGCGCCCCGCAGATCAGTCCCCCGCCCCCACCAGTCTCCAAAACCCCCACCCCAACCATCCTCCGAGCTGGATCGGGCCCATCTTCACTTGTCCAATAGGGGGCTTAGGTGGGCTGCGTGCTGCGCGCTCCCAGAATGCCCCCCCTCATTCTGAGCCTGAACAGCGATGAGGTAAGTCCTCCATGGCGCGCGCGTCCTCCCGGGGCCCTGGAGGAGGGGGGGAATCATCTTCTACAGTGCCTCACTGTAGGCACCCACACAGCGAAGATGGGCCCGATCCGGCTCGGAGAGTGGTTGGGGTGGGGGTTTTGGGGACTGGGGGGGTGGGCGGCTGATCTGCGGAGCGCCCGCGCCTAGATCCAGGCACTCGCGCCCCGCAGATAGGCGAGACCGGGGCGTGGGGCGAAGCCTTTGCAGATCAGAGCCAGGGGCTCTGATCTCCAAAGGCGTCCTGCCCCATAAGGGCCTTGCCCCAGGCCCTCCGATGGGCACCTTGGTGCCCGGGCATGTTCGGGCCAGCTCCACAGGGTCCGATGCGGCCCCGTAGAGCTTGACAGTGCTGCTCGCCCCTTGGGTGCTCTCACCCAATGGGCGGCAGCGCTGCCGGCCAAATTCCCGCCCCTGGCCGGCCTTTGCCGGCCAAGACAGTTCTGGGCGCTTTTAGGATTCGCACACAGGCGCGCCGGAACGCGTTTACACGCGTTCCGGCGCGCCTGTGTGTGAATGGTGAAAGCGCCCGGAACTGTCTTAAGCTGCCCGCCTGCACACGTTCCAAACGGAACGCGTTGCAGTGCGAAAATCCCTCTTCTTAGATCCTGATCTAAGGGCTGCAGCGGAAAAACACCCCCATTTTAATCCCGTATTTTAAGCTCAAGATATGTATAATTTTCACACAGATTCATATATGACAGATATGAGTCTACACATTCAAATTATTTGAAAATCCATATTGGATTTTTGAAAATCTGAATGTGCAAACTCAGATTTTCGAAAATCCAATTCAATTTGAATGCCAATGACGGATTCAATTTGAATATTTGATTTTTTGAATATTTGTCCACATCCCTACTCACCATGAGAGCCATAGTTTAGGCACGTCTGCAAGGCTGATGTTTGAGCAACCATGACATAAATGCATGCAGGACACGTGCAGGAAACTATTCATTAAAGATCCATCTGATAATGGAATACGACAAGTTTTTTTTTACAAACTCAGACTTCATCTACACTGGACTTAAGGGACATCTTACAAGCATGACCTGCACATCCTAGTAGCATCCCCCGGCATGCAGCACATCTCTATGGACAACTGAGGGTCAACAGGTCCTCTCTTCTGGAGAGGTTTTTCCTGAAGGCTACAGGAAGAAAAAAGGGACCAAGGGTGCAGACCACCCTCAGGTGTCCATGCCACCATTGTGTACATACAATGGACACACAACACTAGTAATTTATTTTTGTCATTCTCTGCTCACACTTCTCTACATGTCAAAATGATCCGCTTCCATTGTGTTGGAAAATATATCTGTGTTGTCTCTTTGAAGCTGAGGAACATTATCCCCCAGCTTCATAGTAAGTTGGAATTCTTACTTAAATACTTCTAAGGCGCTGCAATTCCCCAACCGGAAATGCAACCTAATACTTTCACTGGGAGTTTAAACCAAGATTAAGTTATTAAGGATATGCTCTGAGAACAATCTTGCACCAGCTTTAGCTGGTGATGTCATCATGGATGAAACCTTCAGACATTTTGTTCATACAGACTATATGATGTACTTTTCAACTGAGCTACAACTTTTCTGTAGCTAGAACACTTTTCTTCATTGAAGATTTAATCAATTAATTGACTAGCTTTTCATAATTTAGATGATAGCCCCAATGCTACCTCCTCTTTCCCATTTTAACTCTTGCTATATTTAAATGTCTGTAACTAATCAATGTGCAAGGGGGAGCTGGGTAAAACAGGGTAGCGAGAGTCCAGAGGCCTCTTTGCACTACAGCCAGAACAGCTGTAGCAAAGCAGGCTAAGACGCACGGGAATGCTTTATCCATTCACATGGAGGGAGGCAGGAATGCATCTACATGCATTTTTTGCCTCCCTCCATGCAAATGGAGAAAGTGTTCCCACCTGTCCTAGCCTGGAAAGGCTGGGATGTGGGCAGGACGCTCCTCCCCCAGCCTCCTGCCATTGGTAAGGCAAGACCCAGGGCAGGAGGCCTGTTGGATGCCTTCCCTGTGTTCCCGCTCACTTCTGAGGCCCAGATTGGTTTCCCAGGGCCAGGGGGACCCACACCCCATCCCACACCCCCAGGGGCTCGCACACGTGAATGGGGCTTACCTGTTCGGTGCTGGGCAGTAACTAAGGCCTGGGAGAGGGGCCCAGCTGTCATGGAGGGAGAGTGTGTCAACACTTTTCCTCTGGTACAGCTGGGAATGTGTTGGGACACACCAAACTTCTTTGTGCTCTAAAACCAGAATGTGCGGAGGGCATTCCGGGACGGGCTGAGGCAGTTCCGAATGCCTTGTCCCCATGTGTCCTCCATGTGTTCCAAACCTCCTCGTGTGAATAGGCCTCAGTTCAATTAATCTTTGGACTTTTCCAAGAAGTTCACTGTCTAATTGAAATATTTATGTTCAGAAACTCCTTTACAAGTGTTCAGATATGTCTTTTCCTCTAATTAATTATTTCTTTTGCAATTCTTTTGATGACCCAGTGGCTAGCATATAAGAGTTTTGTTTTAATTTTAGTTAAACTGCATAGAGTGAACAAATTCATTTCCTTATTAATGCAGTTTCTTTTTGCTTTCTCATAATAGGGAAATAAATGCAGAAGACATACAAAAAAAGCAGATTTTTGACAGAAAAGTTTCAAAATTCTTACATTTTTTGCACTTACTTTAGATCTGGAACAAGAGGGCATGAAGTCCACTTCAGGGCTTCAATTGTATGCACATTAGTGTGCATCTGTGAGGCCCTGAACACTGCTGGAGGCCCTGATCAGTAGGCCTAAACACTGATGTTTACCAGTGGACTAACACGGCCTAGTGTAGAACATGGAAGTACGCTTCCATCTTCCAGACTACCAGGAGACCACATTTCTGTGGTGCATCAAAGCACACCACTGAAATGGGTCCCCTGGTGACTCTGCAGCAAGGAAGTTTCATTCCTATCCATTCATAGCACTTGAAGCCCAGCCCTGAATCCTGCATGAGTTTCAGGGCCTGGTCAGGGGCAGGAACAGAAGTGGGGGCTAGTCTGGACCAGTGTGATAATTTCAGATAGCTCTGTTCTAGATCACACCTTTCCATGACCTGAACCAAGGGTCCTGTCTTGTCCAGACCCACTGGTTTGGACCACAGAGAAGTGAATGCAGAAAGGTCCATGGTCTTGATTTAGGGATATCATACAGCCCTTTTTCCATGCATTATAGGATAAAAGGCTATTTCCATGATTGTTGAGAAGCAGAATTTCAAAATTGTTAAACCCCAGAAGGTACAGGTGTTTTCCAGATTCTAATATTCCTGCACAACTATAGTTATATCCGTGAATGGTGGTAGGGTGAAGAAAAGAAAAAGTGCCTCAAAAACAGCTTAGAGGTGATAGTGTTCATATGCTAGTGCCAAATCCACATTAAAGGCCAGAAAATGAATTTCTTAAATGCATTTTCTGGTTTTTAATGTGGATTACTGGTGGAATGAAAACACTAGGATCCATACACTACCATCTCTAAGTAGCTTTTGAGCTGCTTTTTTTCAAAAAGAAATTTGCAGTTGCAACATACATTTGTTACTATCTTGCAATTGTTCATGCCCAAAACATGAGCATTGGTACTGGGCCTGAGGAAAGTAGTGCAGTCTTGAGGGCCAACAGGAGATTAAACTCTATTCTTCCGTAGTAATCACTGCCATCCATGTGCTATATGCATATGTGTTAAGGTTATTATAGGATGTGCATAATAAAAGGTTAGAGGAAAGCTGCTCAGTGATTGCAGTGAGAGAAGATCAAAAACAAGATTAAGAAGTACTTAGTTTGTAAGTTATATTATCTACTTATTCTTAGGTGTGATCATATGTGCATGCTGAAAGCTAACCAAGAAGTAACTCTGAAATAACTGTATCAGAATACGGCATCAATATTTGCAATAGCAGAAATCCATAATAATAATAAAGTGTAAGGCTATGCAATAGAAACAAATGAAGTGGAAAATAAAATAATAGAAGTACAAGACAAGCTAAATGTTTTCTACAATGCAATATTCTTGAAAGTAAGTCTATCATAAACAAAGAGTCCCCCTCATGTTTTCTAATTCCATTCTAAGGATCTATGTAGTCTGACAGTTACCTGTGTAATGACATTTCATTTTATCTGGTTTAATGCATACTGCTTCTAGGCCTAAAGATCAAGGTTTATTAACCAAGCCGTTTATTTTTGGTGTCAGAAGGCAACCCAATAACACAGAGATGAAAAATATAAACTCTTGAGTGCACTGTTTCTGCTGGCAAATTCCATTTTGCAGTTTTGCTTTTTGAACTGAATGTCTTCTCAGCTGAATATCTACTTAGCAAGCCAGAGGTGTTTAGGAATTGGGGGGGGGGCTGCTGTTTCTGCACTTGTGGGGACTGGACCAGTCCAACTGGGACCAGTCTGACTGAAACAGGTCCCTGCTGGAGCGATCCATATTTCCCAGAACATAGCCTCCACACTTGGATGGTACACAGTTTTTGCACTGCTTGTCACTGCTCAAAGTTCTCATGATGCGCACAAATGGTTCTTTTTGCATTTGAATTCAAGTTTAATCAAATGTTTAAAATCCGAATGTTAAAAAAAACCCGTAACATTTGAATCTATTTAAAGATACTAATGTTGACAACATTCATATGTGTTATACGTATCTGTACACATCTCATATGCATCCCGTTTTATCCCATATACATCCTGTTTTGTTCCCGTATTATAAGCCCAAATGCATACATATGTATCTGTACATTTGAACGTTTCAGATCATTCGAATGAATGTTTCGGAACATCCAAAATCCATTCAAATGTCTACATTTGAATGTTATTAAATCCGATTTGAATTTGAATGTCAACATTTGTCAGATTTGAATCAGATTTTTGAATTTTTGAATATTTATGCACATCCCTACTCATGAGCATTGAGATTTCTGAGAGAACAGTGAAGACTAGGAACAAAAATTCCTAGCCTCAGAACCCCAAGGGGACTCATTTTAACAGCACATTTTTCTGCAGCACAAAAATGGGTTCCCCTGCTAAACCAAAACAAGGAGTCATGCACATGCCCACCCATGTCCTGTCCCATTCCACAGGCTCCTGGACCACCTTTAGACCTATTGAAACAGGTCTATCGGTTTCCCAATCTACATAGCCATTCTGGTAATCTAGATCAGACTGTTCTCCATCCAACGTGGACTGAGCAGTCTAGCAGGGGGAGGGACCTCTTCTGTTTCACCCCAGTGCAAAATAAGAGGCTCAAGGTGGTTATAGGCCTTACACTAGGTTGATTCTAAATAAAACTAGGTTATAGGCCTTAAACACTAGCAAATGTATACAAAATAAGCTTTTGGAAACTGCAGTCCATTTCCACAAAGACAGAAAATGTTATGTTTAGATATGAGAAACACATCCACATACATGGAGAGGAGGGATGATTGCAAACAGTAAGGTGAGAATAAAATGATATGGAAAGAGGACAGAGGACAACCATCAGAACATTTACAGTAGCAGTTTATAAAATAAATTGTTGACTCTTTATCTTGGCATTAACAAACTTAATGTCACTGATGTGATTTTATTAACTAAATATCCACAACATTTTCTGATTTAATTCTCAAATGATAGAATTTAACCCACTAATGCCTTGCAGAACAATTCTATGGGGCTCTTCGTTTGAGGGGATGGGGTCTTAATAAGCAGGTTTTTTAAACTGACATATAAAGATTGGCTGAGATCATTGACGTTGCTGTCCTGCTCCTTGGGGTGCTGCTCTATTTCTATTGTTAACTATTTTGAATGGCATGTCAGAATCTATCAAAGATGCAACAAGAAGAAACAGCTTCAGGTAGTGGTGGCTTGTGGAGAACCTCCACTTCCCCAACAGCCCCTTAATCCAGTCCAGAAACGAAAGGAAAGGAAAGTTGACAGAAGCAGCATTCCATGGGTTCAGAGTGTGGAAGTCTGGCTGGAAGTCTGTTTTTAGTTTTACTCATTCACATCTTGATTCACTATCCAGCAAATAACAATTGAGTAAGGTTAAATTGTTCCAGCCAACCAGACCTTTCCCCCTGTTCCTTTGTCCAGAGAACTGCAACCCAATAGTACCCTAGACAGAAGGCTGATGTTGGCTCTTTTTCTTTTTTTTTTATTCCTGCTTTCCTAATGCCTAATGCTTTCCTATTGAAGGCTTCCTCTAAGGGAACAGTAAATTATTAAAATAAACAGAAAGTATGAAACAGTCCTTTATAGGTAAGTGAAGTTAAACCCAAGGGATGGAGAGTAGAGTTTGTTCAGAGCTATATATACTGACACAGAAATAGATGAAATGGAGGTCTTTCAGGTCCAAAAGCAGAAGGCTTTTCATCACCCTCTTTAGGAAATTCAGAAAGCCATAAAACCTACTTGTCTTTCAATAAGCTTTTACAAGGCAACAGGAAAAAAATGACAAGAAACACAGAAACAAAACGCTTCTCTGAATCATTTTGAGTTTGGCTGATGCTTTAGGTAAGGTTAAGGGTTAGGATACAGTACTGGACATTACTGTGCTGACTTGGCAATATATCTGTCTTGGCAAACTCTCTTGATTTCCTTGCTTCCCACATGAAATTTATTATACTCAACTTGAACATGTTTCAATTTGTCAGTGTACAGCAGTTATAAGTAGACAAGAATCCATTTCAGAAAAGATTGGATGGAAGGGACATTTTTTTTTCAAACAAGGACAAGCCAAATCTCTTGAAAGCTACCATAGTATAATAGATACGGTGCTATGCCTAAAGGAAAGAGACTTGGATTCCAATTCCTGCTTATTTATGAAAAACCTTTAAAAAGAACAACCCTCAAGCCAGCTATGTGGTCACAAACTACTGTATTTGCAGTTACAGTTTCAGAATAAAATTGAAAGTGCTTTCCTTGGTTTGTTTTTGCGTTGGGATAAAGTCTGTTTTTTTATTACTTACTAATCTATTCCCTACCCATATTGCCATTTTTGCATGCTGCTTAAGTAACATTTCAGACAGTCTGATTTCTTTCAGGGCTCCTGTTTCATCCTTTTCAAAACCGTTCTTTAAGAGTTACTAAGCAACCAGTTATAAGGCCACTTTTGCTTTATTCTTTATCCTGAATCCATTTTTTTTGTTCGTTTGCTCTTTAATACTGAATTTATGTCAATGCCTTACAATTCCACCATTTTACTCTTTTCCACCTTTTGCTCTTGCCTTAACATTAACTTCTTTCTATACTAACTTACTGCAGTGCAAAGTGATTGTTTTCTCAGCTTCATTCTTCAAACCACCTTTCTGAGCCTATCTTTCTCCTAGATATCTGTCAATATCATTTTCTCTTATTCTTGATATTTCGTCTCAAGTTCAGAACATTACAGTAAGGGTATGTGTGTGTTCTATGATTGTTCTGCCCACCTCTAAGTCCTTCACTAGGTTTGTTATTTGCAGACAATCATTTCATTTAAATAACATATTTATATACAACCCTGAACTAATGTGACAGATTCATGGTACAGGCTGCAGAGGGTGGGAAAATTTCCTGGGCTCTTTGCAAGCCTTTTCTGCAAAGACCGGTACAATTTCCCGGGGACTTTGCAAGCTAGAGTGACAAGAGGGGGGAGTTCCCTCAGGATCTCGCTCTATTTCTCTGGGCAGATTTTGCAGGGGATTGATCATTGGGGAGTCTGTTAAACTCAGACTTCTGAGTCTCGTGCTTGCTGTTGGGGCAAGGATCAGAAGGGGAGGTCGTGCCTCTTTGTTGAGGTAGATCTCAGGGCATACCTGGAGAATACAGGAATGCTGAAGGGGCTGTTTGGCCCAGCTACAGCAAGTTAGACTCTTGATTTGCAGTTTACTTTTACTGCTTGGGGAAGTATTCTTTATTTGTTGGTAGAACCTTAACACTGACCATCTGAAGGGTTCCTTCTATTTAAAAGAGAGCCAGAGGCTTGATTTATTTATTTTACTTTCAGGGTTAGGTTGGGGAGAGCTAAGCTATTCTAGTGCTTTTGGTTAATTGTTCCTTCTGGCTACTTAAGGATTATTGAGCAACCTTTATTTTACGCTACCGCTTATTCATTTATTTATTGTAAATAATAAACAATTAGTGTTTGTACACCAGTGTAATACAAACACAAATTGTTTATTATGCTGCTTCTAGAAAGGAGCTTAGCTTCAAACCTTAGAAGCGGGATGCCTTGGGGTGGGTGGTATAGTTCAGTTCATATACTGAGATCAACCCAGCAGGCAGTGGGGCCATGCGGCTCGACCGCCACTTCCTCAACTGCGTTACTCTGCTAATACAAGTTAACAAGGGGGGGGGAAGTGGGATCAAGTCATCACAACAATAATTCAAATTAAGAGCCTGAATGAGTGAAGAATCCTTTGTTCTCTTAGTATACATAGTATCAAAATGTTTGTGGGCTTATTAATTCTTGTCATGTCTTCAGTTCTAACGTGACAGCTTAACCTCTTCTGTGTGACACTGCTGTATCCTCAGTGAACCAGCAGACCTGTCCAACTGATTCCCCGGAATACCTTATTTGAACATCAGACTAGGGATATGCACCAATGTTCTAAACATTCAAATTCGATCTAATGTGGACATTTGAACCCAAATAGAATGTCTACACATTCGAATGAATTTTGAATGTTCTGAAACATTGGTTCAAATGATTTGAAACATTTGAATGTACAGATACATATGTAGAGATATGAATGTACACGTTCATATCTGTATGCATCTCATACGTATCTGTATGCATTTGTGTATGAAACGCATACAGATATGTATGACACATAAGAATGTTGTCAACTTCTGAATCTTCAAGTATGAACATTGTTGACATTAGTATCTTCAGATTCGAATCTAATATTCAAATGGGTAGATTCTAATGTATTTGATTCAAATTGGATTTCGTTGCGTTCGGATTCTAAACATTTGAATTGAATCAAATGTTTTGACACTCAATTTGAATCGAATTTGAATGCAGAAATTTTTTTGTGCACATCCCTACTTCAGACTGATCTAGGAACGTGCTGCATCTACGTCAAATGAGGCTTTGAACTGGGCTAAAATGGTATCACCACCTTCTCCAACCATGGACCACTAGGCCAGTTTGGTGTAGCGGTTAAGGAGCTAGAATCTTATCTGGGAATACCAAGTTTGATTCCACCATCCTATGTAAAGCCAGCTGGGTGACATTGGGCTAGTCACAGCTCTCTTCTGAGGTCTCACAGCCCCATCTCCCTCACAGGGTGTCTGTTGTGGAGAGAAGAACAGAAAGCTTTGTCAGCTGCTTTGAGCTGCTTTAAATGAGTGAGCAAAGTGGGGTAGAAAAGCCTCCTCCTCCTCCTCCTCCTCCTCCTCCAGTCCATTGCAGCATTATTGGATCAGTCATTTATGTATGGATGATATATGAGTGGCTTTTTCTATCTAACAAGGCTGAAAAGCTCAGCATCATTTCTCTTGACACCCAGAGGCACTTCTGGGTGCCTCAATAAAACAGCCCTGGAAACTGGGCAAGTTGGGAACTTTCATTCCAAGCCTCTATTTTTGGGCTGGGGTCCTGTCTGCCATGAGACTGACCCTTGGTATGGGCTATTGGTTGCCCATCTCACTCAGTTTGCTCCAGGATCATCCCAGCACAGTGCAGGATAATGTCCACCATGACGGAATGCTACTGTGTCCAGCCATAGTACCATAGAGGAGGAACTGCCATACCTCAGAGAAATCCAACACAGAGAAAGGCTTGGGGGAAGAACGGCTATTGCAAAGACCTGTAGGCAGACAAACTTGGATGGAATCAATGTCATCTTGATTTCACTAGATATGCAAATACGACAAGTTACAAATATATTTCATGTTTCAGGAGCATTACATTAAAATATTAATATTAATCTTTAAAAAAAAATATTTAGGGTGCCTCTTGACATAAATAAAAAATGTGAAACTTACTTGCTACAAAGTAAAAGAGCTCTGCAAGGAGAACAGAACATCCCCATGCTCTCACAATACTTTCAGGCAGCAGTGAGTGGTCTTCTGAGAGGCCTGCTGCATCCCAGGTGAGGTGAACTCTCATAAGATCTCACAAGATCTTTCCCACATTTCTAGGAAAATGAGGAGGAAATGGAAAACCTACAGCAGATGCTAATCTAAATAGAAGAAAAAGATCTGGTTTTTCGACCTTGCTTTTCTCACCTTTTTTACAGGTACTCTAAGCAGCTGACAAAGTTTTCTATTTTTCTCCCCACAACAGAACACCCTGTAAGGTAGGTGAGGCTGTGAGAGCTTAGAAGTGTGCTATGACTGGCCCAGGATCACCCAGATGGCTTTGTGAAGGAGTGTGGAATCAAACCTGGAGAGTTTTTCCACTAGCACTAGGTACCCATTAAGTATCCATTAGGAACCCATTAAGGAACCATTAGGCTCAGAACAGGAAAACCCCATTTCCACTGCAGATCCCATTAGAGCAACATTTGTTTCCACCACTTCTAGAGAAATCCAGATTTAATGGGTCCTTCAGGACCTATAATCTGGATTTCCTGTAGACCCCATTAAAGGGGTCTACAATGGGGGCTTCAGGCATCAAATCTGGATTATACGGAGCATTTTTCCACCGTGATTGGGCAATGGGGTCTAGGGGTGGGCTCCAGGAGGGGGCACCCATGGGGGATGCCCTGAAACCCAAAGCTCCAGAGTCTGTGCATAATCTTCAAAGACTGCTCTGAAGGAAACTCCAGAGAATGGCACAGGCTTCAAAGATGACCTCTTCAGAGCAATACTATTTCTATGAAGCTTTGTCCAAAGCTCCGGAGAATCTTCGGAGTCATTTGCCACAATCTTCGAACATTCTCTGGAGCTGCTCCACAGGATCTTTGAAGAATTTCTGGACCATCTGTGGAGTTTGCACCCTCCCAAAACATGGGGTGGGCCCCATTGGATTTGCCACATGGGTGTTCCGGCATTTCCACTGCGAGCATGCTAGCACCCATTGCTATTGCTGCACCACCTGTAGCAAATCATCAGGTACCTCTTTAGATATGAATCTACTAAATTTCTTTCTTTTTTTAATTTCAGAGCACCAGGCTTTACTTTGCAAAGATGACAGAATATTGTAAAATCTGTCAGGCACTCTGACAACTTCTCTCCATTCCCTGAGAAGTATTTCTTCTGTCTGGACACAGCCTTAGATTTTCATCAATAAGAATTTTTCTATGCTCTTACAATTCCAGTGTTAACTTTGACTAGAACAATATCCATTTTTATATGGAAGGTTTCATGCCAAGCCATATACAAACCACTCTGTTCCTTCTTGACACCCACAGGTAGTCATTTTTATAATAGCAAAATTTGATTGCTCTCATACTTGCATAGCTGTGAGTACTATTAAATGTAATAAAGTTATTCAGCCTTTTCTTCACTTATGCTACAGGCAAAGCATATTATTTCCAGCAATCACCATTTAGTTGTACCCATTTAACACTGCTGATAGCTTTATATGGCATTTTCTAAAGGGCAAACTTTTAGATCAAATGAAGAGATGAACCTAACTGGCAAAATGCAGCTTTCAAATATTTATGAAAAAATGAGATTATCTGGTTTTGTCATCATTGACTTTGGTAAATAAACCTCTATGGAAATTATGTAAAGGAAATGATTTTCTTATTATTATTTATTCATGGCTTGAAGACTCAGTAATGTATATCTAAAACTGAGCAGACTTTGCTTCTAGGAATTTGAAACTGAGAATCAGACTGTTTCTAAATTCCTATTCTTACAACATCCAAATTCAGGCAAAAATTTCTTCATATCAAAGTGCCTGATTATTTATGAGGCTGTAGATCTGTTTGCATTTAACTAAGGCTGCACCCAGACATTGGTACCTTGCCCTGCTGTAGCTGGATATTCCAGAATAAAGCATCAATATTCTGGAACAAATTTATTCCAAAATATCCCCGTATAGCAGAACAAATAATCAACATCTGGAGGAAGCCTCAGTACCAATACCATACCATCCATTTGCATCCCTACATATCTGTATGCACCCCATACATATCCCATATTCATCCCATATATATCTGTACAGGATACATATGGATAAGCATGGGATGTGTACATATTAGTAAAATTGTACAAATGTTCGAACTATTCATTAAAATGTCCGAAACATTTGTATTTGTATGAATGTTAATGTATGAATCTCCAGACTTTCCATTTGTTTACGAATGTCCAAATTTGTGTGGGCAGGGTGGCATGCCTTTGTGGACGACATGCTCCCTGCCCACCACATGCAGTGAGCAGGAAATGGAGCAAAAGGTTGCACCACCAGACACTTGCAGTAAGCCTGGGGTATAAGTTGGGATAGGGGTGGAACATGATTTCATGCTCCACACCTCACCCACAATTAGGACAGCTCTGGTGAAGGTAGGAATGTTTCTAGGCTGTATCAGCCTCATGAGAGTGTGTATGCTCTTCACCAGAGCTGTCCTATTTGCATGCCAGAGGCCTAAGTGTGAATTGGCTTCCAGGCATTAAGTCTAGTATTCACTGGTACATTTGTCCTCCATGAATTTGCCCAACCTCTTTTTAAAGCAATCCAAGCTAATGCCTGTCACTATCCCATCTGGTAATAAATTTCATAGACCAAAGACTCACTGGGTAGGGGAAAAATAAATAAAACTCCTTTCTTCTTACTAGGTCTAACACTTCTGCCTATTCAGTTCGTAGAGTGACCTTAGGTTTTAGTGCTGTGTGATAGAGAAAAAAATATTTTTCTTGATCGACATCATACATTATTTTATAACCTTCAATTGGGTCCTCCTCAAAATACATGTTTTAGCCTGATCGTATATTGGGATTGGCACACAAAATCTGAGGTAATGGTAACGTAGCCCCCAGGATATTGGGGTTATATATTGCAATAACATTATTGCAGGGAAATCAACTCCCCCTCCTGCTTGTGATAATTGGTCCTGCCCTTCAGGTTTTTCTCTTTTCACAACTTTACCATCACTGAAGATTGTTCATTTTGCTATGGGAAAATAGAAACAAAACATTGGGAAGTGGAGATAAAATAAGTGTGCTTGCCTGCCTATTGTCTACAGACACAAGCAACAAGAATACACCCAGAGCCACAAAACACAC
Source organism: Aspidoscelis tigris stejnegeri (assembly GCA_023333525.1). NCBI lineage: Eukaryota > Metazoa > Chordata > Lepidosauria > Squamata > Teiidae > Aspidoscelis > Aspidoscelis tigris. Next base: position 54,419,733 of record JALMGA010000006.1, on the reverse strand, counting down.
ACACGCAATGTCATGACCCAAAAGTGTTTTGCCGAAGAACATACCTTGCATCTTACCTGAGCTAAACAAAATACTGCCCCAGGGTGAATCTAGTTCATGCCATAATTTTATCTTTCATCATTGGTGGAGATAGTTGGGTGTGATGGAAGGCGTGGTGCATTCTTGGTCTCCTCTCTGGGTTCAAATGACTCCACTTGCCTCAAATTTCCCAGCATGAAATATGTTTAAATCCAGAACTTTACTGATTGGTCACTGTGTTGCTTTTTGCGATTGTTTGGTTGAAGTCCTGGGCTCAATTTGCACTTAGTCCTCAGCCCATAGTCAACAATTAGGAAACATCTAAGCAGATGCAACTGCACTTGCAGAATGACAAATTGTACTTACGTGAAGGTTCATTTTCGACGGGGTCCCGAAGTTGGTTACTGTAGGGTTGATCTCCCCCTCCTGCCTCTTCTTGACCGAGAGGGAGGAGCTTTTCTCTTGGGTATATAACCCCTGCTCCTCCCACATTCCCCAGTTAATCTCGAGGCTAAGTTCCTGGAGACTGATAACCAAGGTCTATAGACCCAATCCTAATGATATTGTACGTAGGGTGGGAAACCAACTTCGGGACCCCGTCGAAAATGAACCTTCACGTAAGTACAATTTGTCATTTTCCGACGGGGTCCTACTCAGTTGGTTACTGTAGGGACGTACCAAAGCAACTCGTCCCTCGGGTGGGTAGTGTCAACTAAATTTACCTTTCCTTTACGTGATTACAAAGCGTGCTGCAGGACTCGACGCCCAAACGCTGCATCCGCCGATCGATACTGATCCAGCTTATAATGCTTAGTAAAGGTTGACGGGGTGCTCCATACGGCAGCTTTACATATTTCTTGAAGGGAAGCTTGCTTGGCAAACGCTGCCATCGTCGCTGCACTACGTGTAGAGTGCGCCCATACCTTGCCAGGAGCACGAGCATTCTTTGCTTGATATGCCAGAAGTATACATGACTTTATCCAGGATGCCAGGACTCTGGAAGAGACCTTGGTCCCCAAGCTGGTAGGATGGAATGAAACAAATAAGGCGGATGTTTTGCGAATGTCTTTTGTCCGAATAATATAGGACTTCAAAGCTCTTCTGGCATCTAAAGTATGCATATCTCTCTCCACTGGATGAGAGGGTCCTGGGCAGAGAGAAGGTAAATGGATTTCCTCGGAACGATGAAAACTTGTATTAACTTTTGGCACAAAAGTAGGGTCTAGGCGCAGGATTACTGAATCCGGAGTAAACTGGCACAGGGATTCTTCCACTGATAGAGCGGCGAGATCAGATACTCTTCTCGCCGATGTCATTGCAGTGAGAAAGAGGACCTTAAAGGACAGTAATTTTAATGAAATATCTCGGATTGGTTCAAACGGGGCCTTTTTAAGTGCGGAAAGTACCAAATGAAGGTCCCAGTTCGGATATCTGTGTACCACTGCAGGAGTGGATGTTTTCACTCCTTTCAAAAAATTTTTGATATATTTATTAGCAGAAATATTGGGGCACGGAAAAAATTCCAGAACTGCTTGTAAAGCGCAAACTTGCCTTTGCAGAGTGTTGTAACGTAGGCCCTTGCGAAGCCCGTCTTGCAAGAACGCTAATACCTGCTTAATGGATGGATGTGCAGGGTTTACGCCCCGCGTAGAAGCCCAAGTGTAAAATTTTTTCCACGTGGTATTATATATCCTATTGGTAGAAGGCCTTCTGGATTTTAGCATGGTCTCTATAATGGCTGCGTCAAAACCTAAGACTTGGAGACGCCTCCGTTGAGTCTCCAGGCCGTCAGAGCTAACCAAGATGGGTCCGGGTGGATGACTGACCCCTGGACTAGAAGATCCGGCCTGGGTGGCAGCTTCCATGGTGGTTCCACTAGCATTTGTTTTAGTAAGGGGAACCAGACCCTGCCCGGCCAAAACGGGGCTATCAGTATCACCGACGCTCCTTCCCTGCGGACTCGACGAAGGAAGCGAGGCAGTAGCGGCCATGGGGGGAAGGCATATAGGAGCCCCTTTGGCCAAGGTGCAGAGAGAGCGTCTGTGTGTAGAGCTTTCGGATCGCGATGTTGTGCAATGTAAGTGGGCAGAAGATGGTTGTCTGCTGACGCAAAGAGGTCTGCTACCGGCCATCCCCATCTGTTGACTATGGCGGCGAACACTTCTCGATTTAACTGCCACTCGTGCTGCGATATTTTTGCTCGACTTAGCGAATCCGCCACGGTGTTCAAGGCGCCCTGCACATGAATGGCACAGATAGATGTTACATTCTGTTCTGCCCATTCAAATAGGTCGTAAGACAGAGCCATAAGGGCTCTGGATCTAGTGCCACCTTGTCTATTAATGTGGGCCTTAGCCGTCATATTATCTGTGGCTATCAACACGTGAGAATGCTGAATGAGAGAAGCAAACCCTTTCAAAGCTAAGAAAATGGCCTTGAGTTCTAACCAGTTGATTTGATGACGAGAATCAACAGGACCCCATTTTCCCTGAAGAGTGCGGCCTAATGAGTGGGCTCCCCACCCAGATAGGCTAGCATCACAAGTGATGAGGACTCTAGTAGGGTCTGCTATGGGAACTCCCTTATTCAAGTTTTCGCTCTGGGCCCACCAAGAAAAAGACTTGCGTGTTCTCAGTGATAGAGCTACCCGGACAGGCATTGTCTTAGAAATATGATAAGACCAAGGTAACAACTCCCATTGAAGCGGTCTGTAATGAATGGGAGCCCATGGCACCAACTGTAAGAATGAAACCATTTTGCCAAGGAGAGAAGCAAGGTCCAAAATACCTGGTCTTACCGTACGTCTAACACGACGGAGGGTAAGCTGAAAAGATAGTAACCTATCCTGAGACGGAAAAATTAAGTCCCTACGGGTGTCTATAAATGACCCCAAATGTGTAATAGTTTGAGAAGGAATTAACGAACTTTTTTCCCTGTTAATGACGAACCCATGGTTCTCCAACACGTAAATTGTTTCTTGTAGACCCCACCGCGCCGAATGCGGGGAGGAGCCTATCAAGAGCAAATCATCAAGGTAGGCATAGACGGCCACTCCCTTTACCCGTAAAAGTTGTACCAAGGGCGCCAGCACCTTGGTGAACACACGGGGGGCGGAGCTAAGTCCGAATGGGAGGACCTTATACTGGAGGTGGCACCCTGCCACCTGAAACCGTAAATATTTCCTGTGGGCAGGAATAATGGACACGTGGTGATAGGCATTCTTTAAGTCAATGCTCAGCAACCAATCCCCTTTATGGATAACAGATCTTAAGGAAGAAAGCGACTCCATCCGGAAACTTTGCTGTCTAATAAATTTATTCAAAAATTTTAAATCTAGAATGGCTCGCCAAGACCCCAACTTGCGAGGCACCAAAAAGATGTTGGAGTATACTCCCTTCCCCTGTTGGGAAGCAGGTACAGGCTCAACCGCAGCCATATCCAATAACTGTTTAACTTCAGCCAACAGGGCCGCTCTTTTTAACTTGTCAGAAGGAACTTTTGTAATAACAATTCTACCCCTGGGAACTTGTTTAAACTCTAAGGCATAACCCTTTGTCACAACTGAAATGGCCCATGAATCCGAGACATTCTGCGACCAGGTTTCATGAAACAAGGAGAGTCGTCCCCCTACAGGGGGAGACTCATTCAACAGTCAGGACGAATAATGCTGCTGCTTTCCGCCACGGAAAGAGCGATTGTAGGTTCCCCTGCCCCTTTGTGCTTGTGATCCTGACGATTGGGGATAGTTGCGTTGATAAGAACCTCCCCATGAGCTCTGCGCCCTGTCCCTTTGCCGGTAACTAGGCCTATTCTGGGACGAGGACTGTCTAGGGAAAGATCTTCTAGAATAGGACTTCCTTTCTTTTCCCTTGGAAGAACCTTGAGTTGCTGGGGCAGAGGGTAGAATCATCTTTTTACTTTTTGATTCGATCAGGAAGTCCTTCAAAACTTCTTCCCCGAACAACTGGCCCCCACGGAAGGGCAAGGATACAACTCGCATCTTAGAGGCAAAGTCTATGTTCCAGTGCCTAAGCCATAAAATACGACGTGCACCCACGGAGGAGGCTAGGGCCCGGGCATTAAGTTGAAAAGCATCCAGAGATGAATCGGCACAAAAAGCCAATGCATGCCTAATTTCCTTCATAAGGGCTTTAGAGTCCTTAGAGAGGCCTGGATCCGTCAGTATCTGGTCTGTCCATTTTAAGGCTCCCCTAGCAAACAGGGAGACGCTGGAAGAGACCCTAGCTGCAAGAGCTGAGGATTCAAAATCACGTTTTAAAAGTGTTTCTTGCTTGCGTTCCACAGCATCTTTCAAATTAGCCAATCCCTGCTGGGGAAAAACATGATTTGATACAAGTTGGAGCACGGGCTGGTCCACTGTAGGCACCTCCCATAACTTTTCGTCACTATCAGGTGGTGCAAACATCTTTACTACAGATGCAGGTAACTTCTTTGAAGAGCAAGGGGCCTCCCAGTCTCGCTTAAGCAGTCTTTGAAAGGCTGCCGGGCAAGGAAGAGATGAGTGCTCTAAGGGAGGAGGAAGTAAGAGGTCTTCAGCCTCAGCAGCTTCTATGGATTTTTCCCCTTTATCAGATTTCTGAAGGTTGAGGTCAACCATCACCTCCTCTATCATTTGAGGGTAGACGGACAAATCAAAAAGCTTTCAGCTTGAAGCAGAGGATGGTTCGCGATCCGGATCCTCTGACTCTGAATGGGATAACTCCGAATCTGACTGAAGTAGCTCTCCCTCTTCAGCAGGAGCTTGGCCAAACGCACGAGCAAGGTCAGCATGTGCTTGTGCCGTGAGAGACATGGACTGCTGGGAATACTCAGATCCCTGTTCAGAAGGAACATCAGATCCCGGAGACTGGGCCCTAGGTGATTCTTCGCCTTTGCGTCCATGTGCTCTTCCTGGCTTTGATGACTGATGTCGCCGCTTGGAAGAGTCATCCTTCTTGGCACGCTTGGAGCGAGGGTCTTGACTCAGAGAATCATGCGAATGAGGTCTCTTAGTAGGCAATCTTTTTTCAATCTCTGCCTCCAAGAATTGAATCAGTTTTTGATGTAAATCTGCTTGCTGAGTCGCCGAAGAAGTGGAAGGCGATGAATGGGAGACCTGGTCTGCCACCGGTTCTGTTGAATGCTTTGACTTGCTGTCAGACTTAGAAGACTTGGATGCTTTGGATGCTTTGGTACCCTTAGTCTTATCTGTCTTCTTGGCCAATTCCTGAGTATGCTTTGCTTGAGATGAATGGGTAGCAACCCGTGCCTTTGGGGCTGTAGGGATCTCAGAAGAGAGCTGGACCTCAGGACGTATCACGTCTTGGGACTCCATGTTACTGTTTCCTGAGAAACCGAAGAAAACATATAGGTAGGAACGTGTTAATCGAGTCCGTTCTTGTAATACAGTCAAAATATGCTGTTACAGGGGGACATGTCCTGAAAAACACTATACAGCAACAATCTGGTTCTACAAAGAACCCTGATGATGCAGGGGAACACGTCCTGAAACACCCTGTGTCAAACCGTTACAACCAAGAACTCTGTTGTTACAGGGGGACATGTCCTAGAGCTACTACCAGGGTAGTAGCACGCTCTTGCCCAACAGCACCACATACAGGGGGACGCGTCCTAAACACGAACAGAAAAATCAACCCGCTGTTGCAATGGAATTGCAACTACAGGGGGACGTGTCCTAGAGTACCTTGATACTATGGAAAAAATTTGTTACAGGGGGACGCGTCCTGAAGGAACGCGGCTTTCAAGCCGGTATCTTCAAACTGAGAAAACTTAAGTTTACTCGGCAGGCTCCGTTGTCTCATTAGACCTCGCGGTTCGCTACCCTGACCAGTGAACCGGTCCCGGGTGCGCCGAAGGGAGGGGTCAAGCTCGCCTCCACATACGCTGCTGCCCCGCCGCCGTATGCTTTCGCCGGGTCCCTCCAAGCAGCGGCCGTTTCGCCCCCGAAGGCGGCGTTTGCTGCCGTCCAAGCCGCGCCAGCCCCGGTTTGGCGCGTTAAGATGAGAAAAAAAAAAAACGCGCCGGTCCAGCCAAGGGCTGGCAGTAGGCGCGCGCCACGGGAAAACGGAGCGCTGTAGTAGCGGCAGGGCTGGCGATGGTTCGGCTGCCTGGCGGGGCGGCGGTAGAGAACGCTAACGCTCCTACCCTGAAGGGTGGCTTAGCGTCCCAGGTAGGTGAGCTCCTTTCCTCCCCCTGCTTACCCGCGCACCGCGGCTGGATCCCGGGGGGTTTATAGAAGAAGGCTGTCCCTGCTGGCGAGCTGCAAGCAGCGTGGCCAGGAGCTCCGAAGGGCCAAGTCCCTGAAGAGAGGGAGCAGCGAGCAGCAAGCTGCTTGGCTGTAGGCCCTGGTGTCGTCGTTGTTATTCCACCAGAAAAGTCAAACGCTCAGACGAAGAGGCGACCGAGAGATTAACTGGGGAATGTGGGAGGAGCAGGGGTTATATACCCAAGGGAAAAGCTCCTCCCTCTCGGTCAAGAAGAGGCAGGAGGGGGAGATCAACCCTACAGTAACCAACTGAGTAGGACCCCGTCGGAAAAGGAGTTTACATGATAGAAGTGCCCCCTGCTGTCCAGAAGTCGCCTAATTGCTGACTAAGTGTAGAGCACGAAATTGTGTTCCACAACTTTACCAAACTTTACCCCCACTTACCTGATAGGGTCCAGCTGGCAACCATTCACAGCTCTGATGGACAGGGAGGTCATTGGAGCTGCTGCACAAGCATGCTGGCAGCTATGCTGACCTCCTGACGTGACTGTAACTGCAAAATGGAAAGAGATCTTTTCAAAGTTGAAAGGCAAATGGGTTTCCTGGAAGAAAGAACAAATACCCTTTGACAATAATAACTAAACCTGCTCATTGTATCCAACAAGATGCAGCAAGAAAGCACCAAGTGGTTCAGAGACAGTCTTTTTAAAAAGTTCCGGCCAGGTGATACGGGACTTTGAAGCTCTTATCTTTGTTCAGAGGAGTCTTTTGTTCTGCCTGCCAGTCCAATGGTCTTTCTGACAGATTCAGTCATAGCGAAGCAAACCCAACTAGATTGTGAGACAAAGAACAATTCTCCTGCAAAGGTAATTTCTTACAGATGAATCATAAGGCTATACAAAACTTAAATCAGCATTTCTGCAACTATGCCACTTGGATCAAAATGGTCTGGTGTTTTGTTTTGTTTGTTAAACCAAAACAGATTATATTTTCATGCATCCTTTAAGGCACAAGCACTTCAAAATATTTTTCAAACAGTTCATTGAGCACTTCCTAGTGTTTGATTTTTACATCAAATATTTTCTTTCAAATAGAGGGGATGTTTGGTTCCAAAATGAACAGTTTAAACACCCCCTGTTTGCTACAAACTAAGTTTGACAAGGACTTAAAGGCTCATTGATTATGACAGTCCTGATGTTAGTAGTTCTACTGTGATGATGTAGCATATACATTGAGCTTAATAAGCACAATACAATCCAACAATAAAACGCAGGTTGATAACAATAAACAATAAACTATAGGTATGTATAAACTTTCAGGTACGGTATGTATGGCAGCAATTCTTTTACAGGAAACTAAGGGCATTAAGTACATAAGTGATGTAGTATATTGAAGGCCTTTAGTTCTGTTTGTGTGGTACCTCAGTGGTTGTTGGTGACCTTTAAAGGTGGTAAAGTAGGAGGTTGCAGGATAAATCTCTATACAGTGGGAAAGAAGCCACATTTTACCTGCACTACATATCTGAAAACTAACAGTTGCCTCCTTTTTTATTTTCTCCTAGCTAGTGTAAGCTAACTGCTAAAGAAGCAAGGATGCCAACACTAGCACATGAAACAGTTCATCAACTCCTCTGTGCTGGAAAACTTCATGGCAAAGGAAATACCAATTATACAACACTGGGAACAGCAGTCAGCTCATGTGTGTAAGTGGAGAGCAATTGAAATAGGCAATTTGAGGAAGTCCCTTATTACTGTGTATTGAGAGCTCATTATGCAGTAAATATGCTATAGAAAGAAACAAAATTGGATAACATTTCTCTGCATTTTCATCATGCACACACAGGTGCTGTGGTCAGTGCTGCATAATCATAGCTTCCTCACTCATTTCCATAGTGTAGGAACTGATGAGCCATAGTATGATGGTGCTGGCTGTTGGAAGCCTTGTGATTGCTTTTTGTGCAGGTAGTTTAAGAAAGCATAAAAGAAAAGCAGGTAGGCAGCCTGAGCTGAAATAATGTAGAGCGGCATGTCCTCTGCTCAGATATCAAAGGCATTGCAATTTCCAAGTACCATTGTGTTTCCCAATGGGTAGAGGTGACACCTTGCTCTTGAAAGAATCAGGGACAACCTTGTGAAACTAATTTGTGTGTGCTAATATACGTATTGATTTAGCTGGTATGAAGGGTAAACATAATCACACCAATACAGTATGGCAAGAATGCCTAGGAAATCTGCATAGGGAAAAGAAGGGGTTTATTATGTTCTGTGTTTTGGCTTCATATTTATTTTGTTTCTTTGTTTTTACAAGTTTCTGTTCTGTTGTCTGTTTATGAGAAATGTGACTTGCACAATTTTCCCTTTACCAATCAATAAAAATTAGGGATGTACACAGATATTTGAAAATTCAAAAATCTGATTCAAGTTTGACTGAATAGATCCATTTATATTGCATCCGAATATTGGGTCTATTTGCGCATACAAGACGGGATGACAACGGGATGCAAACAGGACGCGCACGGATTCAAAAATTGAATATGAATGTTGCTGACATTGGTATCATTCAGTTCAAATTGGATTTTTGAAAATATGGATTCAGATAATCTGGATTCAAATCAGATTTTTGAAAATGCATTCATGCACATCCCTAATAAAAATATAAAAATGCTAAGAGGCATAATTTCACTGTTTTGTAAGCCAGTGAAAATATAATAAAAGTGACTATTATGCAAATGAAAGGACAGGGATGAAGAACTGTTCAAATAACAATCTACTTTGCCAATAATTTTGCATCTTTTACACACTGAATAAACTAATCTCATACTGTTTTCTAAGGGAATGTTTCAAACACTCAGATCAAATATATATTCATTTGATACAGTAAAAAAAAATCTGATATGCTATGATTTGTATGCCGAGGCATTGTTTTCATTGACCTCATAGTGTGAAATAATATTTTAAACATGAAAACATTGTTTATCTGTAGAGATTTATGCTGTTGTACACAAGATGGTGCCTAAACATTTTCAATCCATGCTGAAGTAAATATATTTTTATAGCAATATACACTCCATGTTGCCACTGCACTTGGTGTAATATTTAATTGAAACCAGTACTTTCAACATATACTAGTTCACATGAATTACACTTATTGAATGTTAGGACTTTTTCGCACTTAACTTCAACCGCTCATGAACATGAAGAATGAGATTGAACAGTTCATATTTGCTGTGGGGTTTTTACACTTGAAAAGAGTCTTTTTTAATGGAAAACATAGTGTTCTTTGAAATCAAATCATTTGTCTGATTAAACAATTCACAGTCAAGCAAAAAAAGAAAAAAGAGTACTTGGTTTAATTTTGAACCAAACACATGATTTTTGATCATGCTCATTTCTATTCCCTTTCTTTCAGGTGTTGTTCATATGTTGTTTAATCTGAATATTTTATTTTTTTTTAATATCAGTTTTACTCTAACCTATGCTAAGACATCTGGGTAGAAGGTAAGATCAAAATGTAAACAAATAAATGAAGTGATGTGCATTTTGACACAAATTAAATTGTGGGTTAGGAGAAGGGCCCATCAACAGCTTTATATATTAATGAATCTGCTGAGGGGAGACCCAGTCTTACCAATGTAACCAATCAGTGTTACTTAGGAAGCCTTGATTATTAATTCTGGATAGTATGTAGAGGTAGGTTTAGTCTATCAGTCTGAATCAGTAGTGTCTTAGGCTGAATTTGCACTTTGCTTGCCATTGTTGGGAGGTAAAATGCTAGAATGCTCTTAGCATCCACACTTGAAGATACTTAGAGCATTCAAAACTTTCCTAAACTGTAAATGGCCACCCTGATGCTGGCCATCACAGATTCCTGATGAAAGTGATAGTGTGGTGCTGTCAACAGAACAACTTGGCAACACAGCACATCATCACATATGTGCTGCTAGTTACTTCCAAATGGAGAATACAAAGTCTTACTGGCTCTGCCCCTAGTAAAAGTACACTTTTAAGTACTCCAAGCTTATACTGCATGTGAAAGCTCCAGGATGTGCAGAGCCATTTCCAGTTAAGAAATGGCTCCCTGAAGTCTGGACGCACCATCCTGGAGCTTTCCAAGTGTGGAAAGGACCTAGGGATGTGCCTGAATATTCATACGAATATGTATGAATTCATATATTTGTGGCCGAATCAAATAGGGCCTACAAATCAGATTATCCAGTATTTCGTAGAAGCTTCAGTTGAAGCTTTGGTGCATACCTTCCCCCCACAGCCTCCTGTCTGCCCCCCCCCCCCCGTGGTCTCACCCACATCCCCTTATTTTTTGAGGTGCATTCCACTGGCATCCCAGAGCCCTTTCTGTGCTATCTGGAGGCTAAAATAGGCCTTCTGTAGTCCAGAAAAGGCAATTCCCCAGAACTAGAAGGCCTATTTCAGCCTCCGGAGAGCATGAAAAGAGGCCCAGGATGCCACTGGAGCAGTCCTGCCCACCTCCCACGTGCCCCCTTACCATTTGGGACATGTTCCACTGGCATCTCAGGCCTCGTTAAAATATTTGTGCACAAATACAAAGCCCTCCCACATTTGTGGGGGTGGGATTCAGCCAATTTTTGGTGCCAAATAAAATGTGATAAATGGGCTTTGTGCACACCCCTACCTAAGAGACAAAATCATATTGAAGAAATCCTCCAGGTTTGTACTAAGCAAACATTGTTACATTTTTGTCAACCACGTAAAAGCAAAATGTTGTAAAAAAAGAAGAAATCTTGTGTAGGCCTTTCACTTTCTCTCTCTAGTCATTCTTTTTATTAATATTTTAATTAATTTTATTAATATTTTAATATATTAATTACCTTGTCATGCAAACCTATTTCTGTGTTTTATCTCAGATTATACACCACTAGACAAACAACCCTTTAATTTGTGCAGGGACATATTTGGACAGAGGTCACATTTGTACACAGTACTAAATTGGGGATTAGAAGTGGCTTGTTTCAAGTCATTTCCACTTAGATAATCATGAAAAAAATATTTTACACCATGAATATAATGCACTTAAAATTCTACCCATATTGTGTTAGATATCTCTTACTCAGACCACCTTATCTCTGGAGAGACTATATCTAGCTTCATTTGGCATATATCATGCTCCAAAGAACACGATTACCTACTAGTAATAACAAATCAGAATAAACAGTTATTCTAATTGAAATCCTGTTGCTTGGTGAGCTGCTTTGAAAAAGTATCTGCTCTATGTAGGTTGTTAATGATTATTGAATCATTAGGCTCTAATGTGACCCAAGGGGCTTGTTGTGCTGATTCACAAATAAAATTCCAATTTCCAACATTTTGATAGTTCAAATGGAATCTCAGAGTGAAAGTAAAGCTATGCAAGAAGAGACAAAAGAAGTGAATTCTGGAATAGAAACATGTAGACAGCAATCCTGTATGCACTTACCAAATAAGTACCATTGGTACAGTAGAATTTACTTATGTGTAACTATGCTCTGTATGAGTTATATTTCTAAGATCATTTCCAGTTGTCTCCACCTAAAACACTCACTGTGGGCCTTTTCACACTAAAAAATCAGGAGGGGACAATGTATTCATGTGCTGCGGAGCTGCTTTCATCCTGGGACAACTCTGACCATGTGTGGTTGTCCTGATCTTCAATATCCATGGAGCAGTAAAAACTGCTCCACATAGTTATACTAGAACAACATATTACAGACCTGCACATCACTTCTCTGCAAAGGCTGTGTGGGGCAGGGCAGCTGTGGCTGCACAATCACACACTGTGTTGCCCACTTGCTCCAACAATGGCCTGTTGCACATGGTCATTGTTGTGGCAAGGTGGATGCTCCTGGACTTTACCCAGACGCGGGTAGGCCTGGGGGAAGTTTGTTAAAGGGCAGCACTCACAATGTGAATGCCAGCCACCATCCTGATCTTAACTGCCTTGGAAAGTATCATCTGGCAGTTAAGTGAGAAAATCCCCTCTCTTTTGTTTGAGTGTAATGCACAAGTACATTGAATGCACATAGCAGTAGGGATGTGCACGAATATTCAAAAATGTAAAAATCCAATCCAAATCTGACAAATGTTGACATTTGAAGTCAAATCAGATTTCTTAACATTAGAATTTAGGCATTCTAATGGATTTTGGATGTTCTGAAACATTGGTTCGAATGATTCAAAACATTCAAATGTAGAGATATGTATGTATTACGTATCTGTACAAATATTATACGTATCTGTATGCATTTGCCCTTATAATACGGGATGAAAATGGGATGCATACGGGATAAAACGGGATGCATACAAAATGCATACAGATACATATAACACATACAAATGTTGACATTCGTATCTTTAAATATGAATCTAACATTCGAATGAATAGATTTGAATGTTATGGAATCGAATCAGTTTTTTTAACATTTGGATTTTAAACATTCAAATCAAATCAAATCTTTGACATTCAAGTGCAATATATATATATATTCATGCACATCCCTACATAGCAGGCCATAGATTAGCACCTTGAGGCAGCAAGATTGGAATGGAGCTGGTAATAAAAGCCTGACTTTTGCTTGTCTGAAATGTTGCTATCACGGAGTGAAGGGAGCGAAAGAAGGGGATGACCCATTGCTGAAACTGAAGAATACCTCAATATAACTCATAATTGTGGCATGGAGTACAATTAATTTTAAAGATTGAACCCAATGATATATTTTTTTTCAGCCCTAGCACATATTCTATCTATCAGGTGATGCTCATTCGCAAACTTTAGCTTATGGAACTAGATGGAAAAGTGGAAAACTAGACTTAGGTGGAGAGGGGGATGATGTTGAGAGTTCTAGTTTTTTAACTACACTTGTTTTCTACTGCCGTGCCCCTTTGTGAACCTTCCTCCCTTCCTTCCTTCCACTGAAAATCCAAAGTTATGAGGATAAATGAAATCACAGATATGATTAATGTCAATAGAGTACAGTTAAGTCAATACTTCTTCTGTAGAGATATAAGCATGTTTAATACAAAACGTCATTCTTTCATCTCTAGATGTCATAGCAAGCAGATAAAAAAGGAAGATTTAGCTGCTGTATGCCGTTGCGTGTGGCCTGTTGCAAATATGAATGTGAAAGCTGGCTAATAAGGAAATATGAGGAAAAAACTTACCAGGACGTTTTAAACTAATAGAATTAGACATATCAATGGGTCTCTATATCATATGTCAGCATGCTATTTATGAGAGCATAAGCTAGTATGGAGCAAACATGGTTGGCCAAACCTGTCCAGACCCTTGGCCTGTTGGGAGGACCCATGGTCCTCCATTCTAGAAGGCCAAGTAGGCCAGGAAGGCAGCCTGAAGAATAGACTGACTTGTCCAGTGGCCCAGTCCAAGCTGCCTGGAAGATGGGGAACAAAAAGGCAATGGTACTGTAAACATAATGTTCAAGTGTATGGATGCAGATGTGACTGTGCCCCTTTCTGCACTTACCTTGCTTAATCGGGATTAGCAACATCTGTGCTATCTTGGTCTCGATTAGCTAGATTCACATGAACCACAGGCATCTGCATATTCATTGAATGGTCTTTAGAACAGCAAATGTGTGCTAAAGAGTAATGCAATGCTGATGCCTAATCAGTGGATGTGAATTGCCTCTGTATGAATCACCCACACTGTGATGCAGTTGGCTGCATCGCTGTCAATTGAATATTACATCCAGGTTGGGGTGTATGTGGTGCCTTTGAAGGCAATGTGGAAACATATATTACAAGACCACCACTGGCTCAGGCAGGACACGACGGATTTCACAGTAGTTACTGCTTATCAGGTGCCTGCAACCTGGAATCAGAGTTCTGCTTTCCCTTATGGGGATTCGAACTCATGGGCTAGTGCACATATTAGATGTTATTATATAGCGCACCAGCCTGTTGAGCCACTAGGGGTGCTTCTGCACAGGCCCTTTAACACCCATTAAGCACACATTCCAATCTGCGCCTCTGCACACGGGTCGCTAATTAGGACACTTCCGGTAAGGGGTGTCCGCACAGCGAGCCCATTTTTAATGCGGTTTTCAGCGGCAAAACAGGTTTGCTGCTGGAGCTTCTGCATTAGAGGGGCCAAATAAGCACACTTCCAGTAGGTGTGTCCGCACCTATCTGGACTTAATGCGTGCTTAATGGATGTTTTTAGCACACCACATATCTAGTGGCTTTGCGCTGTGAATCCGCATCCATTTCGGATGTGGCTGCACAACGCAAGTGGGGGGAGCACGGCGGTTCCCCTGCTTACCTCTTCAAAGTCTCCCTGAAACAAAGCAGGCACCCAGGATGCAGTGCGCCTGCGTTCTTTGCGCCGCCTGATCGGCTGGCACGCAAGTCAGGGCAGTGCACCTGCACGGAACGGCTCCTGAGGGCAGGGGCTGCCAGGCGCAGCCCCGGCCACTCAGGTGGCGTGCAGGATGCAGGCGCGCTTCATCCCACGCGCCTGCTTTCAGTTTCGGTGAGACTCCGAAGAGGTAAGCAGGGGAACCGCCGCGCTCCCCCCAGGGTGGGCTAGGGCGGGCTTTTGGGAAGCTTGCCCTGGCTCCAGAAGCGGCGATCCACCACTTCCGGGGCTCCGGTGAGCCACGGTGGCGAGGTCCTCTGGCTTGGCAGGCTTGGCTCCAGCCTCCAATCCAGATCAGCGCCGCATGTGTGGAGGCACGGGCACGGGGTAGATCCGCATCTCTTTGATGTGGATCTACCCCATAAAACCGGATCTACCATGCACCCGGAGCTATTAAAACTGGTTCCCCTGGGAGCCGGTTTTAATAAATCCGGGTGCTGGAGATCCTGTTTTATTTGCCCCTGTGCGGAAGCACCCTAGGTGGCTACAAGGAGAACTTGTCTTTAGACCAAGTATAGGCAACTTTCCAGGTATGGTCTCCTTTCAATTATCCCTCTAGTGCAGAGAGGCATAGTTAGTTCCTCAGCCATGGAGGCCACAGTAGCTATAGAGTTTTTACAACTCTATAGCTGAGTTTGAATCTATGGCTATTGTGGCCCCCATGGCTGAGGAACTATCTATGCGTCTCAGCAATAGAGGGATAACTGAAAGGAGACAATACCTGGAAAGTTGCCTATACTTGGTCCTAATGTGGAAACACTTTCACTGCAGATTAAAAGTGTCTTCACAGGCACTGTTGTGGAGGTGCAGTGAAAGTATCTTTGTAGTTACATTGTAACAGCACATGTCACTCAACATCCTACCCACATTCTTCCTAGATCCATTCTATATGTGGATGCCCCTTCCTTGACTTGGGTTAGAAAGTGCTAGTACAGATTTAGATCACATTTATCAAGTCTACCATTAAACCAGATTAATAAGCTCTTAGCACACTTCTGATCCATATCTAATTTCTTTGTGGAAGTGGATGTCTGTACACATCCACAAGAGGAAGGTAACACTTACTATAACATATGCTAGGAATATTAAAGGCCTTGTGGTGGTTTCTACTTTTTCTTTTAATAAAGAGGCATGCATCAGTTTCAAGCAAATTTATCATCCCTATCAATGCTGACTGCTTTGGAGATGAAGCAGGATTTCATGAAACAGCACAAGCTGAAGTGAGGAACTCCTGAATGATTTTGTAGTACCTCAGTGATTTACTCTTAAAAACTGCAAATGATCATTTGCTGAAAGCAAAAGTAATAACCTGATGGCACGGTAGGATGATGCGGGGGAGATGGGGTGGGGTGTGAATGAAGAACCAGGAGAGGGGAAAGAGAGCTCTGCTGTGATTGACAGGCCAAGTCTGTAATTACAATGATTGCTTGGGAAGTAGAAAGTTTGTCCCTTTTCCCCAGTCTGTCTATCATAAAAACTGTTAGACTAATCTGTCTGCAAATTAAGCTGGTAGGTTATAAGGACATCCCTCTCTTGACTGTAATGGGCCAATTATCCACAAACCACTAGGGTATAGTTAAGACAACAAGTGTTCTTTCTAAAATTTGTCTGGATTTATACTCTTAGAAATATATGTTTCTCTGAAAGGTTCAACAATTTTTTTAAAAAAAAAATCATTGTGCTGGAAATAAAATTAAAATGTTGACATTCTTAGAGAAACAAACATACAAAAAACTTCAGTGGCACTGTCATGAAAAGATTGGACCTATTGCTTTCAAATTTCATTCACTTTATTATAGGGGGAAATGAAGTCTTTTTATTGTTACAATTGGGAATGGGATGAACAGAGATTCAATAGACTTACTAACATAGTAATAAACTGACCATTCAATGAGTGAAACCCAGACTGGGCTAAGTACAGAATGTCCATGTGCTTACTTTAGTAGATAGTAACAAAAGCTATGGCAAAAAACATTTTATTGGATAATTCTATTATACATATTTTTTATAATATGAAGCAACTTCTTGAAGGACTCTGTTAGCTGTTCTCCTGGCATTCATCAGACACCAGGAGCCAGTGTCCCACTGGGACCATCTGGCTGCATGAATCTTTAGCTTCCTGGAGAAAATATCATGCCAAGAACCCTCCAGTGTAGAGATGGACAAAAAATGTTTGTCATCTTTGCAATTTGTACAAATTGCAAATCTTCAGACATTCACATTTGCTATATTTTAAAGTGGGCATTTGCCCGACAAGTGAAAGCTTTTGTGCGTACATTCAAAGCTTCATTGCATTCCCAAACGTGAATTTGTGGATTTTTAGAGGATTCAGAGTGGAGTTGGAGGTGCGACTGGTGGCAGTAGGAATTGATGAACATTCAAATAACATGAATTTGAAGGCTAGCACATTTGAAGTAGCATCATTCACATGAATGCAAATTTCTGTTGCATCCACTTTGAAGTGAAGTGAATGGGGGGAAATATATGCATTCCTACTCCAATGGGGGATCAGATTAAAGCCATCCCCAAACCATCACCAATGGAGCACAAATGGCTGTAATGGTCCAAGCAGAGCCTGGAGCCTGGCAACATTTTGCCACAAAATTGTCTCAGCTTGAAACTTCAGAGAATGCCAGAAAGAGGACTTGTGAGAATGGACATCCTTGATGTGCAGTATCATAGCACTGACTATATTTGGCCTCAGCTGGATGATCTGAACAGTGCAAAGACTACCAAAATTTCCAAAGTAGTTACCAGAAGGTGTTCTTAATCTTGTTGTGTTTTCCATTCATTTAAAAGAGTTTCCGTTTACTTATTTTGTGCATATGTATAAGATTTAGCTGAGCTTATCAGTATTTGTTGAAAAGATAGCAAATAAAGGATTTTAAATGAAATGGTTGCTTATTTATTGTGCCTGTCAGTCTTGGAGTTTGTAGACTGTGCTCTGAAAGATTGGAAGGCTTATCTCTAGCCTTTGAAAGATAAATAAAGAAGTTAGTCACAGACTAAAGAGTAACTGGGTAGATTCACACTTACTTTGCAATGCTGCAGGATTGACCCAACCTGGATCTGTTCTAGCATCAAGAACAGCTCCAAACTACTAGGATAAGCCCTCCACATTAAGAAGGCTTTCTCAGTAAGTTCCCGGAGAGTACACAATCTCTGAAGCCACTTCTGAGGTCACAAATTTCCTAGCCTCAGTTCTAGGGATGTGCACAGATATTCAAAAATTTGAAAGACCAATTCAAATTCGACAAATATCAACATTCAAACTCAAATCAGATTTTCGGAAATCTGAATTCAAATATTTGATTGAATTTTGGATTTTTGAAAATCCGATGCAGATTTTCGAATAATTTTACTCAATGGATCCATTTATATCACATTGGAATATCATACTTATTTGTGCTTATAACACAGGATGAAAATGGGATGCAAACAGGATGCACACAAATTTGGAAACTGGATACAAATGTTGCTGACATTCATATTTTGGGATTCACATTGGATTTTTGAATGTACTGATTTTTAAAATTTGAATCAAATTGAATATTCAAATATTCAAATCGACTTGAATTTGAATGCCAAAAATGCATTCATGCACACCCCTACTCATTTCCCTATAGGTGGGCATTTAGGCCACCAATACAAGACCCAGTCTTGTTCTATCCTAATGTGGATGGATTGGCTCAGGTAAGAAACAATACCTGCTTCTCTGTTCCAATGTGTAAAACAGAAAGGCCTGAAAAGGACTGGACATCAACATATACCAAAGTACAGGTAATTACAAAAGCCCCATAGTCTGTCTGCCTCTTACAGGATGGGACCATGCTGTATGAAAACAGCCTAGGAAGTCTTGCAAATTTTAAGAAAATATACTTCAAGGGGATATCCATATTTGGTTAATAGGTGTTACTATTGGACCATACCAACCAACCATCAGCTATGGAAACATCATGCCTAAGTACAGGCCAGAAGCCATCACAGGTAGAAGTGTGCCAAGCTGGCTCATGAGTTGCTCCAAGCTCTTTCCCTGGCTTACAAGGCTTGACTCTGAATAAGTTGGTCATTCTCTATTCAGTTCAGCTCACAGATAAGGCAAACCTTGGTGAGGAAGGAGAACATGGTGATGAAATAAGAACCAGACTCCTATTATATAGCTTGTGCACATCTCTGAAACACAAATTTGCTTATCCCATTACTTTCAACTTTAATCGCATTCAATCCCGATTCTGAAAGCATTTGAAAACTTCATTTGGGAAAGTGTATCTTTTCCCGCCCATTGCCATTCATGGTGCCCACCCCCTCTCTCTGATTGGGGTTCCTCCTGCTGCAAAATTTTTGACGTGACAAGGATTAGGAGTTTCTAGAGTGCTATTGGGGGAGGGAAACCCTAAACTTGCATTCTCATCCCACTGAAACAGTACTGTTCTCACAGTAAGAAATGTAAACCATTTAAAATGCAAGAACAGGAGCGATACCTGTTGAAATGAGTGTTTTATTCACAATGCTTTGGGGCGATTTAACACGCAGAAAGCATGTTAAGCCAACCTGATGTGGGGACTGTGAGGATTGAAACCATTTCCACACCGTTTTAAGTTTGTAATGGAAACAGGCTGTGCCTGCGATTGATCCAGATCTAGCTAATACGGATTTAGTTAATACAGATTAAGTGAGGTAAGTGCAGAAAGGGCCATATACACAATGCAGATTCAAATAAGTAGCAACAGCTGATATTAACACAGGAGTTTGAGCAACTGAATCCCATATACCAGTGAAAACAATTTATAAGGCAATAGGAACAATCAACAGTTTGCGCTCCTTTCATCATGCAAAGCCAAATGCAATATAGCATTTCTATACCATTTTGGTTCAGCAGCTAGTGCTGGCAGCTTCTGCCAAATGACTTGACAATGGCATTCCTAATAAAACCCCAGATCAGGAGATAATATCACATAATATCACTATTAAGAGAAATTCAGCCAAATGCCAACTTTTCCAAAATAGTGATCACTTATCCCCATCTGCCAGTTTGTTTCATGACTGTTGCTCTTGCAAACACCCAGAAGTTAGCCAAGCACGCAAAAATGTTAAATGAAGGGGATGGGCACTTGACTGGGTTCCAGTTATTTGCAAAAGGAACAATCATACAAGGAGCCAACAGATGAAATAAAAAGCCCATGACTGAACACATAACAAATGTTGTCGACATTCATATCTTCAAATTCAAATCTAACATTCCAATGAATAGATTTGAATGTATCGGATTCGAATCGGTTTTTGTTGCACTCGGATTTTAAACATTCAAATCAAAATGAATGTTTTGACATTTGATTCAACTCAAATTTGAATGCAAAAAAAAAAAAAAAGTTTGTGCACATCCCTAGTCATGAGTTGGGCAAGTCTACTACAGATATTATTTCTCTTATTTGTATGCCATGGAATGTGTGTGCTGTGGTAGCCAGTATCAGTGCCATATCATTGTTTGGGGGTAAATTGCTAATGTGGTGCAACAAATTTAATTTGCTACTCATACACAAAATCTCACCCCCTGTTCTTTTTAGCACAGCAAGTGTAGGGTTTGGGGTTTTTACCTATCTTCCTAAAAGATGAAAGCTTGCAGGCAGTCTCATATATATAAAACAGAGCAATTACATATCAAATGGTTTAGCAAGAAATTAGTTTTTTATTTTTATTTTTCAAAACTTACCCTCTTATGATTAGTCAAAAGAGCTGTAAAATGAAATATGATCAAGGACTTTCACATTATAAATACTACTGAATACACAATGCTTTGATTTATAATGGATGGCGTGTGTGCATTTCCTTTCCACTGTTAAACATCAGCTTGTCAGAGAACTCTCTCAGTTTAGGTAAGAGCAAGCAAAACTGAATATTCAAAACTGTAATTTCAGGTTTTCTTTATGTCAAGTGATCCATGTGATGAACTTTCATGTGGGATTCTTCATTTCATAAAAGTTTGAGAGATTTGATTTTAAAAGTAACATTTTGGTTTTGTACTTCCTCTGGGGGTATAAAGGGCAACTAATGAAAAAATGTAACTACAGTACTTGAAATTGAATTTCTGTGTCTCTTCCTGTTCCTAAGAGATTCCTTCCATTAATGGACTAATTTGTTTCATTAGAGAAGGTCATGATCCCTAAGTATTGGACAAGTTACTTTTCATTTATTTTAGGTAATTATTCGTATCTAATATATCATATGTAAAATGCACTAGCTCGACATGAGATGACATGAGAAAAATATGTAGATAAATTCTGGACTCTCTTTTTTGTCAGATTTACAGTGTAATACTAACCCCATAGACACAGGAGGGGGCTGAGACTATTATGGGATTAATTGAAGTTTCTAGCTAGAACATTTATTCTGGTTCTGTCAAAGTTGCTGAAGAAGATGATGACCATGTTTTTGCCTCCTGCAAAGACTTTCAGCCAGTTTGGTCTAGTGGTTAGGGAGCCGGACTCTTATCTGGGAATACCGGGTTCGATTCCATCCTCCCCCATGAAGCCAGCTGGGTGACCCTGGGTGAGTCACAGCTCTCTTCTGAGCTCTCACAGCCCCACCTACCTCACAGGGTGTTCTGTTGTGGGGAGAAGAACAGAAGCTTTGTCAGCCACTTTGAGTCCCCTTAAACGGGTGAGAAAAGTTCTTCTTCTTCTTCTTCTTCTTCTTCTTCTTCTTCTTCTTCTTCTTCTTCTTCTTCTTCAATACAATTGGTTAGTTCAAGTTCTTTGCAGGAAGTGGATGTTATCATGCCTATATGCTAGGTCATTGAGGATACGTAGTATTCCACTGCAGCTGTCATAGACCTCATATAAGGAGGTTGCTGGCTGCCACAATCTTCCCTAGACCACAAGGATGGCAACAGTGAACCGACTAAGTTCCATAGAAAGCAGGTAAATGCTCTGTGGACTCAATGGACGGATGGCAAAGGCAATCTGAGGGGTTAACAGGGCATAACTGGGGAAGAGGAAGAAATCCAGGACACAATTCAGGAGGATGGCAGGGTGTGATTGGCAAAGGGGGGGGGCAAAGGGAGGAATCAAATGAACCGTTTATGAAATGCCCCTAGTTATGTTCATTTCTGATCAAATTCCAAATGTTTCATGGATTCATTCTGAAAATGAGTTGAATGAACCCTCTTGATTCTATGTGAATCCTTTTCATATAGAACTGTCCCAGCATATCCTAAATTTGTTATGGTTATCACTATTGCTGGGTCCAAACAAGACTAAAACAGGGATCAGAGGAAGGGGTTGATATTTCTAATTATGGGCTCCATGGTCTCTTTTTGTCTCACTATTGCAACAGACTTTAAAAATGTGCGTTCTATTCTGCAATAAACCATGAGGCTCGGTAAAACGCGCATTTAAAACATATCTTCTGTCCCCATGGAAGCTGTTTTTTTTTGCCCACATCTTTTACTCCTTCCCCCTCTCTGGTTGATAGGGTGCCGGCTTGACATTGCCATGACAATACCCTGGGAGCATCTCCATTTTACTAGGAAAACCCATGGCTTCCAAAAAGTTGAGAGGTAGTCTTCTTTAAAGGGGGAGGGGGCGTGTTCTGCCATGGATTTTCCTCCTTTGTGGCTCTGGAAGCCCAGAGTAAAGCTCTGTTTGGAGACGCTCCAAAGCAAAAGAAGCTTTTTTCTGGATTTTTCTTTGCATGTAGACACGGCCTATGTTTTACCATTTGATATGTTTTAATCTCATTGTAACCCACCCTGGGACCATTCGATGAACAGAAGGATATACATTTTCTAAATAAATAAAATTAAATAAATAAAATCTTGCATGGATTGTGCAGCAGTTTTCAACTTGCCAAACGGATTTTACAAGGCTCTGCAGTACTTGAACATTAATACATGATTCTCTGAAGTACGTATATAGTACTTACAGAGCTTGTCCCCATGGTCTCTGTTTGTTTCGCTGTTGTGTCAGATTTTTAAAATGTGTGTTATAATTTGAAATAAAGCATCCCCATGAGGTTCAGGTAAACATGGTTTTAAATCGGAACAGTGAAACAAAAAGAGATGGGTTTTAAATCGGAGCCACCCAGGGAATTAGATAGGCAAGCAGGGCAGAAGCCGCCACCACCACCACCAAAATGGCAGGGCAAGTGGGCTGTGGGGTGGGGTGGTGGTAAGGTCCCTTTCCCCGAAACGTCGCAGCATCCCAGGAAAGAGTCGGCACCCGCCAGTGGAGAGAGGGGGACGCAGTGCTCGTGCGTTTGCTGTGGAGTATTTTGTTCCTCCACACTTTTGATACTATTTGGGCAAACTAGCCTTCACCCAAGAAACAGCAGACCTATCAGAGAGGGAGAGGCTGTATACCTGAATGGAAGAATCCTTGTTGCTGCAATGTAGCATTGGAGAATAATGGGAAAGAACCATTTGAACTGTTTTTCCTGTGGAATGTCTTTAAAGTTTGGGTTTTTAACGTGCTGTCTGGAGACACCTAATATTGTTGTTGTTGCTGTTTTTAACAAGATGTTCATCTGGGTCAAGATAGTGCAAGAGTGTGAGGAGATAAATTGATTTGCTGGAGCCAATGTGCACTGACTATGAATATTTTGAAGGCCAAGAAAGAAAGTTCCTAGTGTGCTCTGCTGCACTGAAATGGGTCCCCGGTACATGTGGTAGATCTTGATTTTGAAGCCTACTAGACTTGATTTTGACGATGAGTGTTTCTGCACTTACCGCCTGAAATCCAAATTAAGGAAATCCAGATTTCTGAAATCCATCCCTGGGAAGATCCGTCTGAAATAGGGATGGATCCCAATGAGGGCTAAAGCATCCACACTTGTGTGGGAAGCACAGATAGCGAGAAACACATCATATGTTTGCTGTGCAGACACCAGAGCACCGATATCTAGAAGGATCAGGCCTCTCTGTGACCCTGCCACCCAAGGGGCCACATGATTGGAGCACTCGGCCGTCAGTCACCTCTCTTTTTCACTGTGCGTGGGCGTGTCAGTGACAGACTGCCCACCAATTAGTGAGGTGCCTGAGATCCCGTGGCTACCTGGCTGCATAGCCTGCTTGGCACATGGCCAAAGTGAAGCACATGTGGGTGGGACTCCGTAGTCGGAATGTGGTGCTGCCGCCTCAGTCAACATGGTGACTTACGGTCCCGCCCACATGCATTCTCTCTCCTGTCCCTATGTGGAAGTGTTGTCCTTTGATCAGGAATTTGCAGGAATGGTTTAAAGACCTAATTTTTCAGGTTTCCCCAAAACCAGATTTAGCGGCCTCTAGAACCCATTAGAGACAGATCTCGCACAAGGCCATACAGAAGTGGCATCCTTGAAGGGGCCCTAATCTGTCCTGCTGTGTGGAAGGTAACTTGCAGATGTGCAGCATATGTGTCCTTATCGGGTGCTTAATGGCGTCTTAAGGGCCTGTGTGGAAACACCCTATGACACCATTTTGATAACCCAAGCTCAGTCTATGCTTTGTACTATGCAGTCAGAGCATGCTAGAAAGGGAGAGAGCCTCCCATAATCCACTCTAGAATGTGGAAGGGAGACCTCTGGACCCTTTGGTGTCACAAGACAATTTCTGATGTGAAATGGACTAAAGATAGACCATGACAGTCACCTCCCCACCTTTAAATTTGGGATAGTCTCTCTCCCTTTTTTTTAGTTACTCATGCAATCTACAGAACAAAGAGGCATGGACGAACAAAATGCCAGCACGATCTCTCTCCCTCTGAGGGTATATAGTGACGCAACAAGGCCATCATCAGAGGACTTTTTAATTTTAATTTCTCCTCTCTACACTGATTTTTTTCTGCCTGAACCCTTTTTGCATATATACAAAGTAAAGTATTAATAAAGTTCTAAATATCAGAATTCCATGGTCAGCATAGCATAGCATTGTAACAGACAGAAATAAAATATTAGTTCACGAACATTTCTTCTGAGTTTCCAATAAGTACTTGGCAAAAGTTCAATAATGTTCATTAAGTACATTAATGGGAATATTAAAAATAAAGATTTTCCCCTGGTGATTTATTATACACTGGGTCTGAAAGCAAAGTTGAAGAACACAGTCATTGTCTGGTAGAAAAGGTACTTTAAAATGTTAATTAGTCAAGCAGCACATTCATAAATGAAGGCAGAAGAAAAATGTTTCCTTGTTTAGAGTCAAACATAATTTTATTTATTTATTTAGAAAAGTCTTGATTGTAAATAATGCAGACAATGCAATATAGAAAGACTTTTGGGTTTTTGAAAAACAAGCTTTGTTTAAAAAGTCCAATGAAAAGATCTTTCACAATTAAGAACTTGGAGAGAAACCTAGGCAGGTGTTGTGGAAACATGTCAAAGCCACCAAACACGCTATAAGGAGAATAAAAATAAAAATAAACTCTTAATATTTCTGAGTGGCAAATTGCCTGTCAAAGCCTCTTATGTTGGCTGAATACAGAGTTCCTTGACTATTTCATGCTCCTTTCTCTTCCTCTATTTATAATGGGATTCTCTATCCTATCTCTCTCTCTCACACACACACACACATACCCACATGTACGTGTGAAATTGTACATGGAAGGTTTTAGCATCTTGAAATATAGCTCGGCTGTTTCTTCATAAATGTATAACATTTATATATAGCCCCTCATATTTAAATTAACTTCCACACCAATTTTAGGGGCTCCAACTTGAATGTGCACAAGTCTGCCCTGCTGGCATATTTTGCTGGTGGTTTTGTCACTGTGGTCAGCTTTGAGCTAAAATTGGCAGGTGGGTCCTGGGATAGAGCCAAGTAGGCTCCTGTAGAGTGGCATTATGTTTTGGGGCTGATCTGAATTTTTATTTTTAATTTTTAAATCCTCCCATCTACTTGATTAGAACAAGTTAAAAATTTCCAATAAAGATTAGGCTGCATTTTATCAATTTGAGATGTAGTTGGGAGCTTCCTAGAGGCCTCCCGGAGTGTTTGTCCACTGAGCTCCTTTAATCCAGATCTAAGAAGATCCGAAGCTAAGTAATGGGTACTTCCCTTAATCCGGATCGAGTAGATTCGGATTAAGGGAAATACCCAATGTGTTTCCACGGGTGGTCGAGCACCCAATAGCAATGGGTGGTAGCCTGCCTGCTGTGGAAATGCTCGAGCACCCATGTGCAAATCTGGATCTACCCACAAGTGGTCTGCCTGTCACCCCTGGTGTTTTGGGGGACAGGGGGTGTAATTTTCCTAGACGCTCCGGAGAATCTTCAAAAATCCTCCGGAGCAGCTCCATAGAATCTCTGGAGCGATCTGCCACTGACTTCAAAGATCCTCCGGACCCATATGATCCGGATTTCCCTACCTCTGGTGGAAACAAATGTGGCTCTAATGGGGTCTGTAGTGGAAATGGGGTCATCCTGCTCTGAGCCTAATGGGACCTTAATGGGTCCTTCAATGGGTACTTAGTGCTAGTGGAAAAACATCCCCGACAACCAGGAGAATTTTGAGGTCACTATTGAAACTCTGGCCCTACTACTCTCATTGTCCCCCACAATGAAGAAGGAGAAGAGAGCTGGCTTTTTTACTCCACTTTTCTCACCCACTCAAGGGGACTCAAAGCAGCTGACAAAGGTGTTCTCACAGCTCACAGAGAGCTGTGACTAGCCCAAGATCACCCAGCTGGCTTCATGGAGGAGGGTGGAATTGAACCCAGTATTCCCAGATAACATTCTGGTTCCTTAACCACTAGACCAAACTGAAAAGTTGATCAATCTTTCAAACCAAATCTTGAACTTCTTTGAGCCTTTTGAAGTTCAACTCAAACATCTTTGCAGCTCATGTGGTCCAGTAACCATTTAAAAAAATTTGCACACATTTCTAATGCCAGAATATGGGCACTTGCTTCAAACTGTTGGTAAGCTGGGTATGGACTTTCTTTATGTGAGCAGAATTCTGTTTGTACATACAGTTTGTGAAGCATGGAGCTCTATCTCAAATTCCATGTAGTTATCTACCACCCTTCTATTTCCAAGCTAACACAGAGACTGGTTGGCTCTGTCTCGTCATCATTGAACCTATGGATGGACCTATAGGCTACATCTTCACTTACTGCTTTAGGGAACCTTGTTGTCCCAAGAAAGCACCTGCTGGCAACCCATTTCTTTTTTCATTGGCAGAGTATGACTCACGACAATTTTACTGCTCTTTTGCTTACATGATTACTCTGCCTTCTGTGCAGGATATATATATAAAATGGTGCCTCCGGCCTCTGAAATAGAGGCAAGGACAATACCTTTTCCTGTGACACCTCCTCCACTAAAATCACTTTCATCCAGAAGTGGAGAGATGTTACTATCTGTAAGTGCCCATCTTATAGTTTCCCTCCATACAAACATGCCTTTATTTTAAAAATAGTGAGCACCTATAGCTCATAACCATCACCTTTAGGCAGTTTAACTAGTTCTCAAAAAGCAATATCAACTGTTGCTCCTATAAAACACTCTTAATTAATTGCAATGAAATATGCACCATTGTTTCTTGTATGTAACTGAAAACTTGTTGCTACTACTGACAGTAGCAGCTGGTGAGTGGGTGCGTACCCTGAAGCACCTGAAACAGTCACAGAGAGATTTGTCAAGCTTCAAAGCCTGATTCACATGGCAAATCTCCCTATGATCTGATATGCTGCATGTTGGATCAAAGAGAGATTTGATGTGTAATATGGACTACTTCAAAGAAGCCTGATAAATCTCCATGCTTCTGTTCTAGGTGTGCCTGTGGGCACCAGCCACTACTGACTAGTGATGTGCTTGAAACAGTGGCTTGAAGAAAGTGGGAATACATATTAGTTTTTGGGTAATTTACGATCAACAAGGGGCCATTTTCAATTTTTTTTTTAAAAAATGACTTGCCTAATCAGTGCATAGAACAACATTTTATTTTAGGAAAATATAGTTGCTAGAGAGTTCCTTACAAACTCCTTTACTTTATGACATCTGGATGATTAGGAGTTGGGTCATCCAAATTCTTTTTGATCCATCCAAATCCAGCTTGTGACAAGAATAGCCTATCCTTCAATTGGTAGAAAATACACCATGGTTTCCCCCATTGATAGCAGCATCTCCTTGATACTATGGGTGCAGGAGTGAGCAGGTGATTCTAAGATTGAAATCCCACTCAAAGTGCTGTCAAGGACATGGAAGGTGCAGCATGCTTCCAGTCCTCTGTGCATGGTTCTGGCTAAGATTTTTCACTGCTGCAAATCACAGTTCAACCACATATCATGTCCTGCTTGCTCCCATTGTTCCTTTAGTGAGAGTGCTGTGTTTGCATGACTCTGGGCATTTTCACACCTTCCCTTCCTCAAAAAACCTCCCAGGGAAGTAAAGATGGGGGAACAGATCTATGGGATCTTACCAACACTTTGGGCATGTCCTCATGCACGTTTGGTCTGGTACTGAAATCAGGATCGGCAAGGGGTGTCTGCATGGATTTTTTATTTGTTCCGATTTCTGCAGACCAAATCATCCCAAACCCTGCCAGACCAGGACCAAATTTCGTACCCGAAAAAACAAGTCTGGGCATGGTTTGGGTGATTTGGTCTGAGCCGAGCCAGCACGTGGCTTGATTTTCTCCCTTTTAAACTAGCTGGGCATTCTCACAGTTCCTGGTGGAGTGGAAGTGCACAAAACTGTTCAACCGCCCAACTGCCGATAAACCTCATAGCGACTTTGGCTTTTAAAAATTATTTTAAAATTTATTAGACTTAATTTAAAAAAATTTCTATGCCTCCCAACCCAGTCCTGGCTTTCTGTTCCTCTAAGGGAGGTGGGATGTGACATTTGAAGCTGATGGCACAGGGGCATTTGCAGCTGGCAGCACAGGGGTGGGCTGACATGAATCCAGCTTGTTACCAGTTCTGCTCCAGTAATAAACTGGAAGCAACTGTGGAGGGAGTAAAATTTGGATAATTTGGATTATTTTTGAAGCCCAAAGAACACCAAATTTAAACTTCCCAGGGGAATCAGTAGCAAGATCTTTCACAGGTTTTAATAACGAGGAATAACCAGTAAACAGAGACAAAACCCATTTTAGACTCAAAAACCAGTTTCTTGTTAAACCAGGGCAAAGAATTTATTAGGAATACAGAAAAGAAGTTGAAATGAAATATCAGAAGCGTTTCTAGAACAGAAATAAGCATGCAACAACTGCAAAATGATTAAAGAAATGAACATTTCCCACTAAGGAATCTTTGTGAATTTAACTGAATTTATCCCTCTTTTACTAAAACAATTGATTTATAGTTATGCAGCAAAAGCTTCCCAAATAAAAAAAAAACCAAAACAAATTGCTTTCCATAAGTATGAATTAAGGAATGAGAATAAAATTCTCATTTAAAAATTGCAAATATAAAACAGCCAGAAAGGGAATGGAAAACTCCTGATACTAGAAAGAACCCCTAACCTAAAAAAAAAGAAGTTCTAAAGAAAAATAAGGGAAAGTGAATAGAGGATACCAATCTTCTGTCTCACCACCATGTTGTATTCTTCATGCCCAAGAAGTCCAAAGCTGAAGATATGTAGGATTTCAGCAAACTATCTCCGCTTCCAGAACAAAAATATTTTCAAAATTGGTAAAATGTGCTTCAGTCTCAGTCAGACTGGTCTCCAAAATGGACAAAAATCCAAAAGAAATACATAGAAAATAATCTTTATAATTGCCTTTACAAAACCAGCCAAATTCAGAGTGCAAAAGTTTTAAACTGCAGTTCTTGCAGCAAAACTCTGTAGCAGAAAGAAGAAAAAGGGGGGGGGGAATTTCTCCAGGTCTCTTTAGCCTCCCATGATGGCCAGAAGAAGACCTCCCTCCTCTGATGACCAGAAGGAGAAAAACCTTTCTCCTCCGATGACCAGAAGGAAAAGACCTTAAAACCATCTCTTCTCTGCCATTTTTATAGCAAAAATTGGAACCAAAAAAACTGCTGATGTTCTTCCCTTGTTAATGAATAAAAATGTGTATGTGACTCCAGTCTTAACAACATTTCCAGTCAGTGCATCTCCTGACCTCTCCTTGACACCCTCAGACAAAAAGTGTGAATGGCGAGTAAACTATTGTATCCCTGTTTGATTTGCAAAAGTTTACCTTAAATTAACATTTTAGCACCTCTACTGACTCACTTAATCCCTTCAGCTAGACCCACTCAATGTGTGTAGATATCAGCGACCTTTTACCCAATTCTGTTAGGGTGTAAACAAAGGTGTAAACAGTGAGTCACCTCCAACATCCTGCATTCTAATACTGGTGAAATGGGCCATTTCCCATTTAGATAGTAATTCCAAATTCTGGTATACTTATTTTACCCAGATCTCTTCAAAAAATCCATTCCATTTTATCCTTTATTATTTTATTAAAATTAGACAAACCAATCTCTGTCCCAGATTCCATGGTTTTATTTCTCCTTCATTATTTAGAAATCTGTTACCCCAAAAAGAGAAAACAAAGACTTTTTAGGTGCTAGGACTCTGTCTTGACTCAATCAAGATTAAATCTTAGGCTGTGTTTCTTGCATACAGACTTTTATCTTTTGCAAACAGCCAGCTTGTGACTTGAGAAAACTATGTCCTTTTTTTTAAACTTCAGGCTTGTCTTTCTCCCAATATGGCTATTTTAAGGCCTTTCCACGTTTCATGGTCTGCCTTTAGCTTTTAATTATAACAATCATAACGCCAAATTCATATGTCAAAACCTGATATATTTCAAGTTCCGGTTTTGTAACATTTCTTATGATATTTGCACATCCAGAGTTGATCTGGTAACAAGCTTCCAATGAGGAAAGAGGAGGTGGCACTGGTACCTCGCGCCAGAGTTTGGCATGGTTTGCATGGTGATGGCTGCATCCACACCCAGTCTGCACCCAGCCCATGTCACCGGGAATGGCATGGGACAGGCAAGATTCGATCTCAGACCCACTCCCAGACCCATGTGTGCCCATTCTGAGTCAAACGGCTTGCATGGGGATACAGTCTTTGGGACACCAGATCTATGCCTAACCTTATCAACACTTCCCTAAGTATGAATCACCTCCTTTGTGGAAGTAATTGTTACTAGAAGTACATTTATAGATATATATGTGACTTTTAAAAATCTTCCTGAAGTGATATGAAGACATGGAAATATTGGCATATGAATTTGGCTATAATTGGCTTATATAGAGAGAAGTTGTGCCAGGCTGGACCATGTACTTGGGTAAAGTAGGGAGAGAAATTATCTCTATATTAAAATACATATTAAATTATACATTTCTTTAAAAGCTAAAAAGCAGTTCTTCTGTGTAAATTCCTTTTCTGCTTGTCAGCAAAGATTCCATTTTAGCAGAACAGGAAAAGCTGTGGTTGTTAGCAAAAGGAAAAGCTCATCCTAGAAGTCTGCAGGAGATGATATCTCAACTGGACTCTGGAATGCTGAAGGAGAAACCGGAAGAAGCAAAGTTACTTGCTTCACTTGTAATTTTCTGTTAAAGAAAGCACAAATGGAATTTGGGGTTTTATTATTCTGTTTAAATGACAGGGAAGGACAGATGTTGGATGCTGGGCTTTAGGTAAGTATTTCATTTCAAGGACCATTGCCTCATCAGGAACACCAAAAGTTATAAGGAGAAACTTTTGACATTTTTATGATCTGGGATGTGCAGAAACAACTGACAATAGAAATAACTGACTATAGAAATAATTGACGTCAGAAGTTTTAAAAGAACCTCAAAACAGTGCAATTCCATTTATAAAGTGTTTATTAATTTGGGAGCTGGTGGAAATAGATAAGGAGTTGCTGGGTCAGGAAAAACAAGTTACAAGTCACGACAATAGAAGGGGTGGCATTTCTATTGTTCAGTTTATGACAGGTTTGAGGGACTAAAAGGTGTAGGATTCTTCCATCCACCACCTCTCTCTCTTGGAAGCAACTCATGAAGCAGAAGGAGTTCTTCAAGCTCCTACCCTGAAGGAACAGATTCATCACACTTTTCAACTTAACTGCTTTCAACCTGGTGCTACAAGAAAGGTCTGCCCTTTAATTTAAAAGGTTTTTAAGCCCATTTACAAGCATTTGGTAATGGAAAGAGGTCTGTGTGATTATGAGAGGATTTAAGCTTAGGGTTTTTCTTAGTCATTTTAGGGTGTCTTTTTAGTATTGAGGAAGTTTTTAATAGGATTTTTATGATTTTTATAGTTTATTAATTTTTACCCTTTTTCTTACCAGATTCTTTTCCAGAGGTTACAAAACTGGTATTTTATTATTTTGGCTGGGGAAGAGGGGAAATAGCTTGGTAGTTGTCATTTTTATCATTTGTCAATTTTGGGGTTTCTTTTGGTATTTTGGGGGGCGGTTGAGAATTTCAGTATTTTTGAAATATATCTTGTACTGATTGTTTAAAAGTGGGTTGCTTATTAAATACATATCTTCCAACAAAATAGGGGAAATTGTTTAATTTTGAGGGGAAATAGTGGCATTTTGGGGGAAGATGTTTTGTAAAGGTCAACTTTTCCTTGATATTTGTTGAAAAAGTATGCTTACCAATATTGTTTGGCATTCTTCCATATGAAGTGTTGAATTTGGTAATTTCTGTTCATTTTTGTATTGGAATAAAGAAACTGGATGATTTTAAGGAAGAAAATGACTTTTGATGGTTTTGTGTGTCTATGTTTTTGTATGTCTTTTTCCTTTTTAAAGCCTATGTGTAAACAATCTCACTACCTCCCCTGGGATTCAGAGTTTAGGGTACCTTTTGGTTTAATTAATCCAAATTAGTCCACATTCACTTCCCTTTATATCATAATCACAGGGCTGTGGCAATAGCACCAGGGCACCTGTGTGGCACTGTTGCTGCAGTGATGGGGCGATGGGGCACTAACTGTGCCTGTGTTGACTCTCCACAGGCTCCATTCAAAACTCCTCCATCTGAAAGATGTGTGAAGGGAACCGCACTGGGGGGCAAGTAGGATAGATGTAGAACTGTTTGGGCTGCTTTTCATCTACATGTACAGGAGTAGGTCCTGTGTGCATGGAGCTGTGTCGGGTTAAGACATGACTCTGCACAATGTGGATGGTCCATGCAGGAGTCCCCCCCCCCATCTTGACCTTTTCACCTTTTCTTTGCACATTATAGAATGCAACATCTACCTCCCTTTCCTGAATCATGGTTTTTGATTCAAGAGACAGAGTGAGGCAGTTTCCACCTTTCAGTCCCACTATCACATCTGATCCAGACATGAGAAGGGAAAAAGTTTCCCCTGCCCATCAGAACCATGGCTGGGGATTCCCTTGGTGCAATTTTGACAGATGTGAGGGGATCCAGCAATACAGTAGCTGTTGAAATCACAATGAATATTAATTTGATAGTTCCAATGACATTTGGCTTACTATTCTGGGCAAGTTATAACTGTTGGTTTATCATCATCAGTTCAGTTCAGTTCAGTTCATTCATTCATTGATTCATTCATTCGTTCATTCATTCATTCATTCATTCATTCATATCCTTCCCTTTATCAATATGTCCCAGGGCTGCTTATCATAGTTGTTAAAAGCAGCAGCAGAAGATGAAAGGAAGAAGGCTAGGAGCAGATTCAGGCAGGCCTCAGACAGATTTATCCAGAGCCACTCCGGCCCTGTCCTGAAGCAATTTAAAGTCTGCTAAAAATTTTCTTTTGCCTCTGAGTGCCCCCATGCCCGGCTTTTCAATGAGCTTCCAGCGCTACAAAAGGAGGAAAACCCGCGACCAAAAAAGAGCCCTTTAAAGAAGAGTTTCAGTGCTCTTTTTGGAAGTTGCAGGATTTCCTCGCAGCATTTACCTTGGGGACGCTCCGTGTCAAAAGGGGTGGGGATTGCCACCTGCACACACAGCAGTAACACATTCACAGATCTCCCAGAACTGCAGCAGCTTCCCTTCCCTTCCCTTTCTAAAGCTCAGAACTTTCAAGAGCCAGAATAGCACAGAATTGCAACATTGTTGCAATTGCTATCAGGTGTGAAGTGGGTGAATTATTGCTACAGTGTAACGGCTGCTGTACGGAGTGGATTTTGACAGTCAGAGGGAAAGTGTTGAGAGTGAAGTCTTGAGAGGGATCATGTGGCCGATGGCTGCAGCTGCTGCCTTTGCCGGGGTGGGAAGCCATTTCGGGGGGTGGAGATCTGGGGGACAAACAGAGAACCGGTGGCTATTTTTCCTTGTCGGGGGTTTCTTTCTGGTTGTGGCTGCACAGAGCACAGTCCCTCCCCGTTCCCGCTGGCACCCTATCAACAAGAGAGGGGGCGGGGAGAAAAAAAACACGGACAAAGAAAACACGCTTCTGTGGAGACAGAAGGTGCATTTTAAATGTGCATTTTGCTGAGTCTCATGCAGACGCTTATTCCGGAAGTGCATGACACTTTTAAAGTCTGCTTGAATAGAGTGACGGCAGAGGGAACCCAGAGAGGCAAATAAGTCTTTTGGGGATGCAGCCTCCCCAAATAAGCTATTAAAGTTACAAAAGCCCAATTAGAAGAAATGGTATAGATGTTTGACTGGAGTTGTCTATCTTGTCTGAGGGCCTTTTCGCACTTAGGTTATCCAGATGGCCTCACATGCTCTGGAATGTTCTATCCACATGCCACAGTGTTGTGCTCATCCCAGAGCAGTGCTGAGT
Organism: Aspidoscelis tigris stejnegeri; assembly: GCA_023333525.1. Taxonomy (NCBI): domain Eukaryota; kingdom Metazoa; phylum Chordata; class Lepidosauria; order Squamata; family Teiidae; genus Aspidoscelis; species Aspidoscelis tigris. Next base: position 54,385,451 of record JALMGA010000006.1, on the reverse strand, counting down.
GTGTGCGTCAGTCCTCATTCTTTGTAGCTATGGAGCACTAAAAACTGTGTCACAGCTTTACCAGGAGCATCTAGGATGCTCCCAGTAAAGTCCCAGATGCAGCATTTGCGCTATTTCCTTGTTCAAATGCTGCATGGGGGTGGAGTGATGTGCTTCAGCCATGCATTACATCACAATCACCATAGCAATGGCATGGTGCATGCTGGAAGTTTGAGGGTTGTAGTGGATTACTATCGCATTGCAGTTAAGTAGAAAAGGCCTAGATTGAATGGCAACAGCATTGATTCCTCCCTTCATTTACACTGAAGTTTAAGATTAACTTAAAGCTCTTTCAGGAAGTATAAGAATACGAGTAGTTTGCAAATAGAGGGCATGATCATTTGCAGTCCACCAAAATCACGTACTCCAAATTAAATAAAGAAGTCATATGTTTTAATTAGAGCAGCGGGGAATTCCTGGCAATTTTCTAGTAACAGTATGCTTTAGAATCTGCTGTCTAGAGACTATATGCAGGAGCATAGTATTCAACTTGTTTGATAGATGCCTTTGCCTTGAACAAAAAGCCAGTTAAGTGACTATTAGGATCTTCCTGTTCCTATTAAATATTGCCAGAACAAAAATGGAATCATATGAGCACTTGGTTGTGCATGACTTTCTTTCATATCCTTGTTGGAATACTGAATTACTTTTGCTAGTTGGCTTACAAAGATATCAGTGTGCAGTAAATGCATTTGATATATACCAAATTGGTCTAAATTCCTTTGTTGTTTGGGGAATCACAACATATCATGAATAGAGTTCTTTTCTTCTTATGGCTGTAACATAAATGTACATCCTGTTGCATCAGGCTCAAACACTTTCTTCCACTCTTTGGCAGTTTCATTCTTATTGTTCTTGAGGCATCAGCAGCAGAAAAGCTGATATTACAAAATGGCGTGAAATACTTATTTTAAAGTAAAATAAATTTCTACCACTATTCTCCTATGAAAACGTTCTATCAGTTCATTTTATTTATTTATTTAGTTCTTTATCTATTTATTATTTATTTGACTGCCTTGCTCTATACCTGAACATCTCAGGGCAGGTAACAATAACATCACAGCAAAAACATAAAGAAAATCAGTAAAACAATGGCAGTGCTTGTATGGGGAAGGGATTTTGTTCCTTCAGCCAAGGGCTGAACCATACAATGAGAATCTCAGATGGGAGGTTATTCTATAACCTGGGGGGACAAGCAAGAGAGAATGCCTTCCCATGTGTTTCCATTCCTATAACTACTGCAGTTGGGCTATGATCCTACCCATAGTTCAAGACATCTTGGGGTTGGGCTTTGCTTCCTCAAGCCGGCTTCTCCAGAGTCCATTTTTACACAGGACTCAATCCATCTTGGGGGCGGCAGTACTGAACTGGGCTAGAGAGGGCTACACTATGCTGGGGTGGGTGGATCCAGCCTCCCCTCCTGCCCAATGCCCTAGCATCCTGTCCCCCCATTCCCCTTTGTTCCAATCACGAGCTTGCAGACTTCTTTAATTGACCTTTAGTGCTTTTGCATAAAACGGGGAGGGATTTAAAAATAAATGGCCAGAAAAGCACTGAGGAAAGAGTGGAGCAAGAGTATCAATGATACATTTCTAAGGAAAAGGTATCTTCCATTTTCCTTTAGCAATGAGCAAGGGAAACAATATTTTGTTTCAGTAAAAACTAAAACCAGGAAGTGAAATTTGAGAAACGAAAGTACTTTAGCAGCTTTAGACAAATGGCAGATCACAGCCTCTCATTTTTCCACGGGAATCACTGCAGAGGTGGAGGTGTATGCCGGTTGGGATATGTCCTGGCCACATCTGTTTTGGGGCACAGTCCCCCTAACCCAACAGTACCCTGTGTTAGGATCAAGTTTTCCATCAGCACTACACAACTCCATCCACACCTGGTTGCCATTATTGATTGACAGAACTTTATCCTATCAGAATACAGGCAATATTGATGCAACCAGAGAGATGGATGTGCTGTGGGGGCACATTGTCCTTGCCCTACATGGTGTGCCCTCAAGCTCTGATCCAACTTTTCACTGGATCGACAAGCTATCACCCCATGTAGGCAGGCAATATTCCCCCTCAAGACACACACAGGATTCTCCCTCTTTCCGCTGTGGCTCTTTTAGACTGTAAGGGCTTTCTCTCACAAGCTGGCTGCTGGCGTGCTTCAGACTTCCTCCTTTTACTTTTAAAGGCACAGTACTTATTTACTTTGTTTTAGCAGTACCTTCTTCACTGACAGACTTCAGTCAGACACTTATCAACTGGAACAAACAAATACTCTTTTATTGTTTACAACTTCTTTAGAGATAACAGACTTAAGATTACAATCACTGTATATGTTTTCCACTTCTTTATCAATTCAGCAAGAATCAGGACCCTATTACCCAGCTCCCATACAGGCAAGCTTAGAACCTAGTTCCTTTCTGCCCCACCCCGTGAGTTTACCCAGGCAAAGGACCCTTTTACACTGCTTTCAAGACCTTTTAACAAGTCTGTCTCAATGATCTCCTGCTCTGATTGGCTCAGACTCTGGGCTATCTTATCCCCTCCCTTTGGAATACAGCAAGCCACCACCACCCTAACAGTCTAAACATCAGCTAACCAAAGGCTAACCCCTCTTTAACTAACGTACCTTGCCCCCTGGACATCACAATGAAGAACTAAGGAGTTGTGTTAAGGAGACTTGGGGAGATAACATAAAAGGTGTGAGCATAGGAGCTGAGGATGATCTGAGGACCGATAATCAGGAATTGGGTGTGAACAGGATTAGGAAAGCTTCAGTTCTGTTTCTTAATGGGACAGACTATTTCAGCCAGGTGTGATCATAGCCCTGGTGGGGCAAAGGGGCCTCATTGGCATATCTCTAAGCACGTTCACATCTAATCCAGAGGAGGATAGGTAACGTTGGTTGCTTCTCTATTTACTATTTTTGGGTGCCTCCAAATATCAAAGAAGGTGCCCATGCCCATTTTCCGAGAATTTTTTCAGAGTGATTGCAGAGATCATTTTCCAGTGTGATGACTTGTAGAGGTGTCTTTGTTGCAGGATTATTTCTTCCTATATTGAACGGAGGAGCTACAGGAAATGGCACATCCATGCTAAAATATGGAGATGAGGAAGATGCCAAAAATGGGAACACTCCCCCACCCTTCCCCGCAAACAAAGCGTCTCACACCAGAAGTGGAAACACCAATTTAGGTGCCTCCAAATTTGAGTTAAATCCAGTGGGATTGTCATACCCATGTCAGGATAGTCAGACATACCCAAAGTATTGCCAGTGGAATTCTGTTTGCATTGCATGAAAACAATAACAATATTACAAGGCTATAATGGGAAATCCAGAAGTGATGCTAGGTTTTCTATGATGTCTCCTTTTACTTTCATGGCTGGTGAAATGCATACGAAATCACAACACTGAGAATTTCTAGGATTGAACACGTTCACGAGAACAAAACAAAAGAAAGGGGAAGTTACCAGCAAGGCAATTTTGTATACAGCTTTCTAGATGAGCAAGTAAGAAAATATATGCCACAAAAATGTCTGATCTTGTGTTCAGTGTGCAGTGTGCACTTCCTTTCAATCTATTGTTTCTTCAAGAGATAATTTTGAGCCTTTTCTTTTTTTACATCTGCTGCTGCCTCTTCTTATCCAGAGACAGGCATAGAAACTCTTTTCCTTGCTCCACTCCCTCACAAAAAAAGGAAAGAAAAAAAAAGTCTTTGAAAACAAGACATTTGGCTTCCTGAACATGTCTGTGCATATTTAAAAGAGACACGATTGTGATCTCAGGTGTTCTTGTAAAACATAGGTTTGAAAATTCTTACCTCATGGACTCAAATCAAGAATCATGTTCTTGAACATTTCCTTGGCAGTGGTAGATTCCAAGTAACAACACCATCATTCTTCTAGGTGAGAAGAACCTTTAAGTCACAAAAAAGGAGCAGAAATAACTTCCTTTCCACTAATGCACCAGTTTCTGAAAAAAATGTAAACCATCAGTGCATATGAAAAGAGGCATGAGTTCTCCCATGTAACTGAGCTTCTAATACTTCTAGTGGACAAGGGAAGGCTTTGTCCTGCAAGCACACTTGGAGGGAGCTAATTATTTAATTTTGGGCCTGATTATACTACTGACACTGTCTTAACCACCCTGGATGTGTCACACACTCTTGGGTCTGCCAGCCCTTCAGCAGAGGAGGGGGTTCATGGAAGGGCATTCTTGGTAACAGACCCCAAATATGGAATAGGAGGTACTCCCATTGTATGCATTTAGTTATCTGATGAAGATACATCTCTTTTACCATGGCATTTGCCTGAGTGAATAGTATCCTCTTCCCATGCAGGCACTGGTATTGTTTTAGCCAATTTATTTTATAGTGGTTTTATTATGACTAATGTCACGACTTCTAGCAGTTCAGTGCCTGCCCTCCGAAAAGTAGCTGGACACTTTTAGGTTGCTGGAAGTGTGCACTAGGCTGAGTAAGTACTACAGGTCTAAAGCAATAAACTGGTAGCAAGCATTGTAATAGTAAACCAAAACAAGTTTATTAAGAATAACAATTAGAAAGGTAAGAGAGAAAATAGAAAGTTCAGATAAAGCAAGAGAAAGATCAAAAGTCTCTTAGTTTAGCAAGCTTCAAGCAAAACAGCTTTCTTAGCTTAAAAGTAATCGGTTGCTTCTAAGCAGATATTCCTATCCACTTCCCTCTTTGGTTTGCTCTGCCCAAAAGCTAAAGTCTCCCCAAAGTTTAGCAACTTAATCCTGGTCTCAGCAAGTCTTAGCCCTTCCTTGCTAGGCTGTGGGTTCCAACCTCTGGTCAGTCCTTAGCAAAGTTCCTTCAGAGACTCCACCACTCACAGTTGCCTTCTTTAACTTCTCCCCAAAGAACAGACCAGTCTGATCAATTCCCCTTCAGATAAAAGACTCCTTGGTCAGTTTCTGGCAAAGTTTCCCTCGGAGACAGATCTCCATCATCAGTCCCCTTCAAAAATTGCCCAGCAAAAAGACTCAGTCTGCTGCTTTCTCTGCCTATTATACCCTTCAGCCTCTAGTGCTCTGATTGGCTGTTACCACTGGCAACCAAGGGAAACTCCTCCTGCTTGTCAATCAAGCCCCCAGGTCCCTGGGCAGCTTTTCCCTCCAAATTCCCAGCAGCCAATCAATTCAGAAGGGCCCGGGCAATGTTTCCCGCCATTTCTGCTATTTGCTGCCTAGGCTTGCAAATTCAGTTTGCAAGGGTTTGCACAGGCAGAAAGCAATGCACTTTGCAAAAGGGCCAATGCACTATCACTGCCCTCTGCAGTCTGCACCCTGAAACCATCACAACTAACCCTAAAACCTCCTAGTTTGGAGCAGGATAGAGAAATCAGTCAGTCAGTCAGTCAGTCAATCAATCAATCCTTCAACTTAATATTTATTTTAAACATTCTACAAACTGAAATAGTATGCTTTACATTGGTAACCTTCTTGCTCTCGCTTCTTTCTCTCTCTCACACACACACACATTCACACTCACACACATGAGTCAAATCCTGTTGACTAAAGACTCACTCTTTAGAGTTAAAGAGAATAATACCATCGGAGCTCTCAGTCTTCATTGTCCCAATTAGAAGCTACTGGTGGTGTTTCTGTTAAGTTCTCAATATTACCACTGCCCTTAAATTCTAAAATAGTCATGAGATATTTTAAAAAGTTAAAAAAAAAAGTAATAGACAACCCTCCAGAGTTAAATTATAGGGTAGTCCATATTTTCAAAATTCTATTATTTCATTTTGCTGTTAAGTGTCAAGCAATCCCTCAAATATACAAATTTAAGGATGAAATTAATAAGGCTCTATTCCTTGTATCATAACTTGATTGATCATTATTGTTGATGTGCTAAGTACAATGGTGGATACTATTTCTATTTTAATGCAAGGTATATTTGACCATAAGTAACTTAAATGAGTTTACCAATTAATTTGGCATTTTAATTACTCATGTTTAATGACCGGTACTGTGGTTTGTCACTAAGGAGTGCCCATTGATTTGTCTGAGCAATGGAGCTCATTAACATAATAAGTAATCAGAACTATATGCTTGAATTTAAGGAGACGCAGGCTAGGTTCATCCTTATCTTACTGGAATTTTTTGAGTAGACAATTCCAAGCTGGTGAAGAACAAGAACACCCAGGGAGTGCTCAGAAAACTTCTGGATTATCAAGCATCAAGGTGTGAACAAAGCGTTCCAATGATTGACACAGAACATTCCACAAAATTATGCAAAAGACCACTGATTTGTTTCCACAGTTTCATTTGACCAAATAGAATTTTTGTGTACACCCCACGCACCGCACAGACATTAACATTTAGAAGTCTTGTTAAATAAGTTAAAAGTTGCTCTTGATGGTGATTTTTTATCTTTTCTGAGGCAGACTGCTAACTCAATGGGTGCAGGGCTGTGTAACTTCCATGGCATCCTTTTAGCACCATGTGGATTTTATTTTTATTTTCTGTTTTGGTAGGGGTAAGAGGAAGACAATAACTCTCCCTAGCTGCAAGTATAACTTCAATAAACCTTTAATCGAACTCAAGACTATGATTAGCTTTAGAAAGATAGAATGCTAAAACCAGGGCTGCTGGGAAATGTCCACGGTGTGCGCATGGGCGATTGCAATCGACGCTGGCCCTGCTGGTCCCAGAATTGGGTCAGCAGCGAAGAGGTAAGGCGGCGGGCATGAATGCGGGACCCTCGGTGGGGTGGGGGTGGGGGTAGGACTCAGCTTCCCCTGGCCAGAGAAGGGTCAATCACCCCTTCTCTTGCCAAGGGGAAGCCAGGGAAGTTGGCCGCCAGACTTGCCCACCTGTCAGAGAGGCAGAGCATGTGCTCGGCCCCTGTGACAGCTGGGCATGTGCCAGCAATCTGGCTTTTCCCCTGCCAGTGTGGAAGCGTTCGCTTCTGAACCAGTTTAAGGGGGAAAGCCATATATAAGACCTGATTTTTCAGGTCTTACATCTGGGTTGGATTTTGGCGGCAAAACCGGTTTAAGCAACCAGTTTTGCATGCTAACGTGCGGACGTGGCATCCTCAAAGGGACCCTAATTCCGGTCCCTGTGTGGATGCCATGTCCTAATCCTTCCCACATCTGGCTCTAAATGTGTTTTTAGAGCCTGTGCAGAAAGGCCCTTTGAAGGAAGATGATTTTTGGTACATCTATTTAATTGCAATAAGTATAGAAGCTGCCAGTGCAAATTCTGTTTAAATCTGTTCAGTTACTGGTTTATTTCCTTCTATTTCTGCATCAACTGACAAATTTATGACAAATCATAATATACTTTAAATATTATTTTCTCAGAAAATATACCCTTTGCTGTGTGTTTTGATGCAATGTGTAGCTCAGAAAAAGGAGAAACCGTGCATAAACTGTGACAAATAGTTCCATTTCTAACATTAGCCTGGGAGATGAAAATCAGGTCAGTTCATATTGGAAGGATTGAATTTCTGAAGTATCCCTAACCACCTCAGCACAGCAGTCATCTAACCATTATTGGTGTTGTTTCTCTGGATTAGTATGTGTATTGCAGCATCAATCTACCTTTGGATGTAACACCTTGCACGAACATAACATCATCTTGCAATTTTTAGCTCTACAATGGAATAAAAGGGAAAATTAGAGCAACACAATATGAGCAGTTCATAGGCTACTGTTTACATCTCATACATTTAGGTCAAACTGAGCATCCCCTGCTGGAATTCGTAGGAATCTTGCTAGAGCTTTAAATAAGAAAATGTCTGGCGACAATGCAATTTAAGGGAGCTCAGGGGTTTTCCTGGACAGAGCTAGCCTCCTGTAATACTACTAGTGTTATTTGTAAATTGGAACAAGAAATCTGCCCTCATTTTATCCCCCTTGGAATATTGTGCATCATAGAATTTTAATGGATATTGGTTTTACTTGAGGGGGAAAGTGTTTAAATGCTGTTTAAAAAATCATTGCTTGGGGCTGTGCTCAGTTTTTTCTTTTCTTCCCCTCAAGGAACCAAAGTAAACTGTCCACAGTGATATGGCACACAGAGAATTGTAGATATTTATCTCAGAACAGCTAACGTATTTTGTGGGAATGCTGAATTTTCCATCCACTAAATATATATATGAATTAACAGAAGATAACACAGTGTAAGGGCAGTAGGGTTTCCCCCTTTTAGAATGATCATCTAGAGTTAAGCTGGAAAATGCAGTCAACTGAACTAAGTAAAAAGGCTACAGACGATTTCCAAATTTCATATAATTGTATGCTATTGAGAATAGAAATCTAAAGGTAAATGTCAAGGCTGCAAAATATCTGACTGTAAAATATGCCGAATTATCTGTACAATAGTATAATCCCTAGAAAATGACTGATCCAGGGAAAATGAAGCTTTTAAGATGATGCAAGTTGAATGTGATATTTTTAGCTAATGCTATTGGACAATGATGCTCAACAAGATTCCTCAGTTCCCATCCATATCTATCAGAGGTCCAAATATCTGTTTTCCTACAGGCTGTTTTCTGCAGCCTTTTCTCTTCACAAGTCTCTTCACCAAAACTTGCAGCTCATATTAAAACATTATTTTAATATTTAGGATATTGTTTTAAATTTGCTGAATCTTTTAAGTGTCTTTATGTATATTATTTAATATAAATCAGTTTTTAACTTGTTGTTTTAGAGGTTGGTAACCACCCTGGGTAAAGGGTGAGATAGAAATATAAATAATAAATAAAATAAATAAAAATAAGTCCATAGACTCCAAAGTGTTATTTTCATCTTTGTGCTTATTTCATCTGCATACATGTTCCATGAACATTCCACACAACCCTTGACTTCCTCCTGCTTCTTTCATTAATCCTGACATAGTGTCATACAGGAAGCTTACAGAAAGTTCACATACCAAATTACAAGTAGGGATATGCACGATTCTTTTTTTCTTGTTTCCTTCACATTGAAGTGAATTGGACAGAACATTCAATTGAATGGAGCGATTTCAAATGTGATAGGCTTCAAATTCACTTTGAATTTTCTTTGAATCCCTGCCACTACCAGTCATGACTGGTAGTGTGATGGTTTAGTTTTGGTAAGGGTAAGAAGTAAGAGTGATGCATTAGATCCAGGTAAGAAAGAGGCATGGCTTACCAGAAAGAGCAAGGGTAGGGGTGAGTTAGCAGGAGCACAGCCAATAGGAAGAAGCAATCAAAGGGGCGCTAGGTATAAAAGGCTGTGACCAAGGGCAGAAAATGTCCTCGTTCTTGTTCTTAGTTGGGTTCACACATGTGTGAATGTCCAGCACCCGGGGGAGGTGTGGAATCAAGGCTAGATCTGGGTTCTTAGGCCTGTAGGTACAGACAGGGAGAGTCCTGATTAGTAGCAGCTTAGATAAGCACTGAAAGTGTTATGTTTGTGAAGTACTCATTGTTATCCATGTTATTCTCATCAAAAGTGTAAACCAATAAAGAACTGTTCAATTTGTTTTAAAGAAACTTATACTCAAGTACTCATTCTAAGCATCAGAGAGGGAGCTCTGAAGAAAAGAGATCCTATCTCTTTAAGTCTAGTGAAAGGCTCTTTGGAAGCAGCGCCACGATGGGCAGCAGGAGGCATTTCCCAGCTGTTTGTCTCTCTAAGGGGAAATAGGAGAAAGTGACGAACACTGGAAGCTGGGGGCTGGTTGTAGGCACGGAGAAGCAGCTCTGAGGCGTAAAAGAAATAGAAGTAATTTAAGGGCTGAAGGTGCCAGGTTAGGGAGGATAAATTCTCGATGGAGGTGGACATCATACTATGAGTCATGTCTCCAAATCTTTTCCGAATCCACTCTGAATGAAGGCACAAAAGCATTCTCTTTGCGTACAAAAATAGGGATGTGAATAAATGCATTTTTTGCATCCAAATTTTTGAAAATCTGATTCGAATCTGGGTTATCCAGATCTGTATTTTTGAAAATCAAATTCAAATCAAATGATAGGGATGTTGGGAACATTTGTATCCAATTTTCGAATTTGTTTTTATCTTATTTTCATTTCGGTTGCATCCCGTTGTCATCCCATGTTTTAAGTTGTGTCTGAATCTTCATCACCTCATGGAACACAGCATGCTAAGTCTTTCTGTCCTCTACTGTTTCTCAGACATTGTCCAATCTCATGACATTATCTGTCCATCTCAACTAGGGATGTGCACATTTTTTTCATGTTCATTTCACATCAAGGTGAATGTTGAGGAAATTTGCATTTGTGCAAAACATATGGTAAGATATGAATCTACTGTGAATGCTCTTCGAATGGTCTACGAATCTACTTCACATCCCTGCTGCCAGTCACACCTTTGAATCCCCTCCAAATCTGTTCTGAATCTGCTGTAGATGTGACTAGGCACCTGCTTTACTGCTTCACAGGTATAACAAAGCATCAAACAAATACAGAAAAGCATTTGCTTTGCGTTCAAATGTCAGTCTTTGAATACAGCAATATTCTATTTGAATGCAAATGTTTGTATGCATATAAATTCATAAAAATGTGGACCTGACAAATAATTTGTGCACATTCCTAATCTCAACTTCTGCCATTCCCTTCTCCCTTTGCCTTCAATCTTTCTCAGCTTTAAGGTTGTTTCCAGTGAATTCTATCTTCTCATTGTGTGACCAAAGTATTTCAGTTTCAGCTTTAGTACTTAATCTTCCAACAAACATCAGAGATTGTTTCTTTTAATATTGACTGATTTGGTTTTCTTGCTGTCCAAGGTACTCTCAAAAGTCCTCATCAACACCACAATTCAGAAGTGTTAATTCTTTGGCACTCAGGCTTCTTTATGGTCCAACTATCACAGTCATACATTAGTACCGGGAAAACCATAGTTTTGTCAGCAGATTGATGTCTTTGCTTTTTAAGATGCTGTCCAATTTGCCATAGCTTTGCTCCCAAGGAGCAAGTGTCTTTTACTTTCATGGCTGCAGTCACCATCAGTAGTGAACATTCATTCCAAGAAAATAAAATCTGTCACTACTTCCAATTCTTCATTTGTCAGGAAGCAATGTGACTGCATACCAGTATTAAGCTTCAAGGTAGCTTTGTATTCTTCTCTTTCACCCTCATAAAGAGACACTTTAATGTTTATTTATTTTCTGCTATCAGAGTGGTATTGTTGTCTGCATATCTGAGGTTGTTGATATTAGTTCCAGCAGTCTTAATTCTGGGATTTGATTAATCTAGCCTGGCATTTTGTACAATGCATTCTGTATATAAATAAAATAAGGTAACGTTATGCAATTCTTATCATGCTCCTTTCCTAATCTTAAACCAATCAGTTGTTCCATGGCTGCTGTTTCTTGACCCTACATACAGATTCCATAGAAGACAGGTAAGGTGGCCTGGTACTTCTATCTCTTTAAGAACTTGCCACAGTTTGTTGTGATTCACACAATCAAAAAATCCAGTATAGTTCAATGAAGCAAAAGTAGATATTTTGAACTCCCTTGTGAATGTTGGTAATTTGTTATCTACAGGGTGATTGTACTAGAATACAGGTATGAATGCCTGAGAAGTTTGTGATCAGCTTCCTGTAAACAATGTGGCAATCATTAGAGATCCACATTATGTATTATTATTTCAATTGATAACTTTCCTGTCAGTCCTACAGGAAATAACAAATAAGTTAATTTGTCAGTCAGAAGTAAGGAGAAATTACAGATCAATTGTTTGCAACTTTTGAAGTAAATTAGTAACTCAATGGGCATGTCCTGATGTATGTTGATCTGGTACTAAAATTGGGTTGAGCAAGGGGTGTCCCCATGCATTTTAGATTTGGCCTGATTTCCGTGGACAAAATCACCCAAAGCCATGCCAAACCAGGACCAAATTTGGTACCCAGAAAAACAAGTCTGGGCACATTTTGGGCAATTTGGTCCAAGCCGAGCCTGCACATGGGGACGGTTCCGGACCTTGGCTGACAGAAGAAGCTTGAGTTTACTTTGGGAGTAAAGCCAAACGTCTTTTCTGTCAGCAGATTGGGAACAGGGGTTGCAGAGGCTTGGGATTTTTCTCTTTTCCAGGGGGGCAATAAGGTTGCCCCCCTGGAAAAGAGAGAAATTTCAAGCCTCTTCACCCCTTTACTCCTGAGAAAGAGAGTAAAATCACAATCCTGACGTGCTTTGCATGGGGACGGTTGAATTGGCCCCCAGCCCAACCCAGTGCACATTACAAAGAATGGCATGGGGACACCTGAGATTCGATTTCGGTCCCACACCCAGTCCCATGTGAGCCCAAACGGCTTGCATGGGGATGCAGCCTTGGCCAATTAACTGTCATGCCCTGCTCAGCCTCGTCGGAAGAGGATATGCCTGCAATGCCTGCAGTGCAACCACAGGCTGAGGGGCAGCCACAGCAGAGCATTGCAGGCATGGAAAAGCCGAGGCTGGGTCCAGAGGAGCAGTCAGACAGCTCTGGTGACGAGTTCACCTGTAGGGAGCCTAATCAAAGGCTCTCTCATAGCCTGACTAGGCAGCAGAAGCAGGTGAGAAGGAGGTCAGAGCAATTAGCCCAGCTGCACCGTGGGCGTGGCTCTGACTCTCCTATATAAGAACAAGCTCACCTTGCCTCCAGTTGCTGCAGACAACGTCTGAACAGCCTCTTGTTACCTGAGCTGAAATCCTGGACTCCTTGTGACCTGCTGACTCCTTGGACTACCTGACTCTTGCTGACTGCTGAACTCCTAGACCCTGGACTGGAACTGACTTCGAGAATGCCTGAAACCCTTGGGACTGAGTAGCCACGCAAGTGTCTGCCTATTGCCCAACTGGCCTGCGACGTGACATTAACAGGAGCAGCAAGGCAATTTTGACCACTATTAACTCTTTTGAAAGAAGAGGACATAAACATTTGATGGATAAGTACAGAAACAATCAATATTTTTTTTAGACCATTAGAGTTTACGGTCAAGGATGCCAAAAAAGATCTGAGAGCACCACACATATTATGATCCCTCAGCCATTTGAAGGTGCAACTTTAAAACTTCAAAATGTTTGTAGCATTTTTAGGCAGAATGAGCTGTTTATTCTTCAGCACTGGCTTTACTTCAACATGCATGAATATACACTAGATGACCTACAATATCCTGTCAGGTGTGCAGTGACAAAACATGCCAACTATCTATTTGATGATCCTTTTCCACAGCCATATCAAATCCAGTTCACCAGTAATCCCTGTCATAAAGAACTATCCTAGCATATACATCTCTAGTGTCTTGGTGATTTTTTTTTTTTTTGGCCATTGGCATCCAAATTGCCCTGAATTTTGTCTTGTATTATTTCACAGTCACAACTATAGTAAAGCAAGACTAGATTTGTATGGCTTCCTAAGTAAGTGGTGGCTTCTTATTATTCTATTGCCTTTTTAAGCTTTATATAGCACTGATAAAATTGAAAACCAGTGACCTGACACAAACTAAATAACACAGCACGAAGACTGCCACCATGATTTCACACTGTGTTAATGCAAGGATGTCATTCTGTCTTCAAAATAATAATAGCATTCCATGGCTGAATGTGAAGCATTTGATTCAGTCTTAAGGCAAGAGATGTGGCATTTCTGAACTACAGTTTAGTCATATCATTTGCACTTTTTGTGCAGGGAATGGAGGAAACGGTGACTGTTATTTATAGGTAGCCCCTATATTTGACATATTTTGCAGGAAAATCAAAATAATTGCCATGTAAATAAGAGCCTGTTTCATGGAGTAGAACTAGTCTCTTCATATGTGTGTGGAACTGAATCATTCAAACCCACCCAGGTTGTGAAAACACAAATACAGAAGCATTTCACCTAGACTCACAGAAAGAATGGACATTATCTCACAGTTTGTTGATAAGTCTGTTTGACCATGCTTCAGTTTAATGGCATGATGCAAAAAGAAAGCCATAATACTAATGTACACCTTATGACCAGACATGTCTACAGTGGTAAAGGGGAAACTATGACACTAGTGCACATCCCATCAGGCACATTGCTAAAAGGAAACAGAAGTAAAGTTTCCATTAGTTTGTACTGTACCATGGGCAAGAATAAGAATAAGTTCATCTACAGTACAGCAGCAGTGACTGAGCTGGTGGTTCAACAACCAAAACCTGAAAGAAAATTAGCTGGAAAACCAAACTGGAAAGTCAAATTGGAACTGAAAATCAAAAAGCTGAGATCAGATGCAAATAATTGGAAGAACATGAAAAAGCAAAAACTAAAGAATGGGAAGATTAAGACGTATCTAAGCACGAAATACTATTTGAGTATGAAGAAAACTGAAGAAACGCTTGAGATCGTATAACAACAGATCACAGTGACAACCAGAAAAATCAAAAGACATGAAGCGTGAATTATCCAATACAGGCAGAACAAACTTTTTCAGTTAGATCCAAGGTGATTTTACCAGAGCCTAAACCGAAAAGCAGACATAGACGAAAAACTTGAGAAAACATCAACAATGCAGTTCTGGAAAGATGTCTGGAAAAAACAAAAAGACTACAACAAGTAAGTCAGGTGGATTAGAGTCTTTGAGGTAAAGTAACAACTGGTGATAACAAGAGAAATGATTAGTAGGGTGAAGAAGGTTAAAAACTGGAAAGTTAAAAACATGACCCTGCCTAGCAATAATCGGCTGCATGGTTTTTTGTTCAAATATTTTACTAGTGTACATGCAGAAATGGCCAAACAGTTCAATGACATGTAACAAAATGGAAGGATCAATGAGTTGTTGACAGCAGGGAAAACATACCTGATCCAAAAAGACCCAATGAAGGGCACAATAGCAGGAAACTACCACCCAATCACTTGTCTGCTGACAATGTTTAAATTGCTAACTGGCCTAATAGCTGATCAGATGCAGGATCACCTGGAGCCAACATCTTTCCAGTGGACCAAAATGGAAACAAATGTAAAAGCAGAAGCACAAACAATCAGCTTCCAGTTGACAAACTGATTCCGGAAAACTTTCAGAGTTGAAGAACAAACCTATATATGGTTTGGACAGACTTTTTTAAAAAAATGACTCATTGCATCACAGTAGGATCATCAAGTGCCTGGAAACCATTGGCATCAGTAAGAACATCAGAAAGAAAATATGATGAAGCACTGGAAGACAGAACTGTTTGTTGGAAATGAAATATATGGGTCAATTAACATGAAGAGAGGAATTTTCCAGAGTGAATCATTGTCACCACTGTTCTTCATTATCATGATGATCTCACTGTCAACATTTCTGTAAGAAGCAAACCTTGGGTATCAAATATCCAGAAACTCACAGCAAATTTCTCACCTGTTATATATGGATGATTTGAAGCACTATGGAAAAACTGAAATGGAGATCAAGTCTTTAACTAGCATAGTTCTTATCTGCAGTGCCGATATCAGCATGGAATTTGTCCTGGATAAATGTGATACAGTGGCATTGAAGAAAGGAAAAATCACAGACAGTGAAGACATCAAAATGCTGAATGGGCAAATCATAAAGTGCCACCAGCCTGAGACCTATAAATATCCAGGTATACTGCAGCTGGATAACATAAAGTGCAGACAAGTGAAAAATATGGTCAGAAAAGAATATGTCCAATGGGTCAGGAAAATATTGGAGAACAAGTTGAGTGGTGGAAACACTATCAAGGCCTTTAATACCTAGGCTATAGATATACTGCTAAAGTAGTCAACTAAATGAAAGCTGACAGCCTGGACAGAAAAAAACAAGGAAAATGATTACCATCCACTACGCATTGCAGCTCCACAGTGACATTCACAGGCTGTATCTGCCCAGAAAATCTTGGGGGGCAGAGGACTGTTGCAAGTGAAATAGACCACTGTAGAGGAAAAGCATGAATTGGTTGAGTATATCAAAGATAGTCCAGAATCAGGTCTAATGGAGGTGAACAATAGAAAACTGCTCAAAGTGCAGCAAACAAAGACTGAATACCAGAGGAATTTAGTGCAATGCCAAACAGACAACTGGTGAAATAAAGCATTGTATGAGCAATTTTGGGACAAATTGGAAGGTAAAGTAGACCACGAGAAGACCTGGCTGTGACTAACAAATGGAACTTTGAAGAAGAAAACAGAAGATCTGGGGGGGAAGGGCGTCACCCGGCTTCTTTCTCTGACTCTGCTGTCAGTTTGAACTATAGACTCAGCGTTCTCACTTGCTGCTAGTGTCAGGCATTCCCCATCATGTGTGGCTGGGCAGCGTGCCTCAGCTTGGCTGGACATTGCAACTGCTCCTTCATCATCAGAGGAAGGGGGACTGACAAGAGGAGGCCAGACAGTATTTGTTTGAATGTTAGCATACAAATATCATAACATTTGATTTGAGTTTGAATGTCCGAATTTGGCTGAATTTTGAATGTTCATATTCATGCACATCCCTACATTAATGTGTTTACAGCCATCAAAGAGTACTCCTATCAGGTGCCACTAATTATATTGAACTCAGCACTGTTGGTGGTACACTGTAAGGATGCTTTACGGTGGGCAAAGAGTTGACTTGGGGACTTTCTTCTCTACTCACATAAAATTGTAGAATTTGTGGCAATGGATGGATATGGATGAGAGGGAAAGATAGTAGTATATTTAATGTAGTCAATTAAATTGATTTGATCTTTAACAAGAATACTATATTTAATATAGTGACTGGAGTCACACAAGCATTCAATCTGCTTCCTTGTATTTGTATTAAAACATACCATAAAAAGTTCACTATACTATTTTAGTGTGCAAATAGCAGTCATTTTGTTTTGAAGTTTGATGTGTTGCTTTTACCCTGGGAACATTATGTGTTCAGTAATCTTGTACTAATTCTCCTACTTTCATTTCTTCAGGGGCCATCTGTACTTTTTCTTGTTGTTTCAAGCATTGTCTAATATAGCAACAGTCTCCCTTTCAAAATTGCTGTGGTTTTGTCAGTCAGTACTTCTCAAATTGTTTGATTTTGTAACATCCTTTGTTTGTGCTGGAACTCAGCCATTTTTTCCTATTGCAGCTATTTTTGCTATATTTTGCTATGAACTTCCCAACTGATGGGCTTCCTGCTGTTTTTATTATATTGCTAGAGCTTTAGTATTAGCTCTACTAAACACTTGAGTACCGTCCATTGGCTGTACAATCTACAGGGATAGCAGGTGCTCCATCCATTCATCTCTAATTCTGATCTAGTCCATTAGCCTGCAGTTTTGATGAGTTCTTTTCAGGCTGGCTGCACGTACCAGGAAGAGTAAGTATAAAACAAATATGCTGCTTTAACTCAAGACCTTTATTTTCTGAATTAGATACTTTTGAACTGCTTTTGTATTTTTATTTTCTATTTGCATGATTAGCAAGACTATTTTTTATTAATTTTCCATTCTTTTCCATTTGTATCATCAAGATTTATTTTAATTGACTTACTATATCCGAAGTGTCATAGTAATGAATAAATTTGAATCTTCTAATTTTACCAATCAACAGCGCTTGATTTTTTTTGGGGTGGGGGTTATACAGTTGTCTTTGTAGTCAAGGAACATGTTTGTGATAGAACTTAAAAATAAAATATTCAAAATTGGACTTGCATAGTGATGGAGGAGGAGATGTTTTCTTTGTGACATCCCACAATCAATGCATGCCGGACCCCCAAACCGTGCCCAGACATTTTTTTTTCAGGTACCAAATTTGGTCCTGGTCTGGTATGGTTTTGGGCCATTTGGTCTGTGGAAATTGGACAAAATCAAAAATGCATGGGGACACTCCTTGCCGAACCTGATTTCAGTACCAGACCAAACATGCATGGGGATGCACCCAATAATAGTTATTTACAATTATTTGTTCTTATCTTGCAACCAGTATCTTAGTGCTAAACTGTATTCTATTCAGCACGATCAAGAGCTCTGTATGTTATTTATTTTCTTGTTTATTACAAAGGATTTGTACTCCACCTTTTAGCCAAAGTTCTCAAAGCACATCAAATCCATTACAACATATTCAACATAAATAAATCATAACATGTCTCACCCCACCTGCAATGGAGAACAACATTAGAAGGGAACGTAAGCACCAAAACTTGGCTAAAGAGGTTTGGGATAATCGGGTACTATAGGTGATTAGCATGTCTCTACAGGAAGGTTATTCCAAAGCCTGTGGGTCATGTGCTATTATTTCATGAATGCCCGAGGTTGACATGACACAAGGAGAATTCCCATTTAGGAGATTAATGACCTGGAAACATTATACAAGAAAAGGCACTATTTCAAATATTTTGGACCAAGACTCATAAATATGGGTTATGATATTTCCTTGTCTTATGACCTTCTAAATTGCATTATGAGATAGCATAATATCCTGATGTTGATAATGAAATTAGGAATTTACTTTACATGTAGTGATTAGAGTGGTGGACTAGGAGCTAAAAGTTCCTAGGTCTGAATTCCAACCAGCAATGGAAGGTTATTGAGTGACCATAGGCACTGCTTGTCAGCCTAAAATATCTCAAATAATTATTAAGACAATAAAACATAGAAGGGAGGGGGGATAATTCATATCACGTTTAGAAGAAAGGTGTTTACAAAGCCCCAAATAAATACATGTATAAATATAAAAATGCCATCAATTCCTTTCAGTGCCATCAACCATGGTGTCCCATCAGACAGCTTCAGGAACAGGGACTTGGAGACACTGTGCATTCCAGAACTGGAACCTTATCCCAGATTATACCCTGGAATAGGGACCTTCCTTTCCCATGCTGGTGCAGAGTGCAGCAGACTCTGGCTGGGGTCTGGCAGATGTGGATAACAAGTCCTCATTCCGAGATAAAATCCAAAATAAGAACCAATGCAGAAAGGGCCACTATTTTACAGTGTTTGCTTCCTACATCTGAGGTAACAATGAGGGATTTTTGTTCAGTGTCTTGGGAACTTGCTCTTTAACATCTAGATAAAGCCATTTGGAGAGGTCATCAGATGCTTTGAAGTGAGGTATCATCAGTATATTGAGGACAGCCCTACTTTATCTCTCCACTCCTTCTGAGTTAGAGGAGGCAGCTCAGGTGCTTGATCTCTGCCTAGAAGTGGTGATGGGCTAGATATGGACCAGTAAATAGTAACTGAATCCAGAAAAAAACAAAGATATCAGAGAGTCCCAAATACAGAAAGTTTCAATTTCAAAGGGAGGTTCTTTGCTTCAGAAAGAACAGGTGCATGATCTGAGGTTTGTGTCTGTCTTTTGAGATTTATGTGGCAATGGTAGCCAGTAGTGGCTCCCTCAATTCACCAGCTTCAGCCTTTCTTTGCCATGGTGATTCATGCTCTGGTAACATCCAAATTAAACTACTGTAACGCATACTACATATGGCTACCCCTGAAAATAGTCTAGAAGCCAGAGGGGAATTTCTGGCTGAACACACATCATACAAGTCCTGAAAGACCTACACTGTATGCTACACTTAGCCCAATTCAAGATGCTAATGCTAACATAGAAAGTGCTAAATAGCTTGAACGTCAGTTATCTGAAGGAATGTCTTCTCCCATATAGGCCAAGTATTGAAATCACAAGTAAAGGTCCTTCCTGTTGTTCCCCTTCTCTCAGAAAGGCATGGAGCAGAAGAGGCCAGCATTATTTTGAAACTGCAAAATAACGGGCATGTATTTTCAAACTCCATCTTAATTCAAAGTAATGGTGCCACTCATATAATAGCACCAATTCGTACAACAAACAAAAATGCACATATTCTGTTTTGTCCTATTAAATTTTAGACATTACAGAAATTAATCTTCCTTGCCTTTTAATTATCTCTTGTAGAAGGACTATAATCCCTTAATCTCCATAAAGCTTCTCTTTTAGCCTACTCATTTGATTTACTCATAGGATATCACATTCCACAAATCTATGTTAGACTTGTGCTACTATGCAGCTCTTGGGCTGTAAATATTTGACACCAAATTCCTTTTTATATATGGAACATAGAAAGTCTACATACAGTTTTCTGTGAAGACAGTGATTGTTGGCTTTAGAAAAACAATGCCTCATAATTAAGCTGCACTTAAATATGTGCAATTGCATGAATTACTTTATTTAAAAAAAAATCCGAGTTGGATTATGAATCTGATTATTAATTTAAGTCCAATCAAATTGCACAGAAGCAAATAGTATAATGTTTCACTAAAATGTCAGGTTTGGATTCATATTATTCTCCTCTCCTTAGTAGGGGTCTCAAGAAGCTTATAAAAAACAATTGCAATAGAACACTTCAGCTAAATGCTCCAGCATCTTTTTAATGCTCCAAGGGAATAGAATGCTCTGCCACTACTACGGGGCATCTGGAGGCATCCCTTATGCCTATGCCTTCAGTTCTTAACAAAATGAGCAAAGTGATTTTCTTTGATAACCTCTACAATCCACTCACCTGTTTACAAGTAGAAAAGTATATGGCTGCCTCTAAAAGCTAGGGAGAGGAGGAACATATAGAAATTATAAAATAAATTCATTTGATCACATAGTGAAATATGAAAGCAAAGCTGCTATATGTAATTGTAATATGCATTAAATTAACAGAACAATATTAATTTCTAATTTCTAATTTATGTATTTATTTTCCTAAAAGATAAAGTTTTCATAA
Source organism: Aspidoscelis tigris stejnegeri (assembly GCA_023333525.1). Classification (NCBI taxonomy): domain Eukaryota; kingdom Metazoa; phylum Chordata; class Lepidosauria; order Squamata; family Teiidae; genus Aspidoscelis; species Aspidoscelis tigris. Next base: position 54,364,797 of record JALMGA010000006.1, on the reverse strand, counting down.
CTAAGGACAATATGGAAACATAAATATAACTAATTAATAGACCATTAAAATTTGGGGTAAAAAAAATCAAACCGTAGAAGGATTACTGAGTAACAAGAGACCAATTATTACACAAAAGATATTCTGATTGTCATAAGAAAATGCCTGTGATGTTGTCGTTACTTATATGGCCAATGGATAGGGTAGAAGGAAAATTTGGATTAAGCCCTTAAGCAGGAGCTGTTCCTAGAAAGTAATAGGAAATAAATGTATTAGCAGTTCAAGTATTGGAAAAGAATTGTGCTGATTGTATTTTATTTAATCGTTTCACAAACTTTGGACAAGCCCTGCCTTTTTAATTAATTATCTACCAGAATTCAAAATGATTTATGCAGTTTAAAGTTATAGTGCACAGTAATACTTACACACTGACTGAGAACATTTTATTGCTACATTTAAAGTCAAAGCGTCTCATTTAGGTCAGTTCTTGATTAAGTATAGAATCTGTACAGAAAACAGTAAAAACTAACTAAAATGTGTGTGTGAAAGAGAGTTTTGCAGCAGAAACCAATTAGAAGCTATGAAGATGCTTTATTATTATTATTATTATTATTATTATTATTATTATTATTATTATTATTATTATTATTATTATTATTATTATTATTATTATTATTATTATTATTATTATTATTATACCTGTGAGATGGGTGTAGACTGGTGGAGTGAGGGAAGGCAGTTGAGGGAAGAAGCTAATGTTTCTTCTGGGTAGTCAGGCAGCTGATCCGTCTTGGAGTGTCATCCTGCCTTTCTCTCTGCACTTGTTGGTAGAATGGCTGCTCTTGATGGCAGATGAAACTTGGCTGAGCTACACCTTCCTCCTTCCTTTATGGGATCCGTAAACTTCAGAAGTGCCTCAGATAAATAGTATGTGTGCACTGTGAGCCTTGTGCTCCCAAATATTTTCTAATTCAGCTTTTCTAGAACAAAATGTTTAGGAGAGGGCAGGCTGCTTTGTGAACAATTCCACCTTGAAGCCTTTTCTCAACCACCTAAAAGGAACACCTGGTGTGTTCCTGATGGGTCTCTTATTTGTGGGAGATAGCTAAAGATGTATGGCGAGAAGTCCCTCATCTCTTCCGCTAGCTTCAAGTACATTTTTAATTGATTATATTTTTAATTATGTTTTACTATTTGGTATGTTTTATTCTCATTGTATCCCGCCCATTTGGTGAAGGATGGAATGAATGAATGAATGAATGAATGAATAATTTTTATTTATTTTATTTATTTAGCTTTTATCCCGCACCATCTCCACCTTGGTGGACTCTGAGCGGCTAACAAGATTAAAAACACACACTTCATTCTAGTGCTTTAAAACATTACAACAGACGATACCATTTATCAAAAAAAATACCATAAATAAATAAATAAATAAATAAATAAATAAATAAATAAATAAATAAATAAATAAATAAATAAATAAATAAATAAATAAATATTGCACAGAACAGGGGGCATCCCCTTCCAAGATTAGAAGTACATTAGTCCATTACAGCTGAAAGGGTGACTTATTTAAGGTACGTGTAAATGCAGTCCTAATGACTGTAGGTTTTGGAGAAGAAAAGGGGGGGGAAACAGGGGGATTTGCAGATACACAGTGCCCAATTTTCAAAATAGGCTTTGAAATATGGAATAGCCTAGTGAGTGGAATAGCCTAGTGAGACTTTTAACAGCAAAGGATAAAATCAGTAGTGAATCTTATCGAAAGAATGGTAATAAATTATAATTGACCATCAGTCAACATCTAAGAAATCTGCTTGTAGAGTGTTAAGTGAATATTGTGTTTCGATAAAGCATCTTGACTATGAGACTAATACATTTTGCTGCATTCACATGCAGTAAGAAAAAATCCCTTGGAGGAAGCCCGGAGATAGATGACACGCAGCTGTGATTCTTCATATGGCAGTCTTTGCCTCCCAGCTCTCATGAACATTCTAGGCTAGAGATGTTTGATTAGACATGCAATGAGAACAACAAGGGCCCCATGCTAACCACCTCTAAAGTGCTTTGGCACCACTCTCTTGCTATGTGTTAGCACAGCTTTTGTTTTAATAGATATCAGGTTTGTAACCCTACATTGTAGTAAAAAAAACAAAAAAACCCACAAAAAACCAAACTCATAAATCTGCTGCACATTAAAACAAAGTTTTATTTGTCCGATTTTAAAAGTTCTGCCAAATCAATTGAATACTCCTTAGTATCTTACCCTACTACACTCAGATTCTCAAACCAAGCAGTATAAAACCAAATCTGAGAAAGTTTTACTGTTGGAGGTGATAACAACCCATAGTAGTATTTCCTTAGAATAATTATTTTGGTATCTGGCAATCCAGCCTCCATCCCTTGACAACCTTGACTATCCATCCCTAGTGAACATGCAAGAAGAGTTGAGAGAAAGAGTGTTTCTACGAACAAGCTCAGTCCATGAATCAGTAACAGAATCAAGGTCCCAAATCATTTCACACAAAAATAATAATTCTGTTTTTCCTCTGAGTCAGAATGTTCATTGTTCTTTTTAGACAGCTGGGATCCAATCAACCTACAATGATATAACCAACTACCAGAATACTTGATTATGCTGTTAGAAACAACTATATGTTGCCTAGTGGAAGAGTTGTAAAAAACTTTATGACAGTTAGACATAGAGGAAATTACTAAAAGGGGTTGACTGCTAATGGCTTTTTAACAGGAGGTGCAAAGGACTGGAGGGCTAGAACAGCTGAGAGTATCTCCTTGTTTGCTACCAACAATTAAACAGATGTCAGAGAGTGAGGAAACAGATCACAGTTTAAAAAGGTGTTTCTTTTAATAGGATTTCTGCTTTACTCCAGCGGTACTATTGGTGGCCCTTTGCATGACTGCTTAAAACCTAAACATTGCATTTAAACTTTCTGGAGGTATTTTCTAAAAGCGTATTTAATTGCACAGTCAGAAAAGGCAGTAAAGAGGAAAATGGGACTTATTGAGTAATAACTATATTGCCTTAGTGTTAGAGCAACAGAAGAAAGTAATGGGAAACTATTTATCTATCTATCAAAAAAGCCTTCATGGAGGTAGTAACCAAGAGTTGGCTCCAATTCAATAATACCTAACAATAGCAACATGCATTGGATTGAGGTCATGTCACCTGGTCAACCCAGGGACATGAATCCAGACCTATTTACTATGAACTTTTTTATCTTGCCACTATAATTTAGATCCATCCTAGGCAGTTAGCATATAAAGTGGCAGCAGCAGCTAAACAACAAATACAGTGGTTTGTTGCAATATTTCAAAGTACTGTGCAAAAGAAAAAATCACACACTTGTAAATATTAGCATAAAACAGCAGGAAGTCAGCCTTCTACTACCATTTGATCTGTAGCCTTTTACTATCGTTTTATTTGTATCACAGCTAGCACCTCATAAGAATAATCCATGGTTATTTACTCTTTTTGGTTTTTTTCCCCAACATCCACCATGAAGATAAATTCAGTGCTGAGTTGCCATGTTGCTTCCGAGACAAGTGAAAGAATGATAAGAAGTCAGTATAATCATCACTACCCACTTCTTCATCCTTCAAGGTCTCAGTGCTGTCTGTTCCTATCTTCTCTTCAGTTTGTTTGCATACTCAGCGCCTGTCATTAAAACTCTCAATATGCAACATTTGCTAATTTGCTATCAATTGTTTCCATCAACAACATGCATCTAGTTGCTGTATCTGCTCAGGTAGTGTGGATTTTAAAGTGTGGAAACACTGAGAATCTTTGAAAATCTATTTGCAAATTTCCATCAGTATGAATTACAAAAGACCTATTCACCGGTTGCAGTTTTTATCATTAAGGCATATATATTCATTTTCATCATGCAAATGTCAAGGATTTCTTGAAGCCAAGTGATCAGTGAATAAATGAATGTGCCACATCAATCCTTTAAGTCCAATATTATTATTGCTTTATTACATCTCTCTCTGTGTTTCTCTGTCTGCCCCTTCAATGTGATCACAGCAGGTGAACAATGCTGTGAGTTTTCATGGTCTAAACTGTAATAATCTATGGTGAAAATTCTACACTCTGTGGAAGGAAAGAAATACTTTCATAGAAATTTTAAAAGGAATAATGTTAAAATATTTAATTTAAAACATGGGGAGAGCATTTTAATTATTTTATTATGCCATTTTTAAAGGCTAATTTACACTCATCTCAGTGGTAGATACTGGGACAGCTTCTAGATGGTTCATCCACACAACACAGAGCCATTTCTTCACAAAAACCAGCTCTCCAATTGCCAGAGCATCCCCCAAGCAGTATAGGTGTGGAGGACTCCACGTCTTTGCTAGCAGAAGAACTTAGTTAAATGTGGATGCCTAAAGCATTCCAGAGATGCGAGGCAAAGTGTGAAAAAGCTCCAAAATTTCATCTGATTATTTTTTTAACAACAACAAAAAAGTTATAGGATTTAATTAGATCACAAATCCTTGTAAATGTTTTTATGAGAATAAATCAGGGATTTATTCTCATAAAATGAAAAGTGAAGTAACTGACCATCTTATACTAGTTTAGGACCCTGGAAAATTATGCCCTGTACTTTTTACACAAGCAAAAGGAATTGCTTGAAATATTTCTCTTGTTTTCTTAAGCATTTTTTTTAAAGAAACTCATTAACAGCCTATGGGAAATATAAGCATCATAAAGCATATAAAATAGCAAGTTTACCTATGATATTGTAGAAACACATGAGAGAATGCCAACTACCATTATAAAAACAGTCAAGGGTCTGTCTGCATTCTACTGAACTATGTGGTAGAGCACCTTGTCTGGTTTTTGAAGCTTGACAATATGGATGAGATACTGGTGGCCTACAAGCTATTGTATTGATCCTTGACCATCATGGATTATTTATTAATTAATATATTTTATTGAAGAATTTATATCCCACCCTTCATCCAGACTTTGCAGGCCAGGCCACAATAATAATAATAATAAAGGATAACATATAGGGGGTATTTTTAAAACATCCCTGGTTGGGCAGTACTCAGAGAAAGCTAGAAACCAGAAACTTGGGTGAAGATATATGTTTTAACAAGGTGTCAAAAACCATATGATCAGACACATGGCAAACCTTCAGAGGGAAGTCTAGGGGCCACCATAGAAAAGGCTCTCTGAGAAAGGTGGAACTACAAGAATGCCCTCTTCTTGAAATCTTAATACTTGGCTAGGTCCATAGAGGAGGAGGCATTACTTTATATAATCAAAACCCAAATCATTTAGGACCTTGTGTGTTAACACCAACATCTTGAATTGAGGTCAGTAGTGAATAGGCAACCAATGCAGATTTTCAGGACTGATGTGATGTGTGCCCAGCCAGAGATTTTTTATTAACAACTGAGTTGCTTCATTTTGCATTTATTCCAGCTTTCAGATTATTTTCAAGGGTAGCTCCCCATAAAGTGCATTACAGTATATAATTGGAAGCTACCAGAGTGTGGATCACTGTGACCAAATTACTCCCATCCAATAAAGGTCTAAGCTGATGAACCAGTCAGAGATGGAGGTAGGTACTCCTGGCACTTCACAGGTCTCAAATGGCTGTGATGAAACCAGGAGCATCCTCCTGGATTCTTATGCCTAGCCAGGGGCAGGTTGACTGGATGGATCCAGGGAATAGTGAATGCATCTTTGAAATTCACATTTTGCACGCAACGCTCCATTATTTTTTTTCCCCCAGTCTAAATACAATTGGAAAAGAGGCAAATTCCACAATGGAACTTGGAACAACTTATAGTTTCAAAATAAAATACAGTTAATTTGATATATTTCTTAAAGTGACATGTTCTTTAACTTGACATATTTCTTATTATGACATATTTTTAATTGGTACGGATCACCTCATTAAATTTTAATTAAATATATCACATCAGTTTTTAACAAAAGAATACAAAGGCACATGAATTTTGATGGTGTTTTGAAGAGGAGTCACTCATTTAATTAAGCATTTCAATTGTATTAAAGCTCTGATACTCTCTCCTCCTCCCCCCTTTCCCTTTTTAGCTTACTTATGGGTGATAATACATGATGGTTATGTGTTTTCCCTTTATTGTAACTTCTTTTGTTATACATGTAGTATTACAGTAATTCTCAAAATCTACTTTATTAAATCCTAAAAGTATTTTTTTTAATTGCTTGGTACTTATCTAAAGCATTTTCCAGAATCTTAGAAAGTGGATTTTGAGTGTGTGACAAGTTTTCTTGTCTGTGTTCTAAGTTTCCTTGGGTTAGGATCTAACTTTGTGGGACAGATTTGCAGACGACTAGCTTTTCCCTTATTATTTAGACAAACTGTATTATGTGTGGCATCTGATTTGTTCTCAGATGGAAACAATTTGCAAGTTAGGCCCACTGGTCACTAGAACCTGCAATTTTGAACACAAGGGGAAACAAACTCTTTTTCAGTCATTATCCCTAACCTTCTTGTCTCATGTGAAGAAAGCAGGCTTTATTCTGACAACAGTAGTCCTGTCACCTCTGGCAAAAGAGGGTGATTTATTAGCTCCTATAAAGTCCTCCTTAGACCCAGAGACTTAGCACACTATTGTCCAGTTACTAATATTTTCCTTTTGGGAAAGAGTGGTGGCTACATAAATACGAGTTATTTGAGGAAAATGAAACTATTTCAGTCTGGGTTTGGAGCTGGGTCATCCTTATCAATTATCTTTTTCAGACGTCAAAGTAAAGGAGATATATCTCTATCACTTCTGTTTGATCTTTTGGTCACAGTATCACCCTTATGGTCTCCTTGAGATGAGAGTGTGCGGCACTTTGTCACACTTAAATTGCCATGGAAACACTTAAAATCAGGGACAGTGGTTGGCATTCACATGCTGGCCTGTTCTAAACTTCACCCAGATCTATCTGAGACTGGCTAAAGTGCACACAGTCCTGTCTGGGACAGCTCATATTGCCATAACGATGTGACAGGTCCATACATGCTGGGCCATTGTTGCAGTGATTGCTGATGCAGCACTTGACTGATCAGCCTCAGCCACAAAATTCTACCCCCATGTAGTATGACAGTGCAAATGCTGTATCTGGGGCTGTACTGAAAGTGCCATCGGCATTTTCAGTTAAGCAGTGGAACACTTTGTACTGCTCCACAGCTAGTGGAAGTCAGGGCAGCTCTCAAACATTTTGGGATCAAGGAAGCACTATGGGATGCATGTGCTCTGTCCCAGAGCATGCTAGGCTGTCTGGATTGGCCAAATGTGAACACACCCACAGGAATTTTACTCCTATCTACCATGTTCCATTCATTTGACTTCACTCTAAAAGAACAGTGTTTGGTGTTTTTGTTTGTTTGTTTGTCTCAGTATTGTAGCAACTAGCTGGGACACAGCACAAGACACAATCCTATATCCAACAGTACTCAACTTCTGGAGGAAGCCACTAGGGCAGAATCTAAGCAAGGATGGGGTAGAATGCTTTAAGAGTCTGGCTCCCATTCCATTAAGAATAGCATCTGCCCAGCCTGTCGGAATCAAAGTCAGGGACATCCCCATTTTGATTATGATACACGAGGAGGGTGTTTCTCCCGTCTGCCCTCACAGTCACAGTCAGGATATTTCCAGCTTTGATCAGGAGAGGGAGAAGTGCTGGGGGAAGCGTTTTCTCAGTTGTCAGAATTAATAGAAGTAGATTCCTGGTTTGGTACTCATGGTAGATAATTTTTGAACACAATTTTGGAAAAAAGGCAACAAAAAAAGCTCTGTCTTACTGCACCCTAGGAAACCTATAAAAGGACACAACATCCATGTGGACACCACATTCTTTCTGCCCAGACACAGTGCTTTCATGACACATTGGAAGTGCCATAAAGGCACCACTGTAGATGGTACCTGAGAATATTGGAGGTGTTATTAATATGCCAGTGATGCTCTCTTCATGTATGAAAAAAGAGATTCTATGAACATCCTGAATGGATGTTTCAAAGCAGTGATGAGTTTCATGAAGGTCAGCAAACCTAAGCTCAGAACTGACCAGACACAGATTTTATAGGCAGTCCTCCACATTTTCAAGAACTGGATCATTTCCGCCTTCTTGATGTGCTTCTAGTTCTGCATTAAAAATGTGTCATTATTGTCATTGGTAGCACAAGTGACTTCAAGTGGCTATGAGCAGTTTTTACCAGCTACTCAGTCCCTGGATAGAGATAGCCTGACCAGTTCTCAATATGCTGGTAATTTCATAGGGATTTCCGCACTGCAACGCGTTCCAAACGGAACGCGTGCAGGCGAGCAGCTTAAGACACTTCCGGGCGCTTTCACCTTTCACACACAGACGCGACGGAACGCATTCCGGCGCGCCTGTGAGCGAAAGGTGAAAGCGCCGGGAGCTGTCTTGGCCGGCAAAGGCCGGCCAGGGGCGGGAATTCGGCCGCAGCGCTGCCCGCCCATTGGGTGAGAGCACCCAAGGGGCGAGCAGCACTGTCAAGCCACCCGCCCCGTGCTTCGTGCCAGCTCTACGGGCTGGCACGAAGATGCCCGGGCACCCGGGCACCCATCATGGGGCCCGGGGCAAGGCCCCTATGGGGCCGGACCCCTTTGAAGATCAGAGCCCCTGGCTCTGATCTCCAAGGGCTCGCCCCGCGCCCCCATCGCGGCCATCTACGGGCTGCAGTTCATCTATGTGAACTGCTTGTCCAATAGGGGGACTAGGTGGGCTGCGTCTTGCGCGCTCCCACAATGCCACTCTCAGTTCGACGCTGGACGGCGACGAGGTAAGTTATTCCTCTCGCGCGCGTCCTCCCAGGGCCCTGGGGGAGGGGGGGAAACATCTTCGCTCTCTGGGTGCCCCGCTGTGGGCACCTAGAGAGCGTAGATGGGCCCGATCCGGGCCGGAGGGTGGTTGGGGGTGGGGGTTTTGGGGACTGGGGGGGGGTGGGACTCATCTGCGGGCTGCAGGCGCCTAGATCCAGGCACCTGCAGCCCGTAGATGGCCGCGATGGGGGCGGGGGGGGACCCTTGGGGGACCGGAGCGATGCGCTCCGGCCGCCCAAGGCGTTCCTCGCCCCCAGCGAGCCCAACATCGACCTCCTGCCACCCCAGAAAGGGGCGACAGGACGCCGATGCTGGTGGCTCCTTCCCGGGTCCGGCAGCGCCATTGGGGCTGCCGGACCCGGGAAGGAGCCACGTCCCGGCGGCCGTCGGAGGCGACAGACGGGACGCACCGAATCGGGGTTCCCCTGTGCCATCTGCCAGGGTCACTGACCCTGGCAGACGGGAAAGGGGAACCCCAATTCGGTGGGTCCCGTCTACCGGCTTCGCCGCGCCGGCGCAATCGCCGGCCCGGCAAGTCGGCCCCTGGGGGCGTGCCGACGGCTGTCAGGGAGAGAAGCGTGCGAACGCTTCTCTCCCGGAACGCGCCGGGGCGGCTCGTCCGCGTTCGAACGGATGCAGAGCACTTTAAAGTGCTCTGCATCCGGAACGCGTGGAGGACAGCTCCGGACACGAGGCGTCGCAAGCCCCGCTCGGGCAATGCGTATGCCTCGTCCGAAGCTGTCCTCCACGCGTTCCGGAAAGGCCAATGCGAAAAGGCCTCATGTCTAGATTATAGTAGTACACACCATGTGGACTTCATTTGCTCCCACTCCAGAAGCTGCAGCTTGCACAGAGTACAGTGATTAGCTTGCTGAGTAGTACCTCTGTTTGAATATATGTCACTCATATGCTTAGACAGCTACTTAGACAGTTAGTTACAAGCCATAATCAAAATCCTGTTTTGACAGAGTTTCAGTTACCTAGAGAGGTGGGTTCTGAAAGATTCTCTTCCATCTCCATTTCCAAGTGATAAGGAATTTACAGTGGTAGATAGAAGCATCTGAAAATAGCTCTGTGAAAAGATGGCATCTCTAGCAATAATTTCATTAAGTACTGGCTTTAGAACCAGTTATGGAGGCCTCTAAAAGCTTCATCAGGCAGATCCTCACCTACCTTAGAATGGTATAGAGTAATGGCATAGCCTGCTTCGGAGCTCTCTGTTCCACACTCTGGAACAGAAGAGAGGCCTGTTCCTTGCTAGCATGCTTTCATAACTTATAATTTAAATAATTTAGAACTTTGCACATTATCATCTTTCAGTTTCCAGTTTTTGCATGTCCTTAACTGGTTTTATTGTTATACAAAATAAATTAAATAAATAAAGCCCCAACCAACAACAAGCAAGGATTTAATGCAGGCAAATAATTCTCCAAATTGTCATCTATTCTGAACAATTATCATGGTGCTAGCACTGACTTCTTGTGAAAACACTGTTGTTATAGCTGAAGAACAGCCATGGCAAATGCTTCAAAGATAAGCCTTTGATTCAAATGACAGAATGAAATTCACTAAGGACACACTTAATATTAAGAATGGTTACACTGACCCATATTGCTTGACATTCAGGTAACATATTTCTCATTTTGATGAAGCTCTTCAATTTCAAATGTACATGAAATTAACTTTCATGCATAATATGTATGTTATAATTTGACACTTTACTCTTATATATGATGTTATTTGCATACATTCCCTGGTTTGCCCTCTTTTGCAACTGCATTTATCAGCAACCTACATGCATTACTAGGTACTTGAAAATGGCTGTGAACAATTAAGTTTCAGTCAGAGCAACAGTGAAAGATGCAGCCTTAGCAGCTTCACTAAGCCATTTGGTAGCAACTTTGATGAGGCAGAAAGGAGTTCAAGAGTGAGAAATGTAGAATGTAGATGTTGGATGGTATACTGTTGTTATTATTATTTTAAAAAGTTGATCTTGAGTGGCATCAAAGTAGATGGTACCAGTGGAAATTAACACACGGAAACAGGATCAAACTTCGGTAATATTGCTTTTATTTCTTGATCATATATATTTTTATGTTGTTTTTAGTGCCTCTCATTCTAAATTTTTTTTTCTGTTTTTATGTATTATCTTTTGAGTCTGTAGACTAGTCTTCATTTATTTTATTTGTGCATGCACTGTGATGTTAAATATTTTTATGTACGTTTTATACATTTTGATTCTGGTCTGTGACCGTACAAATAAAATTCATTCATTAAAAAAAAAAGTTGATCTTGAGTGCCATCAAAGCACATGGTACCAATGGAAATATTTAAAGTAACACAGAGAAACTGGATCAAACTTTGGCAGTATTGCTTTTACTTCTTATTTAACATGTATTGAATCAAGGGGCCTTTTTGCACCTTCACTTGCCAGGGACAGATAAATCCACTGTCTGCACTTTGGGATGCCTGCTCTATCCCAAACCTCACCAGTGCTTCCCCAAGTCTTGGCAAGGTGTGAATTGTAGTGATCACCTCTATCCTAGAGGCAATCACATCACTGCGGCACTGGCACCAATGGACATGTGCAGCACTGTTGTCGTGGTGACTGAGTGGCACAGTGCACAGCAAATCCTCTCCAGGCTCCATTTGCCTGAAAGAAGTGTGAACAGAGCTGTGCCAGGCTGTCTCAGCCCCACAGCTAGGATTGGTGTGGAGCAATAAGAACTGTTCTACTACACCTATATGTGTTTGGCATCCCTAGAGTCCCCCAGGCTCCAGTACTAACAAAAACAAAACCCTCTTGCATGAATTTGATGGGGAAAATGTATAAATATTTCATACGTATTACTCTATAATTCCCAAATGTTATAAATCAGTACCTAGAATCCTATACAGATTCAATTTAGTATAAGAATATTCTATACTGGTTTGGAGGCTTTAGAAAGATAATTGAAGCTTTCACAGAAAAATATTGGATTTAAAAAATGCCCACCCATTTCTTAGATGAGTCTTCTGAAAAGCTTCAGTTGCTACTTGCTTATTTATGGGCATAAATTTTAAGAGACAAAAGCAATCAAAACTCATTATTTCTGCAAAGAAAGGCTGGCCACACAGAAGACCTTCACAAACAGAAGGCAGGTACATGACATTCCACTCTCTATAGAGCAAATAATTCACAATTCCCCTGACAAATATGTCACAGTAGGAGAGCTTCTATCATCTTCTACTTTAGTTTATTAGGTTTTACTTAAATGTCCTTGATCCTTTCACCACAACTCTATAGTCAACAGAAAGGATGCAGCTCTCAGCTGGTTTCTTTTCATTTTTACCACAATGTTGTGATAATTCTCATTTAACAGTAAGGCCTGAAAATCAAATGAGTTATCTCTTTAAAGCCTGAAGTACACTAAAGTTTATCTTTCCCATTAAATACCAGGTCCTTTCCGCACAGGCTCTAAAAACGCATTTAGAGCCAGATGTGGGAAGGATTAGGACGTGGCATCCGCACAGGGACCAGAATTAGGGTCCCTTTGAGGATGCCATGTTCACAAGTCGACACGCAAAACCGGTCGCTTAAACCAGTTTTGCTGCCGAAATCCGACCCAGATGTAAGACCTGAAAAATCAGGTCTTACATCTGGCTTTCCCCCTTAAACTGGTCCGGAAGCGAATGCCTCTCTGACAGGTGGGCGAGTCCGGTGGCCGGCTTCCCTGGCTTCCCCCTGGCAAGAGAAGGGGCGATCAGCCCTTCTCTGGCCAGGGGAAGCCGAGTCCTACCCCTACCCCCACCCCACTGAGTGTTCTGCCTTCCTGCCCACCGCCTTACCTGGTCGCAACCGACCCAATTCTGGGACCAGCAGGGCTGGCGTTGATTGTGCATGCTGTGACAACTGGGCATGCGCTGGCAGGGCCGGTTTGGGATTGATGCTTGTGCATCTGCACAGCACCCACCCCAATCTGTTTCCCCATCTGGCCCTGCTGCCGCCGCCCCACACATGTGCAGACGTGTGGGGGCTCCGAGAATCTGACCCTATTTGGGTCAGATTCTTTTTTAAAATGTTCTGCCGGGAAATGGCTCTTATAGATCCGTTTTCCAGTGGCAAATGTGGAAAGGCCCCTAGTCTCCTGCCACAATTCTGCACAACATATAGCCCAAAGAGGAAAAAGGCATCAAAGTGGATATTGTATTCCTTTCTCTCTTTTTTGTACTAGTTGCCTTCACCACAAAAGTGTAAAAAAAAAAACTACCCTACTTAAGTATGGTTATTGGTGTCTCTTCTGAGAGCTGTTTCTCTCAGAAGAAACTAGCCTGCAACTTTTGCTGTTCTTGTTCAGGGGAAGCAAATGGCATGTCACTTTTCCAGTGCAACAAAACTATGTAAAACAATGTTCAGTTGGCGTAAATAAACTTTCAACTGCTCCTTTTCTTTGGTTTAACATGAAGATAAAGAAAGGTTTATTTTCAGTATAGCATGAGAATTCTGAAGGAGGTTAAAACAAAATCCATGTTGTGGTAAGTAAAAAAAAAGGCTTATTGCAATATGACTAAGGCTTATTGCAAAATAAATAAGGTGGGACAGATAGACACAGAACTTATGAGATCTGGCACACGACTATACACAAGAAAACTTCATTCTGAAATATAGCCCTTTTTTTCTCTTACATAGTTTTCTACAGTGCAGTTTTGCTTATTGACTTCCCTCGCCATGAAAAACCACTCTATAGATGTCATTGCTGGCTAAGCAAGTCTAGCAATTTAGAGAAGTAAGAATTCCATACTGTCTTCTTGTACAATCTTGTACTTTCTAGCAAAGAGGAAATATTTCATTCAGAGCAGACCGCCAGTTACGCTTTTGAAGGCCTCCCCTTTCCATTGTGGGTTGTATTTATGTTGTTCTTGAAGCTTATTCGCAAGCCTGACATTTCTTTCAAATTTTCCAAATTGTCCCCATTGTACATGCCTAGTTGGAATCTTAGGCCACTTACATACCGTGTACGAAGCCCACCAGGTCTCACTTCTAAGTAGCAGGAATTCTGAAGTTTCCAGCTGGTGATATTTAAGCCAATCAAACAGAAACAGCACATTTCTGAGAACCTGCTGAAATAGCACTGGGCCCTGTGTGCTCCTTAGGCAAGTCCAGACAACTGCACAGTATACAACTACACTGATATATTTTGGGAAATAACCACTTTAAAGTGGTCTCCTATCAGATCACTCCCAGCATGATTTTAATGCTAGAAAACAGGCCAAGGAATGCCTGCGTCTGACAAGTGGACATGGGATTCCTTGGTAGCAAGAAGTGCGGCCCCAGAGGACTGTGCAGAAGTTGCTTTGAATTGTTGTGATAGAAATAGTAAAGTGAACAGACTTGGTGAAGTAGCAGAAAGTTATACATTTTGCAAGGATGGGTACCTTAAGCAAAAGGTGCATCTCCATAGTCACACCACATCATTTTTATTCTTCTCCTCAACGCAAACTCCTTCTCATTTCTCTCATTGGCTGAGATACTTTGAGCTGAAGTCTTGTCACTCCTCCTTAATATCCTCAACTCCTCAAATATCAACTCCTTAATACCATTAACGAGCAAACATTTGATCCATCCATCCATATATTCATCCATTCATTTATCCCACCCTATACTTGGAGGTCTTCGGGAAGGTAAGAACATCTAAAATCAAACTTTATTAAAACAGTAACAGCATCTGCCAACAGGAAGAGAAAAGTGTATCCCCATTTAACCAAAGACCAGGGCAAAAAGGTGCGTGTTGACTGCCTTCCTAAACGTGTACAATGAAGGTGACAGACACGCCTCAAGGGGGAGACTATTCCATAGCCTAGGGGTCATCATTGAGGTGTCCCTCTCCCAGATGCCCACCCCTTTTGCTGCTTACAGTGGTGGGACAACCAGGAGGGCCTCCCCTCCAGATCTTAAGGCAGGGGCAGTTTGATAGGGGAGTAGACGTTCTTTCAGATATTTGGATCCCAAGTCATTTAGGGCCTTCTAAGTTAAAGTTAACACCTTAGGCCTTTTCGCACATGCGGTTCCGGAATGCGTGGAAGACAGCTCCGGGCACGGCATTCGCATTGCCGCGGCCGGCTTTGCGTCCCGGCATGTCCGGAGCTGTCTTCCGCGTGTTCCAGATGCAGAGCACTTTAAAGTGCTCTGCATCCGTTCCGGCGCATACGAGGCGTCCCGGTGCGTTCGGGGAGAGAAGCGTTCGCGCACGCTTTTCACCCTGACAGCCATGGGCACGCCTCCCCCGTCAGCATGTGCCGAAAATTGGCCCAGCAGCTGATGGCGGTCGGGCTGATCTCCTTCGTTGCCGGGCTGCGGGAGTGATTGCGCAGCAGTGGCGAGGCTGGTTGGCAGCGAGGGGGCCCACGATTCGAATTGTAGGACCCCTTGCCATCTCCAGCCTCGCCGCCGCTGCGGGATCACCCCTGCAGCCCGGCAACGAAGGAGATCGCACTCCGCGGGGGGTGAGCTAGGCCCTTCCCTTCCCCGGCGGCCCCATTGCGGCTGCTGGAGTCGGGGACCTGGGAGCATCAGCCTCCTGCCGCCCCTTTCCGGGGCGGCAGGAGGCCAATGCCTGGTTGGCTGGGGTCGAGGAACCCCTTGGGCGACCAGAGCACATCACTCTGGTCACCCAAGGGTCCCCTCGCGACGGGGCGGAGAAGGCTTTGCTGCGTGGAGAAGGCTTTGCTGTGATTCCAAAGTGGAACCACAGCAAAGCCTTCTCCAGGGCAGATCGCGGGGGGAGAGGGGCCTGGGGCAGGACGGAGGGCGCCCCCTTCCCCTCCCAGCCCCCGATCTCGCAGAGAAAAGGAGTCCCTTTGCTCCCGGTTCCACTTTGGAACCGCAGCAAAGCCTTCTCCAGGGCAGATCACAGGGGAGGGGAGGGAGAGGGAGGGGTCCAGCCCCAGCCCCAGCGCCACTCCCCACCCGATCATCCCGACCCCCACCCTCACCCCACCCCCTGGGCTTCCCCACCATGGGCGCACGCAGGGGACCTACCTTCCCCGGCTTCCAATGGGAGAGGGAAGGTGGGCGCGCAGTCCACGTGCGCGTGCAGCGGCTCCCTAGTGGACAAGCAGTTCACGTGAACTGCTTGTCCAATAGGGGGCCTCGGCGCACCACGTGGTGTGCGCTCCTGGCATCCTTGCCTCATTCTGAGGCCGAACACCGAGAAGGTAGGACCTGCACGCGCGTGCGTCCCATCCCCGGGCCCTGAAACTGGGGGGGGTCATCTGGGAGCTGGAGGCGCCTGCAGCCCGTAGATGGGCGAGACCGGGTTCGGGGGGTGGGTGGGGTGGGGGCTTTGGGGAGTGGGGGTGGGGGACTCATCTGCGGGGTGGAGGCGGCTAGATCCAGCTGCCTGCGCCCCGCAGATGGGCAGGAACAGGGTCGGGGCGAAGCCTTCGGAAACCGGAGCCAGGAGCTCCGATCTCCGAAGGGGTCCTGACCCATAGGGACCTTGCCCCGGGCCCCGCGATGGGGGCCCGGGGGCCCAGGCATCTTTATGCCAGCTTCACGGGGCCCGATCCGGCCCTGTACAGCCGGCAAGACGCAGAGCAGCCGCTTGACAGCGCTGCCCGCCCCTTGGGTGCTCTCACCCAATGGCAGGCAGCGTTGACAGCCGTATCCCCGCCCCTGGCCGGCCTTTGCCAGCTAAAACACTTCCCGAACACTTTTACCATTCACAGACAGGCGCGCCAGAACGCGTTTACACGCGTTCCGGCGCTCCTGTGTGTGAATGCTCAAAGCGTCCGGAAGTGTCTTAAGCTTCCCGCTCTACTCGCATTCCAAATGGAATGCGTGTAGTGCAAAAATGCCTCTTGAATTGGGCTCAGTAGCAGAGCCAGTTTGGTCTAGTGGTTAGGGAGTTGGACTCTTATCTGGGAATACCGGGTTCGATTCTGCCCCCCGCCATGAAGCCAGCTGGGTGATCTTGGGCTAGTCACAGCTCTCATCTGAGCTCTCACAGCCCCACCTACCTCACAGGGTGTTCTGTTCTGAGGAGAAGAATAGAAGCTTTGTCAGCTGCTTTGAGTCCCCTTAAATGGGTGAGAAAAGTGGGATAGAAAAGCCAACTCTTCTTCTTCTTCTTCTTCTTCTTCTTTAAGACTCTCTTTTATGAGAGAATCTAACAGCCCATGAGCAAACCTATAAAATATAATTATTTAAGCCTTTTTCTTTACACATTATCCTTCAGAGCATGGTCTTGCATTTTCCTTTAGTTTATTCCATTTACTTTGTAGAAACAACATATTACTTTTCTCACAACTGTTATAGATATACGGAGTCAAAAACTACTAGACATGTATATAAGCATACAGCAAAGTTCTGTTTTATTTTGCTTTAAAGACTGTATTCTTAATTATTGCAAAGCATAATGTGGTGGAAGTAAAATGGGGACCTTGTTGTCACTGTCTTACAAAAGGCCAGGAATTCTGCAGCAAAACCAAACATATAATTATCATTGACAGTCTTTTCTATAAAAGGTTAAAAATCTTTCTCTTCTAGCCCTGAAATTGCCAGAAAATTTACTATGAAAATGTAGTGTGATTTAATGTCAATAAACAAAGCTATGAATATCACAAAGTATGTGCACTGAGAGATAAGCCTATGCTTCCAGGTCATCAATTGCAGCTGCATGTGGCTTATTATTTGTCAGTATAATGGCATTGTGAAGGAAGCAAGAAAAAGAAAGGCAAGATACAGTTGTTCTGTTTAAATGAATAAAGGGACTCTAACTTTAATACACATTGCAGGGACATATTATTCCTGCATCTGTGCAATATCAAAGCCCTGTACTTGCTGCAGATTAAGACAACCTCTTGGGACAGGTTGTATCTATCTGGTCTGCTCCTATGTCATTCCAACATCTAGTTAGCATAATGTGTTGAGTAGAGTCTCAGGGCCTTTTTATGCACCAACCTCAAATCTTCTACAAGCTGGGCTCCAAGAGCCCCATAGAAATCCATTTCAATGGCACTCTTTGGTGCACCACCTAAAAGGATGAATACAAGCAAGTGTGGTAAGACCTTTGTGGCACACCTCCAGCCAAGGTGGATCTCTTTCCCCTCTCTGGGTGTGGCAATCATTTGAAATAAATCAAATGCCCATTTATTATAATCCTTGGTGCTGGCCAAGCCTTTCTACAGCCCTGCACCAAAGAGTGCACAACTTCTCCTGCCTTAAAGATACAAGTAGAGAGTGTCTCTAATGCCACACACGGCACCTTCTATCTCTCACTTTCTCTCTGTCTTTCCCTATTCTTCCAGCTACAGGCTCCCTTTGCCCTGGTGAACCTCAAAGCTTAATACTGCAGGCAAATGTTCTTCTTGAAATTATGAAGAAGCATCTTTATTGTTTTCACAACAGTTGCTTTAGTTAGAATAAATAAATAAATAAATAAATAAATAAATAAATAAATAAATAAATAAGAACAAAGCTTGTATGAACAATCAAATTCAAATAAGTGAATTTGTTTCAGACCACACACAGCTTTATCAACCTAACCATCTAGGCTGCTTAAGAATTCTTCCCTTGGCTCATCCTAGCCTAAGAATTCTGGAACTGTGAGAGTAATCTTTCCTCAGGTACAGAATGGTTCCACTCAGACCTCCCTCCTTGGGAAAACCCAAGCACAGAAAAGCTTTTCTTCTTTGGAAGTGCTTTTTATACCTCCTGCCTGGCATGAGCCAATGCCTGATTGGCTATACTTCTGGGCATTTCTTCTCCCCTTTTACTATGCTAATCAGGAAGTTCCAGCCCACTGTTTACCTGTTCCTAATACTTTCTTTGTAAAAGCCCTTAATCAATAAATACATTTGAATACAACACAAATAATTTACAATAAATATGTTTAAAACTAGACATGGGCATCACAACCTTCAAAACGCACAAGCTGCACACACCCTGATGTGGTGCATTTGCACATCACAGAATCACTCCTATCCTGGAGGAGCTCTGAGCATGCAACCTTCACATTACTTCTTTGCAGTCTTGTATCACTGTACAAATGAGCCAGTGCACAGGCAGTCCTGGTTGGAAATGTTCACACATCAATAGATGCAAGGGAAATTATTGTTAGTTTTGGGACAGGCCTGGTTTTTGCAGTGCCCCACAAAGTTAAGTGTGAAAAGCCCCTCAAACTGCAACCTAGGAATTCCTGAGGTAAAATCTCCACTTGTACATGTGAGTTAACTTGGTCACTTTGGGTCAGTCACTGCCTTTATCTTTATCTACCGCACAGGGTGGTTATAGGAATAATATGGAGGAAAGGAGAATCATGAGTACCATTTAATCCTTTGGAAGAAAGGAAGAATATGAATCCCTAACATAAATAAGCAAATCTTTTCTAGCCTTGAAAAGTCATGTGTATAGTATTTAGAAATACAATACAAGCTCTATTTCCTGGATAAGATCTGCACTGTCATGGGATTTATTTTATTACATTACATTTTGACCTCTCCACTGAAAAGGGATGGGAAGAAAGTAAATCCAAATGATCAACAGGCTCAAAGCAACTTTTTATTTCCCCCGTGGATAAGATTTTGCAGGACATCTCTTTGCTGCACCACTAAATCTGTGGTGATGCTCCACAGTTTTGGAAAGGGTGTGCATGTTGAGAAGCAAGAGACCATGAGTCTCATTTTCACCTCGGCTGACTGAACAAATCCATATTGGCACCACAGAAGGCAATCAAGTGTAATTTGTTCAGTTTTACTGTTAAGTCATGAAGAGCATGTGTCTTCAGATTATGCTGGGCAGAGAACCTAGCTAGGTTGGATTTTTTAAAACAAACAAACCCAACCTTCATATATTATAGTAATAAATTAATTGTTACAAGAAAGAAAGAAAGAAAGAAAGAAAGAAAGAAAGAAAGAAAGAAAGAAAGAAAGAAAGAAAGAAAGAAAGAAAGAAAAAAAAAAAAGAGGTCTCCAGGTGATCTTGAGTGGTTCTGTACTCTTGAGTCACACTTTTCTGAGAAAAGGTTCTAAAAGTTCCAGGGCTTGTTCACACTTAATGCAATGTAATGGCATACTGGAGGGAATTCCTAGATGTTCTGGAATGTTCTAGGGTGCTGTCAGCGGTGTGGCATGCAGACTGGCCTCGCCTGGAGCATCTGGAACTACTGAGGGAAGGGAAGTGCAGACAGACCCATAGATGCAGCATCAATTTCCTAATTATAGCTACAAGAATGGCAAAGAGTGAAGATGATTACAAAAAGTGTGAATATCATATGTTCATTAGAAGATGGCTAATGGGCTGGTGGAAAAAAAACCCATACCTTAAAGGAAAAGGGGGCTATATGAAACACTTCAAGTTGTTACAATTGTTTGTGGAATGTTAACTGTAGTTTTACTTAGTGTTATAAGCAGGTGCTGTAACCTCCTATGTTAGGAATTGTTTCATACAGAAGTATCAATATGAGAAAATGCTGCAATTGCTTAGCATTTAATACTCTAGTATTATTTTATATTTCTCTAAATTCAGTGCCGTTCCTATGGAAACACAGTTACCTTGAATTGGATAATATTGCAAGTGGGATACAACTGTACTTTCAACTTAGCATCAATGTACAATTACAATAAAGTGAACATATGAAAGCAACTAGATACAGAACACTTATTGCAGTTTGTAATTAGAAATCTAAACGCATAGGTTTGAAAACTTATTATGTCATTTCTATATGCTGCAGAGCATGTATGAGGTTACTATTGCTACATAAACGTTGAAATAGCAGCAAACATGGGGACTTTTCATGCTTGGGTTGGTAGTGGATTGTGTACTAAGCCCGGTACACACCAGATACCGGAGGAACATTTGCATTGGCTGGGGAGGGAAGCATACACAAAGCATCACTTACTGGCCAGAATGCTTATGGTCCTCCTGTACCCTGCATGTACCAGCCCACACTGCCACCACAGAAACTGGAATTCCCACCCCCTGGCTGCTGCAATAGGCCCCTGCTGCCCATGTTACACATTCAGTGGCATGCTGGCTTCTGGCAGGCAGCTGATCGATGTATCCAGGGGAGGGGAGGGATTGAACTAACCAAACAGGGTGCCTTCCCACCCCTGGATCATGCCACTGTGCCACCATCTCACTGCAGCTTTGCAGTGAGTGGGGGGATGGTGACTGGATGGTCCCCTCCCCTCCCTCCTCTCGTTTCCTCCCTCCTCTCGGGAATCAGATCTCTGAGAGGAGGAAAGAAACCCGGAGAGGAAGGAGGAAATGTCCTGCAGATCAGAGAGAGGAGGGGATAGCAGGGGGGCATCCAGGCACCCATACACACACACAGGTAATGCCATGGTGAGTTCCATGGGTGGGAAGGCACCCCGCATGGTAGGTTCAATCTCTCCCCTTCCCCAGATGGATTGATTGGCCATCTGTCAGCAGCCAACATGTCACTGAACATGTGATGTGGGTGGCGGCAACCAATTGCACCAGCCAGGAGGCGGGACTCCCACAGCAGTCCCAGAAGAATAGTGAATGCTCTCCTCGTCGGATGCTTGTGGTAAGCCTAGGGGATGGGCTGGGACAGGTGTGGAACACAATTTTGTGCTCTATACCTTCAGCCACAATTTGGACAGCTCTGGTACTGGCAGGGACTCTTCTAGGCTGAAGCAGTCTCATTAAAGTGCATATGCTCTGTCCCAGAGTTGCTCTAATTGCAAAATGGAGCCCCAAGTGCAAAAAGGCCCCTCAGTTCTTTGCTAGGAGCTAATTAAAGTATTTGTTGACCTATAACATTTGTCAAAGCTTAGACAAGATGGATTTTTTTCTCATGCTTCTTTTCATGTTTGTTTGTTTATGTGGATTTTCTAAAAACTTCAGCCAACCACAATTGACTGCCATCCAAAAATTAAGACAACAGTCCTTTGGGCATAAGAGCCCATCTGTTTTACCTAAATTATGAGAAACAAGACAGTTTGTGTATATTCATAACCACATAGAGCCTAACTTCTGTGGATTTGCAAGGATAGTAGAAGGTAGTCCATTTTGAATGTCCAGTCAATTATAATTTTGATGGTACAGATAGGAAAGATAAGTAACAACTATAAACATTTTTATCATTCTTTGGGGGTTTTTCCCCCAGTAGGACACATATGCACAAACCTGGTTGTTTCAGAAGTTTCTGATTCATTTTAGCTGTATGATGATTTCCAACCTTGACTTACTCAACTCAGACAAAGTAGGAATTAATTGTGGAAGGATATCCTATTGTTTTTGCTTTGAATCCTCATGTGATTAATCTTAATCTTTCTTAATCAATCCATTTGACTACACTGTATCTCATCAGTCATGAACGTGTATTTGTCTTGACTTTTCACAAAGCAATGATCAAGTTCTCTATTAAACTTTCTTTAAAAATGCATGTGTCTTGGGTACCATTTCAAAATTTTGAGATCTTTACGACAATTTACGTGATTTGCCATATAACAATTGTAAATGAGAACAAATTGGATTCGCTAAATATTCTTCCATTTGATTTTTTAAAGGGAAAATGCCCAGTGTTTTATGGATGGTAGATGGAATGACTCTTTTGAAAGCGATTTTTCATTTGTGCATAATTGCTAATATTGATAATTTGTAATCTTCTTTAAAGGAAAACACAGTAATGAGCTGACATTGACACTAAATTATCTGTCAAGCCTGTGATCCATATCCTACAGGCCATAGACAAGGTCATTGGCATAGCAGTATGGATGAGTCTCTCTTCTTCAATAGGTCAAGCCTCCAGAGTCTGATCTGCATAAAACATAATTCACATTTCAAGACTTGTTCTTTCATGGTAATGTTGTCTTTTGTGGGCTTTTTAACTTAAATCCTTTGTAGCCACCTCCTCCCAGAATCCTCCACTCTAAGTGCTAGACACTTCTAGACTATGTGCAAAGTTAGGATTGGCATATTGTCATTGGAATTATTATCAGAACTATTACTATTATCAGATTTTTATACCAGGTTTTATTAAAAGATATAAAATATATTTTTAAGATATAAGATACACTTTTAAAAATCAAGCCTCTGCTGCAGCTGTAAAGGAAAAAGTTACAAAACAGCCTGGCTCAGGAACCAAGCAATGAGAGGCCAATTTGCACTATGGCCCATACTTTAAAGTTAGTCAACATCTGGGCAGGTGCATCTGCACTTGCAGGTGAGACTTACAGCCTACAAGCATCCCCTGCTTTCCCAGATGTTGCCTAATCATAAATTAGCTGGAAGCTCAAATGGCCCCTGATGTGACTGTGGTTGTGCAAAGCATCAGTGTCACCATAGTGATTGTAATGGTGCATGCACAGTCATGCAGGATGCCAAATCCAAGATGCCAGCGCCCTGCAGAGGATCTTGACCAATCCCAGATAAGTGATTGATTTTACAGGGGCCAGTCTATCATTGGCTAGTGCTCACAAGTGCAAGCACTAGTCAACACTAGTCTAGAATGCACATTGCCTGTCCATGGGACAGGAAAGGAAGCATGAAATTGCCCCTGATCATATCTGCATTTGCAAAAGACTAGACAAGGCTGCAGGAATAATCTCAATTTTGGTGTCTGTCCAAAAATTGAAGAAAAGGAGCTATTTGCAACAGAAACAGCCTTTTAATTACATTAAATATCTGGAGATATCCTTTTAGGAATGCTTGGGTAGGATTAAATAAGTTCCTATTGGGCCTTTTGTCTGACCATGAGTCCAGGACGTGATGTTACCAATATCTCCTTGAGTCACATACACCCTTTGTTTCTTTCCTGCCACGCACCTAGTCCTTCCTTTCTCTATTCACCTGAGTGGGATCTTTTGGTTTGCACCCTTCTTTGTGTGAAACTGCCAGACAGATTTCCCATTGGTTTATTATTCCCTGTCCCTGAGATCGACTTCAGGGACAGAGTTAGTAAGGTATAAAAATAATAAACAGGAATAGCCAGTTATGATCATCTGTTGATTCCCTCTCTACCTTACAATGATCTTCATCATCTACCTCTGCTCCTTGCTTGCTGTGTGCTCACTGCCACCTTGGTCCTACATCCCACTGATACGAATGAAGTCTTCCCAATCTAGTTGCTTCTATATCTTGCTGAGCAGGAAATCACGTGTTGTCTTTTTCTGCTCAAAGAGCTCTTGCTAGCTTGCCGTTCTTGCCTATAAATGTCTTGCTCAATCCAAAGCTCAGCTTTAATGCAAAATTCCTTCTCTGTGGCTTCAGAAAAGAGGTTTTTCTTCACTCCAGTTCTGCCACCTACCAATGCATCAATCTCTAATCCTCTTCATTTTGGCAAGGATGAGGACCTGTTGCTTCTGGCTGGTTGATAGGTTTTTCTTAGGATAAAAGGTTTTTGTACTTACTTTACTGTCCTTTTCACTCTAAACTGTTAAGTCTGCTATAAATTGCCTTTTCATTGATACTTTCCCTGTGTGCTGAGTCAACACCCTTTATTTGGTGAAAGCCTTGTGCCTGCATCATTATTGGGATTCCCTTCCACTTATATTTTGATATATTTGATAGCACCCTGCACAGCACCCTCCTAGAACTGCTGTTTTTCTTTTTCTTTTGTCTGCTGCTTTCTTCATAAAATTATCCTTTTATTGGAAGAAATTGTCTCTGAGTTTTATCTTGCTTACTGCTCACTTGATTTTAATGGAAACACATGCTATCATTCTTAGTTCAGTTTGTAGCTGGACTAGGCTAATTTCCTTTCACAATACATGCAATTAGGCCATTTCTCATAACATCTTCTGCTTGGATCTGTTGTTGTTGTTGTTGTTGTTGTTGATGATGATGATGATGGTGATGCATATATTCTGGTGATACCATTGTGGCATCCAGAACTTTTCTTAATGAAACCTGTGTTTATATTATAACCCATTTATATTGTTATAATGGATGGCATCCTTCATGTAAATGCACAAGACGATACTACTGAGAACTATTTTTCTCCCTATTGTTTTCTTTGTCAGCTCATCTAGAGGCATTTGGCTGTCATTGGAAATGATACAGTATGAAATCAAAGCAACACTTGCACTGACAACATGTGAGATCCTGCTGATTCTTCAGATCTTATGCAGTGTCTGTGAACTACAATGAATGCATCACAATGTGATATTTTATTAATGGAGATGATAAGAAGACTGAGTTATTTGTGCCTTTAGAAACCTGTTGTCGTCTCTGAAGAGTGAAAGATCTTTAAAAAATAGGAATCCTTGAAGATCAGTCTAAGGCAATTATGGGGTGATAATAGAAGTATTTTGCTTCCCCCTCTCCCTTTGTGTACCGATCCCTGTGTGTGCTGATAAAGCGTGATCCATTTCCCAGTGGTCAGCATAAATAGCATCTGTTTGTTAGAAAAGATCAGAAATGCATACATGTCCTCCTGGGATTCCAAGAAGGAAATAAAGTGAAAAGAGTTCAGTATATTTTTCTCAGTATCTGATTGAATTTATCAGTATCTGATATCAATTTATTATGGAACTAGATGTAAGCTAATGGTTTGACTAATCATGGAAGACCAGGCAATTTGAAGGAAGGCAATCCATATGGTCGCCAAGAATCTGCTATAATATGGTATGTTGAGAAATGGGGATTTATTTTCCCCTCATTTCAGATTTTGGTGTAATTTGTCTTCTAAAGGCATTACCTCTGGTGCATCTTTTTGCTCAAACTGAATATTACACACACACACAACTCTTAGGTTAGGTGTGAGGGTGCAGCTGTGAAGTTACATAAATTCAGATCAGTGCCATCTGCGTTTATCCTGCCCAAACCTCCTCACAATCCTGATCAGTGGGCTGGGCAATCTCAGACCCACTGATCCGGGATTAACAGCAAGTGAGTGCAGAAAGGGCCAAGACTGATACCAGACTAAGGTAGGATCTACAGGACGTATGCATGGAGCTTAGGATGTATAATGAGGAGACAGTGTCTGAAATCACACTCCCTCCCCACCATATCCTTTAAATACTATCATGTGAACCAAACCCTTAACCAATTGGTTTAAATTTGAATCTGTTGGAACAAGTGTAATTAAACTTTGACCCATTTGAAAAATAAGACCGCTCTTCTTCTTCTTCTTGCTTTTTTATTTTTTTAAAAAAACTTTTAAAGGAAAAATCAGAAATCAGTTCTATTCGAACTCATGCGTTCAAGTGGTTTTACTGTATCTCTTTGATTCAGTGTGATTCAAATGAACCCCTCGATACCTGGGGATGGTTCAGTATGAAGTTGAGCTGCTCAAACACAGCTTGTATTCAAACTTGTTTGGCACATCTCTAATCTTTACTCCACTCACAACAGATAGTAGAGGATGCAAATAGCAGTCCATGCCTTAAGAATAAGATCCTTTTAATGGTAAGGAAGAGACCCTGCAGTCGTAGCACTTTTTCCTGTGCCCGTCATGCCTCAGAGTCTGGGCCTATGGCAAGTGCCTTAAACAGCCTGTTAAAGCTTTTGCAAGCTGGCTTCTGGAGCATGGAGCGGCACAAACTCAAAAATCAAGAATAAGAAGTGACAGTCTTTATGCCATCAATCACTGGTGTGATTCTGAAGCCCATAATCAAAAGATTTTAGCCTCTGAAAAGCTTCAGTGTTCAAGTATTATAAGCAGGGGGCCAGGCATACACATGGTAAACTGCCTCCACCCAAAGTCACCACATGAAGCAGTTGTCAATGAATTAGGGATGTGCACAAATGGTTTTTTTTGACATTTAATTTGTTATGAATTGAATGTTTAAAAATCTGTATTCATACAAATAGATTCCCTTCAAATGTAGTAGGATTCTATTCAATATGAATGTATCCGTACGTATTCATATGAATATCTGATATGAACGAATGCATATCCAATACGTATTTGATACGTATCTGACATGAATGCATGTGTATCCAACATATATCCAACATGAATGAATATGTATCCGACATGTATCCAACATTGAACGCATAGGTATCCAATACATATCCAACACAAATGCATATGTATCCGACATGTATCTGACACAAATGCATATGTATCTGATACATATCCAACACAAATGCTTATGTATCCAACACGTATTTGACATGAATGCATACATATCTGACACGTATCTGACATGAATGAATACGTACCCGATATGTATGAATGCATATGTATACAATATGTATCCAACATGAACACATTCTTATCGGAAACATGTCCAACATGAATGCATATATATATAATATGTGTCCGACATGAACATGTGCATATCCAATACGTATCCAATATGTATCCTGTAAAATCTCCTCTGAAAGTATCAAATTCAACCTGAATCCACTTTTAATCCACTCTCGATCCATGTCAAAGACAATCTTGATGTACTGCTGATGTGACTGGCACAGCTGCTTTCCCACCTCCCCAATTTAACAAATGTCCAAACTATTTGTACGAATGTCCAGAAACATTTGTATTTGTACAAATGTCAATGTATGAATATCATAACATTCTATTCGTGTACAAATGTCCAAATTCATGCAAATTTGTATTAATAAGGAATGTTACGTATATTCACGCATGTCCCTAAAACCAACAGCTCTTCCTCTAACTAGATTCTGCCAGCAGAAGCATAAGAATCTTTGAATATATTCATCCATAAAATACTTCAATCAAGTTTCAATATGTATGAATTTATGAAATGTAGGGGTTTTTTTGCTAGTGCTCAGATTCTCCAGTTTGCTAGGGCAAATAAAACAACCACAATACCTTTTAAAAATTCCTGTCTTCTCCAGAGGAGGAAAGTTTAGAGGACTGATAGCTTATTAAGTAAAGGACCAGTTGCTCTTTAAACCTGCAATGGCAGCAAAACCACTTTTTTTGTTCAGGAAATGGAGGTGTCATTTGTAGTGGTTTTGCACCTAACTTCACAGAATTCATCTTTTCAAGATACTTTCAATAAAAGCTCTTTGCATAGAGATATTAATGGAATGAATTGTGAAGTTTGTGTCCACTGGGTATCACTTCATCCCAGCCTTTAGCGGAAAAAAACTGTTTGCCTTCCCTTTCTGTACTCTAAACTTAATTTTTATTCAGGTACATAATCACCACTCCATTCATTCACACAGAAAGGTGTCTGTATATACATACCCTGAAAAATAGCAAGATTCAGCAAAAGTCAAGAAAGTGAAGGAGTCTGCAACACTGAAGTCTTTCCCTAGGTTTTTGTGGACACTAGAGCTTTATGTGCATGGACCAGCCATAC
This sequence comes from Aspidoscelis tigris stejnegeri, assembly GCA_023333525.1. Classification (NCBI taxonomy): domain Eukaryota; kingdom Metazoa; phylum Chordata; class Lepidosauria; order Squamata; family Teiidae; genus Aspidoscelis; species Aspidoscelis tigris. The sequence goes on along the minus strand of JALMGA010000006.1, from coordinate 54,336,741 downwards.
ACATGCCAAAGCTTTGTAAGCATGGTGTTAATGATACCTTATGCCATAGAAAGATGGCCTCCAAAGTGATGGCTCTGGGACATCTGGCTCTTCCATCATTATTATCTTATGCAGCTCTTTAATCCCAAATATTAAAGTTTCACCTCTTACATCTAGCTTTGTGGCCCATGAGCAACTATCAGTTGGTATTGTTCTGTTTCAGTGCAATGCTGAATCACAGCTGTGCCACATTCTATGCTGTGAATACACAGTCCAGTTCCTGGAGTGGCAGACCTTGCTTCAGTGTGTACTGCAGATAACAAACCCAAAACAGCATTAAAGTTGATGGTTTGACATTGAATCTCGAACTAGTGAGCAGTTTTAAGAACTGGCCCAACCACTTGTCAGTTTGGGAAACCCTTATCATGTCCCTTTTCCTATATTGCAAGCCGACCCAGATTGTACTCTGGCTTCTCCCTCTTCCTCAATTATGCTGAATTAAACTGTGGGGTGTGTTTTAACATCCCTCTTCCCCAAAATGTCCAAAAGGGTATTTACTTGCTTCCCATGTGCCTTGCTGGGTCATAGTCACCAGCTGAGCAGTCTAGGAAGGATGTAGCAGATGGTGTTCTTCTAGATGGCCTTTTATGTGATTAGTTATTTCAAAGACTTTGCAGGAAGTGAATATATACATAGCCAGTTACTAGGCCTTCTTGGAGGGTCTGTGACAATAAAGTCATAGAGGGTTAGTAGGTTAGTTGGGTCTATTAGGTTGGTGAATTGTGATCAAGGAAGTGATGGAGGCCAGGGTGCAATTATGGAAAGGGAGGCTGGGATGCAATTAGAGGAGGGAAAGGATAAGGCACAATGTGGAAGGAATAAATGAATCTTCTGGTTCTGTTCATTTTTGGACCAACCTCCAGTTCTTTCAAGGAATTCAAACTTCATGTCCACAGTGATTTCAAGCCAGGAAACTGGACTGTTTAGGAGGTTGGAATGAAATAAAGACATATTTCAATATTCAGGTTGTTCAGGATCACATAAACAGATTGGCTTAATCCAATCAAGTATTGAATTTGGGCATCCACATTATTATGCCAGTCTCAAAGCTGCTCTTGCCTAGGGCACAGATACTTTACAGCTTAAGTGTCACCTTCCTGCAGCTGGCTGACAAGATTAGACTATGGTGTAAAGGCAACCTTTTAAATAGAAAAACAAGCAGAGTCAAAGATTTATGATCAATGATCGTGAGTGTGTGTGCTTCATTGTACATACTCCTATTATTATTATTTTTTTATTTTTTATTCTGAATGGGACCGTGACCTAATTACAAGTCCCATTGCAGAAAATGGTTTCTGGCCCTGTCTGCTCCAAATCCCAAAGTATTCATAGGAATGTAAAAGAGGCACAGACTGGCATGTGCATCATCTCACCTGTCAAACATCCATAAACTCTCTCTAAGCTCTATTAGAAGTGTTTAAAAAATAAAATCTGGATGTGAATGAAGCCTAAAAAAACAAGAAAGATATTGGTAAATAATAATATAAAAAATCCAGCATTACTCCAGTCTTAGAATGAAATTATTTTCAGGTTACAGATGCTGTCCAGAAAGAGGTTGGATTTTTGTTTGTTTTTGTTTTTATAATGTGAACTGTGTTCTGTTAATTTCAGCAAAGCTAGGATCTAAGCTATTGCTTCCAATGCTATGAAAGAGTTAAGTAATGGGTGAAAGGGACAGTACAGTTCTTGCATCATCTGTGTGTTCTTTCTTTTTAATCAGAACATAGAATATAGTTTGTTTTCCTGGAGAGGGCAATTATAGTTTCATAACTAATTGATGTAGGCTAATTGCAAATAATTAACATTTGAAGAAGGCTTTTAATTTCTTCCTAAGACTAGTTCAGTATGCCTTTCCCTACACTTTCTGGAAGCATGACTAGAAATACATTATATTAGGAAGGATTTAGTGTGAAATAGGATTAAGTATACTTAGAATATTTATCTGCCATTTTGCTGTTTCTAATCCTATGTAAACCTGTGCAAAACAGGCAGGCTCATAAAAATGTAAAGGGTCAGGTAACAGCACATCATTAAGTCACTTGCCATTTTCTACTAATCAGTTCTAGCAAAAAAGTACAAATACCTTCTGAAAAGCACATTGTGTAACAAAATATAAATGACACTTATTGAGTATGTCACAAAAGAATGAAAAAGGAAGGAGATGGAACAGACCTAATAATGTTAAGTGTATGTGTGTGCGTGTGTGTGTAGTATGGTGTTTTGTGCTCATTAGAAATATGCTAATCACCTTGAATTTGAATGTTTGGAATTAGATCATTTGGTTTGAGCCAACAGGATTCAAATGAAACCAACCCCTTTTCAAAAGTAACTGGTTCAATTCAAACTAGTTTGCTTGGTTGAATAGAATGGTTTGATTTGAACTGTCCAAGATGGACTGCAGCTTGTCAAAATGGGTTTTTAAAAAAAGTTTTAACGTCAAATTGTTTAGGAACTCTTTATGAACTATTTGAACCTGTGTTTGTACACGTCTCTAGTGCATGTGGATCCTGTTGCTCAACAATACAAGAATGTTCTTTGTATTCTTTTTTTGCTTTACTTTTCCTTTGTTTCATTTTCATCATTTCTGGGTGGTTAAAGAGTTCCTTACTGTTGAAGTACAACTTATATCATGCATAGTCATTATGGCCAGTGTACAAGAATAATCATAGCCCTGATGGGGTTTGTAATCCAATAGCACCTGGTGGTACACTGCTTGAGAAACACTGAGAGAGACTGTTAAGCTAGAACCTTAGCATCTCTGGGCTTAAGTCTCACTCAGAAATGGAAGTATACTGGTCAGTCATGAATCAGTCACTCCCTCTCAGCCTAATTTACCTTGCATGGGTGTTAGGAAGATTAAGTGGAAAGCTATTGTAGCCAATATAAATTCCCATAAACATAAATGCTGTGTACCTTCCTTTGTCTCAACTTTATGGGATTAGTCTTCTACTAAGGATCTTCAGAAACAGAATTCAGTGAAGAGCTAATTTTATTGGCCACTCATGTTTTGTAAGCTCTTCTATTAGTGTATTTGAAATATCGCTTTGTGAAACATTTCCGTTTAAAAGAACTAGTGGGAAAACAAAGAACAATTACAGGAGAGAAGGAACACACAAATGGCTTATGTGAGCTACTCAGGCAACTGTGTTATTTCCAATTTTAGTATGAACTTACAGCTCATAAATATTCAGGAAATGGCTCACACTCTTGGGGCGTCTCACCTAGAAGGGCAAGGTCATTTTCTTTCTGATTCTTTTTCCAAAAACCATATTCAAAAAATATGCTAGAGCCAAGATAAAAACAAAACAAAACAAAACAAAATCTTATCAACTTCAGAGAGGAACATAAATTTGAACAGCTTTCTTTCTTTCTTTCTTTCTTTCTTTCTTTCTTTCTTTCTTTCTTTCTTTCTTTCTTTCTTTCTTTCTTTCTTTCTTTCTTTCTTATGATAGGGATATCAAACCAGTTGGTTCTACATTCAACTGTATTATCAGTATTAAAAAGATACTGTGCTACTGATCAGTATATTCATGAAACTAATAGAGCATTTTCTTCCAGTTGAAAAGAAACATACAGAGTGATTCTTTTTGATGTAATCGTACTTTCTGAGTAAGTGAACCGCACCCTTCTTTTAATTGTACACAGATATAAAATGCAGTGTCATCCAAAAGCTTTGCAATAATATTTTGCTACGGAGTTTCATGCAGTGGTTCTACTGTCTTAAACTACAGAGAAATAACATACCTTGAAAGTTGTTTCTCATTTGAAAATTATCAGAAGAAACAGCAGTAACATTATATAAACTAGATTAACAAATCTGTGTCTCTATTACATGGCAAAGGAACCCTTTCTGGGGGCCTAAGCTGATCGTTCTCCACTGATGGGGCTCAGTAAATGTGCTTTAAGGTCAGTGATTGAGAAACAACTCTCACTTCACAATCTTGAATCCTAATGCACAGCTGTGTCTCATTGGAATGGGTCACAGTAAAACAAGAAGTTCTCGTGCATGTTGTCCTCCTTGTGCAGGGGATGGTGCAAAAGAATAGATACAAAGCCCGGTCTGATAGCAGTATAGCTGGGAAGGCACTTGATGAGGCCCAAGCATCTTTGGTCCTTTCTGTACGAGTGTGTGCTGTGCAGATGCACCAGCACCCATTCAAAATGTCCTCCGGCTCTCACGCCACCGACACCATCCCTGGAGCTGCGGGACTGGAGCATGGAGCTGCCAGTCACTGCGTGTTTCCGGTGGCACACAGCACGCGGGGGAAGGGCTTTGGAAGTAGGCAGTCCTGCTTCCACACTTCCCAAAATGACAGGTGGAAGGAATCCGTCTCTTCCCCTGGCCGTGTGTGGAATCGTCCTGCTTCTGCACACATCCAGGGGGAAATGACGGATGTAAGAATTCAAATAAAAATTTTCTTGATGTAAGGAAACATTCTAAGTATGGCCATAATCAGAAGGCATATCATTATAGCAAGAATCCATGTTTGAGACCTAGGGGTCATATACACACATGTTCTGCTCAACCATGCTCTGTTATTGAAATGAGGAAAGGCACGGGACAGGAGAGTGATTCTGCACTATGAAAGCACTTTGGTAATGTTCCTTCCTTTCTCCCCAGAACCATTCTATAATGTGAGAGCTCTGGGACAATATATGTGTCTTAAAGTGACCTGGAATATTATTTGTGTAGATGTAAAAATAATCTGAGATGACCAGGATCTCTTTGAGTCTTGGAACATAAAATGGGCTTTGATTTCAGTCTTCTGCACTAGTAATTAATGAATATGGTCCCTTTCTAGAAGTTTGTGAATCTTTAGAATGAATATTTTGGTCAGTAATTCCTACATTACAGGTCTGTTTTGTTCACAGATGCACACCTACATATTAAAGGCTTGAATTGATTCCTAACATTTTATATTCCAGGCAAGCCAACAACAGCTACTTTCTTCTTTTTCTTTTCCACTGTTCAATTTCCACCTTGTACCAGGACAAAATAAAAATGAGTTTGCAGACTTTTCATTCTCTAGCACTTCTCCATTAGAAAGTCTTTGATTTGAAATTGGGAAGTACTTATTTTTTCTTGCTGATTTCTTATAAAGCAATCCACCTTGAAAGTTTTTTCAACCCATATATTTTTCAGCATGGATCCAATTTCACTTTTCTCTTTGTAGATTTTAGCAGTCCTCATATGACTTGTCATTCTATTCTCTATTATATGTATCAAACTGTAAGCAATCGTCAAACTTTCATTTTAGTCCTAGGGCATCTCTATCATCACCAAATTGTATTTAAAAAAAGAAAAAAGAAAATAATGGCTACATCTACTGTCCTATTATTTTCAATAAGATCTAAATTTCAGAGATTCTGTTGCTATAAAATAATGCATTGGACATCTATTGAATGATATTTTTAGAAGAATCAGAGGCTTCTTGCACCAACATAAGACATTTTATCTCATGCCTTTCCTGGGATTAAGACCTTTTCTGTATTTACTGGTAGTCTGGTATAGCAAAAGCACAGGGTCTAGTACACTTCTGGACCTCTCTTTTCCACACTCTTTTGCATTCTAGAGAGGCCTTGCCTCCCCAACCCCTGCTAAATTGCTGCATCCACATTGCTTACAGTGTAGCTGGGTCTAAAGAAGCTAATAGATTTGATTTTATTCTATTCAGCTCTACTGACTTCCTAGGGGTAGTTGTTGTAGACTAGTAAGATGTGCAGAAGGTCATACATTTTCCTGTTCCAGCTAAGCAGATGACACATTTGAGTGGTGAACTAAATTATACCACCAAAATGTGTCCTCCTAAGCCTTTTAGGCCAGGAACTTTAGTTCCTAGCTGTTGGAGCAATCACATTCCACTCAGAATGTAGTGGACAGGACATCCCCCAGGACAGACATGAGTTTCAAAGCACCATAAAGACCTGTCCCAGAATAGGCCAACGAAGTTAGGGCAGCCTTTTTTCATGACTGTGGAATGACTATAGCTGTGAACAGTTCCTGTCCGAGCTATTCCAGCTGGAACCCCTCTCCCCCATCGAAGCACAGAAACAGCCTAGTACAGTACTGCATTATACCTAAGTGGCAGACTTATTTCCATGCTGGCCCTTTTTCAAAAACAAATTCCATAATGAGGTGGAGCAATATGCACATTAGATGAGAATAGGTTAAGCCCTGCTCAGTCCAATCATAATTTGCATTGGACGAAGTGTGGACAAATAATTGGGAGAGGTCATTAGGAGATTTGTAGTGAGGTGTCATCAGTATGCAGATGATACCCAGCTCTATCTATCTGTACCATCTGAATCAGGAGAGGCAGTTGAAGTGCTTGACAGGTGTCCAGAGGCAGTAATGGGCTGGATGAGGGTGAATAAATTGAAGCTGAATCCAGACAAGACAGAGGTCTGTGTGTCACAGGGTCTCGGGTCCGTGTAGTTGGGAGATACCCTGTCCTTGATGGAGTTGCAGTGCCCAAGAAGGGACAGGTGTGTAACTTGGGGGTACTCCTGGACTTGAAGCTCAGGTGGAGGCCATGGCCAGAAGTGCCTGCTCCCAACTATGGCTAGTTCATCAACTGAGGCTTCTTCTGGATAGAGACGACTTGGCCACAGTTATCCATGCTCTGGTAACCTCTAGATTGGACTACTGTAATGCACTCTACATGGGGCTGCCCTTGAAGACAGTTCGGAAGTTGCAGCTAGTGCAAAATGCAACCACTAGAGTGCTGACCGGAACATCTAGCCGGATGCACATCACACCTGTTTTAAAAGGGTTGCATTGGCTGCCAATTTACTACCGAGTCCAATTCAAGGTTTTGACTCTGACTTATAAGGCCCTATATGACTTGGGCCCCAAATATCTAAAGGAATGCATTCTCCCATATTGACCTCCCCATGCCTTAAGATCAAGTGGTGAGGCCCACCTGGTTGTCCCACCACCTTTAATAGTGAGGTTGGTGGGCACCCAGGAGAGAGCCTTTTCTGTGATGGGTCCCAGACTATGAAATAGCCTCCCCCTCGAGGTGTGTCATGCCCCTTCCTTATATATATTTAGGAAGGCAGTGAAGATGCACTTCTTTGCCCTGGCCTTTGGCTGAGCTGATTATATTTCCCCCCTCCCCAGGACAGACACTATCATTTTAAACATATTGTGCATTGTTTTAGAGTTGTTGAATTTTTGAAGTCTTTTAATGTATATTCTGTTTTAATCTCTTGTTTTAAGATTGTTACCTGCCCAGAGACTTTTGGGTATGGGGCAGGATAGAAATGTAAATAATAAATAAATAATAAATAAGGCTAGGGCACCAAAAATTACATATAAGTCCAGTTTAGGAGTAGACTGGCATAAAAGTCTACCACTGGCCTAGTACTGGTATACCAAACTATGACAGCATGAAGACAGCACACCCTCCAGGAAATCCTTCCGGAAGTGACTCTGCCCCCAGACTGGCCAAACCAGAAACTCTGAAAGCCACGAACTTTCAGACCTTTCAGACAATTAGACCTTTTTGCACTAGAACTAATTCCAGATTATATCCCAAAATAGGGACCTGCTGTCCAACTGCTTGTGCAGACTAATGCAGGGCTTGGGTAGAACCTTCTGTAGTTGCGGACAATATAATCTGGAATAAGTCCCAGTACAGAGTCCCCACTTTGGAGTCTCACTTATATCTATTTTTGGTGAGACAGAAAGGGTTGTAGTGGGATGGACTATGCAAATTTGAATGACCCTGTCCTGCTCCAGAGGCAACTGATCCCAGCTTAGGACATGCTCCTTCTATCGGGACAGGCACATGTAAGTGCAGAAAGGACTTCGGTGGACTGGTGGCGTTGGTAATTTCTAATTCAGCAAATGAAAATACAGAATGATTCAAAAAGAATCATTAAAAATAAATGTGACATCTGATAGTATGAGCCATTGCCCAAGCCACATAGCGCATCATAATATTAAGCAATTAAAGGTCAAGGAATATATACCATTGGTGTCAGAGTCACATCCTCATTACTTAAGAAAACTTTGGAAGAGACGGAATAATCATGCACCTCAGGACAGTGCTATAATTAATAAATTAAAGATTCATTCTGATCTCAATATTCTTCTGGGGAATCTCTTTTTAAATGATGTTTATTACTTCAGAATGCAACAAACTGTTCTGCTGCGTTCAGACATTTTCATTTGATGTTTAGGGTCTTGCTTATCATTGTTTGGTACAAAGACTGGTTTACCTCCACATTAGCTTGCATTTTAAAAAAATGCCACTATTTTATTGAGTTCCCCTGGATTTGTTTTTTACGCAAGTTTTACGTTCAAATATTGCATGATGTATGTACACTAGTGGATTTTTCCAGGTAAAGTACACTTCTTAATGTAATTTTTTGGTAGATATTCAGCTTTCCCCAGCAATTTATGCCTATGAACTTTGTCTTTACTTTCTGTCTGTAGCAGTGCTTTTAGACACAGAGATATTTAGGATACCTGAGCTTTTGGAGAAGTGCAGATATTGCAAGTTCACACCTAAAAGCACCTTTAAAGGTATTTTTCTCATTATCACTCAGTATAGGCAGGCTGTTTTCTTGAAGACATTTGAGTGTGACTTCCAACTGTACTATTCTAATTGGGGAGGAGGCCCAGTTTTTCAGATCCCACTAAAAATAGTTCTTTGTTATTTTATTCACAGAGTTCAGTCTCTTCCTTCTGTTGGTGTTCTCTCACAATGGAACTGCTAATGCAAGAGCTTTCCAAATGTACTGCAAATTTCTAGTTAATGCCTCCAGTAATAGGTTATCTGGGGATTAATCTACAGGTTCTAGTTAGATAACTCCTACTGAGGCTTAAAAACAGCAGCTATCTTCTAGTGTTCTGTTCTGTAATCAGAATTCACTTGAAACATATTAAATCCACTTTTCCCTGTTTTCCGTCTTAATATTTTTAGGTTCGGAATCTGGAATGCTTTAAGGGTCAAACACGGAGAGATACACTTAGACAACAACATGCAATAATATACCTGTCACAAAGCAGTGAAAGTTAATCAGGATGGTTTCTGAAGGATTATTTTCTACCAACACTTTCTTAAAAATAGGTCACTCACAAGTGGAATATGCAAACATTTTGTCAGTCACACACACATGAGAGCTTTCTGCTCTTATATGTGATGATCCAGAGCACCTCTTCTGGATCAGTCAACAGTGGCATCTGTATGTTGATGGCAATTTCCTAACTAGCCTCCATGCTGGCCCTGAAGGTTGTGCAAACTTTGGAGCTGCTTCTGTGAGATCCAAATAGAAATGAAAATTCCTGGTCTTGGAGCCCATGGGGAGCTGCTTTTCATTAGCACAATAAGGCACTCTCCCCAAGATGGGTCCCCTGTACATTGGAATATGGAGGTGCAACCCTTCTGCACACTTCCATGATCCAGATTAGACCTGACTGGTATGTTGGTAGGCCTCATATCAAGGTCTACTGATGATACAGTTCTGGGTCCTCCCCATCAGGATCACACCTCATCCTGTGTGGACAGCATACACTCATGGTGGGTCCCCCTCCCATATTCTGCACTAACATGCACACTGGAAGCTCTTAGTACATTTGTCAGGTGAAGAACATCAGCAAGAGCAGAAGGTCCTTCACACACACACACACACACACATTATTTCTAATGTTTATATCCTATCATTCACCTAAAGGTTGAAGTTGAGCCAGTTTGATTTAGTGAGTCGGTTTGGTCTAGGGAGCCAGACTCTTACCTGGGAATACCAGGCTTGATTCCACTCTTGTTCATGAAGCCAGCTCAGTGACCTTGGGCTAGTCACAGCTCTCTTCTGAGCTCTCACACCCCACCCACCTCACAGGGTGTCTGTTGTGGGAAGAACAGAAAGCTTTGTCAGCCACTTTGAGTCCTCTTAAATGGGTGGTAGAAAAGCCTTCTTCATCATCACACTGAAGGCCATCTCTATGGCTCTGTTTCAGACAGCAGATGTGCCCAATGATGTGGCAATCCAGAGGATAGGAAAAAAAAGTGTCTATGACAGTAATTGAGGCTTTCACTGGGGTGGCATGCTCACCCTGGTTAAAACCACAAATGGAAACGCAGCAGCTGAAGAAGCACTTGTAGGTACCTAATTTAGTAAATGGAAATGTGATCTCTGCGTTTCAAGGTGGCATTCATTACAGGAACAGAGAAAGTGAGATTTCCCTTTGTTATTACAACTACATGAAACCAACCCAGACCTCCACATATAGGGTTTTTCTAGTGAGTCTTGTCTTCCAGCTTCTATCCATAATCTCCTCACATACCTCCAGGATTATTATTGGTATAGCAAAAACAAAAAACAACCCACCACTGTGGATTTAAAACCGTGCCACAACAGCAATTGTGTGTGTGTGGGTGGGTGCTGTTGAAAGTGAAAGTGAAAAACACCTTGACCAATAGGTAAAAAGTGTGAGTCAGGGCGTTTTTCAGAAAAAAAGTGGTGGTTTAATAAGGAATAGAGTACAAATCGTCATTTTATCACAGAATATATTTTTCCTGATAGCACTGTGTGTGTCTTGACTTATGTGTTATATATTATTTTCACTCTTATATATGGAAAGATTAGATGCTATGCTCCTTGGGATGACTGCATTCTTATTTATGTCATATGAAAAGGAATGGGAGGTCTTTGATGGTTTGCCTTAAACAGGCAGCCCAGTTTTGAGCTTAGGTTAAGCACTTGGCCGCATTCACACACACTTAAAAAAAGAAGAAACTCAATGCAGCTCAGAGGCACCAGTGTTTACATGTTAGAACCTTAATCCACATTAAAGAATATAACATGCAATTACAAAATCTTAAATGTGGATCTGAGGTGGGATGGAAACAATTTCTGAAATGCCTCTTTTAGAATGTGTAGATGAAGCCTGTATTTTGCTAATCCCATGCATTCAACCCATGCTCAGACTTGGTCCATGTACAAAGATGAAATAATATATACAGATTTTGAGGATTTTTAAAGAAGGATATAAAGACTATGTACATACATATAGCATTTCATTAATATTTTTGGAATATTCTTAATGTAAACATTTGATCATTTGATGATTGGTATCTGAGCTCTATAGACTTATGTGTGGAACTTTAAAATTGGGGGAATTGTAGCCTGGAGGTTATTTTCTACTACCTGCTACAATCTATTTCTTCTAGACATAACAAGAACTCAGATTCTTGCCAAAATTGATTTGAAGTATATCTTCACTCTTGACATTCCCTGCAGTAGCTCGTTTCCTTTTTCTATGCTCCTTTCAAATGTCCTTTTTCCTAGAGTCAGACTGGAAAGCATGAACAAGACCTGTACTGATTTCAGCAGGGAACTGCCGAGACACTTGGCCTTTATTGTCAATGGAAAAACTGAACTGAATTGCAAGAGCAGCATTTTACAATTACTCCAAAAATAATTTCCTTTAAAACTCTTTTAAAAAAACCGCAAAACAGTGAACACTATTCTCTTGGATTCCTCTTCCTCACCTCCTAAGCATTTGAAATACTCAGTATGCTCTTGCTGTAACTGTTCTATTTCTAGTTTTTAAACCTGTGATTATTAGCAAAGCACTTAGGGAATGCAATTTTAAAGCAGAATTTATTGGATCAAAATTAATTTGGTAGCAGAAAGACCTAGCAAAGGCTGCACAATAAATACTATTTGACAGTGGACTTTGAGAGGATCTAATTTATCTGATGAATGCAGAAGCCATGAAGTATTTACAACAACTACTATGATACAATGTCCTGTCACACATACAATAATAATTCTGAGCTTTTTGAGGGTGGAGGAAACTTCTGGTGATTTTGGTTCTGCACTGAACATGATTTGCAAAATTGCTTTGCTTTGTTTCTAAAAAATAAAAATAAAATAAAAATGACATTTCACATCCCTGAGAATGGTTTTGAGATGCATAAGAGCAACATATTGCAGAAGTTCTGGTCTGCACCTAATCCATGCTTGGAAAGAATAACTGATGCGACTTCTTTATTAAACAGGATTGTGATTGTAGAAATGTTAGGTGGTGGTGGTTGTATAATGTAGCAATAAAATGAGGAATGAGAACTTGGTTGAGGCTAGGGTATAACTGAACAGTTTGGATACACATTGACCAAATAAAGACTCCTTCCTCCCTTCCTCCCTCCCTCCCTTCCTTGCTCTTTCTTTTCTTTTTGGAGCTAAGGGCCTGGAATCTCTGGCCAGAATTATGCAGATGATATTATCACTAACTGTTATTGTGATTTTTCACTTCTTTCATTGAAACAGTTCACATTTGTTTCTACCCTACAGTGCTAATGATTAGTGATGGCAGTTTTAAAGGATTTTGCGAAAGCTGAAGGTCAGTTATTGCAAGGGAGGCTTCCCAAGCATTTATATGAGGATGATGTGACCCAGTATGTGAGCCAGTACATGGGCATAATTGACAATGTGATCAGACACAGCAAGGAGGTGGAGGATCATCATCATCATCTGTGAGGCTGCATTAGGGCATTGGTTATCTATTCTGAATCTGTTATATTTGGATATTCTGGAATGAAGCAGATATATTCTGGAATATCCATGGTTTATTGTAGAATATTCAACTATAGTGAAATAAGTTACCAATGTCTGGGTGAAGCCCAAGATGCCTAGGAGGTGGCTTAGAGAAGTGTTTGAAGTGGGATTGTTCACACACCAGTCTGATGAACATCCTGTGCCTAAAACAGGTAGATTAGAAAATGCTTGGGAACATGAGGGTTACACACTGTCCCTCTGAAGTGCCTCTGAGGCATTCCTTTTGTTATGACTAAATACAGCCTGAGCGACAGAACATAAACCTTGACTCATAAGATGTCTGCTGCTTTTTCCATCTTCTCCAGATAGACCAAAATGTAGCTCTGGAACAGGAAGCAGTTCTGGAAGCTGGAATAAAACTGAAGATAAAATTGGTAACTGGGAGTGTAGACTGCAGCTAAGACTCCAGATGTGGTAATGCTGTGCCACCCAGGCCCAGTTTTGTCAATCTGCAGCAGCAGCAAAACCTTCAGGGCTTGTCCTCATGCACAATTTTTAATCCTAATTCAGTACTGTTTGGACTATTTTGGAGGACTATTTTTATTTCAAATTGAGTTCTTGTCAATTAATACAAATATAGCTGTTCCTATGCAGTTTTTTTAGTCCTGGTTTTGGGACTATTTTTAAACATAAAAAACAGGGCTTTTAAATACCCCCTCCCTGATGCAAACCCAGTCTGCAATAAAAGCAGCAAAATGGAAGTTTTAAAAAGAAATTCTAGCTGCAAATACTTTCTTTTTCACACCTCTCCCTTTTGAGATTACTGGCAAAAGTGCACTCATGCACATCTGCGAGGCATCAAATCCAGTGAGATATAAAATTTTGGGAACTATTTTTAAAGGTAAAAAACAGAGCTTTTAAATCCCTCCCCCACACACAAACACACAAATCCTGCCAACAATAAAAGCAGCAAATGCAAAGGGACTTCAAACGTGAAGGGGATTACTTTCTTTTTCATACCTCCCCCTTCTGAGATTACCAGCAAATGTGCACAATAAAATGTATCATTTCAAAGTATTTCAAGGGTTCCATAGGAACCTCCAGTAAGTCTCCAGTTAGGAACCCTTGAAATACTTTGAAATGATACATTTTATTGTGCACATTTGCTGGTTTGCAATCTGGAATATTGTAGAGTCAGCTACAGTTTATACCTCTGAAGCAAGTGCCTTTCGTTCATATCCACTTCCAAAGCTGTATGTGAAGTTAGGCAATTGTGTTAGCTGTGCCATCTCCACTAAAGTGATGGGGAAATACATGAGGCCCAGAAAGACCATACTGTAGGTTTAAGTCTGTGTGGTGCTGCATAGCAAGACTACCCATAAGCCCACGTAAGGAGATGATTTGAATTATGCTATTCCCTCTTACTAATAAGAAAGGTGTGGCTTTGGTGGTATTGTTCTTATTCACTGTCTTAGACTAATTTCTTAATTTTCCTTTACAAGAAAATAGAGGGACTTTTGTTTGATTAAAAATAACTAAATTTGCATGGCATTTCAGTGAAATGTTAGTCCTTTATGCTTTTTCAATTATATTTGCAATTCAAAGGTTCCTTAATGTTCTGTTATTATGTAGGTGTTACTAACAATAGAATTTGGAAGGTATTTGGAGTTTTATTAAAAGTTTCAACATACAACGGAATTCAAACAGAATATTGGAAGGCACAGTAAATAATTAAAATGTGCATATTATAGGGTGGTGTCAGCTACAAAAAGGGTCCTTATAATGAAATCTAAGGCACAAGGAAAATATGTTTTGTGTGCTGATTCAATTAGTTTTGAAAACTTGCAGTACTGTGCTAGAGGTGCTTATGTGCTACAATTTGCTTTCTAGCTAGTAAATTCACTGAGTGTGCACAGTCTGAAGCCATTCTACTCAAATGAAAACACAGTGTGGGTGAATACTTCTAAAGACATAATAGAGATTCAAGTTAGCCTTTAATATTTGCTGTGCTTCAATATCATAATATCATACCTACTTATTCTTACTTCAGGTGGCTTGGCATGAGTCTTTGCTGCAGAATGGTTCTTGAATAGTGGTGCACAGATTTCTAAGGTGTCTTATTTTCCATATCCTACAAGACTAATGAGTCTCTGAAGTGGAACAGCTTATGAAAACAGATTGAAAAAGCGCAGCTCCACAAAAGGCAGCTTTGAGTGTTAAGCAAAACAGCAAAATACAATGTATTATCAGTTCTGAGGGAACTAGACTGTGAATCACATCATTACTTCTAGAAGAAAATAATAGTAAACCAAAACATAAATGACTTAGGGACCAAGTATTTAAAATATTATCTCCGCAATATGGACCTATGGCAGGATTCACTCAATGATGGATCATGCCACTTTTAAGGCCTAAACACTTATTATTATTTAGTAAATTTATATCCCACCCTTCACTGAATGGTCCCAGGGTGGGTTACAATGAAATTAAAACATATCAAATAGTAAAACATAATTAAAAATATAAGCCCCTTCCTCCCATCCCCACCCTCCATTCCTCCCTCCCTCCCTTGTGAACAGGACAGCACCCTGAGGAAACTATTTAGACAGCAAAAGCCTAGGTAAAAAGATGTTTTCACCAGGCACCGAAAGCCATTCAATGTAGGTGCCTGGAGAGCATCAGGAGGGAGGCTGTTCCAGAGTCTAGGGGCCACAAAAATTCCTGACTTCAAAGTTTTTGACCAAAACTATTTTCAGAGATGCAGGAAGTGTCCATAGAAGCTGCCATTTCCCGCATCTCTGAGAATAGAGATGGTTAGATTGCTGGCAAGAAAGCATCATTAGGTAAATGAGGGCAGTGGAAAAGAAGTGACACAACAGGAGATAACAATCTGGCTGTGTTTTATGGCAAAATGGTGGCCTGGTGGATGAGCGATCATGCCAGCTTTGTGACCTTTGGAGCACCCCATGATGCACTGTTCAGATCCTGCCCATGTCTTAAACATCTATCAGGAAAGACCTGCCACCAGTGGTATGTGATTATAACTCCTGAGAAGACTGTAGTAAACACCAGAGGCCAAGGAGGCAGATGGAGCAGAGTCAAGATATATGAAAATAAACTATTGTGGGGAGGCAAACTAGGCAAAACAAGACACTGGCAGAATCCACACATTGAAGGGTAGTGTGGTTTCAATTATTCTGCTCCCACCACTTGCATTAAGGGTAGCACAGAACTATTCTTAATGCAGTGACATGCTATCCGCCTTTCATCACTATCTTTCATTTCCATTCTATTTTTATACCACCTTTCAAAAAAGAAAATTTCTCCAAGGTCAGTTTACAATAAACAGAAAAGATACAGCACAAAATAATGCATCAAACAATATAATAGATAATACAGTATAAAATTATACATCACATAAAATAATACTCTAAGGGAAAAAAAACAATAAAAAGACAAATAATAAGCTACAACCTCTCTCCAGCCCTTAGTAGGTGCTGCTCTTTAACCACCAACCAAGGCCACTGCCTTAGTTCTTGGATGGCTCCCGGCAGAATACCCATGGGTTATCCCTCTCGCTATTCCAAGACCGACCACTAGGGGGCACAGCCCATAGGAACTATAAACGACCCAACCAGCTGCGACCCCAGCTGACTCTTTCCTCGGTCGCTAAACAGACAGGAGGTCTGACAGAAGGGGCTGAGTCAGCAGTTGCAGCTTCAGAACACAATAAGTCTAAAGGCAGTAATTGTTCCTGATAGCAGAGTCCTTGGTATAGCTCAGCTTCTTCCCATCAAGATCAAAGGCCCTTTCCACACTGAGGGGCAACAGATTTGGATCAGTAGATCTGGATGAGATGATCCAGAACAAGCCTCCCTGAGGCTGAGAAGCTCATGTGAGCTTCATGGACACTCTCATTCCACAATGGCTAGGAATGACAGTCCCCAGTAATTATGGATCATGGAGGTGTGCCATCTTCATGCTTCTGTGATTGTGAATGCAGCCCTTAGGCTGGATGGTAGACCAGATATGTCAGGACTACAATAGATTTGGGTCAAGGGCCTGTTGACAGAGCCAGACTAATAGGGGTGGGGCCTTCTTGATCCTGTGTCGACAATGCGCTTTCACAAGACATTTAAGATGCCATACAGGTGGTGTGCAGTTCCTGTCACTAGGACTTTCATTCATTCATTCATTCATTTCCTGCTCTATATCCAATGGTTTTAGGGTGGGTTTCAATAAAATCATTGTAAAACTGGGGTGGGGTGGGGATAAAGCTAAAACAATCATACTGCATGGGAAGGGGGAACAATGTTGCTTCAGTATGCATGTACCTGGCTAGAGATGGACAAACATTATCTATGAATTCTTGAGATCATCATCTCCACTAAGCTATGAAAGTCTATGCAAGGCTTTTTCTGGTCACTGCTTCTCTTCCTAGCCAAACTCACAGGGCTGTTGAGAGATCTAAAAGAGAAGATAAGAGGTTGTGCTTTTTGGAGGCAAGGCAAATTTATAATGTACCTTTTTAGTTTGGCTTCTGGTTGAAAAACCCTATGTATCAGGGTATAAGGTGGGCTTTCAGTGCAATAAATAAGATATCTGATTAATACATGAATAGGTTTAGATAAATATCTCAGTACTGCCTAAGCATGCTAATAGTTGTACAACAACTGTCTGTTGTGTGTGTGAGAGGGATCAGAAATGGTATGGGAGGGAAATGAATGGGATGAGGAAATAGAAGATGGTAACCTGGAAGAGACCAGTACTGGCTGTCCGGAATCTACTGTGAGATTCTGTGGCAAGTCCCACTAGGACACTAGTGGAAAACTAGTAAGTAATTATGAGGCTTTTCACATATGCGTTGGGGACAGCTTTGCACACTCTTGGACACTTTATACACATTCCATAGTCCAATTCCATCCTAGAGTGACCCAGAGCATGCAAGCCTGTCCAAATTCTCTAAAGTAAAAAATGCTCCATAGCTTGACTGGGTGCACCTGGTATGTTACAGTCACCCTGTATGCAGATTTTGTACCACATTTACATGGAAATGTTATATTGTGTTGTGTTGTGTTGTGTTGGGGCAGGGCAGCTCAGCTCAGCTCAGCTCAGCTGCAGCTCTGCAGTCACACACCATATCATGATCAACATAGCAACAGTAAGGTGCATGGAGGAAGTTGCTACAGCTGTTGTGGTTCATCAGATGGTCTTAGACAGACTTTCCACACCTTGAGCAGCCATGAGTAAGTTGGGGATGGCACTGGCATGTGGGGTGTGAACACTGGCCACTGTCCCTGAATTTAACTTCAGTGATCTACCATGACACTCAAGTTAATTGTGAACATCCCTATTTTTCTAGAATAGTTACTATTATGTGGAGTACACTGCAGCTTAGCTGAACAATTTGTTTTGAGTTTATAAGGTTTTCTATATCATTGTGATACACTGTTTCTTGGCAGACAGGAAAAGTTTGACGGATGAATGGGCAGGTATTATAAAGCAGCTTTTTATGACTACATGAAACACAAGGGGAAAAGTTGAGTTTAGTTCATGATAACACCTGAATTGCTCTTAGTAACTCTTTTGTGAACTGTCCTAGGGCGCGTTTTCATGACATGTGTTATTTCAGTTTAAAGAATTCGAAATAAAAGAAACGGAACAAAGCTGTCCAGACGACTTGCAAGTTGATCCGGTTCCGATGGCAGCCTTAACGCGGGATCAATACTCGGAGTCCACACGGCAGCATTGTCCTCCTGCCCATTGCCCACACTCTCTCCTGTGATTGGTTTTCCCTGCCAGGATCCCACCCTCCCTTCTCTTTGCGTCATGCTCCGCCGGGAATTCCCTGCCCAATCCACCCTCCCCCTTCCCAGCAGCAGCAGCAGCATCCATCCATCCATCCATCCACCCATCCATCCATCCATCCATCCATTCATCCAGGCACTGCGGCATGAGGAAGATGAGGATGGGGGGAGAGGGGGCAGCAGCAGCTGGGTGGGGGTGGGGAGGGGAAGGGAGGCATTGCTAAGGCACCAAGGAAAAGAGTCTTGGGGGGGACTAGCAAAGGGGGGGTGTCGTCCTTGCACAGACGGGATTCTAAAGTGAGAGAAGCCCCCCTTTCCCAAAAAGAGAGAGGGAGGAAGGAAGGAGGGGTATCTGAGAAGCCCCCCTATCCCAAAAAGAGAGAGGAGAGAGGGAGGGGTTCCTAAGAAGCCCCCCCTTTCCCAAAGAGAGAGAGGAAGGGGGGGTATCTGGGGGGTGGGAGACATTGCATGAGCATCTCACGTCTCCCGCCCTCCCGAAGCCGGTGTATATGGTACACTCCTGATTATCAATGTTGCAAATTTCCGCAATTTCAATACAGCTCTGTATCAAAGGACCGGGGCTTTAAACATTAAAGAGGCATAGGGTGGGGTGTCATTCATTCATATTTTTATCCCACTCTATACACAAGGCTCTCAGTGCGGGTCACAACACATTGGTTTTAATGTGTTCATATTAAACATATTAAAGCCATAACTTTGCCTGAACGTGGGGAGGAAAAAGCTGTTTCTTTAGTCCACCCTCAGAGCGAGAAAACATGAGCAAAGTGACCAGTAATTTTCTTTCCACATTCTCTCTCCCAGAGGTGAATTTTACCCTAAAAGAAAACAGCTTGCCACTTTGCTGATATATTCTCTCACTCTGAAAGTGGACTGAAAGTGGATTAAACCTTAGGTGTGACCACATATTCTCTCATTCTGAAAGTAACAGAGATCAGAACTTTCCCCATGCACAGAACTTTATTGACCCATGGCCAGGCCTGGTAGTGCGGTGCAGGATTTTGGGACATGATTGATCCTGCCCTATTGGATTTCCTAGTGGTCACCTATCCATGGTCCGCTTTGCCCTAATATCCTGGCAACTGGAATCTTATCTGGGAATTCCAGATTAGATTCCACTTCCCATCCTGAAGCAGGCTGCCCCTGGCCTCCCATTGCATCACCACCCACTCCTCCTGGGCTTGCATGGCACTGCCACCCCCAAACAAAGGATGCCCAATCTGGGGCAGAAGGCAAAAAAAGACACTTCTTTTTTTAACTGTATGAAAATGCTGCCCACATGAGATCTTTAAAACACTCTCATGCTCTGGTGCTTGGCCATTTAGTCAAGCAGAAGTGTTGTTAGTCATGGCTCTCTTCTGAGCTCTCACAGGGTGTGGGGAGGAGAAGGTTTGTCAGCAGCTTTGAGCCTCCTTAAATGGGTGAGAAAAGTGGGGTAAAAAAGCCAACTCTTCTTCCTCCTCCTCCGTGAAGCCAGCTCAGTGGCCTTGGGCTAGTCACAGCTCTTACAGGGCATCTGTTGTGGGGTGAAGAATGGAAGCTTTGTCAGCCTCTTTGAGTCACCTTAAATGGGTGAGAAATGCCAATTCCTTCTCCTTCTGGGAGGTTTGGTATGGGGTAGCATTATTATAAAGAGGTATAGAAATCCAAGTCAAGGTTCCTATCTTTTTTTTAACAGTTGTGCAAAGCATGGAACTTCAGCAAGTGCATCCTTCCTTCCTTCCTTCCTTCCTTCCTTCCTTCCTTCCTTCCTTCCAGCCTCGCGCCGAGGGAAGAGCAGCCGGCAGCGGAGGCGGCAGCGGTGGCATCCATCCATCCATCCATCCATCCATCCATCCATCCATCCATCCATCCATCCATCCATCCATCCATCCATCCATCCATTCATCCAGGCGCTGCGGCGCTGCGGCGCTGCGGCGCTAGCGGCTTCTCCCTGGGGCTCCGCTGCCGCTTTTCCCTCGCTTTGCCGCCACTTTGCCCCGCAGAGGAGGAGAGCCAAGGGGTGGACAAGAGGGCGAAGGGGGCTCCTCGCTTGCTCTTCCCCCCGTGGCCGGGAAGGAACTCCGCCCCCCCACCTCACAGGGACCGAAGCTGGATTAAAACCTTGGCTTGTGGTCACACCTAAGGTTTAATCTAGCTTCACTCCACCTTCAGAGTGAGAGAACACATCAGCAAAGTGACCAGTAGTTTTCTTTCCACATTATCTAGTCTAAAGGTGGATTTTCTGAGTTATTAACCCTGAAAGAAAACCAGCTTGTCAGTTTGCTGGTGTATTCTCTCACTCTGAAAGTGAACTGAAACTGGATTAAACCTTAGGTGTGACCACAGGCAGAGGCAAAGTAGCCTAGAGGGGGCTCAAAGCGGTTGACATTCTGTTTTCACCCTTCAAGGGACTAAGTGGCTGACAAGCCTTCTCACCCTTAAGGGGGCTGAAAGCGACTGTTCCGAACCTTCAAAGGTCTGAAATTGCGCAAAATTGCAACATTGTTTTTAAGGTGTGAAGTGCTTAGATTGATACAGTGTTTCAGCTTTAAGGACTGGAGGTTTATAGTGGGTGTTTGAGGGTGGATTTTTTCAATGAAGGAAACCCTAAACATGACGTGCTTCTAATACGTTCAGCCATTGGTTACAGTGCGATTGGGGGGGCGGGACAGCCTTAACACTGAATCTCATCCCGGAACGATACTGTCCACACAGTTAAAAAGGAAACACGTATCGACGCACTATCCGGAGTGAGACCTGTTGAGATCAGGATTTATTTCTAATCGGGATAACGTCCTTTAACACGGAAATACCGTGTTAATCCGAAGTGCCGTCTGAACTGCGCAAACTCAAAACGTTTTGAATTCGAGATAACTATGCCATGAAGACGCACCCCTAAACTGTTTACTCAAAACTGGTTATTCTTGTCTTATTTGAGTATGATGAAAAACATTTCCAAAGGACGAGCTGTTTATACTGCATGTTATTGTATAAAGTGTTCTTTCACCAGTGTTAACTCATTTTGGGGATGTGCACAAACATATTTTTGACATTTGAATCCAAGTAGCCACAGCTTCTCCCCGTGCTCCAACACAGAGCCAGGATCAGGCAGCGGCTCCTCCTGTCAAGCACATGATTGAAGCCGTGGCTGTAGGGGAGAAGCAAGAGAAACCTCTGTGAGAGGGGCTTGAAATTCAGCCACTGGAGACGCGATGTGGCTATGATCCCCTCCTTCAGCTGATGACAGAGGCTGAGGGAGGGGAGAGATTGATACACAGTGAGCGGTTTTCATGGGGACAGATTACCATGGGAACTTCTTAATGTGAACTACGGTTCGCATTACGTCTGCCCCGAATCCACTCTGAAGTAACAGTAGCCTATGGGGACAAGCCCAAAGAGTACAAAGGAAGGGAATGTGAAGCTTTTAAGATTTTGGTCAGCAAGTTAAATAAGTCCCACTCAGTTCTTAAGACAATTTTAGCAGAGAAAAGGGTGGCTGAGATGCAATCTGCCTACTAAATAAGACCATTGGAAAGAAACAGAAGTAGGATCTGCAGAATGCTCTAATAGCTCCTTGTGAGAGTGCAGAAACAACATGTCCCACACAACCAACAAGCAGATATCCCAACATAAGCACCTCAGCATTAGAGAGAGAAAAAGAACTCCAACAGTGCTTTCTCCCACCATCTGCTCCTCTGTGACAGATGATGATGTAGCATTATCTTTGCACATTCTTGAGGCTGAATAAATGGCCCTGTTTCCTCAAGCACAATAAATGGCTGACTTCTGGGATCATTTCCAGCATTCAAGAAAGTAGCCCTGACTGGAAGTGGAGAGCATGCTTCCCCACCCCCATCCCCAAGCCATGAAGCCCCCATCTCCAAGAATCTGTGAGAGTATGTACCTCATCTTCCTTGACAAATGGGGAGCCACAAATCAAAATTCCCCACCATAGACAGAACCAAAACCAGAACTGTTACCAGTAGCATACGCTATCCTGCACTGGTCTGGTCTGGATTAATCCTAATGCACTTAAAAAGCTGTCTGATTTTGAAAGGTCTATGCAGGTCCATATTCATCTGCCAGTTTGTGTCAAAAGGTCTGGTGCAGGTTTTGAAAGCTGACACCAGATCCTCAAAGGGCATGAATTAAAGTTCCTAGTCTTTGGCATTTCCAATTGGGTCTCTTTTTGTGTTTCTGATGTGCTGACTTCTGGCACCACTTTCAATGAGACTTCCTTGTGCAACACTGAAAAGCACCCATCTTTGTATTCTAGACTACAAGGACATGTTTTCCATATGCCCCTCACAGTAAAGGATAGTCAAAGTAGTCTGCTTGTGTGGAGTACTTCAATGAGATCTACTACAAGGCTGGGATAGGGTGCCCCTATCACAGTCCATACCTTCATGTGGTACAGGCAAAATATGCTGAGGGGAAGAGAGTGAGGCATGTGCTGATCTGTGCAAGAATGTGAAAGGCAGGCTTCAGGACCTCTTTGTAAACCAGGACAATGGCCCAGGTAGAAATGGTCCAGACCTAGCCAAAAGTCATATCACTATGGGTGTTTTTCCACTGCCACTAAAAGTACCCATTAAGTACCCATTAATGGGTATGTAATGGCATTTTTGTACCCATTAATGGGTACTTTACTTCTAATGACAGTGGAAAAACACCCTATGACTTCACACTAGAACTGCAGATGTACAAAACATCTTAATATGTGAGCTGTAATGTAGTTTTTTGCAGTTCTCCAAGAAGGAGCAAATCTGTATGAGAACAAAACAAAACAAAATCAACTCTTGGAAAAAGGACTGCACAAAAATACATTGTATTAAATGAAATAATAAGTATGTTGGGGAAAGTAGAAAAAGGTATATAATACAGACATTGTTTCAAGTATTGAATTAAAACTTTTTTTTAAAAAAATGCACACTGTTGCAGAAAGAAATCAAATCAAACTCTTAAAATAGAGAAAAAGAAAGAATGAAGCCAACAAAGGCAAATTCATCCATCCATCTCTAAAAATAGTCATACAATTTGAATTCATTACATACTCTATTTGCCCTCTAAAATACCAGCCCATAGTCTCCTGAATGACTGTCTTTCAAGAAGAACAGGAAGACAGTATAATCATATCTGAAAAGGAGTTTGTTCCAAATAGGAAAATCTTTTCATCATTACAGCAAATGTTTTACAGTCTGATTCATTCACCCAAAGGAGGAGGTAGGATCAGAACAGAAAATACCTAAGAGCTAAGAATAACGCCAGTGATGGTGGTGAAAAGTATTTTTTTCTCCACCGCCATCACGTCCTCGAGTAGCCATCCAGCACAGCTCCTTAGAGTAGTAAATGGCCTTATAAAATCAGGCCCGGGGAAGCGTGAGCCACGACCATCCAATATCTGCTGTGACAGTTTTGCAAAGCACTTGAGGACAAAGTCGCTCAGATTCGCAGGGGATTAGATGTCACAATTGGACTTAGTCCAGGGGAGGCGTCCAGAGAACTGTCTGGTCCAATTATTTTGGATGAGTTTCAATTATTGTGGCCTGAGGATGTGGACAAGGTGCTTTCAGGGGTGCGGCCGACAACATGCTGTCTGGATCCTTGCCATTCCTGGCTGATAAAAGCTAGCTGGCAAGGTATGACTGGGTGGATCCAGGAAGTGGTAAATGCGTCTCTGAGGGATGGGGTGGTTCCATTGGCCCTTAAGCAGGCTGTGGTACACCCCCTACTGAAGGCTTCCCTGGATCCAGAAGATTTAAACAACTATCTTAGCCAAGGTGCTAGAGAGAGCTGTCCCTATTCAACTGCAGGCGTACTTGAAAGAAGCTGATTATCTAGACCTATTTCAGTCTGGCTTCAGGCCCAGTTATGGCCCAGAAACCACCTTGGTTGACCATAGTATCCTTCTGGAGAGGCTACGGAATTTAGTATTTGGTGGCAGTGCTTGGCATTGATTCCGCTCCTATCTCCAGAGCTGATCTCAGATAGTGGTTGTGGGAGATATTAATTTGACACCCTGGGAACTCACTTGTGGGGTTCCCCAATGGTCAATCTTATCTCCCATGTTATTTAATATCTATATGAAGCCACTGAGAGAGATCATCAGGAGATTTGGAGTGAGGTGTCATCAATATGCAGATGATACCCAACTCTATCTCTCTGTGCCATCTGAATCAGGAGAGGTGATTGAAGTGCTTGACAGGTGCTTGGAGGTGGTAATGGGCTGGACGGGGGCCAATAAATTGAAGCTGAATCTAGACAAGACAGAGGTGCTGTGTGTCACAGGCTCTTGGGTCCATGTATTTGGGAGATACCCCGTCCTTGATGGGGTTGCAATACACTAGAAGGGACAGGTGCATAACTTGGGGGTACTCCTGGACTCTGTGCTAACACTCAAAGTTCAGGTGGAGGCCATGGCCAACTATGGTTGGTGTGTCAACTGAAACCTTTTCTGGACAGAGATGACTTGGCCACAGTTATCCATGCTTTGGTAACCTCCAGGTTGGACTATTGTAACGCACTCTACAAGGAGCTGCCCTTGAAGATGGTTCAAAAGTTGCAGCTAGTGCAAAATGCAGCTGCCAGAGTGCTGACTGGGACAGCTAGCCAGATACATATCATGCCAGTCTTGAAAGAATTGCATTGGCTGCCAATTCACTACCGAGCCCAATTCAAGGTGTTAACTCTGAATTACAAGGCCCTAAATGACTTGGGCCCCAAATATCTAAAAGAATGCCTTCTCCCATATCGATCTGCTCATGTCTTAAGATCTAGAGGGGAGGCCCTCCTGGTTGTCCCACCACCTTCAGTGGCTAGGCGGGTGGGCACCCAGGAGAGGGCATTCCCAGTAGTGGCCCCCAGGCTATGGAATGGTCTCCCCCTGGAGGTGTGTCACGCCCCTTCTCTGTTTGTGTTTAGGAAGGCGGTGAAGATGCACCTCTTCACTCAGGCCTTTTGTTAAATGTTTCCCCCACTGCAAACACTACTCTTTTATCTGTTTTTGCATTGTTTCTATCATGTTGGTTTCAATATTCCAAAATAATAAAGACAATAATAAAGACAATTTTTCAGCATATCTGAAAACTTTTGCTAGTCAACTGTCTTCACATATGAAATGCTTTGTACCATTTATTAGATTTTCTGTCCCCCTGCTACTCATTCTTTGACAAGAAAACTTTCAAGTACAATTAATTTTTTTCCTGTGGTTACAACTCTATAATAAGTTAAGTTGAGAGATACGAAAATATTTTTTCACTCTTCTACAATAAACTTTAGAACTGAGTAGAGAAGTTGAAGTCCAAAACTATCAGTTATACCACCATTTTAAGAGAAAGAAAAAATTCTTATAAAAGTAAAGACAACTACTTAAATGTTTAATTACTTTAGCCTACTTTTTTGTTGCCATATGCTAAGATTCAACTGACTTTGATCCATAATTTCATGGGAAGGAAGAATCATCACAGGTGTTGCAGGTGAAGAGTAGAAAACTAGAATAGGGTTGTAATACAGGAGAAACCTGTCAAATGAATAACCTAGTTGTTTTATTAAACATGTTTTGTTATGCTATGTCAAAAATAGAATTTAATAACAGATCAGTCTTCCTCTCAAATAGGTCAATGTTCTTTTCCATTTAACTCTTTCTGAAAACTGGAGCTTTAGTTTTCACCTGAATTATAACTGAATTAGGAAGATAGTTGAGATTGCAAGCCAAAGTCTTAGCACACCTTTTTGACAGTACTTTCCATCTAAGGAACCATAGGAACACCTTTAATGTCAAAATGTACTTTGCTTTCAACATTTCCCAACCTCATCTTGCCCTAATGGCAACATCTTAAACTATTTCAAGGTAGTACAGGTTGACAGGAGCAAGATCCTTTTCGACTAAGTGACAGTCAAACTTCTCAAACCTTGGGGGGAGGGGGAGACAAACTCTAAGAAATTCTTTAAAGTTTTTTTTTTCCCCAGACGGGTATTAAGCTTGCTTTCTGGATAAAAAATAATAAAAAGTCAAAGCAAGAGTGTCAGATGAGGATGAATCATAAAACTGATTTGGAAACCTTCCATTTTGTTGGAGCTGGATAACTTCTGAAATGCTAAATAGTGTAGATGCATTTCCCTGTTGGCCATGCTTCAGCACACACACTGTAAAAGGTTAGAATGCAGCTAATATTTCCATAGCATTTATTGAGTTTTATCAGTATACCCCTTTCAAATAGATTTTATGTTTGAGCAGAGTTGTGTTTTGCAACGTGTTTAAATGCATGGATTTCAGACAAATGCAGTTTTAGTTATTCATTTCAATGTTGATGGGGTGAAGTTGCTTTCATTCATAACCTCTGTACATCCATAATCATTATATACAATGAATGCTTGGAGGGTGAACAGTGTATTTTCGCAGATCCATTATAATGGAATAAAGCTGATGAAACTATATGCCTTCCAAAGGTTGCCTTTAAATGGAATGAATGGATGTAAGTGCTTTTGAATGAACTACAAAATTTGAATTGCAAATTGTTCTGTTTCTTCTAAAAACCCACAGCCTTCTGTGTCTTTAACTTACAGTTCACTTTGGTCACTAGTGCAGGGTTATGGTTTTCTTACTATTTAATCTGAAAGATGTATGAAGGAAGCCAGTAAAATTGATCATTGAAATGTTATTAGTGGGGACAGCTATCTAGCAGGCATAAACAGTAGCCTTCTTTTTCTCCAACTTTATTAAATACCACTTATTTCTCTCAGTGTGTTAAAGTTAACAACCTTAGTACTAGAACATAAAACATAAAAAAGCAACTTAAAGACAAAAGATGAGAAATGGAGGAAAGTGACAGAAAATAGCCTTCATATTGGTTTGCAGAGAAATTCAGAACAGGCCTTGATAGTTGTTCAAATGTTTCCTATGTCTTCCTGTTCTTATAAACAAAATTCTCCTTAAAAGCTAGCTCAGAGAGTTCACATTGACCTGCTAATTCCTGTGAGCACTTTCATTTGAGAAAATGAGTTAAAAGCTAGCATTTTGCTCCCTTATATTTGCACCTAGCAATGCAAAAAGGAAAGTATGAGAATATAATAATGTCCTTAGTCTTTTGTTCTTTTGTGAGCAACTACCAAGTTTTGTGCCAAATCCAATATTCTTAAAGATGCACACAGACATTTTCTTTCTAAGAATAAAATTTCCTGAGAGAGGATGGGGAGGGAAGGATAACATTCAGCAGTGATATTAGGATTCCACCTTCTCCCTAGGCATAAAGGCAAAAGGAAAGAAAAAGATCAGACTATCATCTATACTGATATATTTGCTACATTTTGTGGTTCCTGGTTTAACCTTTTTAAAAGGAAACAATCTCAATCAACATCAGAAAGAAAGCTCACAATAAATACTATATACTACCATATTTTCTTAAAACAAATAAAGCAGAACCTTTAAATAGAAACAATATCAGGTTTTCTATTCAGTATTTTCCTTGGAATGCACCAGTCCCTTTAAAAGAAGGAAACTGCACCCACCGTGGGACCAATTCATTCCCTTTCTTTTCTGGAGAATTACTGGATTCTTTTGAAAGGAATCATAATTAAGGATGGTCAACTAGTAAATTTAACATCTTGTGTCAGCAGTAAAAAACAAATACAGATCATAAAACCAGGCCCATCACCTTCTCAGTATCTATGTAGGTGATCAGCAGGAAAGACCAGATTGTTTCTGTAAAGTGTGAAATTGTGGTTTGTTCTCAGTTACAATCGTTAAGTCTCTATAGCACTGAAATTGAAGTGAGCACAAAATATAGAGTGGTGGAGGTGGGGGAAAACCTAATCTATGAACATACTGAGCTAGATAATATGAAGAGAAGTTGCACAAAGGGATGGTAATTGTGCAGATTCTCTGGTCAGTGTTCCCAGCATCCAAACATCAAAAAATATGCAGAACATCTATTTTAATAACAATCAATTATGGCCTGCTTGCACTTGCTGGCCTGGTATGGCATAACAATACCATATCAGACCAGTAAGGATCCAGCAAGCTGGCAACCACAAGTGCTAAACTAGCCCAAACCTGCCCAGCAGTGCTTAATTGCAAACCACCATCCCAGAGCTAGATGGCTCACCGAAGCATCATATGATAAAATCTTCAATGCATGCTCAGGTGTTGCCATAGTAATCTAAATGCTGCACATAATTGCACAATTGCACAGCCACTCCCACTCCCACTCACTGGTTTTTAGCAGCCCACAGCTGGATCATGCTAGGGGAACTTATAACAGCTTCTAATGAGCTGTCATGACTTCCTGTTGTAGATGGAGCAATCCAGCAAGCAGCCTGGATCACTCTATTGCACAAGGGCAAATAGGCTCCTAGTAGGACATTACAGTTTCTTACAAATCATTGTGTAGTGGAAAACTGTGTTCTGAAGGTCACTGCTCTTGAACATGTTCTTTAGCTACACGTGAATATAGGCAAAGTCAATCAGTGTGTCAATAACTCTGTAGGGGAATGGCTCAGTCCACCAATGTAAGACAATGCCAACTCAGAAGGCAAATCACACACTACTGAAAATGTGCAGAATTGCATTAAACAAGCAAAACCACTTTCCCCCAGTCATGTGAAAGCTAAACACTGCTCTTTAAAACTAAGAACTTATAGAGAGGAAATAAAAGCAAAACCATGCAAAACCCAAACTGTGTGGCATAAGGGACGATTGTGATTAATTGGCACTTACATAAAATTGAGGCTGAGGTATGGGGCGGCATATAAATTGAAATATAAATAAATAAATAAATATAAATAAAGAGGGGTCACTATATGATGGATCAATCAAACTAAGTACATATTTTTCTTGGGGACATTCCAATCTATGGATGTTCCACATTATGATACCACAGCAACTTTATTTATATATTTAAGTATATATCCTGCTCTTCACCAAAAAGTCTCAGGGTAGGTCACAACAGTAAAACAAAATCTCCATACATGGAGCTGCCCTTGAATACAGTTCAGAAGCCGCAGCTAGTACAGAATACAGCTGCTAGACTGCTGACCAGAACAGCTGGCCAGACCCACATCATGACGGTCTTAAAAGAGTTGCATTGGCTGCTGATTCAACACTGAGCCTAATTCAAGGTGTTAACTTTAACTTATAAGGCCCTAAATGACTTGGTCCCTAAATATCTAAAGGAACTCCTTCCATATCAACCTGCTTGTGCCTTAAGATCTGGAGGGGAGGCTCTCCTGGTTGCTCTGCCACCCTCAGTAATAAAAGGGGAGGATACCTGGGATAACCCTTCTCAGTGATGGAATACTATCCCCCTTGATGTGTGTCAGGATTCAGATGCATCTCTTTGCCTTGGCCTTTGGTTAAATGGGAATATACTGTCTCTTCCACCTTTACAGACACTGTTACTGTTTTAATTCATGTCTGATTTTAGGGGTTGTTACCTGCCTTGAGACCTCTGGGTATAGGGCAGGATAGAAATACAAATAATAAATAAAAAAAAACAAAAAAAAATTAAATCATATTTAAAGTAAAACATTTCCTCCCTCCCTCTCCTTATCCATTCATCTCATATTAAGTCCAGCATTATAGAACAATATTTTCTGTCTGAATGTGGCAGCAAACAACTATCATTGTTTTGGAGTTGTAACAGCACCCCAAGAAAGTGCCTAACAGCTAACAGATGAAAGAAGAGCACATTTATTTATTTATTTATTTATTTATTTATTTATTTATTTATTTATTTATTTATTTATTTATTTATTTATTTATTTATTTATTTATTTATTTATTTATTTATTTATTCATTCATTCATTCATTCATTCATTCATTCATTCATTCATTCATTCACTCACTCACTCACTCACTCACTCACTCACTCACTCACTCACTCACTCACTCACTCACTCACTCACTCACTCACTCACTCACTCACTCAATATCCTACCCTAGACCCAAAGATCCCAGGGTGGGTAACAACCTTTAAGATACAACATATCAAAAAACTATATCAGAACAAAAATAACCATCACAACATTTAAAAACTAGCATGTTAAAAACAACACAGTATCAGTGAAACAGTAGTATTTGCAGTGGGGAAAATGTAACCAACATTTAGTTGAAGGCCTGAGCAAAGAGGTGCATCTTCACCGCCTTCCTGAACATAAGCAGAGAAGGAGCCTGGCGCACCTCAAGGCGGAGACTATTCCAAACCCTGGGGGGCAATACTGAGGAGGCAAATGCCAGGGTTATTCTGATGTTTTCTTTAAGAAAATTCACCAAATATATGAAGCAAGGCTGGCATTTACTCATGCAGTAGTTGAAATCACAGTTCTGCACGCAGGCAATGCTTTTCTGTTTAGTCAGCAGATTGTGCTAGAAATGGTTTGATATTTCTAGACAGTCTAGCAAAAGGTGACAAAAATGTAAAAATGAAAAAAAAAACTATTTAGGGAATGTGCTATCTAAAATAAAGCTTTCTACCTGATGCTCTTTAATGTTATCTTGCATGTTGTTAGAGTGGAGCCTGTTCCCAATGTCAAATTCCTTTCCGAATGTAGGCGCTGTAGATCTGGATTAACTGGATCTACTAATCAGATTCATGTGGAGGTGAAGGCTGGATCAGTGTCATCTGTAGTGATCACACTAACCCAGTTCAAACATCCCTGAGGCTTCAAAGCTTGCATGAGCAGGTGGCCCCACCTCGTGATGGCTAGGAGTGACAGATCTTAACCTCAGGGATTGGGGAGCTGCTTTTCAGTGAACACACTAGTGTGCACTGCCAAATTAACGGTTCCCAGTACTTCCAAATCACAAAGGCATACCATCTCTACACCTCCATGATCTGGATTACAGCCTTTAGTCGGGTTTGTATAGATCTAGATTAAGGGCCTCTTAATCTGGATCTGTCTTGTGCAGATGGAGCTGGACTAACAGGGGCCTTGATCTTGATTAATATGTTGATCAGAAGGCCCAGGATCCAGTTGTTTGATCTGATGGATACAATGCATCTCAATATGCAAAATAACTATACTGTAATTCCAGAAAGTATAGAAAGTTATCATAGTCCCATGTTCCAGGACCATCACAGTTTTTAGCTATCCCTTCCCATCCTAAAATCCAAAACAGCAAATAAAAGGCCTGTTTCCCTGGCACCGTGAAATAAACAGTAGTAAACTATACATGCTGTCACTCAAACTCCAGTCAATCAGAGACAAGAACCAATAGGAAACTGAAAAACACCTTTACTAAAAACTAAATCATAGAGGCTACATAAATAAAGAATACTGGCCCTGCAAAAACAATGAATCTTTGATGAATGTGAAGGTGCAAATACCCCAGATTTGCTTGAAATGTGACACTAACAAAGGTGATTATGATCTTAATTGTGTTGGCTTCATTAAGCTTTTACATTTTACTGTCAGCATCAGTATTATTAGTATTATCTGAAGTTACAACTAAGAAGGGCACCAGCTTAAGCTGAATGAGGATTATTCCATTTTTAAATGGAATTTTTCCATCCTTTCAAAAATATGAATTTTGTACATAAAAGAAAAGATGAAATAAAAACTGAGCATTCAGGTATGTGCATACTTACCAGGGTTTTCTTTTCCTTCTTTTCTTTCAGCATTTCAAGGAGCCAGGCTTCCATTTGAAACCAAGTTATTTGTTGATGCCAAATGCCATGTGCTTTCTCATTCCACTCAGTTCTCTTTCAGAGAGATCCCTGTGGTAAATATCTAACAGCTAAATTTCATTACCATTCTGTGCGGTCCTTGTGGTGCTGAAAGTAAAATATTGGATTGACAGACACTCGTTGTGGAACAGGGCTTATTGATGATGGAAAGACTGATTCAATCTCTAATGCTGAAGAACGACCTGCCACCTGGAGTGATAGTATACAGATGGGTGCAATCTAAACTCTCTTTCCGCCTCAAGTTGCATTTGGCTGTAGATTAACAATGTGATTCCATATAATGAAGATGTTTGTTTGGTACAGTGGCAATTTTCCATTACTGACATGCAATGTCAACAGTTTCGACATAACTAGAAGGACAAGGTTTAAATGTGCTACATCTGGCTGGGACCCATGCCAGGTTATTAGCAAACCCATTAAAATTACCTGCAGTGAAGTCTTTTGGAAGACAGGAATACACAGCACAGTTTCCCCTATGGCTGCCCATTCAGATATAATGGCATTAGTTATTATAATATTGCTGTCAGTCTGACTCTTTTTTTCTTTTTTTCCTTCCTTCAACAGATACGTTACGCATTCTGTTTGATATAGAGCTTTGACTTTGCTACTTCTACATGTTTTCTTTCCATTTTTTTTTACTGAAATCATCACAGATAGAATCTCTAGTACTAAAGAATGGAACAAAATGGTCTTGGAAAAGAAACAGAAAAAAAATATCAATCGTTGGATTTACGCTATACTTTTTAGATAGGAGGATCATTTTGTGTGTGTGTGGATGAGAGAGAGAACACTTTCTATAACAAATTATATGTAGCTTTTTCAAAGGAGATACTATTCATGCTATCTCTAAATATGAAAAAAAATATTCCCATGTATATGATTGCAGGACAGGTTAAAAGAACAAGAAAAGTACTGGGATAGCAAAGGGATAAGATACTTCTCAGTGCTATTTTGATTCTTAAAATGTGTATGTTTTGTCTCAGGTTACTTTCTTGAAAATATTCTTTTCCCCCCAACCTCCTCAATTGACCTAAGAGTCCCTTCCGATGACGTGTTATAACCAACATGACAGCTGTATCTGGTTTCAAAAAACCAACTTAACAAAATTAAGGTTCAGCTTGAATGTTTGTTTTCTGAAAGCAAACAACTTTCTCAAAAATGATGTCACATTTGAGAAAGTAGTAGATGGGACTTCCTAATGGTCAAACAATCATTATTCAAAGGCAAAGAAACCGGGGACCTTTCTCCACTTGGCCTTATTCTGGAACTTATCTCAGAACAGGGGCCTGCTATCCACATGCTAGTGCAGACTATGACAGTACCCAGAAGGGGCCTGTCATAGTTTGCATTAGCATGTGAACAACAGAACCCTATCCTAAGATATACTCTGGAATAAGGCCAAGCGCAGAAGGGCCATGTATGGGGACAGGCAGGCAGGCAGGCAGAAAAAGAAAGAAAGAAAGAAAGAAAGAAAGAAAGAAAGAAAGAAAGAAAGAAAGAAAGAAAGAAAGAAAGAAAGAAAGAAAGAAAGAAAGAAAGAAAGAAAGAAAGAAAGAACTTTCTGCAGTTTATCCCAAAATAAGGTCTTGTTATGTTCATACTGGTGCAAACTGTGTGATAAGGATGTGCACGAATTTTCAAAGACATTCAAAATTCAATCGAATTCAGTGAATTTTGACATTCAAATTTGAATTGAATGTCCATAAATTCAAATTTAAACATTCAAACAAATTTCACATTTTTGAATCTATTTGTTTGACTTATTAGGACATTTGCATGTTTATGGGTTTGTATATGATATGTACCTGTATATACATATCTTTCCCACATCCATACACATTTGCATGGATCCATACGGGGCAAAAATAGGTTGCATGCAGGATAAATACATGATGCATACGGACGTGTACGGATGCATAAGGGTGCATCCTTAACAATGTGTACGGGCACACACGAATGTTGTTGACATTTGTAAGTGTAAATTCAAATTGAAAATTTGAGTGTATAGATCAAAATTTGCTTAATTTGAATCAAATTTGGGTAAATTTGAATTTTAAAGTTTTGAATCGAATCAAATTTTCAGATATTAAATTTGAATTGAATTGAATCCTGAAAATTGCATTCGTGCCCACCCCTACTGAGCCTTCCATAGTCCGCACCAGCAGGTAAATAGCAGGTCCCTGCGATATAATGCAAAGTATGGTCTAGTGCGGAATGAACAGTAAAAAACCTTTGATTTCACAAAATCAGCATGATTGTTTGAGAAGCGGTATGGCTGACTGGATCAAATGTATGTACTGTATGTGATTGTCCTCTGCTGGCTCTTTCTGATGTTTTTTGATGGCTCCTTCAGAAATAGACAGATCGTTGGAAAGGGACATTTCCTAAGAGCATCCTGTGATTGGTACTTTTAAATCAAGTTCCAAAAAATCCTTTAGTAACCCTAATAATCGAGTGCATGTGAATGTACACATGATATGATATGCTAGTTCATAACTTTGGTATTTTTCTATTTCTTTAACCTGAATATATATAACAAACGAATGGAAATGTAGCATGGACATATGATCAAAAACAATATGAGACTTTCTTCTAGAACTGATATAGTTCTTGACAGTTTAAGCAGGATTAACAATCCAGGAAGGTTGTGAGAAGGAAATTCTCCCTTCCTGTCAGGAGGCGGATAATTGGGCTTTGGGGAATCTTTAGGGAAATGCCTTAGGGAAGTTTCTTAAGTTTCAAATACTAAGACCTTTTGCACTTTAATCAGAGGCCAATTTGCACTTAGGCCTCTAGTCAGCAATTAGTGCAGCTCTGGTGAAGAGCATACACACGTCCACTAGGCTGCTACAGCCTAGAAGCATGCGCACATTCACTAGAGGTGCATTAACTTCTGATTAGGTGTGGAGCATAATTTTGTGCTCTACACCTTTACCAGCCTTTACTGGAAGCTTACCTGCAGCATCTGGCGGTGCAACCATTCACACATCTTCTGGCTTGCTGCAAGCAGTGGGTGGGGAGCACATCGTCTGCACAGGTGTAGCCGCATTGCCAGCACTGGCCAATTGCCAATGTCTTGCGCTGGCATGGCCGCATTACCCAATTGCTGGCTGCTGCCATAATCATACAGGTCCCTGTGGGCTGGTGTTGCAGTGTCAGGCTGGCTGGGGACTGATCCAAGGGGTGGTGGGGCACGCTCCTCAAACATGTTGTTGGGATCGGTCCCACCCCTCTGCATTGATCTACTGGTGCATCACAGAACAAGTGACACAGCTGCTGGTGGTTGGTTGAGGCAGTGAGAAGGCGGGACTCCCAACTTTCGTGGCCATGGCATGGGCTGTTCAACAGAAGACCATTGGCATTTCTGGCCAGTAAGGGATGCTTTGGGTAAGCTTCCCTTCTGGCAAATGTTCATGGTCCACACGTACCTGGAATGTGCAGGCCTTAGTCCATGGAAGACTAATGTGGCAAGTGCAGAAAGGGCTCAGGATTAAAATAGTTTTCTTCAGGCTTCTCCTTCCTGCGAGGCAAGTTGAGTCCAGATGCCAGTTACTTGTTTTGCTATATTTGCATATCCAGCTGGCAGCTGACTGGCATCACTGCTGCGAAAAATTGGTGGCTGGCCACCAGGGACAGTGGATAGCCAACCACCAGGGACAAGTCTGGAGGCACTCCTGGAGTTAGCTGCCAGGGAAAGGAAGCAGCCAGTGACCAGGGAAAGCAGGCAGCTGGCCACCACCCAAGTGAGTCTGGAGGTGTCTGTCTCTTTTTCCTGGCAATGCTTCTGGGGTAAGCAAGCAGCCAGATGCTGCCAATGGCAACCAAACATAATGAAGCTTTGGCCAAAGGGCTGAAACTTTAGTTTCACACTTGAAGGCTGCCTATAAAAGTAGGTCCATTTGCTTTCACATGTGAAGGCATGCACCTTCACAGTTTGTCAGAATTGCAAAGGTGACAAACATTTTTGGCACATGTTTAGGCCAACCTGAAGCTGCATCAGTTTGACAAATTCCCTCCTGCCTCCACACCAGCTCTCATGTAAGTAAGCTTCATCTAGCCTAGCAATGGTCTTTCTATGGCTGTAGCTTTGGTTTCTAATACATAAAGTGGTGTGTTGTAGGGAGACTTATATGCCTGACCTACCTCAACATCTGCTAACATGACTTCAAATCTCCCCTCACCTGACTGGAGTTGAAGTCCAATATATGTACCGTCACCACTAAGTGTTACATAATTGCTTGGGATTTTTTTAAAAATGATACCCTTACCAGCTGAATCCTTTTGAATTTAGGGATTGCTTTTACATAATGAAGGCAGAGAGGACAAAAAATCCCCTTAAACACTGCAGTGTTTTATCCCATAGCATGGGAACAACCAGAAACCTATGTGTCTGATTACTATACTTTTGGTATTTGAAAATAATTATCTAGATAATATGGCATCAATAAGAGTTTTGTGTTAAGACCAAGAATACTTCTAAATTCTTCTTAAAGTTTGTTTACATTCTGTAATCTTCAGGTTCAATGTGCAATCAGCACACCACAGGTAAGAAATGAGAAATTTTGAGGGCTATTGAGCACAGGAATCCTCACAGCTGATAAAGCTGGCTTTTAACTTCTGGACTCTGAGAAAACTTCAGGATTCAAATACTATGTGGCATTTCTTCCTTTTGCTAAGTTGGATGTTATGTTGGTTGATCTATAAGAGAATACTTTGTCTCATGATCCATGAACTTTCTTTAAATAATCCTTGTGCTTTTTAAGAATTGTGTTCTTAAGACATTCTATCAATTCTGAGTATATACTAATTAATGAAGTGATCTTTGCAAAATATTACTTTGAATATGTTACAGGCAGAGGTTCCCTCCTTTTTCTCTGTTTTTAAAAACAGAGGAGAGGGTAATGGTCGCAAGAATTAATTTAAGATATGCAGTAATTTAGCTGTGATGAAAGATTTATGTGACTGAATGGAGATTATTTCAGGCATATACATCAAATGTGCAAGACTGACAGTACAACTGAACACAGAGAAGCAAATTATGATAGGGCTTATTGTTTGGGGAGGGCAGTGTTATTTTCCATTGCAACCACAATGCATCACGCAGTAAATTTTTCATAAGCAATGAAGAGACTGCATCACAGAGGCTGGTGGGTCACCTGATATTATTTCAAAACCCAGTTGCAACCACAGCACTTTATCTAGCCAGATTTTGTCCAGTTCCATTTCACCAGGCTGGTCTCTGGTATTTGGTTGAGATAGACCTTTGGGGTGTGCAAAAAACAGCCTGGGCTGTCATGGGGAGCGTTGTCTGATGTGGGTAAGAATAACACATTGTCTATTTGTCATTGGTTCATCATGAACCAATCGAAAATCTTCTTGAAATTGGTGGCCAAACTCATATCTGTTTATCTGGGTTCCTTTCATCTCTTCTAACTCTGAAAAATTCAACATGATTGAGTAACAACTGATACCAGTATTTTTAGAAGGTGGGGGGGGGGCTTTTCCCAATCACTCTGTCTACACTGCAAGATCCAAGGTTATTTTAGCTGGAGCTACTTCTTGGAGCCTGGCATAATGGTGGTACGTTCTTCACATCCTATAAACTGGATCAGTCACTTCCTTGTCATCCACATGGAGGAACATTTCAGAGACTGTTTTTAAGAGTTCTCTCACTGGAACAGACTACTGCTTTTCCAAGGTAGTGGACAGGCTTATCCCCAGGAGTCATGGCCTTCTGGTACCCCAGCCTGTCATGTAGACCTTGTATTCCCAATGCAGACACACCCACTTCTAACTTTTCTTGGACTGTAAGGAACCACATCTATGCCCACCTTTGAACCTTTACTAATTGCACTACTGTATATATTGTTTCTTTCTGTTTGTTTCCTTTTTAAGATGTGGCAACTCGAATGTATTTTGGGTATAGTTCTACCATTGCTTTTACAATATGATAGCATTATGATATCAGCTATTTTATTTTCAATACCATTTCTTACTCGTATGTTATTGTTATTATTAATCACCATCACCATCACCATCATTATCTAATGCACATTTTCATTTATCTACTTTGTCTGATTAGTCATATCCAATTCAGATCCCATTTGTCCACATGTGCAGTTTGGATGTCACAGATTTATTTTTGGAAGAGAATTTCTGTTGAGTAGAGATGCAAGGGAACAGGATCGTCTCGATCTGCTTCCTATCATCACAGTTGGTGGGCTACAAGAGAGCAGGTCTCCATAGACCCCCGCACTCAGCTGCTATCCTGTCACAAGTTCTCTCTTTAGAGTGTTAGAAAAAGCAACTGGGAGAGTAAGCACTCTAAAATCAGCTAGTTCAGAAGTTCGAAGGAAAAAACAACAACAAATCATACATCCTGCATTTTCTACATTAAAAGTATGATATATCCCTAGCTGTCACAACCGATACTCAGAACTTCACCAAATCAAAAATGCATTTTGTATCCGTAGTTGCAATGTACTTCATTTAAGGTCCTTGCTTTTCTGTGAATCTTTTCACACATCTCTTCCATTTTCTTTGCCTTTGAATCACCTCTCATTCGTTTTCAGAAGGGTTACTTCTGAAGGGCCAATTTAAAGATAGCAAGACTCTGACAAAGGCTAATAACAGCAGTATCTACAACTCTGACTCAATTGGAATTAATGGAGATGTTTTAAGATGAGACAGAGCATAACCATGTTAGATATCCATTAGTTATAATGAGCATCAGGACTCATATAGAAACACCCTGTCTAGCTGCTATTTCTTCAAAAAGTACTGCAC
Source organism: Aspidoscelis tigris stejnegeri (assembly GCA_023333525.1). Classification (NCBI taxonomy): domain Eukaryota; kingdom Metazoa; phylum Chordata; class Lepidosauria; order Squamata; family Teiidae; genus Aspidoscelis; species Aspidoscelis tigris. Next base: position 54,297,916 of record JALMGA010000006.1, on the reverse strand, counting down.
CATTACATAATTCAAAGGCTGATGGCTATGTATGTGAAAAGACAGTTGTGAATTTTTTCACTTAGTAGATGTAGTGGAATACATATGCTAAGAGTCAAACTTTGGAGTATAAGGGTATTTCTGTACTTGTAGGTAGTGCAGACCTTAAGTCCTACACCAGTGAGGGTTAAAGAGGTCCATCTCCTCTTAGTATGTAAAATGGTATTCTGGTCCAGTCTCCTTTATTTTGAGTTGACATAAAGCAGGACAGCCACCTGGTGAATTTGTTTTGATTTGGATTTCTGCCCGGAGGAGAAGGTGGAATTGTCCTTTCAAACTCTCATATAGTTCTATGGGGAACAGAATACCAGAACATGAAGACATTCAGAAAGCATGACTCCATGGTCCATTATACAACTAAGGACACATTTCAGCAGGACAATGAGCCATCTAGCATGGATGGCCTTCTTTCATACCAGGAATAATCCATTCCAGCTTGGGATGGATTGCTTGTTCCACTATAGGCAGTCCATAAAAAAATTCTATACAGCCTAAAAGTAAAATTGCTATCCTCTGAAGTTCTGCAACTCTTCAAAACTCACAAGAAGAACAAAAACAAAGTCCTGAAGTCCATGATAGCAGTCGGAAATATAGTGGTACTAGAGAACTGATGTAGCACATACCTGATCTAAAAAATCAACTACAGGTAACCAGCAAAATAAAAGTGAGTGCGCAGGAGTGATTGACTATATATATTAACTGTGCCAAAGTCTGCTTCCCTCTGCCGGCTATGACAGTGCACTATTATTCATTGCTCACTGTTTCAATATTTCTAGGTAGTGCAGGTGACAGTTATTTTCTGCAGCTATGAAGTTCTACCGTCAGAGGACTAAAAACAGAGAGTAAAGATCTAGCTCATTGTAAAGTTATAATTGTCCTACTTCTCTTGCTGTTTCTCAGTGAGGAAAGAAACTATGATGTCCAATGTCCTGGGATGGATGGTGAAGGGCCAAACAGCATGGCTGTTTTTTTGGTGTGCTACTGTCTACTAGTAAACTAGGCTAGGGCACATCCTAATGTCGATTTTAATAGCTTCAGGTCAAGTTTTACTTGCTTTTATATATCATATTTTAAACAACTTCATGGTATTCAAAATAAGAAGTGTTATATAAATTAATAAATAAATATTAAATACACAAATGTGTTTAAAACACGTTATTCCAAGTAAAGCAGGACAGCCACCTGGTGAATTTGCTTTGATTTGGATTTCTGCCTGGAGGAGGAGGCTGGGCTCTGTGGAATTGTCCTTTCCAACTCTCATATATTTCTATAAAATTTTATTGTAGAAGTAATGACTTCACCTGGATGTAATCCTTAGCTAACCCTCCTTCCAAAAGTCATATAAATATGACATGTATTATGGAAATGAACACAAACAATAATATATTACTGTTCTAATTTTTGAAAGGAGAATGTCTATAAAAATGTGTTATTATTTAGTATGTGCATAATTAATAAAGAGAAATAGAAGGAGGCAGTACCTGAGTTTCAACTTCAGTATCTTATTTGATACCGATCTGTGTTTCATGCCTTGCAATCTAACTTGAAAGGATATGCTTTCTAAGGGTACAGTGTGACACAGAAATGCAAATATTTATTTATTTATTTATTCCCACATTTCACCCAAATGTCCCATAGTAAACCACAGCATACAATAAAAACACAAATCACCAAAACATATTTCAAATATGTCCCTCTCACCCTGACTGGGCTATATTCAGATGAAACTAGGTGTCAACCATATAAAACTGACATTTGATGTTACCTCCACTGGGTCGGTATTCCAAAGCAGGAGGGGGGGGGGGGAACCATAGCAAAGGCCCTGTCACATGGATAATCCCTTGCACTGCTGAGGATAGCTGAATTGGACTCCATAGTGAATTGTTAGCCAGTGCAGCTACTTCAGATTATTCTGCTGCATTCTGCACTAGTTCCATCTTCCTGAATATATCACTTCCTAAACTCTGTTAAGCTTTCAAAGAGAACACATAGTAAATGTTTTGTCCATTCTGACAAAGGATTCTCTTAGTGAATGGTTCCTAAAATGTCTTCCAAATATATGTAAATTAGTTTTACCATTAATAGTGACAAGCCCAGAAACAACACTGGTGACATTTTAAAATGTATACTTTGTTAATGTGCCTCTAGATTTACTCCTAAAGTATTAATATTTTAACACTAGGGTTAACAAAGACTGCATCTCCATTTAATGGCAATGGTGCATTTTCTGGGGACCCAGGCCTGCAAGAAAGGAGTCTGAAAGACATGGCCCATCACCTCCAGTGTCTTCTCAGTAGAGGACATGATGACTCAAGGGGCTGCTGTGCTTGAACAGTCTTCTCAACATGACTTGACCTAGGAGAATTGGATTTGGTGAGGAAACAGTGAAGCTGTGATGATAGAGGTGTTTCTGATGTCTTTGGCTGCATATGTGAAATCATGATCAAAGTATGATGCCAATAGTTATATTATCTTTGGACATATAATGGTTTACAGTAAAGGAGCACAAACTTTGACATTTGTTGGTGTACAGAATGAAGACTGTAGAGTGCCAAGCTTCCTGTAATACCTTTCTTAGCACTTGATAACTGAGGTGAATGTAGTATGAAATTTTACTGGCAAATGATGGAATGAAGAAGTAAAATATTCTGTCGCTCATTTGAATAAACAAATGTCTGTTATTTGCAATATGTTTTTTTTTCCTTTTATGGCACATGAATCAGATGTGTTTATGTGTGTGAATAGCAGTATTTAGAAAAGGGAAAGGGGGAATGAAGTGTTAACAAACCATTTTCACAGGATGTGTTGTTTCTGAAGTGTTGCCTACAGAAATGCTGCATGAGACAGTCAATATGCTTTTCCCTCCCACAACCTCTGATGCCAGGTACTTTCCTTCAACTGAAGATAGTGATTTATTTCTTGTTTGAGTGGTGTTTCTGTACTAGAGTCTGTCACAAATGACATAAGAAGCATGTTACAGTTTTATATTGAATTTAAATTGGCATTGTGGAGATTTTCATGCCAACTGAACAGTCATGAGAAAAACACTATCTGAATTCTATGGTTTTGCATATCAGGACATAATTCAAGACCTCCTAAGGACCAGATGTTTTTCAATTAAGTAAATACAACATCAGATGAACAACAACACACAAGACGTTCCATTGTTTCACCATTTATTCAACAAAAATGAAGCCAACATGAAAAAGGCTTGAATCAATGACTTGCAGAACCAACTAGCAGCAATAACATGAAGTAACAGTTTCCTGTGTGACTTTATCAGTCTCTCACATCATTCTGGAGGATTCGGGGCACACTCTTTACAACATTGTTTCAGTTCATTGAGGTTAGCGAGCAATCACTTATGCACAGCTCTCTTAAGGTCCTGCCACAGAATTTCAATTGGGTTGAGGTCCGGACTTTGATTGGACCATTGCAACACTTTGATTCAGTCCAGTAGATGGCCTCACATTTGACTCGAGAATATTTTGGTATACAGAAGACTTCAAGGTTGACTCAATGACTGTAAGGTGGTTGCAAAACAAGCCCAAATCATCACCCCTCCACCACCATGCTTGACACCTCTCCATTGGCCAGCCACACCTGGCTTCAGCAGGCCCTTTGCACAGGCACGTGGGAGGCACACTGCACACATGTGCAAAGCACGCCTGGCCCCAGCAGCCAGAATCAGCCTAGCTGCCTGCAGGTAAGGAGGGGAACGCACGTGCGTGACCCAGAGTGGGTAGGGGGTGTAGGGTCAAGCCCCCTGGCCCCAGGAGCCATGATTCCAGCTTCTGGGGTGAAGGGGAACCCAGATAACAGAGGCCCCTGGCTTCCCTGCTTGGCTCTAGAGGAGCCAAGCAGGGAAGCCAGGGGAAGGACTTTGGGAGGACGGATTGGGGTGGGTGCTGTGCATCCACACTGCACTCATGCCAAATCCATTTCCCAATCCATCCTCCCTGTGCATGTGTGGATGCAAGGGGTCCGGTAGATCGGTCACAAATAGTGACGGATCTACCGGCAAAGATGGTGGGCCAGTGCAGAAAGGGCCTTAGCTGTAGCTCTTGGGTTTTTTGCAGTTTCTCTGAGCATTGTATAGCCTGATCTTGGGGTGAATTTGCTGGAGCATTCACTCCTCAACTATCTTGAATGATTTCCAATAGTGAACAATCTTTCTCACTGTTGAATGATAGACTTAAAATGGTTTGAAAATGGTTTTATAACCCTTTCCAGATTGGTGGGCAAAAATAAAAAATAAAAATCTGCCACATGTGAATTACTGCTTTGGTTGCAGAGATGGCATTTAGCTGAAGATTTGATATTCTTTGAACACACTTGCATACTGTAGAATGTGAAAGTTACTATAAATACAATGGTATGGAGAAGGTGCTGTATCACCTTCAGAGATTTGTCCTAGGATCTTTTAGTGACAGTACTTTAAAATCTTCATTTTGAAACAACTAACAGTAGACAAATCAACACTATTCTGTTTTAAAACAGGAGGAATTATCATGGAGCCCCCTCTCACACACTCTAACAATGAAAAGAATCTCAGGAGTCTGCTTTTCCTAAACAAACTCAAAGCAAAAGCATCAAGAGAAAAAAAAACAGAATAAACTCTATGACTTGGCCTTTTTCAGACATTAGCTGCAGTGGCTGCAACCCATGAACCATGATGTCTACAACAGTGCCTGGCTAAGTTGATCAGATACATGACTGGTTTGCTGCTGGAGTGAAGATTACAAGGCCAAGTTCAAGAACGAATAGCACACATGAATGGCCAAGCTGCTAGCTTCACAGTGAATTCCACCAGCAAGTAATGGCCAGAGACAGTAACCTTAATATGGCTTCTCTCAGTTTGTTCCTCCAGTCAGAAGCTATTCACAGCTAAGGCATTCCTGTGGGAAAATTAATGTCAGAGGTGAACACTAGTGCTGCCTCCCCTGGGCTACTAATTCGTTGGACTATATCAGGGAAGAGACAGAGCCAGGCACTTCTGGCCCTTTTGGATCACTGTCTTTCTCTGACTCATTTGGGGTCACAGCCACTCCAGCCTTAAAAATAGAGGCTAGTTCCTATAACAAATGATCTTGCTGCTCTAAGCCATTAGTTTTAACCTTCATGAGTAGGGAAGTATGCATTCCAAACTGTGCTAAGCCTCCTTCCTTCCTTCCTTCCTTCCTTCCTTCCTTCCTTCCTTCCTTCCTTCCTTCCTTCCTTCCTTCCTTCCTTCCTTCCTTCCTTCCTTCTACTTTTTTATAAGATTCATATTATAAATAAGTAAAATTATTTTAATAGCAGCAAAAAAGTAAATATTTTTGTAGCAGATCCTTTTGGTGTTTTTCTTTCTTTAAAATGAAGGTAGGCAAAGTAAAAGGGTGTTTCTACATTGGCTGCCAAGAAAAGGATTTAAGAAAATCCATTTCCCGGCGATCCATCCTCCCAAGGATCCGTCCGAACATGCGCAAGAAGTACGGATTCTGCTGGCTGGATCCTTTAGGTGCTGTGCAGAGGCCGCAACACCCATTCCAAAGGGCATCCAGCCTCCCGTGCTGCCAATGCTGCCCCAGGAGCCGTGGGACTGAAGCATGCAGCTGTCACTCACCACGCATTTCCGCTGGAGTGTGGGGGAAGGGTGGAAGGAGGCAGACCAGCCTCCTTCCGCCCTTCCCAAAATGGTGGCCACTGGCACATCTGGCCCCTTGCCTCTCCGTGTGCAGAAGCATCCTGCTTCTGAATGGATCAAGGTGAGAGGCCGGATGGAAGACCTAATTTTTGAGGTCTTCCTGGAGGCCGGATCTTTCAGCTGTGAGACCTCATTAAGAATGGTTCTCGCGCACCAAAGTGAGGAAGCGGCCGCTGTGAAGGGTTCCGTATCTGGCCTCCAGTGCGGAAGGTGTGTTTAATATGTTCTCATGGCCAGTGTGGAAGTGCCTGAAGCTAACTTTGATTGTGGAAGGAAGAAAAACTGCAACTTAAGGCATTTTACTGTTACGTCCTTTGTTGACCATTTGCTTCTTTTTTTCAAGTTTCTTTCTAAGAATGCATACATAGACTGAAATGCAGAGATGCACTGAGCTGGGACGTTTTCGCACTTCCTTCCCATTAACGTTAGCCTACCCCTGCATGTGATTGATCCCTGGGCCGGTCCTTTTCTGGGCACCACCATCTTGAGTGTGGCACTCTTTACAACTGTGTTTATGCCAGCACCATCTGTATGATGATGGTGATACTTTGTGCAGTTGCAGACACATCAGGGGGTCATCTGAGCTGCCTGTGTGCTTGTGTGACAGCTCTGACAATGGTGGTGCTGGGAGAATTCCTTATTTTAGCCTGTTTCGGGTTGATAGATATCAGCCTATTCATTGCTTCCTTGCCTGACCTGAATTCAATTGAAGTGTTTTCTCCTTTGTTGATTTTCCTTTTCTGCCAGACTGTTTTTGTTTGCTTGTTTTAACTATGATTGACTGCCTCTTTCTCAGTATAAAATTATAAATTGTTTTGTCAAGTGTAAGTTATAGTAAATACAATAAAGAATAAACATGCTGAGGAGAAGCTAATATAGCAGCCAACTGCTTGGTTCTGCTTGCAGTGCATCCATACATGCTATTGTAAGTCTTTATAATCACCCAGTTATTTCCACATCAGCATCTCTGCTATCTGAACCTTGTAACTTCGTGAATGTAAAGAATTAAAATAATAGGAGATGTGGGCTAGGTTTGCACTTTGTATCATAACTGCCTCCCTTCCTTTCACAAAATACTGTGTGCAACTGGAGGAAGCGCTTTCTCTTGTAGTACTTAATAATTATCTTAAAGGCACAATGGCCCACTGTGACCATCACCATCAATACCACCATCGCTAACAATATCACTATCACCATCACCATCAATCAGAAATATGCACAAAGTGAAAAATACTGGTTCAGTCTGGTTTGAAAGCCCCTTAAAAGGGAAAAACACTAATAAACTCAAGCCAGTTTGAACTGAACCAGATCGTTCAACTTGAGGCCTATTTGTACTTAGGCATGCAGGGACCTAAGTGCAAATAGGCTCCTGGTTCAACCAAACCTCTTTGAGGGTTTGTGTGTGTGTGTGTGTGTTTGATCTATCACAACCCTCACAAACTAAGATAAGTTTTTGTTTGAATTTACATTGGTCAAACCATCCAATTCAATTCAAACTGTTTCAAGTCCAAACCAGGGCTGCATCCAGACTTAGCTCAGAGAAGCGCAGCAACGGTACAGCATCTGCCTGAAGGGTGCAAGCCCATTTCAAAGCATTGACTCTGACTGCTAAGGCCCTAAATGACTTGGGCCCCAAATATCTAAAGGAACACATTCTCCCTTACCACCTGCCCATACCATAAGATCTAGCAGTGAGGCCCTCCTGGTTGTCCCACCGCCTTTGGTAGTGAGGCTGCTGGGCACCCGGAGGACAGACTTTTCAGTGATGGTCTCAAGGTGTGCCATGCCCCTTCCTTATATATGTTTATGAAGGCAGTGAAGATGCACCTCTTTGCCCTGGCCTTTGGCTGAGGTGATTATATTTCCCCTCCCAGTACAGATACTATTATTTTAAACACAGAGCATATTGCTTTAGATTTGTTGAAGTTTTAAAGTGCTTTTAATGTATATTCTGTATTCTTTTTTTAATCTGTTGTTTTAATGGTTGTTACCTGCCCAGAGACCTTCGGGGATGGGGCAGGATAAAATGTCAGTCAGTCAGTCAATATTATTGCTTTTTACTTAACTTTGAAATGGTCGCATGACTGATCAAATAAAATTATTATTATAAATGAATAAATAAATGATCAGCATTTTTTTTACTTCGCTGCTTCGGGGACATGCTGCATCCCTACTGCAGACAATGGTGCATCCCAAGTGACCGACAGGAAGCTGCTTCAGCAAAACAGTGCAGCTTCCGATCGCCCTGTCAGGCATATTGGAAGCAACTGTGCTGTCTCTGCACAGCTTCCGATTGTTGGATCTGACTGATGGGAAGTGGCTTCAGAGGGACAGCAAAATATAGCATGAATCCGGACGCAGCCCAGTTTGGCATATCTTCAGAGAAGAATCAAAGTTGCTACCTCATGCATTGGCAGTCCTCTAACTGTAATTAAAGAAGGAGTTCATTCACAGGTTCAGATACTTGTTATAAGGCAGTTTTTTTCTGGTGGAGCTGGGGATGTCATAACTGATCTTGCCTGGGTCATGGCAGAGGCACCTCCCCTAGACAGGGGAGTAAAGGCAGCAGTCTGAGCACAAAATCTGTGTCTCATGGCTATAGTGAGCGTCAGTTACATTTTTTATACGAACCCCCTTCTTTATTTTTTTTTTAATCAATAACTGTGGTTCACATATCCACAATGAAAACCAAGTGCAGAAGAACTAATTCAGTGTGTGCTAATGAGAAAATGTTCCAGGCTCTTATTTGAACATTTAATTTAAAAAAGTATTTGTTGAAAGATATCATGGAAGAACAGATGGGGAAAGAATTAGCTAATGAAGGCATATATTCATTAGAACTTGGATGAAATGTGTTGGCTTCCATGTCTTCCACATGTTAATGATTGCAGATACAATTTTGCTAGAGGTTTCCAGGCTTCCAGAGTTAGAAATGAAAGCTCATTTCATAAAACATTATTAGGCATTGTATCTCTTTCCTGTTTTTTTGTTTGTTTTGTTCATTTTTTAATCCTCAAACAAAACAAAGTTATGTCTGTGCCAGATACAGATTGTTGTTACTGATATTCTAGATGCCAGAGCCATTTAATCACTAGATATGTAGTTGAAGAATATTAATCAGCTTACAATCATAATAACAGAGAATGAATCAGAAAATATTCTTGCATATTAATAAAGTCCTATTACTGAGGTGGTGGTGGTGGTGGCTAGGAATTACGGCCATGTCTCAATTAAACAAGAGCAGAGTGACTCTATGGTTTCACCACAGTCCAGCTGGGTACTTGTTAAGAGGCTCCTCACATCCATTTCTCCGTAAGAGCTTCTATAGAAGAAATAGTTACATTTCTTCACAAATTCCCCTTAAGTCAGCTGGGGTCATTTCACCACACCATAGGGCTTTGTTGATGTGTAATATAGCAGCTTCAGTGCCATTCCCCACACACTGCACTTTGTTACTGACATTGCTTGCGAACACATGTCCAGCCATAAATGTGTATACACATCTATAAGAATGAAAGGACTATGGACTGCAAGATGTGCATCTGGACCATAGGACACTATGAAATTCACCTGAAGAGCCATATTGAAAAGCAAAAGGAAGACAAGACTGTCATATTGCATTTGGGTTTCTCTTTCCCATGCTTCAGCCACCACAGACTCTACTGTATAAGGGGAAAGACTGCACAAAACAATAAGAGCTCCAGGCAATAAGTATTTACAAGCCTTCGGCTAGCAACCAAAGCTGGTCTAGTCAACTTAATTTAATCAAGCAGTCAACACAACAATGTGAAGTTATTCTAAGGCAAGCCTTTTTAGCTCCACCTGGACTGCACTTCATGGAATAGCTAAAAGGTTTTTATAGGCCCTTTCTGCACATAGCAGCTGTAGATCAGTAGATCCAGATCAGTAGATCCAGATTCGCTGGATTTACTGATCTGGATAATGGGAAGGAAAGGCTCAGATCAACACCATCTACCCTGGTAGCAGTGATTTCGTCCAAGACTCACAACCTTTGCAGCCAGCCCCCTACCTGTACAGGTCCGAGTAATTCCAGATCATAATGTGATCTACATTACAGGCCTGAATCTGGTTGAAGGAAGATCTGAATTAAAGGCATCATAATCTGGATCTGTCTGTCTTGTGCAGATGTAGCCATACTATTAGGGGTTGCATTTGGCTTCCATTTGGCTTCTGAGCCTGGACTCTGTACCAGGAGCAGAAGTCCTTTCTCCACTTTTCATTTACAACCTGGCAAAGACTTCTACATAGTACTTGTTACACTGGAACTAGCAGAAACTCATTAAAATACCTCAGCCATGTGATTTGAATAGTACCTCTATTCTGCCTGATTGAACTTAATACAATAAATGTTGCTGTATTTGCCTGTCTGCATTGTTGTACTGAGACAAATCCTATTGCTCCTCATTGCTTTCTCTTGAAACTTCCAAATAAAATTTTCTTTTTCCTTCCTTCCTTCCGATTGTCAAATCTGCATTACTTCTGCTTTTCCTCCCCCTTATGCCTAGGACTCCATCTCAGCCAACTGTGTTCTGTCTTTTGACTGGCTGTTTGTAAAACCAACTTACTGATCTTAAATTCTGCTAGAATAACTGGAAATGAGTCATTTCTCCCAAAACCAGTTTATTCCTTTTATAGGATACCACTGCTTCCCCTCAGATGCCTCAACAATAAAATATGTGAAGACTGGGCCACCTGGTAGAGACATAGCCTATATTGTACAGCTTGTACAGCAGCCTATTTTCAAGTTGCTCAACGAGATGGGGATTTTTTGTACTTGCTTTCCAGTCTGTTGGATGGGAAAGGTGCATTGGAGACTAACATTTACCAGCACTCCCACTTATGAATGCTAGTACATGATAGTCTAGACCTTGCATAACCGGAGACTTACCTGGGTCTGGTCACACATCTAATCCACTGCAAGGTGCTGCCATTTTAGTCACGGTCCCCTGTGCAACTGCACATGTGCCGTCACTGTTGCTATGGCAATGCTGATGCTCTGTGCCTGTGCCTGTGCAGTAGCATCAGGAGTCATCGGAGCTGCCATCATGTTGCACTATGCTGTAGCCATTTTTGGCTGAGTAACTCCTGATAATAGCAAATAGTGCAGCTGAAAACAGTTGCAAGAGGGGTGGGGGTCGGCTCACTCAACACAGCAATATAATTGAGGTCAGGTGTTTCCTGGCCAGAGGCAGTAAGTTTTTGTTGTTCTAACTCTAATAAAAAAGAGACCCTTCAGAGAGGCAAGAATCTTTCCGAAAGGAAGACTCACTTTTCCCTCAGTGTTTGCTGTAATCTTCATTTGCACAAAACCTCTTTCATTTTCATTTTCCACAAATGGTAGTAGAGGATGGTTACTGGACCTCCCTTTGATTTTGTATTTTCCACACCAGCATGGTTGCATGGCAGCTCAGTTGACCCCTTGCACCAGAAAAGGTGCAGATGGATGCACCCTGGTAAGTTCCTGGTCACAATTAGTTAAGGTTATACGATTTCATGCACCACAGCTAGTTGATAACATCTGGGCAGGCAGGGAGCATTGGTAGGCTGTAAATGCCTCCTGGAAGTACAGATGCACTTGCCGAGATGTTAACTAATTATCAACTAAGAAGCAAAGTACAAATTGGCCTACGCATGTGGGAAGTTCCCAAGGGGATTGTGAATACAATAGTACCATCCTTGCCCACATTCTTCTGCCAGAATTCCAGAGCTAGAATTGTAAGATTTAGCATCTTCAAAAAATCTAGCATGGGAAAGGTAATAATCTCTTTAAGTAACTGGTTTTATTGTTATCATTATAATCTTGAAATATTTAACCTAACTCTCTTCCTGAAAATTTAAGGTCAAAGGTCAAAGATCCAGCAAAGAACGAGTCTTATGACAACAATTTCAAGAATATGTAGAATCCTCATGATAGCAGTTCCTGCCACTGTTTGGGCAGAAGATTATTCCTGACATAAAAGTGGGAATCATTCTATATGCATGACCCTAATAGCCAAGTGGGACCTGTTGAGATGGTCCGCCCCCGGAGACTTATGGAATCTGAGCGATTCTTGAATGCTCTGGGGGATTTTCCGGTTGGTATGACTGGCGCACCTGTCGAGGCCCTGGTTTCTCTCTGGAATCAGGAGATGACCAGGACTATTGACACGATCGCTCCCAAGTGCCCTCGGCATGCTTGTGGAGCCCGAAAAGCTCCTTGGTACTCCACGGAACTACGGGCTATGAAACAGGAAGGTCAACGGCTAGAGAGCAGGTGGCGTAAATCCGGCTGTGAATCTGACCGAACACGGGTTAGAGGACACTATTGTGCCTACCATGTGGCAGTGATGGCGGCGAAAAAGAACTTTTTCTCCACCACCATTGTGTCCTCAAGTAGCCGTCCAGCAGAGCTTTTCAGAACAGTAAATGGCCTCATAAAATCAAGCTCAAAGAAGCATGAGCCAGGGCCAAGCAATATCTGCTGTGACAAATTTGCAAAGCACTTTGAGGACAAAGTCGCCCAGATTCGTAGGGGATTGGATGTCACAATTGGACAGAGTCCAGACGAGGCGTCCAGAGAACTGTCAAGTCCCGTTTGGTTGGATCAGTTTCAATTGTTGCAACCTGAGGATGTGGACAAGCTGCTTGCAGGGGTGCGGCCGACGACATGCTCTCTGGATCCTTGCCCTTCATGGCTGATAAAGACTAGCCGAGAAGGTATGACCGGGTGGATCCAGGAGGTAGTGAATGCATCTCTGAGGGAGGGGGTGGTCCCATTGGCCTTGAAACAGGCTGTGGTGCGTCCCCTCCTGAAGAGGGCCTCTCTGGATCCAGAAGACTTAAACAACTATCGCCCGGTGGCCAATATACCTTTTCTTGGCAAGGTTCTGGAGAGGGCTGTCACCGTTCAACTGCAGGCATGCTTGGAAGAAGCTGATTATCTAGATCCATTTCAATCTGGCTTCAGGCCCGGTCATGGCATGGAAACTGCCTTGGTCGCCCTGGTTGATGACCTTCTCCGGGTGAGAGACAGGGGGAACGCTACCCTGTTGGTTCTCCTGGACCTCTCAGTGGCTTTTGATACCATTGACCATGGTATCCTTTTGGAGAGACTATGGAGTTGAGGAGTGAGAGGCAATGCTTGGCACTGGTTCTGCTCCTATCTCCAATATAGATCCCAGATAGTGGTTGTGGGAGATACTGTTTCGTCTCCCTGGGAACTCACCTGTGGGGTCCCTCAGGGATCGATCTTATCTCCCATGCTATTTAACATCTATATGAAGCCGTTGGGAGAGGTCATCAGGAGATTTGGAGTTGGGTGCCATCAGTATGCAGATGATACCCAGCTCTATCTCTCTGTACCATCTGAATCAGGAGAGGCAGTTGAAGTCCTTGACAGGTGTCTGGAGGCGATAATGGGCTGGATGAGGGTGAATAAATTGGAACTGAATCCAAACAAGACAGAGGTGCTGTGTGTCACAGGGTCTCGGGTCCGTGTAGTTGGGAGATATCCTGTCCTTGATGGGGTTGCAATGCCCTGGAAGGGACAGGTGCGCAACTTGGGGGTTCTCCTGGATTCTACGCTAACACTTGAAGCGCAGGTGGAGGCTGTGGCCAGGAGTTCCTACTCCCAACTACGGCTAGTCCGTCAACTGAAGCCTCTTCTGGATAGAGATGTCTTGGCCACAGTTACCCATGCTCTGGTAACCTCTAGATTGGACTACTGTAATGCACTCTACATGGGACTACCCTTGAAGACGGTTCGGAAGTTGCAGCTAATGCAAAATGCAGCCGCTAGAGTGCTGACCAGAACATCTAGCCGGATGCACATCACACCGGTGTTAAAAGAATTGCACTGGCTGCCAATTCGCTACCGAGCCCAATTCAAGGTTTTGACTCTGACTTATAAGGCCCTATATGACTTGGCCCCCAAATATCTAAAGGAACGCCTTCTCCCATATCGACCTGCCCGTGCCTTAAGATCAAGCGGTGAGGCCCTCCTGATTGTCCCACCACCTTCAACAGTGAGGTTGGTGGGCACCCAGGAGAGGGCCTTCTCTGTGATGGCCCCCAGACTATGGAATAGCCTCCCCCTCGAGGTGCGTTATGCCCCTTCCCTATATACATTTAGGAGGGCAGTGAAGATGCACCTCTTTACCCTGGCCTTTCGCTAAGCTGTTTATGTTCCCCCTCAGTACAGACACTATTATTTTAAACATATTGTATACTGTTTTATATTTGTTGAACTTTTAATGTCTTTTAATGTATATTCTATTTTAATCTGTTGTAACCCGCCCAGAGACCTTCGGGTATGGGGCGGGATATAAATGTAAATAAATAAATAAATAAATAAATAAATAAATAAATAAATAAATAAATAAATAAATAAATAAATAAATAAATAAATAAATAAATAAATAAATAATGGCGGTACTCACATCAAAGCTAGGGAACATTTTTTTCTTGGCTTTGGCATTTCAGCCTGGGAAATGGCCATAGAAGTCAGCCATTTTATGTGCCCTTAAAACCAGAGCTGTGCTTTTGAGTTTACTGGAAGCACATTCAAGTAGGTTAAAATAGTATTTGCAGGACAGCAAAGCAGTAGGGGGAATGCTTCTTCCAGCACTTCTTACCTCTAGATGATAGAATAAAATCTCAAGGGGCACATGATTGTGTGATTGCCTATACCCTATGAGCAATCCCATCGTGCCTTTATGTGCAGATCCTTCTGAAGCTTCAACACAATAAACATGCTACTTCAGACTTCCTCACCACAGATCTGGCACTCTTGTTGCTCAGTTGTGAGAGTGTTCCACAGAATTAAGCATTTGCACTGCTCCTCTTGGCTTCAAAAGAACTACAACAGGTTGCACAGCTTCATTTCTGTACTATATGAAGCTCTGCTCAGTTCATTGGTATTTATATTTCCAAAAAATACAGGCAATTGTTAGGTCCCTTTTAATATTTTGTGACCTTGATTATACAAAGTCTGCAGCATAGAATTTATACAAGCTTTTGAGATTATGTACTACCTGAGCAATCTATTGAAAGTCTGGTGTATGGTGAGATGTAAAAGCTTCATCAAAATCTCTTCTGTTATGCCTTAATTTAAGTGAGATACTTTAGAGCAAAATTGGCAACTTTGTTTAACTATAAGAAAGAACTATAAAAGCATATGTTTTGTCTCATCATGGATGAGGGTTTATGGGGCTTAAACACACAAAATCTGTTTAATTTCTGTAAAAAAAAATTGCAAACTTAAAAATCAAATTCAAACACCTGGTGTCTTACGGTAAATAACTGTTACTTGGCAAACTTATCAGCTAATCTTTGCAAGTCTGTAAGAATATAAATCCCATAACATGATCAAAAGTATAGCTTCATATGTTATCAACAGAAAGGGAAAAATGCAATAGTAATAATTGAAAGTCAATTATCAACAAAAAGAACAAAACCCACCTCTAACTACAACAGTTTTTTCTTACTCTTTATACACATCAGTCTTTGGCAGATTATGTTTATATAACATAATACGCACAGAAGTGCACTCTGGAATCTGGTCTCCATGACGCAAGACTGGATTGAAGACCTGTTTAAAGGGGTCTACCACTAGTCTGGATTTAAGGGCCCAAAGATCCCATTGAATCCAAAACTCTGCAATGCTCATGTGGGTAATACGTTCCTAATAGGGTCCTAATGGGGTAGTCAGTGTGGAAGGTACGTAGCAAATCCATACCAAATTTGTACATATCGGGTGCTTAATGAGGTCTTCAGTGCCCTTGTGGAAGTGGCCTTGGACCCTGTCCAGATGAGGGAAATATGGCACCACTTTGGTGATGTCATCACATGTATTGGTGGCAACCTCAGCACTGCTCCCCACCCCACAAAAAAGAGAGTTATAAAAGTTATTGCTGGAAAATCCAGCACTGGTCACAGTTTGTGATGACCGCTAGGACCCCTCAACCCCAAAATTAAGTTATTTTGGTTTAAAATGCAAAGTGTGGAGAACACGGTAAGTCCAGATGTTTAAAAGTGTCGCCAAAGTGTATTTTAACAAGGGTAAGTAGCCTGAGGGAGGGGATAGTTGAGCACTCCAAGGGGAGGGGTGAAATAGAATGCTGGAGGAGCTCAGCCAATCAGGGCGAAGCCAGCCAGCCAGGCCCATATAAAAGGGAGCCTGCGGGGATAATTTCTGTTCTCTGCCTTGGGTCGTTAATCTGGGAGGTTAACGAAGGAGAGAAACGGGCCTTAAGCTGTCCTGAGGGAAGCTGGGAATTGGGGTCCTCAGTCTGTTAATACGTGTTGATGTTGCTGGTGAAAAATATAAGGGCAAGCAAACACATATTGTACTGGATGAGAGTTTACTCAAGAAGTTTAAGAGTCTTTGAACTGAGTGTGAAAGTTAGGGACTGAACTGTTTGACAACAGAAGCTGAAAGTGTAACTTGAAGAAGAAGCTGACTTGAGACTTAACTGTATTTAATAAACACATGTTCTTGTTATTTCAAAGAAGCTTCATCGAGTTCTCTGTTTATAAAGGGAGCCAAATAGGTCCAGAGTTCTAAACAGTAACTGTAACCAACCCACTGCTGGAGATTGGCAGAGTGGGGGCAGGGCGCTGTCTGCCGCAGCATCAGAAGGGAGGCAACATTATTATCAAGCCAAAGAGCAGGGAAAAGGAAATGGAAGGTGCGCCTCTTGGAAGGAAATAACAGAGTTTGATTTACAAGTAAACAACGCTACCGCACTACCAAATAAAAATAAATATATATATGAAATAGATAAGGGCGGAGAGGCGGCCTTTACATCTGGTGGCAGCGGTGGGATAAATAGCGGTGACCCACTGACCACCAGGAAAGTGAAATAGAAACGTGGGGATATAAGTATTTGAGATTTTGAGATTTTTTTCCCCGGCCCTTTACACAGGTTTTCCAGCATTAGTTCATTTTCTTACTTTGGGGACAGAGCCACCACTGTTCTGTCAACTGCACATGCAGGAAGCCAAACCTGACAGCCTCATTGCTGGCTGAATACCTAGATGCGCACATCACTAAAACAACGGCCAGCACTGTCTGATTAGGAAGCGATAATGGCAATGGTGCAATACCTTGCATTAGCACTTCCTAAGAGCTTATCACCATCTGAAGGCAGCCTTGGGATCTATCCAGATGGCCAAAATGTATGCCTCCTTTCAGTTCCCAAAATTTCTAGAGGAGCAACAAGAGCAACCTTTGGGTACCCTCAAAGATACATTTGACTCTTGACCAGTATGTGAATAAGTATGGTGACCTGGTTCTAGATCAGACCAAATTCTACAAGGTTCATTTCTATCTGAACCTAACAATAATATTCAAGTTCAGACACATCTCTATTTCATAAACAAGTACAACTGGACAATAGAATTTCATGAAAAACAGTTTAGAATGTTGTTAGGAACTGAAGAGTCACAATAAGTCAGCAACTCATTACTAAGAGTCTCATGGTACTGCAGTAATTAGATGACATCATTCTAAAACCACATGACTTGCAGATTATAGGCTGTATAAATATATCTGTGTTGTAAAAAGTTTTTTGTCTTTAGCTTCCTGTTTAAAGAGAAGTTTGTCCCAGAAAGGATTCTGAAATAAAGCTGCTGAATGTTGCAGTGAGGAAAGAAATACTTTGCCTTTGGATTTATTTGTCTGAATGACTGTCCAGCTATTATCTGAGATTGACAAGTGATCTGACTCCAGTCCAAATCCGCTATACTACTTGATATCTCATCCATGCACAAGTTTGCAGGATTGTTCTTGAGACCTATTGTTTAACAGTGAGTTAGATAAAGACATATACTTATTTAACAAGAAAAAAGTGAGTATTCGGGAAAAAAAATAGAAAGTATAAAAAGAGTCACCAAACATATGATTTAGGGTGTTTCCGCACAGACCCCATTAAGCATCCAATAAGGACCCATACGGCACACATCCACAAGGTGCCTTCTGCACAGTGGGACAGAATAGGGCACCTTCAGTTACGCTGCTTCTGCATGGCCTTGTGCAAGATCCGTTTCTAATGAGGTCTAGAGGCTGTCCAATCCAGTTTTGGGGAAGATCTGAAAAATTAGGTCTTCAAACCATTCCTGCTTGCAAATTCCGGATCAAAGGAGGACGCTTCCGCACAGGGACAGGATAGGGAATGGATGTAGGTGGGACTGGAAGTCACCATGCTGAGTGAGGCGGCAGCACCACATTTTGGCTATGTAGTCCATCCTGTAGTTGCTTCACATTAGACATGTGCCAAGTTACGTCTGATCCTTCTGGATATTGGTGCTGTGGTGTCCACACAGCAGCCACGCAACACATTCCTCAGTAACCATTCTCCCAATGGATGTGCAGATGCATTAGGCCCCATTTTGATCCATCCCTATGTCAGACAGATTTTCCCAGGGACGGATTTCAGAAATCCGGATTTCCTTAATCCGGATTTCCAGCGGTAAGTGCGGAAACACCCTTAATGTATAACATAAACAAGTTGTAATAAAACATTTTAAAAATTATTCTAAACTTTATTTAAAATTTCTTCTATGCTTGTGTTCACTAACTGGAATAATATTTGGCGAGGCAGAATATGGGAATAGTATTCAATAACAATTCTTTGGACAAGCATAGATGGCTCCTAAAATGCAACCACTGGCATTTGTTCACATTTTGCATCTAATCAGCAGATTTGTGTGTAATTATGTATTTTGCAGGTGAGATGTTAATGCAGGTTACATGGCACATCAGCTGCAGGCTGCCACTTGAAATGGTTCACTGGAAAATCTTGAGACAAACAACATTCAATTAGGCACACATCCATGAGCAGCTGTGCTAAGTACCACTGGCATAATCTCAGACATACATTTCTCAGTGAGAACCAACTGCTAGCCAGCTTTTAAAATATGCTTAGATTGGTGGCAAAGCATTCCTCTTCTCTGTTTCGCTTAGTACGTCTGGTTGAGTACACATACAAACGCATGTATGTGTGTGCATGTAAATGTGCATGTGCACATGCTGATTCCAACATGGAAGGAAATATCTTGTCGGATTGGTTTCTATCGGGTAAAAATGTTTAGGCATGCACTTCAAATAAACAGTTCTCAATAGAACTACTAGTATATGGGCTTGCCAAGTGGTTCACAAATATTTTAGTGATATAAATTAAAAATCCCATGCATTATCTGTTGGATACCTACATCCTACAATTGATCAGGTGTTTCATTTCTGTACCCCCCTTGTTTTCATTTTGGACCTTGAAGGTGTCATTTTCAGTGGCACCTTCATGCAGTGTGTAAAATTGTACCTTGTAAATAAAGTGCCTTTGACAGTAAGTGCACCAGCAAAGGGACTGACATTATTGTTGTAAGACACCTGATGCAGCCAAGAATTGAGACATAATGGCAATCAGCAACTTTTTTGGAGCCTACAGCTCTCTCTATGAGGTAGATCTATGTTAGCATTTATATTACTTTTCTCCAGTGACATCAAGGTGGTAGGCTCAACTCTGAGGGCTTGTTCCCATGCACTCTATACTCCAAAGCGAACCTGAATTCAACTCGGAGCATCCCCATGCAAGGGCTCCAATCCGGGCTACATGCGGAACAAATCACCCAAATCCACAGGAAAAAAAAACAAACACCCTTGCAAACTGTTTTCACTGCAGTTTGGGAGGCAAGCATGGATTATCTTGGATGCATGGGGACACTCCCGGGTTATTGGAGGAGGAGATCACATCATTAGTGGGTGGGGTTTTGCTTGTGCTCACTGTTGCTGTCCTGTGCGCTTGCAATCGTAACTGTTTGGGGATTTCTTTTAATAAATTATGGTGAAAGAGAAATGATGAGAGGGTCAAATGGCTCTCATTTGTCCTATGAGTGTCTTTCCGGCTACAATTATTACTCCCCCCTTCCCTGATTGCCTGATCGGCAAGCTATGCATGGGTAATGGCTTGATTTTGCGCATGAGTGCTGCATCACTTTAATGGGCAACATGCCTGTGGCTTCCCTGCACCAGATGCAACATGAGAAGACGATGCACAGAATTCCTTGAACTTGTTGCGAGTGGGGTGGGGTGGGGTGCCTGCTGTCATGCAAAGGTGTGCAGCTCTGCTAAACTATGGTGGCTTCAAGCAATGAGCTGTGCTTCTTTCTATTAGTAATTCCTCTTATTTTCATATCTTTGCTGTGTGTTGTGTTCATGGAGGTGCAACATGGAAATGTTTCTCTGTCATGCTGCAGTGGGCGGGACAGGGTATGGTGACATCAGCTTGGCTTCCTATCAGTGGAGAGGGGGTGGAGAGAAAAAGATGCAGTTACCTGATGCAGGGGTTTACCAAGGTTTTAATGGGGACAGGTACATTTGACTTGAACCCGCGCACTCCTCAATCGCATGGGTACAGGTTAATTCGAACTAGAATCCATATTGGGAATGACCTGATTCAAATCCAAAGTAAACAGAGTGCATGGGGACAAGCCCTGAGTCCTCAATAGTATATCCTTAGATTCTTCCATGTTCCATCTACCTGGCATGGTCCCAATACTTGACTCTTAACCGCACACATTTCAAAAAGCAACTCAAGAATGGCTTAGAGCTGGTAGCCTGTGCATTATCTGGCCCTGAATGTGGTATCATCAGAGCTTTTGAAACTCTTTATTATTTTTTTCAAACTGTGTGCAGATGCAATCTAAGAATCAGCAGTCAGAAGATAAACTTTTCTCCATTATGTAAACTGCATACACATTTCAGTCATCGGCATGCCTACTGGAAACATAAGAATACATGTATACACACAATTTTTATTTTATTTAGTTCTCAGAAAGGATACTGCTCTTTATTCTTTTCAATATGTATATTTTTAATAGTGTGCACTAATCTAAGATCAGAAAGCAACTTCCAAACAGAAAACAATGATCAATATGTGGGCATTTACTATTGCCTTTATTCTTCCATAATGATTAGATTTTAATGCCTTCACTACGTAATCTTACAGATCTATATATATGTGTGTCTGTGTAATCAACTACATTCTAACACATGATAAATTATTCATGTCAATTTTTTCACACCTTTAATGTATATTTTTGCTGCTACTTTCCACCCCTGTTCTCATTTGTATGATTAATCTTGAAATCTAAAATTGCTGGGAAAGCAACAACAGCTTGCATTTGCATGGTGAATGGCCTTGAAAATCTTGAATTTAGTCAACAAGCACCTAAATATGTCCTCTCCTTGTCACTCTGCCCAAGTCTCTCTCTTCCCCCTTCATACTAAGAAAATTCTATTTGCTGTGAGATAAACTTGGCCAGAGATTAATCAAGAATAACAATAAAAGAAGACACTACTGAAATCTAACGCACCTCAACATTAAATTATTAGTTGTGGATGGAAATAAGACCAATAAAATGTATCTGTTAACTGGCTTACCAATGCCAGTAGGTCTGTGTTAACAAACACTGCATTTTTAAAGCGGTGTTCATGGCTACTGTTAATTATATTATCACATCCATGTTTTTTCCACAGTTCTTATCATTCACAATTCTTCCTTGAAGCATCTATCTACACATTCCAAAATACTAAAAGCAATGTTTCATGCAAAAATATGTTACAGTTCACAAAGCCTTATGCCAGAATATAATTATTACTCAAGACAGAATTAAAGCTGTTTCTGCACCAAGGGAGCAGAAATTCCAGATTGGTAAATCTGGATTTCCAAGATCTACTAATCTGGATTCTGGCAGAGTGAGGGCTGGATCCATGCTCTCTGCACAGATGACTCCAAGCCAGATTTACCCCTGCTGCAGCTAGGAAGCTTGGGTGACAGAGCACAAGCTTCACAGTGCCCCCCCCCCGCCTCCATTCCAATGGCTAGGAATTATAGTTCCCAGTGGCAGAGAGTGGGGAGGATGCTTTTCATCCTGTATTATGGTGCTTTGCCCTGAAAATCAATTTCAGGTATTCCACATCATAGAGGCATGCCATCTGCACACCTCTGTAATCTGTACTGAGGCCCTAGGCAGGATTGTAAACCCGACTAATGGGGTCTACAGTAGATCTGGATTGAGGGCTTCCAGATCTAAAGTCCATCTTGTGTGGACTGATCCATCGTGGGGAGGTGGTGGTTTGCAATCCAGGATAACATGTGGATGCAGAGGCTGTAGAATCCATACCAGAGGGTCTCTGATATGGATCTACTGCCCATACAGAAACAGCCTAATTCTTAAAATACCCAACAGGCAAATTAACTGTATTCAGCATCTAAATCCAACTTTTTTTCACTATAGCTACTAATCTTTACAAGCGTTGGGAACATAATTTTAATATACAGTCTTTTAATCATGGGAAATTCTTTATATTTTATGGAATGTCAAGTCTTCTGCTATCTAACTTTGTCAATGCTTCTTTTGTTTCTTTTCTTTGACGCACCCAGTTTTTAATGCTTTAACTGATGATTTGTGTGTGTGGTTTTACCTATTTTTAAGTTCTTCTGTAGACCACTTTGTGATTTTTATCTTATCATTTTCTTTCTTTTTTGCAGGAATATCCTGCTGTCACAATTTGATTCTGCAGCATTCAAAATTGTTTATTCAGTAGTGAATAAGTATTCTATCCATGCATTATTCCAGAAGCCAACACATTTGTTGAAAGATTATACTACTATGTTTTGCTTAGCAGTATGACCAGCCAGGCAAAGCTGAATGCAAAATAGCAGTATGGGTAAATGTCTATAAATATATAATTATTCACAATTTTTTACTTGGCTTTTAGAAGCAAATTGATATGAAAAAATGGTTCACAGCATGCAAATTCCTATACTTTTTCTCCTTCCAAAAAGAAACACATGGATGCTTTCAAAATTCATGTAGGAAATCTATCTC
Organism: Aspidoscelis tigris stejnegeri; assembly: GCA_023333525.1. NCBI lineage: Eukaryota > Metazoa > Chordata > Lepidosauria > Squamata > Teiidae > Aspidoscelis > Aspidoscelis tigris. The sequence continues at coordinate 54,275,301 of JALMGA010000006.1, read as the reverse complement.
GCCAAGAACAATCCTTCAGGGAAGTCATTCCTTGGACTGATGTACATAAAACCATTCCACTATAGCCTGTAATCCAAGATATAATAATGAATTGTTGGTAAGAACTAGAGGAGTCTTTATTTATTAGAAATGACAGAATTAAAAGGGGGATATATAGATGACACATTGGTCTGCCTGTTGGTCTGCCCACCCCACCTATCTTGATGAACAGTCAAGTGTTATTCACGTGCTTAAGGAGCTTCAACAATTGTCAGTTAAAGACAATCAGGGCCTTATTTTGGGATATTTGTTGTACTGTTTATTTCTCCTATACTTTGTACAAGGTTTTTGAGGGTACATTCAAAGAAATGGTGGATTACTGAAATGGGATATGTCATTGGAGCTGTATATAATTGGCAACCTATGGAAACAGCACCTGGTAAGACACCTGGAAAGCATAGAAAAACTGAGCATAGTCTCTCCTTTGAGACCACTGCTGTTGTTCAAATATCTAACCTTAATATGCAAGCATTTTAAGTGAAGACCTGTTTGGTTACCAATTCTCATAAAATAGTAGAGAAGAAGCTTCTTCTTCAGAAGTCTGTTTCTTTTGTATTTTAATCCCTGGATCAAATCTTAGGCTAGAAGGTAGATATTTAGACTTACAGTAGACTACTTAGCAGTTTGCTTTGCCTCACACTTTCAAGCAATTTCACATTTCAAGCTGTTTGGAACAGCAAAAAAAGCACAATGCATAACCCATGGGTAGAAAGTGCTTTTGAAATTGTTTCATGAAGCAACTGTGCATTATTTCACACTGTCTTTTCCTGGATAATTGTACAGACAAAAAGATAGCTATCTCCATTAGTACATGGGGACAAGCCATTATTCCATACATTTACTCAGAATATATCATTGTATTATATATGCATATAATGGCAGCATATAATGGCAAATGGTCACTTCCTGGTCTGTCTTTAAAAAACCTTTAAAACTCTATACATGCATTATAGTTGTTGTAAGCAGCTTGAAACCTAAAATAAAGGGAATGTGCCCAAAATCACCTCATGAAACTGTAAGAGAAAGAAGAAGAAACAAGTCTCAAACCACTTTATAAGTACTTGGTTTAAAAGTTTTATTCCTTTGCTTAACTGTTAAGATTTTAAACCATTTAGATTTTCATATTAGCTGTTTGTGAAATAAAATGAGGGGATACAGGGAGAAGAGTGGAGCTCCAGTTGTAGCCTAACCTTTGATCACTCTGATCCATACTCTGATCTACAATAAATCAAAATTTACAGGCAAGAGGACTTGATACCAAATTTAAGCAAAAGAGAAACAAAGTAGTGGTAAATCTGTTCTGCCCAACTTTGCTTATTATTTATTTTGACATTAGCTTTATTAGTATGAAATTATATTGAGGCTATGTTCTGATTCTCCGGATACACATTTTACTTAAATTGCTATTTGGATGAGAAGTCAGCCAAGTAGAAGCTTATAGGTAAGAAACGTCATTTATTATTTCTTAATCTTTGTCCCTGATTTTCTCCTGAAACTTCATTTTCTTCATCAGTTTTACTGATAGTAGAAACAGATTAAGCTACTTAAAAGTAACTGATGCAAAGATTCCAGTCTATAGGCTAATTCTCATTATGGCCTCTAGTCAGTAATTAGTACAGCTCTGGTGAAGAGCATGTACATGCTCACTAGGCTGCTATAGCCTAGAAGCGAACCCACCCTCACCAGAGCTGTACTGCTTACTGATTAAGTATGCAGCATGAAATTGCTCATATCCCAACCCTTACCCCAGACTTATCTGGAGTGTCTGACTGTGCGAGCATCCACTCCGCAGTGAGTGGGGAGCGTGTTTTCAGCTCATGCACAGCCACGTTGCCAGCCAGGATCGATTCCTGGTGTCCTGCACACAAGCGGTGGCATTGACCATGCTGATTGGCTGCCGGCTGTGTGAGCAGGTGCAACGTGGCTGCCACTGGACAGGTCTCTGCATGCTGGCACTGCAGCTGCAGGCTGGCTGGGACCATTCTACAGGGGGTGGTAGGGATCGTGCCCCCAAACATCACTGCCCCTCCACATTGGCCTGCCAGCATGTCCCAAACCGATGACATGGCTGTCAGCAGCCGATCAGTCTAGTGCGGTGGCAGGACCCCAGTTTTTGTGGTGGCCGTGCAGCCCAATCCACGGAGGACCATTTGCATTTCTGGCTGCTGAGGAGCATCCCTCCCAGCCAGAAATGTGCATGGTCCTCCTGTGCCCAGAGTTTACTGGCCTAATGCACAGTGCACTACTCAGACAAGTGTGGAAACACGTCATGCTACCCACATCTGTGTCCACATGCTTGGACCAAGGGATCCACAGTCAATGCACTTCCTGGAAATCACTCCTCGCAACACTCTAGTGGAAGATCATTTTAAAGTGGTCTTCACTGCAGTCCAGGCCGAGCCCTTTGCAGACATAATGAAAATAGCTAGCACTAACATGATCAGTCCAGGCCTCAGTCCAGAAACGAGTGGCATTACACTGTGCTCTTGAAGACAAGCCATTTCTAGGCCCATTTCCAGTGACATGGAGAAATGTCCTGGTTGCCATGGATTTATTGATTCTTCGTGCTGGAGCTACACCAGGACAGGACGGCTGACCTGTGAATGGTCTCATTATACTCTGTCCCCGTGTGCCTCGTTCCTGGTACAATAGGCAAGACACATTCTCCACAGTGCACAACACCCCTGTAAGTGAGGAAACCAGTCTGTGCTTCCCCATCTCATGAATTTATTTATTCACTCACTCATTCATTCATTCATTTATCAATTTATTAATGCTCTGTTCCAGAAAAAGGTGGTTTAGAGAAGGGTTGGGAACACAATTGTCACACACTGTGTACCTGAAATGCTTCCAAGCTTCCCTTGCCAGTTTGCTCTACTAGTTAAGGAGCTGGACTCTTATCTGGGAATAACGGGTTTGATTCCACTCTCCACCATGAAAGCCGGCTGGGTGACCTTGGGCTTGTCACAGCTCTCTTCTGAGCTCTCACAGCCCCACCTACCTCACAGGGTGTTCTGTTGTGGGGAGAAAAAAAAGCTTTGTCAGCCATTTTGAGTCTCCTTAAATGGGTGAGGAAAGTGAGATAGAAAAGCCAACTCTTTTTCTTCTTCTCTAATGCCAGAATAAAGCCTCAGTTGCTCATTGCAGCACCAGTGTGCCTGCCGTTTCTCTGGAGAAAGGGAAGACTGTTTCCTGGTTCAATGTTTCAGCAAGCGCAGAAAGTGGCTGCATAAGCTGGCCATTCTCTTGTGCACACTGATGAAAACTACACCAAACTGCCAGCCCATAGGATGTGTTGACCACAGGACAGAATGGTAGGTAGGTAGTCAAATAGAAGCCTGTAAATCTTGCAGTCCTCAAAATGGTGCTTCCTTGCTCCTCACGTCTACTTTAAAGGTGTTGCCTACATTTCAAAATAGAAATCCAGCCTGATACCCACAAAAACAAAACAAAACAACCCCCCCCAAACTTCTTACATTCCAGAAATGTATGTAAAGAGCATACATTCCAAGCCTGATCACAAAGTGACTATAGAGGCCACATCTGTAAATGGAATTGGAAAGAAAGGAATAGGAATCCCAAGAGAAAACTCAATGGGATAAATGCTTGAAAATATTAGTTCTTCACTAGGATCCCTTTTGGGATATCCAAAATAACATTCATATTTGCAAATTTGATTGACTATTTTGAGTTCATCAACGTTTGCATAGAATAAAAAGTCTGGATGTTCAAAATATACAGAAATTTGATCAAAACAAGAAAGCCTCCAGCTTGTGAATATGAAAATTTCAACAGAAATTTCACTATGTTATGGACATGGAAAAGGGCTTTTTAAATGGAAAAAAGTCCCAAAAACTTCACAAAAATGTTCAAGTGTGAATACGAAAGTCTGGATGTTTGACTTAACAAATCTGCAGTGAAACAAAATTTTGGATGTTCAATTTGATAGTGAAACAAACATAATTATTTTTAAAGTGCATATCCCTAATTCCTTTGTTATAGTGAAACAATTAATATGTCCTTATTAACTACGCAATAAAATGATTGTTAGTCCCTAAGCAAATATTTAACAGAAAACTCTGAAAAAACTGTGCAGTCAATATGCATTTTACTTCAGTGGGAAGACACTAGTCATACATACAAGACTTTATATTTTGGATATTACTGACAATTTGATGGAGACCAGATAGAAATAAAGGGAACTAGGAACACATGAAGCTGGTAGCAGGGTTATCACCATCACAGGCATTGTGTGCAGAAGGAAGAAAGGAAGAAAGAGAGACAGACAGAAAGAAAAAGAAACGAAGAAGGAAGAAGAAAGAGATCCCTCTCCAGCCCCTCTCCGCATTTCTATAAAAATTGTTCTCACAGTCTCTCTTGCTTTATTTTTGGAGTCAGTTATTTTAAAAAATGTTGTATTAGATAATGTCCAGTGTAACAATTTGACATGCACAGCTCAGTACTTTGCAGTCCTGGATGAAGAGCTATGGCACTATGCCATGGAGATTACAAAAAAATCTCCTCCAAAATATAATGGAAGGCTTGCAGTTAGAAGAGATTCAGTGGGGCCTTTGCATTTAACCTTTAAAAATGCCATTTCAGGCTATCAAAAAAGTCAATAGTTTGAGGCAGAGAAAGAAAAAAAAACACATTACAGTTCTGATGGGCATAAATGTACAGTAGTATCTCTGGCATAGCTCATATGTCAGTAGGCAGTGAAATGCAAATAAAGTTTCCCCATTACACCAAATGACTTGTTGAATTTTCAGAGTGTAATTCTGACAGAGGAGAACAGTACCAGTTAATTCTAACTAATAGCGATAAAAAATAATAAATCCTGATTCTAATTCAGAGTCTCTCTTGTAAGATGAATATTGCAATAGGCATGCAGTTTTCCAGAAGACGAAAATAAATTTCCTTTGATGTCAGCATTTCCTTTGCTATTACAAATCTAAAGGTACCAATAGGGAACTTTAGAAAAGGAAGTTTAGTTGTTCTTGTAGGATATATAAAGCCTTCATATGAAGCCAATGTGACGGGTGGTTACAAGGTGATTTTCTTAAAATAAATTATGGACAATTATATGGAAAAAATGTGGCAAACGTAGCATTGAGTTTTGTCCCAAAGAAGTGAATGAGGCTGTTTGGGTAGTCCATCTCAAGAATCTGGACCTCAGTCTTGTCCCTCCTTCTCTCCAGCTATTGTCCTCTTAAACGCTCAACAACAAACAAGCTACGCTCACTTACAGAACATGTTAGTTGCTCATTGTCCATAGGTTTTCTCCCCTTCTTTCCTACTCATAACTATAAAATGTGCTGGCAAAGGGGCACTCAGTACCATAGAGACAGTAAGACAAAATAATAGCTCATTCCTCTACCCCTATAAACTTTTATTATACTTGTGGCCCAGATAATGAGTCATCTATGTGTTCATTTATATCACTACGGTATGGTTTCCTGAGACTGCTATGTAGTGCAAAATAGTTCTGTATATAGAACTGGTGCCTAAAGAGAAATGGGGGTTGGAAAATATAGAGGCCCAATCTACTGATGTTAGTAGAGATGAGGCACAATCAAGCACTGTAACCTAATGGCACTGTCAAGGTAAGTCCCAAACTATTAATAAGTTAGTAGAACTGCAAAAGGGAGAGCCAATCTACCAATGTAAATGGGGGAGGACCAGTCAAAAGCCAAATCTTGCAATCAGAAGTTTACAAAACTTTTCTTAGAAAACAAAGTGTTTAAAACTAAAACCAGGGTGTTAAAAAATAATGTTATAAAAGGGGCTTCACATATTACTAATAATACAAAAGCAAAACTGTTCTAGAATTTACAGAAAGGAATCAGGTGCCAGGTGTAGGGATGTGCGCAAATATTTGTAACATTCATTATTTGTATGAATTCGTCTGAATTTGGATATTCATACATGAATTTAATATTACAGCATTTGTACGTTAACATTTGTATAAATACAAATGTTTCGTACATTCGTACAAATAGTTTGGACATTCATTAAACTGGGAAGGTGGGAAAGCGGATGTGCCACACATCTGCCACAGATCCACATTGCATTTGACATAGACCAAAAGTGGATTCAGGTCAGATCTGATGCTTTCAGAGCACAGATTTGTTATTGAATATGTATCAGATATGTATTTGTTCGTATCGGATACATATTCATTCACACCCAATATGTATCAAATATTCATACAAATTCTTATGAATACATTCGTATTGAATAGAATTCTACCACATTTGAAGGGGATCTTTTCGAATGAATACAAATTTTCTAACATTCGATTAAAAAAACCTATTCATGCACCTCCCTAGCCAGGTGAAATCAAAGTTATTTCCCTGAGATGCTGGAGATCTGCTATTAATCAGAAAAGAAGCTCGATAGATCAATAGTCAATCCTACTATATCATGAATTCCTATGTTGGTTCTCAACAATCATTTTAATTATCCAACAAATTACTTGGTGCTAAATGATATAATTTAAGGAACTCTCTCTCTTTCTCAGGAATCCTTGGGTGTTTTTCCACTGTCACTAAAAGTACCCATTAAATACCCATTAATGGGTACATAATGGCATTTTTGTACCCATTAATGGGTACTTAATGAGTACTTCTAGTGACAGTGGAAAACACCCCTTATCTAAGGCAAGATTTGCAATGACCTCCTTAGCCCGTGCCAAAAGAGGCCTGGTACTTTGGTCACTACCAGAAGTGTAGTGTCTATATGTCACTTCAATAATCCAGTGCACAGCTGCTTCCAAGGGGAGAGAATCCTTTCCTGTTCTTCAGAAATGAGTGTGGGCCTTGCTCCAATTAGCTGTTGTGTGATGGGATCCCTGGTCTCAAAGTCTGCATGTAGGCTACTTCTAAGAACATTTATTCTAAGATTCATACTATTAAAAGATAGTATTTATTTATTCCAAGATCTTGCACAGAGATTTGCACAAACACAAAAAGTGCTGTTCAATTTGAACTGAACTGAACCTTAAGCTGTTCTTTTCAGATTCAAACCTTTTCAAATGTTTGCATCTAGCTGCTGCACCTGGGTATTTGCTGCCTCAGCCCCACCCTCCCTCAGGGTATAAGAACTGTGGCTGGAGGAGGAAGAACTGACTAGCTGCTGCACTGAGAACAGTATAAAAAATGGAAATGGACTGGGACCTTTGGTCAGTTGCTCTGGACTCCATTTGGACTCAGCTGCCTCAATTTGTGTTTTGGCTTATTTTACAATGTTTTGTATGATGTGCAATTTTTATAATGTATTTTTATTATGTTTTTATTATTACTTTGCATTTTATGTTTTGTAAACTGCCTTGGGCAAAATTTTATTTTGGAAAGACGGTATTTAAAAAATGGAAATGGAAAATAGGTTTGATCAACCAACAAACATGTTTAAACAAAAATGCCACCTCCCCCATTTAAAAAGCCATTTTGAAGAGCAAAATAACTAGGGTTCAGTTAGTTCTAAAGGAACTCTATGGTTTGGTTTGATTCAAACCAGCCTCCTGAACTGGGAGATCAGACTGAATGTGAACTTGCCAAAATCTTCCTGTTCAAATAGAACCAGAGTATTTCAAACTGTTGAGCACCTCTATAGTTTTGCCATAAGGTGGAATCACACAAATAAGTTTTGTCAGTGGCATTTGGTGGTAACCACATAAAGCTTAAAGTTGATGCAAACTAGATTCTGCAAATATGAATATCAAGTACCCTTCACAGAAACAAATGCAGCCTGCTTAACAATTACTTTTTAAAAGAAAGACAGCATCATCACAAAGAGGAAAGTTCTTATCGTTATGGTGGGATAACAAACTTGACATGATTTTGTGTTAGGCAAGAAGCAGCCATTTTCTGTTCAGTGACAGCCAAGATAAGTCAGCCATATTGTGTCTCTTTAGATAGTACCTATGAAAGTGTGGATTTCCCTTGTCAAGGCTGGGTGCAAGCCCAAGTGGAAACAGCAACATACAGTTTCCAAACCACAGGGACTCATAACAGGCAGAGGATTTCTATTCTTTAGATGAAGCCTTTGATTACCATCTCTATTGTCTTCTTATTAAGGAAATACATTGTTTCACTCACTTTTTTAGAGCAAAAACAAAAAAACCAATAAAGGAAGAGATGATGATGAAGAAGATAGATAGATGTCACAAAGAATTTTTTAAAAAAATCTTAGGAGGCAGAAATGAGTATCAGAACTGTACTTGGAAATACAGAGAAATCTAAGGATGGAAAGTAGCAGTTATTCTGCACCACTAAATGAAAGCAGGAATACATAGGTGATCCAATATGTAATCTGATTAATTTAAAATAGCATGCAAAAACTTTACAAAGAAAGTCATATGCAAATTAGATATTTATAAAGCATTTGATTTGCTAAACTATGAAGAGGATTAGGGAAGCAATTCTGTGATACATTAGGCCAAATGTATAAAAGATGTTAAACCAGGATTAGGATAAATAGGGCTTTATTACGAAAAAGCTAAACAGAGTTGCCTACTTTCCCCTTTTTCATTTGTACTTAGATGGAAGAACTGGCTGAAGAAATTCAGAAAGACGGGGAAGTATTTGGATATAATATAGATAGAGAAGAATTAAAAATAAATCTCTTTGCTGATGATGCATTGATAGTTACAGAAAAACCCTTAGAGATTATTAGAAGAATGGAAATAAAAATTAAGGACTTTTTTAAAAAGGACAGGACTTTAAATCAATATTGAGAAATCTGGCAGAAAGAAAGAAAGAAAGAAAGAAAGAAAGAAAGAAAGAAAGAAAGAAAGAAAGAAAGAAAGAAAGAAAGAAAGAAAGAAAGAAAAAGACTTGAGAGTTTATTTATATTTTTAAAATGTGCCAAAAATGGTGGTAGGTAACTATAATAGGATAGGAAAAAGCATTATTGAACAAGTTACTTAGTGGGAGAAATATTTAATTATTTTCACAAGAAATAGAACTGTGAAAATGTTACTTGTGCCAAAAATGCTATATCATTCAAATTTTGGGAGACCTCCAGAAGACGCAATGGGGGATAGTTCTAGAATCCACACTATGGGACACAGGATCTATTCCTAATCTCACTAGTGATTCTCTAAGTGGTTTCAAGGTGTGAATCGCCACCATTTACAGCAGGAATCACAGAAACATCATAATGGAGCCAGAGTACCTATGGTGCATTGCTGCAGTGAGTGGATAACTCAGTGCTAACCATGCTTGTGCTGACTCTCTCAAGGTTCTGTTCAAACCTTTTCCAGTTAGAACTGCTCTACATCTGTGCATGCTGGGTGAAGTCCTGAATGCATGGAATTGGATCTGGAGAAGCAGCAGCTCTGCACAATGCAGATGGTCCATGCAGGACTTCCACCCGAATTCCCCTGCAGACAAGTGTGGAAAAGCATTTTGCTGGACCATATCCCCATTAAAGTTCAGTTGTGGGGTAGGAAAAAAATAAAGAATGAGTGATTTGGAGGGAGAAAAAATGAGGAAAATAATGTTAAATGCTTTACAAATGGCTGGGGATGGGGGAGAGAAACTGCTAGAGCAATAAGGTCTTATATTAGAAGGAACATGGTTAAACGGTTGATTAAAGAAAAAGAAAATTTGAATAAGTTGTTTTGGGGGGAAATCAATGAGGTATGAGAACAGTAGAGATAATATATAAGATCTTAATTGAAACATGAGGAATTGTAGGGGTATTATTAAAAATGTTGCAAGGTGAAATATATAAATGAAAATAATATGAAGAAAGGCATATAAAAAGTATTTAGCAAATTAAAAACATTAAGTTTAAGGAAATGAAAATGAATTAATTAATGGCATAAAATACTCTGCCAATTAAAGTATATTAACCTTTTCTGCTGACGTTGTAACAAGAATAAAGAAGTATATATGCTTATGTTACGAGAGTGTGAAAAGATACAAAAGTTTTGGAATGAAATTTGGATGGAAGAAGTTGGTAAAAAACCCTAAAATTAGAATAACATGGAATAGGAAGAAGGAAAGATAGGCATCAAATCAGGCAGTGTAATCAGTAATAGTATGGAGATGAAAAAAAATGAAAGCAGGTGGAGTTTGCAAAACTGCATGGTATCTTTTTGAACAGGTGAAATTTGAAATACTTCATTAACAGATGTATATTTGTGTATTCAAAAGGAAGAACACTGGTAAAAAAATCAACTCAATTGGACTCCAATATTTGATTACATTAAATAAATGAGGGGGAATGTAGCTATTGATAAGGAAATGGAAGCAATATCTCATTTTTTGTCAAATATATTTTAATAATGAATGGCACTAAGGTAGGGAGGGAGATATTGGGTGTTTTTCCACTAGCACTAAGTACCCATTAGGGACCCATTAAGGACCCATTAGGCTCAGAGCAGGAAGACCCCATTTCCACTGAAGACCCCATTAGAGCCACATTTGTTTCCACTTGTTCTAGGGAAATCTGTATCATAGGGGTATCAGGTGCTATAATCCAGATTTCCTGTAGACTCCATTAAAGGGGTCTACAATGGGGTCTTCAGGCATCAAATCTGGATTATACGGAGCCTGTTTCCACCACAATTAGGCAATGGGGTCTAGGGGGGCACCCCCATGGGGGTACCCTGAAACCCAAAGCTCCAAAGCCTATGCACAATCTCTGAAGCTGGCTCCAAAGCCAACTCCAAAGCTGGCTCCGAAGAATAGCACAGGCTTTGAAAAGGACCCCAAGCAAGAGCAATGCCATTCCTATGGACCTTTTTCAAAGGCCCTGGAGGATCTTTTGAGTTTGCGGCAAATCTTTGAAGTTCATTGCAAAGCTTTGGAGAATCTTTGGAGTTTATGGCAAAGCTCCAGAGATTCTCAGAGAATCTTTGGAGTATATGGCAAAGCTCCAGAGAATCTTTGGAGTTTATGGCAAAACTCCAGAGAATATTTGCAGTTTATGGCAAAGATCCAGAGAATCTTCAAAGAATCTTTGGAGCGTCTATGGAGATTGCACCCCCTGTCCCCCAAAACACACAGGTGGGCCAGATTTGCTACATGGGTGCTCCAGAGTTTCCACTGCAAGCAAGCTAGCACCCATTACTATTTAGTGCTAGACCACCCGTGGAAATGCATCGGGTACTTTCCTTAATCTGGATCTACTAGATCCAGATTAGTTGAAGGAACCATTCCTTAGATCCAGATCATCTTAGATCCGGATTAAGGGAGGTCAGTGGAAAACCCCCCATTGTTTTATAATTATTGCTTTTTCATCTTGTATTTATGTATTATTTTAAGTGTTGTGTTCTGTATGTGTAAATGTCAGTTAATGCCAAATATATATATATATTTAAAAAAGAAGAGTCCTGCTGGCTTAAGACAAACATACAGATTAAACACATATCTGTTCTTGATGTTCCCCAAAACTCTAATATATCTACCCCAACCCCAACCCATTTCAAGCAAAAGGGAGAAGCAACAAAAGGGGAAATCCATTTGCTTTCAATTTTGGGTTTTTACTCATGTGCAAGTAAATAAGTGGTGTTATTACTGTGACTTAAGTGTGATAAATTATGTCCAGTTAAGATTGTCTTTTTTAATGAGCAAAAACAACAACTGCCTTGTGAGTTCCATAATGTTTTGCTAAATCTACACATCTAAAGCTACAATCTTAATCCTTACACACCTGACAACATGAATACAGTTGCACTTATTTGCAAGTAGATATAATTAGGATTTCACTGTAACTTCATACCCCAAAATTTAGGTGTCACATGGTGAAATTATGACTAGTTTTAAATTTTCTCTCTCCCATTTGTCACTCACATCATTTTCACTCTATAATGAAAGCATTTAGCTATGACATTAATAAATTACATATGGTAATCAAGCTACCATAATTTGAAATACTTTTTGAACTCTCTCATACAGATTGCTTTGTTGTCCATGTCTCTTTTTTAAAAAGCTTAAGAAATATTCAAGGGAAATATGCTGTGTCTTTTCCGTTTGCTCTAATCTTGTATATTACTGTATAAAGAACAAGGATTTGGGCTTTTTTGCTTATCAGTTTTGCAGTCCTACTGTCATTGTTTGATTCTTCTTAAATCCCTCTGTACCTAAAGGTACAGCCTTATCAATTGAAAAGCTAATGCCATATAAGAAGTGAAAAGAACACAGAAAGGTTTCCTAGCAACTACTGTGAATCCTTCCAAAGTAAGTCAGTTAAAACTGTGTGCTACGTGCCATGGGTGACAATGAGAATCCAAAGCTGATCCACACATTTACAGATGCCCACTATAAAGTACAATAAAACCTGTAATAGAAGGTGAATTGCTCTAGAAAGGAATCACATGAGAGTCCTGACAGCTTTATCATTATTTGACTGATTCAGCTTAAATTCTATTGCATCGTTAGAAGAGCAAAGTGTTGGAGCCAGAGTGATGTATATGAAAGCACACTTATTAGCACTGGTTATCATAACTACAGTGATTATGGGCACATCACTGCATCACTTACCAGGCACCTTGTAGAAGGGTCTAACCTGACACATCTCCACTTGGAGTAGCATGAGGCACTTGACAAGGATGGTGCTTCTAACCAAGGATTGTGATGCCCATCTAAGAAATCCTCAGATGTAAGGCACAATTTAGCACTCTTCAGAAGAGTGCACTACAAAATGGAGATGTAAGGATGCATGTTGAGATAGTAAATGAAGCACTTCTAATGAGATTCCAAACTCAGCACCTCCCCCACTTGATTTGGAGACATTTGGGGTTCAAGGTACAAATGCAAAATATAAAATAACCTTTTACCTTGTCCTAAAGCTTGCTCCTTGTGCACCCTTTTGCAAACACACATAAATTAGTCTCAAGGTGAGTTGCAATAAATTGACTTTTTTAGAGAGAAAGGTAAAAAGTTCTTTATATTACTGAGATATTTCCATACAGGTTTTCACCAATTTTCTTGACATAGTTAATTTTCATAGCTTGTATTCCAGTTTGTCCCTCACTACTTTTAATCACATGCTGCACATAAGGGACAGAATTGCAAGAAGTACTTCGTGTTCAAAAAAATCACAAAGTACGCAGGTTCCCCCCCTCCAAAGTGATTTTTTTTTTAATCTCTATTTTTTCTGAGAACCTTTCCATGTATCTATTTCTGGTCATGTCTCTACTTACTTTTACAGGTACCTCCAAAGTCAATCTAGAGTGGTGTATCTCCCTTTTCAAAGACAGCAAATACCTGCTGGACTGCCTGCCGATTACCCAAGGTGGTTGGAGGTGAATTCATGAAGAACCTCTCAGAGATGGTGCCCTTGGGTTTACCACCTTCTTTGTAGACCTGTATAGACATGGAGTGGGAAGTGCTTGGTGGCCCCATTGAGATGGCACTTGAGCAGAGCTGACTGGTCCCAGATGTCTGTCCCTGTACTTCCTGAAACATAAACACCATCTACTGCTATATACCATATTCCCAATGCCTATAAATGTCTTGTTTTTCTTGTTTAGACTTGTATTTTTCAAAGTTCCCCACAGAGCTATGCCCACACTTAAATATGCAGTAAATGATTCTAAATAAATGTTTGAAAGAAGTCATAGGCATGCATCCAAAGAACAGCACAACTTGTTCCATGCATCCAAGGGAGCTTCAGAATTGTATGTTTTCCAAACAGCAGCCCCTGTGGTGTATGACCAAACTATTTAAAACAGACATTGCAAAAGTATCTTGTAATATGGTAATTTAAAGAAAAAAGTTTGACATAACTAACAGGACTCTTTGGATCTAAACAGTAAAGTCAAAACAATAACAAGCAATACTCTCAAGACTGTACATGCTAACTAACCTATTATGATTATGTAATATAACATTTTATAATGTACTAAAATTTTATATGTACTAAAATGCATATATAATAATTTTAAAAGGTGTGGCAACACCTTTTGGGTTAGTGTTAAATAGAGAGAGAGAGAGAGTGAAGCCTATTGATCAGGTTAGCTCATGGTTTACAAGGGGGCGTGGCTTACCAGCCTGAGCTACAAGGGGGGTAAGTTAGCCCAGGAGAGCATCCAATCATTGAGAGGCAAGTATAAAAGGCTATGACAGAAGGGAAGATGTGTTCTAGTTCTTGTGATTGTTCTAGTATGAACTGTTCAGCACCTGGGAAAGGTGAGGGCAAGTTTAGAACTGGATTCTTAGGCCTTTGAGGAGAGGCAGGAAGGATCCTGATAATAACTGTAGGGTTAGGTAGAGAAAGGGTTAATGTTGAAATGATCTGATTGTTACTGCTAATTCCAAGTGTAAACCAATAAAGAAGTATTGGTGTGTTTTAAGAGAGATTGGACTGTTGTCAGTGTGTACAACGGCAGCAGGGGAGCTCATGGAAAAGGGACTCGATTCCTTTAAAAAGTAAAAGTTATTGAAACTGTGCCTCAACTGGTGGCAGCAGGAATCTCTCAGACAATTGACAAATGGGAAACGGAAGAAGTGAACATCGTAGCTGGGGATCGATTATTGACACCAAGGGGAAGCTCTGTGAGTTTATAAATAAAGCAGCAGGTGTCAAACTGAGGGTGATTAACTCCTGGCTAGGTGTCACAAAAGGTATCTTAATGACTCCTCTCTGAATATATACAGTATAACAATTTTCTGAAAATAAATGCATCAAGTTCAGACATGAAACTGAAAAACTCCATTTCAAGTTGTAAAGAAAACTGACCATGAATTTAAGTTGGATTCATATATTGAATAGGATGTTATATGTGAAAAGTATTTTATCTATTCAAGCTGTAGGCAAGTTGCTGATTACTGAATATGTCAAAGCTCATGAACAGCTGTGTCAAGAGATGCAGTAGCACCATCAGAACCTTCCAACTACAGAAATATTATCATTCCATTTCACTCACCACTTCAACAACTTATTGTTTAAAAAGTAACTTAAAGTTGGGCAACCAAAACAATTTCCCTTCAGGTATTATTATTTCTGAACACCTGTCAAAAGATGAAATACAACACATTTATAGACCACTCATAGACTTGAGATTTCTACACACTGACTTCTAATATATTTTAGTCCTCTTTTCCACAAACGGTATCAGCATGGAATACATGGTCATTCACCACTTTTAAAGTCACATCAGTCCTGTGACCTGACAAGCACACAATGAGATAATTTGGGAGGGACAAATGTTGGGCCTTTTGCACTATGCCTCTGGGGGTTGGGAGATATAACAATAGTGTGTTCTAAGCATCCAATCAACTCTTCCTGAAACTTACCTTACGTGAAGACGGCTGTCCATACGAAAGCCTTCTTAGAACACTGGTGCTGGTACTAGTGCTTTCCCATCTGTTGGTCATTGGAGCTACCTTGAAAACATACTGGCAGCTTAAATGGCTCCTGACTCAACTGTGCTTGCACACTGTCAGCGTCACTGTAGTGGCTGCACTGGTGCATGCACAGTCACTCAGGATGCCAGATCCAAGAAGAAGCTCGGATATGTGACCTAACACAGGTAAGTTTCCAATTGTGTGAGCACTACTCAATGTTAGGCTCTTCTGCACCTTTCCTGTCTAACAGACGGAAAGTAAGTACAGAAATGCCTCAGGTTACTAAGCTTTTCTGAGCCCCAGTCAGCTCCAAGTCTTGTTTTTCTCAACTGTGGCTAAAAAGTATATAATTAATGGCTCTCGTAGTGCTACTGCCTCACTCAACATAGCAACTTCCTGTCACCTCATTCAACATGGCTACTTCCTGTCCTGCCCACGTGCATTCCCTCTCCTATCCCTGTGCAGAAGTGTCTTCCTCTGATGAGGATTTTGCAAGCGGGAACAGTTTGAAGACCTAATTTTTCAGGTCTTCCTGGAAACCAGTTTGGCAGCCTCTGGACCCCATTAGGGATGGATCTCACGCAAGGCTGTGCAGAAGTGGCGTCCTTAAAGGGGCCTTAATCTATCCTGCTGTGTGGAAGGTACCTTGCTCTTGTGTGCCATATGTGTCCTATTGTGTGCTTAATGGGGTTTTAAGGGCCAGTGTGGAAACACCCTAAGTGCAAAAAGGCTCCAGTATTTCAGGTTCCTATACAAAATAGTTATTTACTGCATCAGACTTTCCTTTCACCACAAGCCATACCTATAGCTGATTGTGCTTTTGACTTCACTCTTGTACTTGATTTCCATTCTTGCATAAGACCCCTTTGGACACTTTCTGACCTGGGAGGAGGGGGGCAACTTCCAGTGTCATTTTATTTTTTCCTGGGATTTTCTGGCAATGATATTGAAGTAATTTTGCCATTTCCTTCTCCAGTGGATCACATTTGGTCTGACCATGAACACAGTATAGCTTATAGTTTCAGTGAGATGCAAAAACTCCTCCATTGCAACAAGACAGCGATCCATGAAGGAGAAGTTAGTATATTTTCCTTTTTTATTTTTTTTCATGTCTCACTTAATTAAAAATAATTTTCTTTCTTGATTGTTTTATAATAATAAAATACTGCTCATTATCAACTAATTTGTAATTAATTTTATCCACAGAATGAGCTTCACAGCTGAATGTTACATTATTATTTTTTCTGGTGGTCATTATATCTCAAAACCCCTTAGGAAAGTACAACCATTGTTTACACCCATGTAAACAGTAATTCATCTCTGGTTTGGATTGTTAAACAACCTCAAATGGCTTCTGCTGACCCCTAGTTAGTGGAATTGCATCTTGTTTTGTATACTATGCCAATGGTACTCTAAATTCCTAACATCTCATGCACACTCTGCACAAAATTGGAAGAAAGTAGCATGGCCATCTAAGAAAATACCTAGAAAACCATTGTAACCTGAACAGTCATATGATTACAGAAAGACATTATAAGGAAATTTTAGGCAGTCATAGCACTGGACCTTTGCACAACTTACCTGATTGGTATGATATAATGATTTAGTAGCATGGGAGAGATCATCTACACTGTACCATCAGTAATAGCCCTTTACTTGGCCAGCAGCATGTGCTGCATGAATGGCCAGGCCAGGACTGGCTAGATTGCCATGACAATGTTTGAGGCAAAATTTGGCATATGCTTGGACATTTCCATGTCAATCTGGATGCTGTGCACAACGGCATAATCACAGTCATGCTCCTGCATCACATTTAGAGTGGGTGAGTATGTAGAATGCAGGAGTGAACTAGCCATTTTAAGGGTATAAACTAGGCGTGTGCACAAATATTCATGACATTTGGATTTGGCCAAATTTGACCAAATTTGGACATTCAAATCTGAATCACATGCTTCATATGGGAGTCGAATATGACATTTATATGTTACTTGTAGGCATTTGTATGGGATCCATATGCTATTCGTATGCATTCATATAGGATTCATATGGGATTGAACATTCTAATTGAATATGAATCCTACCACATATGAAGGGGATCTATTCAAATGAATACAAATTTCTTGCATTCAATTTGATACGAATCAAATACAAAAAATAAAAAATAAAATGTGCACATTCTTAGTATAAACTGCTTTTTAGCAGTCCATCACTGAATGGCTCCTGGGAAGATTGAAGCACCTCACCAGTGAGTGAACCACAGCTCACCAAGATCTCACCAAGAGATCGGCTTACTGTCTTAATTCTTTCTAGTGTTTGCTTGCCAGCACAAATGGCAACATCATTCACATTTAGTGAATGAATGAAACCATTGTGTGCCAGTGTAACCAACAACTCTTATGGTATCTCTGCTCAGATGGGGGCAGGTGGAATTCAACCCACTGGGGATTATTTATTGAGGCAACTACCTACCTCATAGTTCTGGCACCTTTTCTGTTCCGTCATTATAAATCAGGGTGGAGTTCCTTGCTTCTCTGAGCCCACTTTTGCTCACAAAAGTATTCCAGACACTATAGCAAGAACCATAGCATTTCCCATGACTTGAAGGAATTACACAAAAACTGTATGTTGGATTGTATCAGTTTCCATTCTGGGTAAATCACACAAAACCACACCTAATTATTTGTGTTCTTCACATAAATAAAACATTTTCCAGCCTTACTGGTGGTTTTTGTTTTTACAAATCAAGTGTGCATTTTTCTTTCAAAACATTTTAAAAGTCACACAGCATGTCTCTTCTGTCCAGTACCAAAAGTATGTACTGTGTGGATCTCAGAGTGGGAAAGGTCTGAGAGGTGGCAAGAGAAATAAAAGTACAGTATTTTAGGGAAAGGCCAAAAACTAGAATTCTTCACACAAACACACCTATTTAGGGATCCATATCAGATTATACATTCTAGAAAGATCATAATACTTTTTAAAACCACCAAATAAGAAAGGTATGACTGAATTTCCATAGTTGTTAACCAGCTGAGGGATATTGACCACTTACATTCTTGTATCAATATGACTGGCACAAAATTTGTTCTATTTCTTATTCAATGTCACTTCCCCCACAACCCTTTGACTGTATTAAAACCGCTGGCACAGATTAGACACTCTCTTTTTCCACCTGACTCTCACCTCAAGATTCTTCATTGCCTTCCCCCGTTTTCTAGCCTAATTTGGGCCAGCCATTATTTAGTTGGTCTCCAGGACTGAGCCGATAAGAGCCTGGGAATACCTATCAGAACAAAAGCCTAGCTGTTGCATCCCTGCCTCCCAGAAAATTCAATCAGGTTGTGGATTCTAGAATGCAATACCATGCCTTGCTTTGAGACCAGTGTGTTTTTTAAATAATTGACATAGTGGAGTTTACTAGCAAAACACCTCCCAGATGTTTGACTGTTGCCATCTTGAAGGTCTATACCTCTTGTATAGTCTTGGTGACTGTGTTTATGCCCATTGCTATTAGTACTTGGGTAATGAGGCCAATAGTCAACAATTCATTTTAAATGCTCTCTTCCCCCTCTCAATTAGTCTGATAATTATCAAAATCAGTAAGGCCATGGAGAAAACAAAACAAAACAAAGTTTAATTTTGTTTAACCAGACTCCTGTCTTGAAAAGGAAAAGGTCTGCCTCCAAGTATAAAGCAGTACTGAGGGTACATGAGAGAATCACACACCATACACACACACATACACACAATCTTACAAATTTTGAACTAATTTCTCTCCTCCACCCCCAAGGGATAGTGATCTTTGTAGACACAAGCTTGTTAGTCATACAGCAGCTGTGAAACAACTTTATCTTGACAGGCTTAAGAGCTGAGGAGATGAACTGTGCTACCTTGCCTAAAAAAATCTGATGATGGCATTTGCACTTCTTTGGGCTGAGAACAGAAACATATACAGTCTGGTTTTTCATTAATTCTGGGTCTTGAGAACTATATAATAAGTATTTATGTCTTGACATATACAGTAGTATGATTATTTATATGGCAGGTGTAGCTGAAAGTGACAAGTTGGTGAGAGATACACGAGCCCCATTAGCACAACATACATTGCCTCACATTTTGGTTTTACAGTGTCTTAAGCACAAGTGGAAGTAATATGGTGGTGCTCAGAATGTGTCACAGTTTTCTTTTCATATCTGATTTTTTGTTTGTTTGTTTGGAGATGGATATGGTTTTCAGCAATAGTGTTCTACATCAGAAATGTCAGCTTAAAGACTTAAGTTTAAATTTAAATTTAAACTTAAAAACTGAAATATTAATATAACACTGTATTGGAACCTATAAATACAAGGCTAGAAAAGTTAGATATGGAACACAAACTTTGCAGATAAACTATAAAATTTCTTTTAAAATAACCTTTATAAGGAAATGATTGTTCTGCAAAAATGTATGGGGTAAGAATAATCTTTATGATCCTAGTTGTTTTGTTGTTTTGTTTTTTATTTGTTTGTTTTTGTTACAGTTGTAGGTTAAGTTAAAATTTTTAAGTTTAAATTTGTTGAAATTTTATACTATACAACACAGCAAAGTTGTTAGGCAAACAATAATAAGTATGTATATAAGAATATATTCAATATAGCTTTGATTGTAAAGATATACATGTGTTGGAAGTATAAGAACGTGTATATATTTGCAATATTGGGTCTTTTTCCACTGTCACTAGAAGTACCCATTAATGGGTACTTAATGGGTACTTCTAGTGATAGTGGAAAAACACCCATTGAAAATAAAATTTCAAAAATAGAAATATAAATCTTCAACATGCAAAGAATGTTCATCTTATGATACAAGCATTCCTTAGATAAACATTCCCCCTTTCTATACAAACCACTTGATCTGGATCAAAGAACCTCTGATCCAGATCCTGAGCTTTTAGATCTTCATGTTAATAATGATCAAGGAGAACCCACCCATTAGTCCAGCAGCTATGACTGCACAAGATGAAGCCAGATCCAGATTAAAAGACCTACAAACTGGACTAAGGATTGCAATCTGGACCATGCCTCCATGTTCTGAAATGATTGGGAGCTGCCATGCAACAGTGCACCATAGCGCTCCAGCAAAAATCACCTCCCCAACCTCCCCATGATCCAGATCAGTAAATCTGATAAATCTGGATTTCCAACTTCTGAATGCAGAAATGGCCATGAATATATACAATGAAACAAAAGCTCACAGATTTGTAAATCCAACAGGGAAGTATTCATGATCTGACAAACACAAATCAACAGAAAGTTTGGCAAAAAAGATCATATTGATGGATTCTTCCAGAAGAAAACAGAATCACTACAAACAAAGTATTTTACTGCCCTGACGGTTGGATTTTATTTTATTTTTTAAAAGATACTTTGTTGCTGATCTTGGAAACTTTTATTTATTAATACTATAGAGGTACTGTAAATGTTTTAAAAAAGCAATATAATTTATTTTTTAATATCTTTATTGAATTTTAATACATATTATTAATAATCAGCAATATTAACAATTCCTTCTTTAAACAATGTGCATTTCACCCGTAATTCTACTCCCCCCCACCCCCATCCCATCGTGATCTCCAAAGTTTGATTTTAAAATGAGATGTTTCCAATCCATTTCATCAGAAATTCTCTTTCAGGTAATGTTGAATTAGTTGTTGCTAACATTTCATCTATACAGATTGTCCAAACATGTAACATCTTATTGGCATCAAGATCTCTCGAATAGCTTCGTCCTTGTACGTTCATTATTTCATTTAGCATAATATACCAAAGTTCGTTGCACCATTTGCCTATGTTTAAGTTATCTGCATATTTCCAGCTGATGACTATTCTATGGTGGGCCGCAAAAATTAACCAATGAAGTAGCTGGTGGAGATGATCTGGTATATTGCAATCTTCAAATGAGTGCAGAATGAAAATTTCTGGCTGAACAGAAACATATCAGATAAGAATAAATATGTATCCAATACAGTACATTTCCCCGGCAAAAACAAACAAACAAACAAACAAACAAAAAACAGCAATATAATTTAGTAAGTACTGTATAATTTGTTTCTGTTCTGTTAGCCTGATTGTGTTTAGTTTTGGTTTTAATCTAAACAAAGGTTTAACTTTTGCTTTCTTAAGCTCTGTGGAAGAAAGATGGGATAAAAATGTGTGTACATGTTTTTTTCTTGCACTGCACACACACAGACACACACCTAGCTGTGTAAGATTCTTGAAAAACTATGTCTGGTGTACTAAATTATAATTTATGAAACTTTTTCTTGATTTTTTCCTTGTTTCTTTGCAGTAACTGCAAGTCATTAAAATAGTCTCATGAAGCTTTGTTTTAATTAGGTGTGCTGAAACTGAAATCTCTAATAAACTTTTAAAAAGTAAAATAAAATTAGATTTTATCTCTTCTAGGTTTCCATTCCCATGAGTAGTCCTTCATAAGAAATTTAGTTAAGAATGCAGTACCTTATCTATCTTCATGCTACAGTTTAAAGCTTTAATGTGATATGTTTCTTTAAATTTAATCTTAAAAACGACACCAATTGCTTTGAAGTCTTTTAAGTGCCTTGCTGAGTTAATGTACCAAGTCTTTGACCTTTACTTAGATCACACTGGGGTAATGCAAAACAAAATGCAGATAGGAAGGTTCTTTCAGGTCATTTGGAGCTTTAGAAGTACTGACTTCAGTGAATTTAATTGTGACCATGAAACAAAAAGAATGAAAGCAGTGGCTATCTCTTTGGATTATTATGTAACATTTTTTCTGAAATCTATATCTTTTTTCAATTGTTTTTAGATCTACTAAATAAATACGAAAGTAAAAAGCCAGCAGAATGGAGGTAGATATGAGGAATACTGAGCTGAATGTCATATGTACATTGATATGACCTCTGGAGAGATAATTTGGGTGTGCGGTCAATGCAAAGGTTTCCTGGCATTGGAATTGATCTTGTGGGTCTAAGGTAACGCACCATGAAAAGCAGGGAAGAAAAACAGAGGAGTATGGATCCCTTGGAGTTGTGGATTTGGAGGCTCACTTGTTTAAACTATAGCCATCCACGATCTGGAATATTTGAAACCTTCTCTTTCTTTCTCTTTTATTCCTGTCAGTCATTATTTTGCTCTGCTGCCATTTTTCTTGTGTTTTTAATAAAAAAATATTTTGCCTGTTTTTGACTTAATCTTTTTTCTGCCTATTATTTTCAAATGGTCTACCCTAGTTAATTGTCGATTTTAAAGACAATAGCCTAAAAAGGTCCTGTTTTTAGACTGTGACTGGAAGAGCTTTCATTCCCAAGCCTGTCTAGTAAATAGTTCCCTATCTAGTAGATCTGGAATTAGCATACTGGACTATGAAGGATGTGTGGTTGGACATGAACCACTCCTGGGTATGCCGTCAAAAAGGGCTTGGCTGGGAATTGCAAACTTCAAAAGGTAGAACTAGTATTTGATTCTAGTAGTTGGGGAAGATGTGTACAGCCCTTCGAATAGTCTAACCTAGCTTGGGCCAGTGTGATGCTGGATAGTGTGCACCATGCAGAAATAGCCAAGAACTATTAAGAGGCACATTATGGTGGTGTGAAATAAGCCTGTTTGCTCCTGGATGTCAAGAGTGATGTATTTAGCACTCACAGAGTACATAGATAGCAATACTCCAAACATTTAATTTGTTCAGATTTTCCCACATATCATTATTTCTATTTCATCCAAATCAAAGCTATTATTTTTATCCTCCCTCCCATTAGTGTTTCTCTTGTTTTTTCTTCCTTTTAATTACATTTATTTTTATAATAATTAAACAGTAAAAACTGAAAAGCTAAGGCATTGCTCAATAACCAGAATTCAAACAGTTAACTTTGAACTAAATCTTTTATATTTGATTTTCCACCCTTCTTTCCTCCCTTCTTCCTTTGCTTTTTAGATAAGTTGTCAATCACATTAAGTGAAATTTTGCTTTCACAGGAGAAACAGTTTGGAATAAATTAAGGATTTCTTTGCACTCTACAAAGTCTTTTTGTGACATATGTTTTGGTTCATTTAATATGCTGACACATGGTACTCTTTAGTGGCATAAATCAGTATAAACCAATGGAAGTGACTGCTGAACAGTGCAGAAGCAATAGAAGGCTAAACACTTTTTCCCCAAATGTTTGATGAATTGTGATTTTTCCACCTTGTTTGAACTCTGTGACCTTAAACCAATACAAAATGAACCTGGTTGTTCTACTTTACATTTGCCACCCAGGAGTATCGTTAGTGTAATCTGTAACATCCATATAACTTACAGCAATTCTGCAGTGGTTGGCACCTCCTACACCACACAATCATGTGGCAGTGATCGCTGCTTTTGGAGCCAGGGCGAGCTTCCCTAAAGCCTACCCTAGCCCACCCTGGGGGGAGCGCAGCGGATGTTCTCCTTACCTCTTCAGCCTCACCCCGAAACTGAAAGCAGGTGCCCAGGATGCAGCGCACCTGCATCTTGCGCATACCCTGATTGACCGGGGAGCAAGTCAGGGCAGTGCGCCTGCGCAGAACGGCTCCTGAAGGCAGGGGCTGCCAGGCGCAGCCCCGGCCACTCAGGAAGAGCGCAGAACGCAGTGGCGCTGCATCCTGGGCATCTGCTTTCAGTTTCAGGGTGATGCTGAAGAGGTAAGGAGGGGAACCGCAGCACTCCCCCCAGGGTGGGCTAGGGTGGGCTTTAGGGAAGCTCGCCCTGGCTCCAGAAGCGGCAATCCGCCGCTTCTGGGGTGAGGGCAAGCCGCAGCAGCGAGGTCCCCCAGCTTGCCAGGCTTGGCTCCGGTGAGCCAATCGTGGTGGGCCAGGGGAGGGCCCTTCAACCCGGATGGGAGGCGGGTGCCATGCGTCCACATGGCACCCGCCTTCAATCCGTATCTTCACCACGTGTGCGGAGGCACGGGGCACAGCGTAGATCCGCATCTCTTAGATGTGGATCTACCCCATTGATCTGGATCTACCGGGGATCAAGAGTTATTAAAACCACTTCCCCTGGGAGCTGGTTTTAATAAATCCGGGTGCCGGAGATCCGGTTTTATTTGCCCCTGTGCGGAAGCAGCCTAATGTGATTTAAGCAGATAGTGACTGACCAGAAAAGAGATGCTATGTACAACTCCTCAGATTGATTAAGGTATCTCTACTCACAATTTTCCAGGTACATCAAAAAAGCCAGTAAGTAATTACATTGAAAAATGATATTATAATATTCTTCTACAAAGTGATAGCATGACTATACCTGAAATATGGTATGTAATTCTCATTGGAATGGCTCAGGAAAGAAAAAAGCACAGCTGGAAAAGCTTCCAAAAAGGGTAGCTAAGATGATAAAGAGACTTGAGCTTTACCCACCCAAAGGGAAGTTCCAATGCTAGAGAAGGGAGGTAAAAAACAGGCACTTGATAGATTTTTATAAAATTATACATGGAATGAACAAAGTGGATACTTTATGATGTCTGTGGGTTGGGAAAGATTATCCAATTAGGGTGAATCCTGGAAAAAACAAAAAGACAAAAAGAAAATATTCCTTCATGCACCACATAGTCAAGCTATATTTATTTATATTAAGCTGTGGAATTTGCTAACACAAGGTATGTTGACTTCAAGAAAGAGTTTGAATAAATTCAAAAATAGTTGTAACTGTGATTATTAGCTCTGATGGCAGGGTGACAACTTCCGCTATGACTTCAAAGGCCAAATGTTGAGAGACTGTGTGAGCAGATCATGCTGTGTGGTCATGTTTTACTTCCTTGTGAGAAGAGACTGCTGGATTAGATGTGCTATTATTTCAGATTTGCAGATATGTATTGTGATTAGATTTAAAAGAACAACAGACACTAGAGATGTGCAAGGTTTAGTTCATGTTCAAAAGTTCAAATTGAACTGCACAGTTCAAAGAAGTTTGATTCAAAGTGACCCTGTTTGAAAGGGGCCTGTGTAATTCAAACCAAACCAGGGACCTATTTATGAATATGTTCATTGTATTTTTGTCCTTCAAACTTGCTTCTTAATAATAATAAAAAAAAAGATCTGAAGCTCAGTTGGAACCTGTTCAAACAAGTTTGAATCAAACCAAACCGCTTACATTCTGATTCATTTCAAGCAGAAGCCCTTCCACTCTAAAAAAGAAATGTCCACATCTCTAACAGGAAACAATGTGATGTATTATTTCAGGTACTACATTGGAAAGTAACTGGGTCTGGCACTGCACTGCAAAACTGCTATAATGATAAAAGAAATGATCTCCCCCAGTTTGTGCTCTTCACCTCACTATTCTTGAACGTTCATTATGCATAAAACACACCTTAATAGGACCCATAGTTCAGTGAGTCTCCATTACAGTAATGGAGTCTGGATGTTGTTAGGGACTGACTTTTTTGCTGCATAATGGAGACACAAACCTATATAATCAATCTTTTTTTTTAATGAAAAAATGCAACAAAAATATTGCAACTTTATTGTGCATCTTATTCTGATTTGCACACCTTAGATATGATAAAAGTTTATCTGATCAAAGATCAGAGGAATAAATACAAAACAATACAACCAGTCAGTTATATTAAACAGTAAAAAGTCTGTGTACAATCTATCTAAAGGGATGTACAGAAGGATGACAAACCTGAATGATTTCATAATTCTACTCCGTTTGCCACATATCACAGCCCTCCTGATGTAGTCCCAGAATATTGAGCAATATCCCGAGTTTAAGTTAGTGGTGGTGGTGGTGGTGGGGGAATCTTCAGCTGGAATATTCTTTTATTCTGTAATTCCATCACTGTCTGGATTATGGCTGCTGCAAGACTGTGAGAAATGATAGAAATGGAAGGAGCAACTCCCTGGAAATTGTTCTTTTTCCCCCTCCCTCTCCTAGGTCTGAATGATCAGACGATATCCTGAAATATTGGACACAAGAATTGAAGTGGCAGAAATTTTCAGGGAACCTTTGCAGCAGTGTGTTAGGGGGAGATGATGCAACCAAAGGAACTTGTCAAGGATTGTTAAGGATGGCACCAGCCATCCACAGACTTTCTCCTCTTCCTTCCTACGCAAACTACACACACCACACATGTTCCTGGTTTGCTTGCCCTGTAATCATCTTCAGATTAAAAAGGCAAGAACTCTATTAAGAATTCCTCTTGAATTCAGCATGTAGCCCTTTCCAAAGCCAAACATTCTTGTCATTCATTCTAGAAGTTTACTGCTTAACAATTTAGGATTTATAACAGCAGATGCATCTAGTTGAACAGAATCCTCCAACAAAGAAAGATTTATGCAGTCAGGTTGTTTAACTCAGTAGCAGATATGTGGAGTCTGTGTGGTCCTGGGAGTGAGGGACAGAGCAAGAGAGAGAGGAGCAGAGAAAATTACAGAGAAATTGTGAATATGAGAGATACAGAGAAAAGAAGGAAGAAATCCAGGGGATGGAAGGGAGAGAGATTGGGGGGGATGGGACACAGGAAAGAAATTCAGAAGGAAGGAAAAAGTTTTTATGTCACATCCCTAAGAAACTTGAATGTTAGAGCAGCATTTATTTATTACACTTAAAGCCCTCATTTCTTCCCACAGTCTTTAAGGCAGCACATGTCCATCCTTTCTTCCATTTTCTTTTTGCCCTAACAACCCTGTAAAATAAATTAGGCTGTCATTGAGTGCAGATTTGGGGTCTACAGTCCCTAGAATAACACTCTAGCTGCCATTTCCTGCATGACGAGCAATGCCTAATTAAACTCCCTCTTCCAAGCAGCTATTAAAGGAGCAGGAAGGAGCTCTGCCAACTTCTTCATACAGCAACCCCATCTACAGGTTACTCAGATTGACTTTATTCATAGGCAAAGAGGCCATACAAAGTGACTCTTATTGAACTACATCTAGAAATTCAGTCAGTGTTTTCTGCTGAAATACCTCTCTTCTGTAAAGTTATAGAAGTTAAAGGAGTCTTGAGCTCAATGCATATATAAAATAGTAATGAAAGAGAGAGAGAGAAAAATCAATCCTGCCTATGCAAGAATTTGTTCAGAACAGACCAATCCTGAGGTAGTAGTTAGGATACAGCAAGTCACTGGGCTGTGTGGTTTGTGGAAACCTGGATTATCAATCTAACACAATATAATGTTGGCCCTGCTTTATTCCAGAGTTTCCAAAAATAAGGCAATAGGTAAATAATGTCTGATGGCAACCTTAGAAATTATTATATAGGTGGGATTATTCATATGATCTGATAACCCCCTTGTCACCGGGGCACTGGTCACTAGCCTAAGTGTAATGCACCAATATTCCAATGGCAAGGAATACCCAAATGCCAAGTAGCACAATGTACTCTGGTGCAAAGTTAACACAAACAATGCTGCACCCCTCCCTTGGACTGCTATCCAGAATAATCACTTCACTCAGCTGTAGATATAAACTAGATATGTATTTATTAAATACAGCAATGGATAATGTAAAGTAAGCAATACGCAAAACCAAAAGAAATAGCTTAATTCAGCTTCAGTCCAAGTAATAATAAATGTAGCATATGCCTCTCTTGTAAGCTTGTTTGGCTGCAAGCTTCCTAATTCAACATTAATAAATTCCTATTGCAAAAATAATCTGAGTTTCAATAGTCAAAACCAACCCTCTGTTCCTTCCCAAAAGCAGCTCCTTGCCTAAGCTAAGAAATCTCTGCTTTCTAACACAAGCAACTGACTGCCTCTCTAGGCTTCTGCCCTTGTAAGCTTGCTAGACAAACTGTCTGCAGCTCGCTCCCTTGTTTATATTCCAGCTAGGAAACAGAGCAAATACAGAGAGAAGCCTCTTGCCTCTCTCCTGAGGTTCTCTGTTCTCCCCTCTGAGAGTTTCCAAACCTCCACCCTCTGCTGCTTTTGCAGAGAACATGTGGTGAATAGCTGCAAGGAGCTAGCTGGTTCTGGCCCTCCCCTCTGCTTTAAAACCACCCACACTGCTCTCAGTGTCTCTCCTTTTTATATGAGTCCCCCACCCACCCCAGTTCTTGATAGGGCAGGAAAGTCAGCTGACTCTCCTGTTTGGTTGGGAAAAGAAAAATCAGCTTGGTTAAGTCCTTTCTGGGCTGTAAATAGCCCGTGGGCTTCACATATGCTAGTCTTCCTTTCCCGGTTTTATGAACATTCAAAGCTATAGGAGATGGATCAGAGATGGGATGAGAACACACTTGTCACATGCTACTGTCTCTAAGGCACTTTGGGATCACTTTATTACTACATCTGAATACAGAAATCTGCATACAACCTTAAGCACAACCCAAAAGTGTTTCCCATAAATTGTTGTTGAAATGGTATTGATCAAATTTTGATGCAAGAGTAACATAGGCCACTTCCAGACAGTGTTGTTTAAATTCACAGTTTACTAATACTCCAAAGTATCCCTTACTGCAAAGTGAAATCTGATCATCCTGACTAACAAATGAACTCCGGCGCTCCCTCTTTTCAAACCATGGGAGGAATGAGAGTTTAGACATGTGCTTTACACCTCCTGTCACGTGGTTTACAGAGCCAGTCAGTACTTCCAGGATTTAGCATTTTCTCATCTTTAGTTCTTGTGGTTCCTCCTGCACTTGTATTATACTGTGCTCTAACAGTCTGCTTCACAGTGAGAGTTCTTTCTCCCACACTAAATGCACTTTAACAGTGACGATGAAGAATCGGTATGTCAGTCTGACTGATCGATTGGGAATGAGCTTTTACTTTGCAGTACAGGACATTTCTGGATGCAGCCATAATGGTATCCTTACATGAAATGGAAACATAAAAGCTATTATGACATTTTCACTGCTTATATAAGCAGCCTTTCCATCATCGGGTTCATCACATTTTACTTCCACCTCACTCTGGCTCTCTTTGTCATTTACCCTCTAATGAGCACTGGTCTGCTAGCTTGGTAAGTGCATGCACATGGCACTGCTTCTGAAAATGTTCCAGAGCTCACCAACCCCTGGTCCTAACTAGCTGGTTAGGTGGATACATGGCTCCTGAGCAGCAATGCTCACACTCTTTTCTGGGTGTGACACCCTGGGTGGTGGTGGCATGGCTCTGATTGCACAATCATGCACTATGTCCTGATTGCAGTAATTATCATGGCAGTCTGCCCTGATACTTACTCATACTTTATGTGCTGGTATGGATGGTTTCCTGCATGCCTCATCCTTACAAGCCTAGTATGGCATTGCAATACCATATTAGGCTCTTATGTATGAACAGGCCCTCTCTAGCAACTCTTGACCTGCAGCAGTTAGTCAGTTATCTGTCAAGACGCCATTATGCTCCTAGATCCATGAATCATCCCATAGAACAGAAGTGAAGGGGCAGGAAAAAAAATGTCTGCTGATGAGGGCAGAACTTTTGCCCCTCTGGTTTCTGCATTAAAACAACAAACACCATTCATGCTGTAAATGCACTTGTGAAGTGCAAGGAGAGTCAATTTTTATGTTCTTTCAACATTCAGGTATTTTTGTGTCAATGAAATTGATAAACAATGGCAAGAAAATAAATGTATTTGACCATGTTGGTTCAACGCAACAACTATGTTGGTTTAATACCATATTTGGATATAACTTAAAGAGAATGAAGGGGGATTTTTCTTTATTCAATGAATGAACAATTTAGGGATGTACACAAATATTTGTAGGTGTTTGAAATCTAATAAAATGTGTTGAATTTTGACATTCAAACTCGAATAGAACGTTCTGAAATTCAAATGTAAACATTTGAAATGAACTTCAAACTTTGGATCTATTTGTTTGAATTATCCCGACATTCATATATGTACAGGTCCGAAATGATCTGCATCTTTCCCGCATCTGTCTGCATTTGTATGGATCCATCCCTAGAACAATTCACCATAAAAAAGGAATTAAGAGAGTATCAGTCTCTCTCGATATTAACTGTATTTCTGGCTGCTTAAGCAATCTACATTAATCACAATGCTCTCAGAATTTGAAAAGTTATGAAGATTAAAACAGAGAGAAGAAAAAGAATGAGAGCACCTCAAGATCTTGGGCAGGAGGAGCAGTGGCATACAAATGAGTGTATCCATGCATTGCGTACTCTGCCACTTGTCATGAACGTAAAGCTCAACATATAAAACAGGGTAATCTTTGTATCTGTAGAGACCCATTACTTTATTTGCAATCACATGATACAACCAAAAGGCTGTAAAAAGGATTCAAATGATGTATCAGAGAGAGTGGGGCACAACAACTTTGATTCCTCTCACATACCTCAAAATATCACATCAGCATGTTCCTCAGGAGGCACAACCTCCCAGGGAACACACTGGCTGCTGCTTCTTTGAACTGCTTCTGGGATGGAAACTGCTTCCAGGAGCACTCCAGAGGGAGACCACAGTGGTCTACAAAGCTCCTCTGTATTGGATTACATTCCAGCCACAGTCATGCAGACAGAGGACAGAAATTAGAGTGAACCATGTGGTTCTCTGGAATCTGTAACTATTTGGAGGGCCATTTCTGGATGTGTTGCAGAACTCCCGCCAGTCTCCAGCTTTGAAGCAGGGTTTTTTTCATTCGTCTCCTTGGAAGATAGGTTGGCACAGGGCCACTGTAATGCAGTCTCTTCCTGCTCTGTTTCTGACTCAAATTGTTGTTATGGCTATACGTAGCGAAGTGAGGATTCTGTTAAAACTTTCACTGTTGATGTATCTAATACCATGGAAAGTTTCATCTATTTAATTCCAATCTGCTATATAATACTTAAGGTTACAGAGACAAGCCACATGAAAATGCAGTTTGAAATTAAGATATTTTCCCTGCAGCTAGCATGAAATAACTGGAGACTGAGAGTCCATTAAAACTGTTTACTTAAATGAGCCCAGGAGTGCTATAATGTAAAATACTTTTTCTTTTCTTTCTTTCTTTCTTTCTATTTCAAACTGTACTAACTTCCTAACTTTCTTTGTAGTCCATTTATTCTTCCCACACCATTATTATGTGCTGGTGCCGTAGGTCATAATAGTACTGAGTGTGCTCTCGATATCTTGGAACTTCAGAAACAGTCAATAACGCAAACCTCAGAGAATCCAATTAGCAATTAAAAGTGTTTAAGGTTTAAAGCAGAATCTGAACCTTTCTTCTTTTACATACAAAAAAAGAAAAGCATTTTCTGAAACTTTGGCGTTTGACACAGAGCCAACAGTGCTCAGCTAACAGGAGTTGAATTAGGGTTTCCATGTGTCCTTCTTTAAAGATGACATTGTCTATTTAGAGAAGTGTTTGCTTTTTCTCACCTAGTCATAGTATGACTTCCAGGATCCTGGATCCTGACCCCTTCCCACACACATTTATTATTTTATAGAAGAAAAAATGACAGCTAAACCAAGAACTAAAAGTAAGAAAGTAAGTTTACTACATACTCCAACTATGTGTCACTACATTAATAAAAAAGACTCCCTCCCTCTGTGTTTAGCCAAATCTATGATGATTATATACTAGAAGTATTTCTGTTGTGCTAAAAGTAATTATTTTGAAATGATCTATATATTATGTGTAGAAGTGTGTTTGCATGTACTTTCTTTTTGGAAAAGTATTTTCTTTTTTAGTATTAAGTTCCATTCTCATTTTAATATTAATAATATATTAATATTTATTATTGGTTGCTGGTTTGTTTAGTTACTTATGTACAATTTATTGTAACATGATTAACTCCTATCCAGTATAGTTGATGTTATTCATCCCTTTTTGGGGAGTACTTTATGCATTTTAAAATACTGTACTGAGTGAATAGAGCAAAGTATTTTGAAAGGAACTTGCCATGGTGAAAAATCAAAGGCTTTTCAGATAAGATTGTGGTTCCACAAATTCATAATCATCTGCTGTTTTACAAAGTTTTGAAGTCTTCTTAAGAAGATACAGTTTAAAGAGATGGCAGAAATGTATATGCACGAAACTACAATCAGACAATACCTGAAAATCAACTGTACTGAATTACAATGTGGAACAGTGTAATGTTGTTTTTCATTTCCATAATGCAACAACTTATTTCACATTGTGGGGTAGATTCCAAGCCCATTATGTGATGTGTCACAAGACAAATAAAACAATAGTCTTAAGATATAGGTGCTGGATTGTTAGAGATGAAAAATTCAAGAACATTGCCTAAAGCTAACCTGGGCAGAATCCATTAAGCTTTTGACACCCTTTTTTCAGTTTAGAGGCAAAAATGTCATATATGCAGATATGAGTGAAAGAATGAATTTATTTATACAGTCACAGACCATAATCGTAGTATATAAAAGTGCATAAGTATGTCTTGACATATTTAAAATAGCGTATGAAAATGGCTTTAAAAGACTTTTACTTGACAGTGCTGCTATGGTAAAATTTAAAATACATACAATTTCTCAGCATTTCTAATTTTCTGCAATCCTATCCACTACGTATAGTTGCTCTTGTTCTTAATTTAATTGCTGTCAAACAGAAATATGCTACATTTAAGATGTTCTGATTATATTGTTATAAATGTTTCAGACAGTATTCTTCTCCTTTGACTAAAATTTGGGACAAAATAGGAGTACTGTAATAAAAATTGCATGTGCCACTTCATAGAGGTGACAGTGTAAGCACTGTGAACAACATTTTCGACCTGATTCAGTCTGAAAGGGCAGATTCACAGATGGCAGTCCCTCACAATTGTCAGTCCACAATAACTGCTGGAATTAGTGAAATTACTGGAATTAGTGAAGGTAAGTTCTACAGTAACTTTCTCCATCACTCATGTTGCTTGTCAGAGTCTCTGGGCCTTTTGACACCTTTGCCTGATGTGAAGGCTAGAGATGGGCACAAAAATTCAAAAATCCAATTGAAATCCATCAAATGTTGACACTGGAATTCGAATCAGATTTAATAACATTCAAATTTAGACATTCAAACAGATTTTGGATGTTCTGAAACATTCGTTTGAACGGTTTGAATGATTTGAATGTACAGCCACGTATGTATTACATATGTATCTGTACAAATATTATACATATTTGTGCTTATAATACGGGATGAAAATGAGATGCATACAGGATAAAACAGGATACCTATGAAATGCACACAGATACGTATAACAGATACAAATGTTGTTGACATTCGTATCTTTAAATACAAATCTAACATTAGAACAAAGAGATTCAAATGTTATGGATTCAAATAGGATTTTTTGACATTTGGACTTTAAACATTCGAATCAAATCAAATTGACTCAAATTTGAATGCAAAAAAACATTTGTGCACACGCCTAGTGAAGGCTAGTGCACTAGAATGCAAAAGGCATGAACACCCATCCACACCTGACAATACCTGATGCGTCCAAGCACTTCCCCAAGCACCGGCTAAGTGCAATAGCTGGGATTGCCTCTAACAACTAAAAAATGCTCCACAACTATGCTAGCTGCTGGCTAGCACAGGTCAGCACGCATTCATCCACACCTCTTTCAGGCATCAACAGTCTGGGAATGGGTGACAGAGTACAGAGGCAACTCCACTTACCCAAGGCTTTGGAAAGTGCTGGTATGATTGAAATACATTGGGCATTGCAGAGTGTCGATGCCTGATCCATCCCACATCTTCAGTTCCCTAGGACAATTTCACCCTTTCTCTCATTTATTTTCTATTCCCACATGTTGTAGGTAATCACTGGGCCTATTCGCACTTGGCTCTATTCTGGACCATTTTCCAGAATAGACGCCAGTTGTCCACATGTTAGCGCAAGTTACAGCAGGACCTAGGCGAGGCCTGCTAAAGTCTGCATTAGCATGTGGACAACAGACTCCTGTCCTGACATATATTCCAAAATACAGCCAAATGCTAACAGGCCCATTGTTTTAGCCCAGGTTGATGGAGATCTTTCTATTTCTACTAGAGATGTGCGTGAACTTAAATAGGCTGTTGGGTTCAAATAAAACCCAAAATCCCTTTGTTCTGTTTAAATCTTAACTTTTTTCTTTGAACTGACAGGGTGTTCAGTTCAAGTGTACCTTTCAAATACCTCAGTACCTCAGATTGAACAGGGTATGTCTGCTAAGCTTATTTGAACACTATTCAGTTTAAATTTTAACTTTGTATTTGAACTGGCAGTGTGTTTGGTTCAAACTCCTCCTGCTTGATTCACTCGGTTTTGAGCCTGAACCACTTTGGCACATCTTAGCTTTTGCTTCAACCACAGGCAGAGTTGCAAGAGGAAAGGAACAAACCCATTCTTCCCAAGTGTAACTTATAAATTAGCATCAGATATGCTTTTTTTAATCCCCACACAGCACTGGAAAGTTTGTTTGTGATGTTGCCTGTTAAGGAAAATGTCTTTAAAATGCTCCAGCAAAGCATGAAACACTTCCTTGTTTTGAATGCATTTTGAGAAACACATCTTGTGAAATTGGTTAATGGTACATTTCTTTACTATGTAAAACACACATCTTTATATCTCTTACTCAGATAGGGTTGCAACTGCAAATTGGGAAGTTTATGTATGGAGATCAAATTCCATTATTTATATGGTTCAGAGAGTTAATGAATTCAGTTTCAGAACTGTTGTAAAGTTTAACAAATTTTTTTTGTTTGCTGTTTTAATGCTTTTAATTCCACAATAGTATTTTCTACAAGAATTTGCACTATCACACAATTTACAAATAAAAAGCCCTGATCCTCTAACAGTAGCTTCAGAGGGAAACCACTTCAAAATGGTCTCCCAAGAATTCTAGGACTGCATTCTTCTACTGCCACCATCACGCTGACCGGTGGCAGCAGCTGGACTGGATCTTATGGCACTGCAGAGCCTACTGACATTTTGTGAGAGTCCAGAAACAGTCCATTCCAGGAACCATTTGCAGCTGTGCTGTCAAATTCTTCCTATCCCTTTCCACATATCCTATACCACATCCTCTCCAACAATTAGATTACAAATTATAAGCCAGCTGTGCAGGGGTCTTATACCACTTTGTTACTAGTTTCATAAGTAATTCCCTTACTCTCAAACACTTTACTCTTGCTATTTCACCAAACTTCCTTTTCATTTCTTCTGTTGTCACATCAGTATCAAGTTCTCAAGACCTGGTGGTACTCTCAAGTATACTTTCTCCATCATCAGTTATCATTTTGCAAATCTTTGCACACATTCCCTTTTTACTTAGCTTTCATAATTTTTTCCATTGCAGATATTGGTTGTCTCATTTTTTCTTTAAGTCTATTTTTAACAATAAAAGATTTTATGGCATGATTTTTTATCCAATTTTCTCTCCCTAGAATATCTTTTAATTGTCTATCAATATTTCATTATTGACTGTAAATAGATCATCAACTGTCTCCATATCCTTTTGTTTCATCTTTTCCAGTTATTGTCTGTCCAGAACTATATTATCCTCATGTATATATTTGAGTGTTGTATATCTTGAGATGTGTCCTGCCAACTTTGATTTCCATTTCTTCCACACACTTGTTTTCATTGGTCCATTAATTTCTGCAGTTCTCTCCTTAGTCCATCTGCGGAAGATTATTGACTTATTTTCCAATCCATTCATTTCTTTTTCTAGTTTTACCAGTTTTAGCATATCATAGAATCATAGAATCATAGAATCATAGAATGGTAGAGTTGGAGGGGACCTCCTGGGTCATCGAGTCCAACCCCCTGCTCAAGGCAGGATCTCCTAAACCATCTCAGACAGATGGCCGTCCAGTCTCTGCTTGAAGACCTCCAACGAAGGGGAACCAACCACCTCCCGTGGCAGCCTGTTCCACTGGTTGATCACTCTTACTGTTAGAAATTTTTTCCTAACATCTAAACTAAATCTTTTCCCCTGCAGTTTCACCCCATTGTTTCTAGTCCTTCCTTGAGAGAGTGAGAACAGGGCTGATCCCTCTGCCTTGTGACAACCCTTGAGGTATTTGTAGACAGCTATCATGTCTCCTCTCAGTCTTCTTTTTGTTAGACTAAACATTCCTAGTTCCTTAAGCCGTTCCTCATAGGACATGGTTTGCAGACCGTTCACCATCTTGGTAGCTCTCCTTTGAACCTGCTCCAGCTTGTCAGTGTCTCTTTTAAACTGGGGTGACCAGAACTGGACACAGTACTCCAGATGAGGTCTGACCAAGGTAGAGTAGAGGGGGATAATAACTCCACGTGATCTGGACTCTATGCTTCTCCTAATACACCCCAGGATTGCGTTTGCCTTTTTTGCAGCTGCCTCGCACTGTTGACTCATGTTCAGTTGATGATCTACCAGGACACCCAAGTCTTTTTCACATGTGCTGCTGCTCAGCCGAATTCCTCCCATTGTATATGTGCTTTTTTCATTTTTCTTGCCCAGGTGCAGAACCTTGCATTTTTCTTTGTTAAATACCATTTTATTAGTTGCAGCCCATTGTTCGAGTTTCTCTAAATCTTTTTGAATCCTCTCTCTCTCTTCTCTGGTGTTTGCAATCCCCCCTAGCTTTGTGTCATCAGCAAATTTGATCAGTTTCCCTTCAACTCCCTCGTCCAGATCGTTTATAAAAACATTAAACAAAACTGGGCCCAGGACAGAACCTTGTGGTACTCCACTTGACACTTCCTTCCATTTGGATGTGCAGCCATTTAAAGCCACTCTTTGAGTACGATTACTAAGCCAGTTTTGAACCCACCTTATAGTTGCCTTGTCAAACCCATATTTGATCAATTTTTCAATGAGGACCGCATGAGATACTTTGTCAAATGCTTTGCTGAAATCAAGAAATACTATGTCTACTGCATTTCCTTGATCAACCCATTCAGTGATTTTGTCATAAAATGAAATCAAGTTAGTCTGACACGACTTGTTTGATACAAACCCATGTTGACTACTGTTAATTATTGAATTCCTATCCAAATGCTGACATATGTGTTGTTTAATAATTTGTTCGAGAATCTTTCCTGGTATTGAAGTCAGGCTAACAGGCCTGTAGTTCCCTGGGTCTACCTTCTTCCCTTTTTTGAAGATAGGAACAACGTTTGCCCTTCTCCAATCGTCTGGGACTTCTCCTGTTCTCCATGACTTCTCAAAGATTACAGCAAGTGGTTCAGCAATTACCTCTGCTAATTCCTTCAGTACCCTAGGATGTAATCCATCTGGACCCGGGGACTTAAATTCGTTTAAGTTAGCTAAGCATTCCCTTACTCTCTCAGTGTTGATTTTGTGTCTTGATTCTCCTAGTCCTTCATCAGTACAGTGAAGGACTGTTGCATGTACATTATCCCTCTTGGAAAAAACAGATGCAAAATAGGAGTTCAGAATCTCTGCCTTCTCAAGATCACTTTCGATCACTTCTCCATTCTCTCCCTGCAGACTTCCCAAAACCTCTTTGACTTTTCTTTTGCTGTTGACATATCCCCAAAACCCTTTTTTATTGTTTTTAGTCTCTCTTGCAAGCCTCAGTTCATTTTTAGCTTTAGCTTTTCTGATACTTGCCCTGCAGATTGTACTGATTTCATTATATTCCTCCTTAGATATGTATCCCTCCTTCCATTTCTTAAACATTTCTTTTTTCTTTTTTATCAAGTTTTTAAGTTCTAGGTTTATCCACCCTGGTCTCTTTAGATGTTTTCCATTCTTCCTTCTTTGAGGAATTGTTAATGATTGCGCTTCTAATATTGCATTTCTCAAAATATCCCATCCTTCTTGGACATTTCTATCCTTTAGTACATTTAACCATTTGATCCCTCCTAACCTCCTCCGGAGTCCATCAAAATCCGCCCTTCTGAAGTCCAACTTTGAAGTCTGAGTCCTCTCATGCTTTCCTTCCCTTATTATCCAGAATTCAAGGATAACATGATCGCTGCCTCCTAATGCCCCAGAAACTCTGATATCCTCCACCATTTCCTCTCTGTTGGTAAGAATTAGATCAAGGATAGCCAATCCTCTTGTTTCCTCCACCACCTTTTGGTACATGAAATTGTCAGTGAGAGAGGATAAGAACTTATTAGACTTGTGACTTTTTCCTGAGCGAGATTCCCAACAAATGTCTGGGTAGTTAAAGTCTCCCATAATCACTATGTCATGCTTTCGTGAAAGTTTAGCCATCTGGTCTAGGAATAGGTCATCCATATCTTCTGTTTGTCCAGGGGGCCTGTAATAGACTCCTACAATGGTATCCTTTCTGTTGCTCTCTCCTTGAATTCTTACCCATACCGATTCTACTGAGCTTCCACTCTCTGAAACTTGAACCTCTGAGGAGACAATTTCTTTTTTAACATACAGCGCAACACCCCCTCCTCTTTTGTTAAGTCTGTTTCGCAGAAACAAGTTGTAGCCTTCGATGTTTGTGTTCCATTCATGTGTGTTATCCCACCAGGTTTCCGTAATACCTATGACATCATATTTATCTACCTGGGTCAGGATCTCCAGCTCCCCTTTTTTATTTCTCATGCTTTGGGCATTGGTGTAGAGGCATTTTAGTTTGTAATTGATATCTATTGCGAGCTTGCCTCCTCTGTTTTCCTTACAAAATTTATGCGTTTGTTCATTGGTACTAATTCTGGGAGTAAGAATATCGCCTGGTTTGATTGACTGAGTATTTTTGCTTGACTTTTTGTTACCCTTCCCCCTTTTGTTTTAGTTTAAAGCTCTCCTAATAACCGAAGCAAGGCGCTTCCCGAATACATTCTTTCCTGTCCCTGTAAGGTGCAACCCATCTCTTGCAAGGAGTCCGTCATATAGGTAGTTTTCTCCATGGTTCAGAAATCCAAATCCTTGCTGCTGGCACCACCGACGTAGCCACTTGTTCACCTCAAGAATCCTATCCCTTCTACTTTTATCGTGACCATCCACCGGAAGGATAGATGAAAAGACTACTTGTGCTCCCAGTTCCTTTACTTTTCTGCCAAGATCTTCAAAGTCTCTGTAGATGTTTTCAAAGTGCTTTTTTGCCGTATCATTTGTGCCTACATGTATGAGTAATAATGGGTAGTAGTCTGTAGGTCTGAATAGCCTCGATATGCTATCAGTTACATCTTTGATTCGGGCCCCTGGGAGACAGCACACCTCTCGTGAGTTACTGTCAGGTCTGCAGATAGTTGCCTCTGTTCCTCTTAAAAGTGAATCTCCCATGACCACTACTCTCCTCTTTTTCTTTGCAGTACCATTTCTTCCTCTCCATTCCAGAGGTTTCTCAGTGCCTATTGGAGTAATATTTGTGGACCTTGTCGTCGACTCTTCAGATGTGTTGTTCTCCTGACTGAGTATCTGGAACTGGTTGTTTAATTGCAAGGGTTCCGAATATCTCCTGTTCTTCCTGCTCCTTTGGGTCACATGCTTCCATAACTCAGTTTCTGCAACTACAGAAGGATGTTCTTCTATCCCTTCATTTTGAAGTGTTTCCTCCATGCTGTCGAGGAAGTTCTCTTCTTCTCTAATCTGCTTCAGTGTTTTGACTCTCTCTTCTAGACTTTTAACTCTTTCCTCCAGGAGAGCCACAAGCTTGCATTTGTGGCAGGTAAAATGTGGCATCTGTTGTGGTAGGGTCATAAACATGCCGCATACATTGCATGTGATAATACAGGTGTTCTCGCCTTCCATACTGCTTTTAGGGTAAGGATTTTAAAGATGTGATGCTAAGGTATGAATTTTTTTTTTATCCCACTGTACCTTTTTTTTTAATTTTTTGTTTTTTGTTTGTTTGTTTTTTAATTTCGCGCGCCGTTAGGCGCTTGGGCCGTTTCTATTTAAGCCCTGCTGAGCAGAGTAACTCCTCCTCCCTGAGGGTGTGGCTAATTCCTAATGGTCCGCTGCTCTGATTGGTCTGAG
This sequence comes from Aspidoscelis tigris stejnegeri, assembly GCA_023333525.1. Classification (NCBI taxonomy): domain Eukaryota; kingdom Metazoa; phylum Chordata; class Lepidosauria; order Squamata; family Teiidae; genus Aspidoscelis; species Aspidoscelis tigris. The sequence continues at coordinate 54,235,163 of JALMGA010000006.1, read as the reverse complement.
AAAGCTTCTACCTCACGCCGTGTGCTCTAAGAAAAACTTCCTGTTTCTGTCTCACGCCGTGTGCTCTAAGAAAAACTTCCTGTTTCTGTCTCACGCCGTGTGCTCTGAGAAAAAAAAACTTCCTGTTTCTATCTCTCGCCGTGTGCTCTGAGAAAAGCTCCTGCTTCCACTTCACCCAAGCTGGAACTGACTAACTCCTCCCACTTGAGCTTCTATTTAAGCCCTGCTGAGCAGAGTAACTCCTCCTCCCTGAGGGTGTGGCTAATTCCTAATGGTCCGCTGCTCTGATTGGTCTGAGAAAGCTTCTACCTCACGCCGTGTGCTCTAAGAAAAACTTCCTGTTTCTGTCTCACGCCGTGTGCTCTAAGAAAAACTTCCTGTTTCTATCTCATGCCGTGTGCTCTGAGAAAAACTTCCTGTTTCTATCTCTCGCCGTGTGCTCTGAGAAAAGCTCCTGCTTCCACTTCACCCAAGCTGGAACTGACTAACTCCTCCCACTTGAGCTTCTATTTAAGCCCTGCTGAGCAGAGTAACTCCTCCTCCCTGAGGGTGTGGCTAATTCCTAATGGTCCGCTGCTCTGATTGGTCTGAGAAAGCTTCTACCTCACGCCGTGTGCTCTAAGAAAAACTTCCTGTTTCTGTCTCACGCCGTGTGCTCTAAGAAAAACTTCCTGTTTCTGTCTCACGCCGTGTGCTCTGAGAAAAGCTCCTGCTTCCACTTCAGCCAAGCTGGAACTCGTTATATCGTTATACTCCATGTCCAGCAATTTCACAATTTGAAACACATCATAATAATACTCCAGTAAGGGTATTGACCACCCTCCATTTTCTTTATTGGAATATAATCTTGTTTTATGTATTCTACTTTTCTTATCAAATACCCATTTTAGTTGAGTCCCATTTCCTTATTGTTTTTAATTCGATCCATTCTGGCAGTACTTGAAACAAGTACATAAATTTAGGTAATATTGTCATTTTCAGAGTCCTAATTTTTTGTGAAATACTTAAAAATGTCCTTTTCTTCCAACACTTAGTTTGCTTCTTAACCTTACTCCATTCTTGTTTATAATTAATTACCCCTTTTTTATATATATTTTAAGTTAAATAGATACCCAAATATTTCATTTTATCTATACCTGATTTTAGCCCTGTGGATATTCTAATCCTTTTTTCTATATCAGGTGGCTATTCATGTAATTATCTCTGATTTCAAATTATTTATCTTGAATCCAGACATTTTTTTTAATTTCCTAATTTTATCCATAACACTTTTAACCATCTCTTCAATGGCAAATAAATTCAACCTAAGTTCTTCATTTTTAATTTTATATCCCTCCCATCATATATGACTTCTGATTTGGTTAGCAAGTGGTTCTAATGCTAATATAAACAATGCCGGGGACAGTGGGCATCCTCGTTTTGTTCCCTGGGTTATTCGTAGCTCCTTATATATTACCCCATTAACAGACATTTTCACTTTTGCCCCCTTATATAGCTCTGTCATCGTTTTGTTGATTCTATCTCCAAGGTCTATTTGTTTAAGAACTTCTTTATATATCTATGATTAATCATATCAAATGCTTTATACACATCTAATTTAAGTTTAGCCAACCTCCTGCCCTTTTTTTGCATCCTCCATCACATTCACTATATTTCTTATAGTGTCTCCTATATAACGCCCTTTAATAAATCCATACTGATCTTGTTCTATTATTGTTGTTAATATTTCCTCCATCCTTTTTGCTACTATTCTCATGAAAATTTTATAATCCTGGATGGACAATGTGATTGGTCGATATGAATCCATCAAATCCTATTGTTTTTGCCCTTTAAGGATCATTATGGTAGATCATTTCCAGGTCTCTGGAACTCGTATGTACAATATCTCATTAAACAATAAACATAATCTTGGTATTAGCAAATCCTGATATTTCTTATAGAATGAAAACCCATTCGGTCCTGGTGACTTCCTGACTTTTAATTTCCTAAATATTTCTTTAATTTCCTCAATTGTTATTTCAGCATTCAGTTTTCTTTTTTGTTCTTGATACACAATTCTTGATACATAAATAAATTCCACACAGTGGGGGGCAGAGCTATTAAGACAACAGAAAAATGTCAAACAGAAAAAGATAATTGAAAATAGGGCTATTTTATTTTACATGCACACACATGAAATCTCAACAGCTGATGTAAATGATATAAACAAATTTGATCCACAGATTAGCATGTTTTGTAGAAGGAAATACTTGCCAGCAGTCTGGACCTATGCACATGTAATGTATAATGTATGTAACATTTCACACTTATTTTTCCCAAGTCCTCTGACATTCTTATCTCTTAAATTCTAAAAGCAGATAATTGTTATAGTATTTCTGGATTCTCCTAATATGTAGGTCAGGTGAACCTTTGGAACCAATATTGTTGTTGTCTGATATAACCACTATGATTCTGGACTGAAATGGAGTGGAGCAATTCCAGGTTTTTGAGCTACCTTGAAACCAAAATAAAAATAAACAACAAAACTAAAGTGAAGATTCTCATGGATTTCCATGCTTCTTAACACAAATCATCTCACAACTACCATCCAAATATACATTTTTTTCACCTACAATGAAAAATGAAAGTTAAGAACTCTGTACTGTATAGTGCCCTGATGCAAAGCCATATATCACACATTTATATTAAACTTTTTGTTTTACAAGGAAAAGTTGGATCTTCACTTAAAAATGGAAGTGGCTTAGTAATGGAAGTGTGGGGAAAACATCACAGTTCCCTTTGAAAGTGATACCTCCTTGTCTCCACTTTTGAGCATGAATGTGCATGAAAAAAATTGCATGTTCATTTTGCCATCAAAGTAAAAACAAATGAACAAAACATTAATTTATGATCAAATTGTTTAATAAAATGTTTCACATTCTTTTTGGCACTTTTTCACCTCAAAAAATATCATTATAAAAAATTAAAAAGCCCTTTTCATGATCAAAAACACAGGAAGAAGAAGAATGTTTGAATTGTTCATTTTTACAAATAAGAGATGGGTTTGTTTTGATCACAGTTTAGGATAAGCAAAACCTTCAATATTTGCTTTGATGTAAATATCTGTGAATACAAAATATTCAATTGAATTCATGAATGTGAATCAAATTTTGCACATCTCAACTTTTTGCAGAGGTGTCACTTTCAATGGTAATTGTTGCACCTTCATTGACAGAAGCAATATTGTGCCCTTCAAATTTTTGTGCCTCAGTCTGCATTTGTGCTGGATAATGGAACAGTACAATCACAATAAGGCACTTTCTGCCACCACAAGTGGAAACACAGATGGTACATTACCAAGCACTTCCAATGATAAATAGAGATGGGCCTGAGTTCTTTACAGACTCAGTGATAAGCAGCAGATGACAATGGGGTTTCAGACTGTGTTTTTTCCCACTTAGGTACAACATGCCAATCTGCTTCTTCCTCTCTCATGAACATTCTAGCATGGACAAGGTGAACTAGAGAAGAGATGAGGAGGCAAGTGCCACACACTACTGTCTATGGGGTGCTTTGAGCTGTTGTTTTTTGCTATATGCCCCAAACATTTTCAGAAATGTTTTCAGAAACATTTTCCAGGAACATTTCCAGGAATTTACTCATAAATACTTGTCGACCCTAAATAAAAATCTTTCAAGTCATTCTTGTGTTATTGTTTTATAACTGTGCTATGATATCAGAAAAAGGAAGCTAATCGAGAGAAGATAGTTCATATTTTTGTCTAGAATTATGAACTAAACAAGGCCTGAGTTAACTTCTCAGGAAATACTCTCATTATTCAAACTTTCTTTTTAAGCTCCATTATTCTGTATGTATTTCTTTCTCTCCCCCTTCCCTATCCCAAAGTCTGCTTAAAATCTGCTTAAGCCATCAAAGTACAATGCAGGGCAAAACAATGACTTTAGTATTTCCAGTGTATCCTTTAAAAAGGTAAAGGAATAAACCATATATTAAAGATTCATTTGCTTTCCTTCTTTTTCTTTTTTCTTTTTTAACCTTCTATGGTCCATTCCTTTACCTCTGTAAGTTTCTGAGAGATGAAATTCATTAACTGAAATTAATCAAATTTTAAAGACAGGAATCAGACAATAAGAATATTTCTGTGCAAAAGGGTAGCAGGCGAATGACAGCATGAAACATATTTATCACTTTGCCTGCCCTCTATTCAGGATCAATTTTCCTTTAATTAATATGCTGATATAAATTGTGATCACTTTATTTTATAGGCTGCATTCAATTAGTCCATAAATTATTAATACTTTAAGCACATAATAAAGGAGCAGGTGCAAACCATAATTTCCCAAAAGTCAGCATCAACAAATAATATTTTCAGCATCAATATATAATACTCCACAAAGGCACACTATACGAATGGCAGCCAGGTTTTCCTTAGAAGTCATGAAAAAGAGTCACTGCTTAATTTATTGCATTTAAATTAGAAATGGCTTTTGAAGATTTTGTTTTATGAAGCACAATCTGTGCTCACAAAGCCCAAATGCTCATTCAGCACCCCATGTCCATATTCATTACTCTAAGCATCTCAAAGCAAAAAGAGTAGAAATAAAATCCAAAACCAAGATCTTCCTGATTTCAGATTGGTATTATATCTGAATTGCCTGATTGCTGCCTTTGTTTAATGGTAAAAATAAAATCAAGATTGCAGTATTTTAACAGATTACATTTTGACAGATACCTGCAAACTGAAAACTTGTTGAATCTTCTCTCTCCTTTCCCCAGAATTCTAATATTCACTAGTTGAAACTAGGGGTGTACACAATTTTTTTTTGCATTTGAATTTGAGTCAAATTGAATGCCAAAACATTCTACACGATGCGAATATTTAAAATCTGAATACAACAAAACCCAATTCAAATATGTTGCATTCAAATCTATTTGTTCAAATACTGGATATGAATTTGAAGATACAAATGTCGACAACATTCATATTTAAAGATACGAATCTCAACATTTGTATGTGTTATATGTATCTGTACGCATTTTGTATGCATTCCATTTTATCCCGTATGCATCCCATTTTCGTTCCATATTATAAGTGCAAATGCATAAAGGTGCATATAATATTTGTAAAGATACGTACGTAATACATGCATATCTGTATGTTCAAATATTCAAATCATTCTAACAAATGTTTTGGAACATTCAAAATCCATTTGAATATCTAACGAATTCGATCAGATTTTGAATGTTTAGAATATCTGTGCACTTCCCTAGTTGAAACCTGATAATAAAGACATCCTTACAAAGTTATTGTAGCCCATGACTTTATTTTAAGTACTTGAAAAGGTGACCCCAAATACAAATCTTCTTAAATAAATAAATTTTAGACCAAATAGATTGGAGAACTATATTAATAAGATTTTAGGTGCAGGGTTGGTACATTTTAGGTACACACAAGGCCTTCTCTGTGATGGGTCCCAGATTATGGAACAGTCTCCCCCTGAGGTGCATCAGACACTTTCACATGACATGTTCAGGAGAGAAGTGAAGACACAACTCTTTGTTCTGGCTTTTGACCAAATAAGGAAGCAGCTTTTCCTCCACACTTTCAGGCTATGCTATTGTTTGAGCACATTCATTTTACATTTGGTTTTCAATGTTGTAACTTGTCCTGAAACCTATGGGTATAGGGTTAGGGTATAAAAATACAAATAAATACATAAATAGACAAGCAAGTCTGCCACATTAGAATAAAATTGTGTTTACCTCAAAATTTCTTCATTGTAGCATGGTTGCTAATATTGGCTACATCTCAATTACACAGCAAATGCACCTTAACCTTAGGTACCCAGTCCTAGGCAAAACTAAATATGGGGTGTTTTCACACTTCTCTTCCTGTTCGCTGGATGGGAAAGGAGCATGATTAACCAACACTGACCAGCACGTGCACTTGGAGTGCTAGTCAACTTTGGCTGTCCCTCCTTTCTGCAATCCAACGCTTAACTCATTTGATCTGGGGCTTAGTCCTCCTCTGGGTGCTGCCATTTTGGTTGTGGTGCCCTCCATGACTGGGCATGCATCAACACCATTGCTGATGATGGCGATACTCTGTGCATGCACAGTCACGTCTCTAGTCATCTGATGTGCTAGTGTGCTTGTGTGGCACCTCAAACGATCCCAGAGTGGCAGAGAAGAGATTCCTGCCCGACGTGGTTCAGGCAAGTGTCTGGTAAATGTTGATTAATGTGTGGAGCATGATTTTGTGTTCCATGTCTAATCAATGACTGGTGAATCTCTGGTGAGGGCAGGCACGCTTGGAGGTTGTAACAGGCTCCAACACGTGCACATGCTCTTCATCAGAGGTTCACTACTTCTTCACTAGAGGTCGTAGTGCAAATAGGCCTATGGTTCCATTCAAGATCTACATTCCATCAGCTTCCTTCAGTTTCATATCAGGAAGAAGAGATATATTTTCCATCTTAAAGGAACTGGCCAGTACTGTGGGCCCATTTGTCTTGCTTGCATTCATTGTATATGTGTATGAGTGCAATAAAGGCCAAGGCTTTTGATACGAGGAAGGTTCCATGGGGGCTAGCTGGGATAAGTGATCATTAAGAATAAAACAGGGCATGTGTAGAGAGGCAAGCATTGCTGAAAGAAAACCAACATGGCTTCGGCAAAATATAAAATAAATAATTCTTACTTTTTAAAAGACTTCTCTGAGAGTGTTAATAAGCACGTGGATAAAAGAATGATTTAGTTGATGTATGTCTGGATTCTCAGAAGGCATTTGATGAAGTCCTTTACAGAAACTAGTAATAAGTGGACAATTCTTCAAGTGGAAAGAAAAATGGGATTCCTTCAAGGTTTGTTATTGGTACTGCTGCTTTTTCAATCACTTATATCTAGAAGTAAGCAGAGAAATAGTATAGTTTACTGATGTCACTAAATTATTCACGATTATTCAAAATTATTTAGTGACAAACATGCTTCAGTCTTGATAAATGAAAAGTGATGCACATTGAAACAAAGAACCAAATTACACTTATAAACTAATGTGGGCTGAGCTTTCTGTGACAGATCGGGAAAGGAATCTTGGGTTCCTGGTGAACAGATCAATGGAGATCTGCAGTAGCAATGGAAAAAAGAAAAGAAGCAAGTTCAATGCTCAGGAATTCGGAAGGGAATAGAAAACAAGTTGGCAGACATCACTGTGCCTTTTATAAGTCTATGATGATCACATTTGGAATATTGTGTTATAGCAACTAGCCTGGCTAGCTTTAAGAAAGGATTAGACAAGTTCACGGATGACTGGCTACTGAAACTGATGCTTAAGTACTGCCTCCAGATTGAAGAGACAGGCAGGAAGGATGCCTCTACAAGGTTATTTTCAGAAGGTTGATGACAGGTGATGGTCTTGCCTTTGTCTTGTGCTTGAGAATGCCCAGAAGCAGTTGGTAGGCCGCTGCATGAAAGAGGATGCTGGACTAGATGGACTGTTGCCTGATCCAACAGGGTTCCTCTTATACTCTTATAAACATACTTTGAATGTTGTATTCAAAATGACAGCTATCTATTGCCTATAGTAACATTACCTGTTTACTTGTTCATAATAATTTATATATGCTACTTAAGAAGAATTTATCAACCACATTTTAAGTGTAGTATCTTATAGCTGTAATTCGTTAATTAATATGATAGACCCAGGATGTTAATAATTTACAAGCTTACAAGAGAACATGAAACTCAACAAGACATCAACACTCTGAATAAGCATGTGTATGAGAGACAAGGTGAGAAATAGCCTTGCATGTTGTAATCTTGCTTGTCCTTATATTTTATATTTCATAAATTGTTTATACAATGTTATAAGGCCTGAACAAAATAAAGGGAGGGATTCATTCATCTATAAAGATAAAAGATTCCAGTTTTGTATGCCAAACAATATATTTCTCCTTTAGTGGCATCATTAAAGCCTAGAAAATCAAAGGCCATATTCTAAACTCAAACAAGCAACAAATTTTGTTTATCAATAAATCTTCTAAAGATTTATATGACAGAATGTTGGTGGTATCATCTCAGATTCTCATTCAGTGACTCATCATAAATGTAAGTGAAGGGTGCAAACATTTGTGTTTTCATCATTATGAATATGTTTCATACGATGTCATTATAAATACAGTCAATTACAACACTTGTGAAAAAAGAAATGCATTAGCTGCATCTGTTTGTGTTTTCTTTCTTTTAATTCAAATCTGAATATCTGCACAACTATGCTGCACTAAATGAAATTATACCATCATCATAGGCAGGAATTCAGGAACTATGTCTGCTTCCAGACTTGTAGAATAAATCCACAGTTAAAGGAAAAAGCACTACTTACCTGCTGCCAAGTGACAATTAGCCATCCTGACTGAACAGCAGCTCCGTAGCTTCCTCCACGGAAGCTGCAAGAGCTGAATCAGCACACACAAGCACACAGGATGAGGCAACCAAATGGAATTGAGCTGCCCTTCCTGCCCTTGTTCATCTCTTCTCGTCGTTCTGCCTGGACTGGCAGGAAGATTTGAATCTTCTTTATACTGTGCAACGAGTGTTGTTAAATCAGTGTTAAGGTAAGTGTGGAATAGAGATTGGATAATGTGCCACCATGATGATGCATCAATCTCTGTGTGTGACGGCCTGATCGTGACTGAACATTCTGCTGTGCAGTATAAAAAAGTCTGAATGCAGCCTACCATAAAGAATTTGTGCATTACTTGTCTTGGTGTAACCTAAGAGAACAAACTGAATGGAATAATAAATGCACTTATTCCAGAGTGAACTTTGCAAGCACCTGAAGTAGTTGAACCAGATTGATCCTCAGCTATACCTAAATTTGAATCCATGTTTGATCCATTTGCAGAGTGAGATAACAAATCAACAAAGTATCAAGCAATTCTCCTTCTATACTATATGACCCAGATAATGCAAAAAGAACAGCATTTTCCACATAGTTCTTGGGGAGCATGCTAGCTGCACCTCAAAAATACAGAATATTCACATTAGAGCAGATCCTGGAAGGCCCTCAGTCCCACAGAGGAGCTTGTCCACATGATACTATGGTCTGGCCTACTCTCTCATACAAAATGTCATAGAAGAGCATGACAAGGGAAAACTACTTTTTAAATAGTCATCTGAGCATTTTTGAAGTGGGCCAGGCCAAGTGGTGGGTGGAGCCCAGTTTCATTCTGCCAGACTCCCAGAAGTGGTAATGGAAATAAGCTGTTTGCAGCATGCCCCTGCCTGCAACTTTAAAGCTTGGAGAATAGGTGTGGTGACCCAACCTACCCCTCCTTTCCCCATCCTCCACAGAGTAACATGAGTTGGAAGCGAGCTGCTAAACATCCCAGTCAACTGCCAGTTCCCTTAGGGCTTTATCCTAAAAGTACTCTCACTGGCGTCCTGCTTTATACAGTGGTACCTTGACATACGAGTTTAATTCATTCCATAACTTTGCTCTTATGTCAAATCGCTCGTATCTCAAAGCAATTTTCCCATTAATCCATTCCAGCTCCCAAAACACCACCTCAGTTGTTTTTGTTATGTACTGTACTGTATTTACATACTCATATCTCAAATCTTGCTCTCATCTCAAAGCAAAATATCACTCGCTCGGCAGCTTGTATCTCAAAACACTTGTATGTCAGGGCACTTGTATGTCGAGGTACCACTGTATGCCTAATGAAAAGGCTCCCTTAAAGCAGCAGACTGACTCTTGTGTAAAGCAAAACACTTGAAGTTTATTGTTACAGTAAAATACAATAAAGAAGCAAGCTTGAAGTTTAGCTTTAAAGTCTTTAGGTTCCTTGAAAAGAAAAACGTTGCCTTGGTAATCTCACTGTCCCCCTTCTCTCAAATACTCCACTGTAGGCAAACAGTAGTCCCTATAAGGCTCAGTATAAAAGCCAAATAGCCCTTTCCTTGGGCCTTTCCCTCTCCTTTCCGAGAGGAGAGTTTCAACTTAAATGTACTCGGAGCCTGGTAGCAGTTCTTTTTTTCCCTACATTGGCTCTTCTCCCCTCTGACACCGAGTGAAGCGGCCCACACACACATGCTTGGAGCAGCCCTCCCTGATCTCCCTCTAAACACTGACAAGAAATGAGAGAGAGAGACCGTGAGCTGCCTAATCTGCCTGCTTGAATAGTCTGTGACTTGGCAGCTGTGATTGGTCTGTTTTCGGCAGGCTGGCATGGCTTCTGCTGGTGCTTTACCCCTCTTGTCAATCACAGGGCTCCAAAAGTCTGCCAAGCCACTGCTCTGCTGCCTAGCCTTGGTGCAAACGTCACAATAGGTTGGCACAGTCCTGACTGCCTGTGATTATTATCTGGACACACCAAAATTATATAGTGTGCCCAGTGTGATGGAAGTAATCCTTCTCCAGCACAGAGATATGCATTTACTTACTTACTTACTTACTTACTTACTTACTTACTTACTTACTTACTTACTTACTTACTTACTTACTTACTTACTTACTTTTTCACTTCAGTTCAATTGGAACCAAGCCACATGAGGCACAAACCTGTTCACACTGAACTTCAACAGCCCACAAAGTATTTTAAGTTCGATTTCAAAGTTCAGGAAACAATGAGAAGGACCTCCCTTTACCACTCATTGATACTTCAGAATGGACTGCTCTTTCAGTTTGGATGTTTGCAATTTATTCCCTTTTGGCTTTATACCTTCCAAATAGTCATCCTCCTTCCTGTTTCCTATGTGCATTCCCTTTATTACAAATAAATGTGATAATTCCCCCTGTCACAAAGCATTAATGGCTTTATCTTTCACCCCCATGATATGCATACACTTTCTAAATTTCCAGTAGTTTATTATATTTTGATTGTGCTATTTTTGTGACTTTTTATCATATTTTTGCATCTTCCTTTTCATTATCATCCTATCCAGATATCAATAATGCACAAAAAGAAAAAAAATGAAGATAGCAACCCATTTTCATAAGCCTTTTGCAGATCCCCATGAATTATTATAGACATTAAGACTTGAAAAATGCAAGTGTGGAGAAATGGCTTATTGAAAATAGACACCAGCCTAATATCATATTTGTGTCTGAGAAGATAAAATATTATCAGACATGATATGGTATAATGACTTCATCAGCTTAACCGCCAACAAGAATTCTAATTATTTATACTACTACTACTACTACTACTACTACTACTACTACTACTACTACTACTACTACTACTACTACTACTAGATTTTTATGTTCTTTTTTGGGAGATTATCATAGGATAGCTAATATTCATGATAATCCTGTCATTTTGTTTTAAGTTTAATTTATACATAGTATATATGTGGTGTCTGATGTGTGTGTGTGTGTGTGTGTGTGTGTGTGTGTGAAGAAGAAGAAGAAACGACAAAGTAATCCCTTACTATGTTTGACTGTGTTGTATCTATTCATTTATTTAAAATATTAGTTTACTGATTCTCATTAAGAATATCTAGACACAGTTACTGAAGGGACTAAAAACAAGAATTAAAACCATATATTAAAAACACCTGTTAAAACTATTATTTATAGTTACAAAAGCATAAATACAAGTAACACAAATATATAGTTTATAAAAATCATGAGATGGATATAATTTAATGGATATTTACTACATTCTTGATTTTGAACTACTAATATCTGATTATATTATGGCATTGCCATAATACTTTAATATTTTCTTCATCATCATCTTCCCCCCATCTTTGAAAGAAAAAAGAAAAGAAAACCATAATATAAGAAAAGGAAGGAAGGAAGGAAGGAAGATATCCATGACATTTTGGGTTTTTATGCATGTAGCCTAAAGGGACAGCTTTGGGGATGCCCAAGCACACAGAGCACCCATCCTGCATGGAGTTATTTCTGTGTCATTTCTGTGCCAAAGTCCCCCAGCTGAATAGCGATGGGGTACATAGACATTCTCCACGTCTGTATTTATCCATGTCTGACCCAGTAACTTTGGAATATGTTGGGCAATCAAAAGTGTAGAAGCCCAATCCCTGTTTCTGCACCTAATAAAGGTCTGCAAAGGCCCCATGTTTTCCTGTTATATCTAACAAGGGCTGCGTCCAGACTCACACTATACTTCACTGTCCATCCAAAGCCGCTTCCCATCAGTCAGACCTGATAAATGAGAGCTGCGCAGGGACAACGCAGTCGCTTCCAGTATCCCTGATGGGGTGATCAGAAGCAGTGCTGATCCCACCAAAGTGGCAGTGTGTCCCCAAAGAAGTGAAATAAAAAGATGCTGATTGATCAGTATCTCTTTACTTCACACCCTTCAGTCAGATGCTGTGCCGCTGCTGCGGGCAGAAGAAAGCTATACTCCTTTGAGGTAATTCTGGATGCAGCCAAGAATTAACCTTCAATAATATTTATATTTTTAAAGAAAGGACATGTTATACATTCTGTAAATAAATATATACCGTAAATAAATAATTTTCTGGAGTATTGCATCCATTATCTCTGGACAAATGGCTTGGATCACAAGCAGAAGTAAATGTCAGGCTTCACAAAGTACTTCTTACTGTTCTCAGAACAACAATAACTGAAAAGATTCATTTCCATGTAACCAGGTGATACAGTATTCCAAATAATTCCACAGAATCTACCCTCCATAGTATCAAGGTCAGAAAGGATAGAATTAGTAGGACACAACAATATGTTGTTTTATTGCTGTTGTTAAGCAGCAAAGCTATCTAAAATATATCTGAAATACAATAGAATCTACCTGAAAAGCCTCTGTGTATTCTGTGTTGTGTTGCAAATACATGATGCTTATAAACACAGTGCATGGACTCAGTTCATGTATTTTGCTTGTAATAATAATACTGCTGTACTGTATATAGCAATATACTTTGACTAGTGTATTGACATTTATGCTTGACAAATTTCAGGCCTAGAAGCTCTACAAAGCAAGTTTAAAGGGCAACAGCAGTCTGTGACCCAAAAAGGAACATTCTGGTTCAGCTTTAATCAGTTGAAAAGGCAGAATATAGAAGGAGAAGAGGAAATGTGCTTTTGTGTGACACAGTTTTATTTTCAAGAAAATAAGCATTTATTTGTAATCTGAACAACACTTGAAAAATAACCCCATGCTTTAGCATCTCAGAAGAAAAATTATGGGCTACTGTATTTCCATTAGGGACTTTACTTGCTTTTATATAAATATATTGGTATGGGAACAATTCTTATGCATTCTGTGAGCTGAAAATCTCAATTCTTTGCTATATTAGGAGTTAGACAATCATTGTCTGTGGTTCAGATCTCTGAAAATATTCAGTTTATAGCATTTATAGCAACATGTTGCTGAAGGTCCACCAAGATCTCTGGACCATACCTTAATATACACGTACACTTCAAATTTTGTTCCTGAGGTACAATAGTGTAGCAGTGCTCATAAATCAGATTGGAAGTTCTTCAAGGAAATTCAATGCACAAGATAATAAGAGCACAAAGTAATTCATAGATGGTCAATGAATTGCTAATAATATAAGCCATGAAGATAGAAGAGAAGCCTTCTGGCCATGTTTGACTCTGAATCAGTTACAATTCTTTTCAGTTAGCATTTCATAAACTTTAATGTACATATGAATCAAGTAATAGAACTGAGGCCAGTGATAATCTGATAATGTCATAGAATAGAATATCTAAGCCAATAGTTTAGTTTTTGCTTGACATTGGACTTAACTTGGGAAGCTAAATACTATACAAAAGATATTTAGAACGGACCATAGTACTCATCTGCATTTCCACCTATATGGTAATATGGATTGCAAGTTCCAATGTGGTATCTGAAATATTTCACTAAGTTAAATATATGTTTTATGAAGGAAGAAAATAATTCAAAGGTATAGGCCTTTCCACACTTGCTCCTGTGGGCCAGCCATAGGCTGCTCCCACATGGAGCATGCACACTGCAGAAAGCTGCTTTTAACCTAGAAGTACTTCCACACATGCCAGAGCATCCCCTATGCATACAACTATAGAACACAAAAAAATGTTCTGCAGCTATATTATTGCCAGCTAGTATAGCCCACCACAGCTCTGTTCACACCTTTTCCAGGTGAACAGAGCTTGGGCCAGGATGGCACAGCTTTAGTTGCACACCACATCACCTGGTCACCATGACAATGTCACTGCACATGCCTGTTGCCATGGTGAGGCAATCCTGGCAATCACACATCTGCAGTGCTGGGGGAAGAACTGGTTAAGTTCCAGATTCATTGGACATCACAATATGTGCATAGCCAGATACATCCCAGAAGTTCATTGGCTTGCACACCTAAGTAAGGTGTGAAAATCCGTATGTTGGGAACTGTGAATATGAGCCCAAGCAGATGCCAGCTTTAAGTCTGTGGACTGTTTTTGATGTTTGTTGAAGTGATTTAGTTATATAGTATATTGAAAATAATGCTGATGTAAATAAACCAAAATATTTGCCTATGCAGCTAAGGCAGACAACTTTGTAGGTCCCCAAAATTCTGGTATCATCTTATTTTCAAATGGTAGTGAAGAAAGTGAAACAGAGCTTTGACTTTCAATGCAAGACATAAGAAGAAATGAAGAGCAATAGAATGTGAGTGTTCTTCTCCTGGGATTAGAGCTTTCCTTCGGCATCTGAAAAGATTAAAGTTTCTCTAAGGGGCATCCTTGTCTTTTGTATACTAGTTTCAAAGTGAGGGAAAAAATGATTATGCTTGCTGATACAATGCTGTTAAAAAGAAACATGAAGACTATCTCCTCCTCACTGAAAACACACATAAAAGAATCACAGTTCAAAGTTCATGTTCTTTTATTCCATATGTGAGATTATTAGAGCATCAAACGTCTTGCATTTGAAAGCTACCATTTCTTCTCCTCTGTGGCTATACTTGCAAAAAAAGTCAGAGCAAGAAAGAAAGAAAAAGAAAGGAAGGTCATATTGATCAATGATTATTTGTTGTGTGTCCATTGAATATGTATATTAAGATACTATTTTTTTAAAAAGTTTCACAATGCTTTTTACAATTAAAAAAAGTTTGAGCGGTATTTTGAGTAAATTAGCAATATATATGTGGAAACTGAACATATATATCTAATTCTAATAGCCTGAAGAATCTGTATTTTATAGCTATTGATGAATATGGACAAGAAATCAAGGGCACTTTAAGAAAAGTGCATGTTCCCTATTGTCTGAAAGGGATTCAGTGTACTTCTTTCAGGCCAGATTGCTTGACCACTCCATCAAATGGAGGTGGGAGCTTCATCTGCCTTAATTTGCCAGGAAAAGGAAGCCCATTTCCTTGCCTCACCTTATAGGGATGCCTTCAGATTACTCTGAGAGCTTTTCAAACCCCTACAAACAGTGCTTGTATTGGCATGTTTTTCCTCTTGATTAAAGGTGCAATGAACATGCAGGGTCAAGCAGATACTGCACTTTCAGTGTACCCCCAATGCACCATAAAGACATTGTGTTGATTTAGCCTATGTTAACCTTCACACAAAAATAATTTTCAAAGTATTACAGATTCAACATATGCTAGTACTTACTTAACATTTGTGAAATAATTATCTTTTGATTGCATTCATTACTTCTGTATGATTAGTGTAGCAGATAGTTGGACCACTATCTTATTATTTTTATGGTTCACACACAGGCTTTGCCAAGTGTACCTCCTAGAAATGTGCATGAACTGAAGTTTAGTGGTTTGGTTCAAATCAAACCAAACAACCTTGGTTCAGATTCCATTTGAACCCAAGGTTTTGAACCATAGGGTAATTTAGTTTGCATGCAAACCAAGTGAACTATAGTGAACCATTCTTGGTTTGCTAGGGTTCACTTGGTGTCACAGTCCGGCTCTCATGACCTGAATCGGCCTGGGAGGCAGGGATGCAGCAGCCGGGGCTGCTGCTCTTGATTCCCAGGTGTTGCAATATGTAATCCTGGGCTACCTGACCGGCCTGAGTCCCAGGGATCAAAACATGTGGTTGGTTTGATCCAATAAGCTTAGAAAAATGGGGAGGGGAAAAAATGAGAGGCTGGAGACAGAGATACAGGTGAAAAAAGACCACTAGTTTATTCTTGCAGTCTTTCAAATACAGCAGTCCCAAGGAGCATGGAGGAAATTACATAGATGCAACATCAAGGAAAGTGATTGAGTGAAAGCTGAGGTCTCACAGGTCAGAGGCCTTGGTGATGTCACATCCTCTGGTCAGCAGGAACAGAAGGAAGCTGTCCTTTTAAAACCATGTGGTTGAGGCCTCCATTATTGCCTAAGGGCAACTACATATAAAGCATTACTCCTTCTGTCTGTCTGGATCACCTCCACTCACAGCTTCTCAGCAGCCCATTCCGCACAGATCAACAGATGGCCCAAGGACACACAGGAGCAGGATGAAAATTCCTGGTGCTTTTTATTCCAAGGCTTGTAAAATGGAGGACTGCAAGAAAAGGAAGCTAGGGGGAAGATTGTGAAGCCTAGAGATTACTACAATTTGGTTCATTAGAACCCCCTTCATCTGGGTTTGATTCAACCACCTGGATGACTATGAACCAACTGAATCAGTCTGGCCAATCTCTAGCACCTACAGACAAAGGTTGCCTCCAGACTCAAGAAAAGCTACTCCATCTCAGTGATGTGACTTCCCATGTGACAGAAATGAGAATCAGAAGCTTCACAGGGATGGTGCAGCTGCTTCCGGTCATTTATTACACTGTATTTGGATATTCAGGAATATAGCTTTCCCTCTCACTCTCAAGTTGCTTACCTGCGTTAGATCCAAATGAATGGATCTGGATTAAGTGGATCCACCAATCCAGATCTTGTGGAGGCATGGACTGGATCATTGCCATCTACATTGTAGGCACTGAGCCATCCCACAACTCTCCAAAAGCTTTGCAAGTGCCCCCACCACACCTCCAAAGTCTGGAGAGTTTGGTTTTGATGGTGTTTCATAAATGAACCCACAATAGTTCCTGATTGCAGAGATGTGCATCTGTGTGCCTCCCATAATCTGGAACAAAGTTCTTAGTCTGGTTGTAAACCTAGTTAAATGAGTCTACAATACATCCAGAATAAGGGGCTCTTAATCTGGATCTGTCTCCATCTTGTGCAGACAGAGATGGACTAATGGTCCTCCTTGATTTGCATTAGAGTGTAGATGAGGAGGCCCAGAATCTAGACCAGATCTAGATCTATAGGTAAGTGCAGAAAGGGCCATAGGCAGCTCTCCATGGCAATAGAGAGAACCTAGTTATTGGAAATTGCTGCTGTCTCCATCACAAATGTGTTATCTACATGTTGACTGCTGATAGCAAGAACATCAAAGTTAGGAAACTTTTGTTCTTTGACAACCTTCCTACCTCACACTTTTTACTGGGATGAAAGCATGATGGAAACTGCTGTGAAAGCTCATCCCATCTCTCTGTCAAAATTGTGCTCCGAAGAACACTTAAAATACAGTGAATTCTCCCAGTGTGTGGGACTGTGAATATCCTGTTTACTTGGAGTATTCTAATGGTACAATAGGGACACATAGATATGTGGCACAGGACCTTGAGGTGGATTCTACAGCAGCATGAAGGAATCTATGCAGGTCCTGCCTTGGTTTGAACTAAAATGCTTTCCATAGCAGAAAACCAAAATTAATCGATCTAATAGTAGTAATAATTGATTCTGTGATTTCATAGTCTATGCACAATCTTTTATTTTGATAGGCAATAGTATTCAGCATTCATCTCAAAGAATTCTAAGATCTTCCTGTGATGACGAGCAGCTACTACAAAGTTCCTGGTATTCCAAAAATGCTAATCAGCAGTTCTAGTCTGCAGCACATTTATTACACCCTGACATCCTAGAGACAGCCTGTTACAAATAGAACTGCATAGTGAAAAATGCTGTTCCAGTGTTTTATAATAAAGTGCACCAATTAGATGCATTCATTAGGACAAACTGCTTGTCTTTTCCTATATTACAGCTTTTAAAAGGTGCAATGCATTTCATAGCTCAGCCTGTTTGCTATTATTATTAATTGAACAGAGCACATTACAAAGTTTAATCCAATAACTGTAAATATGTAATGAATAATGCTTCCTTGGGGAGTCTGTGGGTTGCATAAGACCACTGCTGCTCCATAGAGCACTCCAAGACAAAAGCTCTCCACTCAAATACTCCCTCCTATTTCTTATCTGGCTGCATTATAGGTTTATCACTAAAACAAGTAAGTCAGACTCAGTGGATGTTTAAAACTAAAGGCCAAACTATCTCTTATGGACCTATTAGGAGCTAACCCCTAATTTTATCTCCACTTTATCACAAGGGAAATGCTGGAAACACCGATGACTCCCACATTTCTCAGATTGTTGGGAATAACTCTTTTTTTTTCATTTTAGCATTAGGCTGCTGATTATTTATAAATGACAAATGGCAGTAAGTGAAGAAGGGAAGAAAGCAAAGGTGCATAAAGAGCATAAAGTAATGGGAAAAGGACAACTCTATTACAACAACTAAGAATTAGCATAGCAAGATTAATTGTGCTGCTTCTCTTGCTAGCAAGATCATTATTCCTCAGTTTAGTACTTCTGCATGATGGTTCTTACATAGTTATGATGCAGTCCAATTGTTTTATCCATAATGAACCTGTTATCCATATATATGAAACTGTTGCTGAAAGTCATCTTAGCCAAGCATGTTCAACAACAAAGGACCTTCATTTAATGAAACACCCAAAAAGTCCATTCTGGGCACATCCCCATGCACATTTGGTCTGGCATCAGAATTGGGATTGGCAAGAGGTGTACCCAAGCGTTTTTGATTTGGTCCTGTTCCGTGGATCACATCGCCCCAAACTATGCCAGACCAGGTCCAAATTTGGTACCTGAAAAAACAAATCTGGGCACAGTTTGAGGTCCCGGCACGCATCGCTTAGTGAGTCGAGACTGTGCATGGGGATGATCCCGGGGTATCTGGGGAGGAAATTGGTGCATATGTCATTGGGAGGAGTGGTGTGCATTTCAGATCACAACCGCTGACATTTTTTATGAGTGAAAAAATCCTGTTTGCCAAGGCAGGCAGGATAATGGCTTAATTTATGTCCCTTTTCCATGGCAAATATTCCACCCCCGTTTCCTGATCGGCAAGGCAGGCAGGATAACGGCTTGATTTTTGTTCCTTTTCCAAACTATTCCATCCCATTTTCTGATTGCCAAGGTGATCATGATAATGGCTTAATTTTTTTCTCTTTTAAACTTGCCAGGCATTCCCACGGTTCCCTGTAGAGTGGAGGTGTGCAAAACTGCTCAACTACACAACTGCCACTAAACCTTTGCAGCTGGTGGCACAAGGTGGGGGCTGGTGTCAATCTGGCTTCCAATGAGGAGAGAGGGGGCAGAGGGGTGGCACTGCTCCCCCATGCCAGGGTTTGGCATAGTTTGCATGGGGACAGCTGCATCTGCATCTGCACCCAGCCCACACCCAGGCTGCATTACCAGAAATGGCATGGGGACAGGCAAAATTTGATCTCAGACCTGCTCCTGGTCCTATGTGTGCCCATTCTGAGCCAAATGGCTTGCATGGGGACGCAGCCTCTGTCTTTTGTCCACACTAGTGCTTCTATTTCTTTTTTTGCATTATCCAGATCTGAAGATGAACTACCTACAAAGCCAGGTTGTTTGGCATGGAGTGAATGAGGGCTTTTGGTGGCAGTTGTCATGTTTTCTTGGTTTGGCAGAGGAGGGTTTAGAATTCCCTCTCCAGCCAATATTGATTCTTGCAGATGTTTTTTAGAGATGGACACATCTATTTCCACTTCTTCATTGCCCCTTCTGCATGTTCTTGGGCAAAAGGGAGGGAAGGAAAGAGCTTAAGTTGTAGCAGCATGGAGTTCCCCATTTTGCCCAAGGGGCTGGTATTCAACAGCTAGCAGGGGTGACCACCACCCATGTATGTGTCCATATACATTTGTGTGCATGCACCTGTAATTGTTTGAGTGTGTTTCCTTTTTGTCCCACCCTCATTGTTTGGCATGGAAAGCAATTAAAGTTGTGCCTGCTTCCCCATGGTCCATAGGCAGTTGCTGTAGCTACTGTCTTCTCCTTTCTGTCTCCTCCCTGACAATTAAAAAAAAAAGAAGAAATACCAGTAGCAACAGTCAGTCAACAGGCAATGCAACTATTTTCTGCAAAGTAGAATGAAAAGTTTGGGTATCGTTCTTCCAGCTTTTTATTCTCCCATCTGCTTGGCATTTGCTCCTTTCTTACCTGACATGTGAGAAAAGGAAAGTACCAGCAGCTTGGCAAAAGATCATTCAACTTTACAGAATTGCCCAATTGCGCAAACGCAAGAGGAAAAAGAGGAAAAAGTATGGAGTTGTTGAAAAGGTGACAGAGGGAGAAATGGGGGGAAAAAACCTTGAGCTTGCACCAGTAGTTCTGTCTGTCTTTTACACTCTCACACAAAGAAAACACCTCATTTTTTCAGCTCAGGGATAAGTTTCAAGGGGGGAGTAAAATAACGGTGACATCAAAGTTGCACACAGAATGATCCTTTTAAAAAATAAAAGGAAAGTAACAAGAAATCTTCAAAGATTTGCCCTGCCCCCACATACACTCCTCCTTTAGTACTTTCTTTTTAAAACCATAAAGTAACAGAATGACACCGTTATGCAATGCTCGGAAGCAAAACTAACTCTGTCGTTGGTGCTAGTGCCTTCTACTACTACCTTAAATAAATTGAAAGCCAGGCCACAAAGCTTTCAATAATTTCCTTGCCCCTGTTTTGTGTACGCATGTGTATATGGTAATAGATGGTGAATAGACAGGAATAGGGACAGAGGAAGGTGGATATATTCTTCTTTGAGGAGCCAAAATATGCTTGATCAAATTGCAACCAATCAGAGAAGGAGGACTCAGCCAAGCAAGGATTACAAAATTTCCAGCTGAGGTTCTTCCACACCCTAAAACCTGACCAGTGATGAACTTCTTCTCTCCTCTATGCATCAACATGGATCAAGGAGAGGCTTTGGTGGAGTTGCCATGTGCTCCAAGAATTGAAAAATCAGCTCTTTAGGCAAATCAAATTCAGGATAAAGCTACCATGAATCTGGTTGAGGCTTGGGACATATAAATACTTTCACCACAGTGGTATCCAGATCCATGAGTATGCTAGCTTTGCTTTATTTTTTGCACTTCTGGGACATTTTCATATCAATGTTCTTCATTTGTACAACTATAATTAAACTAAAGTCCTGTGTCTTCACAACATTGCCTGAAAATAAAGGCCATAATTTAGGCTGGGTTCAGACATGCTTAAAGGGCTGCCCCTTAGGAGAACTGGAGTCAGGGATGCCAACTCAATTGCTTACCTTATCAAAGCCTTGGAAATCATAAAACCAATGGTGATTCTTGCTTTCAGTCATTTTGGGAGCAGAGATATGCACGAATGTTTTTTTGCACCCTTTGAATGTGGTAGGATTTGATTCAATACGAATCTTCCATATGAGTGTTCCATACAAATTCCATACAAATGTTAGAAACTAATCCCATACGAATCCCATACTCATCCCATATTGGGAGCAGGGATGTGCCTGAATGATTTTTTTTTTTACATTTGATTCATAACAAACTGAATATTAGAAAATCTGTATTTGTTCGAATAGATCCCCTTCAAATGCGGTAGGATTCCATTCGATACAAATGTATTCATATGTATTCATATGAATATCCGATACATATCTGATATGAAGAAATACATATCCAATACAAACAAATACATATCTGATATGAACAAATACATGTCAGATGCGAACAAATATGTATCTGATATGTATCCCGTAACAAATCTGCACTCTGAAAGTGTAAATCTGACCTGAGTGCACTTTTAATCTGCTCTTGATCAATGTCGAATGCAATCTGGATCTATTGCAGATGTGTGGCACAGCCACTCTCTTACCTCCCCTGTTAAACAGAAGAATTGGAACTGAAGACCTCATGTGCCTGCTTTTTGCTGTTCCCTGTTCCCTCCCACACCATTTTCCTTTTCTCTTTAAATTGTAAGCCTGAGGGCAGGGACCTGTCTAAGATTAATATAATATTGTACAGCGTTGAGTACACGTACAGCACTTTAGAAATAAACTATAATAATGATAACAAATATCCGAAACATTCATACGAATGTTTCAAACATTCGTATTTGTATGAATGTTTATGTACAAATGTTGTAACATTCAATTCAAATATGAATGTCCAAATTCAGATGTATGAAAGTATGAATTCAGATGAATAATGAATGTTATGAATATTCATGTGCATTCCTATTGGCTACATGTCTGTCATGTATCCCATACGTATCTGCTCGGAACGCATCAAATCCACCCTGAATCTTTGACTCCATTCTCAATCCATTTCAGATCGACTCTGGATCTGTTGCAGATGCAACTGAGGCAGCCGCTTTCCCACCTCCCAGGTTCATGAATGTAGTGAAGCTTCATACAAATGTTCTTGAAGAATTTGATTCAAATTCAAATGTCACCCTTTGAATGTGCCAACATTCTACTCAGATCCAAATGTCCAAATTTGGCCAAATCTGTATGAATAATGACTAATATGAATATTTGTGCACATTCCTAATTGGGAGAGAACAGAGGAAGAAAATCTAGCAAATTGCAGAATAATAATAAATGGTGCTGACAATGTCCAATTGCCACCAGAAAACTGGGCAGGTGGCAGCCAATTGGGTGGCTAGTAGGAAAGTGTTTTTAAACTTTGAGGTAAAGGAATGAAATAGGATTATTTTTAATTCTGAATGCCTGTGGTTTTTTTTCCTGCAGAAGGGTTGCATTTTCTAAAAGGCAGATGAAAAAACAAACCTTGTGTGATGACACTTGTAGTGTAAATGTATGTCAGCATGCAGAATATTTATTTGAAGTATGTGTTATTTAGAATAAAAGGAAGCTTTAAATCAAATGACCAGGCTAATGGATGATGACAGATGGCAGAAGGTTCAAGCTTTGGGGGAGAAATGATCACCAGGATTTCAGTGGAGGGGGGGACTTATTTACAAATGTAGCATACACATAAAAATTGGGGAAATAATTATCAGCAGACAGTCTGGACTTTTCTAATGTGGTCTCAACTACAGAAGAAGAAGAAGAAGAAGAAGAAGAAGAAGAAGAAGAAGAAGAAGAAGAAGAAGAAGAAGAAGAAGAAGAAGAAGAAGAAGAAGAAGAAGAAGAAGAATGATTGAATGATCAACATACAAAAATAGCACAAATCTGTCTCATGTAGACTTCTGCCTTCTCAACTGCTTAGTAACTGGAAAAAAAGCAAACAAAAGTGATCACTGTCCCTTTCACCTTGGGCCCCAGAAAAGAATCCCATGAAAAAGTCTATTAACACTGTATTTCCCAGTAAATTTTCCTATCTTATCTAGTGATTAGGACCACCAAAGATTAGGTCACCAGTGATTAATACCATATTTTCTGTATGGAAATGAATCTAGAATTCAATTGTGAATTATGTGTTGTAATTTATTTAATCTTGTTTGTGCCTGAACTCCTCTGGTAATACACATGCACTATAGTTTTGATCCCCCATAATTGTACTACTTTTAATAGTAGTATTTTATAGGAAAAACATTGTAACCAGCTGTCATTCACAATGGGATCTCTACACTCCAACTGAGAAATGGGTGGTGAAGGAAAATCAGCCAGGGACTGAGATGGAAAATCCATATAGACAAGTTTGGAAAGGTTGGTTCTCTAATTTAGGCTGTCTCTACACTTCAAGTGCAGGAAGGACCTGAGGGTGAGCACCTTGTAAGAATCATCTCAGAATGTGAAGGCATCCAAGAACATGATAACAAAGACACTCTTCCAGTGAATGTGAAATTGCACTCTCACATCCTTTACCCAAGTGGCTCACTTCTAGAAGGTTGCCTTGTGAAGTTAGGTAGCCACCATGAATTCTCGTGCTTCATACATTTAAGTCAAGTCCATATGTATAGTCATTTAACAAATAGTTACATTTTAATATAATAAAATTGCAATTCCTTTACACTATGCAATTAAATCTTTCACCAACTCTTTCGGAATGATACTTAAGAAACATTATATCAATGCTCTTTTCCTTTGGAGGCAGAGTTACTGGCAAAATTTAACTAGAGTCTTCCTGTTAATGAAAACTTTTTTTATTATTATTTTCTGCATTAGACTAGAATCTAAGGACCAAAAACTGGAACAAACAGATTATGAAAGCCTTTTTGAGAATATTTCCTAAATACATATTTAGCCAATATTCTGAGGTATTTGTTTGCCTTAAATTGCCTTGCCAGAACTTTATCTGCTTTTTGCAGTGTGGAAACAGCAATGGAATCCTGATTTATAAAAAGCATTAAATGCCTTCAAAACACTAGCAAAAGGAAGGATAATTTGCCTATTCTTTATTTTTGTTTTTGTTTTAGAATAGCTTCAATGATAGAATAATTTATCTTTTGCTTGATTAGTCGTCCGTTCATTCATATCAAACCCTTCATCAGAAGGTCTCAGGGCAGGGCACAGCAAAACAGTTATGTTTTGTTTTTTAAAGTAAAAATTAAAAATTAAAAAAATACATAAAATATAAAATATAGATAATATTTTATGAAGGGAAGAACAAAACACAATTCCATATAGTCACTAATAGTTTGGGGTTGCTTGGCCTGAGGGTGTGCCCAAATGTATTTTTTGCATTCAAATTCGAGTCAAATAAAATATTCAAAAATTCGATTCGATTCAATTCAAATTTTAAAAATCTGGATTGGATTTTTGAAAATCCAATTCGTCTCCAGATTATTCAAATCTGTACATTCAGTTCGATCCATATTCAAAAATACAAATGTCAGTACCATTCATATCTTTTTCAAATTTGCGTGCATCCGTTTTCATCCTGTATGCATCCTATTTGCATCCCATTTTCATCCCATATTTTAAGCACAAATATGCATAATTTCACACATATTCATTATTACCTCCCCACCCCTGGATTGTGCACCCCACCAACCTGCCCATGCAGGGCATGGCCCAGAGGGGTGCCTGGATGCTCCCCTGTCATCCTCCCTCTCCCCTCTCAGCAATATCATGGGGCTTTTCCTCCCCCCTCTTGGGTATCTTTGCTTTTCAAGTCCTGCGATTGCCAAAAGAAGAAAAGC
Organism: Aspidoscelis tigris stejnegeri; assembly: GCA_023333525.1. NCBI lineage: Eukaryota > Metazoa > Chordata > Lepidosauria > Squamata > Teiidae > Aspidoscelis > Aspidoscelis tigris. The sequence continues at coordinate 54,209,951 of JALMGA010000006.1, read as the reverse complement.
CCTACAATATTGCTGAGAGTGGGAAGGGAGGATGGCAGGATGCCATCCAAGCACATACACCGGGCGAATCTCTGCACAGTGGGCTTGATTCATGGGTGGTGAAGCACATCACCAGTTCAGACTGGTCTCTCCTCTCCCCTGGATCGATCGATCGATCAGCCGCCTGCCAGACAGCGCATCATGGATGCTAATTTCATATAAACACTTGTCCAGACCATGGCCTATAACAACAATAATCTTTCATTCCATACTGGGGTGAAAGTGAAAGTGTCTAGTACTTGTACACAGTTTCAATCAAATTAATGATAAAACTCTGACTTGAGTATTTATTCTCATATATAGGTCAAATCTTCTAATGCTGATCATATAGATGGTCTGGACAATTAGCAAAGCATACCTTTTTAAAAGTTACTTGATTTTTCTGATGTATGCTGTCCCATCTGATCTCCAGTTCACTTGAGAAAGTATGTAGGAGCATTCAAGATTGATAGTTTGTAAGTTCTTGTCTTCTTCCACTGACTGGAGCCTTCAAGAGAGTTGGCAGTAACTTTCAAAGGACAACAAATGTATGGGCTTTGCATGTTGGAGAAGAAGGTATCTGCAGAAGAATAGGTTCCTTGACGCTATGGTAATCAATTTGTTATGTATAATTATGGATCAAATAAATATGACAAATAATCCTAATTGTGCTCCTTGTCTCTTCTTCTATCTTCTGGAATGTTATGCAAATGTAAAGAAAGTGACATTTTAAAAGATATTCAACTCTGTTATCAGCATGGCATTAAACAATTTTACCAATTCCAGTGACATTGATTCTAAAATAAAACATGTATAAAATTGTCAGCTAAAAATGATTTCTAATGTTGTGGAGATAACATATTAAATGTAATCAGTCAAATTGCAGTACAGAACGAAAACAAGTAAAATGTGGATCCTATAATTTATTATGAAAACTCATTATATCAATAACAAACAACAGTGATGACACTAGTGTCAGTCAGTGATATTGTTTGCCTATTCTTTCTTGTTCGCTGGTTCTTGTTTCTTACACACATTAAACAATAATTACTTACTTCTTAACAGAAAGTCATTTGATTTAAAGCTATATTAATCTGCAGTTTTAAAGAGCAAATTTAATTAGCTCATTTATAACCTTTCCATTTTCATTCTGGTAAATAGAATGATTTCTTATTTGTGTCTTTCACCCAGCACCTAAACACACACATAAGATCTCATAGAAACATGCTTATTCCATCTAATTCTCTTTTCCACCTTATGCATCTGATTTGCCAGGTGTTCCCTTTCCCTTCCAGTGAACCAAAAATAACAACACAGAATATGAAAGAGCAGAACAATAACAAAATTTCTATTTTTCAACTCTGCTGCTGTCAGTTTGGCCACCGCACTGCCAAATTGTATTTAATTAGAACTGCTGTTGTCTCAGGGTCATTTGGAGCCTGGGGAAAAATGGGGAGTTAGCTTGGGTGTTTGATGTAAGGCCTGCTCATGCCACAGTGGGTGGGACAGTGCTGAGGGATATATGTGTCTGCTGGCGCTATTTTCTACATGATCTTTCATCAAACTGTAAGGCAGTTTGGTCTAGCAGTTAAGGAGCCGGACTCTTATCTGGGAATACTGGGTGACCCAGCTGGGTGACCTTGGGCTAGTCACAGCTCTCTTCTGAGCTCTCACAGCCCCACCTACCTCACAGGATGTCTGGTGTGGGCATAATAATAGAAAGCTTTGTCAGCCACTTTGAGTCCTCTTAAATGGGTGAGAAATGCGGGATAGAAAAGCCAACTCTTCTTCAACTCTTCTGCTTCAATAAATGCTGACATGTTGCTAGAGAGGTAAATTTTCTTAATCTTGAACCCAGGCTTCTGAATGGTGATCTTGACAAAAGGATACTAGAAACATAATAAGCCTCATGTAGTCCTCATGTTTTAACCATTATTGGATGCAAATTTGGACACAATTCATTTGTTTTATGGGTTGAAGAAAACAAGAAACCTGACTAATTTAAGAACATGCAAATTGCCATATAGTAAAGAGGAGAAGGCCTTTATATTTTTAATTGCTGTGTAGAAGAGGAAATTTCAGTAGGTGAAAATGTAATACAGGCAGCAGGTACTGAAAATGTTTCCCATGTGTATTTTTCTTCCTTCACAAGCATGATGGCCGTAAAAGTGAGTAGTTAAGCTTGGGTGACTTTAGCTTCCCCAAGCATAAAATTCAGCTGCCAGTCTTGTCTCAAGGTCGGGGCAACATTTATTCTAATTATTTATTTACAAAGTTTATATACTTTTTACCAAGAGCTCCTGAATGAAGTTTCCAAACTGGGTGAACAGGAATCTAAATGGAAAATGCAGTTCAATGTAATCAAGAGTAAAATGATGAACATTAGTCATTTTGCTGATTTAAAGGAAATCTCCTGAAAGAATCACAATGGCCTGATAATGTGTTTTGGCTGCCAAAGCATTAGTCAGGAAGAAGTCTCACATATGCAGTGATTTGTGACTCCATCAATCCAACTCACTGAATCACTTCAGTCATGCACTTCTGGAGACCAGTAGCGTAAGACTTTTCTTGACACTCTTTGACTACAGTTGTTGTCTTACCCTAAGGTGTAAAAATATCATAAATATGCCACACTGTCCATCAGTAACTCTGACAAGACATTCAAATCCTAGCATTGGTCACTGATTGAATAGCATGACAAGATGAGCTTCTAAAAGTACTAATATGAGGTCTATCCATATAAGATGATGTTAAAAGAAGGAGTTTATGCCATCTATAGTGTTTATTTGCAACAAATGCAGACGTTATTTTGCTTGAAGGTTCACTTGGGTGGAATTTGGAGAAGGGCTGTAGGATGAGCAAACATTACTTAGCCTGAAACATAATTATTTTATTTAGCCCATTATTTAGCATGGACATAAACAGCATCCATTCTCTACTGCCTCACACTCCCACAGTTTGCAAAAGCATGCACAACTATCCAAATCATAAATTCAAGCCCCAAATACCTAAAGAGACATCTTTTCCCATAACATCAAACCCATCAGTTAATATCTGCAAGTGAAGCTTTTCTAGTAGTATCAGTGTCAGTAATAAAAAATGCAAGGGTCTTCTCTTGAGGAGATGTGGTTGAGGAATGAATGGCCTCCCTTTTGATGTGCATTGTTATACAAATAAATAAATAAATAAATAAATAAATAAATAAATAAATAAATAAATAAATAAATAAATAAATAAATAAAGGGATCCTGACTGGCATATCAGAATGAACACAGTTTTGGTTATAATTTTCTAAGAGTGTCTGATCTTCCTCTCAGGAAAATCATATGCTTTTTCATTAGTTAGAAAATGAGCTCCTGCTCAAAGTTTACAGTAAAAAAGGGTATTTAAAACCCAGTCTTCATTGATTGGTTATTGTGCTGTAGGGATGTGCATGAATGTATTTTTGACATTCAAGTAGATTCAAATGTCAAAAAATCCAATTTGATTTGGATATTTAAGATCTGAATGTCATAAAATCCTATCTGAAACACAACATTCGAATCTGTACATTCGAATGTTAGATTCACATTTAAAGATATGGAGGTCAACAACATTCGTATCTGTTATACATATCTGTGCGCATTCCGTAAAAATCTGTATGCATCCCGTATTATCCTGTATGCATCCCATTTTAACTCCGTATTTTAAGCACAAGATACGTATAATTTTTGTGCAGATTCGTATGCAACAGATGCTAATCTACACATTTAAATTATTCAAAAATCTGTATCAGATATTTAAAAATCTGTATTCAAGTTTGAAAGTGCAAATTTGGATTTTTGAAAATCTGATTCAAGTTCGAATGTCAACATTTGTCGGATTTGAATAGAATATTTGAATATTTGTGCATATCCCTATTGTGCTGTCATTTGCAATTGGCTGAGTCAACTTCTGGATTTAAATATGTTCCTCGCTGCAAAAATGGAAGAAGAGATACTTGCCAAATGGAAAGTTCCAAGGCAGATTGTTGTGCTGGAGGGAAATCACCCTTAGAAAACAATAGCCCAAACTTTGTTCATCATAATCAAGAAGAAAACTCTGTTGCCTGAAAATACTGAAGGTGCCTTTAGACATAGGTTGCAGGTATATTTTTCTCAGATTTTTCTATCCGGGCATTTTCCCAATAGCAAAAAGATGGGTAAGAACAGTGATGGTAAAGTTCTGATAGAAGGAAAACCTAAGCAGTGCGATCAATTGGTTCAGTGGTGGGCATAGGCCTCCTGCTGCCCTCCCAGAATCCACATGTCACTTTTGAAGTCTTCAGCTCAAATATTGTGGAACTTTATTTCTGCTGGATCTCAAACAGAGCTTCTTTGAGATGTTTGAAATTCAATTTGAACATGTTCATTTTTTGTGAGGTTCAGTTGGAACCAAACCGAACCATAAAAAATTCATGCACTTCGCTTTAAGTAGACAAATAAATACATTTTCAGACAAGATGAATAGGTTTTTTTAGAGCAAATTTTTGCTGCTGCTATTATTCTGTAGCAAGCAGTCCATGATAAATTGGAGTTGTTAGGATTGTATTCATGTGACAATGTTTGCATTATTTATTTATTTATTTATTTATTTGTATTTCTATCCCGCCCTATACCCAAAAGTCTCAGGGCGGGTTACAATATTATAAAAATCTTAGACAAGTCCCTGCCTTCAGGCTTACCATCTAAAAAGACAAGAAACAAAAGGAAAATGGTGTGGGAGGTAACAGGGAACAGCAAAAAATGAGCACTTGGGGTCTTCAGATTCAATTCTTCTGTTTGTTTCTTATTGCTGGAATTTTCCTATTCTCTTTACTTTGAATTTTCTCTTCATTGATGACAAACAGGATGATGGTAGAGATGGTCAGCTGGCATCTACTCAGCCCCACCCTGCTCAGCCACAGGACCAGATGTTTTCTCAACTGGTGGATTGGCTGCCATAGTTTCTTTGCCATCTTGTGATGGGAGCAGTTGGAAGAGGGAAGAGGCACTTTTGTGAGCAAGATGGCAGAGCAGCCCAGCCTGCTGCCTCTTCTCCACTCCTCTCAGGCAAGGTGGTTCTCAGCCTTATGATGGCAGTAGGAAGAGGGAGGGCACTGCTGGGAGCAAGATGGCAGAGCAGCCCAGCCTGCTGCATCTTTTCCACTCCTCTCAGGCAAGATTAGTCTTTAAATAAAATTATCAGAGAGGATACATGACATATATGGTCACACTTCAGGTTTAATTCAGCTTCAGTCCATGTTCAGAGTGGGAGAATACATCAGTCAAGTGACAAGCTGTTTCCTTTCAGTGTGATTAAAAATGTTAAGCTTATGTGCTGATTTTGTTGACATTTTCCAGGTTTTGCATGCATATGTAGCCATTGGTAAAATGAGTGATGCATAGAGAGGAAACTAAAAATGGTTTTCTTCTGACATTAATTCTTGCACTAATACTATAAAATGGGTAAGATAGCAATTTTGCATATGTTTACAACTATTTTTAGACACATAGACACACTCAAATGCATTCACCAACTTTTAAACTTCTCCATCATTTATTGCATTAAGATTATATTCCAGTACTGAGTTTGTTTGACTCAGTACTGGAATATAATATCTAGTTTTAAGTTCACAAAAACTTGTAGGATATCACACAGTTTCAGGGTAATCTGGAAACTTTTGGTGTCTCTTTAGCTTCTTGTAAAATCTTTCATGCTTCTTGCTTTTTAGAGAGAGAAAAAAGATTACTTCAGATCAGTAGAGTATTGCAGGAGATGTAATTTAAGATGTGTTTAGATATAGAACAAAGAGAAAAAGTTGATGAAAGTAGCAATTCAGAAGCTCTTTCAATCAAAAGAATTAAATTATTGCTTTTACAGAAAGTCATAACACAATGACAGCTGTTATCTACACTCAAGCTAAGAAATATAGAAGTTTCTTGACATCTCCTATTTAACACATATCTATTTAACACATATTTTCTTATTAATTATTACAAAATGTCATTTTATTGAAGTAGAAGTTCTGTCCACAGCAGTACTCCACTGGTGGCCTTGGCTGTGTGTCTAAGGACCTCTCATTCCAACAAGTCTTTTGCATCTCCTAGAGAACAGTATGAATGGTGCCAAAAGATTGGAAAACAAAGGGTGCTTCCGCACTTACCACTGGAAATCCGGATCTACAACATCCAGAGTTACTAAATACGGTTTAGAGTAGATCTGGATTTACTAACTCTGGTTTAAGGTAGATCCAGATTTACTAAATCTGGTTTAAGGTAGATCTGGATTTACTAAATCCGGTTTAAGGTACCAACACCGCTTCCGTCTGCACATGCATGGGAAGGATGGATTGCGAGGAACAGATTCTGCCTTCGCTGTGTAGCACAGATTTCAAGATGGCTGCCCCAGGAGCCGCCTAATTGGAGCCTTCAGCCGTCAGTCACTGCTCGTTTCCTGCTGTGCGCGGACCAATCAGCGGCATGTCTGAGATCCAGTGCCCACCTGGCACCCAAGTTGGCTTTTTGTGCATGGAACCACTACATTCAGACTTGCTGTTCCTCTGCCACCATAGCTGGGCACCTGCCTGATGCAAAGCCCATGTGAGAGGGACTTCGTGGCTGGACTGTTCTTCTCCTGCCTCACTCAACATGGCAGCTTCCTGCCACTGCCTCTCTCAACATGGCAACTTCCTGTCCCACCCCATGTGTTTTCTCTCCCGTCCGTGTGTGGACATGTCCTCCATTAATGCGGATTTAAAGGAAAACATGCATTAAGACCACCTTCAATGTGGTGTTCTGTTAAACCCCATTAAGCACACATTAGAGACGGATATGTGTGGACACGCCTCGCCGGAAGTGTGCTAAATAGGTACGTGTGTGCATATGTGGGTTTCCCAATGTGTGCTTAATGGGTGTTAAGAGGCCTGTGCGGAAGCAGCCACAGTTTGTTTTTTATAACTTTGTATTCACACACATGAAATAATTGAAATGTTCCCATCCCACCTCTAATCCACATTAGAAGTGTTTTAAAATATGGTTTATGACCTTCAGAGGCACTACTGTATAGATACTACTATTTCTAGGCCACTTTCAAGAAACCTTTCAAGAAACCTTTTTTTCTTTTTCTTTTTTATTATATTTAAATGCAAGTCTTGAAACTTTTGACAGGTAACTCTTCTGGAGGAGTTTGAAGCAGCAACATTTACCCTTAGATATCCAGATGGAAGCAATACACATCAAGGTTCCTTCTCCAAAACTATCTCAACCCCAAAGACATGAGTAAACAGAGGCTTTTCTTATACATTTTCAAGTTATTATTAATGAAAGACATCATCCACACTTCAAATGTCATATGATGTTCTCTGATTATTAACATTTTATAACATGGTTGCATTTTCGTATACTCAGACTGGCTTTAGAAGATTACTGAGAAACTTGACATACACTGCCAATTACAAAATATCACCCTCCTTTGCAGAAAAAGTCATCTGATCTGTGGAGGGTGATTATGCCTTCTTGTTTTTAGGAGCTGTAAACTGGGCGCACTGATTTGGGCTAGGTGGGAAGTCTACCCAGGCATGAAATCTCCAGTGGTACCTTATAGCTAGATAAGTTTTAAAACAGACAGTTAACTGGAGTGGTCAAAGGAACAGTTAGCAAGGCATAAGCACACCAGGTCTAAAGAGTCTTCAAAAATAAATCAAAACTTTATTTAAAACACTGCCAGTTTTGATGGCAAACAACTGATTGCAACTGTCTAAACAAACCAACACAGTGAAAATTGTGCACCATTAAGACTTCACTCACCAAAGTGGCTCTACTGTACATGTGTCAAACAAAAAACAAGCAGCATAGCTCTGGCAAGAACTTTTACTAAATTTATTTGGTTAAGGACAAATTTGACAAGGTAGAATTTAGAAAAGAGGATAAAGGGAAGATGAAAAAAACTGAATCTACACTAGCCACTGCACTAAACTACACTGAATTTACCAGGTATCACATAGATAATCTCAGCTTCAAGTGCAGTGAGATCTTAAGAGTGAGATCTCTGTTGCCTCCAGTCTGGTAAAGTATCCAATTTAAGCAGTGAGCGCACCACGTTTCACGAGAAAACTACTTTACAAAACCTAACTAGCTCAGGAATGGGAACAGAGTCCAAGTAGCCAGGCCCTTTGACTTGAAAGAACAGTTTGGTAGCGGAGGAGTCAGAGAAGCAGTAAATTAAAAGTCTGGCTACAATCTCTTGAGGGGATGACATGTGGCAACATGATGGGTGAATCCAGATGATAGACACTCTGGCACATGAGACAGGGTCATTTATCCTCAGTCTTGTTTCTGGGTGGGTGGGGGTGATCCTAATCCTAAAAGTTAGTCCAGACATGGGGCCTGTTCGCACTTGGCCCTTTTCTGGAGTATATCTCAGGGTAGGGGTCTGTGGTCCACATGCTAATGCACACTCTGGCAGACCTCACTTTGGGCCTGCTGGAGCCTGCCCTAGCGTATGGACAGCAAGTCCCTATCCCAGGTTATATTCCATAATAAAGCCAAGTGCGAATAGGCCCATGGATTGTGACCTACGGTTTCTGTAGAAGGAACCATGTGAACCTGGGGCTGGATACAGAGACATGAGTCTGAACACAACAATATTCTGGTGCTTTGTACAGCTAGTTGTTTGCATACTTGGTTGGCTGTTTGCATCTCTGACTCTTCAGATATAGGTAAGATGGCTGATTAGAATTCAGACAATGAGTTACTTCATAAGATACAAAAAGCCAATCAAAGTAAACATCACCCTATTGCCCAAATTCTGCTGGAAGCATTTCAAAGCTGGTGATTCGAAGATGGCCTGATGGTGTACTTGATAGTGTTTTAATGTGCAGAAATCTAACAGAATTGCAAGAAAATATTTTGTCAACAAAGAAACCACCATACATTTTCACTGATTACATCTTGATTCCTTTTTGGTGTTTGTTTTCCCTGAAAGCAACAGTGAAGGCTGGAGTGGAATGGGACAGAAGAAGCGTTTGTGCCGAAATGTATTTGGCTGAAAAACAGCTTTATATATAAAATATTGGCTCCAAGTTTTGAGTACAAGACTATTCAATAGCTACTTTGTGGCCTATTTATGGACTGAATGCAAGCTATAACTCTACTATCAACCGCGTTGAACCTTCTACTTGCTAGAGTCACTTTACATCAGCAGGTTCTGTTCACAATTAGAATCTCCTCTTTCTTGAGCTTACAGATTCTCTTTTTTTTTAGAACACTAAGATCATGTCCTAGAGCACATTGTGTTCTTAGATATATTATATGAAGCACTTTTGTTATTTTGCTGTTTTATTATTTATTAAATTGTCTTAATTATATTGCTATACAGATCCTGTCGTAGCTTTTATTTTGCCCTGTTCACTCCACCAACATCCCATTCCAGCTTGAGACAGGTTGCTTCTTGTGGATCAGGGCACCTCACACTATTCCAAAATGCCATATTTAAGTGTAGAAAGACAATTGCATCGTTGTAGTTTTTTTAAAAAATTTCCCTCTGTAGATGAACAAAGGAAAAAGCATATCACTGACAAAGTTTGAAATGCCAGAACAAAGCAAACTGAAATAATGTTTTTCAAGCTTAAAAGACCTATTTTTTTAATTAGCAGTTTTATTTCAAGCCTGAAACACTTGAGCAAAAACAAAATCATTTCAAGATCTACAAATGTAGTATATCCTTAATCCCTACCACTATCACAACAATCTCTAATCCATACAAGTCACTGACATCTCATGTGTTCAGTGACCACTATACTAAACCAACTGTGAAAATTGTTATTTTCTATATGAATTTCAGGTGCAACAGAAGATTTACTCAACCATTTATTTGAAGCTTTCCATTTTTGTTCCTGTTGATTTTACAGTTATTTCTGGCAACTTGGACATTTGTTCTATTTTTAACTTTAAAATGTAAATATAGTTTTCTGAAAATCATAAACATGTTAGAATGTTGTTGTTGTTGTTGTTGTTATATCATCATCACTTATTGCTGAGGAATTTTGTCAACATTCAAGCTGTGCTGAAAATACTGAGGGTGCCTTTGGACATAAATTAAAAATATAAAGGAACTCCACAGGGGGAACAGATCGTCCCTACATTCTCCCAATCCTCCAAAGCAGCAGAGAGGGCTCTTCTGATGACACAGCCAGCCCGCCATTCACTTGCTCGGTCATGTGACAATCAACTGGTAGCAGCAGAAGTGGAGGAGCAGGGAAAGTGTGATTTAAAAAGCTGCTGTTTTAGTTAGCAGCTTTTTACTTCACAGGGAGGAGGATACTACTGAGTATCGATCATCCAGCCTGGGCAACTGAACACAGTTCCTCAGGGGCTACACCCTCTTTGCACAGCTTCCCCTCATCCCATCAGGACAACAGGAAGAAGCTCCTCAGCCAGAGCTTTAATTGTGTCTGGAGGCACTATAAGAGGCCTGCTACTCTCTGAGTGAGGGTGGATGGCTGTGAGATCTTGCCCAAACAACCAGGAAATGTGAGAGGAAGGAAACGACCTCAGCTGATGCTCATGGAAGTAGAGGGAATTTTTCTTTTCTTTTCTTTTTCTTTTCTTTTTTTTTACTTTGCAGTTTGAGGCTTCACTTTGCAGGGGCTGCAGAGATTCATAAAAGCTGTCTGGCTTGACAGCTGCTCCTCAGGTCCTGTATAGTATTGTTCCTGTCTAGAAGCAGCTTGAATTACAGCTCCTGGAAGTCCCTCTTTAGTCCATCAGTTTTATCCCCACCTCTTTTTCTCTAGTAAGAGGGGCATAGTGAGTAATATGCTTCCTTCAGAAGTGCTGAAATGAGATCAGATTGTCCATTCTGTCAATATCTGCAAGGTGTAATGAATGGTACTATCTTGAGGTTTGCCTCAAATTTGGCTCATTTTACTATAGCTAAGCTTTCAATAATTATTAGTGCTAATTCCTCAGGTGTATACTTTTCTGGGTCTATGGGCCCATCTCCATGCAGTTTTTATTCCGAATTTAATCCTGCTTTGCCTCAGGAGTGTCTCCATGCAAAGCCCTAATGCGGGCTACATGGAAGACAATATGTGTTAAAAAAACCCCACTTTGCAAGTGTACTACATGAGAAATAAGCGGTTAGCACATATTGTCTTGTGGCCATGCGGATGCTCACAGGTTATTTGCTTGCAGAGCAGCTGTCAGGCGAGTATAGAGGCTGTAAAGAACAGGGAAGATTTTTAAAAACAGACACAGAGCTGAGTCTGTTTTAAAAGGCTCTCTCAGAGGATTATAGCAGCTCTCAAGAGCAGGAGAGGGGAGCAAGGAGCTAATTAATTATGTACCCCTTTCCACTTGAATGAGTCAGCCTCCAGGCAAGGATCTAATTAACAGGGAGCTCCAAGGGGTTGCAGGGGCTTGAAATTTCTCTATAACTGGGTGCAGGTAAACTTCTCAGGCAGGGGGAGGGAAGGGTCTCTTTGCTCTGCCTCCCCTCTCATTCTCTGGCTTGCTGTCATGCTTCCTCCTTCCCTCCCCTTTCTCTCTCCTTCTCTCTCTCTCACACACAAAGGCACACAGGCACACACAGACAGGGAGGAATCCCTCCTGGAGGAAAGTCTTCGTCCTCCCCTCCCTCCTCTCTATCTCTCCCTCCTCCAGCCCAAGCTCTCCTTCTCTCTCACACACACACACATGCACAGACAGGGTGGAATACCTGTCAGAGCCCTGTGAAAGCCGCTGCTCTTTTAAACATTTTATTGGGGCTCTGACAGCCCCTCTCCCTGCCTGAAAACTGACAGTTGCCCTGCATCCAGCTGACTGGCTTTCAGGAAGGGAGAGGGGCTATTGTGCGCACATACAGAGCACTGCTAAAATGAGAGCAGTGGCTTTCATGGCTCTTTTAATCATTTTATCCGGGCTCTGACAGGGATTCCACCCTCTGTGTGTTTGTGTGTGTGGAGAAGGGAGAGAGAAAAAGAGGGGAGGGGAGGAGGAAGACGTTCCTCCAGGAGGGATTCCACCCTGTCTGTGTGTGCATGTGTGTACCTGGAACCCGTGTTGTCCTCCATTAAGATTTGCATTAAACTGTCTCACTTCCACCCCACTTTTTTTTAAACTGCATGGGGACATGTCCTATTAAAGATATGAAAATATGATTCAGAGAAGTAAAGGTTGCTATTCTTTCCTTCCAAACTATTTCAAATGATGCAAACACAAAAAAAGGTTAGTTCTCCACTCCCCTTGAATAACGATATGTTGGATTTGAAAAAAGGGAATGAGTAGAGATGCCATATTTTGCAATTAAGATAGACTAAAAATTATCACCTTTTTGGTGAAGATCCAACATACTTCTCACCTTCTCTTGCTCTCTTCTCTCTTATGATAATGAAAGTTTGTACAGATTTGTTTGCAGTTCAAGATAACACTATAGTTTAGCTCCTGATCTCCAAGGAGACAAGGAGCAATATGAGTGAAAAATGTGACACTACATTTTAATATCACTCTTTTTCCAATGAGTTCAAGGAACCATATATAATCTTCCCTGTTTTATCCAAAGCATTGTCTAGAAAAGTTTATATTCCATGGGTCACAGTCATGGGAGATATATGCTACAAAAAACATTTTTCTCTCTGAAACACAGATTCTTATACCAACTCTCTTCTCCAAGGTTTGTTGATGCTAGAAAACATCAAATCACGGTATTTGATCACTATCTGGACGTATCCCAGCAATTTTCTTATCAGACACAGAAGTTATTTGCCTCCAAGGAGATATCAGAAATCAACTCTTCACTTTCCAAGTAGTTGCCCTACAGTTTAAGCGATGGCCATTTTTAACCCAGTGAGGTAGGGTTAACCTTAAAGAATGTTAGTAAACTGATACCATCCATTATGCTTTGTGACAGAGGACTAGATCTGAACATTAATAAAGACAGTCTTTTTCTTTCATGCTAACACATAAAACAAACTGATAATAGGATATCAATAAAAATGTATTCAGACAATCACTGCATGATAGCAATGCAGGAATTGCATACTAGCAACAGCATAAAAGGTTTGAAAGACTGCCATGGGATTTGTTATGGTAACTGGTGGTTTGCAGCACCCACCTATCCCAAACTTCACTAAGATCTACCTGGTCTGAGTGAAATGTGAATGTTTCTGTTTGCGACCATTTGCTTCACTGTAGCAACAGCTATGTGTGTGCATCTATGTGAGTGGTGTGGCACACAAATGTACAGCTGCAGCTACATTTCCCCATCCCCATGCAGCTTTCACACAGAAGTAATTCATAGGCTCTGCATAGGACTTTACTAGGAGTGCTGTAGGCACTTCTAGCATGGCTGTGGAACAGTTTTTACTGCATGCTCAGAGCTGATCCGGGATAAGAAAAGGCTTCAGGAGTTGTGTATGCTCTGTGCCAGAGCATTCCTGATAGTTCCCATTTTTCAAGTGTGAAAAGGCCTTAAAAACATTTCATATATGATATCCAAAATAAGTTAGGATACATGTTTCAGAATATTAGAGGGAACCCAGTACAGAAACTTTCCATGAAGATCTATAAAAATTTCAAAGTTGTGCACTTTTAAGGCTATGTTGCACTGGGCTGATAGCACACCTAGCACACCTCATCCATACTATGGAGTAATCAACAATACTATGGAGTAATCAACACCTCCCACTAGACTATTCACTCTGCACCAAATGAGAGATGGAGTGAGCTATGGTGAGAAAATGGTGCCATAGCCTATTCCAAGTACAGACAGCTTCACACTGTACTAGGGATGTGCACAAATATTCATAACATTCAAAATTCGGTTGGATTCGGTCAGATTTGAACATTCAAATTGAATGTTACAGAAGAAGAAGAAGAGTTGGCTTTTCTACCCCACTTTTTTCACCCATTTAAGGGGACCCAAAGCGACTGACAAAGCTTTCTATTCTCCCCACAACAGACACCCTGTGAGGTAGGTGGGGCTGTGAGAGCTCAGAAGAGAGCTGTGACTAGCCCAAGATCACCCATATGGCTTCATGGAGGAGAGGGGAATCAAACCCAGTATTCCCAGACAAGAGTTCGACGCCTTAACCACTAGACCAAACTGGCTCACATACAGTATTGGTATGCCAGCATCCAAACAAATATGAATGCTTCTGGACAAATAGTTCGGACATTCGTTAAGCTGGGGAAATGTGTCAGATACGGATCTGTTCATATGCAGATATGTATTGATATATATTGTACAAATACATATGAATAGATTCATATCGAATAGAATTTTAACACATTTGAATGTGTTCTATTTGTATGAATACATGTTTCTGAACATTCAATTCATTTATAACCAAATGCCAAAAGAACATTAGTACACATCCCTACACTTTATTCCTATCAAAAGGTCCTTAGTTTATGATCTCTGGGTGCCTTCAAACATGTCCCTTGTCCTGCCTTAACTGTGAAGCTCTTTCTAGTCCTCAAGCTTCAAGGTAGACGTGCTTCCAGTCCTATAAACTGGACGACCAGAACCTTTGAATTTCTGGCGCAGCTGCTTCCTGTTGGCCAGATGGGAAGCTGCACTGCCAGCAGCAGGAGTGCAGGAAAGGCAGGTAAGCATGCAGTAAAAAGATGTGGTGGTGGGAATGCCACACTCCTGCTGTGTGAAATGAAAGCACTGAACTTAGGCCTTTTCGCACACGCCATTTTAGAACGCGCGGAAGACAGATCAGGGCGTGGCATTCGCATTGCCGCGGCTGGGTTCGTGTCCCGGCATGTCCGGAGCTGTCTTCCGCGCGTTCCAGATGCAGAGCACTTTAAAGTGCTCTGCATCCGTTGTGGCGCATACGAGGCGTCCCGGCGTGTTCGGGGACAGAAGCATTCGCTCATGCCTCTCTCCCTGACAGCCGCGGGCACGCCTCCCCCGTCAGCATGGGCCGAAAATCGGCCCAGCAGCTGATGGCGGTAGGGCTGATCTCCTTCGTTGCTGGGCTGTGGAAGTGATCGCGCAGCGGCGGCGAGGCTGGTTGACAGCGAGGGGCCCCACGATTCGAATCATAGGACCCCTAGCCATCTCCAGCCTTGCCGCCGCTGCGGAATCACTCCCGCAGCCCGGCAATGAAGGAGATCGCCCTCCGCAGGGGGTGAGCTAGGCCCTTCCCAGCCCCGGCGGCCCCATTGCGGCTGCCGGAGTCGGGGACCTGGGAGCATCGGCCTCCTGCCGCCCCTTGCCGTAGATGGGCGAGATCGGGGCGCCAGGAGCTCCAATCTCCGAAGGGGACCTGCCCCATAGGACCTTGCCCCAGGCCCCGCGATAGGGGCCCGGGGGCCCGGGCATCTTCGTGCCAGCTGCACGGGGCCCGATTCGGCCCCGTACAGCCGGCAAGACGTGGAGCAGCCGCTTGACAGTGCTGCCCGCCCCTTGGGTGCTCTCACCCAATTGCAGGCAACATTGCCAGCCGTATCCCCGCCCCTGGCTGGCCTTTGCCAGCTAAGATACTTCTCGAACGCTTTGAGCATTCGCACACAGGCGCGCCGGAACGCGTTTACACGCGTTCCGGCGCTCCTGTGTGTGAATGCTCAAAGCGTCCGGAACTGTCTTAAGCTTCCCGCTTTACACGCGTTCCAAATGGAACGCGTGTAGTGTGAAAATGCCTCTTGCTTCACTGTTTCCATCCCAGTCTGGAGGCATCTTTAGTTCACAGTGAAGAAGGAAGGAAGGAAGGAAAATGAAAGAGACCTACTCGACTCTGCCTGGAGTGTTGGATTTGGCCATAGATACTGAGGGATAAATCCCAGATTGATTTTGATACTCAGCAACTGTCTCAAAAGCTTCAGGAGACCCCCGTAGTATCACACCATCACTTTATTTCATCCAGCTTCTTCTTCCTAAACACTGGCACAAAACTTTTAATAGTTAGAGCTTCTTCCTCTCCTTGCTATAAAGGATAAAAGAGCTAAAGAGAAGAAGTGATTGTGATTACAATAGTCAGTATCTGTATCTAATATATTTTTAAACAATAAACCCAGCTCTTCCAGAGATTTCAAACAGATAATAGTTGTATGTTTGATCTTGAGCTGCTATTGTATTTTTACACTTAAGTACTTCATCCAATTGTGCTTCCTGTTTCCATGACATTCTTATCTACTTCTCCCCTACCATCCTTAAACTGATCCCAATATCTTTAACACTTTTAGAGACTTGATTATTATACGATAAAACACAACTGCATAATTAAGATGATGATATTAGTCACTGTTTATTTATTGTCAGTTTTTTGTTCCATGGTATATGTCTGCCCCCAGATAGAGAGAGGAAAATGTGGAGTATTGTTTGGATTGCATTATTGCTTTCCCCCCCCCCCCCACCCCAGATGGCAGAGCAGTACTACATGGCTAGCATGGACTAACCTTTGCTTGATAGTGCTCTCGCAATGGTGTTTCACATGGTCCAGATATTTTGATGATCCAGAATTGTGTGATCATGGAGATACAGATGCCATTTTATGGCTGGCTTTGATGCCATGTGTTCCTGGGGGTATCTCCAATAGGTAAGTCTTTTTACATAAAACCTGGGTTGGGAATTCATTTTTGTGCAATAACATGTGGCAATCCCAATATAGACCTGAAATAATTCCAGGTTTAGGCCCTGTCTGGATGGGATCACAGTTATGTACGTATTTGTATAGATCCTAATACAAGCAACACCTGCTTAAATGCTATCTTCTACAGAATTTAAAGTTATAGGATTTATGTCAGGATGGACGAGGGGAGGAAGCCCGGTGTCTGGCTATCACACCTGCTCCAGGTCCACAAAACCCCAGCCACACCCAACCCTAACACCGGCATAGATGAGGGGTAGAAGCCTGGCCTCTGGCTATCACACCTGCTCCAGGAGCACAAAAGCTCAGTCGCACCCAGCCCTAACACCGGCATGGATGAGGGAAGGGAAACTTGGGGGTCGGCTGTCCCACCTGCTTTATAAGTTTCTTTATTATTATGTAATGTATTATTTGTGATTCCATAATGTATTATTTATTATAACATGTGATGTATTATTTGATGCTGTTATTTTTTCTGTATTATGTAAACAGAAATTGGAGAGGGGAAAGGAGGAAGACCTGGCCTTATTGCCCATTTGTTCCCCTCCCCCAATGTTTTGTATAATTTCATAGTGGATTATTTTGTTTATATAATTTTGAAATATATTTATTTAATGTACGGTATGTTGTATTACTCTGTATTGTACTTTGCATAGTTGTAAACCACCTTGAGTAATTTATTAGAAAGGCAGTATACAAATAAACTGAATGAATGAATGAATAATGAATGTCCTCTTTTCTTTTTCATATGGTAACTCAGGTATACCATAGGTGACACCAACTTGTCCGGGTTTTTTTTTGGCCACAGAATAGCCTGTTGGAACCAAACTTCAGCATTACACAAGGGATGAGTATTTGTAACTTCTTAATTTTACATTTTTCTCCCTTTCATCTTTTACTACTTCTAAAACAATATTTCCTTTATAATATTAATTCAAGATATCTTTGAAGAGGTCTAGCAATGTACAAATGTGCAGTTATACCTTTACTTAATAATAAGGTTGTTGTTGTTGTTGTTTCTATATGTCCAGAGTTATTTGGATTTGGACAATCATAAAGAAACAAAGAAGTGCAGAAGTCAAAATTTCAGCAGGTCTTTCTCATGCAAACTCCTTCTCTTAGATGTTCAAGCAGCTTTTGTCTTTTGCACTTATCCACCCTAAAGTGATTTAAAGTCCAATATATTTGTACCAATGTGAATAGCCAACACTGATTTGGTTTTAGATAGTGTAAGCTTTTGTTTGTATGTGTGTGAGAGTTTTTAAAAGAATATTATCCCATTCTGTCAGCTTTGAAAGCCTTTTTATTTGTTGACTCCGAGTTGCTTTGTTGCAGTATTTATGAGTTTCTTTTCATGTGTCTTTTAAAGAAATGAGAATTAGTCAAATAATGAAGTTAAAATTGCAATCTGTTTGATAGCTGTTTGAATAGAAAATAAAAAAATGTGCTGTTTTTCAGCAACACTCTGGAGAGCACATTCCTTTCAGCAAAAGGTACTCGTTTTATTACTTGTAAAGATAAAGACTAATTAAATGTTACACAGCCTTTCAGTAATTCAAAAGCTCTACTAATAAGCAATACTATACTGTTTAAAAAGTTCTAATGCAAAACAAGTCTGAAGAATAAACACAGGCATCCAAAACAGGAAGTTGTATTGGAATTGCACAGCAACTGCTATAATTTCAGCTTATGATTGTGAACACATTGCCTATGGAATCTGCAGCCAAATTCACACTTACCTTGCTAGAGGGCTCTGGGTATGCTTACAGAAGGAGCATATACCCTAAACAGCGCTTCTCTGCAGTTCCCCCAGTGTGTATAGCGGTAGAACAGTTTTAACTGCTCTACAACTATACAGCCCTGCATTCTGTGCCTGTATCTCTTCAGGAGGAAAAGGTTAGCTTGGAGTGTGTGACTGGTGGAACAGGCACGGTTGTATGCTGTGTTGCTTGCCTCCATAATGAAGGTGAATCACACTTAGCTGGCACCTAGTTAAGTGATGGCTAAGTTTCAAATAGTTTGGGCATCCCAAAGTGCAGACGACCAAACCATTCCAGAACTTTGATTCCCTGGGACATTTTCCAAGGGAATCCAAATGTCCTGTATTACCTAACAGGCTTAATCACACATCATGGCCAATTTACATACAACTTGGAAATACAGAGAAATTAATTATTTCACACTGCACAATTTAATGCTAATCCAAGAAATACGGTATATTCTAATCTAGTCACTTCACTTCCAAAGTATGCAATCAAACTGAAAAAAGTATAGACCTTTTTTCTTTCCTGATATGAACGAGAAACACTCAAAACTTTTGAGCTGATTGAGGCAAGTCAGGAACATTATGCAGAATAAGGCTGCTTCCGCACAGGCCCTTTAACACCCATTAAGCACACCCGTTGCTGTTTGGCACACTTCCAGTGAGGTGTGTCCGCACAGCGACACTGTTTTGAAACTGGTTTTCGGCGGCGTGTCTGCATTTGCGGGGTGTATTTAGCACACTTCCGGTAGGTGCGGCCGCACCTATGGGTACTTAAAGTGTGCTAAACGGCTGTTAATTACACACCACATTTAAAGTGTGCTTAAAGGGTCTGGTGCCGTGAAGCTGCATCCATTTAGGATGCATCCGCACAGCGCAAGTGTGTCTACAGAGGGCCCTCCCCTGGCCCACCGTGCTTGGCTCCCCGGAGCCAAGCATGGCTAGCCGGGGGACCTCACTGCCGCAGCTCGCCCTCGCCCCAGAAGCGGTGGATCGCTGCTTCTGGAGCCAGGGTGAGCCTCCCTAAAGCCCACCCTAGCCCACCCAGGGGGGAGCACAGCAAACCTCCTCCTTACCTGTTCAGCGTCTCTCCGATTCTGAGACTAGGCACCCAGGATGCAGTGCGCCTGCATTCTGCGTGCCCCCTGAGTGGCCGGGGCTGCTGCATGCCTCCTGAGTGGCCAGGAGGCATTCTGGGATCCGGTTTTACTAAATCCGGGTGAAGGAGACCCGGATTTATTTGCCCCTGTGTGGAAGCAGCCTCAGATAGCTCATGGGTGCCTTGACACAAAGCCAATTTCCCCCATTCAGTTCAATGTGAATCACCCTAACAATGTGAGAGGCTTCAACTTCATGGTTAACATGTCAAATGTTTATGCAATAAGGGACACCCCCCAACACTCTCTTCCCATTCTGCTTCATGCCCCATCACCTGCTGATACTGATGTCCCCATCACACAGTCCTTACAAGTTGGCTTTCTTGACGTGTGCATGCACCTCCCATATCTGGGAAGCATTGCCAGATGGGAGACGTGTGCACAGACCTTGGAAGGCCTATGTGGGCCTTGGAGGAGCATGTGAATGGCAATGGAGGTTACAGCGGTTGCGGGCATGGCCATGCGGTCAAAGGTAAGGGTGCAGACAGGAGGCCAGGGGGGAAGTGAGGCCTGAGAAGATCTCTGCCACCATTTGCACACTCCTCTGAAGCCCAAGTAGGCCTGTCTGCGGTGCCTGTGCATCTCCCTCATCCAGGCCTCAGAGGAACATGTGAATGGTGGTAGCCACAGGAGGCTACAGGAGGCTGGGGTGGGCCTCACTGCCATATATGCACTCCTCCCAGGACCAAATAGGCCTTTTGGAAGTGCATGCTCACCTCCTTGTTTGGGAATCACAGTGATTTCCAATATATAAAGAATCCCAGGAGTAAGCAGCAGACAATGCAAGCAATATCACTATGTAGGAAAATGGGGCATGAGTTCTTTTCCCTAGAACAGCAGTATTCTGGGATTTTTCCTCTGTATCCCTAGACTATGTTGGGATTGCCACTGAGACATCTTGCAGTCTCAGTATAGTAATGGACTAACTCTAGGTTTTAGATCCTGTCTCAATTGCAGGCAGATTTAAATCTCAGCAAGGTTATATTTCATTTGTCTGTCATTAACAAAATTACTACATTTTTACAAGCTTAAAAATGTTCCACATCAGGCTCTACAAAAGTGGCCACTCTTTAAATGGCTCTCATCAATGTTCAGAACTATGAGTCAGTCTGTTAGTTCTGAGTCCACAGATATTATCAGGAGAATAATCATTATGTAATTATTTGCTTGAAACAGACAGCATCAACAGGCAGTTTTTCATAGATTTTATAACATGCTAATTTCCCATCTGTCCTGGATAAAATAGACTATGCTTTAGTTTATTCACCATCTCCTAATAAGCAATATATAGGAACAGAATGCCTCTTCATGCCTTCACAAGCTTAGGTGCATTTCAAATTATTCATGTAATCTCAAAGGGGTATATTTTATTTTTCATTTCCTATCCCTCTCCAACCACAGATTATCAGTGCCTTCTGGTTAACAAAAATCAACATGAAGCTTTATGGCAATGTTGAACATGCCTGATAGGCCTAAAGGCTTCTGAGATTTATAAAACTTATCTAATCTGAATGAATGAAGTGAAAACAGATGGCTGATACTTTTGCCATTTACTTTAGATGATAAGATGCAGAAATCTGCTATTCTGCCTTGTGCAAAGAGAACAAGTCAGGTGGAACTGAGGCAGCAGCCTAAAACTCCTCTTTCCCCAATTTTTAATAAAGGTGAGTTTAGGTCTTTTAGAAGATTGATTCCTGGAGCAACCATGTAGATCCTACTAATGAGACAGACAGGGGAGCCAACTATTATTTATTTATTTATTATTTGTCCCTCCATGTAACCTAAGGTTTCAGGGCAGGTCACAATAAAATAAAAACATATAAAATAAGTTAGCCAGAACAATGACAGTGCCTGCATTGGGAAGAGATGCCATATCCTGCAACTTCAAGGACCGTATTATAAAAGGATCATGAGGAATGAATTGATTAGGGAAAATACATCCATTCTCACCTTCTAAGCTGGTCCTTAAGTTTTGTAGTGATTTTAACCTTTGCTGAACTAGGCCATGGTGGAAGCCTCTATAGATCTGCTTTCTTCTTGCTGTCAGCATTCTGTTTATTCATGGTAAACACACAAATAAGCCATCAAATTTCACTCATATACAAATGATGTCCTTATGCATAATCTGGGGTTTATTTATTTATTTTTCTTCCTACATCTGGTATATAACATTTCTGCACCTCCTCCCTCTTTAAATATTATCCACATAGACTAAGTCTCACAAATATATGCACATAGGATTTAAATCAGAAGAAATACTACATTTGTAGTTACTGATTTGTATCAGAGATGTCATCTATTATTTATTTATTTATAAGTACAAGATAAACTGGCAAAGGACACACAGAACTGCAGCATTGGTACCATAGTTATAAATCAATAAACCAATGCTCGGTATTTCTACCGAGTTTGTGTTGAAGCACAATTTCCGAACATCCTTATACAAATATGAACCATGCTCCATTGCCTCATTCTGTGATTTGTTATGATCCATTTTAGCAACAGCTTTTCTCTTTCCTTTTCTGCTGAATATATAAACAATCATAATTAAGGATGCAAATAAAAATTAATGTTAGCACTGGGGGAAATGCTAGAACAATGCTTCACTTTTCTTATTGAGGTTTACATTCTTTTGCAGCCAGTGTACTTTTATTATAGCTGGTGATCTTTAAATGTAGAGCTTTGAAATCATTACCTGGAAATGTGTGGAAGAGAAAATTAAAAGAGGGGAAAAGAGTGATAGGGAGACTGCTGTGCATATGGTGTGTTCATTTTTTCCGGGTAATAAATGTAGAGAGGGAACTCTGAGTTCTGTGTTGGTCGGCCAAGATTTTTGAATAGCTGCTAGTATGGCATTATGCCTAATAAGAAGGCGGCTGGCCTCTTTCTCAGGGTCAGAGGTTTCAAGAAATAATGTGTTTAGATTATTTCTCCAGGCAAACCTAGAAGCATTATTAGAAACAGACTTCTCCTCCACACTTGGTTATGATAATGCATAGTTGCTAATGAACCAGCTAGAAACAAGGGTAATGTAGCAGTCTGTAGACTGTCCAGAAATAAACAGATTACTTGAAATGTGGTATTTAAAACATGTATAAAAACAACAAAAAAGTAAGCAACAATAAACCAGGTCAGCTGAAACAGAATATCAGGATTGTATTTTGAACATTTAAATCCTTATGCAAATTCATCAGAAAGCAACGTGATTCCAGTAAAATATAATCTTTAGCTTTTTATTCAATACAGAAGTCATGGTATAGGCTACATCCAGACATCATGTACTTATTTTGCTACATTTTAATAATCTGGAATAAAGCATAAATATTCTAGAATACCCATGTGCTTTATTACAGAATATCCAAATATAGGAGAATAACTAGGCAGTGACTGGATGTAGCCACAGACAAGACAAAAGTACTGTAAATACATGCTGGAACTGCATATATTATACGTCAGATTACTGAAATGGACTGAAGAGAAATATTATTTTGCATGAAGGGTGATAGCATTAGTTCACAACAGATCAAGAGTTAACGACCATCTTACTATTAAATGGCCAGATGCCCAGATTTGCTACTGAATGTATAAGCATCCAAAAGTGCAGTCAGTACCATTTTTTCAGCTTATGGACCAATATGACATCTGTGCTTCCAAACACCTCTTTGTCAAGTTCACATTATGTTTGTAGCAATGAACACAAAACATCCTTAAATAGATAAATTAATTTGGCACATAAAAAAAATAATTTCAGACATGGATAATTACTTCCAAATTCAATTTGTAATTTTTGAGAGGGGGTATTGATTTGCACTGGATAATTCTTTTCAAACTTGGGTCAGGGAAAAAAAGTACATTGAACTTTGTTTAATTATACTCCCTATAGTTCTGTATTTTTAAAATATTAGTATATTAAACTATGTTAAAAGAATTAGAAAATTATTAAATTGCTCACAAAGCTGGAAAGCTTTTAAAAATAAAATGAAACAAATGAAAATAATTTGCCTTATTGAGTCACTTGCTGTGCATTTTCTGGTGGTCTCAGTAAGAGCCTATCATAAGATTTATTTATTTATTTATTTATTTATTTATTTATTTATTTATTTATTTATTTATTTTAATGTATCCTTTGCTGCCTCTTTGGAGCACAGCCCATATATGTACACAATAGAAAATGTACTCTTTCTCTGCTCTAAAATTCTCCTTTCCAATTTGGAAACAAACAAATGTAATTACAAACATTACATCTATTCTGATGTTTGTTAACAAAATGTACACTCTGGCTGTTTCCCCACAGGGGCAAAAAATCCGGATCTCCGGCACCCAGATTTATTAAAACCTGTTCCCAGGGGAACAGGTTTTAATAGCTCCATGTGCAGGGTAAATCCGGTTTTGCGGGGTAGATCTGGATCTAATCCGTGGCGCTGATCCGGATTGGAGGCGGGTGCTGTGCGGACACACAGCACCCAGCTCCAATCCAGGACGGAGGGCCCTACCCCCACCCGCCATGATTGGCTCGCCGGAGCCAAGTATGGCGAGCCGGGGGACTTCGCTGCTGCGGCTCGCCATGCTTGGCTCCAGCGAGCCAATCATGGTGGGCGGGGGGAGGGCCCTCGTTAGTTATACTTGCGCCATGTGGACGCATCCTAAGTGGATGCGTTTTCACGGTGCAAAACCACTTGAAAGGTGGTGTGTAACTAACACCCATTAGTTACACATTAAGTCCGGTTAGTTACACATTAAGTCCGGAAATGTGTAACTTTAGCCCCTCTAATGCGGACACGGCAGCGCCAAAGTGGTTTTGCCGCCGAAATCCGCATTAGAAAAGGATGCAAAATGCGGACACGCGTGGCCGGAAGTGTGCTAAATAGGCACATAAATGTGGACACGCATTTCCCAATCCGTCCTTAATCCGTGTTAAAGGGCCTGTGCGGAAACACCCCCAGTTACAGTGCTGATTATTTTTCTCTTCAAAATCAGTACAAATGCACTAAAAACATAGGGGAAAAATAAACACAACTCAAAAATATAAACACAAAAATAAAAATAAGTCACATCTAAAGTGCCTCCATGTGTGTAATTGTCTCCCTTCTATATTGATATCTGTTGAAGAAGCAAATGATCAACTTGTCAGAAATAACGTGATGTCACCTATTAATTAAGCATCTTTTATTATAATTTTCAATGGATTAATAAACTTTACTGTACAGAATAGCTATTTGTAGTGCTATGTAGTGGTGAGAAGCCAGTTTTTCCATCACAGTGAGATATATAGCATTTATATGCAAACATACCCTTGAATGAAGGTCAGAAACTACATGGACAGGTAAATAAAGCTTTGTTGGAAATAGTATAAGAGTGGCTTTGTCAATATTTTCTTCTGTGGAGATGCTATGGATTAAACTTAGGATCATCTAGAAGCTGAGCAGCATTTCAGGAGCTATGACATGGTGAACTCCATCATACTCCTTTCAGAATTCATGTGCACTTTTTACTTATCAGGTATAGGATGAAACAGATCCATTGGCCTCACACAGATGACACAGTTTTAAAAGTCCCAGCTATATTCAGGAAGGAAGGAAGGAAGGAAGGAAGGAAGGAGATTTTTCTAGGCCTATAGGAGAGTTCAAACTTGGACTGTATTCACTTATTCCACTATATGTAGATATTCAAGAATAAAGAAAACATATTCTAAAATATCCATGCGTTATTATGGAATATTCAAATATAGCAGAATTAGTAAACTGACTCTAGATGCAGCCGGGGGCATAGTCCTTAATATACTAATTAGTGCCTAAGGCTCCAGGACGGAGGGCCCTACCCCCACCCGCCATGATTGGCTCGCCGGAGCCAAGCATGGCGAGCCGGGGGACTTCGCTGCATAAATATTTCTAAGCATAGAATATTAAAAAGTGCTTATGGATTTTAAGTTTGAAACAACTGATGTTTGTCCAAGGAGGAAAAGAGTGTGGTTTCCCCCCCCCCCCCCAAAGATAATTTGTTTTGTGAGGATTTCTATTTTTGTCACCTGGTCATATAAATTATCTTAACAACACATTTTTCTTTTGACTAATGGCAATAAAAAGACCAATCTAAGCTTTGATTGATGTTAATAGGAATTGTGCCTGCATCTGAACTACATGTCTGGCCTTTGGAATTTCATTTTTATGATACTATCACTGTCATTGCAAAGGTGTAATTTTTTTTGGAAATCAATAGTTTCAATGTCCTTAGATGGAGCAGAGAGTAAAGAAAAGCAGCTTGAAAGGAAACAAATTATAGAGAATCAAGAAATTCTGCAAGCTTCTTTCACAAGATTACAATGCAGAAAATATCTAAACCTATGTACTCTGTTATAATAACTTTTCTTAAATTGATTTTCAATCCCTGCTCCATGGCAGCCTCATGCTGGAAGGAATATTTTCCTATTCTATTTCCTCCTCTAACATATTTCTAACTGTCTTCCTCATCCAAGGAAGATTAACTTTGTTCACTTCCAGTCTGCAGCCAGAATCCAAGTTAGGGAATTCAGCTTCTGGGTTAGCATTCTCCCCACCCCCCACCCCTGCCAAGAGAAGCCCCCTATAAACTCAAATATTTGACTGTCCTCATGCTGAGACACACTGATCATCACCAGAATTAGTACCACATTCCTAAGATACCCATCACTTCTCTCCATTTTTATTTTTTAAAAAGCTTTACTTTAACCCATTTATATTTCTTAAATTAATACAAACAACTGGTTTTCGTGGTTCTCTCCTTTTGCCTTCCTCTGAAAGTTACCAATAACAGTATGTCTTCTGTGCGTGTCTACTTTCCTTTTTCTTCACAAAATCTTTCTCTCCATGTGCCTGATGTGAAGTGAATGGGTGTGGGAGTAATGCATACCCCTAATCTGGATCTGGATCAGTTACATCCTGAATAAGCAGGTGCACTGATCCAGACGGTGTAGAGGTGTGACCTGAGGCGTTTTCGCACACGGGGTTTTGGAACGCGTGCAAGACAGCCTTGAACGCGGCATACGCATTGCCGCAGCGGGGCTTGCGCTCTGACGTGCCCGGAGGTGTCTTGCACGCGTTCCGGCGCGGAGGAAGCGCCCGCAGCCATTCTGGGAGAGAAGCATTCGCTCATGTTTCTCTCTCCCTGACAGCTGCGGGCTCGCCTCCCCCGCCGGCGCTGGCTGACAATCAGCTGATTGCCTGCCTTGCCGGCTGCGACAGCCTCGGCAGCCATCTCCCCGCCCCTTGCCGGCATTTGCCGGCTAAGGCACTTCAGAATGCTTTGAGCATTCGCACACAGGCACGCCGGAACGCGTTTACACGCGTTCCTGCGCTCCTATGTGTGAATGGTCAAAGCGTCCTGAAGTGTCTTAGGCTTCCCGTCCTACACCCGTTCCAAATGGAATGGATGTAGTGCGAAAATGCCTCAGGATAAGCATTGTCTGCACTGATGGTGCTGATCTGGCCCATGCCTCCTCATGATTGCAAACTTGCACAATACTTGCAGCCACTCCCATCCCCAGGCTCTCTCTGTGTGTGCTTTTCAGCAACATGACCCAACACTCTCCGGTAGTCCCAGAACACAGGGCATACTGTCTGCAATGTCTCCCATGTTCCGGATCAAGGCCATTTGTCCTCTGGTAATACCTATTAAATGGTAATATCAGGATCTGAATTAAGTGCTTCTTAATCTAGATCCTGCTCTGCCTACCGAAGGATGTTTGAATTTTATTATTTATATTTATTATTCTATTCACTCTTTGGAGAAAGAAGGAAGTGTCTATATGTATTCAGGCTTTTAAATTTTGCTCTTAATTTTCCATTTTTTAAAAATCGAATAAAATTGTATTTTCCTCCAATAACTAAAGATATTAAAAGAATAAAAACAACTACTCCAGAACTTTTTCCCTGGACGACCAATGTACAGCACGCCATCTGTGAGGACTCACTGAAGAAACAGACTGAAGCTGGAACAAAGTAAGGACTTACATCAAGGAACCTTTTCAGTCAGTCTGTTGCCACTCTTGGTTGTCAATCTTTTTGTGGAGCTAACTGTTGAAAATGGCCCCAAAATTAAAGAGGTGTCCCTTTTAAGAAAAAAAAATCCCTCTGTTTAAAGTATTTTTCAAACTTGGGGGACATATTTTTTTCTGCCATTCCTCCAGATTTTGTGTTTGTTTCATTCCTAAGGTATGCAAGTCTATGGATATCTGAAAATAGAATCATCATTCTTGCATGCAATGCTTTTCCTGATCCATTCTTAAGGCTGTGTGTGCCCATTATGCAAGAAAGGTACCATAGTCCAGTTCTCAGTGCAGCTGGTCTTCACTGGAAGTAATAGGAAGATACTTAAGCTGCCTTTGCTGTGTGATGGAGATGCAGTCTGACTCAACCTAATGCTTGTGAACAGACCACTCTTGTGAACCCACATTTAATGCATCCAGTTCATATCCATCCATTTGCCAAAGTAAGACAGCAAAAAGAAATTTAGGAATCAAACCCATATTTAATTATTCCAGTTGTGTTTAGTCCTATTAGCTGTCTGGGCATTCCATGTGCATTTTTTCTAAAATATATAAATATATATTGGAATCCAGGATGACTGTTGTGCCTTAAAGAATTCAGAGTGGGATTGTTCATACAACAGTCTGGCCCTCCCTGCCTCTCCTGAACATTCTGTGTTAGAGAAGGTGGATTAGAGATTTTGGAACATGACTGATGCACACTTTGCTGATTTGCGCCATAGGTGCTTGGAAACTCCAAGGGTGCCCCCCCCCAGGATGCATCCACACTGCACAGAGTCACTTCTATCTAGAAGCAGCTCCACATGTGCCAGATGCATATAGCCATAGAACATTTTTTTACTGGTCTACCGATATGCTAGTGCTGGACATTTCTTCCAATAAACACGGTGCAGGGTGCTGCAGGTATGCTTGTGCACACCACCTGGTCACTGTGGCAACACCACTGCTCATACTTGTTGGTGCCATTATGATGGCCATGTTATCAACTGAAGCATAAAGGCAATCAGTGTGCTTTGCACCTCATCAGCGCTTAGGGAAGCACTGGCAAGGTTTGGGACAGATTTCCTTCAGATTCTTTGGCTTTGAACACCCTAGGGTATCCATTTTGACAGTGCATAGATTCTGCATGTCTCTGTTATCCAGATTACCAGCTGCTGTTTTACCGGTGGACCTGTTTTATCAGTATAGAGTACTAGAATGAGTACTGACAGGTATTTTAGAGAGATGAAGACTAAATTACAGTCTTTTCACCCATTTTCAGATCCTTTGAACCAGCTTTTACTGAGCCTGATCTTGTATAAAATTAGGCTGAATTAGCCACAGAAACAATGTTACCTATTCCTTAATGGGGATTTGAACTCCAGTACCTTTTCAATCCGATACATATTATCTGTTATAGGATCCTGCCTTTTCCCTGTTTCTGTCATCATCTTGAATAGCAAATAATTCAAGGTGAAAGATATAATCTCCCTGAAATCTTCTTGGATACTTCTGAAAAACCTGATCCTGGGTGGTATCATAAAATGAAATTGAATGCAACAAATAATGCTGCTTTTTGCCATTTCTTTGTTGTGATCTTGAACAAATGAAAATTGCCGTGAAATGATATTTTGATCATTTTCTGGTTTTTGATCGCTCAACAGAGGAAGCTAACTATTTCTGGCCTTCTGAACCTTTTTTATTCTCCTGTGTGTGTGTGCTTTTTTTTTTTTTTTAAGTGCACTGTTGAATCTAGAGTGCCCCATTGTTTCAAAAATTCACCACACTGGCAGAAAACAAAGGGCTTTAAAAATCACTGAAGAACCCTTTTTATTCACTACAGTGACATTCTTTCTAATTAAATTTTTATCTTTGAAGGTATTTAGGCTTCTCTGATCCATCTGGGAAATGTTTGCCCTCAGGTTTGCCTCTGGCCAATGTATTTTTGTTGATATACTGAATTGCATGCTCTCCTTCATGATTACAGTTTATTCCCCTCTGGTGCTTTATTCAAGAGACAATTTTGCCAGTTTCAAGTATTTTTTTTTCCTAAGGCTCTCTTCTTTCTTCTTCTTCTGAGTAATGCATTTTTGAAAGTTTACTGTTGCATACCACTAAGTTCCATATCCCTTATCTTTTGCTGTCTTATTTTGTATACAATTCTAATGGGTTTATTCATAATAAGACTTGGCTGTTGCCACACCTTCACTTTAAACCTTCTTTAGTCCATCTTAAGGTCTGACTGCCTGGACCTTTTCATTTCTATCCATTTTATTTGTGGAGGATGGAAAGTCCACAAATACAACAGGTAGATATGAAAAGGTGTGATTAGTAAAACCTGAAGACAGACTGAAGGAGGCTTAAAGTGAATGTATGACCATGGGCACGCCTTATTAATACATTTAGGCTGTGTTGCATCCTTGTGGCTCAAGAAATCTGCTCTCGAGTGGCGCTGAGCCTCCAAAAGTGAGTGTGGAAACCTACCTTGGAGTTGTCTCAGCTATAGGGTAAGAAAAACTATGCTTCCTAGCATATTCTCTTCCTCCTCTGTCATTTACAGTGACATAATAAGGAGGTCATAAATGAATAGGCCAATTTCTGCTCATGCCACCTTAAAGTTGTACAACTTTACACTTTTTACCCTGACATGGCCAAAATCATAGCCGTATGGAAGCAGTCATGGTTTCCTTGTCCTTGGAGGAGATATGCACTTTAGATAAATGAAAACTCTTTATATGCAGGAATATATTGGCAAATCCCATGGAGCTAACATTAAGCATGTTGTTGCCACATGTACTCAGGTTTGCATCTTGCTTATGCTTAGAAGCATTGTTGTGCAGAGTGTGAGTTTCTGAAATCTTTAGAGCAAAATTTCAAGCCACAGACAACCAGGAATAGTTTAGTATCTGTTTACTAATACTTTGTCTGATTCTGTTGGAATTACTTCAACAGTCTCTCATGTTCAAGAACATTTCAACAGTTTAATACAGCCCTATTACAATAAATAATAGGTACATATTAAGGACCCATTTATGTGCTTAATCTCACCAGTTTGGTCTAGTGGTTAAGGAGCCGGACTCTTACGTGGGAATACTGGGTTTGATTCTGCACTCTCCCATGAAGCTAACTGGATGACCTTGGGCTAGTCACAGCTCTCTTCTGAGCTCTCACAGCCCCACTTACCTCACAGGGTATACTGTTGTGGGGAGAAGAATAGAAAGCTTTGTCAGCCACTGAGTCCCCTTAAATGGGTGAGAAAAGCAGGGTAGAATGCTATATGTGGCGACCCGGCCAACCCCTCCTTTCCCCGTCCTCCACAGAGTAATGCAGGTTGGAAACGAGCTGCCAAGAGCCCCAGTTGACTGCCAGTTCCCTAAGGGCTTTACCCTAAAGTTCCCTTACTGGCACCCTTCTTTATATGCCTAAAGTAAAGGCTCCCTTAAAGCAGCACACTGACTCCCTTGTAAAGCAAAACATTTGGAGTTTATTGTTACAAGAAAAATAAAGAAGCAAGCTTGCAGTTTGGCTTAAAAGTCTTTGAGTGGCTTGAAAAGTAAAACTACTTTGCTAAGTCTTCCCCCTCTTTTGGTTTGTTATTTCCCCAAAAGCAAACAGCCCCTAC
Organism: Aspidoscelis tigris stejnegeri; assembly: GCA_023333525.1. Taxonomy (NCBI): domain Eukaryota; kingdom Metazoa; phylum Chordata; class Lepidosauria; order Squamata; family Teiidae; genus Aspidoscelis; species Aspidoscelis tigris. The sequence continues at coordinate 54,178,799 of JALMGA010000006.1, read as the reverse complement.
TAGGGTCCATGTGTAAGCCCAACAGTCCAAAGTCCCAGTCCTTGGGCCTTTCTCTCTCAGCTCCAAGAAGAGAGTCCAAACAAAAGCACACTTAGTCTGCAGCAGTTCACTCTGTCTTGCGCCAGCTCTCCTTCCCTCTGATAAGACCTATGCAGTGCTTCAGAGCCATGCTCCATGATCCCCCTCTAACCCCGATGAGACATGAGAAAGAGAGAACCCGAGCTTCTTTGTCTGCCTCCGTTTATAGCCTGCAATCTGGCAGCTCTGATTGGTCCATTTTCGGCAGGCTGGCATGGCTTCAGGCGGTGCTCCACCCTTGCTGTCAATCATGGAGCTCAGAAAGCCCGCCAAGCTGCTGCTTGGCTCTCTAGCCTCTGGTGCGAACGCCACACTGTACTTCAAAGTCTTCTTCAGGACCTCTTCTCTTCACATGTTACTGAGAGTGGAAAAGTCCTGTCCACTTTTATTTCATTTTTCATCAGCTGTAAAATAATCCAGATTAGTGGACATGATGGAACATAATCCAGTGAACACATTTAAAAAAGATCCATTGGTCTACCAAAGAAGGGCAATACAAAAGATACAGACCATTTTTCAGACTACCAGGGGGCCCAAAGCATGCCACTGAAAGGCATCCCCAAGGGCCCCCAATTCTAGAGACCTTCATTCCTGGCCATCATGGCCATCAGAGACAAACGTCAAAGCCTGTATAAGCTTCAGGACTAGTGCAGGGGCTGGACTGGGACAGTGTCAGTATTTCAGACTGATCCAGACCAGAGGGCCTCACAAGACACAGAGCCATTAGGCCAGACCATGACAAGGTAAGCCCAGAAAGCCCTATTGTTTAATATTCTCAAAGGAAAATTCTAATTGAAACATTGAGCCTTCCTGCCGAGGTGCAAGGTAATCTAAACTGAATTCTCAGTAGCAATAGCTTGTACATATAAATGGAGGGAAAAGTTGTGTCCCTGTGGGATTCCAATTTTTAATGTATATAATTATTTAGTAAATGACATTTCAAATTAGTTTTATCACTCTGAATAGCATAGGCAAAAGTACCATAACTTTCATTATTTGGATCACTCAGCAAATTGGCTACTACTGCCACCCACTCTCCAAAAGGTTCTTTTAAAAAAGAGTAATACAAATAAGAGGAAGGAAGGAGTGAAAGAAGCACAGAGACTATGTCAGCTCAGGCAATGTGAAGGTCAACATTGCTTTAAATTCCATTTCACCCCCTACATTCCTTTCACATTTTCAGTATATACTTTTCTAAACTGCTAGGTTTTGTGAATTAATGTTTCCAGTGCCTTTCATGCTGGGACAAATTCATGGCAGATAGATTTCTCTTGAAACATTACATCATGGTTTTTCAGTGGTGCACTATATTGTATGCTATATCCAATTAAATATAATAATAGAGGTATAGTTTTAAAAAAACCAAAAGTATTTTATGTGTGTGTATATAGGTATAGGTACATACCTATGCAATTCTGCTTTACCAAAATCAGATGGATAATATATTTCAAAATGTTTTGTCTTTTCTTAATTTTAAAATTTCCCTTGATTTAATTACCTAATTATTTATACCCTGCTCTTCACCATTTGTTCCCAGAGTTGATTACATTAAATATAGTAAAATATAGGATAATAATACCATTATGGGACTATATCAGATACATATAAAGGCCTAGGAGAAGTGAGTCATTACCAGTCTTTATCAGGTACTGAAAAAGATGCAGGGTTAGCTCAAGGTGCCCTCTAGTGGAAGGTTATTTCAGTGTATGGGAGCAGCCACAGAGAAGGCATTGCTCCTTTCCATTTCCTGTTTAACCTTTGAGAAAAGCTTTCTTCTGAGATTAAGCACCATTCCATTCATAGGATTTTATGAGTTCTGATTAGGAATTCATTTATAGTCTGCTGATAACCTTAATACAGATACGTATGTATAAACATCACATACTCCTGGTGTTACCTTTGCTTCCTTTGTCTTGGCATGACAGAATTCAACTCCACTTACCTCCCAAAACCTTCTTTTCACCAAAGTTTGTTCTGTGTTTAGAACTACAGACATTCAGAGATTTCTATGTACTAAGTGCCAGGTGAGGACATTTCCTTTCTGTCAGATGGCTCTTTAATGAAATTACATAATGTACTAGGATTTACCTAATCTGTTTGTATTTGCCAAAATAAGACAGGCTGGCAAATAAAGACAAAGACAATGGAGTGCTGAATTTGGTCTTCAACTTCCAGTGAAATACAAAGGAGAGTATCATAAGCAATGCTTTGGCACAGCTCAAGAAACTAGTTTGAGGTTGGCAGCTTGATGGTAGAACAACTGATTTACAGGCAAAATTTTCCAGCTTAGTCTCCAGCATCCTTAGATGGAAATAAAAACATTTCAGAAACCAGGATATTATTTACATGATCATTACATGGTTATGGTCACAACTTATTCTTTTTCTCATACATATTTCTTTCTTATGTTTTTTTCTCTATATCTGCATATCTTGTACATTTATTTATTTATTTACTTATTATTTGTGTCCTTGTATTCTGACTCCTTCATAATGACCTGAGGAAACTGACAAGAATCAATAAAAATATTAAAAAGAGGAAAAGGTTGAGGAGCCACAAATATAAATTAAAATAAAAACAGATGTTAGCCCTTAAACTAGTGCTTGGTGGGCCACTGTGTGAGACTGTATGCTGGACTAGATGTCTGTGGCCTGATCCAACATGGCTCCTCTTATGTTCTCCTGTTTTTAAAGTAAGGGTAAGCCAGACATAAAAGACAGTATGACTCAACAGTCGCCTGGGTCTGGAAAATAACAGAAACAACTGAAAGAAACTGCAACTCTTTGGCTACATCCAGACGGCAAGAAGAAAATGTGGGATCTCATTTGGATCCTACAAATGCCTCTTGCCATCTCATCCAGACAGCAGTACAACATCACAGGGCAAGCACATATCCTTACCTGCCTGGACACTTACTCCCACTTGGGTAAGGTGTGTACTTCTGGATATTTAAATGATGTCAAATGCATAGGAGTGTGCACAAAGCAGCCCCTGTGAGCCAGTTTGGCCTAGCGGTTAGGGAGCCGGACTCTTATCTGGGAATACTGGGTTCAATTCTGTCCTCCCCCACGAAGCCAGGTGGGTGACCTTGGGTAGTCATAGCTCTCTTCTGAACTCTCACAGCCCTACCCACCTCACAGGGTGATCTGTTGTGGGGCAAGAATAGAAAGTTTTGCTGTCCCCTTAAATGGGTGAGAAAAGCAGGGTAGAAAAGCAAACTCTTCCTCTTTTCTTCTTCTGTGCATGTGCACTAGACCCTTTCAGCCCAGTTCTGGCCCATTCATAATCCATACTGAAAGCAAGGCAAGTCCAATTACTATTCTGGGAAAATCCAGGTTAAGAGTTGATTTTTCACTCCTGGGACAATGGGTGTTTTTCCACTGTCACTAGAAGTACCCATTAAGTACCTATTAATAGGTGCATGATGGCATTTTTGTACCCATTAATGAGTACTTAAAGGGTAATTCTAGTGTCAGTGGAAAAACACCCTATGTTGGGATTGCAACACTTACAGCGTGGCCCCAAGATAATCCCACATTTTAGGCCCCATCTACATGCAACCATTCTCCCCTCAAATGAAGAGGAGATGTCTTCTGCTTCCTGTTCCATTTTCAGCTGGTCCTTATCCTGCTAGTGAAATGTTGTTCAGGTTAGTTCATAAATAAAACATATGGACTCAGTTTGTTTTGTTATCCATGGCAGCATCATAATAGGAACTCTTTGACATCAAACATTTTGTTCTACATGCATATCAGCAATCCCTGAAGTTTGTGTGGATAATTAAACTCAGTTGTGAGCAGTAGTTGTTTTGCTTCCTAACATGGACTCATGGTGGATGAGGAAGGAAGAAAGACAATTCTGTTCTTAAAGAATAAAAATAATTATGGGGAATCAGCCAAACTGCACTTAGAGAATAAGATACAATGAAATGTGATAGACTGAAATACTTTATGTGGCTTAAATAAACTTTTGCCAATTTCAACCAGAGAATAAGCACTTAGTAAGAAGCAATGAACAATAAGCAGTACTAAACTATACAGGAAAAGAAATAACTTGTATCAACAGGAAAAAAACAAAGCATAATAAGATCTTACAATTATTCTGTGAGAAGCAGATGGAATCCGTTAGGAGAGTGCAATTATGAGAGCAACATTCATATTGTCACCAGTGTGGATATGAGGAGTCTAATCAGAATATAGAACAGAGACTTCTCTCTCTCCCTCTCTCTGTGTGTGAGAGAGAGTGGGGAAGAGAGAAACTGGACAGTTTTCCAATGGGGTTTCAAGAAGAAACTTTGGTCACATCCTAGTGTCACTCTCTGCCAGAATGAAAGCTTATTACAAGCTTTGAATCACCCTAATGGAACGTTTCAGGAAATTAAGGATGTAAAAGCCAGTTAAATATCCAGTTAAAACACAGATATATAGCCCATCTGTTAACTCTCAGGCTTTCCTTGTGTAAATGACTGTTTGTTTCATATCCCTGGTAGATTCTTAATGCTATCTTATATATTGTTGTTTTAACTGCTTTTAACTTAAGTTTTTCATTTATCTGTAAAATGTTTTAACATTTAAACCTCAAATAGGAGTATAGAGTTGTCTTAAATAAAAATTTTGGAGAAGCAGGCTTTCCCTGCTGCTGTTGGTCAATGAATTGTATTAGTCATTGCATTCTGTTTCACCACATAATTAATCTGGCTCTTTTTATAAGAATTCACTAATTGGCTGGATTGTCTTTCCTCCCTGGCCTGTGAACAAATGGCCGTGCTCAGCAGATTCAAGCAGTTTGTTGACCCCACTTTTCATTCAGCTGAGCAACACACATCTACAGTTTCAAGGGCTGTAGAACAAGCCTTTTAGGAAGGAATGCAGAAAAGGAAATGGGACAAGTATCTTCCATTGTGATCCCAGCATTGACTCCTTCCTCCCAACTGTCTCCACATAGGCTGTAGTGTAATGAATACTCAACCCGGAATGCTTAGATAGGAATGCTCAGGAGACTGCTTTGAAGTGGCCTCTTACTGAAGCACCCAGTAGCACAATGTTTGTGCTGAATACCTCAGCAGATCCTGCATTCCCTGGCAGAAACTGGCCTGGTCCATGAGAAGTGTATGGGAGCTTCCCAAGAATCTACTCATTTTTATAATCATATTGCATGTTTCATGAGGCTGAGACTGACTTCAATAACAGTTAAATAGGCATGACTCGTAATATGTCTTCATAGCAATAGAGCTTGGTACAGAAAACTTAAATGTCCTTTTGTATATCTGCTGATACTTTGGGTGTTTTTCCACTGTCACTAGAAGTACCCATTAAGTAGCCATTAATGGGTACAAAAATGCCATTAATGGGTACGTAATGGGGACTTCTAGTGACAGTGGAAAAACACCCTTTGTTGGCATACATTTATCTTAATGCAGTTTTGGCTGCTGCATACTATAAGCAGCAGAGCAAAACAGGTCAGAATAGGGAGAGCTAACTGTGAGACTTAATAAAGCTGTGGCTTTATGCAATTCTGCATGGAAACTGAATCCACTCAAAATAGTGGTTTATGCACACATTAATACATATATGAGGGCAAAGGGAAAGTCAACTTTTTAGCTACTCCTTCTATACTGTTTGAATTAATTTTTCATTATTTCTTTATAAAATGAAATTTTCTCTCTCTGATTTTAATCACTGGAAATGTTGCAGTCTTAGAACACAACTTATCATCTGACTAAGGGTGTGCACAAATGCAATTTTCGGGATTTGGTTTGATTTGAATTGAATATCCAAAAATTCAAATCTATTCAAATATTTAAAACGCAAATGCATTCACATTCGATTCAATTCAAATACATTCAAATCTATTTGTGCGAATTTTCAATCTGTAATTGCAGATCCTGTATTTATCCCATATGCATCCTGTTTTTGTCTCATATGCATCCGTACAAATGTGTATGGATGCAGGAAAGATGTGTATGGTCAAGTATGCATTGTGTACATATCCATACACATACTAATGTCCCAATAATTTGTATGAATGGTTCAAAAATTCAAAATTCATTTGAATATTTAAATTCAAATTTATAGACATTCAATTTGAATTTGAATGTCCAAATTAGAAGAAATTCAATAAAATTTCAAATGCTTCAAATATTTGTGTGCATCCCTACATTGACACAATAAATTACTTGGCTCCCTTATAGACAACCTAGGTATCATTTCTATCTAATTTTTTAGTGTCAATGTGGATTTTATAGGTCCTAGTATCTTATCTGTACTTTTTTAAAAAGGTAACCTATCTCGTAGCTCTGTAGTCAGTAAGATGACAATAAAGAGTTTACAGCTCATACAAAATGAAAACTAAATTTATTAACATCTTGAAGAATCAGGATTAAACCTCACAGTATGTTTTCTATGCACTGGCTTCTCCGTTTTTACTCCTGTACATAGCTAACTGATGTAACCAAGATGTATTTATATAATCTACAATTGTAATTTGTATGTATATACTAGCAAAAATATTAAATTCAATTACCTTTCTTTAAAAAAATACTTTACAGAGGGAAAGAGGAGTATAAAAGTAATTTTTGAACTTTGGTGTGTGCTGGAGTTTTCACTAACAATAAAGTATCATTGAAACAGATTCCCTTTCCATTTGTATAAAATAAATGTATTTTATAAAATTGTATGACATAAAAATGTCTACATATATGCATGCATGCATTCTATGAGAGCCATAATATTGTTTAAAATTACAAAAAATAGAGTCAGTTTAGTCTAGTGGTTAGGGAGCCGGATTCTTACCTAGGAATACCGGGTTCGATTCTGCCTTCTCCCATGAAGCCAGCTGGGTGACCCAGGGCAACTCACAGGTCTCTTCTGAGCTCTCACAGCCCCACCTGCCTCACAGGGTGTCTGTTGTGGGGAGAAGAATAGAAAAGCTTTGTCAGCCACTTTGACAATGGTTAGAGAAAAGTAAGGTAGAAAAGCCAACTCTTCTTCTTCTAATAAATCATCATCATCATCATATCTATTGCCTAATATTTATCATCAAAAGCAGATCCTATGTTCAGGGAAACTGGGATCTGGTCTCATGAAACCAGTATCTACATGAAACTGATGGGAGTTGTCATTTTATTTCTTCATTCTATCTGACTCATGAATAGAAAGTTAAGTGCATTATCTGGATGCAATAATGTTAAGGATGGTGACCAGTCAATGGAAATTAAATCCAGGCAAGACAGAGGTACCACATGCTACAAGTCTTAAGTCCAGGCATTTGAAAAATATCCTGTAATTTAATAGTGCAATTCCCCTAGGAATAACAGATGTGCAAGATGCACAATTTGGAAATATTTCTGGATCCTCAGTGTTATTGGCAGCCAGTATTGTCTATTTCAAATTCAAATTGTCTATACAACAAATTCCACATGCTTAGGAAACAGTTGTATTAATGGCAGCCACTTGCCAAGTGCTATAAGTCAGTGATACCTCCATATGATTAGTTTATTTTTAAAACCAAACAAAATGACATATTAGAAGTGTTGTTATCCACACTGAGATCTTCGAGTATAGGGCAGGATAGAACTACAAATACAAATACAAAAATGCAAATGCAAATAATTAATAATAATTAAAAGCATATTTCACAATCAGATGGGAAATGAACAAACAACATTTTAAAGCCATCCTCTTGGCAACTTAGAGTATGAGAAGATAAAACATACCTCTTAGTATCTCCATGATCATCAGCAAGGTTATTCCCAGCAAAAAAAAAAAAAAAATGAGGATATCAAAAAGAGCACTCAACTCTATGACATCAAACTAAAGTGGGAAACTGCATCTGCAAATAAAGCCACAGCAGCACCATAGAGTTCTGCTAAAGGATCTGATAGCTGAGAGAGGCTGCTTTGCTTACCAGGACTGTGTTCAGACATAACTAATAGGGCACCTCAGGAAGACACTGGGTAACCCTCATGTTCCCAAGCCTTCTCTAACCCACCTTTTCTAGCTCAGAATGTTCATGAGAGGGGGAAAAGGCAGACTGGAGTGTGAATGACCCCACCTTGAAGCCTTAGCTAAGCTACCTCAGAGATGCTCTTAACTGCTGCATCTGTGGCCTAGGTCTTCAATGCTGATCAAACAGGCCTGTTTTGAAGCAGGTGGTAAACAAGACATTCATCAACAAAGACAGGTTGGGAGATTCAAAGCAACTAAAGACCATTTGACACTGCTTCTGTGCTCCATGTCATTGTCCGGAGGACAAACAGGAAGGTCTGGGTCATCCGCACACTGTTTCATCATCATTGAAGCTCAGTAGTGCTGGATGTCTAGAAGATTTACTTTTAAGGACCTTCTCTTTAGTGACTATGTACTGGGTCACCCAGAAAACCTCACGCTTATTTGGAGGCTATGAAACTGTTGATCCTGTGGGTTGGTTCAGTTTAAAGATGCATCAGTTTTAGAGACGCTTCTGAAACCTTGCACAGTTGGAAATCCCTATGTCCTTATAACATTGCTATGGATTCTCTACAGTCTGCAAGTGGGTCTGTTGTAGTTGTTGAATTCTGAATCACAAAGAGCAAAGCTGACTGTTTTCCCTTCCACTTGCAGTGTTCAGATGCTAGTTTCCCAATTCCCAATTTTTCATAGGTTCAATAATTTTTTATTTGCAAAAGTGAATCTCATGAAGTTTTGGGTAACTTAACCCACATAAATAATAAGGGATTATAATACCATACCATTTTGATTGTTCTTACTCTCTTGATTGGATTGCTTTCCTTTTCTTTTTTTTAGCATTGTTCTGAAATTAGGTTTTTAATGTGCTTTTGGTTTTTATGGTTTTAATCTGTTTTTTATATTTTATTTTACCTTGTTAAATTCCTGGCATCATTTGATGAAGACAGGACTATAAATCCAACAAATCAAGTCATGAACTTGAATCCTACCAACTCAAAATATTTAAAAATGAAGATCAGTGAGCAAATTCTGCTTGTCTTACTTCCTCTTACAGAGAGATGTTATAGAACATGTAATTGATAGGTAAACAACAACCACCGCCCAGGTCCAGCCCTTCATAATTTTTAATGAGAAAGAATCAGACCTATGCATGATTTAAAACATTGGTAGAATTGCAGTATTCATGGTTCCTATTGTAACCACATCTCTGACACAAACTTCGCAGACTAGTGCACTGCTGAGGTCAGTTCATCTACCTGTGCTACTTGTGCACACTGCATACATTAACATTTTGGCCCCTTTCCATCTCCAGGGACGAGTGTGTTAGGCTAGCATTAAAAATTTGTATGCAAACAATAAACTGGATAGACTCATGGTCAGACCCAGTGCAAATAATACAGTTCTGTGACTTTCTGTCAGTTCCATAGTTCCAAGATGGAAATTTCATGTACACAGAAAGAAGTGGTTTGGAAGTAGCTTAGAAGTAGTAGCTGCCACATATTGGTGTTGTCATTCCACGTTTAATCCAAATTAAGATATAGAAAAACAATTCAGATGTTACTGCAGCTTAGACATGTGATGGTAATGCTAGTTGCAATATATCACCACCTCTAACATACTTTTGAACCTCCTTTTTAATGAACCTCCTTTGTGTTAATGCATCCCTAGAGATCTGAATTAGAGAAGTATAGAGTGTCCTCATTAGGGTTATTTGTAAAAGTTATTGATTTAATTTCCATAACTTACTAACATTTTAAACAAGAGAATAACCTGCATGCCACAGTTTTAATTCTAGGAGCATTAAATTGAGAGATTTGAAATTGTACATATCTATTAAAATTTGTAATCATTTCGATTACCTTGAGCCTTGCAGATCCAGGCAGTTTGGGTTATAGGTTTATACAGAAATCCTGTTGGGTCAGGTGCCCATTAGGACTGGAGGGCCAGAAAGCATGCCATCTAAAAGGAAGTAGCATTAAGAACATAAGAGAGGAGAGGCATTTTCGCACTACACCCGCCTAAGACACTTCAGGACGCTTTGACCATTCACACATAGGAGCGCAGGAATGCGTGTAAACGCGTTCCGGCGCGCCTGTGTGAGAATGCTCAAAGCATTCTGAAGTGCCTTAGCCGGCAAACGCCGGCAAGGGGCGGGGAGACGGCTGCCAAGGCTCCCACAGCCGGCAAGGCAGGCAATCAGCTGATTGTCAGCCAGCGCCGGCGGGGGAGGTGAGCCGGCGGCTGTCAGGGAGAGAGAAACATGAGCGAATGCTTCTCTCCCCGAATGGCTGTGGGCGCTTCATCCGCACCGGAACGGATGTAGAGCACTTTAAAGTGCTCTACATCTCGAATGCGTGCAAGACAGCTCCGGACACTGCGTATGCCGTGTTCGAGGCTGTCTTACACATGTTCGAAAACCCCATGTGCGAAAACGCCTGAGCTCTGGGTTAGGCCACAGTTCATTTAGTCCAGCATCCTGTCTCAAACAGTGGCTCATCAATTGCTTCTGGGCATTTTCAAGCAGGAGAAAAAGGCAAAAAGCTTCACCTGCTCTCAAATCCCTGCAAATGGCATTTAGAGGTTTCCTGCCTATCTTTCCAACCTGGAGACAGGAGAAAGAACAGGTAAAATAAATAGTAGTTGACTGTGGCAGGAAGCAGATGCAAAGCATATCCTCCTTTTAGGAAATGCTGCTGGCGGATGTTTTTGGCTAGCGAGCAAAATAAAAGAAGGGTGAAAACACTACAATAAGCCTAGGTGAAAACTGATCAGGGTCATAACAGATCATGATGTAGAGATTAAGGACGAATCCCCATGGGACTGCCAGTACCCCGCAGTGGATTTGGGGGAGCCTTAATTCACATTAAGGAGTCCCCATGGCAATGGAGGACAGGGTGGGTTCAAGGTGAACCTGCCCGTCCTCATAAAAACCATGGCAAATCCCCGCATCGGGATGCCACAGTTTTCTCCAATCCCCCTTGCCTGAGCGGAGCTCTGCTTGTATGCATATGACAGCCCCTATACCTGCCTGACAGTTGCTCAGCTGTGCAGGGCAGCTGTCAGGTGGTTGTTTGGGGTAAATCAAGCCCTTACCTGGGTGATTAAGTGCTCAGGTAAGGGGGGACAGTTGCAATTGCAGTGTTAGTGGTGGGGACAGCAAAACCCCACCCGCTAATGCTGTGATCGTAACCCATGATTGTCCCCATGCCCCCTTTATAATCGATTCTTGCTCTGTAATTTGGGGAGAGAATAGTTATAAAAGGGAGGTTGCCATGACTTTGTGGCATTTGTCCCTCATGTAGCCCGAATTAGGGCTTTGCATGGGGAACTCAGGTTCGCCTCACAATAGACTTGCCATGGGGACGAGCACTAAGCAGCTTTGAACTGAAACAAGCTCTGATGCTTTGGGTGTGTTGGGGGCTGCCTACTTATTCTAGTAGCAGAGAGCATGTTGAAGAACAGACTTGAAGCATACACCTTTGTGATGCCCATGGGTTTGGGGAGACTTAGCGGGAGTGAATGTTTAGAATTAATGTAAGTGTAGTGAACACAAAACTGTCTACACCAGTTAATGTGGGGTCAAAGTGTTATAAACTGAGCGGTATAGAGGTAAGTGGAGAGAGATTTCTCCCCAGCAACAGTGGGAGGGGGGAATGGAACTCTTGGGAGGAGCCGACCAATCAGGTGGAGGCTAGCGGAGACAGAGCATATATAAACAAGAGCAGAAAAACCGTTAGCTGTTCTGTATCTGGGGCTTGACTTAGAAAGGAGTTAGACAGTACAGATCCAGGTCCTGAGGAGAATCTAGAATAGGGATTGATCAGGGTCCTGAGTTAAGAAATGAGTTAATATGAACAGCTGGTGTTGTACTTGAACTAACATAAGAGTTGTAAATCAATAAAGTTACTTTTGTTTCAAAAACACTCTACTTGAGGCCTGATTCCTGACACAAGATGCTCAAGGGAGAGGGAAGTGTTGTCATGGGGATATAATGGCAACAGTGTAACCTAAGTGTTGGAGCTCAGCTCAGAAGAAGAAAAAGGCCTAGAAACCTACTATTTAAAAGAGGATTTGAAGTCTGTGGCCTTAGTGGCCGGACTGAAGTGAGCTGGACGCGCGGCTGGGGCATAATATTTGGTGGCCGCCGGCTGTAGGCATCACTTATCTTTAACTTGTGAGTCTCATAACTTATTTTCATCATATACACCAGTTTAGAGATGTTAGAGTCCATCTACTACCTTTAAGAGAGAGAGAGAGAGCATGTGACACACAAACTTTTACAGCAGAGTTAGCCAGTTACCAGTTCCCATACTGCAATTCAAATATACAAAGAAAATTAACCCCTTTTACGCTGAGGTGATGTACACTTGCAATAATATACCAACACAGTCTCCCCTGGTATCAAACAACTTGGATTTTTATTACTTTACAAAGCATGATAGGTCAGTTACAGGATTTGTAAATCCATTAATGTGAACTCTCATCATTAGAGGAGTGCACAAACACTAAAATTTTGGTTCAGTTCAAATGAAACCAAATCTTTTCCAACAGCTTTGATCAAACTGAACCTGTTTGATAAAAGAGGCTGGTTTTTTCCTTTTAAAAGCTGTTTTAAAGGGCAAAATAACAGTGAAACAGTATGGTGACCTACTGCCCAACACCTTCCCATCACTTGGTATTTGTCCCAGAATCTCCCTGATTCTAAATACCTAGGCCCAGCATTGACAGGGATCTCCTACATACACCCCCCTTCTTGTTCTTAGATTTCAGAAACAAGAAGCCTCTCATCCAGCTGTCAGCTGGAACTTTGCTAATATGTTTATTTCCCTCTTAAAGGCACAGTGCTCCCGTACTGGATACTATATTAATGCTCTCTGGCAAAGCAAGCACAAAGACACCCTTTAAGGAGAACAGAATACTAATAGCTTTATTGTTACAACATTCATGAATGTGCAACAGTCTATAACTTGAATATTGATTAACAGAATAGAGTATCTCAATAATGCACTATCTCAGGACTCCCTCAGGAAGGAGCCTGTTTCTCCCTGCCCACCCTCAGTGAGTTAACCCAGAAAAGAATCCCAAACCCCTGCTGGAAGGCCTTATATAGTCTCTCCTTGGGATGCTGGCGTGCCCTGATTGGCTCTCCCTAAGGTCAAACTTCCCCCTCCCGCAAGACTACAGCCAGCCAGCCACACCACTAACCACCTTCCAGCATATTTACTGGGTCCAACCTGCTTAATATAACCTTACCTCATTAACTCAATCATTATGAACAGTTTGACTCAAATTTGGGTTTTTGTCTAGTTTAGTTTGATTTGAACGGCCACACCATCAAATCAGGGAGGTCAAAATTGTACCTGTTGAACACCCCCCTTTCAAATTGAAACATTTTCTCTCAGAATCCATTTGACATATCTCATGTAATATGTAAGAGCATTCTTAATTAATCATGTTTCACTGGTGGAAAATGGTATCCAATTACTCATACTAAAGCTTTTTTTTTTCAATTGTGCATTACTGAAGCAAACCAAGATCAGGGTGCAGTAATCATATACTAAAATTAAAGCTGCATTCACACAGCTTACAAAGGCTTCATGAAAAGAGCCTGTACAATATCTGGATATCAGTCCCATCAGTCCTGTAGCCTACTCTTAACTATGAGAAATAACTCTCAGCCCTTCATGAAAAGTAATTATGCATTGGATTGAAAATGACCACATTCTTCTACCACCCCCTGACAACACTTGATCACAGCAGGTAAACCCTTTTGTACTGTAGTCTCCAAGGTTTCTGCAACACTTAGAAGTCTGCACAGGCATCCTTTTTCAATACCATGGGAATATGGCTGAAGTGTTAAAGCTTTATAGGAAATGAACTTTTTTCCCACAGGTTTTGCCATGAAAAAAATTCAACACAGTTATAACTAGAAATACTGGGTCCAGTGGAATCATTATGAATCTTTGCACTTCACAAGTTATCCAACTATAACAATAAATGACGTTTAAATGTCAGTCTCACATCAACTAAGCATCAGTAATCTAATCTGTTTAAATAAATCTGATTTCCTGATTGTTACTTTTCAAAACCCAAGATTTCTAGACAGATAAACAACGGAACCTATTAAGTTGGTCTTGGTATGAATTTGATATTAAAACATGAACCACTGGTGGATCACATCTTGTGGGGTAGTGAAGGCAGATCATAGATCTGGTTGGAAGTCTCATTTCAGCTTGCCCAAGTTCTGTTCAAGAACATTTCACACTAGTATGCAGGCCATATAAGAAAATTCCAGGTTCCCATCATCACTATTCCTAATCCATAACTAGTTGCTAGAGAAAGTGATTGCCAAACAGAACTAAATCCCTTTCTGCTGAAAAATGGCTCTGCCTTTTTCAGATTGGATTTTTAAAAAGATTGGACTAACTCAGGCTTCTCCTTGGGAACACCAAGGTCCTGTTTCTAAATTCTATTGGAGATGAGTATTCTGAATTATAGTCTGCTATATGGCATGTAACATTTGCATGAACTACAAGAACAAAAACAAATAAAAAAGCACTGTGTGCAAAAAGTGCTTTGGGGGGAAATGAGCTTTTAAAAATCTCCGGTATGATCTTATTAATGACAAAAGAAGTGTATTTCTAAATTTGTGAGATGTCCAGGGGGAGGCCATTCAAGCTCAAATTAAATTGATTGGTTCATCTAAAATGGTCAACAACCCAGGTTGATCCAAACATGTTCATGTTTGTAATATTTGCCCTTTAAAAGGTCTTTTTGAGTTCAAACTCAAATAGTTTGTGCCTGTTTGAGTTTAAAGCAAACCACAGTTTTAAGATTTGTGCCACATCTCTGTTCTATACAGCTTCTTCATATAAATATTCATTAAAATATTTTATTATTGTTGTTGTTGTTAATTGAAAAAATTAGAAACAGCAATAGTTTTTTTAAAAAAAAAACTTGGAGAGTATTTTAAAAAAATCATTCCCACTAAGAATGTCTGGGTGCTTAACAGATATAGTAGACATTTTAGGAATGACAATCTAGTTTGTGAGTGTACCACGAAGAAGGCACCCAAGACACAACAAAAGGACATCAGTAATTGATGGTACCCACATGATCTAAACATAACTTAAAGACAGTCTGGGACAAGTTGCTTAGAGCCTTATATACCAAGCTTAAGACACTGGTTGCTAGTTGCTAGTCCTAGTAGCAACTGCTAGTTGTGTATGAGCAAGGTCTCCACTCAGTGATTTTGCATCAGTTTAGACACATGTCCAGCTGTAAAGTTCACTAAGACACTGAAGACAGCAGATAGAATTCCAGTCAGAACAAGAACTTTTAAATTTTATTACTCACCTGCCCTGGAACCTTGTCAAAAAGAAAGAGGGAGATTTCTAAGATGCTCAAGGTATTGCAGATAGGATTGTATATGATACCACCATACATCCTGCTTCGTCCGCCATCTGCAATCTGTAATGGTGACTTCCTGGATGTACCTGTGTGCCCTGAATCCAAAAAGCGGCTGTTTACCTTTTATTCACTTACTCCGATGGCATTGCCAGCATTACTTGCTACCTTTTTGGACACAGAGTCTCATTTATAATTCATTGTGCACAGATGCTTGCAGAGACGAGTCGCTTTGGCCGCATTACCTGTCACTCTTAGTATATTTTGTATTCATAGAGGATAAATACACACGTATAAAGCTGCCATATTGTGCATGGCTATCTATAATGCATTAGCAAACAGTTGTTTGATCATTTACACTGTCATTTTCAGTGGCTGAAATGGCGTTGGAATGAAAAATGAAATAAACAAAAGGCTTGCACTCTCTGCCTCCCCTCCCCCCTAGAAATAAGTGCTTTCCTTCTTATCCTCTTCCCTTTAGAAGATTATCATTCAATAATCTATCAGCTATTCAAAATGTTTGCCAATCCAGATACATTAGACGAAAATATGCTCCTGTTCTTGGCCTTCACAGGCCTATGAATCCAGATTGCTGAGAATTTTAAAAGAAGATATAGGATGAGAGGAAAAAAAATACAGTCAGGAATAAAACATACCAGTAATAGAAACAGAACTAGGGACATGCTGATTCAAGATTGCTTCTTAAGCTTCCCCAACCCTTCCCCAGCTAAAAATGCTGAAAATAATATTTAGAGATTATATTTAGAGATTAATATTAGCTGTACTTCTTCTAAGGCCCAACATGTTTGCAGTTTGATATTATAAAACACCCCCCAAAATAAATAAATGAATAAATACAACTATTTTGTATTATGTGCTGCAGCCTCTTTAATGGTATTTTAGTACGGCTGAGGGAAGGGGAAATCACTATCTTTTGGATGGGATCTTCCTCTTTCCCTCCCTCTTTCTATCTGCAGCTCCAACAACATTTTCCCAGATATGCTTGACTTGGGAACCCATTAAAATGAAAATGTAGTCAAGGCCCTTGCAGAGAAAGCTGCATAAAGGCATGGACATCAACCATGTGCGGCAGCCTGGAAGGCTTGCAGGCCCCTCTGAACAGGAAAGTCATCACATTAAAGAATTAGAGTAGCCTCAGGTAGGAAACTGCTTCTTCTTTCCTTTTGCTGGTGAGTGACATTTTGAATCCGAAACACATTTCTCCAGTGCTCCTCATCTAAGTATGATATTTTTATCCCTATGTGTTAAAACAAAAAAGGGTGCTTTGTATCTGCTGACATTTGTTGTTCCTTTTCTTGCTGTTCTACCGCATAAAGCCTTGAGGGTTGCCATGGATTTCATTACAATTCCCCCCCCCCCTTGGCAAAGACATATCACCAATTGTGTTGTCTTTCAGTTTCTTAGAATACGCGAATAGGATAAATTTACTGACCACTGTCAAATCCCTGCTTTCATTTATTTTCCTTTTTAGCCTTTAATCAATTTTCATATATTCAGTCTTCCATTAGTTATACAGGCCTATTCTCATATGAAAGTTTGCTGCTTGTTTTTGGCCCCCATGCTCTGGACACTTACTCGTAAGAGCAATGCAATGAAATACATTTACCAGGCAAAAAGTAAACCAAAATGACCTTGGATGCTTTGTACTGAGTTTTACATCATCCACTTGCTCTGTATATCTGACAGTTTGATGCCCCTTGAGAACAGCTGTGGCTGTTGCTTCAGCAGGAGCTGGACTCATGAGGAACATCTCCCTCAAAATACCTATCCCACTTGACTTTTTCCTTTCCTTCTTTTTGCCAGGGAGAAGCTGATTGTAAAGGCACTGATTGACACAGACCCGATCAATAAAATAAAACAAAATAAAAACTGTTTTCTTGTTTAAATCACTAGGGGAAATTGTACACCTTTGCTTCCTATGAAAACGCCTCCCCAGGGGAGTGAAGATGGGGGATAGTTCCTACATCCACACTTTGGAATGCCAGATCTATCCCTAACCTCATCATCACTTAAGGAAGCACTGGCAAGATGCAAACTGCTGCCATAATGGTAGCCACCGCAGAACTGTGACAACAGCGCCAACATGTCTATGATAGGATGACACAGTGGTAACTGTGCTTGTGCCATCCCTCCCCAGGCTCCAATAAAAGCTATCCCAAGAGAAAGAGGTTCAAATGCAGCTATGCCTGATTGCAGAGAGCAGATAGAACTGCCCTACATCTACAGGCTTTGGGGAGAGTCCTGTATCCATCAGCCACCCCGTAGAGTTTGCTATGCATGTAAGTGTGAAAAGACCCTGTGCCATTATTTACATATCTTTTAAAACCTAAAATTGATTCTGGGGAACATATAGAAGATCTTTGTAAGCAGCAGAGATGCTAAGCGCAATAATCCTTTGGACTCATATGTCTGGGCTGTTCTTATTCTGTAATTATTTGTGAAAATGCAAAACATTTTGTGTGTACTTTTTTGAAGGTGGCAAACCAAATGAGACGAGAGACATGTATAAACTTTGTGCAGTGTAAACTTGCTTTTAGAATCTTCTTTACAAATGATCCAATTCACACATCTGCAAGCAGTGCAACAGCTACAGGCAGAGATAGATATGCTCATGCTATGAAAATATTTAAAAAGCAATATTTGAAGTTTATGAGTGAAACATCATTCACAGTATGAAAGCACAGGATGCTCAAATTCACACTGGAGATAATATGAAATCAATTGGAAATGGATGTCTGCTGAATACACATTGATTTCAGTAACTTAACAGTTGCTGCACAAAGTTTGCTAATCTCCATTGCTCATTAAAGTCTTAGGTTAAATAGAAATGTCCTGTTGCAGCAAATTTCCAGGTGCTTTTCATATATACACGATGACTATTTCATATTACAAATATGTATCTCCCTAGTACCTGCCTGTTCCTAGACTTCCACAGTATAAGACTTCATTATTATGGCTGACAACTGCACTGAAGCTCGCAATAAGAATCCCCTTCACTTGCTCTAACAAGCAAATTCCCTGTTTCCCTCTTACAGAAAGGGAGTGCTGTCTGAATATCTGGTTTGAAAGGAAAGCCTATCTGCCCTTCCATTTTCTCCTTTTATTTGCCTGATTTGCAATTCTGTTCAGGTCTGTCTCAAAGAAGCAATTCTCTGCTGGAAGTGCTGCAGCTGGTTTCCTCCACAGTTTCCCCCTCCCTGCATTCATAGGGAGGGAGACAGCAGTGGCCTCTCACAAGATTGGCTTAAATGGGAAATCAATACTGGTTCCTCATTCCCTACAAAAGAGCTGAACTGGGCTGGCTTAGCTCCAAGCAGGAGGGGGGGAATGACTCAAGTGGAAAAGATTTGGCTGATGGTGGGATAGGTACTTTGCTTCATGCCATGTTTGTTGGGTCTGTGCCACTAAGCACATCACAAGGAGTCTGAAATAACTAGGCCTACCACCTCCCACTTTCTGCTTTCCAATGAGATAAAAATATTAGAAAAATCAAAGTCTAAAATTCATTGCTCTCTCGCTCTCTCTCTGTGTGTTTGTGAGTCAACTTCAACAGTATAAATGGAGGCAGTTTAGGGCTGTAGTAGGTAACTGAGGAGTTGCAGAAAATATAGCAAATTATGTCAGAAGACAGCAAATTATCAGTGTGATGCTTTCTCATCTGTGCATTCCCATGTATTCCTTTGGAGATTCATCCTCTTATGACTTTATGCAGAGCTGTACAGACTATGATCCTCCAAAAAGCTGTGCAAAATAGTGAACTATTTGGAACAAGCTACAATTCATTTCCTGTCATCCCAAGGGCAATGTAAAGTCTTTATCTGAATGCTCATTCTTCCTAGTGTCCTTAAGTAACTGGACTACCTTCAGGTATGGGGTGGAATAGAAATGTAAACAAACAAACAAATAAAATAAATAAATACTGGCTCCAGTAGCTCCAGTGTGACAGATTTTTTCATTGGGAGAGCGTGTCTTCAAGGGAATGGGCTATCTGTATGGGACCAAGTGTTGGAGCACCCTCAGAGTAAAATTGCCACTGGTGATCACTATGGCAATGCGTCCCAGGCCATTGCCATAGCTATTTCTCTTCTTTACATACTGTACATAAAGTGTTACCAAGTCTCTCTCTTCACTAATAGTTCCAAGTTAAGTTGCCGACAACCATTTGACTAATTTGTCTGAACCTGGAAGTGTTTTATTAATGCCATTTGCTCATTAGTATTGCTACTTATCTTGCCACTTGCATTGTAATAATTTCCCATGTGCCTTTTACATTTTCAATAAGTAAACTTTGTAGTAAGATTAACTAAATGTTTCTCCGCCTTGGGATTTCACTACAGCATGATCAATAGAATCAATGTTCATAGTTCTGAAGATCCTATGCATACATGAGAACAGTGCTTAGTACATGTGCAGAAGCAGTTCCCATAACCCACCGTGCTTCCTTCCCTGCCTAGAGCTGAAGTGCCTAGTGTCAGACCCTACACTTACATTTGCTTCCTCCCTGTGGCTGAAGTACACATAGTAGTAGTGAAGGGGCGTCCAGCTTTGTTCCCTTCCCTCCCACTCTGCTGCAGAAGTACACACTAAGGAGGCGCACAAATTATTTGTCAGGTTTGCAATTCGCAGGAATTTGTATGAATTTGAACATTCACATTTGAATCAAATATTGGATATATTCAAAGACTGACATTTGAACATGAAGCAAATGCTTTTGTGCATTCATTCAAAGCTTCACTGTAGTCACGAAGTGGCAAAGCAGCTGCCTTGTCACATCTGCAGCAAATTCAGAACAGATCTGGAGGGGATTTGGAGGAGATTCAGTGGTAGGGATTCGCAAAACATTTGGGGAGCATTTGCAGTGGATTCAAATCCTAGCATATTCAAAATGGCTCTGTTAAAATGAATGTGAATTCCTTTTGCATTCACTTCAATGTAAAGCAACCACACCCAAAATAATTGTGCACATCCCTAGTATGCACAGCCAGGAGGACTGGGGATGCTGCCTTCCATTCCTAATGGTGAACGGCAGCTCTTCCAAACCTTTTTCTTTGAATTTAAAACATATGACAGATGGCGGAGTACTTTTCTCTCTCGCTATGGTATAAATGCATGCTCCCTAGATCAGACATGTGTGGCAGCAGGGTTGGCTTCCACTACCAGTGTCTTCTTCATGACTGAAGCATCTTTTGGAAAAGGAACTGTACCATGCTGCCTTCCAACCCTGGAGCTGAAGCACATGCACTTGTCCTACCTGGTTAAAGGATGAAGCAGCAGCAAAGGGCAACATTGCTGCCACTGCTTTCCTAACCCATCACAGAGCTTAAACAATCAAGCATTAAGTCTTCTGTTGCTATTAAAATCTCACCTCCCTTTGTGGATCAGTTCTGCATAATGCACTCTTTGGGGGGTTTTCCACTAGCACTAAGTACCCATTAAAGACCCATTAGGCTCAGAGCAGAAAGACTCCATTTCTACTGCAGACTCCATTAGAGCCACATTTGTTTCCACCAGTTCTAGGGAAATCCGGATTGAATGGGTCCTTCAGGACCTATAATCCGGATTTCCTGTACTGTCTTCAGGCACCAAATCTGGATTATACAGAGCATGTTTGCACTGTGATAAGGCAATAGGCTCTGGGGGGGGGCTCTGGGGGGGATGCACCCATGGGGGGGTATACCCAAACCCAAATCTCTGAAGCCTGTGCACAATCTCCAAAGCTAGCTCCAAAGCTGGCTCTGAATCTGGTTCTGAAGAATAGCACAGGCTCCGAAGAGGACCCCAGGCCAGAGAAATGCCAATCCCGCAGACCTTTGTCAAAGGCTCCAGAGAATCTTCAAAGTTTGCGTCAGATCGCTGCAGAGAATCTCCAGAGCTTGTGACAAAGCTCCAGAGAATCTCCAGAGCCACTCCGGAGAATCTTCAAAGAATCACCAGAGTGTCTACAGAGATTGCACCCCCTGCCCCCAAAAAAACCTGGGGTGAGGAGTGGGCTCCATGTGGGTCGATCCAGATTTGCCACATGGGTGCTCCGGTGTTTCCACTGTGGGCAGGCTAGCACCCATTGCTATTGGGTGCTGTACTGCCCATGGGGACACATCTATTAAATCCAGATTAGTTGAAGGAACCATTCCTTATATTCGGATCATCATAGATCCTGATTAAGGGAGGTCAGTGAAAAATCCCATTCTGTTCACCCCCCTCCCTAGGAACACTTAGGAACACTCATTCCATAATCCAGCCTAACATTCACAGAAACTGCAAGCTGGACTGAGTACAAGTGGATAAAATCCACTGTGTGAGGGACGGGGAAAAGGACTGCATTACTAATGCAGTAGAACATGCAGGGATTGCCAATTTTCAGTGTGGTCCCAGAAGACCATAGGTGATTTGGGTGTGCAGCAAATTATAGGTTTAGATACCCTTAATGAAAGACTGTAAAAGAATACATTTTGAATATGATTTATTTTATTTATATCAATTATTTGTACTTCAACATCCAGTTTTTCAACACTTGCAAACTCACTATTAATATTTAAATATTTACAGATGACCTGAGAAAAGGTTATTCCATCTGGGAAGGAGCCATCTCCAAAAGTATAGTCCAAAAGTATGTAATGAAAGTAATTGTGACCAAGAGAAAAGTGTTAGGGAGGGTCAGTCAACCAGGCTAGTCTACCAGCAGTGCTTCAGAGACCAAAAACATTATTGACAGTTTCCATCATTGCATTAAAAAAGGCCACATATTGTGAATTGTGTAAAACACAGAAACACAAAACCAATAGACGAACGAACGTGTGGTTAATAAAAGACCAGCTAAGCAGTGATTCTTTCCTGACTACCAATGCCATCTGAAATAAGCAGACCCTTCGTTTGGTGAGCACTCATAGTCCTCTTCTGCATCTTAGTAGTGTGCATGTTGGTGCAAATCTGTGAGCATCTCCCACTCCACTGGTCCACCTTCAAAGGAAGGACTGTGATCCTGATCAGAGAGGTCAGGGCCAGGACTAGTCTGGATCAGCACTATTGTGTAGATGGTCCTGGTCCAGACTCCTTTTTTCATGGCCCGAACCAGTTGGTCTGGCCAGCCTAAACCCACTGGTTGGGAATATAGTTCAGTAAATGCAGAAAAAGCCATAACTGAGAAAATAGGAATTTTTTTTTCAAACCCTAGGAATATAAGAACATACAAGGAGCTATGCTGGATCATGACACAATCCAGCATCCTGTCTCACTCAGTGGCCCATCAGTTGTTCTGAGCATTCTCAAGCAGATGACAAAGCAAAACTTTTGCCTGCTTTCAATGTCCTGCAAGTGACTTTTATAGATATCCTGAATATAAGAACAGAAATTATATCCTGCTATATCAGGCCAGTGTCTCCACCAGTACGGCAGCTGGTTCTCACCAGTGGCAACCAGCCACATAAGGAACTTCACAAGTTGGCTTTGTGTACATATCTTGACTTTGAGTTCTAGTTATTGGTAGTCTTTTCACCATGAACTTGTCCAAAACTGAAGCCTTTCAAACCAACACCTGTTTTTGTGGAAGGTAATCTCAAAGTTCAGAATCTCAAAGTCTAACTATATGCTATGGGAAGAAGTATTTCCATTTATCTGTCTTGACTCTCCCAAGCTTCACGTTTCCTGTTCCATTGGGTAGCCATTAGGTGGGATTTTGGAAAGGGATGAAAAACACATCTTTATCCACTGTGTCCAAAAACCTCAGATGTCTGTAGTGCATGAAGTCTGGGACATGTGGGGATGGATCTCCCTTTCACAGTTGGTCAGTAAGGGATGGATCCCCCATTCACTGTTGGGCAAGGTCCGAATGGGGCATCTGTCCCCATGTGTCCCAGCCTGAAAAGTCTGCTGCAGGAGTGGGATGCCCCACCCAGGCCTGCCGCGATTGGGCTGTATTGGCCCACTGGCTGGCAGGCCGGTCCCAGCCCATCCTGGGTCACATCAAACCAGGCATTGTGCTCAGGTGCATGTTGCAGCCCAATTGCAGGCCACAGCATGCATCTGCACACTACAGCACAGATCAAACTTGGCAAGCCCCACCCACCAGACTGCCAGTTTGAACCCAGGGGTGGACCAGGTAAGCCACGCACATGAGGATGGGGGGCAGCATGGATCCCTGGGTGAAGGTGGGTGCCAAAGGGTCCCTGCAGGTTCCTACCAGTTTGTTTAGGCCGGTGGCAGCCCACAGGACCTGAGGACGGACCCCGCCTGGTCTCACTCCATGCCTGAAATGGGCTGCCAGCCAGCGGGCTCATAAGGTCCAATGGTAGTGGGGCAGGGTGGGGCCCAGAACTGTCTGGCAGAGAGTGCAGACGGGATGGCCAGAGATGGCTTGGGCCAGTTGTGGAGCACGATTTTGCACTCCACACTCCACAATTAGGCCACCATGGGACGAGACCGGATGGTTCTGGTTGGAACCACCCGGCCTGCAGAGCGAATGCTCTGTCCCAGGGCTGGCCTAATAGTTCCCCGAGGCCCTTGTGCAAATAGGCTTCTTATTAACATACAAAAAGAAAAGTTTGTGTTTCTTTTCATAATTTTGTATACCTATATCACGTGTTCTATCACTTGTCTCCATTCTAGACTTAAAAGCCGCAATCACGAAAACAGATGAAATGTCCTGCTGAATTAGACCTGTGACTGATTTACAACATAGACTGTTCTTACAGTGGCAACCAGCTGCACAAACCATTTCAATATCTTCAATATGTTCCTATGAATAAATTTTAATCCCACTATTCCAGGTGCAGTTGCACCTCACCATCCTGACAGTCCAAAATATGTCTTTTATAAGTGTCCACTGAGAAAGGCAGATCTTCAATATACAAGCAACACAATTAAGAAATTTCTTCCTTGTTCATCCACTCATAAGAAGAGCATCACACACACACACACCAAAAACCCTCTCTGTGGTTGTACTGAAATATCAAGAGAGGCCTTTCATTATTAACTAAATTCCAAACCATTTGAGGTTTTATGTATCATTATTCATTTTTAGAATTGGGACTGGAAATACATGAGAAGTATAATACTCAATTGTTATACTTTTCCTAAAACAGTCTCAGAAGTTTTAAACATGATTTCCTCTCCCTAAGGGAAATAAGATTTAATTCCCAGGCAGCTTTCCATTCATAATGTTTTGTTATAATTGCAGCAGTGGAAAAAACTACAAATCCCAGTAGCCAATATGACATAGTATATATTTATATGACCCTATACGTCAAGTGCTCTCCACGCTTTCCTGGACTGGTAAAGGCTCTCAAAAGCTTTGACAATTTTCTAAATAGTATGTCTACAAATAGTAATGTTACCGAACAATGGAATAAAGCCTCACTCTGATCTTGTAAGCTCTGAAAGTGAAGGGGTAGAGGACAGTTGTATCTAGTTAATTGTTCCTTTCCTTCCTAGAAATTCAGCAAAGATGGTTTAATATGACTAAATTCCAGGCTCTGCTTAATGTGTGGCTGCTTCAAATAAGTCAAAATAACATTTAGAACAATGTTATTTATTTACCTTTCATATTATATTATATTGTACTTATGCAATCTTTGCCTGAAGAATAAAAAAACTACAGTTTTTGCTCTCTCTGTCTTGTTGTTTTGGGTATTTATTGAAAAGATGTTTGTGTGTGTATATAATATAATTATAAGGATTACACATGATAATATATTATTTGAAGATTTCATAAATATCACAAACTAGCTTACAATCAAAGTACAATAGGCCAAAACATATTAAAAATGCAAAGTAATTACAAATATATTAAGTACAATTTCTGGTCTTTATAAAATTCAGTTTTGTTAGTTCCATAATAATAGGTCCTGCATCCCTGTGATGATGCTTCTATAAACACCAAAAAAGAGTACTTTACTCCAGAATATTCATACTTTATTCCAGGATATCCAAATATACCTGATAAACAATGTCTGGATGAATAGCAAGATGCCCCATGGTCAAGAGTCAAACAACTGGGCTCCAAGGGCAGCTGTTTCCTCAGTTCAGGCCACCCAACACACAGCTAGGGACAAAATTTTAGCTGCTGCAGGATGTGTTCCATCCGTTGTTTGGGTCTGGTGGCCTGTAGTTATTCTCATTCATTCTCTCCCTTGCCTTATATATCCTATACATCTTTCTTTCTTTCTTTTGGCAGGAAACAAAAGGCAAAGAAGGAGTGGAAATTGGACAATAATTTGAGGTTTTATCCTTTAACAGAAAAAAAAACCTGTAATACACTTAAGACTCCTGATTTGTGTGTGTGTGATATTTTATGCCATACATTTTCATGCTACATTATAATAAAAAAATGAAACAAAGAAATGGCTTATATGCAGCACCCAAACAATTCCCACCTGCTTTTATGGGGTGAGGGAGGAATGCCTATAAAAATATACAGGCAGATATTTCAAGCAATAATAAAGGCTTAGCTATTGTAACTGACTTTTCTTAATGTTATATATAATGGAAGCCTGCAATGTGACTCACATGGGCATTTATTGTTGAATGCCTATAGTAGTACCATATTAGTAACCTGGGGATCAAATAATTGATTTTTCTCTTAATGTTTTTAAAGTTAGGTTTCTTTAACATAATTCAGTGAACTCATATCCCAATTGTTGTCTACTTTTTGAGTTGAATCTGACTCTTTGTGATCCCAGTGTCCCTAGTGTCCCATCTGAACCCTCAGATGAGGAATTCCAGATGGATGCACCATCAGACGCTGAACCCCTACCTGTGGAAGCAGCATAGGACCCCCACATAGAGCCTGCTCCATCAGGCACAGGCAAAACCAAGGCTGAACAGGCATTCTTGCCTGACAGTAGACCAAGGATGTGTTAGCTCCACCAGGAAAAAGCACAGCTGCGTTGATCTTCATGTTTTCATGAGAAACACCTGCAAAAGAGGGAACAACACAGCCATATCTCATATAAGCAGCCCTAGGTGTCCTGTTGTTGCAAACAACAGATCTATTCTGGCAACCCCTTGCACTTTGGCTCATGGCCTTTCCATGATATATGACCCCAGGACTGGCTTGATTCCATTGACGGACTCTCTGAAACTGGATCTCTTGGCTTGAACTGACTTCTCCTGGTAAACTGACTTCCCTGACTGGCTTTCAGAACTGATTGTGCCTTTGTCACTGCCATTAGTTCATGTGTTCTGCTATAGGCAGGACACCTAGCATGATAGGTCCTTCTGTCTTCTATCATGTCCCAAAAGTTCCCAAACCTTTCCAGAGTGAATGTTTTCTGTTTGCTTCCCCCATACTTTAATTTGTTTATAACTAGGAGAAGGAGAAGAGCTGGCTTTTATAGTCTGCGTTTCTCACTCTTAAAGGGAACTAAAAACGGTTGACAAACCTTTTGTTCTACTCCCCACAACAGGCTCTGTGTGACTAGCATGAGTTTAGCTGTTTTTATCCTTTGTATAGTGCTTTGTAATTATTTTTAATGGGAAATAGTATGTAAATTTTACAAATAAATTAAAAAGTCAGTTTATTCCTGTTTTTTTTCTTAAAACTGTTATTATACTGTGATCAAATAAACTGATCTATTTGTGGTTGATCTTTAAAAAGAGCCATTATTCTAGTATTTATGTTGTAGCTGTATAAAAATTGCACACTATTGCTTTCATTGCACAGTTTGTGTGAAAATTGACAAAAACTAAGGGGTTCTGGACCTTTGGCACCTTGAAGTGAAAAGTTCATGGGCCCTTTACTGAACACTTATGCAAATTTCAGCCAACATGCACGCTAGCAACTGCAATTCCTACATTAGCCATTTATGTTTTGCACAGAAGTATCCTCTGTATATAAAAATTAATTTTAAAACAGGAAGTATATACAGGTCAAGGGTGGATCTGTACAAAAACCTAAAGGCTGTGGTCACACTTTCACTTTAAACTTTCTTCAATCCATCTTCAGGTCTGACTGCTCACACCTTTTCATTTCCATTTGTTCATGGACTTTCCACTCTCCATTCAAGAAACTCCACAAAATAAAACAGATAGAAATGAAAAGGTGTGAGCAGTCAGACCTGAAGATGGATTGAAGAAGATTTAAAGTGAAGGTGTGACCACGGCCAAAGTGTCCTCCTTCTAAAACTGTTCTGCCCCAACCTGCCATCCTTATCTTAAATCAGTATCAATTACTCTAAAAGGCCATTGTTAGACAAGGTTCAAAGCCAAAACTGCAGCTTGAATCACTGCCATAGATACAAAATTATTTAAGTTGATTTAAGTTGTTTATATTTGCTGTATTTTTGATGTAATGTTTGTATTTTGCTTTGTATTTTGTTTACATTTGTTGTAAACCGCCTTGGGCAAAAGTCTCTTTTGGAAAGGCAGTATATAAATAAAAAATGGAAATGGAAAATTACAATACATTTTCATATGTGCTTACAGTCCTTGTGCTTAGTTCCCATGTTTTGTTTTGGTGACCTGGGTGGTTATTCTGCCCTCAGCAACATTCTCTGTACTGCCACAGTGGTACTTCATATAAAAGTTGGCATCCTCCAGTACTGATATGAGAAGGTACCCCCCCGCCCAAAAAAAGGGACAAGGACTCCACCGTTCCCAGAGTTTTCACTGGTAGCCTTTCTCCTTCCTTTCTTCCTTCCTTGCCATGATCTATGAAGAGAACTTAAAAACCAAATTGCTCATGTACAGTATGTGTGAAAGCGTTCTCTGTATGAGTAAACTAAAGTGTTCTTAAAGCAATGTTGCCCCTTTATTCTTTTCCTGCTTTTGCCAGAAGTGAAAGATACAGTTGATCAATATTAGAACAGTAAAAAGACAAATTATGAGGTGATGAAGTGGACTTCAGTTGCTTTCTCATCCACTTGCCCTGGCCATCATGTATTTGCTCTGAGTGACTGGACTGCCAACTTTCACAACCACTCTCTTGCATATATCATTGTCATCACTTTCTCATGGCACATGTTTACCCTGTTAAATAAGTTAGCTTCAAAGTCTGTCCACTCAGCTCTACACAGATGTAGATGTTAGAAGACGCAGTGCTTTACTGGAATTTCTTCTGTTCCAAGCAAAAAGCTGTATCACAATATACCATTTATCAAGGTTTGGAAAGTACATCAAATAATTCCTGTGACAGGTTTCTTGAGGAACATGTGTTTTAGTAGCTGAGACACACCATCTGCTCTCTGATAAAAACACAGAAGAAGTTGAAGGACAATGATGTGGGAAAGTCTGTATACATATCATTAGCAAACATGCTTTTTATTGTGCTTTACCTTGCTACCACCTTACCACTTTCCAGAATATAAACCTTGCCCTCAATTAGAGTGATTACCGATTAAGAAGCCAGAAAACATATGGCACAAATCACATTTCACTATATTGAAATGTTTAAACACTGCCAGAAAATTCTAATGTGTCTACAAATATGTGCATATGCCTTCTTAAATCTCCCAGGTCATTAATTAACAGTGCTTCAATCTTATAGTTTTAAATAGACATTAAATTGTTGGTTTATTGGAACTTGTAGAATTTCTGCTTAATGTCTCTAAGAATTTCAGACAGGGTGCAAAGGAATTATTGAGTATAGACAAGATTTTAAAAAATAGGGACAAGATAAAAATTATCTTTAAGCTTGGATTCCTTTTCCACTTCCCAATATGGTAAGCAGATGCAAAACACATTGAATGAATAGTCTACATTTAGAATTTAAAAAGTCCCTTCCAATTGCACATTATGAAAGTTTTGTAACATCTGAAATTTGTATGAATTTGGCCAAATTCAGACATTCACATTCAAAAGAAATGTTGGCACATTTGAAGATTGACATTCAAATTCGAATTGGAAGTTTTGATACTCATATGAAGCTTCATATGAGAATCTTATGGGATTTATATGCTACCGTATCCATTCATATGGGATTTCTAGGGGATTGAGCATTCACATGGATTCATATGGGATTGAACATTTGTATTGAATACGAAATCCTACCACATTCAAAGGGGATCTGTTTGAATGAATACAAATTTCCTTTTTTGTTTTAGTTGTTTTTTGTACTTGTAAGCTATCAGAAGTCTCCAGTTAGGTGATTCTGGATGCTTCTTGACAAAAATGCAGGTAAAAAGAAAGCATAGAAATCCCAGTGAACATTGCTGGATGTCTCAGAATAGTGATTTTACACTGTTCTCTGTGTTGGTACTGGCATGGCATTTGGAAAGCCAAAGAAATGACTTGCAATCCTAACACAATGCCAGTAGGATTCATTAATTAGATTTATTGGGGGAGGGGACAGCAACATAAATCCTAATTCTAAGCCTAGAAGTCCAGTGAAGCACAACAAATAGTCTGTGAATCTAAGAGGGAGAGAGAGAATGGGGAGAGAGGAGAGGGATAGTATAGCATTCAGATTATCAATGCTTTATTCGGGATTATCCAAATAATATGGATTAAGTAAGTGCTAGGGATGTAGTGTAGCAATCTCCTAGAAGTGAGTTCAGTGAGGTGATATTATATATCACATATGTGGGTAAGCAAATCTATGTTACCCTTTGTTGTGGATGTCTGATGGGCCACCTTGCATTCTTCAGAGGAAAAATGGCTTCCTTTTTTATATTCTTCCCATGCTTTCTGGAAACAGTCTTAAGACATAAAAAAAAAGTAAGAAATCCATTTGTATTCAATGAGTTTTCTTTCAGCTCATTTAGCTTGACTTCTCTGCAAAAGCATGTATGACCTTTCTTCTGGATGTGCTACTGGCAGCTAAACCTTTTGTCTCATTGAAGCTCACAACATCCACCCAGGTAAAGATGTGGAATTTATGGAGGGGACCATGGTGTGGTTATCCCAGGGGACAGAAAAACTGAGGACAAACAATTGCAGAAGATTAGAAAATAACAAGATATTTCCAGTAATTACTGGTGAATTAAATCAATGCCAAGTAAACTCAAGAAATATGTTGCAGGGTCAGGATAACTTTATCTGAAATTAAATGCATTCTTCAAAGATACCCATTGATTTCTGAATACTTGCCAAGGGTTTAGAATAACAATGGGCCAAAACTTATTTATTATTTTATTTATATAAAATGTATATCCCACCCTTCACCAAATGATCCCAGGGTGGGTTACAATGAAATTAAAACATATAGAATAGTAAAACATAATTTAAAATCTAACCCCCTTTCTCCCACTCCACCCTCCCTTTCGAACAGGACAGCACCCTGCAGAAGCTGTTTAAGAAGCAAAAACCTGGGTAAAAAGATATGTTTTCACCAGGCGCCAAAAACTATACAATCAAAGTGCCTGGCGGGCATCGAGAGGATGTTCCAGAGTCTAGAGACCACAACCAAAAAGGCCCTCCTGCAAGTCCCTATTCCTACTACTGATGAAAGGGAAGTGTGATAACTTGATCCTACTCCCCCCTCGTAAACTCGGATCAACAGAGTAACGCAGGCGAGGCAGCAGCGGTTGAGCCGTACAGTCTTACTGCCTGCCAATGGGCTGGTGTCTGTATATGAACTAGCCCCCCCCCCTTTGCCCAGGCGTCCCAGTTCAAAGGCTTACAGCCAAGCCTTCTCCCCGAAGCAGCAAAATAAACACTAGTATAATGTAACACCAACTGTTTATTATTTACAAGCAGATAGATAAATAAATGAGTGGTAGTGAAATATAAAGGTTGCTCAATATTGCTTAAGTAGCCCAAAAGAACAAGTAATTGTAAATAGGATTCAGCTTAGCTCTCCCCAAGCAAAAGCAAAAGCCTCCAGCTCCTGAAGGAACCTTTCAGGTGTTAAGCTTGAAAGTCCTTCCTAAAATAAAGATCAAATCCCAGCAGAAAAGCTATCTGCTAACCAGGAGTCTACTGGCTTAGACTAGAGCCAAGAAGCCCCTTTCAGCATCCCTGTATTTCCCCAATTACGCCCTGAAGTCTACCCTTAAGATAGGCCCCACCTTCCTTCTTTCCCTTTGCCCCACAGTCAGTGAGCACACAAGTCTAGAAGGCTGAAGAGTTCAGCAAACTCCCTCAATGATCAGTTCCCTGCAAAACCTGCCCAGAGAAAGACCCAGAGAGCTCTGGAACTCGGCTTAATATACAGCAAGATCCTGGCACTTTGATTGGCTGGATTTGGTGCTGAACTTTCCCACTCTTTTATAGCTAGCAGCCAATGTTTGCAAAGAGCCTGGGAAATATTTCCTGCTCTTTCTGCAGCTTGCAGATGATGTTTGCAAAGGGCCTAGGAAATCTTCCCGCCCTTTGCAGCAAAAATGAATCTGTCACAGGAAGGAACTACAGGAAGGCCCCCTCCCTGAGATCTCAGGGCCTGAGCAGGTCTATATGGGAGAAGGTGCTCCTTCAGATACCCAGAGCCCAAGCCATTTAGGGCTTTATACATTAGTGTCAACACCTTAGGCGTTTTCGCACACGGGGTTTTCGAACGCGTGCAAGACAGCCTCGAACGCGGCATACGCATTGCCGCAGCGGGGCTTGCGCTCCAACGTATCCGGAGCTGTCTTGCGCGCATTCGAGATGTAGAGCACTTTAAAGTGCTCTACATCTGTTCCGGCGTGGACGAAGTGCCCGCAGCCGTTCGGGGAGAGAAGCATTCGCTCATGTTTCTCTCTCCCTGACAGCCGCGGGCTCGCCTCCCCCACCGGCGCTGGCTGACAATCAGCTGATTGCCTGCCTTGCCGGCTGCAGGAGGCTCGGCAGCCATCTCCCCGCCCCTTTCTGGCGTTTGCCGGCTAAGGCACGTCAGAATGCTTTGAGCATTCGCACACAGGCGCGCCGGAATGCGTTTACACGCATTCCTGCGCTCCTATGTGTGAATGGTCAAAGCGTCCTGAAGTGTCTTAGGCTTCCCGTCCTACACCCATTCCAAATGGAATGGGTGTAGTGCAAAAATGCCTCTTGAATTGGGCTCGGCAGCAAATAGGCAACCAGTGCAGATCCTTTACGACTGGCCTGATGTGAGTCCGGCCAGAGACTCCCATCAGCAGTCAAGCTGCTGCATTCTGCACCAGTTCCAACTTCCCTCAGTCCCAGGAGCAGATTCCCTGTAGCTATGAAGTGTCATATTTCAAACCCTTGGGGGGCGCAGGTTATAAAGTGCTTCCTTATGTCACTTTCCTGAACCCTTTCCCCATCTAGGCCTAGACTTTGAGTTCACATAGATGCCTGCTGAAAAGAATGAGCCTTGTTTCACTGAAACAGTGCACATTTATTCTAAAATAATGGCCTGAATTTGAGATAAAAGCTTTGCATTATAGATGTACAAAGCATCCCACCAGAGATTATAATAAATCTCCCTTCAAATATCACTCTGATGTATAATGTATAACACAAAAGAACAGATACTTTAGATGAAATAGGCACTTCTCATGGTACTATCTTTATAATCTCTCCTAGCCCTTCAAAATGTGAATGACCAACTCTCAATCACGAATAGTATAAGGTGCAAGTACCACACTTGACTTTTTCACTTTTAATTTAATGGAAGGCCTTAAAAATGGGCTGAGAGAGACAATCCTGTTTCAGAGCACAATGACTACTTTTCTTTCATGGAGAAGGAGTCATTCCCTTGTGTGAAAAGTTCATGTACTGCCATTCCCCTCAAAATGTCATGGATACATTTTTTAGAGTCATTTGGAAAGGGATAGAAGAAATATATGTGTGAGAGGGCACAGAAGAAGATAAAGTAAGAGAAAAGACGAAAAATAGTCCTTTGAATATATTTATATCCTAGTTTGTCTTATCCTGTTAAAATTTAGAAGAGCGGAGAGTCATTGTGTGTTAAGAATACACACACACACATCCATCCTACAGGATTGTTGTGGGAATAAAATAATTATGTGCACCACTTTGTATTCTTTGGACGAGAAGTGGAATATAAACATTCTAATTAAATAAACACAAATGTCAAGATGTGTTGCTCAATTTACAGCTCTTATTCAAATGCATTGACATTGAGACAAACATTCTTAATTTCATGGCAATAATTCTGCTATTCACTACATGGGATCATACTCCAACTGACCCTCTACAGTACACCATCCTTGTCTCCGTAGCATTTCTGCTGCTCCACACAGTTCTTCAAGGCCAAATGTTTTGGGCAGCTATGCTTGTTGCAGTGGTAACTAGGCACTAGCGATATTTGTAACACTCAAAATTTGAACAAATTCAGCTGGATTCAGACTTTCGAATTTGAATTGAATGTTGGCACATTCAAATTCAAATCAAATGCCTCAGAACATTCATACAAAGCTTTGTTACATTTATGAATCTGGGGAGCTGGAAAAGCTGCTGTGCCAGTCACATCTATAGTGGATCCAGAGTGGATTCAAAGTGGATTAAAGGCAGATTTAACATGTTCAGAGCGGATTCGTATTGGATACTTAGGAGATTCATAGGAAATTTGTAGGGGATATGTAGAGGATTTGTATGTGATTTGTAGCGGAGATTCGAAGCAAATTTGTATTGAACGTTTGTAACTAATTCAAATCCTACCACATTCAAAGGGGTTCTGTTTGAAAGAATATGAATTTTCTTGTATTCAATTCAATGCAAATCGACCCCCCACCCCCCCAAAATGTGCACATCCTTACTAGGGACCTTTCTTAATAAAAGCCAGTGTGACTTATAAAGTGGATTTTATATGAGGCAAGAAAGGGTTCTTCCACTTCTGTTTATCTTTTTATTTATTTCTTGTGTTGTTTAATTAAAGTATTATCATTCAAATTGGTAAGGCTCCATCCATGTTTGTGGGTCAAGTCTAAAAGCTCTGCATACCAGTGCCACGGTTGTTTGTTTGTGTTGTGTGTGATCATATGTCAGAATAGAGGTTAACAATACCAAACCTCAAAATAGATTTTATGCCAGACTGTACTGACTGTAAAGCCAACTCACTGAGCATTTAAGCAACAGTCAACAGCAGTTGGATAAAATCTTTAATTGGTTTCTGGCTCACTGATCTAGACATTGCTACCCTCAAATTGGTACCCTCCAGATATTTTGGACTATAACTTCCATCATCCCTAAATTAATGAGTATCAACTTGAGGCGGAAGTCCAAAAAGGGCACCAGATTGCAAAAGGCAGCCGTAGAGAGCCTTAGAAAGAAGTTAAACCATTTAGACAAGCCCTAGTACCTGTCAGATCTATTTTTAAACCATAATTGAGGATGTGCTACTTCCACTTTCAGGTTTCCTCGATTCCTTTAGATGGATGGATGGATGGATGGATGGATGGATGGATGGATGGATGGATGGATGGATGGATGGATGGATGGAGATATGATATGATATGATTGACAGATGGACGAATAGACGGATTTCTGAACAGACAGAATAATACAGTTTTCTGGTCAAATCCAAAGAACCATCTTAAGGACAAAACTCCTAGGCTATTTCTGTACTCACCTTGCTTGATAGAGTTTAACTATTTTGCTCCAGTTAGTAGCAGACCAAACACAATGGGCTTTATGTGTATCATGAGGGCAGTGACACTGTCCATCCCAGACCAACTCTGACAACAATGCTGAGGGACCATAACTGTTCCAGTCCACAGAACTGGCTACCCATCCAAGACATCACCCACCCCTGCTAGCAACTACCCCAAACCCATCACTTATATGCCATGTCTGATGTACAAGAGTGATGCTTAAGGGAACATTCTTTGAAGGTAACGTGTCCCTATCTATGTGTCAGGGTTTCAAACATAATCTTTAAAACTTACATAAGTTTTGAAGGTGGGGCTGCAGCGTTTTCCTTGTTCTTGAGCAGATGTAGAAACACCAAAGGATGGACTGAAACAAGATGTCTTCAAACAAGTCTACAGGTAATCCAGAATATGGGACAGTTTTGGATCAGGATGGTACTGGTCCCATGTGAACAAAAATGTACTAGGATACTGCTTGTTCCAGGATGACAGACAAAGGTACAAAGGACTGTAGCCCATGAAGAAATATACAGTTTCCTTCCTTAAGTTCCCAGTTGTGCCTATGCATAAAAGAACTGTAAGCATTGTAGCTTGTAAATATTGGCTAAGACTAGGGATGTGCATTGTGGAATTTAAAATTCATGTGAATTTGTACAAATTTCAACATTTGAATGGATCCAGCCTTCATCAAAGATTCTATGAACCTTTGATGAAGGCTTGATCTCCACAGTCCGGCCTTAGATCTCCCTCTGCTGTGCCCCCTTGCCCCCAAATGCGGCCATATCCTCCGCGTCATCCACCACAATTCATGCACTTCTCCAAGGATCAAGTAGGCGCAAGTGTGGAGGAGAATTGTGCAAATGGCAGTGGAGGCCCATCCCTGGTCTCTCTCTTTCCCCCGGCCATGTTCCTTTACCCAGTTTTGTGGCCACAGCTGTGTCCTCCACCAGTATTTGTGCACTCTTTCAGGGCTCACGTAGGCGTTGTAGAAGTACGCAAATATGTTCCCTATCCACGGATCCCAGTGATAGGGGAGGTGCATGCACAATCCAGAAAGCCTACTTGGGCCTTGGAGGAGTGCTTGAATGGTGGCAGAGGCCCACCCCAGCCTTCTACCCCCCTGGCCAGGTATCGAATTTGGAAGGCAAATATTTTACCTGACTGGCCATGTTCTAGAGCAGTGGTTCTCAACCTGTGGGTCGGGACCCCTTTGGGGGTCGAACTACCCTTTCAATGGGGTCGTGATGAGTCTCCCACTTTCCCGCCCTATCATCATCCGAGCTGCCCCGCCCCCATGGTTGGGGGTCGCCACGACATGAGGAACTGCATTAAGGGGTCGCGGCATTAGGAAGGTTGAGAACCGCTGTTCTAGAGAGTGTTTTCACCATAGATTTTATGTATATCTCCTAAAAGATCCTAATGTACTGAGGCTATCAGAACTTAAGTGCCTGTCAGTCCATTCGGCTTCTATACATAGGCTTTCCTTTGTTTTGTGCTAGAGACAGCAAATATCATGGACTAATCCTACTGATATTAAATGTAGGCACCAGCGGAGGACAGAATGCAGTCAAATAGACTGAAACTTAATATAAGAAACTTCCAGCTTCTTATATCACAGAAGTGGAAAGGTATCTTTTCTGGACAGGACACTCTCCCGATAGCAATGGTATGACAGGAACTGCTCTAGACACATGTTCTTTTAGCAGTTTAGCATGCATACAAAATTTTTAACAGATAATGGATGGTTCAACAGATAACAGATTGGGGCCAATTCCAAAAGAGGATGAATAACACTTCACTAATCTCAATGTTGTACTTTGCTGACCAGATCTATGGAACTTCATGAGTCAGTCTGACCCACTCCAAGAGCTGTCCAGTCTGCAGACAGCTAACCTTGCCCCAGCTTCAGAATCCAGGAATGAAAGTTCTTGGCCTCCTAAGCTGTAGATGGGGACTGCTTGACCTGATGCCCAGAAGTAGTTCACTTCTGGTGCCACTGCCAGGAGCCTGGCAAAATGGTACCAGGCATGGCATATTAGACTATGGCTCCTGTATGTCCACAAAATGTTTTAGCTAGTATACCAGATGATATGTAGGTAGCACAGGTGTTGTAGTCTCATATGTTTGGAGCAGGGTCATATTCTAGTATGCTTGGAGAAGTCTACAGTACCATTTCAGCACTATAGTCCGCTCCCAAACCTCATCAAGTGTGAACAAACCTGTCTACCGAAGGACATGACATCACAGTAGAATGATCCATAGAGTAGATAGTATGTTGCAAGCTGTGAAAAAAAATAGTTTTATACCCCAATGATAAAGGCTTATACTATTAATAAATTGATCATAGATTTTGGAGCTGATCTGACATGCATTACTTTAACCTGGTTGGAGCATATATGTGGAGTGATTCTGTCCAGCTATGCCAACCTGACTTTTCAATGCAGTATCACTTTAATTTACAGGACAAGGAAGAACAAATTTCTGTGGTTATAACAATAACATTGGACTCACCTGAATAGTTTACGGAACACTGAAAGTGGGAGATGGAGAGGGTTATAGAGCTGAGGAAAGAGACAATATAAATTTAACCATTTTAAGTAATACTAAGAAAATAGAGTACCAATCCAATGATTACAGTGCAGGTATACTGATGTTGTTTGTTATTCACTCAGGAGCAAACCACAGCCAAGGGAATATTTTAGTATGTCAGGTCCAATTAGAAGCACTCTTGTCATCACTGACCACTGGTTGCTCAATCTATTGTACTTTCAATACCCTGTACCACTGCTTTTCCCTGGGGGAATAAGACAGGCTACAGTTGCTACAGGCCTGTTGAATGAAGAAAAACATCAGCAGTGTGCAGCACTATTGATCTAAGCTACTAGTTTCCACCTGTGGTGACAGAGAAGCATACAGAGAGAGTTTGTTATTGACCACACCATTTGTGATATCAGAGAGGGCTGACACAAAATGGTAACCAAAACAACTGTTTGTGTGTTCTTGCACTGACTGTAAATAAGGAATAGGCAGACATATATATGTTGATTGATTTGAACATTACATTCCACCAATAATTTTATTTACTTATTTATACTTATTTTATAGACAAGGGGACTTGAATAAAGTTCCACCGCAGAAGATACTAAAAATGGGAACATTCTTTATTACCATCAGTCAAAGGTAACCAGGAGGAATATCTAGGCTGGCAAAAGCTAGCTTGCCTCAGATATTTTTAGTTCCTTGGACATACAAGGAACTGTGAGATATACAAGGTAAGTGATGGATTATTATTATTTTCAAATAGAAAATATCTTGCATCAGCTTTAGTGTACATTTTCTTGGATTTTGACAATTATTATTGATATGAGTAATGATAATATAGTTGGACATTAGAGGTGGAGACAGAGGAAGAATGAGAGCATGTGGCCTTCTTTTCATTCTTCTTACCCTCCACTTTCTTTACAGTTACTATATCATGTATTTTTGAACAAAAAATAGAGAATAGGAGGCTTTTATTAGCAGTTGCAACCTATTCTTCTTTATACTTTTCTGCAAGGTGAATGTTAAAATAGTGTAAGTTATAAAATAGGTAAAATAAGTAAAGAAATAAAAGTAAAAGCAATAATAAAACAAAAACATCATCCCCCCCCCCTTATAGTAGAACTAATGCAGAAATGTATGTGGTAGCCAACAGTCTTACCATATAATAAAATGGAACCTCAGGGATGTACAAAACAAAACAAAATGTATGAAGAAAGAATCATATGTGTAGTGGTATAAAAGATGTTAAAAATTAATCAGAATATTTAAGAAATTCAGGGACTGCTGAAAGCAGCAGTGAGTCACCACTAAAAAGACATGTCCCTTCTGTGCTGCATCACTGGAGTGTGCCATGTGGTGTGATTTATGGCCACAAATATGGATGTGCTCATGAAAAACATCAAACAGAAACCCCAGTCTGACACAGGAATGAGACAGCATTTTGGAGAGAACAGAATTCCACATTCCCCCATCCCTGTGCCTTCATGCATTTCCATGACAGAGCATGGATGACATACTCATTGGGCCTTTCCACATTGGTCACTAAGTACCCATTAAGGACCCATTAAGGACGGTTTTCAAAAACCTCATCCACACTACAACACCCATCAGAGACACATGTGTCCGCATTGGAGGTAGTCTTAATGGGTACTTAATGGGTACTTGTGTAGCACATGCAGAAAGGTGCTTAAGTAGGCCCTCCCCCTGGCCCACCTGATTGGCTCCTCTGGAGCCAAGCATGGTGAGCTGGGGGCCTCCTATCTTGGAGCTCCCCCTCACCCCAGAAGCCGCAGATCGCAGCTGCTTGAGCCGGGGGGAATTCACCTACACCTCCCTACCCACCCCAGGGCAAGCACATGCATTCTCCTCCTTACCTGAATGCAGCCAGGCTGATTCTGGCTGCTAGGAGCCTGGCACACTTTGTGCATGTGCCCAGCGTGCCTCCCAACTGGCCAGGTGGCTTCTGGGGTGAAGGGGATTCCTGAGATAGGAGGCACCCAGCTCGCCATGCTTGGCTCCAGAGGAGCCAATCGGGTGGGCCAGGGGGAAGGCCTTCGTAGCACCCCAACTCCATGTCTAAATCCATCCTTCCCTTGCGGGTGCAGACGAAAGTGTGTTAGAAGATCTGTATCTACTAGATACGGATCTTTCTAGACACAGATTTCCGAAATATGGATATAATACATCTGTATTTTGGAGGGCCAGTGCAGAACCACCCATTATGTCTATAGGTTAAGAGTAATTATGCCTGTCACTTTAATAAGGCCATTTGGTCATGATTTACATCTTTTATCTGTTCCTGTACAAAATTTATTTATTTATTTATTTATTTATTTATTTATTTATTTATTTATTTATTTATTTGTATTTCTATCCTGCCCTATACCCGAAGGTCTCAGGGCGGGTTACAATATTATATTAATCTTAGACAGGTCCCTGCCCTCAGGCTTACAATCTAAAGAGACAAGAAACAAAAGGAAAAAGGTGTGGGAGGGTACCGGGAACAGCCAAAAGCAAGCACTCAAGGTCTTCAGTTGCAATTCTTCTCTTTGTTTCTTTTTGGAATTTTCCTATTCTCTTTACTTGGAATTATCTCTTCACTGATGGCACACTGGATGATGGTAGAGATGGTCAGCCGGCATCTACTCAGCCCCACCCTGCTCGGCCTCAGGACCAGATGATTTAACAACTGCTGGATCGGCTGCCATAGTCTCTTTGCCACCTTGTGATGGGAGCAGTTGGAGGAGGGAGGGGCACTGCTGGGGGCAAGATGGCAGAGCCCAGCCTGCTGCCTCTTCTCCACTCCTCTCCGGCAAGATGGTTCTCAGCCTTGTGGTGATGATCTGATTTACAGATCAGAACTGAGCTTTCAATTAGCTTTTGCACGTGTCCATATTAGGGATGTGCACAAAGATTCATAACGCCGAATTCAGACAGTAAAACTCAAATCGAATGTTACGATATTCATATGCTAACATTCAAACAAATACAAATGTTTCCAAGCATTCGTACAAATAGTTCGGACATTCATTAACCTGGGGAAACATACCACATACATATCTATTCAAATCAGATATGTATCTGTTCATATCAGATACATATCAAATGTTCATACGAATATGTATGAATAGATTCCTATCGAATAGAATTTTACCACATTTGAATGTGATATATTTGTACAAATATGGATTTTTGAACATTCAATTTGTTTCAAATCAAATACCAAAAACATTTGTGCACATCCTTAGTCCTTGTATTATATCTAAATAGAGGTTTTGAATATGCATTTCAAGAAGTAAATGCACTCAAAATCATTGGGAAAATGTATTCCAAATATATTTTTAGAATTTTTTTCAAAAAATACCTGAAGGTTATGTGAAAACAAAAATAAATGGATTGATGAGTAAAATATGCAAAGGGGTGGGAGACTGAGATAGTAATGCAATTCTGATTTTTATCCCATGACCTTGACTAATGATACTTACCATACCATATTTATGTTTAGAACTACTCCGCTCTTTACTTTGTACTAATACTTTCCTAACATCCCTATTTGCATTAGTACCACATTATGCTATCAAAAGGTCTTTTTATAAAATCAATGAAATTCAATATGTGTTCTTATTGAATTTACAGTAGATCTGGAACTCTAGTGAATAAATACAGTATTGTCTGTCCTGATTTAGCCTAGAGCAAATTGTTTTATAATTAAAAATTATGTATGATATGATTCTCTTCCTGTTGCATAAGGCTCCCACTCATTTACTTATTGAGGACAACCCAGCTGTGACACAAATTAAAGTTATTGCTGGAAAGCAGCAGTTTCCAACATTGCTGTTCTGTTGCCAGGTTGGGGAGGAATTACAACTAAAGTTTCTTGCAATTTTTCTATTTTGAACTAAACAAACAAAGGATGGATAAAGGAGACAAACAGGAATGATTATGTAGTTATTCCTCTTCATAGTAAACCATCCAGCTATGCAGCTTCTTTCAGATGTACCAAATTTGCAACATTTTCCCTTTGATCTTCTGGGCCCTAAGTGTACAGTCCCAATTCTCTGCTTTTCATATCTTTGGAAACTGTGATATCTTGCCTTGGTTTAAGCGGCAACAAATCACTCCTCATAATGAATACAAGAAGTGTTTAATTTAGATATAGTGATATAGATCAAGATACCTTATCTCTGCCAAGAATGGACCAGGTCATAACTCTACAATATATGCAGTCATCCACCTGTTCTTTTCCTAACCTTGTAACAACTCTATGAACAGCATCCCTGTACTTTCCCTTCTTGCTTCTTCCCAACTTAGTGTATCTATTTTAGGTGTCAACTGACTTTCCTGCACACACACACACCCATTTGAACAGTAATAAATTATAAACCTTCCCAGAATAAAAAGCTCATGCCAGGCATAACATGCAGGACAGAAACTATATGCCTTCATTAAAAACGCTGACTGGCATTCCTATGTTAGAGTATGAGAACCGAGGGACCCATGAGGAACAGACAATGCCTTCCTGTAACTCTTGTGTGGAAATTTAGCTATGAAAGTAAAATCATTACTTTTTCCACCTAGTGGAGACTACGCAAAACAGCAGTCAAAGTAGGACAGTCCCTTTTGCAAGACAAAGAAAATAGTATAAAACTATATTAAAAAGTTTCCCTACATATATTTCCCCATCCTATCTGTCCAATAATTTGTTCAAGTATTTTAGATTCCTTAAAGTTAAGCCTAAGTGAACTTCATTGTTATGGCATAATGTTTAATGAACAGTTTTATAAGTCATGTTCTTCAATATATATAGTCAGTCATGTATTCAGTTTCAAAGACAGTCCCAAATTTATATAAGGAATATAAAAACCAGTCCACACAAGGAATATAAAACTGTTCATAAATTACTATATGGTGGGGGCAAAGTTGACTATCTGACCATCCTGTTTCCTATTTAAACCAATTAGAAAATTTATTTTGTCTTTGACCACTGATGTTCTAAATTCATAGCATTCATGAAACCTATCTCCAATCTAATGCCAAACCATTCTACCAGCCTAGCTTTGCACAATGTTGCAAAAAATACAAATATTTCTTCAAAGAAGAAATAAATGATCTGCATTTACAGGATGATTTAAATGCTCTGAGAAAAAAGGTCAGAAAGGCTATTATCTGTACCAACAGTAATTGTTGACATACCTGTTGCTCTGTGCAATAAGCCGTTCCTTTGGTGATACTGATCTTTGCTAAATTCAACCCATCTTCACTGCCTAGATAGCTTGATATTTTTTTCCACCCACTTAGATTCTGTGAAGCATATTTCATATGCCTGGAATACAGATGAAAGAATAACTTGCTCTCCATTCCTTCAGAGTTTTAGTATGGTATTTTGTTACATTGAAGGATATTGCCACTATGCAAAATTGCTGATGAATTTTAAATAAGAACAATTGATTACTTAAAAATAGAAATAAAAAATGGATAGATAGCAAGATAAAGAAACATTGGAGATGATGAACAAACTCTTCATCTTGCCTACATGGCCAAGTATTTCAAGGATAACCTTGAAATAATTTTAAGTGGCATGAAATT
This sequence comes from Aspidoscelis tigris stejnegeri, assembly GCA_023333525.1. NCBI lineage: Eukaryota > Metazoa > Chordata > Lepidosauria > Squamata > Teiidae > Aspidoscelis > Aspidoscelis tigris. Next base: position 54,135,799 of record JALMGA010000006.1, on the reverse strand, counting down.
ATTTCCACAGCAGCAGAGTCAAATGAATCAAAGCAAATTTTATTCATTAATTTATTTAAAATATTTATACCCTGCCTATCCCTTGATGGTTCTAGGTAGGTCACAACTTTCAATAAAAATCATATAAAGCTATAAACAAAATTAAAATAAATAAAATACATCCTGTAATTCCTTACAAAGAAAAAAAAACCCTTTCCACTGCAGTAAAACATAAGGGGAGTTGGAACTTTGCATTTGTCTGAATGGAGCACAGTTACTTCATCTCATCTGCGAAACATGATGCAGCTGCGCAGGCCCTCTGCATCTTCCAATTGTCCAATCTGACAGACAGGAGGCAGCTGCAGAAGGACTGTGCCGCTTTCATTCTGTCCGGAAGCACTCTCGGTGATTCCCAGGCACCAGTGTTCACATCCTGCACAGTTGCACACCACAGCTCAATTGCCACGGTGGTGTCTGGGTGTGTGACAGATGTTGCTGCAGCCACTGTCATAGTGATCCAGCTGGTCCTGGCCTGGCCATCCATACAAGTTCTTGTGATCCAGTTTGGGACTTTATTGGTGCTTGATGTATACAGATGGTTTCTGCTAGGCTTGCCCTTCACCTGACTGGTTTGTATTATTATACATAGGAACATAAGAACATAAGAGAAGCCCTGCTGGATCAGGCCACAGCCCATCTAGTCCAGCATTCCGTCGCACACAGAGGCCCACCAACTGCGCATGGGCATCTCAAGCAGAGATTCCTGCTCTTGAATCCCAGCAAATGGCCTTAGAAGCATCCTTCTCCCCCCCCCCCCCGCCCCAGCCTGAAAGATGTACCTAGGCATTCATTCTAGTAGCCATTGAGCCATTGATACCATACAAGTTAGCTAAGTGCAAACAGTTCATAAGGTAGATCCCCATATTAGATCCCCAGTAGACAAGCAACCTGGGAAATTCCCTCCCAAATGCACTGACTTTATCTGGAATGGGGCCTGGACCATTCCTTTCAGTGTCGGCTAGCTGAACCACAGGACCCTGAAACCATCCTTGCCAAAGAATGAATTAATAAACTTTATTGATTAGTCGCTTGACCATATCAAGTATCAAGTATACAAAGATAAAACCATAGAAGAATAAAATCAGTATAAACAAGAGTAAAATCAGGTCTGTACATATGTTATAGTTACATATCCTCATCACCCTTACAAGGCACACCTTTAGACTCAATGAAAAGTTTCCTGAGCCGGGCTGCCTTAAGCAAGTACAAAGCTACCTTATATGTTGCCTGAGCATTCTCTCACCATCCTTGCCTGTATGGAAACTGCTTTTAAAAAGTCCCCAGTTAGATCACTACTATCGTTGCTATTTTGGAAAGGCAGACAGGATGCCTATTAAGGGCACATGCAGGGAGCTAACGACCAGTGAAGGTTTTGCCTTAGTCTTCTGTTTGAGAATGCCCAGAAGTAGCTGATGGGACACTGGGTGCTGGACTAGATGGGTTGTAGCCTTACGGAATATGGCTCCTTTTATGATGCTGCATCTGGGAGCAGGCCAAAGATGGAGACCATACAGCCTCTATTTGACACAGCAATACTCCCATGGAGCTCAATGGCATACTGATTCCATGCTCTCAGCATGCATCTGACACAGTCCTCATAGACCTTGCAAATGCTGGTATATAGGTTCTTTAGTGTTTTTAACTAAGGCAACTTCTAAACAAGGATAGATCTAGTGTTGTCAATGAATACACTTCGTATGGTTCCGTGTTTTGTTTTATTGTCATTGAACTTGGAATTTAGTATGCTGAACATTTCTAACGCCTTTCTTCATTATTTATTCAGCATAATTTTGTCCCTATTTTTCATTCCTGAGTGTGCTCCTCATCTTGCTTTTAAACCCATCAAGTGTCTTATGTCCAGATTTTCTTGTTTGCTTAATGATTTTTCTTTACTTTTACTTTTTTGTTTTTTCTTTCAGTTGTCTTAATGTATTGTGTTTTGTTCATTGTTTTGCTTTTTTTTTTACAAGCGGTCTCTTTCTTTCTCATATGTCAAGCATGCAAAGATCTTGAGTGTGCACTTAAATTTAGAACATTAATTGCTCTTATAAGTTTGAACTGAACTCATATCGTCCTTTGGACTGTCTATGTCAGTTCCAATGCAGAGTTAATGCGAACTATGGCAGTCCAGAGGAAATATGGTGAAACTAATTTTCTTTTCTTTTTCTGTGTCTTTGTTCTAGAAGGACCATGGAGTTTTATTTTCTGCCCAAAATTTACTGGGAGCTACAGGAAAGCTAAAGAAAAGTCACACAGATTTGGGTTATCTTGACTATTGTTAATACTGCTAAAAATCCTTGATGTAAAAGACCGTAAATGAAAATCCTGTGTTTATTCAGATCTGCATGATGCCAATGATGGAGTCCAGGCTGTCTGAAGCAAATGCTGAGTTTCTACCACACTTTTGCAGCTGCTATTCACAATCTCCCACCTTGTTCTTAAGTACCTGATTGTTTGCTTTGCAAACCCGATTTGACCAAGGCCATAGCCAGATGTTCTGTGTGGAGGAACAACACATTTCATATTTGAATATATATCTATATAAAAGCTTATAAAAGACTCTCAGAATAGCTTACAAAATGTAAATAATAGAAAACAGAACCCTTGTCCTCAGACTAACAATCCAATAGAGATAACACAAGAGGAACAAGAAATGTACTCAAAGCATCCCTTACCAGCAAGAATGCAGATGGTCTTCCTGTACCTGGCATGTACCAGCCCACACCACTGCTGTGAAAGCCAGAAGTCCTGCCTGCTGGCAGACATAATGCACTTGCCCTGCAAACGCCTTCGCTTGGTGTGTGTGCTGCCTCCCACCATCCTGCACTGCACTGATCTGCCTGGTCCACTTGCCCAGGCTGGATGGGTCCCCATGCTGCCTTTTGCTGCACCCTATTTATCTGCCTGGTCCCGTCATCACCCAGGTTGGATCCATCATTGGGGAGCCTCTCTGCACAATGGTGCCCCACGCTTTCCTGCCCAGGGCATGCCATCAGCTAGGCTTGATGGGTCCCCACGCGGCCTACCATGTCCGATCTCCGACGTTTTGTGCAGGTACGCAGGGTGGCAGCACCACGTGTGCCTGTGCAGAATGTTGGAATCGGCCACTGACCTGCCCAGGCAGGTCAGCAAGGGGCAGTGCCACCATGTGTACTTGCACAAAATGTCAGGGAAGGCAGCACAGGAAGGCAGCACAGGGACCCATCCAGCCTGGGGGAGTGGACTGGGCAGGTCAGCACAGCATGGGACTGCAAGAGGCGGCACGCCCCCCTGGGCAATGGCAGGCGCTGGGCAAGTCCCCGCTGGCTGCCGGCACTGCGGGGAGCCAGAACAGTCCCAATCCAGGTGGTGACAGGGTGAACCACCCCAACACATTGTTGGGTCAGATCGATCCCGCCCCTGGTATTGGCCTGCCAGCCAGCACGCCACAGAGCTTGTGATGCGGCCAGAAGCAGCCAGGAGGTGTTAGTCCCACAGCAGCCCTGGAACTAGAGTGGATGGTCACACCGCTGGACACCTGTGGTAATCCCGGGAAATGGGTCGGGAAGTGTGGAGCACAATTTTGTGTTCCACACCTCAGCCTAGTTAAAGTGTGCATACTCTTTAACAGAGCTGTCCCAATTGCATACCAGAGGCCTAAGTGCAAATAAGCCTCCAGTTTAGACCAACCACACTGTGTCCGATGCAGACACAGTATACTAGCAATGAGTGGGGCCTCACTAGACCACAGCAGAGTACAGAAATTCAGAAAGGGGAAAGGCCCCACACTGACCTGGGATACTGGTAAATCCAGAAGCTGTTATGGAGGTAGTAAAGACCTAAATAAAGGCTCAAGAAAACTAGCAGAGAATGTAGGGTGCAAATGGGAACAAAGTAAAAAGTTACAACCAAGCTAGGTGGGTGACTGCAAAACTCACATGAGCCTCACAGTCGTGGAGTGCCATGGACTGGATAAACACTATCAGTGCAGGAAATGCTGATCCGTCCCACATCTCCAGAAGATTTGGTGTTGGGTCTAGCTAATCCAGATCCAGTGATGTTAATCAAAGGTAGATAAGTGCAGAAATGGGAGGGAAAGGAATGCTGGAGCAGACTGGAGTGACAGCTACATAAGTTGGGGCAAATGAAAGCTTTTTGAAAATAGTAGAATTCTAAATTAGCTAAATTCTAATAATCAGCAGCCAGTGGTTACAGTTGGAAGCTTTTTAATTATTATTTTCAAATAGATTTTGATGCTTCTGTCTTAAAATTGCAGTTTTTCATTTGTTCTCCTTAAGTTGGCAGTTGTATTATATCTGAAGTGGCAATAAATATTTACGTTTTCCTTTCCCTTTTCTCTCAGCTTCAGAATCTGTTTCTCCTTGTTCTTTCATGTGATTTTTATTTATTTGTTTATTTCTAAGCTGCCAAAATAGAACTTCAGACGTAAAGTGGCAGATAGCTCTGAATCAATTGTTTATATTTCCTCCCCCATTCTGCTGCTACCCCCACATGTCTGTAAATATTTTCTGTGTGCATTTATAATTTGTCATTTAAAAATCTTTGGTCCATAAGCAATATAAAAGCAGAACAATTTTAAGCCAGTGTTAAAATGTCATCTTCTCTTCTGTAGATACTGGGCTTCTCGGAGCAATTAACATAATATAGCACCAACCCATCACTCTTAACCAAATTTTTGCTTTCAATAAATGCAATATGGATGCTAAGGATTAGTGTTTTCTTTAATCCAAGTTGACTGGAATCTGGATTTTATGTTTTAAGTAAAAAAGATAAGGAGAAGAGAAACTTGTTGAGACCAGAAGCTACCGAAAAAGGATAGTTTAAGTCTTTACAGTTTGTCTCCATTCAGACTAGTTTTCTGCTACCAAGTATCTTGCTTTATAAGTATATATGTAATCCTCTTTATCTTTTTTTTTGTTGTTGTTGCAAACATCCATAAAGAATTTGAAGAGGGTTCCTCTCAGCCTCTAAGGCCTACCCACCATGTGTAATTGACTTGAGGCATAGTTGAGTTAACTGATTTAAAAACAAACAAAACAAAAAAAACCACTTATAATCTTCTGACTTTCCCATAGTCTCTAGGCTTCTGCTTTCCCCCTCTCTTACTGCCAATAGAGCTTACATTCAAGATGTACACCATGTGTCATTCTGTGTGTGTTTAGCAAGTATCATTGTTCAACCGCACTCCCTGCTATGGCTTCTTAAACCATTTTCAATCATCAGTTTTATTCTACCATTTTCCTTTAAGCCTCTTACAGGGACTGCATCTCAAACTAAAAAGCAGGAGAGAAGAAGAAGAAGAAGGAAGAAGAAGAAGAAACAAAGCAGTCATAGAAATGGAAATCAGAATTCTGTATTTAAGTTCTCAGTTTTGTTCTTTAACTTTCATGTACCAGATCATGAGTGAATAACTTGAGTTATAGGAACTTCATCCTTTATATCCTTCATGTTGATTGTATTATTCCTCCCTATACTCTGTTCCAGTTGCTCAGAGTCTGATCATAAATTGTTAAAAAGTCATCTTCTGGGTGACCTTCATTCTTATCTGACAGACATCAATCCTCAGCATGTGACTTCTTGGGTCCTGAAACCTCCAAAAGATCAGCTCAGTAATGGGTGCAATTTCTCAGCACTGGAGCCATCTCTTTTTTCAAGCTGAACTGCTCTTCTATCTGGCAGGAGATCAATGAGTGGGAGTTTCCCACCCCAATAGGAGGATACTAGCGATTAGTCATTCAAGTAGCTGAATTTTCTTATTTCCAAAAGTATGGAAACCTGTGATTCCTTGTTCTGCATGTGGGAAGAAGCAGAAGGAAGGCAAATCTGCAGACTTAGAGGAGAATGGTGCAGGAAAGCTCAGAGTAAGCAATGGTAGTATCATGACAATGCCAAAATAAAAAGCCAATTTGCCAGAATCTGGATTTCTGGTATGCTGAAACTGACAAAATAAGAGTGAGCATTGGAAAATGTAGCCAATCGTGGAATTGAAACCTTTGCTAGGGGCATTTTACAAACAACAGAGTCAGAAAGATGGAGAGACCAGTGGGACAATCAGTCGGTAGCAACCATTTCTAAGGAAGTGTAGCCTGATGTGGAAGTGAATGCATGCTGCAGTATGAACAAACAGAATGGCTTCCCAGCAGCATCCATGAACAACTATGCGGAAAGTATTTTTATGTGTTTGATGATTGGATGCTTTTATCTCAGGGAGCAACTTGAAAAGGCTGTGTCTGATCACACCCTCAGTGTTCTTATAACTATTTTAGTAATTCTAGTTCTTTCATTCACTGTAGTGCTTATCATCTGTAGAAACAAATTCATGCAGATGTTGTATGTTCACTATTTCAGCAATGCCTATTTTTTTAATCAGTATAGAACTTTTCTAGATTTCAGGGGGACTTTGGGGAAGTTGTTTTCCTTTCACAGAATTTCCTTTTACAATGAACAAACAAAGTTACTAAAAGAGAAGTTTCTGAAAGATTGGAGCCCTTTTATTAACTATCTATGGAAAATGGAAGTAATTAAGGATGGTTGTGATAACTCCCTGTCACCAAGACACTGGTCACCTGCCTAAGTATAGCACCCCAATATCCCAATAGTTCAAATCAGGTGTCTGTTCCTTCCTAAGCAGCCCCTTGCCTAAGCTAAGATCCCTGCTTTACCATACAAGCAGCTGCCTGCCTCTCTAGGCCTCAGCCCTTGCTGGCCTGCAAGACAATCCTGTCTGCAGTTGACTTTGTTGCTTGATTTCCAGCCAAGAAGCCCAGCAGCTAGAGAGAAGCCTTTCTGCCTCTTCCCTGAGAGATTCCAAACCACCCTTTCGTCACTCTGCTAGTGAAGTACATGTGGTGAATGATGGACAGTTTTTGCTAGTTCCTGTCTTCTTCCCTGCTCTAATACACCCACACTGCTCTCAGTGTGTTTCTCCCTTTTATATAGGTTCCCCCCCAGCTCTTGATTGGACAGGAAAGTCAGCTGACCCTCTTGTAGGGCAGGAACCCCGCCCCCTGCTTTCCTGAGTCCTGGAAGCTTAAAATAAAAATAAAATAAAATAAAACTACATGGTTTATTTCCTTTGGGCTGTAAAAAGCCTGTGATCTTCACAATGGTTTTGACAAAGGGCCTGTCCCCAAGCAATTTAAAGTCTTCTAAAAATCTTCTTTTGCCTCCGAGTGCCCCCATGCCAGGGTTTTTGATGAGCTTCCAGTGCTACAAAAGCAGGAAAACCCGTGATAAAATATGTGCCTTTTAAAGAAGAGTTTCATCGCTCTTTCTGGAAGTCGTGGGTTTTCCTCGCAATATTTACCTTGGGGACGCTCCATGGCAAAAGGGGCAGGGATTTCTGCCTGCACACACAGCCATAAAGCATTCACATATCTCCCAGAAACGCTGCAGCTTCCCTTCCTTTCCTTTGTAAAGGTCAGAACTTTCAAAGAGCCAGAATTGCTCAGAATTGCAACATTGTTATCAGGTATGAAGTAGGTGATCTGTGAAAGTGTTAAGAGTAAATGAGCGCACGATCGCGTGACCGATGGCTGCAGCCAAGCCATTTCAAAGAGAGAACAGAGTGAAAGTAAGTGCTGGGAGTGAATAAGCGAGCGATCACTCTTTGCCGGCATGGGAAGCCATTTTGGGGGATGGAGATCTGGCTATTTTTCCTTTGAACAAGAGAGAGGCAGGGAGAAAAAGATGTGGGGAAAGAAAACACGCTTCTGTGGGGATGGAAGGTGCATTTTAAATGCGCATTTTGCTGAGCCTCATGCGGACGCTTATTCTATAAGTGCAGGGCACTTTTAAAGTCTGCTTGAAAACATGACAGTAGAGGGAGACTAGAGAGGCAAATAAGTCTTTTGGGGATTCAGCCTAAGAACCAAGTGGTCAGCTGAGAAGGACCAAGAGACATTAAGGGGAGCAAAGAAAAAAGCAATACAAAGAGAAGACGCTGGAAAAATGGAGGAAGTTAGCAAAAGAACAATGAAGAAATGTAATAGTATGATATGCTGTTGATGTAAGAAGTTTTAAGTTGTTTAAAAATTTTAATAAATGAAATATTTTTAAAAACAATAATCAGAAAGATACATATGTATCAAGCAAAAAGGTTTTAAAAGCAAAACTGTGGTAAGTCAAACCAGTCTCTCCCCCATCCCCAATTCAGGGGAAATCCAAGCTGATTGGGGCTCTAGCACTAGGGGCATGATAAGGAGGGGCTTTGCAGCTGTTAAATCCCACCCACATCTGGCAGGCATTGGCCAGAAGGCTTGATCTCCACCCCAAATAGTCCGGGAGTGTTTCCATTTGGGGAAAAGAAGCAGACTCTGCTCCAAAAGGGGGGGGGATCATTTTCTTCAGGATTTTTTCCCTCCAGATTTTCACTGAATAGTCCTTATAAAATCTGGGAATAAAAATTGAATGGGAATCCTGGATACTGAATTCAGATTCAATTAGGATTTAAACGCCTATGGGAATGCACCCTTCATGTGGTTGATCCCCCCTGCCCCCTTCACTCCCTTACCCTCCTATAATGCCCCCCATTGTGCTAGCTCCTTGTTGCACTGAGCCATCCCCCACAGTCCTTTACCCCCCCAACCTCCTGCAACAGCCCTCATCACACTGCCCCACTGTGCCCCCTATCCCTCCATCACCCTGGAGCTTACCTTTTACCATAAATGCTTGGTAGATGGTGGTAGCCAGTAGATGTGTTCATGCCATTCCAGGCTGTTAATTGCCTGGCTTCCCTGTTCATCACTGAGATGGACTAACAGGGTAGACTATGACCAAGGTCTAATTGGGTGGCTTGTTTCTGATTGGTTCTTAATATAAAAGCCTCCCTTCTGTGCTTTTATCTCAAGGCAACAAGGATCAACATACGTAAGTTCCTACTTTCTGTGTATTCAAAATTCCCTGATAAGCGGGAAAATATGACATTCTCAAAGCATACACACATATGCCTGTTTTGCTTGACGAAAAGACCCCTTAACATTGGTAGAGATTGTGCAAAAGCTTAAGCTCAACTCTTTATTGTTTGTAATTGCTTCTTGTTCTGTACAGTAAATCTGGTTTCAACATTGTGGAGAAATCAAAGACAAAGTAAGACAGGTAGAGATAAAAAGAAAATTGGTTATAAAAGGTGATGCACAAGAAGCACACAAAACAGCAAGACACAATGCCATGTATCTGTGGATTTTGATATGAGTGAGCAAAAGAGGCAGTGAACCTTTAACTGACATTTTTTAAAGTTCAGTAAACTTGGGAAAGACACTTGAGTTTCTCACAGAGGCAAACATGCTGTTACTCTTCTCTCTCTCTCTCTTTTTAGTTAGCTTAAAAAAAATAAAATAGGAAATAAAGAAAATTCATGGGGGAGAAAAAGAATATATTCTTCTTCTGGACATTAATGCAAAACACCATATTAATAGTGCTTGCCTCCACATTAAAGAACAAAAGAAGCAGTTCTATAGCGAAGCTGTGAAAGGGACATAATGAACGTTCATTGTCTGATTACTTGCTCAAAAGTCTAATATTTTTGATGTAATACAGGCAACATCTGCACAGTGTCAGAGGATATTGTGCAACACCCTGGGAAGGGCATGCTTTGTTTTCCTGGCTTTGATGTTTCTGACCAGGAATGTTTTCTGGAACACAGGAAGTGCCTCCAGATGTCAGTCATTTTCAGTGTTCAGAAAAAAGCAGGAGTGATCTATCTGCCTCGAATGCGAAATAGGTAAGTCCACATTTTCATTACCACTCCTCTATCTCCTAATTGCTCCTGAGTTGCTGCTCAAAACTGCTACTTCAACCCAAGGCAGTCCCACAACCTGAACTCTGTTTCTGTTCAACAGCTTATTGTGTGTGGAATGCGAGCAAGTCCATGAGATCCTTGGTAGTTTTAGGGTTTCCTGCAGGTGGTTAGCATAAATCTAGGTCCCTTCACCTTCCCTTTAGACCCTTTCTAACCCTAGTGAGCCAGTTTGGTCTAGTGGTTAAGGAGCTGGACTCTTATCTGGGAGTATTGGGTTTGATTCCGCCCTTATCCATCAAGTCAGCTGGGTGACCTTGGTCTAGTCATGGCTCTCTTCTGAGCCTTCATAGCCCCACCCACCTCACAGGGTCTTCTGTTGTGATGAGAAGAATAGAAAGCTTTGTCAGCCACTTTGAGTCCCCTTAAATGGGTGAGAAAAGCAGAGTAGAAAAGCCAGCTGCTCTTCTTCTTCTCCTAGTGGTTAAACTTGATCTTAAATGACTGCACATAGTAAAACTCCTGCTGGGGCTGTGATACTTATTTTCTGCTTGCTGCATGTGCGGCTGGCTAATTACAGCTGGCCAGCCTGGTGCAGTTGAGATATTGTGCAACCTCTAATGATAGAAACCCTAACATTCCCTGTTACCATATTTGCTTTCCTTTTGACACTAATAGTCAGCTGCTGGCCATCAAAACTCACAATCTGCTGGTTTACTCTGCTTGTGAGCCTGCTCTTGTGTCACTAATGAAATTTTTACCTGTTTCCCAGGAATTCTTTGTCCTGTAATTTTTAAATGCTATGTTGCATTTAACATATGTTGGACACTCTGGACTGCTCTGCCTTATTTATTTTATTTGTTTATTGTTTGAACTTTTATCCTGATGTATACCTGAAGGTCCTTGTCCCAAGCTGGAGCACATTGCCAGTGGAGTAAAATGGGGACATCCACATTCAGAGAGCTGATTCCTTGCCACTGCCTTTGGAGAATATGCTGAAGAAGCAGAAAGTCCCCAAAGGAACAAAGGTTCCCTGCCCTTGATGTTTCCAGCCTGACCAGTTTTGTGGCAGACATGCTTCCAATGGTGCTTCCTGGAACACAGCCAAAAAGGGTCCCCTGTAGTATACCATACATCAGTATGCTTTTCTGAGTGTACATGCATGTGTGTGTGTGTGTGTGTGTGTACACGCATGCACTATGTGTACCTAGTTTACTAGTCCATTCTTCTACAAACAACAAAAAATCACAACCTGCACCTTTCACCTTGTATGTACAAGTTGTGGAATATGCAATATTTTCCAAGTTAATGTTTAGTCTTCTTTGTGATTAGATAGCCAGAGAAACTGGAACCAAGGGCCTGTTCCCACTAGGGCTTAGAACCCTTCTAAGATCCCATTAGGAACCTGATCAGTACCTGATTAGTACCAATTAGGAGGACCCTATACCCACCTGGACCCCATTGAAGGCCCCTCTGCAAGGCCCTATCCCCATGAGGGCAGGGAAAATCTGGATTTAATGGGTCCTTCAGGCCCTTAAATCTGGATTTTGTGTGGACCTGATTAAAGATGTCCACAATGGGGTCTTAGGCAGATTCAAGATCTGGATCTCCAGGAGAACCCCATCTCAAAAGGGACTAGACTGAAGTAGTAGTCTCTTTTTACTTCCTTTTCCTCTGTTATTCCTCTCTTTTTACTTCCTTTTCCTCTACTCTGTCTCTCATCACAGACCAACTTTTTGAATTACATGTTTCAGATACTGATTTCTATCCTTTGGAATGTGTTTTCCTAAGATTTAAAGTGGCAGAGCCCAGTTCATGCTAGTCAAAGTGGGGGGAAGGGAGGGGGAGGGAGGAAGGAAGGAAGGAAGAAATCTTGAGTTGCCAAGAGTTTTGAAAACATGACAACTCATTCTAGGATACTTACACGTTTTGTCCTTCTAATAGCAGGTGTTAGGGTATACTTAACATCCCCAAGTAGTTAAGTTTCGATAGATAGATAGATAGATAGATAGATAGATAGATAGATAGATAGATAGATAGATAGATAGATAGATAGATAGATAGATAGATAGATAGATAGATAGATAGATAGATAGATAGATAGATAGATAGATAACGAGGAACCCTTAATAATCTTCTGGGAATATTTTCTCGGTCTTTGTCTGAAAGCTTCTATTTCAAGTAGATCCATAATATCATTTTATGTGGCAGAGGAAATATTCCAGATCAATAATAGTAAAAAATATATATATAACAAATTATCTGTATTTATACATGTGTATTTATACATGTGTGTTTGTGAACAGAAATGTACTTTCCTGTGGATCAGATTTTCACTTCAGTCCCCTCATGTTCTATTAAGTACATTTAATTGTGAAAACTCATTTAAAAAATGAAATAAGCCTGACTATATAGAGAAAGGTAGACTAAGCAAATCTTGTTTTAATCATATTGTTATTGTCTGCAATAGCAGTAAGTACTCTTTTAAGTTCCTAGCACACCAGCTAGTTACCACAAAAAGCATGTATTTTTTTTAAAAAAAAGATGGTTATAATAGCATAAACATTATCAATCTTTATTAAGGGATCATTTGTGTAGTATAAATCTGTACACTGCACAGGTGATGAAAATTATATATATATAAAGAAGTGCCCTAAATAAAAGAGGGAAGACCCATATACTGGTATGAATGCCAGCTTTTTTATTTATTTGAGAAAAGTATTGTAGTTAGTACCTGAATCAAAACAAAAGTGGAGTTTCTTTACTTTCCATCTTCAAGTGAAGATGAATGGGCTTTCATAATAGACCTTGCTCTGACAATAGGAATAAATGACTATGATTTTTCAACAATTTCAAGGAGACCTAGAGACTCAATATGCAAAATCTTTCCTTTTATCATTGAAAGTACAGCCTTGGATTATTACTGACAGCCAAGATGCAGTTAAGGTAAAGGTCACACAGACTATTGACAATAATAAATTTCAAGATTTGGAATCTTTTAGTTGAACTCTGCTTTGGTACATACATCACAACTCTGCATAAGGAAACCCAATAAAAATGCAATATACATTTTTCAAACTTGCATTAGAATTCACTTGTATCAAAGCCTCTCATACATTTTGCATTTTAACACTCACAAATAACACAGCAGGGAAACTGGCCACCTAACTTGCAATTTAATTCTCAAATACCCACCTATCATGCTTAATTGAAACTGTGTAAAATAATTACTTGCTGCTAGGTGTAAGAAATCAGCTCAATTGTATCTTTGAATAAAAGCTCAATGTAAATACATACAAGTTAATTTAGTTTTCAGCATGTAAGCCTGAGGTGAAACAACTTTAACTTTACAGGTTAACTAATTGCCAAAGCCTAAATGGGAAACAAATGTCTTTTACTTAAAAGCCACAGCAGGCAAGGAGACATTTTTCTTTCTTGATATGTTATTTATTATACAAATAAAAAAGTGATGTGAACGACACAAGGAGAGTAACTAAAATAAAAAAAGAAAAAGAAAGATGTAGTGTTAAATGCTTTGATAATTGAATGTGATAAATACTTTCTAAGCCAAGTGCAGTTTTGTATAGCTTGGAACCATGATCATTTATACCAAGGGAAACCTTGTTCTATAGTTTAAAGTACTTCATTTGCCAAAAGAAAGGAAGCCAATGAATTTAGACCATATAGTGAACACCAACATGTTCAGTTGCACAGCCCCAATTATGAAGCACAATTGACATAATTTTCAGACCATTTATGATTTGTGTTCCATCTTTCCTTGCCAAACAAAGCTTAAGACAACTAAAAGGAATGAAGGGCCTTATAACGTATTACAATTAAAATAACAAAACATAACATGAAGTCTGCAGTGCATAACAATAATTCCAAACATTAAAACAAAGCAGTAATTATCAAAAACAAAATAAGCATCACATTACAAACCCACCAGTACCTTGCCTGGTTTCTGAGCCCCATACTAAGATCAATTCTGCACTTCTTCGTAAGTTTGGACAGGACAAGACACCCCATCCTGGGATATGCAACCAGTTCCAGGCTGGCAGTTCCTGGGAGTATGTTTCAGCAGTGCTATTGGACTGCTGAAATTTACTCCTTGTCCTAAAAGAGGAGCCCATGTATACACAACCCACTGTTCTGGGAGAGGGAAGCACTTCAGTAGACCTTGATGTCGAAGTCTATTGGTGGAAAGCCCTATCTCACTCGATGCTCCATCCCATGCAGATGAAACTTTTCAGGAGGGAAGGTGCAGCCAGTAGCCCAGTAGAGACATAGACATCAAGACAAACTCATTTAGGTGCTTATTGTAATCACTGCAGAATTTCATTGTGATATGTGGTTGGTCAAAACACTCACCAGCAGACTTTCCATTTTCCAACCATCCCTTAAGAAGTCCTATATGGAAAGCACTGTAATAATCTGATTTTTTAGCTGCCAGAAGAGTCACCACTGTGATCAAATTATCTAGCTGAATTATCCGACCATTGAAGCCTTATGGCCTCCTGGGAGGCAAATGCACCTAACGATGATGATGATGATGATGATGATGATGATGATGATGATAAGAATAAGAAAAATGTATTTGATTTGCAGTAGGAATGTGCATGAATATTCATGACATCCAGAATTCACAGGAATATGTACAAATTTATAGATTTGTGGCCAGATAGAACAAATTTGTCCACGAATCCAATTATCCAGTATTTGTCAAAGCTTCAGTGGATACCAGATGCCCTGAGGCCTCCTGCTCCCTGGTGTCCCATCTCCTCCAGCCCAGTTATGGGGCTATGGTCACTAATTTCTCCCGAGCTTTCTGGTTCTGTGCATGCAGCTCCTGCTGCACGTGCAGAACCAGAAGAGCCTCTTTGGCCTCCAGAGATCCCAGAAATAGGCCCCAGTGAACCCACCATGGCCTCCTGCCTCCCTGACATGCCCCTTCCCTTTTGGGGTTTGCAGTGGCACCCCGGGGTTATTTTGGTGCTCTCCAGAGGCCAAAAGGGCACTTCTGGGTCAGCATTACACGATCCCTGGATATGGGTTGTGTGACGCTGACCTGGGAAGGCCAGTTTTGGCCCCCAAGGAATGCTGAAATAGGCCCCAGAGATGCCACCACAGCATCCTGCCCCCCCCACTACATGTACTCTTACCTTTCAAGGGGGCACAGAGTTGCCCCCAAGTCTATTTTGGTACTACCCAGAGGCCAGAAAGGCAGTTCTAGGCTTGCGTGAGCAGCAGGAGCTGCACATGCAGATCTGGAAGTACCTAAAATGATGGCCTGCCTGACGGTGATGATGGTGGCAACAAGGACAGGTAAGTGGGGGTGGTGGTGGAAGGGAGGGGGACCTTTGCTTCATTTCGTACATGAATATTAATTTGTATATTTGCTCATGAATGTGAAGCCCCCCATATTTGTGGGGATGGGATTTGGGCAAAGCCAAATTTTCCCATATTAAATTCATACCAAATCAAATGTGGAAAATGAGCTTTGTGCACACCCCTAATTCCTAGTGTTGCATATATTACACCAAAACACATGTATAGGAGAAAATATATGTGCATCTCACAGATCATTCCTTGTAACAGTGTACAATAGGGATGGTTGAAATATTTGTTATTTGTATGAATGTGTACGCATTCGGACATTCATATACAAATCAAATGTCCAGATATTCAGATTTCTGAATTTGAATAAATATGAATATCTCTAGTTATTTTTCTGAATAATTTGGACATTCATATATGTGTGGATACACATGTATCTCGCACATACCTGTACACATCCCGTACACATCCATACATGATACAAACTGGATGCATACAGATGTGTACGGGATGTGTACAGGTACATACAAAATGCCTATGGACCCATACAGATATGAATGTCTGAATGTATTGAATTGAATATTTCGACATTCATTTTTTGGTTGTTTGGATACATTCAGATTTTTGAATATTCAATTCATTATGAATCAAATTCAGAAATTGCATTCGTGCACACCTGCAGTGTATAGATACAGAGACATAAGACCCTGTGTATTTGTCCTAAGAAGTAATGTTTGTATCCAAAAGTAAAAAAGAATATTTTTTAGGGATGGATGAAAAATATTAGTCTGCTTGAAATTTGCATTCAAGTTTGAAGCTTCATTGATTTGCAACCAAACCAAATGTATCTGGCCTTCATCCATAGAAGCTTCAATGAAGGCTGGGTTTCCCCACAGCCAGACTGTTGACAGCTGAACTGGTCCACCACTGGAAAAACTCAAGGGACCACTTTAAAGCTTTATATTGGTGGATTCCCAGCACCAGTTTCACATTGGAGAGCAGGCCAACCTGGTTTGGTTTGGTTTTGAACCTGCTTGGTTTTGTACCTGTTTGTGTCTGAACCTGTTTGTATTGACCCAAACCACCCCCTGTTCAAGGCATACCCCAAGCATTGTGTTGAAGCTCCTTGTGAGAACAGGTTGCTAGAGCACATAGGCCTTTCGTCTAATCCATATGTTCTTATGTTCTGCTTCCTGTTGATATAAAATGCTATTATGTACACACAAAAGGCTTCAATGATGAATATGTTTTAAAAGGCTGCTTATAACTTAAGGTACACAATATTTGTTGACCACTCTTATTTATATCAATCAATCAATCAATTAATCATTGAATCTCCTGATATTATCAAATATATCTAAAGTGTTCATAAGCCTGGCAACCTTTATGCATGATTAGTTTACAGAAGAAGCATCACATGAATGTCCTGCTAGAAATGAAGCCACTAGAAGAACTGAGAAGAGGAAGACATTATACCACCTGAGTCTTTATATTAAATATTAATATATGTTGTAAAGGAAAGCAAATATTTATCATACAATTTCCATTAAAAATACATTATACTTCTCCTTTGGCAACATTTGACTTCAACATTCTGCTAAAATATGTTTATTAAGCATTTCTTCATGCCTTATTAGTGCTTATTTATGAATCTTGCTGTTCATGGTTTATTAATAAAAGGTATTAAGGCCAGGTAGGCACATTATCAAAAGTCACTTTATAAATTTGCAGTTAAAGGTGGTTCTATTCTTTTTTACGTTTTCATATTTTAAAAAAT
Source organism: Aspidoscelis tigris stejnegeri (assembly GCA_023333525.1). NCBI lineage: Eukaryota > Metazoa > Chordata > Lepidosauria > Squamata > Teiidae > Aspidoscelis > Aspidoscelis tigris. The sequence continues at coordinate 54,118,910 of JALMGA010000006.1, read as the reverse complement.
AATAAAATTTAAGAGTAAGTAAGAAAGAATACAGCGAAACAGGAAACCAAATAGAATGAAGTGCTAACATGAATTATATCTTCTGCATATGTGCACATATCTGCATGTATAAAATAGTGTTAAAATTAAAGTAATGCTATACACTAATAACAAGGACAAGAATAAGCTATGTGTATAATGTGAAAAAATGTGATCCTTTATTTTTTAAAAAAAAAATCCAGTCCAAATTGTCATTGATGTGTCATTTGTTCAAATGGCAAAAGTGTAAAAAGGGATAGGTTTATACCTGTTTGTAACTCAGTATGACTCCAGTATCACAGCATATTGGAAAACTTTGGTCGAGTGATGTCACAAGTACAAATATAGAGACTTCAAGACCATATTGTGTGAAATTTATGCCCAGAAAAGGACTACAGAGGTAAGTTCAGAAAAGCCCTAACATGCATAGATGAACTACTCAGTTATATGAAAGTTCCATTTGCTATTTTTTATGTATAAATGCAATTTTTAAAAAGTTTTATTTCCATAAGCTTACATAAATTTTTATATATACATACACATTATTTTGCATTGTCTCTAATACTTTAATTTTCTTCCCCTCCCCCTCCTCCATCCCCTTCCCTAGGCAGAACAGCAGGTATACTACAATATTATATTGCAATCAGTTTTAATACTTCTTTTATCATTTCTGTAGCATCTGATCTACTACTATACTGATTTAGGACTTTCCATTCTTCCAATATATTTCTTGCCTGTTCACCCATATATTTTAGTCTTTGGTGCCTTTAATAATCAAATTTAAGCACAACAGTATATACATTAGAAATCAGAATGCAATATGCAATAATAAGAATGACTATGCATTGAGATAGTAAGATAATGGATCGAGGTGACGATATTTTTGGAGGCATCACTTTGATCTCCCAAAACTATATTTTGAAGCATTGCAGATGAAAACATAGGCTGGTAGGATGAACCCCCCCCCCCAAAAAAAATTGGAACCTTTTGTAAAAATGTTTTGTGGGCTACTGAAAATGTCTAGGTAATATATGTATAATGATTTTACCATCCAAATTCTAATTCTTCCTTTTAATCATTCTTCATTTTGGGATGATTCCAAACAGATTCCACTTTGCATTTTCTTTTTACAAAGTCATGAGACAAAGTCATGACTAGTAAACCCTTCCTTGTACTTTTGCATCAGCTACAACACAGGAGCAAAAATGCATCCTCTCAATTATGGCTACATCTGATCTGAGATAGTAGCTGTCTTCTGACAGCAACTAGAAAGCATACAGATTTCTAGTACATAACACAATGTAACTACTACACCAAGTAGGGATGTGCATGGATGTATTTTTTGCATTTGAATTTGAGTCAATTCTAATATTCAATTCTATTCAAAATTCAAAAATCCAAATTTTTGGAAATCCAATTCGAATCTGGATTATCCGAATCCGTATTTTAGAAAATCCAGTTCAAATCAAATCAAATTAATGTCGGCAACATTTGTGTCCAATTTTCAAATTCACACGCATCCCGTTTGCAACCCATTGTCATCCCATGTTATATACATAAATAGACCTGATATTCGGATGTGATATAAATGGATCTATTCAGTTGAATTATTCAAAAATCTGTATCAGATTTCTGAAAATTCAAAATTCGATTGAATTCAGAAATTCAGATTTTTAAAAATCCAATTCAAATGTCAATATTCGCCGAATTTGAATCAGATTTTTGAATATCCATGCACATCCCTAACACCAAGGCTCCCCAAAACATGCCAAGTGAAACCAGACCCATAGTATATATACCTGTGTATGATATAGAAAGAAAGAAAGAAAGAAAGAAAGAAAGAAAGAAAGAAAGAAAGAAAGCTTGGTAAAGCTGTAAGCCTTTTCAATACTTTGAAAGAGACAGCTTGACTTGCACCACATTTCCTACTAAGACTGTAAACACACATTCATGGTCATTTTCCTTTTTAAACTCAATTCAAGAATGGAACAGTGCAGTTTTTAAAACAGGACACTGCTGAACAATGGCAATAATTTTGGATTTGCATATATAAACACTAACAACGAGAATGGGGCACATTACAGAACACAATCAAAGCAATGGTATGTGGGTGCAAGATAACCATTTTAAGCCTCCCAGTATGGATTAGCTGTAGACTTATTCTACAAAGGAATTACTGAGAAAGAGAATTAAACGTCTTTCTTTCAAATTTCATGAATCCAGCATCTAACATTGAGGCTTTCATTGTGCAGTGTTGCTATATAATTTTTTTTTGAAACAAATGAAGAATAAAGCTGCTGTTGCTGTTTATTCCAAAAATGGCCTGAGGCGACAGCACTTATCTGTATCAGTTGCCCTTACTCTGTGATCTTTGAAACTGCATGTGTGCCTGAAGGTTTTAGAACTGAACACAACATACACTGAAATAATGATGCACTCAAACTTGTCTACTCATAGCCCTTAAAGCTAAACTAGTGCTTACCTCCTCCTCTTCCTCCTCCTCCCTCCTCCCCCATGCACTGTGTGAATTCAGTTTAGGAGCATTTATGCAAGATGTTTGGTAGCTGTTTAACGTTGACTTCAGTGGTAGAAATGTGTGACATGAAAAATCTTGCCTTCCAATCTTAATTTAGCTTTTGAATATTTGAATACATTATTCGGTAAAAGGAATTCTGTGAGGAATGAATGCATTGTGGTAGAAAACTGGAACAATGAATTCTAATAGAAAAAGGAGTAAAGCAGGTGAAAGCTGACACTTTCTGCATTTACCTTGCTGTGATTTGGCCCCCTAGATCTGTACCAGTAAGACAGAAATGTGCACAAGGGTGTTTTTCCACTGTCAGAAAGTACCCATTTTTCCACCCATTAGGAACCCATTTGGGTGTGAGCCGGATGACCCCATTTCCACCACGTCGCCCATTTGGCACCCATTTGTTTCCACCGCTGCTGGGGAAATCCAGATCATATGGGTACATCTCAGCCTTTAATCTGGATTTTCTGTAGACCCCATTAATGGGGTCTACAATGGGGTCTTCAGCCAGAAAGTCTGGATTAAAGGGAGTCTGTTTCCATGTTAGTTTGGCAAAGGGATCTAGAGGAGGCTAGGGGGAGGGAGCACCCTTGGGGGGGAGAGCCCCAAAACCTAAGCTTCGAAGTCATTTCAAAGTCACTTTGAAATCTGTGCAAAATAGCTCCCGAGCATCTTTGAAGTCTGTGTCAATCTTCACTCCGAAGTCACTTTGAAGTCATTCAGAAGGCACTTTGAAGTCACTCCAAAGTCACTCCGAAGTTTACTCCAAAGATCAGCACAGACTTCAAAGACGCTCGAGAGCTATTTTGCACAGACTTCGAAGTGACTTTGAAGTGACTTCGAAATGACTTTGAAGTGACTTCAAAAATGGCTTCAAAGTGACTTTGGAGCCACTTCAGAGATTGCAACCCCTGTCCCCCCAAACACCTGGGGTGACAGGCAGACCCCTCGTGGGTAGATCCAGATTTCCAAATGGGTGCTCTGGTGTTTCCATGGCAGGGGGGCTAGCAGCCATTGCTATTGGGTGCTAGACCACCCATGGAAACACATTGGGTTCTTCCCCTAATCCGGATCTACTAGTACCCATTCCCTAGATCCGGATCTTCTTAGATCTGGATTAAAGGAGCATGGTGGAAAAACACCCAAAATGAAACTTAGTGGTTTAGTTTGAATCAAACCAGCTACTCTTGGTTCCAGTTTGCTTTGAACTTTTTTTTCCAACCACAGGGTTCGTATGTGAACCAAGCAAACCATAGTGAACCAATCTTGTTTTGCTATGATTTGCTATAATACCCCTTGGTTTGGATTCACTTTGAACCATTTTGATCTACAATGCAACTGGACCAGTTTGGCAGATTCCCACAGTGAGTCCCTCTGGTCTGGATCACAGCAAGGCATGGTCTGAAAAAGCAGTGTCAGCACAGTGACACTGCTCCAGAACAGCCCCTGAACTTCGGGGCTATCCTTTGATGGTTAGGAACAAATGTTCCCAGCCTCAGAAACCCTGGGAGATCTATTTTGGTGGCATGTCTTGTTGCATTGCCAAAATGGGTCTCCTTATAGCTAGATCAATACTAATGTGCATAGACCCATGAAGATTCCTATTTCTGATAACAGGGCAGTGCAAAAAAGGTCCTTAGGATGCATCCCTATGATAAAGGATAATGGCACTTGTGTGGCTGCAGTCCCTGGAGACAGGAAGTGTGGCATTCACCTGCCTGGATTATTCAATGCTTGCAAATTCTGAAGAGGAAGATGATGAAATTAAGGTAAGCTTTGCAGCCAGGACGAATCTAATTTACTTACAAATCATAGGCATCCCCCACACTTTCCAAACTTGTTCTGGCCAGTGCAAAGTATAGCCCTCTTCTGGATCCCTCTCTTCTGCTTTCTGTGTGGATTAAAGAGGCCCCACACAGGATAGATGGGGATACTTATAATAGGGATGTGCATGAACATTCATAACATTTGTTAGTCATACAAATTTGTATATTCATACGCAAATCAAATGTTACGACATTTGTACATTAGCATTTGTACAAATATGAATGTTTCAAAACATCTGTATGAATAGTTCATACACTTTTTAAACTAGGGATACGTATTGGATACATCTCAGCGTATGCATTCATATAGGATACATATCAGATACATATCCAATACGCATGCTTTGGTATAGGATATGTATCCGATATGTATGCATTTGTATAGGATCTGTATGCAGGATCTGTATGCAGGATCCATATCCAGGACACCTATGATTTTATATCGGATATTCGTATGAATACACTCATATTGAATAGAATCCTACCATATTTGAAGGGGATGTATTCAAATGAATACGGATTTTATAACATTTGATTCATTATGAATCAAATGCCCAAAAAACTATTAGTGCCCATCCCTAACCTGTAACCCTGTTTTATCAGTCTGACCATGCTTAAGGGCCACTAGACCAGCCCAGGGAAGAAAGTGGGTGGGCACATACCTCCATGGGCTAATTTAGCAGGTTGGTCCATTTTGGCAATCATACATTTGTGCCATCAAACTGGATCCCTTGGGGATTGAAAGTCACTTTAGTTTCTGGCCATCAGAGACCTTGGCAGTAGACTCTGATGCTCATGCAAACTTCAGAGCAGGGTAGAGCAGCACAGAGCTTGTTCAAGAACAGCCTAAGTGCAGTTAGCTTTGTTCCAGGCCAAATGAACTGCTCCATAATAGAAATGTCCATGCTGCCTATAGTTGGAGTAAACATACATGTGCATTGGCCATAGAATGTGTCTGAAAAAATAAAGAATCCGTACTTCTTATGTTGTTGTTTTATGCAACCAGTAATGTTGGTACTGATATGCATGTTGCCACTTTTGGCCTGTCATCCTGCCAAAAACTGGTTGAAACAGTGCTGGCCCCAAATAGTGTAACTCACTGAGTTTCTGTGAGGTAGTCTCCCATTAAATTATTTAATCCTCTAGTCACATTCCATAGTGTTCAGAATTCAGAAGGATATGTGGTGATGTGCACAAATGGAGGTTTTGGTGTTTGATTTGTAACAAGTTGAATGTTAGAAAATTCGTATCCGTTCAAATAGATACCCTTCAAATTTCCACATTCCACATTCTATTGGAGGTGGATAGAATGTGGAAAGATTTGGCTCTAGCTGAATAGTGGGGGTATTCATAATTAATAAACTCTCACCCCTCCATTCCCACCCCCTCTTCAGTTACCTCATGTCTTGCCGCTGCCATCTGCGCCACTGCTGCCACTGCCATCCATGCTGCCAAAACATCATTGAGAGACCGGGGCACCACTGGAGTGCCCCCACAGGTACGGGGGTGCCGGGGAGGTAGGCAGGAGTGTGCCAGTGGCACCCCAGCCTGTTTCTAGGCCTTCTGGAATGCGAAACAGGCTTTCCAGAACCTGGAGACAGGGCCACAGAAGTCATGGAAACAGATCCGGGGTGCCACTGGAGTACCCCCACAGGTAAGTGGGCTCTGGGGAGGTGGGCAGAACCGCTCAAGTGGTGCCCCGGGTGTCTTTCCAAGCCCTCTGGCATGCCAAACAGGCTTTCTGGAACCTAAATACAGGCCTTCAGGTTAAACCTGTTTGGCATTCTGGATGGCCTGGGAAGAGGGCTGGGGTGCCACAGAGCAGGTGAGTGGGCTGTGGGGAGACTGCTAGGGGGAGGTTTGGGAGGAGGGAGGCTCAGGGAGGGAGGGAGGCCCAGGGAATCCAGAATCCATAGAAGCTTCTACCAAAGCTTCTACGGTTACTGGATTATCCAATTCATGGACAGATAGGGCCCAATGAATAGCACCCTATTCGATCCATCCATGAAACTTGGAATTCAGACATGTTCATCTGAATTCTGAATGTGCCAAATAATTCGTGCAAATCCCTATATTTGAACGATTTTATAAGAATACATTTGTACGGAATAGAATATTAACACATTCGAATGGGATCTATTCAAACGAGTACGGATTTTCTAACATTGGATTCATTTTGAACTGAATGCCAAAAAAAAAAAAAAAATTGCATATCCCTAATAGAATGGCTTGGAAGATAGGGCATAGAAAATTATTTGTTTTGTTAATCCATAAACCTAAAGGATATTTTGAGGGAGGGGGAACAAAGAAAAAAACCCTCTGTTTTGTGTCCTTGGCAGCTATAATCATGATAATAGCATTGCAGACAGTCTTGGAAAGTTTTGTTTCATTTTTTTGCAGATTCTCTGTCATTTTAGTCCTTCTGTACAAGCCATAGCTTTGCAAGAGGAGGAGGTGGAGGAGGAGGAGGAAAAGAAATGAAATGTGAATTGCTTTGTAGTCGTTAATACTGCATAACTACAAGGAACAAAAGCTATTGCTATCCTCCAGCAAATTACTCTTATTTATTGTTATTCAGAAGGGTAATAATGTTTTCTTATGATAATTTATTCAAGCTCATTTTGAACGAGGAACAGCATCCTGGGGAAAGTAAAGTATCTCATGGCTTTTGCAAGTGCTCCTACAAGAGACCGTGATTCATTCTGAATTAAATTCCTCACAAACCGTTCAAGTTGCATAGCATGATGTGCTTTTTACTTCAGAAACATTGCTGTGGTGACCTTTCTCCAAAATGTTATTTGCACCCACACTTTTTTGAAAAGCTTCCTCTATTGATCTTGTTTCTGGAGCAGTAGACAGTTGTTGTCAGTCTGATCCAGGTATACATAGACACCGTACAAGTATCCTACATGCAGCTGTCACTGTACTTTAATCCTGACCTGCCACAGTTCTCTGATTCACTGTAGGGTCTCTCTGAACAGGCTGCAGTTGGGATAAATAGTGTCAGATTGTTTGATGGTTTTTCTGCTTGCTATGTTGCACCACCGCTGCATCTAGCAAAAAGCTACCTGGTATTTTAGTCTAGGTTGTCATCTGAGCACACAAACTCAAAAAGGCCCTTCAGATGTAAAATAAAGGCCAAATCATATTACCTTTCAAAATGAAAACCTGAAAATATTGAAAATAGCAATTCACATAACAACCTCCATATATATTTACTGATTTGTTTACTAGATATCTGTAAGTTTTCTGGATGGCTCCCAAAATCAATACATTGAAATATGCCAATCCCAAATATATATATTTAAGGAGACTCAAAATGGCTGACAAAGCTTCCTGTTCTCCCCACAATAGATACCATGGGATTTTATATATATAGGTATCTATTGTGGGGAGAAGAACAGGAAGCTTTGTCAGCCATTTTGAGTCTCCTTAAATGGGTGAGAAAAGTGGGGTACAAAAACCAACTCTTCTTAGAGAGGATCCACCACCAACTGGTATACTTTGTCTTCACATGAAGGAGCATAGACTGGACTAGCACATGCATTACCTTCCCACATCCTAAATTTGATTAATGCAGTCTAATCCTGAGTTCCCAAAACAACTAGCAGTTCTCAGCATCCTTATTAACATATACAGAACTAACCACGAAAGAGAGGAAAAGCAGGATCTGCACAAAATGCTAACAGGAATTACTGGGAATGAAATACAAATATGGGTCTTTTCTGCATTTACCATGTGATAATCCAGATCAGTGCATCCCACTTATCTGGATTACTTGGAGCTTTGGGTCTGATCAGTGCCATGTACACTGATGGTGCTTATGTAGACCACATCTCTATACCTATGAAGAGCCTGGGGGAGTGTTTTTTGAAGGCGTGCTATGATGCACTACTGAAAAATACCCACTGGCAGTTCCAGAACACTGAGGCATGCCATCTTCATGCCTTCCATGATCTAGAACAAAGCCTTAGAGCCACTTATAGGGTGCTTCTGCACAGGCCCTTTAACACCCATTAAGCACACATTCCAATGTGCGCCTCCGCACACAGGTCGCTAATTAGGACACTTCCGGTGAGGGGTGTCGGCACAGCGAGCCCGTTTTTAATGCGGATTTTGGCGGCAAAACCGGTTTGCTACCAGAGCGTCTGCATTAGCGGGGGCAAAAAAGCACACTTCCGGTGGGTGCGTCCGCACCTATCCGGACTTAATGTGTGCTTAATGGGTGTTTCTTGCACACCACATTTCAAGTGGTTTTGCGCTGTGAATCTGCATCCATTTCGGATGCGGCCGCACAGCGCAAGTGTGCTCACCCATGGCCCTCCCCCTACACCTAGGGCCCATCCGCATGCTCAAAATAATCCGCAAGGCTTCCGTGTCTGCTTCGGGAGCATCTGCATGCAAAGTCCTAATTCGTGGCACATGGGAGTCAATATGTGTTTTAAAAAAACCCACTTTGCATGTGTTTCCATGCAAAATAGAGGGCTAACATGTATTGCCCAGGGGCCATGGTTTTTAAACAGAGCCGCAGAGCCACAAAGGGCTCTCGCTTCTCTGTTTAAAAAATTTTCTTCTGCTCTTTTCAGTCTCTCAACCACCTGTCAGTTGCTGGGCAATTGGGGCACTCAGCTGGGCAACTGACAGGTGGTAGAAGGGCTGAAAAGAGGAGGGGAAAGGTTTTTAAACAGAGATGAGGGTGCTTTGTGGCTCTGCGGCTGTGCTTAAAATCTGTCCCTTCATGGAGACAGGCATGTGCAATTCAAATCTGCGTTGCCCCAAATCATATGGGGACACTTTATTGCGTGTTATAACGTGGATTTTTATCGCATGTGTCCAAAGTGCATCAGCCAGATTGCATGCAGATGTGCCCTTATTCTCATTCAACACCCTGAGAATTATGTAATAGGGAGGTATAGAAATCCTAATATTTATTTTCATTTATTTATATTTACATTTGTATGCCGCCCCATACCCGAAGGTCTCGGGGTGGCTCACAACATTTAAAAACAGACATTTAAAAAATTATATCAACTCTAAAATCAGAAACAAGTTTAAAAATGCAGCTTTAAAAAATTACAAAAATAGTTAATATTTAATAGTTAATATGTATAAGCATAATTGTAGTCTGTAATGTAATAAGCAAAGATTAAATCCCTTAAATGGCCTTAGATTTAGCTCTATATACTGCAAATAAATAGTTTTCATTCACCATAGTGGCAAAAAATATATATTTCACATTCAAGGAGCATAAAAAGTTGAGCACAGTACTATCTGTCACCGTGCATTCTTGAGCATAAGTGGTTTTAATATGATATCAGAAACAATATGGGAACTTAATTTAGGTCTTCTAAATCATTCATGAGAAAAGGAAAGGCAAAGATTATCTTAATAGTACCTCCTTCATTATCATCTCAGCACTCCCCAAGAGTTACAGGGAAAACTAATAAAATTCAATGCCTTTTCTACTTACATCATTTCCCCATGCAGAATCATGGGAAATGTTAGTCCTAAAATTGCAGAGACTATTATAAAAGAAGATTTTTCACTTCGTGTGGTGAATCATGGGATATAATCGAAGGTGAGATTATGAACAACGGGAGTCTTGTTTACCAACATAACATATTGTATAACATTTATACAAATATTATAAATAAATCAGAATTAATTAGTTTCCATGCAGAATATCAGAATGCTATTATTTCATTTATTCCCTCTAGAGTTGAATGAGCTTTCTTAGCAGTTAACAGGCAGGGGGGAATCATCTGTTGTTACTCGCTGTTCAAGATCCAAGCCTAATCAGTATAACATCTCTATTTATAATACAGAATATGTTCTGAAAGGTTCCTTTCCTTCTTTCCTTCTCTTTTCTTAGTCCCTGCATGTCTGGTCTTTTGTGATACCCAGATGTCAGCATAATACCTTCTGGCTGCTTATTGCCTCCTGATGGGTGCTAATTTAGGATGCACTGCTCCCCTGCTCTCACATAATGCTTTATCTACAGAGTTAATCAGTAAATGCTGCATGACAATTGATGTCATGTAGGAGTAACATGAAATCATACTTACATGGACATTACTTTGGCTACATAATTACTGAAATATGGCAGAGTTTTCCAATTAAATACCCTGATAGGCAGTGAACAGATCATGCAGGATACATATATATTATGTATTTGCATGTGCATATTCAATCGTTATATCTCACATCCTCCAACAGACATAATCTCTATACTGATTTCTGTAAATCATATAGGAAGCACAGTGTTTTGTACTCAAAGGCAGAATTAGCAGGGAGATGGAAGTTTATCATAACTGGCCAAATAATTTGCTTATTTTTTCATTCACTGGTTTTGTAACAAAACACATGTGCTCCCTGAGAGGTCTCTAATTTTGCAAGAAGGCTTGGGAACTCCAGGCTATAGAGATGGTATTGTTCATCACGGTTGCCAAGATCTTGTTTTTGTTGGCCACTCAGCTTAATAGCAATGTGGCAACATTTTTGCTGAGAAAATGATCCCAAGTATATAGTACTTTTTGCACTTTGAAGATGGGGAAGTTTGGGTATGCTGCAGCACTAAGTATACACAACTAGGATGTGCACAAATGCAGTTCATAGAATCATAGAATCATAGAATGGTAGAGTTGGAGGGGACCTCCTGGGTCATCGAGTCCAACCCCCTGCTCAAGGCAGGATCTCCTAAACCATCTCAGACAGATGGCTGTCCAGTCTCTGCTTGAAGACCTCCATCGAAGGGGAACCAACCACCTCCCGGGGCAGCCTATTCCACTGGTTCATCACTCTTACTGTTTTTGGGATTCGATTCAAATAAAATCTTTAAAATTCAAATTTACACACATTCTATTCAAATTAAGCAGATGCAAATCTATTCATTCAAACTTTTGATTCGAATTTGCACTTACGAATGTCAACACCATTTGTATGTGTCCTTATGCATTGTTATGCATCCTGTACCCATCCGTACTCATTTGTACCTATCTGTACCCATCCCGTATTTATCCTGTATGCATCCCATTTTCATCCTATACAGATCTGTACAAATGTGCACGGATGCGGGAAAGATGTATACATGCAAGTACGCATTCTGTACGTATCCATACACATATGAATGTGTGAATAATTTGAATGAATAGGCTTGAAAATTCAAAATTTGTTTGAATGTTTAAATTCAAAATTATACACATTTGATTCAAATTCAAATGCCCAAATTCAAACAAATTCAAACAAATTTCAAATGTTTCAAATATTTGTGCAGATCACTAATACACACACTGCAGAGCTGCTTTCATTCTGAAGGGGCTCCTATTGTGCCTGAACATCGTCAACTTTGATAGCTGTGGACTAGTAAAAACTAGTACAATTTCTGTAGGCATGACAGTTGTTTATGTAGATGGGGTAGGATAATTTGTTTGAATTTGTTGAACCTGTTTTACTTGTTTCCCTTTTCATCATTATCCTCACATAAGGTATACAACTTGCTTCCCTACCTTGTCAGTCAATGGGAGAGAACCTGTGTCATCTTCATCCTCCATTCACTTTCTCATCTGAGGGCCCTGCCTCCTCTACTTTAAAACTACCCAGTTTGTTCATTTGTTGTCATTTCAGAAACGGAAACATGTTATAAGTGTAAGCATAAGGGATGACTATTTTCCTGCTTCCAAAACATGATTGTTTAATTTGTGCTTTTAACATCAGCTTGTATAATGCTAACTCTGTATAATTTAAGTTTTATAGGGTCACAGGCTGCACTGTGTGAAGTACAGAGAATATGATGTAGATTTTAAAAATATCAAATAAGCAAAACAAATGCTTTTAGACAAGCTGAAGAGTGCAAAAAATTGAATGATTATTAACATTAAAACTCCACTGTTAAACGTGCACTTTAAATGGTAAATTACTTTTTGTATTATCCTACAACAAAACAACTAAATGTATTCAAGCAATTAACTTCTAACTGCACATTCTTGAGAAGTAGGTTAAAAAAATAACTAAAATGGTAAATTAAATGTTGTATTACCCTATAACATTTGTATTATACTAAAAAGCAAGCAATAAAATACAGCTTTAATTGTGTATTCTCTTTAATTGAGGAATAAATTGACAATTCTATACCTCTCATAAAATGTCTCACATTAGTTGATTTATAACTGTCAGGCAAAGAGAGAGGAGAGAAAGAAATTAAAAAGAAAGGAAGATTTAAATAGTGAAGTAATCCTTTCCTTTAAAGAAACTGTATTAAGTTTTCAAGTTTCCATAGAGCATTAATACAGTATAAAGTACAATAATCAATAAATTAAGAGCCCCCCAAAATATGACAAACATAGAAATTAAAATTAAACTAAAATGTATAAAAGTCATGTCCGATTGTGCCCTTAATAATTAAAACCATTTTCCATTGTAACTTGCTCTAGGTATTGCAGAACAATGCTTCTTTTGATTAATACAAATACAAATAAGCTATTATTCATACCCCACCAATATCATATTTTTTTCTTGCTGAGAATGTCTATGAAAGGTCCCTATTTTTTGAAAACGTAAGGATTTCTTCGATCAAGTAAAAAAGGAAAATGCTGTACAACTCTTAGGAAGTGAGTGAAGAAGACAGAAAGTTGTTGGTCTTCCTTTCTGCCAAACTATAGGTAATGAGAAGTACTAAACCCCCACACACAAATAAACAAAAAGAAAGATGTATCTCAAGATGCTTATGAAACATGAAATCAAACTTTATTGTGAATAAAACTGAATGTTATCTGGTTCTGTTATTTTGGACCAACTTCAATTGTTGCAATCTGAGGAAGTGGACAAACTACTTGCAGGGGTTCAGCCAACCACTTCTCTCCACAAACCTTGTTCATCATTGCTAATTAAAATTAGCCTGTGAGCATAGCTAGGTGAGTCTATAATGGAAAGAATAGGTCTGCACTGGTCTAGGGAATTACTCTTCCAGCTCAGCCTGGGGGGTGGTTCAAAGCATGATGAGACTGGTTTAATAATAATGCAGTTGATTGACCAGGGTTGTAAAGATAATGGTCAAAAGATGAAGTTCAGAATGACAATTTTTATTGCACTAAACTTTATCCAAGATAACACCAAGAAAATACATAATACAGGGAAGCAGGTGATGAACACAGGGCATATATGGGTGACCATGTTGATGGTGTGTCTTGTTGCACCACTGAAAAGGACCCTCCCCCCTTGGATTATAGACAATGGAGGCATGCCGTCTTCTCACCTCTGTGGTCTGGTATACTGCCTCCTAGTATTTCTGTACACTTGATAATTTTGGATATCCCAGCCTTGTGTTCGCTCTCCCCTTGCAAATTAGGTTTGGGCTTCCCTTAAACCCCACTAGCGTGCAAAATGGAGGTGCACTGACCCCCTTTTTCTACACCAGTGGCAAATGTGGAAAGAGACAAAGGTCTTTTATGTGATGGGATTTATTTTGGATTTTATCTGGGAATAGGAACCTGCCATCCACTTGCTAATGCAGACTATGCCAGGCCCTGTTCAGGATTCACTGAAGTCTACACAAGCATGATATAAACTGGAACAAGGCCCAATGCAGAAAGAATCAAAGATGCAGTAAACTGCAAAGAATATTTATTTATTTATATTTGTTTGTTTGTTCTACAAATAAAGCCAGGGTACTGTTTCATAGTAATAAGAAACTGAGGAACAGATAACCCTGATTGCTCCTTGCTTGTTGCGTGTTTTTTCTTTTGTTGTTGGTGTTCTTTCACTCTCTTTTTTTCCTATTCAGTTCTTAATCATTTCTGGTAGACATGGAATATATAATGTCAAATTTGTTTAAAGAGATAATAGTTTAACATTTTCTCCCCCTATTTCTCTTTTTAAAACTATCTTTGATACAGCTGCAAAAACTTCATCTGTGTTTCTAAAACACTAGCATGTGACTGGTGGTACAGCTTTTTATGTGAAGTTTATAATGCAGCAATGGACTTCTAAGCTTCATTTTATGCAACTCCTCTCTTTCTTTTCAGCCTTGAGGAACATTACATGAGCACATCAAACGTAACAGTTCTGTGAAAGAGTACAGATTTAAGGCATAACAAAACAAAGTAAATCATGGAATAATACTCCAATTTTAATGCAAAGTGTTAGCAATTAACATATCAATGGATAATGAAATGCAATGGTGGGGAAATGTCATTTTCCACTGTAGTGTAGCATTTATGGCTCGTCAAAACTGTCACTATCAGGTTGGTAACATTGTCCTGCCTCACATAGGACGCCTAGGCATTAAATATAGAATCATTATTTGTTAATAGACCTTGCAATGACTTTTCTATATCAAAGACTAACGTGAGAATTTGAGAACTGGACCCTGGCAAAGGTGGTGGTAAGAAGGGTCATTAAGCATTTTCAAAACATCACATTGTGTTTCCCTTTAGCCAAGGTTAATAAGAGGCCATAGAAAAAAGCAGATTACTTTGCTAACCTTGGTCAAAAATGGGTTTGTAATCTTGCAAAGATGTTTAGTGACCCTTCTTATCACCCCTTGCTGGATTCCACTGCTCCTGGTAATGTTAATGCTGTAAAAATAACTACACTGGGAACCTTAAATCCAAATAGTATCACACAATTATAAGATTTGCTACTTAGTATTTCAGGGAGACTTCACAAAACAGGAACTAATATATGTTACATTCTGGTAAAGACAAGCTGGAATCTGAAAGAGGTGGGTTGTGGGAATTGGGGGGTGGGATATACAATATATTTCATTGTGCTAAACCACATTTTTAAATATATATATTTGGCCTAGCATAAAGGCATAGAGATGTTCTGGTTTGCTCTGATTCAAAACAATCCCATTAACTTTAAACATGTTCTAGTCAAATTTCAAACATCTCAAAGAAGTTTGAAGTTTTGTGCAAACTGTTCATCGAACTGTTTTGCACAGGAAACAGTGGAAGAGAAATAGGGGACCCTGAACATTTATTTGTAAAGCTATGGGGCAAAGAGACCATTTTAAATGAATTTATGTGCAAAGTATGAAGAGCTGTAGAATGTGAAATAGTGCTGCTTTGAAGGAGAGAGAAGTCTGCAATTCCTGTAAAATGAAGGATGCATCAAAACATTGTGCTGTTTAACAAGGCCTTCTTTCCTCTCCTAGGTCCCACTAGGTTTCCATCCCAAAGTTGACTAAAGTGACAACTTGCTGCCATGCAGATCATGCAGAACTAAAGCTGTGCAAAATTTGAGCTGGAGCCCCAAATATTGGAAAGTGGATTTGGACAGTCTCTGAGAAGTATCCTGCTGAACTATGGGGTGATCAGATACACTTTGATATTTCAGGCCGCATACCCATGCAAGACATTTGGGTCTGATTGGGTACGCATTGGACCGGGTGTGGGACTAAGATTGAATGTTGCCCATCACCATGCAGTTGAGGAAGCGGCAGTCGAGCCATATGGTCCCACCACCTCCCAATGAGCTGGTGCCTGTATATGAACTGACCCCCCCCCCTTGCCCAGGAGTCCCACTTCAAAGGCTTACAGCCAAGCCTTCTTCCTGAAGCAGCAAAATAAACACTAGTGTAATATAACACCAACTGTTTATTATTTACAAGCAGATAAATGAATAAGTGGTAGCAAAATATAAAGGTTTATTTATTTATATTTATATTTATATCCCGCCCTTTACCTGAAGGTCTCTGGGCGGGTTACAATCTTAAAACAGCAGATTAAAACAGAATATACATTAAAACACTTTAAAAATTCAACAACACTAAAACAATAAACATTATGTTTAAAATGATGGTGTCTGTCCTGGGTGGGAAATATAATCAGCTCAACCAAAGGCCAGGGAAAAGTGGTGCGTCTTCACTGCCTTCCTAAATACATATAAGGTTGGTCAATGTTAGGATTCAGCTTAGCTCACCCCTAGCTAGTCCCAAAAAAGTAAAATGAATAGCAAAACCCTCCAGCTCCTGTAGGAATCTTTCAGGTGTTCAGCTTGAAAGTCCTTCCTAAAATAAAGTTCAAACCATAGCAGTAAAACTAACTGCTAACCAAGAGTCTATTTGCTCAAACCAGAGCCAAGAAGCCCCTTTCAGCGTCCTTGTATTCCCCCAGTTACACACTGAAGTCTACCCTTAAGATAGACCCAACCTTCCTTCTTTCCCGTTGCCACACCAGCAGTGAGCACACAGGCCTAGAAGGCTGAAGGGTTCAGCAAACTCCCCCCAATGATCAATCCCCTGCAAAATCTGCCCAGAGAAAAACCCAGAGAGCTCTGGACCTCTGCTTTACATATAGCAAGATTCTGGCACTCTGACTGGCTGGATTTGGTGCTGACTGAGGTAATTCCTCCCTTCTGTCACTCAGTCTTGCAAAGTCCCTGGGAAGCTTTCCTGCCCTTTTCAGCTAGTAGCCAATGCTTGCAAAGAGCCGGGAAATATTTCCTGCTCTTTTTGCAACTTTGCAGCAGATGTTTGCAAAGGGCTTGTGAAATCTTCCTGCCCATTGCAGCCTGAAAAATGAATCTGTCACAGAACAGAAGTAAAATGACAGGGCTGGATGGAAGCACATGGCATCCATTCCTATATGACCTAAAACTGCACTTATCATTCAGGGAGGGCAATATGCTGTTCCTGAATATGAACCCTTTAAAGGCCATTTGAAAGGAGTCAAGACCAGGTGAAGATACTTCCTCTGCTTGAGAATGTCCAGAAGAAATCTGTGAGACACTGTACAAAACAAGTTGCTGGGTTGGATGGCCTGAATCTGACAAATATCAACATTTGAATGCGAATCGGATTTAATTATAATTTGAATTTAGACATTCAAATGGATTTCAGATTTTCTGAAAAATTCATTTGAATATTCAAATGATTTGAATGTACAGATTTTTATTACATATGTATCTATGTGAAAGTTATGCATATTTGTGCTTATAATGTGGGATGAAAACGGGATGCATATGGGATAAAACAGGATGCATATGGAATGCACAGATAGGTATAACAGATACGAATGTTGTTGTCTCTCATATCTTTAAATATGAATCTAACATTCAAATGTACAGATTTGAATGTTACAGATTCAAATTGGATTTTTAGACATTCAGATTTTAAACATTCAGATTTGACTCGAATTTGAATGGAAAAAAAAATGTGCACACCTCTAGAACACACCTCTTAGCCTCCTGATCTGATCTGACTCCAGGCAAGAGAGAGAGAGACTAAAGAAAATAACATACAGGCACATTGGCACACACACCAAAGCAAAGAGAGCAGCAACCCGCCAAAACCAGAAGCAGGCATCATAGTTGAGTGCCATATAGAGAAGAATCTGGACAATTTGGAACTCCCCAAATAAGACCAAATTCAAAATCCCATGGGAGTTAGTAAAATCTTCGCACAAAGGGCTTTTAAAAAGTAAATAAAATACCCAACATTTCTACCAAAACCAGTTAAAAAACACACACACCATTTATTAGAAGAAAAGAAGAAAAGAGAACAAGCTACCTCACTGAAAAAGTTAATTTGGATACCCAAAAAGAAACAAAATACAGAACCCTAAACACTGCAAAACTCACCAGCGCCCTGACAAAATCTACAGTATCTCTAGAGCAGGTTGTGTTATCTTCCCACCCACAATGTTTTGATATGAATAACCACAGCTGAGGAGAGGGTGTTCTCAGAGGGGAAGGACAATTTTCTTCCTTCTTTCATTGACCAATCACACAATCACTAGTGTGGTAAGATCACTTGAACAATATTTATCCCCTGCACAAATGATCCTGCTATCACTGCTGCTATAAGTCTCTGCTTCAAAGCTGTCTACAGGCTGTCCCAGAACATGGGGAATGACAGATATTGTGAGGTGAGGGGCCTTTAGGTTTTATACTGTTAGCTTGCCCCACCTTAGTGCAGTGTATGAGACATCCCTTTGTCCAATTGGCGCAAAGCATGCTGTTTGCATTCCTAGAGCAACTGGACAGGAACAGGCCTGTTCCAGTGTTCTTTGTGAGAACAGCCTCAACTATACTTTACATTGAATGTTCAGGAAATGTCCATGGAGACAATTCCTAACATATAAGTGCAGATTTGGCCTATGTTGGTTCCCCATTTGTATCTGGCATAGAAATTACAATAGATAGTTAAAGCCAACATTAGAATGTAGATGTGTGTGCCTGAGGTAAAAAGACAGTAATTTGGGCACATTCAGACAGCAAATTTTGTAATATGGAAAAAATGTCAAATTCCTTTATGGTAATTGTTTTATTGCCTGTGGAGAATAATGAATTAACATTAACTACAGTACAGCTGTTGCTATTTTATGTTTGTTTGTTTGTGTGTTCGTTTTACCTTATGTTTCCTCCAGGAATTTTGCATACATTTGCTGATTTGTTGTACGTATTGGATATTAAGATAAAGTTTAGTAGGGTTGAATGTGAGAAAGCATGTGTGCATATTTGCAGTCAAAAGCCTTTTGAGGAAAGTTTGAAGTGAATCAGATGGGACTCTTTAAACTTTTGAAAGCATAGTGAAGCTTTTTGGTGAAAACGGAAAAGCTGCAAATATAATGCAGAGCCTTTTATGACTGGTTTGAGGAATCATTTAATTAAACATTTGGCATTTTACAGCTACCCAAGGACAGAAGATAAACATGCTGTGCTGAATAGATGACAGAGTGTAGAGATAGTGGTGTCCATTAGGGAATAAGACCATTTCTCAATTAATCTCAACCGTCCATTTCCAGGAATTGATTCTTTTTTTTTTCCAAAACAACAAAATTTAACCATATCAAGAGTTGTTTTAGTTGCAAATTCTAAACAAGTATGCTTGTAGGTAAATATAATTGAATCCTGAAAATTTTGTTTCAAGGACATTTATTCAGGGAAATGTAAGACAACACATCTTTAAGGGATAGTATGAGAAAGCATATGACTTGCTCGTTACTCTTTCTGAGGCGACTAATTCCCTCCCTCCCTCCAGAGAATTGATAAACCAAGGTAAACAGCTAGGCAAATGCAATGTTCTTACATAGTACAGAAAGTTTACTTCCTGTTCTCCAACCACTTCTTCTTTTATGGACCTTTCCGCACAGGCTCTAAAAACGCATTTAGAGCCTGTTCGGGGAAGGATTTGGACGTGGCATCTGCACAGGGAACCCAATTAGGGTCCCTTTGAGGACACCACGTCCGCACATCGGCAGGCAAAACCGGTTGTTTAAACCGGTTTTGCCGCCAAATCCTACCCAGATGTAAGACCTGAAAAAAATCAGGTCTTACATCTGGCTTTCCCCCTAAAACGGTTTGGAAGCTAACACTTCCGCACCAGAGAGGGAAAAGCCGGATTGCCAGCGCATGCTCAGCTGTCAGAGAGGCAGAGCGCATGCTCTGCGACTCTGACAGGTGGGCGAGTCTGGCAGCCAGCTTCCCTGCCTTCCCCCTGGCCAGAGAACCGACGATCCTCCATTCTCTGGCCAGGGTAAGGCAGCTCCTACTCCTACTCTCACCCCCACCGCACTGAGAGTCCCTCCGACTTACCTGATCGTCTCCAGCTCGATTCTGAGGCTGGCAGGGCCGGCGCCAATGGTGCATGCACGCACCATGGCCCTGATGGTCCCAGTAGCCCAGGACTACATTTTCCAGCATCCCTGAGCTGCTGGGACCGTCAGGGCCACGGCGCGTGCATGCACAATTGGCGCCGGCCCTGCCAGCCTCAGAATCGAGCTGGAGACAATCAGGTAAGTCGGAGGGACTCCCGGTGCTGTGGGGGTGAGAGTAGGAGTAGGAGCTGCCTTACCGTGGCCAGAGAATGGAGGATCGTTGGTTCTCTGGCCAGGGGGAAGGCAGGGAAGCTGGCTGCCAGACTTGCCCACCTGTCAGAGTCGCAGAGCATGCGCTCTGCCTCTCTGACAGCTAGGCAGGCGCTGTCATCCATTTTCCCATCCAGCCCTGCCGCCGCCACCCTGCACATATGGGTACACGTGGGGCCTCCAAGAATCTGTTTGAGACAGATTCTTTTTTAAAAAACGTTCCACAGGAAAACGGATCTTATAGATCCATTTTCGGCGGCAAATGCGGAAAGGCCCCAAGTGTCTTTGAAACATCCTGCCAATTATCCACTGGTTGGAACACCTCCATAACTAAATAGACTAGATAACTATATTATTTTATCTTTCCTTAATCAAAAGAAATTACTGTCTGGAAAGCACCAAACAATAGGTTGTGCTTGCAAAAATGTATTCACCTAGGGTCCACAGAACTGCACAAATGTCACTGATGTACTGTAAGCCCCCCAGAGATCTTAGGACATGTGGTGGGATATAAACATTTTAAATAAATAAAATAAATAAAGTTTTCTTCCCTATAGCACAAATTCCGAGACCACTTGTAAAAGCCCACTGCATCTCCATCTTCAGCTCTTGCTGCAACCAGTCCTTGCTTTCTCACAAGGTTGAACCTACTTTTGCATGGCTGAGTACATAATCACACGAAGAGATAGTGCTCTCTGGTAAGTGTTATCTCAGAGTTCATCCATAAAGGACTTGATCAACAATGATTGTGAATGGAAGTAGGATCTATGGGAAACTGTTCATGAGAATCTAATATACTTCTTTACTTGTACCTGGTTTCCCTTGTCTTCAGCTATTGACAATAATAGATGGAAAAACATGCTGTTAAGAGCTCCGTGCTTAATTTATTGAGTTCTACAAACTCAGGAAGGAGATAAAATGTATCAGCACCTCTACACCAAATTTAATTAAACGTTAGGAGGGCTCAGTAATTTCTAAAGAAGATGATTACATTTACTTCCCCTTATCTAACGAATTATAGTAACCATGGAAGAGGCAAGGACAAGACCATATGAAATAGCTTCTCTAATGTATTTTGGGCTAACTAGTCCAGTTTGTTCTGGTCTACACTCTATCTTGTGGAGGGGATGGAGTCTTCCTTAGATCTTACCAATGGTGGAAAAGGGATGGCTTTTGTCCTCTCCCTATATCAGAATAGCAGTAGGTCTGAAAATGGCCTAGGGAACAAAACAGATGAAGGTTCAGTTGGTGAAGATGGTGAGCTGCTGCTTCAGTGGAGACAGGAAGGTCAATAATGAAGATACGAAAGAAGCTTTCAACATCCACTAGAACTTTTCTGTGGTTAGAAGGCTGCTTGAAGAGGGCCAGTTCCTTGGTTCCAGATGGAAACTGGTTCAACATATTGGTACTTCTTTGAGGGAAGTTCCTCAGAGGTCTGTGACTAAATATAAAATTAAGTAAAAGCAAAGTATTCATTTATTTTCTCTCTACATCATAATGACTGATGATGGCTAGCAAGAATCAATGTTGTCTTGCTACAAGGTTGTGTTCTAATTATGCTTTTGATTGTCTTAGTGATTTTATAGAGTTTCATATTGGATATTTGTTCTGAGTGTAATAATCTGCCCTGAGATATTTGTGTAAAGGGTGGGTTAAAATGATTGTAAATAAACAAATAAAACTTACAGAACTGCTTTCAAGTATTCACAGAACTTCCCACTTAGATGATTTTTAAAAAGAAACAAACTCCATCCATAGATTGCATTTTGGCTTTTGCTTTATGTTTCCTTCCTGTGAGATTTACTGACTCCAAGATTCTTAATTTCAGTTGGCAAAGTTTCTAGCAGTAACAAAGTAAAATACTATACACTATAGAGAAATAATTAATTTGATATATCACAAGTTAAGCAAATAAAAACAAACAAATAAGTGAAAGCTTTGTATTGAGAGTACACTGGAGTAGCTATAGCTAGTACCTGAAAAAGTTAAACCAGACAGGGAAAGGGAATATAATGTCTAGGATGATGGAAAGTGTAATAATTTAATAGATCTCTTCCTTGATCCACATTCTTCTTTATCAGCTCAACAACCTCTTTCATTTTGCTTTTAGGCTGTGCCACAAATGCATTCTTTTATCTGATAGTTATTTTAAAAGGTTTTACTGAATGTTTGTCATATTAGGAGTAAAATGATGGCCATTGGCTTCATTTAAATGATGTAGATATGAGATGAAAGTCTATAAGATCAAAAACTACATAAAGTGCTTTCTTTGTGTAATAAAAGGATACTCTCCAGTGCCAATTTAAATAGGAGCAAATTAGATGTCACAGTTTCAGTTCAATTTAAGTAAGTAATTTATTATATATAGATGGATTTACAGTGGGAGTATCCAAAAATTGGTGTCAGAGCACCAACTTTGCATATAGAGGGTCTCATGTTCAGTCCATGGCATAACCCCCAAAGAAAGCCTGCTCCATATGTTTTTCAGGAACTACAGGAATGTTTTCCTGTAGTTATTAGGAATTCAGTTTTACTTGACAGCATCTTTATCTTTTCCTAGACAATTAGAAAACCAAAATGTGGTTTGAGGTGACCAAAGCCTTTCTTTTCATCCATGGTGGTCTACTTCATGAGTTTCCACTGCTTTAGGCAATAAATGTTATACAAAACAGATATGGTTTCCTATCACCCACTCTGTCATATCTAAAGTTGAGATGTGCCAAACTGGTTCATGTTCAAACTGGTTCAAACTGGACTATTAGAAATGTTTGAATTTGAACCAATCAAAGGGGTGTTCTAATGAACTTAACAAACACACCCTGTTTGATTGAGGTCCAAAGGTGTTCAAAAGTATTCAGAGGTGTTTGAACTGAACCGAATGCCCTGATGTTAAGGAGAAAAAGTTCAAATTTGAACTGGCACCACGGTCGCCATTGACAAGCCGCCGTCACGAGGGTGCCTGGCCAATGGGAAGGGGCCAGCCACCCTCATGGGGGGCTGCTGGGAAATGTAGGCTGCGGCATGTGCGTGTGCGATTGACGCTGGCCCTGCCACTCCCAGAATCAGGTAAGCACCATACACACAAAAAAAGCTTTCGCACATCTCTAATCTGAACTAATTTTCTTTATAGGGGCTGCATATATTATTTGTACTGCCATTCTGCCAGTGAACACATTGAATGTTTGCTTTATGAGGTGTCTTTACAGACTGAAGATGATTCCTCTCTATCTAGAGTTCTGCATCAAGTGGTAACCCACCTTGCCTCCCCACATCACATCCATAACTAACACCTACACTCAAAGCTGTGTCTAAGGAAGTAAGGAAAACACAGGACCCCTGACGCCTAAGCTCAAGATCAGGCTGCTATAACCTACCAGTTCAAGAAGGTTCCTTCAGCATGGGAATGTTCCACAAAGAGGTCAGATTTTCCCTACAGCACTAACCTCAAGAATGAGAACTGGGT
This sequence comes from Aspidoscelis tigris stejnegeri, assembly GCA_023333525.1. NCBI lineage: Eukaryota > Metazoa > Chordata > Lepidosauria > Squamata > Teiidae > Aspidoscelis > Aspidoscelis tigris. Next base: position 54,095,267 of record JALMGA010000006.1, on the reverse strand, counting down.
CTCTCTGATAGTTACATGGTTAAACCAGTTTCCACAAGCTGTGGTGCCACAAGAGAAGACAAGGAACAGACTGTAGGGAGTAATGCTTGAAAACATGTTCAGAAATAATGACTAACAGAACCTTAGTAACCTTAAAGAGTTTGGTTCCTCCTTCATTTGATTCTTGCTCTTAATAATTACCATACTTCAAATAATTGGCTTGGATAACTGCATACTATCTGACTGAGAAGATGTTTTGGACACGCAGGGTGATTTCCACTGTCCTCCCCCTTATGCAAGGATTAACTACCAGGTTCATCAGAATTATTGAAGACTCTAAATCATTATAGAACCTTATTGATACTGCATTATTATCTGTTCAATTTGTAATAAGATGTATGATATCCTGCCAGGACTAAGTGCATGTTAGATCTGTATAAGTAGTGAAACCACTGAAAAACAAAACAAAAAACAAAAAAACCCTATAGATCATAGAACACATATTTTGACATTGAAAAGGTTTAGTCCTCAGAAACTCCAGGAATTCATAAGAAAGCCGAAATAGCCAAAGAACCTTGTCTGAAGACCCCACAACCTGGGAAGTTTCCACATGCTACACTTGGTACAAGATGCTGAGGTTATGGCATGAATAATTTGATCTGGGCCAGGACCAGACTGGGGAATGGTGGCTTATGCCAGGAAGAATCTGCTGTGTCACAGCCCATTTGGAGTTGCCCGTTTTGCAATGTTGCAAGTCATAGTGATTGGTTTTTTTGGGGGGGGCATTTTTTTTATTTCCATGGCTATTTCTGCAACCTAGTAAAATGGTCCTGGCCCTGTGTGCCTCTTATGATAGTTTGCACTTCGCGTGGCAGATGGCTGAAATGACCCACAGCCAGGGAAGGCTTGGGAGACCATTAGAGTACTCCATGGCCTGATTTTCTGACAGGAGAGCAGTCCAAGCTAGAGGCCAGTGCAGATAGAGCATTCAGACCAGCCTACTGAGCAGATACCATGTTCACAAACTACAGCGAACATAGCTCAAATGAATCTGCCCTGTTGTGTGTTTAATACTGAACTATTCAATTTTTAGGCATATAACCAAATATTAAAACAATATGCTTATATATCTGCATAGATCAAGATATATTTGAGTAAGTGGTTTTATTCACATAATGTATGTATTATTCAATGCATTTATAGGATGCCCTTAAGCAAAAGAAAAGACTCTTTGCAGGTGAATTAATATAAAAGTCCTGGCACATGAAGAAAAGGAAAGTAGAAAGGAGTAGGAAACTTAAACACTTGGCTGCTGGAGAACCCCTAGAGTGCCATTTTCTCACTCTTCTGGCATTCACTGGTTGGGTGGCTGCCAAAATATCAGTTGAGAAAGGAACTGGATGCTGTTGCCTGTTGTAGGGTGAACAGAGAGGGCCTCAAGTGTTATTCAATGTCCCTCCTGCAGCCCATTGTGGATTGTTTGCTTCTGTCATTATAAATATGTTTGTCTTTAAGATGTCAAACACTTTTTCTCTCATTTTGGTGAAAAATTACTTATTGTTAGTTCTTTGAGAAAAGAGTGAGCTGGAATAGGGGGATTGTTTATATTGTACTCTATTATAGTCTAGAAGAGTAAACGAAATAAATGTAATAATAATCAGAATTCCATGCTTGGGGGGAATGACAAATTATAGGGTGTGAATAATTCATAGTTCCATACATCAACAGTAGAAAACAAGCTGAAGTGCTATTGATTTGAATCTATATTTTGCCTTGAAATATCACCACTGATTTTTTATCTCTTTGCTTTTGTGCATTCTTTAATATTAACCTTTCCAAGAAAGCCTCTGTGAAAGATACTTTTAAATCTGAGTGTTAATAGTGTTTAGCACATGGCTAATTTGAGAGTGGCAAGAAAAGAAATATATGATAAAAATTAGATAAAATTGAATGAAGAACCAGAGAATACTTTGCATTAAGCAGTGACTTGAGACCTTTCAAAAGCCACATGCATTGAAGGAAGGCCTGAGCTTTTGTTGACCTTAACCTTAAATATCTATGCTGCCAATATTGTAGGTGCTGCTATGATTCATGTTTACAGCTGCAAACTATCCCCTAGTGGTCTAGTGTAAATGTTATGCATGGAAATGAAATGATGGAAGAACTGCTTACTAAAAACCTAATTAACCCCTAATGCATTTAAGGTGAAGCTGTTGTTCTCTAAATGTCTGCATATGCATAATATTAGTAGCCCTTTGAGTAAAGAATTCAATGTCCACTTTAGGAAGTATATGCTTAATACATACTAGTGGGAGTTTTTAAACTATTTTTCAGTATGTTGCTTTATATTTATTTATTTATCTGAAGGGCATTAAACAATTCATTACAGCATAAACTTCTAAGGACAGTGTGACAAACCGTCCTACTGATTTCTTTTGGGGTGAATGGAGGAGAGAAAATGTGAGACACATGCACACTATAATTATTGGCCTATACAATATAGATGTCAAGCTTTGTTTGCTTTTATGTACCCCATATGAAGTGTTTTGTCAGCCCAAACTGTACTTAAGGGTCCTTCTACTGTCCATTGCTGATACACTTCACCACAGAGGATGGATCATAATCCATATCAGGAGGCTACTCATCAGGACTACTAGTGTTCTTGACACTGAGGACAACCAGCATACTAGCTCCATCCAGCCTGGAACATGGAGATGTTCCTCCATTTTCTGGATTACTTGGGATCCGTTTTAGTGGTGCACAAAAGTGTATTCTGAAAAAGGGTTCCCTGAGGGCTCCAAGCCTAGGGACATTTGAAAGTTATCCCTGAAGTGTGTTATGCAAATGGGGCTGTTCCAGACCACACCATGCTAATATATGGATCAGTTGACCTCATTGAACCAGATCATGACACAAGAAAAGCAGAGGGATCCTAGGGCCTTTTTGCACTTGCAAGATGGGTATGATTGCGCACATTCCAAGGTGGAGTGCATGAACACCAAGGAGCCACTTCCATTCCAGATTGGCTCCCAGCATGCATGGCAGTTGCCATCTTCAATAGGTGTGGAACAGCCCCAGTTCTGACGCCTGTGCAAAGGCTGGGGAGTAGTGTGGCATGGCTATCACTATAGCAAAGAATCAGTGTGCATTGTCAGTGCTGCCGTAATACAGCCAATCTGCCACAGGAATGTTCACATTATGGAAGCATGGAGGTAAGTGTGGGCAATGATTGAGACAGGATGGCACTTAGAATTTGTACACCAGCAGCCTCCGTTCCTGATATTAAATTCCATGGGACACTGTTCTATGCAAGTTAAGTGTGAAAAGGCCAAAGTATCTGCTTAAGACTTTTTTTGGGAAATAATGAACCAGCATTAGTACAGAAAGCTTCAGTTGGTTATCACAAGGTTTATCACGCTATGACTTTTAACTATATTTTATCTGTTTCATTTCTGCTTTAAAGTTAAAAGCTTTCCCCTTCAAACTGGACACTTTCAAACACACAGCTTCAGAGAGGCTTCAAGATATAAATACTAAGAGCAAACTAAAAAATTAGTTTGATGCATAATTCAATGAAACATAAATAGATGAAGCCCAGCTGATATCAATAGTTGTGAAGTTAATGCTTTGTTCTGCATAGGCACAGAGTGCACTCTTTCCTGATTATATGTACAGCTGAGTCTTTTCATTTGGAAATAAGAATAAGTACCTCTACTTGCACTCAAAAATCTAATTGCATTTCAGCCAGTAAATGGCATGGTGCCTAACATGAATGAATGGGCTTCATGCAGGTTTCTGCCATTCCTTGGTAGACAGTTTTTACACCAGAGGACAGTGCATTGCAAAAGTAAGCGGACAAATATTTAAATTACAGTCATAATGGATACATGGACTGTCACTATACAGTTAATATGTGCAAATTGTGTCTACATCTCTGCATGGAAGTTTTCCAGCCCCAAGGTTAAAGCCATTTATTTAATGTGTGCCCAACCAACTGAAATATCCTAAAGGCATGATCACAAATAAAATGTAATCACATCAATATTTATTTGTATATTTCTTTTGGATTAACAAGAACCTGCATATAAGTTTGGGATCACAGGTGGTAGAATAAACAGAAATCAGAGTTAGTGGAAGTAGATTTTGTTTGTTTGTTGTTGCTTTGCAGTTGTAAGAGCCAGTACCAAGAAACAGGCAAGTGATCAGAGATAACACAGAAAATACGCTTCACAACCAAGAGAGACAATCAGATAATAAGACAGAAGTCACATTCAAAAGAACCAATAGGAAACTGAAATCTCTGCACAAGTCAACTATAACACATTAACTTTAATGAGTAGGGTAAGAACATAAGAGAAGCCTTGCTGGATCAGGCCACAGCCCACCTAGTCCAGCATTCTGTTGCACACAGTGGCCCACGAAATGCTCATGGGAATCTCAAGTAGAGACAAGGAGAAACCTTCTCCTGCTCTCGAGTCCCAGCAGATGGCCTTAGAAGCACCCCAGTTCCTCCCCCCTGAAAGATGCATCTAGGCATTTGTTCTAGTAGCCATTGATACATCTGTCATCCATAAATTTGTCTAACCCTACCTTAAAGCCATCTAGACTGGTAGCAGTCACCACCTCTTCTGCAAGCACATTCCATAAGCCGATGACCCTCTGGGTGAAGAAATACTTCCCCCTGTCAGACCTTACTCTCCTACCCATCAGCTTCATAGAGTGCCCCCTGGTTCTAGTGTTGTGCGATAGAGAAAAGAAATTTTCTCTATCCACCTTTTCTATACCGTGCATAATTTTATATACTTCAATCAGGTCCCCTCTTAAACGCCGTGTCTCCAGACTGACGAAGGTAATCTCTGTTTAACACTCAATCAATTGGCCATAACTCAACTGGAGGATGATAAGGTGCAGGGACAGTTGCATAGCAGCAAGCACACAAAAATCAAGTCTGAATCCTCCCAGTGCTTGTTTTTGTTTTTAAGTCAAAACTGTAGCTACATGAGAATCTCCTCATGGGAACACTCTACTTAAACATCAGAAATAAAGGCCTGCTCTGAAAATCTGGCATGGGCCATCTTCTAGATTCACTCCTGTTCCTACCATGTGGAAGGACAGTGGCTGCAGAATACTTCTACTTCCATACACATCCTAATTGTCATTCTGTGAAGGACTGAAAAGGCCCTCTTCTGGGCCTATTTCTGGGCCTTTTCCCATTAGGGCTTAGAAACCTTCTAAGGCCATGTCCCCAAGCAAGTTTGGTGCAGTTCTGAGCACAAGATTGGTAAGGTTTGTCCCCATGGGTTTTGGATTTGATCAGCTAAAAGCATACCAAATCCCTCGAAACTGTGCCAAAAGGGTGCCAAATTTGATACCTGAAAAAAACAAGTCTTGGCACGTTTTGGGGAACTGGCACGCATTGCTCAGCGAGCTGGGAACGCACATAGGGACTTTCGCGAGCTAACGGGGAGGAGATTTGCGCTCACGTCATTGGGAGGTGGGATGTGCTTGCTGTCCTTGCCCTGTCCATTGAAGATCGCAGCCACTGACTTTTTAAAATGTCGATTGCAAAGGCAAGCTGGAGAACAGTTTGGTTTTTTAAATTTTCTGCCATTTCCATGGAGGTAATTCCAACCCCGTTTCAAGAATGCCAAGGCAGGCTACATAATGGTTTGATTTTTGTACCTTTTGCAACCCCCGTTTCCCTGATCTGGAAGGCAATCATAAATAAAGGCTTGATTTTCAGTTTATGGTGTTTCTCGCGATACTTGGTGGAGTGGAGGTGCACAAAACTGCTCAAGCGCCTACTGCTGCTAAACCTCGTTGCGGCTTTTAGTGTTTTTATGAATGAAGCTTTATTTTTACTTGTTTCCATGCTTCCCACCCCATTTTTAAAATTTTCATGATTTGATAACAAACCAAATTTTCAGGTGTCCAATTTGATAGTGAAATGGATTTGATTTATCTCAAAGTACCAAACACTACATTTCGTCAGACAATATAGCTGATATTCTGGGGAAATTATTCTAATTTAATGCAGGTGCTAAATGTGACCAATTCTGTCATACTCAGAAAATGACTCATCTTTGATTCTAGATTGGCTTTCTACAATCGGTCAGTAGACCAGATTAAGGAGTTCCAAGTATGCTTAGTAGGGAGGCACAGCAGTGGGAGACATGCCTCTTGTGTTCAGGACTACCAGGAGACACTTTTCAGTAGTGCGCCACTGGCGTTGCCAAAAAGCATACTCCCAGAGGCCCTGAGTTTTTAACCGTCTGAGGCATGGATATGCAAACACAAAGCTTTTGTGACCTTCTCAGCCACAGCATGGACTAATGGCAATTCAGGATCATTACAAATCAAACAATCATTTTCACGTTTGTGCAGACATAGTTTTCTTAGATTCATAAGTGCGCAGGACTGAAGAATGATGTCAAAGTACCCAATATGAAGGAATATATTTACAAATATTTGTTGTGTACAGGCATATCACAACAATAAAGTAAGATCAAATAAGGATCAATAAAATATTTGTAACATTTTAAAACATTCTTAGAATGAGATACAAAAATAAGATGAATAAAGGTTTTGACACATAGACCAAAATCTAGCACAGCACTAGCTGAACCAAAACATTTTGAGGATTGTGTATTTAGCTTCCAAAGTTCTTTCAGCTGTACTCTTCACTTGAGAACAATACTTAAAATAAGGAAAACACTAATTTCTTATCAAACATCTCACCTGGCCATCATAGACATGGATAGAATTGAACAGACATAACTAGAATTGAGGTTACTTATTCCAAAAATCCCAATAGAAACCCAGACGAATAATCAATATCAAAATTTCAAAAAGTCTAGATAGAAATTGTGTTTAGATTGTCTTTTAATTTAAGTGAATGACAGACAGGTATCAAGGATTGTATAGGCTGTATATCCTTTTTATGTTTTTTATATCTATCTACCGCTATCATCTATTTTAGAATGTGATTATTTAGATTTTTTACCTCCCTTTGGGATTTTTGGAACAATGTTTCACTTTTTCATTTTGAAGTATAAATATATGACTTCTTAAGATATGACCAAATAAAATATTTAATTTTAAACTGGAAAATTTTATAGATAGGTCTGCAGAAGAAGCCTCCCTTAATAGTGACCAGCTAAAATTAATTAAAGTGAATCTCACAGAAAATAGGGGTTCAGATAAATATTTGTCAAATGAAATGAATATGCAAATTTAATTCATAAATTTAAAAATATATTGGTGTATGCTATAATTTTATTTACCTTATTTGATTGTCTTGCATTATTGAAATGTTGGCCTTAAATGTTATTGAGATTTGGTTCCTGTTTATTAATGAAGCAGACTATAATTCACATCAGTTCTCCTACTAATGCCTTCCTTTCCTCTCTACTCAATCTATTAAAGATTAGAAAATTAGAAAATAAATGAGCTTAGTGATATGTTCAGGAACTACCGTAATTTCAGAAACATTCAAGAAATAGTTACATCTGAACTTCCTCTTTTTCTCCCTCCTCCTCCTCCTCCCTCTCCTCTTTTTCAAGGACTAAAGATGGGTATCAATTTCATGAAGCATCCACACAACAGTTACTCATGGGTTTTTTTTCCTTTGTGTGTTTTGAGTTCATGGAAGTACCAAGACTGTGTAGCTGCATCCATATTGCAGCCAGTTCTGTCCTCCAGAGCAAGTGTTCTAAGAGAAGCCCCAGAAGAGGTAGACGGCAAACACTTTTCAGGAGCTTCGCTAGGGCTGCCATTCTAAAGGGAAACTCAGGTGTTGGTGTATGCTCTTCAAAGCTACTGTACATTCTTTCCCTTTCAGTCAGTCTTCAGTGGACTAAAATCACTGACTTAAGGATATGTTTCTAGTGCATTGGATGATATGTGACTCTCCATATTTCCATGCAGGGGAAGGGTAAATTTACCTGCCCCATCCTCCTTCAGAGTAGATTTTCCTGTATTGTGACAAAAGTGATTGTGTGCACAGCCATGTGCTTAATATTCCTATGTACAGTGGTACCTTGACATACGAGTTTAATTCGTTCCGTAACCTTGCTCTTATGTCAAATCGCTCGTATCTCAAAGCAATTTTCCCATTAATCCATTCCAGCTCCCAAAACACCACCTCAGTTGTTTTTGTTATGTACTGTACTGTATTTACATACTCGTATCTCAAATCTTGCTCTCATCTCAAAGCAAAATATCACTCGCTCGGCGGCTTGTATCTCAAAACACTTGTATGTCAGGGCACTTGTATGTCGAGGTACCACTGTAGTGCCTTTGAACTGGAGACAAAGAATTCATCAGTTTCTCTTTCTGCTCTTGTTACATAGCAGTGTAAACTTCTGCATAAAGGTAAGAGTTAATGCAAAATATTCTGCAGAAGTTGATGATAATGATTTTTATTTTTATTTTTTGCAGCTGCGGTTCTCATGATGCAATGAGACAACAACTAGACCTTACCATTATGCTCAAGTGTGTTTTAATCAAAACACAGTTTGATATAAATCTAGAGTCACAGTTCCTTGTCTGCTTCTGCAATGAGCTAATCCTTTGTTCATCTAAAATCTTCTCTGTGAATTAATTCACAAGTGGTTTATAAACCACTAACTGTAGTAAGAATTTTATACTTAACAAGTCCTGCAAGTTGTTTGTTGCCAAAAACATAAAAATTGTCTACTTATTAGTCAGCCTTATTTACTTAAAATAGTATTTGATATAGATGTGCACAAGCATATTTCAGTTCAATCTGAAAATCTTCGTGAACTTGGAACATCTGAAATAAATAAGAATGTCCATCAAACTGTTCTTCACAAGAAACAATAGTGGAGAGCAAGATTGGTTAGCAGGGCCAAAGTTGTATGAGTCTGAGCTGGAGACACCAAAATTGGCATATAGGTTTAGAACAGCGGTTCTCAACCTACCTAATACCGCGACCCCTTAATGCAGTTCCTCAAGTTGTTGAGATCCCCAACCATGGGGGCAGGGCAGCTGGGAGGGGGAAGGGAAGGGTGGCGGGAGACTTGATGTGACCCCTCTGAAAGGATAGTTCGACCCTCAAAGGGGTCCCGATCCACAGGTTGAGAACCACTTGTTTAGGAAATTCCCCCCAGAGGACTCAGACCCACACCAGAGGCCCTGCTTCTTAGGTTTTACTTCTTTCACAGCTTTCCTATCACTGATATTTGTTCTTTTTGCTCTGGGAAAATCAACCTTTTTGGACTTGGCTTTGCAGCAATAAGAAGCTTTTTACAAGAAGGCATTCCACATGCCTTCCAACCCTCCTCCAGCCCATCCACAACTTACCTGAGGTTTGGACAGGTGTCCAAATGATGCCATCTTGGGCTTAAAACCACTTCTAACCTATTCTGCTTAGCCTTAGCATGTGGAAGGGAGGCCCCTGGACCCCTCCTAGTCCACTTTAAAGAGAAGTGTAGAAATAACCTAGTTTTCTGTCAGTAAAACAAACAGTGAAGTGTCTTCATTTACTTATGTACATTCTATAAAGTAACAGTGAGTTTAGTTCTGTCAGTCACTGTGTATTCAGAGTCATCACATATGACATGAAAATTGGAAATCTGAATGGCATTTCACTGTTGTCTAAGATATTCCAAAGTAATTATCTATAACTACAGTATTTTCAGATATACCAGATAGTGCAAACTGATCTAAAACTATGAGGTAATTTTATCTTTATTTTATTTACATAATTACTTTTGCAGAAGTTATTTGATTATTTATATGTTAACAAGTAAGCACTAAATGTAACATTGTTATTATTTTTAAATCTTCTACCCTTTTCATTTCAAAAAAGTAGAATGCATTGTTTACAGATTTTCTGATGGTAGCTATCAATAAAAATTAGCATTTAGGGCTCTTGGAGGCTGATGCTAGTTAAGAGATTAGTCTAAGGGGAGCTGGGAAATATCTAATGTAAATTGATGATGCTTTTACTTTGCATCTCATTAAAATCATAAAGAGACTTGGAATTCATGTCAAGGGTAAATAGCAAAGTGATACTGTGTATGGACAGCTCATTAAAATCTAAAGGTGAAGGACTATGTTCAGAAAACCATTAGATAACTGTGTGAACCATTTTGTATAAGATCTTCTGAGCGTCAAAAAGGGGGGGAAAGATGCAAATGAAGTATGCCCTTAACACATTTCTCCAATAAGGGTTTAATTTTCTGCAAGTGGTGGGCATGTTATGTTATAGGCTATTCTAATTTAGCAAAGTACAGATGGCAAACATACAGGAACAAAATATACGGTGAAAGAAATTGATTTATACAAGATAATTGCCCAAAATGCAGCTTGACAGGGAAAAAAAGGTCCTGATGCCTGACAAGAGAGGAATGACTTCTGAATTCCAGTGATATTTTGTAAACAAGCACACTTTTATATGGGTACGACATCATGGGACTTATCATTGCTGGAAGTTTTATTAGGAATACAGGAGATATGAAAGGACACAGCACCATAGAATTGATGTTGCAGTGTTGCTGCTTTCATTGGAAAGGTGAAAGGAATAATTGAAACTACTTCGAAGTGAAGAACCTAACTTGGGTCCCAAATATCTTATGGATCAGTTCTATATAATCCTGCTAAAGTAGTCCGACCTCTGGGTAGTCCAGAATATGAAGGGTATTTATGTCCAACTCAGACTAATTAGGGAATTAGACCGTTTCTTTAACAAAGATTCCTTGGTCTCTTCTGAACTCAGTATTAAGTTACTGCAATGCACTCTGGGTGGGGCTGCCTTTGAGGCCATCTAGGCATTCAAGCTAGCTTTAAATGCTGCATCTAGACCTGTGAATGGTGTGCTAGTGGAGACTATGGCAGGCTGCAGGCATGCCTTCTCATCGTCACTATCATGTAGATGCCAGCCTCAAAATAGACCCCAAAATAAGGTCCAGTGCAGAAAAGACTAAAGTTTCCAAAATGTCAAATGATAATATAGTGCAAAGTATGACAAAATAATGCAAAGCCCCCAAAGTGACTAGATTCTAGATAGAATGTCCTGTGGCAATCCTTACAAAATGTTAACCACTAATTTATATTGAACTGAAACATGCATGTGGATTGCCTAGAAACTGAAGGAGAGGTACATGCTTAGTTTCTTATGTTTTCTGTCTTTATTTTTCAAGAAAACATTTAATCTCACTACTCTAGGGAAAATAAATCCTTCCACTGGTAGGGGGGAGCATTGTTAAGTAACAATTTACTGCAATGAACTGAGACCATGAAATAATCCATTAGAGCAAGTTTTCTTTTTTTATTCTTTACTTGCAGCTTTTGAGCACAATGTGACCTAGATGATCTATCAGCTATGACTTGTGGAGGGCCAGGTAGCTAGAGCATGATAGGAGAGAAAACTCAGTGAAGGGTGAATCTCCAGGTAGCTCTCGCCCACCTAAGTGAACCTTAGCTGCTTCTTCACAGCTATTATTGTAAGATGAATGCTCAGCATATAAAAGGGCATAGATAGAGCATGTCATTCTTTTTAAAAAATGAGAAAGAAAGAGAAAGAGGAGATAAAAGGCAAGAAAAATAAAAGAAAAAAATTCTGGACTTGACCTGTGATTTAACTAAGACTGTTGAATGGAATGGAATATGCAAAATCTGATAAGATTTTGTTTTATTTCTTTTTTTGGTTATATGCTGCTTCCTAGGGACTCCTGAGACTAGCAAGAAAAAAAAATGCAAATCACATCAAAGCAAAACACAATTGTTGGAATTCCTGGCAACGCGCACATGCATACAGCTTTCTTAGTCTCAGTGAAAGAGAGTTGTTGCATGCATATTTATTAATATTTTTAGCTGGCTATGATCCAGTGAGTTACTATCTAATGCTCAGTGCATGCTATGATGTCAGCTTTTATCAAGGTAATTATATGGCCAGGATAACACAAGGCAGACTGGGAAAAATGGTGTTTGCCAAAACATGTGTTTTGCTTTGCTTTAAATCAGACTGTTTAAAGTACTTTGAAGGCTGGGCACAATGGATGGATGAAGGGGACATCACCACTGATATTCCCGATCTCCTAAGTCCTTTTTGATTTATAAAGGGAATCTGAACACTTTCTGGATAGGATTTGGAATGCCAGGACTTCCCTTTATATTAACATACATGGGGATTATTGTCATTGTCTTCATTTGGCTAATTGCCAGGCTGCCGGTGAGTATGCTAAAGATTTGAAAGCATTTCTTCACAACACACACAACATTTATATGTCTAGTGTGGATTCAAGCTATGCCAGTTCCCTTAGCTGAACAATTCATATGAATTTTGACATGGTTTTGTGAGAAGGGATTTTTTGTTTTGTTTTGTTTTTTAAATCCACATTGCATCCCATCTCCAGTTCTATTTATATCTGACTCTTCATACATATTTCAATTATGCATTAGCTAATTTGTGTACAGTCTCCTATGTCTGGTGAGGTCAATTTTCATATGGGTTTGACTGGAATAATCCTTCAGGTAGCAATTCCTTTCAGCCACATTGTCCTTTGCTCCACAGTGAAGAATGAATATTACAATTACCACTGAATAAGGTAAGTAACTCCCAAACATTTCAGCAATACTGCTGCCACTTTTGCTAACTCCTCTTCCCGGCGCTCTTTGTTTCTTTTCCATTATCTTACACAAAGCATTTTCTGCACTTACCAGCCTTTAGTCAGGATAAGTGAGTATAGAACATCCATGCTTTTCATGACCACAAGTAGGCATGGGTGGGATCAGCTCCATTTGCACCGATGACACTGATCCAGGTCAGTCCATGGCATGGCCTCTAAGCTTATTTGAGCTTTGCATTCACAATCCTTGCTTCTGAGGGTTATGTCCTAGATTCAGGAAGCATGCTTTTTGTCCATGTGATTTGATTAAATGGATCTATCAGTGATTCAGATTAAAATTTCCCTAATCATAATCACAATCTGTCTAATGCAGACAGAGCAAACCAACTTGGGGATGGTGGCATGGCGCCATAGTTCTTGGTTGACCTGGCATTCCATCTGCCCTGCACCTACTCCAGCTGTGCTACACCTTCCTCCAGGGAGATAAAAAGAGGGAAGAGATGTTCACTCCCAACCCAGCATTCCATCTACCCTGCACTCACTTCCTAGAGGCTGCTATGAAGAAAAACGGACACTTAGTCCACCTCTGTGTTCAGCTGGGCCATGCCTTCCTCCTGGGAGCTAAAAGGGGGAAAGGGGACATTGCTTATGATATATATTTTGATGCCTTATTTATCAAGATTGATTTTTTTTTACTTGTTGTATTGATTTGTTGTATTCTTTGATGCAATTATAAATTTATTGAGATTGATTTTTTACTGGTTGTATTGATTAGTTGTATTCTTTGTGTTTTTTCTGTTTGTTGTAAAATTTCCTTTCAGAAAGGTGGTGTACAATTGAAAATGAAATGGAATGAATGAATTTTGGTGGCACACCAAAGTTTCACGGAAACAGGTTCTCCAATAATTCCAAGGCTAGAAGCCTTCTTTCCTAGCCCTCTCGAGCCTTCAGAGGCTGCCCCAAGTTTGGGAGAGCTTTGAGACAAGGTGTGGAGATTGGTCTGGACCATTACTACTGTGCAGGTGATGCTTTCTAGACCTCATCTTTGTCCAAACCAGTGGGCTGCACTGGCCCAGACTCTCTAGTTCAGATCAGGCAAAGTAACGAGAAAGCACACATTAATATAATATATGAACTTTTAGTTATGAGTCACAGGAAGAGGACATTAGAAGAAAGCAGTCCAACAGTTTTGTGAAATTTGAGAAGCGATGACTTCAACTGCTCTTAAAATGCTTAAATCTCAACACTGTTATTCCTCCATCCTGTTTTAGGTAACCAGAGTACTCACAAAGTTTTCAAGGTGAGCTTCAATGATGGAATCAGAATATATAATTTTACACAAGGCAACAATGTGTAAAGCAATGACCTTTAGATAATGCATTTGCTATATTTTGTAAGAGGAAGGAAAAGGATTTGAAAGATGAATTAACCAATTTAGTATTTTAAAATATAAATAAATAAACTTTTTATTGTCTGCCTTGGAATCCAGACAAGTTTTGGGTTCATGCAAAGCAAGAACTAAACTTTTGATAGTAAAGAAAATAAGGTGAAAAAGATCTGCCTGATCTCAAATCCTGCTAGCAAATATTCTATTTCCACAAGGTATATTAAATCTATTTGAACAAGGCCTCAAATTCATGTGCAAAGGAAGATTGGAAGTATTTACAAAATGAGACAGATTATGCTTAGTGAAGCTTAATGTAAACAGCATACAGTTCTAAAACACACAAACAGAACACACACATGCACACGTGTATAGCTTATATTTTGCTTATAAAATAAAAGCTCCTTTATGCCCTCTATGTCAGCACAAAAATCTTTGCTTGCCTTAATAACCTTCTGTGGTTACTTCAGTGACAGGTTGCATAGGGAAGGAAAGAGAAGACTGAGGTGAAAGGGGTCTACAATGGGGTCTTCAAGCATTGAATCCAGATTATACAGAGCACGTTTCCACTGCAGTCGGGCAATGGGGTCTGGGTGGGGGCACTCCCATGGCGGGGGTGCCCTGAAACCCAAAGCTCTGAAGCCTGTGCACAATCTCCAAAGCTGGCTCTAAAGCTGGCTCTGAAGAATAGAGAGAGCAATGCCATTCCTATGCACCTTTGTCAAAGGCTCCAGAGGATCTTTGGAGTTTGCAACAAATCTTTGGAGTTTATGGCAAAGCTCTGGAGAATCTTTGGAGTTTATGGCAAAGCTCCAGAGATTCACACACAGCCTTGATTCTAAATCTGGATAGACAATTTACTGGATTATAGAGAAAGGAATTCCAGGAAAACATATAATTCTTTTTTCATTGAGTATGCAAAAGCCTTTGTGTGATTCACAATAAATTGTGTCATGTTTCTGAAGAGTTGGTAGTTCCAGACAACTTTATCTGTTTCCTGAAGAATCAGTATGAGTGTAAAGAAGGAATAGTCAGAACTGAGCATGGAAGAACTGATTAGTTCAAAAATGAAAAAGGAGTGACAAGACTGTCATCTTATTTATTTAACTTACACACAGAGTACACACTGGAAAAGCCAAGTTGAATGAATCAAAAGGTGGAATTAATATTGATAGAATATATACAAATAACTCCAGATATGCAGTTAGTAACTCCCTGATGGCAGAAGATGAAGAGGATCTAAGGAGCCTATAAATAAAAGGAGGGTCCAAAGGTTGGGTGTGAAAAGAGAGGGTGAAAAGTTGGCTTGATGTTCAACATTAAAAAGAAAGGAATGAAAAGGCATGGAATGGAAAACTAAGATCAAGGCACTCAGTTACATCACTCTTGGGCAAAGAGAAGGAGAAGAAATTGAAACAGTGAAAAATTTTACTTTCCCAGGCTCAAAGATCACTGCAGAAGGCAACTGCAGCCACAAAATTGAAACATGGCTTTGCTCTTATGAGGAAAGCTATGGCAAAAATTACCTTGCTGAAAAAGGTATCAAAGTTATGTTCTTCCTAGTTGTAACATATAGCTGTGAGAATTGAACCATAAGGAAAACTGAGTGCAAAAGAATTAACACTTTTAAATTGTGGTGCTGGAGAAAAACGTTTGCAAGTCCCATGGAATCCAGGAAGATCAAATCAGTCAATACTATTGGAAATAAATCCCAACTGCTCACTGGAAGGATTAATACTGAAACAGAAATTCAGATACTTTGGCCACATAAAAACATGAAAGTATTCACTGGAAAATACTCTGCTGTGAGAAAAGACTGAAGGCAAAAGGAGAAGGGGATCACAGAGGGTAAGATGGTTAGATAAAATTGAAGAGACAATTAGCATGAGCTCAGCATACTCCAAGAGATAGCAGAGGATAAATGGGCCTGATGATGTGTTGTGGTCCATTGTTCACAAAGAGTGGTTCCACACTGGCTCTCCGAAATACAGATCTATTAGATCTGTATTTCAGAAATCCATGTCTGGAAAGATCCATATCTAGTAGATATTGATCTACCAATACCCCTTCCGTCCGCACCCACAAGGGAAAGACGAATTTAGACATGGATTTGAGGTGGGTGCTGTGCACCCACCTCAATCTGTCCTCCCAAGGCCCTCCCTTCAGCGCAGAGGGCCTGCTGAAGCCGAGCGTATGGCTGGCCAATGGGGAGGCACACTGCGCGCATGAGCAAAGTACACCAAGTCCCAGCAGCCAGAATTGGCCTGGCTGCCTGCAGGTAAGGAGGGGATTATGCGCGCTTCCCCCGAGGTGGGTAGCTGGGTGTAGGTGAAGTCCCCCTGACCCGAGCAGCCATGATCTGCAGCTTCCGGGGCGAGGGGGAGCCCCGAGATAGGAGGCTCCCGGCTCACCATGCTTGGCTCCAATCATGGAGGCCAGGGGGAGAGTCTACTTAAGCACATTTGTGCATGTGTGGATGCATCTTAAGAGGATGGGTCTTCACTGCACAAGTACCCATTAAGTACCCATTAAGACTACCTCCAAGGTAGTCTTCCCTTAATTTGGATTAAGGGCCTCTTAACACCCATTAGAGACACACCCCGCGTGAGTCAATGCGGACACATGTGTCTATAATGGGTGTTGTAGTGTGGATGAGGTTTTTCAAATCCATCCTTAATGGGTGCTTAATGGGTATTTAGTGACCAATGTGGAAAGGCCCAAAGAATCAGATAAGACTAAACGATTAAAGAACATCATACCAAAATATCTATGTATGTAGACATTCCCTATGGATCACATACTCAACTATCAAGAGTAGAACCAGACATAAATCCATTCTGCAGTCTGAGCTGAGCTTTCATGTTTCTAATGTTTAAATATCAAGAGGTTTTGTCTACCAGGAAAGCAAGTAATATCTAAGCATGTGAATTTCCAAGATACAACTATACAGAATACAAAATGAGGAATATGGACACCTGAAAATACTAAAAATAATGTTCCAGTGCACAGTTCATATGTCTAATGACTTTGTCAGACTATAAAATATTTTTTGATATTGTCAGAACATACTTGCATTGTATCTCCGGCAATTAGGTGAGTTAATTACAGTGATTACAGTGATTTATGGGGTCCAACAAACATATCCAGTAGTGAAGCATTGTTAAATAAGCAAGTCTACTCTGTCTCTTTTTTCTTCTCTTTTTAAAAATATATTATGTATGAATTATATGCCCGAGAACTGTATCCAAATTTTGTAACCTTCAATAGCAAGTCATAAGCCTACTTTCAAACAATAAATAATTTAGGAAATCCCATTGCGGTTCTATTGGAATTTTATGCAGGCTTGTGATCTTCACATTTTCCTGTGTAACTTATAAACACCGGGAGGGGGTTTAAGTTTAACTTGCAGGAGACTTTTGATCCCAGTGCTTAGATTTATGAGATGTCAAACAAATCATTTTCTCAGATGTTTACATTTAGGGAAAATTCATTAATACTTTTCCAAGATGACTCTGAAGCTTAACACTATGGACTTATCTACCCCTACGTTTTAATTCAGCTTCTGCTTTCAGAGTGAAACAGCATATCAGCAAAGTGACAAGCTGTTTTCTTCCAACATTATTTCATTCAGAAAATCCACTGTTGGATAGATTAGCCATTTTGCTTTTGAATTTTCACTCCAAAAGTAGACTGAAGCTTAGGTGTCAGGTTAGTGGGCTTTTAAAAATTAATTAAAAGAAGGAATGCAGATTTTAAAAGTTGGTAACTTCTACTTGCCTGTGTTTATTCTGAAAGAAAGTATTCTTTTTAAGAAAAAAAAAACCTTAAATGTAAATAAGCCTTGGGGAGTTATTTCAAGCTAATGACAGAAACAGAAAATTACTGAAGCAGCAGAATATGTTTGAAATTCAGATTGATTGTCACTATATGATGCTGTTTTATTGCTTCTCTAGTAGAAAGAAAATATCACCTTTTAATGTATGTTTATAATTTAATTTCTGAAGTGGAAAGAACAGAGATGAAGTTGAAAAAGGGAGGAGAAAAAGCTCACAAATCCAAAACTTAGCAAGCACTTTTGTAAATAAAGACAGATACAAAACTTCCCTCCTCCTTCTCCCTATTATTGAAAATATTTTTTGCAGGACTTGTAGATATAGTTACAAATATGTTTTTGTTTTTTTTTAAGCAGCAGGATAATTCCAAAATGTGTTAAAAGCAGTGTAGCAGATACATAACTAGAATGGCTGGTATCTTAGGGCCTTTCCGCACTGGCTCTAAAAATGGATTTAGAGCCAGATGTGGAATGGATTTAGACGTGGCTTTCGCATAGGGGCCGGAATTAGACCCCTTTGAGCAAGCCACGTCCGCATATCGGCAGGTTTTTAAACCGTTTTTGCCGCCGAAATCCTACCCAGATGTAAGACCTTTCCCCCTGAAAACGGTTTGGAAACAAATGTTTCCGCACCAGAGGGGGATAAGCCAGATTGCCGGCGCATGCCCAGCTGTCAGAGAGAGGCAGAGTGCATGCTCTGCCATTCTGACAGCTGGGCGAGCCTGGCAGCCAGCTTCCCTGCCTTCCCCCTGGCCAGAGAACAGAGAATCCTCCGTTCTCTGGCAAGGGCAAGGCACCCCCACTCCTTCTGTCACCCCAACCCCACAAACAGCCCCCTTCTACCTACCTGATCGCCTCCATTTCGCCTCCATTTCGATCGTGAGTCTTGGAGGGATGGCGGCAATCGCGCACCCACGCGCCATTGCTCTGACGGCCCCAGCAGCCCAGGGACGCTGGGAAATGTAGTCCTGGGCTGCTGGGAGGGCCGTCAGAGCAATGCCACGTGCGTGCGCGATTGCCGCTGTCCCTCCGAGACTCACGATCGAAATGGAGGCGAAATGGAGGCGATCAGGTATGTAGAAGGGGGCTGTTCGTGGGGTTGGGGTGACAGAAGGAGTGGGGGTGCCTTGCCCTCGCCATATCATTTTAATTTATTTATCTGCACATTCTTGGGGTAAAAAATAATGTGGCAAGGCAACAAAGGTACAATTTCTGTGATGACTAGCAAAGGGAGATATGGCACTGAGAAGCAGAAGAGTCAGAATAGAAGATGGAGTGTTAGATATATTAAAGCTATCACTCCTTGTGGTCTTCTTTCCAAGTGACAAGATGCCTTTCCATACTACAGATATATGGCTGTAGTGCACGTAGGCTAAGACATGTGGGACCCTTTCCCCTTTCACACACAGGCAGGTAAAGAATGTGTCTCCACACATTCCTACCTGCCTACATCGGAATGAGGAAAGTGTCCCTGTGTGTCCTAGCCTGGAAAGGCCAGCATGGGGGTGGGGCCCCATTCCCAAGCCTGTCTGAAATTGGGTCCAGCTGGACCCAGGGGTTGGCAGGCCTGTTTGGTCCCTTCCCTGGGCTCCTGTGGGTTCTAAAGGACTGGATCAGGTCCCCTAGGACCTGCAGGACCCCCCCCCCAGGCACTCACCCTCCTGGGCCTAGGTGGGGACATGCACACATGTGCAATGTACTTAACTCATCCTTACTGGGTCCTGAAATGGTGAGCCAAGTGCACCTGCAAGTGCCAGATGCTCTAATTGGCTAGCTGTAGCTAGTCAATCAGAGAGTGGCTGGTGCGTGTAGGCACACTCGGCTTGCCATTTCGGGTCCCGGAGAGGACGAAGTAAGTACCTTGCATGCACATCCCCACCTAGGCCCTGGCCTGGGAGGGTGGGTGCCTGGGGGGTTCCTGCGAGGCCTAGGGGACCCAATTTGGTCCCCTAGAACCCACAGGAACCCAGGGAATGGACCAAACAGGCCTGCCCACCCCTGGGTCCAGCCGAATCAATCTGGACAGGCCTGGGGAGGGGCCTACATCTGTCAGGGAAGGGTTTGTACACATGTGCTCCCTTTCTAACAGCTGCAGAACAGCCCCAAACACTCTGGGCCATGTGTAGAGCACTATTAAGTGCTCTACACCCAGAACACTTTGAGGGCGCTCTGGGACAGGCTGAGGCAGTTCCAAACAGAACCACCTACCCAGAGGAGCAAATGCTCCATCCCAGGACATCATTCACGTGTTCCAAAAGCCCTTGTGTGAATAGGGCCCTGTCTCCAAGCAATTTAAAGTCTTCTAAAACTCTTCTTTTGCCTCTGAGCGCCCCCATGCCAGGGTTTTTAACGAACTTCCAGAGCTACAAAATGAGGAAATCCCTCAACAAAAAAAGTGCCCTTTAAATAAGACTTTCAGAGCTCTTTTTGGAAGTTGCGGGTTTTCCTCGAAACATTTACCTTGGGGACGCTCCGTGGCAAAAGGGGCGGGGATTGCCGCCTGCACACACAGCAGTAACACAAGCAACTTCCCTTTCTAAAGCTCAGAACTAAAGAGCCAGAATCACACAGAACTGCAACATTGTTGCAATCGCTATGAGGTGTGAAATGGGTGGATTATTGCTAGGGGTGGATTTTGACAGCAATAACAAGGAAAGTGGTGAGTGAATGAGCGATCCTGCGCTGGACAGGGTGGATTTTGACAGCAATAACAGGGAAAGTGGTGAGAGTGAATGTTTGCCGGCACAAGAAGCCATTTTGGGGGGTGGAAGATCTGGGAGATGAGGTCTAAGAATTTGAGGATGCCTGCCAAATGGCTCAGTGCTCTAAGAGTGCTACTCCTGAATGCAGTATCAGTCCAAAATAAAGCATGACTCATGCATTATTTGATCATGGATGAAGGGGCTGTGCTGGCATGCGTTAGCAAGATCTGAGTGCATGAACTGGGTAGGCCCAGCCTCACCTAGTGAAGCCCCTCAGGTTATTCAGTCCAGAACTTATCCAGACTTATGGAAAGCAGCCTGTACTCCATATAACTTCTATCTTAGAGGAGTAGGAACATCTCCTTACCATTTCCAAACAGATGATCTGACAAAATATATGGAGCAAATGTTAAAGGCCATGCTTACAAATTTAAAACTCAAATGTAAAATGAACATACAAAAGACTAAAGTATCTGCATGTGGGGAGGAAAAACTCCTTCCTTATTTAACCAAAGGCCAGAACAAAGAGATTGTCTCTTCTCTCTTGAATACTGTCTTAGGGTGCCTCCTCCAGACATCACATTAAAAATACACAGTTTGCCTTTCTGCTGCTGCTCAGGTTAAGTTCTTAACAGTTCTATCACATATCTCTTAGACCAGTGATGGCCAACCTATGACACACGTGTCACAGGTGACATGCCAAGTCCTTTTGGGTGACACACATGGTCACCCTGGCACCTGGGCATGTAGTGCTTGCTTGTTCTTGAAGTGTAAGAAATACCAGCTTTCTAGTGAAGATTTAGCAAATGAAATTCAGCAAAAAAGTCACTAATGTAAAGAATTGGTTTTGCTTTTAATAAAAGACATACAGTATATCAAAAATATAACTTTTTTACTAGAGCTACAAATATCACAAAATTATGGATATTTTTAGATGTGACAAAGCACTCGAGTTAAGCTAGGTTTTCTTGTGAATTTTGGCACACCAAGCTCAAAGGTTCGCCATCACTGTCGTAGACACTTGGGAAAAAGTGGAAAACAGAATACTCATCAGTGAATGCCCAAGCACTTTTTTAAAAAAAACATTACTCCAGAGAATTGGATTATAATGTGGCAGTAATGTGATAAATTATAAAACCTGTCTGGCAAACTGAAAGCTGCTGCACATTTTATGAACAGGGCCGTAGTGCTGGTGTTTTAGTCAAGCTTTTAATCTTTTATTATTATTATTATTTTCTTGTGACCTACCTGAGATATTTGGATATTGGCTGGGATAGAAATATAAATAATAAACAACAAACAAATAAATAAATGTAAAGTGAAGATGCCTGGAACACACTGTGGAGAGACTATTCCATAATCTTGGAACCATCACCAAGAAGGCTCTGTTCTAGGTGCCCACCCTTTTGCTACTAAGAGTGGTGGTACAACCAAGAGGGCCCCCCCACAAATGTTATTTTCAAAAAATGCAGCCCAGTAAATTATCAAAAAAAAACACAGATCTGGAAAAGGATTTAGCATAAGGAAACAAGCTGAAAGGAAAGCACCTCTAATTCTGAACTATTATACAGAAGAAATGTAATGGGAAAAGTATATAATACCTTGAAAGGATGTATAGTCCAATCTCAAATTAATTCTCAGCTCACAAAGGAGTTATAGAAGTTATTAGAGAAGTTTTACTATGTCTTCACCACAAAGCCTGGTACAAGTTCCATTGTTGAACATAAAATAGACACAAAAGATAGCAAATCTATTCAGCAAAAACCCTATAGGATATCTCTCCAAGGGAGGGAGGGATGGATGGATGGACAGAGAGACAGACAGATGATATTTTTAAAAAAAAACATGAAAAAGTCAAATGAAAAGAAATATATGTTCTCTTAGGATGGGAACAACCTCACAATAGGAAAGACAGCCTGTACTTTGTCAGCCACAGCTTAAAGAGATGATAGTTTGATACAGAAAGAAATTAGAATTCAATTTCTCACAGATGGCAAAATAAAAAAATAAAAAAATGGCCGTCTGAGAATACAGCTGACATGGCTTCTCAGTATACACTTGACATGTGGGTGCTTGGTGTTATCATGGGGGGAAAAACAAAACAAAACATGCAAGGTTCCTGTTGGAATCCCTGACAGTTTGTCTTCTTTCCATTGCTACATCCAAGTTTTTATGCTCCAAATTAATTGCTAGTAGTCCTTGCTTGTTAAAAAGCCAGTGGACTTTTTGTAATTATCTGTCTGCTTCAAAGTCCTTTATTTTATTTTATTTTATTTTATTTTGTTCTTTTCTTTTTTTAGCAAACAAACCTAAAACGGTATTCTCACTTTATTCTTCAGCTTGTGTATCTTGTTATTTTGTTTATAAATAACCTCATGGGCTTTTGAGTTTAGACATGGAGAAAGTGGCACCTCAACATTTACTTAACTAAAGGAAACTGATGTAAGAAGTGTTGGTAGTTAGAAGAGAAAGAAGCAGCTTACAGCTGTTATGAATAAGTTAACACAATAGAATTTGTGAGCCTTTCTCTGCATAATAAAAGCACTACAGTTAACTTTACAATGGGCAAGATCTGACCTTGTCTTTCTCAAGTCACATATATGGTAAGTCAACATTAAATAACCTAGTGATTATTTACTTCCATCTGACCTTTGCTTCATACTTATTTTTGGAGGGCACAAGGAGAGAGCAGATGCATTTAAATGTTGGAAAGTATATATATTATATTGAAGTACATACAAACGTACAATAATACATGCAGTTTAAATATACGTTATTTATAGGGTGTTGCAGCACTGGGTGGTTAAAGACACTTACCTTGGAGGCTTCCGCACTGGAGACCCCTTCTAGACGTCTGCTTCCACATTTCGGTGAGCAAGATCCGTTTCTAAAATGGGTCTTGCCGCCAAAAACCAGATTAAATTGAAGACATAAAAAATTAGGTCTTCAATCCATCCCTTTACCTGGACGCTTCCACTCAGGGCCAGGCGAAGGGACGGATGTCCCGGCGGCTGCCATGTTGGGGAGGGTGGAAGCAGGCCAGTTTGCCTCCTTCCACCCTCCTGCACATGCTGCTGGCCACCACAAACACATGGTGAGTGGCAGCCACCTGCTGCAGTCCCACAGCTCCAGGGGTAGCATCAGCAGTGGGGGAATCCGGTGGACTTTTCAAATGGGTGCTGTGGCATCTGCACAGCACCCAGACGATCCGTCCTGCCAGATCCATCTTTCCCACGTGTCTGCAGACGCGCAGGGCCTCCGAGAATCTGTCCCTATTTGGGACGGATCCTCAGGAGGACAGTTCACCGAAAAATGGATCTTCTTAGATCCATTCTTCGGCGGCCAATGTGGAAAGACCCATAGACTCCTATAATAAATACTTGTAAATAAGTAAGGAACAAAATCCTATAGCATACTAAAAGTGGAGCTTAAATATGATGTAAATAGGTTTCTGAGTATTTAGAGGTTCACCAGGTGCCTAAATTATATGGTTTTCATTGCCTGGTTAAAACATACCTCTTCACCCAGACCTTTGATGCTTAGCTTTCTCTGGGTGTTGTCCTGTCAGGAGGAAGGGAAAGTGTTATATTTTAAAGATATTTTAAAAATACTTTATGTATTTTATCTTTTCCTTATTGTGATCCATCCTGGGACCTTTTAGTAAAAGGTAATACAAATTATTTAAATAAATACATAAATAAATTCAAGATATTTTTCTGCATTTATAATAATTCTAAAACAAGAAGGGATGTAGGGACCTACCATCTGCACATCATTTCCTAGACTGCTCAGCTTACACTGAACAGACTTTAACCTAAGCTAGGGCAACCAACAGGACCTCCTAGTCCAGTTTACTGGTAAATGTTAATGTTGAAGTCATTTGGCATACTATGGTGGACCCATTTTGGTGATGCAATAAAGCATGCTACCGAAATGGCTCCACAGCAGTTCCCAAGGCCAGGAACCTTCATTCTTGGATCTTGGAGCACTTAGAGGGCCTCTGTGCTAACCTTGTACTGGGATAAGCCAGATAAATGCAGAAAATGAACAACTAATTTTCCAAGTGTCAGCTTAGGGCCTTTTTGTACGGGCACTAAGAACCCATTTTAGATCCCATTAGGAACTTGATCAATACCCGATTGGTACCAATTGGGAAGGCCTTATCTCCACTGACCACCCATTTAAGCCCCCATCCTGAAGCCCTGTCCCCTTGAGGGCTGGAGAAATCTGGATTTAATGGGTCCTAAATCCATAGTTCCCATGGACCTGTTTAAAGATGTCCACAATTGGGTCTTAAGGCATGAAGACCCAATTAGTGGATGCTTGTACACACCACTTACCTTGAGATGGGGTCCAGGATTGGACCTAGTGGAGGCTGAGCTGCATGCATAGGTGGCACTGGTCCTACCACTGCTCACAGCTATGGAGTCTTGCATGGACTATGTAGCTGTCAACAAAGTCCTTGCAAGCCTCTGTGCTGAGGAGGACATGCTGCACAAGTTCCGGGTGGCAGGCAGGCATGATCACCACCTCTTGGATGTGGCGACCACTGTTGCCTCCTGCCTTTGATGCCCCACAACGAAGCAGCTTCATCGAGGCTGGGTGGCCACGGCAATGTCAGCTGCATTGCTGGGTCTGCCATTGCCACCTTCACTGCCTCTGCCACACCTCTGCCACACCCCCTATATGGGTATGGGGTGATTGGGTAGAGAGGTGGTGGTGCCACCTCTGTAATGCTGTGCCTGCATAGGGGGTGTGGTGGAGGCAGCAGAGGTGGAGATGGCAGCCCCAGCAATGTGGCCGCCATTGTTACTGTCACGGCCACTGCTGCAGCCCCCACAATGAAGATGCTCTGTTTGGGGGCAACAGATGCAGAGGCAGCAGGGTTAGGGACTTGCCTCCACATCCAGTCTCCATGTTGCAGCTACCTCGGGGGTGGTGGTGAGGCATGAACACAACCTTCACCTCTGCCTCCACCACCCAGAGTGGTGGAGGAGAGGGGGGGAGAAGGTGATCATGGCTTGTCACCCACCCAGGCAAGGGGGGTAACAAAGATGGAGACAGTGGCAGAGGTGGATGCAAGCCCTGCCCCCTGATGTGGCTGCTTCAGCAGTGGGGATGGCAGGGGCATTGTTGAGGTGCCGATCCTGCCTGCCATCCCACAGGCACCACCCATGCACCCATCACAGACTTACTAGCTGCTGCATAAGGAGCTATGAACCCGTGCCTATCCACCCTGCCTTCTGTCAGTGGGAGGAGGACACAATTGACAGTGGCATTGGCCAGTCGCACCGTGCAATCACTACCCCTTCTGGCTCTGGCTTGCTCAACACCCATTGCAATTGGGTGCTAGTGGGCCCGGATCTTCAGGGTTAGAAGCTTTGTTTGAAGTCCATGTGGCAGTTGCAAATTTTCCTTTGTTTCAATTCATTTGAGCTGACTCAAGGAAGATTTGAGTGTATTAAATGGGCTTCAAACAAAGTGCCCCTTGTTTTTATGTTCCCTTTTTGAAGTATTGTATTCACTTTCTAAAAAATCACCAGTAGCTGTGATGTTGTCACTAAATTAAAAAAATCAAGGGTTAAACTTTATGCAAAGATATTTAAGTCTGAACAAAGAAGACAAAATATGAAGAATTTAATATGTGCAGTCCTATATTCTCAAGCAAACCTTGCACTCATTCACATAACTTCAGTGAGATTTATCTTCTATCCACCCACCCAATTGTAATGACTAAAAGATCCATCTCAGTGTCTGTTTAGTCTAATTGCTTCCTGTATAAGGGTCCCATTTATCAAGTTCTTCTTGAAGGAGATTACTTCTTCAAAATGTAAATCACAATATGTGATTTTTTTCACATATGGAGGAGGGAGGGGCTAAAAGGAAAGAAATAAAAGAAATCTGTATATTCTATAAGCCTAAGCACAAAATATTTGACATATATTACACACACACACACAAGCACAAGTTTGCATATATGCTACACACTTCACTTTTGTCTAGTTAAATTTAACAGTGAAATATGATGTGATTGCTCTGTTGGATCTGAACAGAAATCTGCAGCAGAAACAGGAAGAGATATGACTGTAACAAAGACCTGCACCCACCAATTTGCTGCTGAGTTAATGATGGACACTTTATTTTGCCTTTAAATTCTGATAAAATAAAAACCAAATTCAGCCAGTGACAAAAAAACAAACAATGTAGTAGCTCAAGTATTAGTGTATTCAATATGCAGCATGCAGTTAGATGTTTAAACATTCAAATTCTTTATTATTTCTGCATGCTTTGGTTTAACAGTGCATGAATCATTCTTTGTTAGTGGCAAACATTCATCTAATCCTCCTAGTTCTACCCCAAATCTCTGTAATTATAATACTTAAGCCGTTTTAGGAAGTTTATGGATTATTAAATAGAGAGGAAGCTTTTTTTTTGTTTGGTTTTTGCCAAATTCATTTTTACTTCAATCACCCTGACAGAACTATGACAGAAACTCTGAAAAGTGAGTGAAAAAAGTTAAATGATAGTAATAATAAAATGTGTTTATTGCAAAGGTATTATTTAGAAGGGCTTAATTTAATGGCATAATAGTTTAATGATCAGTTTGGCACCATATGTTTGTGTGTCCAGGATATACACATACAATACCTATATGTATTGTGTGCATTATAATAACTGATTTTTTAAACATTCCTAGTAACTCAAAAGCTTTTAATACTAAGGACTGCAAACACTGACCATGCAATCCTGGACTCAGAATTAAGCCGCCTGATCTTAGAATATTGTCCTTGAGAATCTTAGTCAATTGTTTGGTCACCCTGAATTACTGACTACTACAAGATGTTTACTCTTCCTCCTTTCTCCCCCATCCCTTCCTTTTAATTTTACCATTGTTCTGGATCAGGAATAACTGGATCCACTGATCTGGATAGTTTGGAGGCATAAACTGGATTGGAATCAGGTGCATTCATTATACTGGTCTGTAGGGATGTGCACGAATATTCATCACATATTCATCACTTTCAAAACCCATATAAATTCATCCAAATTTGGACATTCATATTCAAGTCAAATGTTGGTACTTGAATTCAAATTGAATGTTTCAATACATCCATACAAAGATTTCTTACATTTGTGAACCTGGGGAGGTGGGAAAGTGGCTGCACCAGTCACATCTGCAATGAATCCAGAGTGGATTCAAAGTGGATTGAGAGTGGATTTGACATGTTCAGTGTGGATATATAGGGGATATCTAGCAGATATGTAGGGGATTATATGGGATATGTAGGGGATTACAGGTGCAGATTACTGCTGACGCTTCCTGGGACCTACAGTCTGTATTAGCATGTGGATGGCAGATCCCTGCTTTGAGATATAATCTGGAATAATAATAATAATAATAAGAGTTGGAATAAGGCTTAGTGCAGAATGGACCTTTCTCTCCATCACACACACTTGGCTTCTCTGCCTGTTCTTAGTGCAGATCAGCTTCTTCTCTAATCATATTGTTTCCTCTTGCTTTTGGATTTATTCCCAAGTAAGCTGTTTAAGGGAAAAGACAAACACTTATGTGCAGCTTTGAAGCTTCTTTTAACCAAACCTCTTTCTCTTTCACACAGGCTTTTTGCTTTTTTCACACAAATACACAGGCTCTGATCAGAGACGTTTTCGCACGGGGGTGAACGGGACGCGTGGGAGACAGCTGCGGACATGGCATCCGCATTGCCCGAGCGCGGCTTGCGCTCCGACGTGTCCGCAGCTGTCTTTCTCGCGTTCGAAATGTAGAGCACTTTAAAGTGCTCTACATGCGTTCGAACGCGGACGAGCCGCCCGCAGGCGTTCGGGAGGAGAAGCATTCGCGCCTGCTTCTGTCTCCCGAACAGCTGCGGGCTCGCCTCCGACGCCGGCGCGGCTTCGACAATCAGCTGTTTGACAATCAGCTGATTGTCGATCTGCCTCCGCGGCTGTCTCCGCGCCCCTGGCCGGCCTTTGCCGGCTAAGACAGCTCCCGGCGCTTTGAGCATTCGCACACAGACGCTCCGGAACGCGTTTACACGCGTTCTGGCGCGTCTGTGTGTGAAAGGGGAAAGCGCCGGGAGCTGTCTTAAGCTTCCCGTCCTACTCCCGTTCCAAATGGAACGGGAGTAATGCGAAAACGTCTTAGGTTTCCTTCTCCTTTCTTAGCCCATTCCTCCTCTGAGTGAAGCAGTTGCTTCCTCTTGCTTTGGGCTTACTCTTGAGTAAACTGACAAAGAAAAAATTACACTTTCCAAACTAAATGGGCTAATGCTTCGAACTGGGCTGAGAACACATTTAATCTGAATAGACTTTTTGTCTGATTTCAGCAATTTGGTCCACACGAGGTATGGAAAAACAGCATGTCTTTTTGGTACAGTAGAAACTAATGATGGCTTCTAAACTGATTATCTATGGTATAAATGCATCCCCTCCTTACACATGGTTTTATAACATTTCCAGACTGATATGTTTTAATTATTTTCATCTCTTCCAGAAATATTTTTTTAATCATGGCATGATGTACTGCTTGTTGAAACCTTTTGGCCTACTCCACATTGCAGCAAATGTTCTATTTAAGTGGGTTCAACAGGCCTAACAGTAATCAAATCTGGGTGTGTTTAGTCTGTTTAAACCCAAAAAGTAGAGTTCCCTCTCAAAAAAGACTCCTTATTCACTCTTACCTTCCAAAATAAATTGGGGTACTGTTCTGAACTTGACTGGGAACACATTTAATCTGAATATTATTTGGCTCAGGTTTTGGAACATTGGTCCACAAAAGGTATAGAAATGCAAAATCATTGTCATTATGGAGAATGCTGAAGACATAATGTAAGCTGATTATTTGACATGTCAGAACACAACCTGAGTCTATTTAAGAACTCTAATGCCATAGATCTTCCGGAAAATGCAACTCAAATGCTCAGTTCACAGCAAAATTTTAATCCAGCTTGAGTCCACTTTCAGAGTGAAAGGACACAGGAGCAAAGTGATAATCAGTTTGCTTTTGGCATTAACTAAATCAGAAAATCCATCTTTGAGTTAGGTAATGTAAAAAGAAAATGACTAATCAATTTACTAATGTGTCCTTTCAATCTAAAGTTGGACTAAAGCTGGATTAAAATGGTGTGAACGTTAAAAAAATCTCCATATTAAATAATCAGGACTGTATTTATTCTACGTTATGGAGATTTAGAAAATAAATAAATAAGCCCAGCTAGAATGAAACATTGTGTGCTTGTGTGTACATGCATATGCATGCACAGTCAAGCACACACATATCTTTTAAAAGTAATTTTAAAATGGTTCTAAATGCATCCTTTTTTTAATTTTTAAAAGGCTTAACCAAAGGTAAGCGCACAGACAAGAATTTAATATAACTTCAAATGAAAAATCTTGAGACCATGGATTTAAAACCATTTTAATCTGTAGAGAGTCACAGCTCATCACTTCTCATACAGTCAGCTTCCCAGAGGGATAAACTGGTGAGTGCGAAGATTTTATAAAGGATCCTGAGCCACTTGGCCAGAAGAAACATCACAGATGTTATGCAAGTTCAAATACACACTGTTCAGCCAGCTGGAATTTAAAGGACCTTTTATTTGACAATATGTTACTTTCACAGCTAACCTCATAGCAATAAGCTATTTAGTTCCATGAAAGGTAATTGAATTTATCCAGATTTATGTGTAAGTGTGTCTCATTTTCATTTAAAATTTATACTCATTAGAGACATTAAGTTATAAGACTGAAATTAGAAGTATGCAAGATAGGCAGAAAGCATTGTGCAAGGTTGAGCTAAATGCAAATCGAAGAAGATTGAGAAAGATTGATACTGAATGGGGAAGCACAAAGTGGACAAATTTATTGTAGGAAGTAGAAGTAGGAGAGAAATGCCAGATTCCCAAGTGGAATTATTTATTCTTCTAGTAAAACAAAGTAAATGAGATCCAACACAGGTTCTCATTACACTTCCTAATGATGCTCATTACAAATGTAACTACTTCTTAATGCTGAAATATAATGTTGCAATTCATCATCGCAATGAAATACAAACACTAATAATTGACAAACCTAATAAAATATCAATAAAACTTCTTACTGTTGCTTAGTTAGAAAGTCGGGCACTTAATTCTGACTAAAGCTAAGATCAACACCAACAGGGTGATGAAGTAATAATGTTTGGAAACCAAGTAAGTCTGAGAAGAGCCAGATTGAAATTCCTATTCAGTGGGTAATTTTGAGATAATCTAGTCACGCTTGATCACCTAACCAGTTTCACATAATTACTATAAGAGGGGTTTTTGCATCATTATTGTTGCTTTTTTATTGATATGACTAATGACAAGTTGCAATATTCTGCTTATGTTTCATTTACATAAATATACAGCCTTCTGGTGGAGAGGGAGCAGATTATTGACCTAGGATGACCTTCCTTTCCATGGCTCAAACACATTATTTTTGATGGTCACCACTGACAGCAATATATGCCAGTAAGAGATACAGGTTGCTTAAGCTCTTATTGCAAGTGCATATCTCTTTCAATATCTCTATAATAATCATTATTATATCTGAGATTAGCATTTCATTGACATCTTGAGTAAGAAAATATTCAAAGGAAACATAGGTATAAATTCACTCAATGAATTGTACTAATTAGCAATCCAATTAGCAGCTGTCTTAGTACTCAGCAAGACTCTTTACAATCTAATTGAGAAAAATGTCAGACAATCATTCTGGGCTATTAGTCTGTAACGTATTTAACAAAGAAATGACCAATCTTGACCACAATAATATTATTATGTCCTTAAATTGACTTTCTTTTTTTCTGTAACCATCCAGAGCACAAAGTTAAAAAGAAGTTGGAAAGAGTGGAGTAGAACCTCTTAGCTTCACTTCCAATGTTTCTTTGTTTGAATATGTCAATGTTTTTGAGTGCTGTGGAGGAACAGAGAAATGAATGATTGAACTGAAAAGCCTACAGTCTCTTGTTTCAGCCTATTTTAGGCCTTGTCCCCATGGGCTGCCAATACCTCGGAGTGGATTTGGGTCAGCCTTAATGTGAATCATAGTTCACATTAAGGAGTCCCCATGGCAACTGAGGACAGCGCGGGTTCAAGCCGAACCCGCCTGTCCCCATGATAACCATGGTAAATCCCTGCATCGGGATGCTGTTGTTTTCTCCACCCCCCCCCTTGCCTAACCATGCGGTCACCTACATAAGGGCTTGATTTACCCCAAATGACAGCCTGACAGCTTCCCTGCAGTCAGCTGAGCAGCTGTCAGATGCGTATAAGGGTTGTCAAGTGCACGAGCAGAGCTCCGGTAAAATAATAAAAACAGCCGTCAGGCAAGGGGGGACAGTTGTGTTTGTAGCATAAGCAGTGGCGGCAGTGAAACCTTGACTGCTAATGCTGTGATTGATCAGCAATAACCCAGGAGCATCCCCATACTCCTTTGGATAATCCATTCTTGCCTCCTAATTCTGGGCGAGAACAGTTACAAAGGTTTTTTTTTTGCTCCAGGTTTTTGCTTTTTCTCCCTCATGTAGCCCACATTAGGCTTTGCATGGGGACTCTCCCGAGGTGAACATGAGTTCACCTCAGAGTATCCTGATCATGGGGATGAGCCCTTAGTTTGAAAAAAGACGTTAGGCATGATGATCCTTACGTGATGTAGACTATAAACAGAGCATTGTACTCAAAGTTTGTTCCTACTTTAATCTTTGAAGCTAAATGTGCATGACCTCTGTGTTTGAACCTTGGACTACAAAGGTGGGAGAAGGAAACCATTCACATGGGAAAGGCTGGATGAAAAGCTGTAACTCTACTAAATACTTAAAACATGTGATTTTAGGTACCCAATGAATGTCATAGACTTGAGCATTCCAGAGGATAAGCATGATAGGCCCAGCTGTGGATAACTGAAAGATGACACTCAGCAATTGGTATTATTCTCAGAAGAACCTTTGTAGAAAACATTACTAATGTTATGGATTTGTAATGGGGAGGTGCAGTCAGCAATCTGAATATCACATTTTGCATTATGTGGACCTTCTCAGGCAGTTATGCATGTAGTTCCAAATAAGTCTATTACAATATTGTAAATATGAAACTATCAATACATAGGAGGAGGGGGAGGAAGTGATTTAGCTAGTCCTGCCAGATAAGGTTTGGTTGTAAGCACTCATAGTCACAAAATTTACTTGGACTTCTAAAGGTTTATTTCAGGGATGCCCCAAAACTTCTGATTCAGTACAACTCTGATCTACAGCAGACACTGAACCCAGGAACCACCAATTTCCAAACCACCATCTCATCAGGATTCAGTTTTAGTTTATTGGATTCATTATGCATATATAAAACTATGATCCTTCACAGTATCTGAAACTATGAGTAAATGAATCCTCAGAAAAATGTGTGAAAATCTCATTTATTCATGAAACATCACTACTGTCTTTATAATACTCCATGGATGAGGCCACATCACACTTCTGCACAATGTCACATGGAATCATAATGTATTTTAACAATGAGTGTAATTAATCTTACTTTTAGTTTCATTTTGTACTGTATTCTTTATTTTATTTCATAATATGGTCAGTTGACTAATCATTAAACTTACTACTGCATAATGCAGGTGTCACATATAATCATAATGCTGCTCCACATACAGAGGGAAAACAATAATGACATCTCTGTGATTCTTGAACAGGTGAGTTCCCCATACTAGAGGGTTAGGGTTAGGGTTAGGGTCAGGATAGTCCTTTTCGTTCAAGAACAGTGGTCAATGTACAACCACCATCTTCCTGAGCTCCTTTCCAAAAATGAAAAAACCCACTATCTTTTCCAAGCCTGATTTTGGCAAGACAGCTACAACTGTCTTTTTCTATATCTTTGGACCTCAATATTGAAAGTATCCTGCAAAAGAGTATAGCCCTATTCACTAGAATCTTCAGTAGATCCTGCACAAAGGTGGTATCCAAACAGGTACAATTATTTACTTTCTTTTCTTACAGTTTTTTCTGTTACACACAACAATTTCTTTTGATCCAACACAAGAGAGCTATTTCCTCATTGGATCAAAGCATAATTACCCCTGACACCTTCACTGTGCTTCCAACAGTAGTGAAGTAATAGCTGATTGTTAATCTATGGTGTTACTCTATTTTGTTTATTGGAAAGCTGTGCTGCTTTTTCCTTGCCTCTATTTGTGTTATAAAATGTCTTGGCTCAGACATTTGATCCTGACTTTAGTCTAAAAACTGCCTGCAGCTATACAAGATGTGATGGGAAACATGACAGTTTTTCCTCTCCTGCCCCTGACTTCTACAATGCCACATTGCTTGCTGGTTTCACACATTACAACACCCAGTAACAGATGTTAAAAGGACAAAATGTGTCCCTGCCCAAATGTTTAAAGAGGAGCAACATGCCACCATTACAGAGGGGAAGCAGAATTTTCCCAGTTGCAAGGTTTGCCCTCCTCTACCATCATTTTCTAGCTCCTTAACAGATGTGACTATGATAGTAAGAGATAGAGCACAAGATAACACTTCCTTCTATCCATCATAGATAGATCATCAAAGACTGTGGATACAGCCACAGATGGAGCGATCACTGCAGAAAATGTTGCAGAAACTTGCTCCAGAGTTCCTGGGGACGTGTTTTATTTCATCCATTAATGCCATGTGGGGAGCCCTGCAGGGTGTGTGTTCCATCACCCATGCCTGAATCTGAACCCCTACTGTGCTAGTTATTGCCTGTAGATGGGCATTTTCATCTTCTATTTTAGTTGCAGATCCTGCTTCTCAATTGCTAACATTACCTACACTTTGAAGAAACATAGAAACATGGGAGTGAAATCTAGCAGAGTTACTTTATTTAACGTAGCTCTTTGTATAATGATAGAATCATTATTCATAATGCAAAAATTGGGGTGTTAACATGAAGTCCCCTTAATGCAATAATCATTGCAATTAGAACTCTGAAAGCATCAGCTGGCAGTATAAAATTAAAATGGTGGCCTACTTCACCTTCAATTATCTCAAAAGGAAAACTTTAATTCCTAAAAATCTACTTCACTGCTTCAGCACTTGTGAAAATATTTCAGTACATAACACTGTTCTCCTGTTCGCAGTCTTTATTTAGTTTCAGTACAACCTCCACATACATCCTGCCCTTTGAATAGTTCTTCTTTCCATCCAGATTATTTTCCTTTCAGCTCCACTCTTGCATTATTTTCCTTCTTCATTAAGTCAGAAATTTATGATGATGATGCCACCCCTGTGGAGCAAGGAAGAAACAACTTCTGAAAGATATAATCAAATACCTCGACAAAATGTTGATAGGATACTGAATTTTGGCAAAATTTGTGCAGTAATGATCAGTTTTTGGGTGGTGCAGCTATCAAGTATACAATTTAATTATTATTTGTTTATCTGTATGTTCTTTCTCATCTTGGTATTCGTATCCTAAAGTGGTTTACCAACAATCAAAACAGAAAATAACAAAAAGGGCACATGTTCAAGTATACGCACACATTTCTTTATGCATTGGATGCTACTTGTGTAAATGCAATGAAACCTGATAGGAGGTATATTTATGTCCAGAGGAAGTGTTTTCTAAGCTATAGATTTTAAAATTAAGCCTTTTCATTGAATTTATTAACATTGCGGTAAAGACGGTAAAGATGCACTTCTTCACTCAGGCCTTTGGCTAATGCTCTTTATTCTTCTCTCCTTCCAAAGACCACTGTTAAACTGTTTTTATATTGTTTTTATTCTTATTCTTATCATCATGTTGGATTTTAAACCTTACATTGGTTTTATTATAGTGTGGTACAATTTTAATGTGCTTGTTCTTAAATGTTGTAAGCCGCCCAGAGACCCTCGGGTGTGGGGCAGGATATATATATAAATATAAATAAATAAAAATAAAATTTCTAGCAACTTCAACAAATGACTTAGTTGACCAAATGACTTAGTATCAACAGAATATATGAACCCATTCAAACCTCTTGGAATATCACCTTATAACTTGTTCTTCAGCCTTAACATTTGATGTGCCAAAACCATGTAATATCAGAAAACTGTGTTTTATGCACGTTACCAGACCACAAAGCTTCACAAAGGGATAAACTGCATTTGTATTTTTACTGACATGACGTCTTGAGTTCAAACATTTCCAGTTTCAAATATCCATCAGTAAACCTCACGGACACTAAGTCAGTAGACTTAGTGGAATCCTTGGACTACTCATGTATACTGCAGACCATTCAACCAAATTTCTAAAGGAACAACTTCTTCCATATTGACCTGCCTGTGCCCTAAGATCTGGAAGAGAGGTCCTTCTGGTTGTACCACCACCTTCAGTAGTAAAAGGCATAGTAAAAGGCTGCTAAGTGCCATAGTCAACTGCCAGTTCCCTAAGGGCTTTATCCCAAAGTTCCCTTACTAGCATCCTGCTTTCTATGTCTAATGTGAAGGCTCCCTTAAAGCAGCAGACTGACCCCCAAGTAAAGCAAAACAGTTGAAGTTTATTGTTACAAAAAAGGAAAATAAAGAAGCAAGCTTGAAGTTTGGCTTTAAAGTCTTTAGGTTGCTCAAAAAGAAAAATGATGCTTAATTAAGTTTCCTCCCCTCAGGAAATTGCTTCCACGAAAGCAACAGTCCCTATCAGGCTCCGTTTGAAAGCCTAACTAGTCCACAGCCCTTTTTCACAGGACTTTCCCTCTCAACTCCGAGAGGAGAGTTCAGTCATAAACACAATCAGTCTGTAACAGTTCTTAGCCTCCCGCCCGAGCTCTCCTTCCCTCTGGCACCAAGAGAAGAGGCTTACATTGTTCCTTGGAGCAACACTCCGTGATCTCCCTCCAACACCAATGAGACGCGAGCGAGCGAGAGACCCCGAGCTGCTTCATCTGCCACTTTTATAGTCTGTGGTCTGGCAGCTCTGATTGGTCCATTTTCGGTGGGCTGGCATGGCTTCTGTCGGTACTCTGTCCCTCCTGTCAATCAAGGAGCACTGAAAGCCTGCCAAGCCACTGCTCTGCTGTCTAGCCTTGGCGTGAAAACCACAGACTGTAAGATGTAAAACACTTTTATATTTATTCCTGGGTGTTATGGATTCTTTATCATATGGTGATTTATGTTGTGATATTTTGTTTTTAAGATTTCTGTTCAAGTATTATCTATATTTCCCATAAGCAACCTTATGGTTAAATGTTCCTATAAGGTGCAGTGCAAACATACATGTTTCAAAGACTGTTTTCTCAGATAGTCAATTTTCAGTGCTAGATTCCCAGCCTGCATCAGTATAATATTGGCCAGTAATACAGTACTATTAACCACTGAAACATCTAATTTCCTTTAAGAGATTTCCCCTTAACCCTACTTTTTTTAAAACCTCCCCCCTTTTTGGCAGATAAATTGTGCCAATGTCTTCTGTTCTACTTTCGTATTCTTTGGACTCTGCACTAACACTTAACACTAACTATCTGGCAATAGATTAATTCAGTAAGTGAAGGCTAATTAAGCTACAGCAAATGTCTTAGAAAAAGATTTCTTTCTCAGTTAAAAATTCTTGATTTTGGGCTGCAATTCAGCATTATTAGAAAGTATTACAAAAGAAGACAGGGAGAGGAGGGGAATGTCAGAGTTACTTACTTATTCCTCTGGTTCAAATTAACTAATTTAATGGTCCTGCTTAAGCAACAAAATCACTATCTGCCTAAGAAGAGGCTGGTGCAGCAACAGTTCCTGTTGATCTATATTCTGCTCCAACCCTCCCTTCTGAAATATTTGCAAGGACTCTGCAGTATCTGAAATGGGTATCACTTTGCATCTTGGGCATGAACTTATACAACTGAAAGCAATGCTTTCTTGATGCGAGCAAGGGCACCCAATAGTGAAACAAAACATGAGAGGTAGCAGGAGATGTTCTGTGAATAGAGATACTGATTTCAATAGGCTCCCTTGAAGGTAAATTTTTTATTGTTGCCAGGCATGGAAAATATGCCAAGAGGTTTTTGAAACGCTGCAGAACCACTAGACTTCCCCTGTGCTAGATCAGAGCTCTGGTAGTCTATTGGCTGCTTAATTTAAGGTAAAAACAGAGTAAGAGATCTCACACTAATCATCTAGAATGCTTTTGACATCTCAGGCACCTGGCTCTGTTCCCACTGCTTTGGTTGAGTGACAACTTGTGGAAATTTGCGATGATCACAAAATAAAAGAAAGGGACAGAAGCAAAGTGAACTCCCAGAAATTGCCAGAGAGAACCAAAGCCACAGGACTACAACAAACATTCCAGTAACCTAAACCATAGTGGGAGAGACCTGTATGTATCTGGGTGGCTATGGCAAGGAATAATACTGGTTTTTCATGAAGATCTGGTGTTACCCCTTGCTATCAGTAGGGAGTCTTCTTTGCTTTATGTAAAGCTAAACCAAACTTCATGCAGAGCACAAAAGTCCAGGTCTTAAGCATTTCTTTATGTACTTTCAGTGATATAAATTTACTCTGTACTTCCAGTGATGGCTGAAGATTTTTGTAGCTGATTGGGTAGAAAGCAAGTTAGCTCAAAGGAAATGATACCTGGACATTAGAAAGACTGAAGTAAGAGTACATATGACACTGTAAGTCTGCAATTATTTCCAGACTCACATGAACATTGATCTTGTTGAACATAATGAATAATTCACACATTAACCAAGACTGAATTGAAATCTGCACAAAAACAGGAAACCTAGTCTCTGAACAGCTAACAGTGGTGGATCTTATGTTGAGCTGAGAAAGATTCCTTACATAGTTCAAGTACAGCTTGTCAAATCATAAAGTCTTATGATTTGACTTTAAGTGCATTGGGCCAATAGAGTATACTTAAAGCCTGGACTTCTTGGACTAAAATTTGGAAATGTGGCTTTAGTATATAGTTGTGCATTTATATTTCCACTATGAAACAGAGAGTAAAGGATGCTGTTCTCATCTTGTGGGATTAATATGAAGTGAGAGAAATTTATAGTAAAATTTACTTGGTCAAAAACACAGACTGAAAAGCAACGAATAATACTTTCACAGCTGTTAACACATCCTTTGTATAATAGCAGACACCTGTGTGGCTCCCAATCAATCATAAAAAACCCTACAAAGGAAGGTATGACTATATTGAATTGGTCATAATTTAAAAATAGAGAGTGCCATTTTGGGAACAAAAGATGGTTAAATTGACTAGGGTTACATTTTGATACTGTACCTGCCCTTATTTAGTTTCCAGTTAAGGTGTAAAATGAAACATCTTCCACTTTGAAAATTAGTCAGCCTGAGACTAATTTTAATTGGAATATTTATACTTCAAAGGATAAAGTAAAAACAAATAATACAATTGTGAACCCAGTCAAAGATATCTGGTAAATATCAAACAGTTAATATCGAATTTGCTCTTTTAGAATATTACTAGACATTACTAATGCTATTACTAAACATGACTAAACATCACTAATACTGATGAGTCCTTGAAACATTTGATGTCTGAATAAAGGTGTTTTCCCACTGTCACTAGGAATGTTTTTCCACTGTCACCAAAAGTACCCATTAAATACCCAATAATGGGTACGTAATGGCATTTTTGTATCCATTAATGGGTACTTAATGGGTACTTTTAGTGACAGTGGAAAAACACCCTAAGTCTCATTGATACCACTCATAAGATACATGCAATTAAGATTTAGCATGTCTCAAAATGGTCACAGTGAAGAACTGGGATCCTATTCTGAAGATTTTTTTTGTGTGTTCCTAAGACGCTCATCACCATGAAACTTCAGTGTCTCTAAAGTCCCAGGCACTCTGACTGCACTTTGCAATGTTTTTCTCCTTCTCCAGATTTTGGGGGTTCTCACTTGAGGAAATGTGGCCACCACAATTATTTCTCACACAGTTTCTCATATTGTGTGGAAACATGGTGCTACATGTGGCCAACATTCTGGGAAAAAAATAACATTGGTCTGTGACTCACACAATATCCCATGTGCATATGCATAATCCATCCATCCATATGTATAAGTGACTTTTCCAAACTTCATGTATTGTTTTTAAATGTCTGGGCAGTCCCTAACTTTGTCTTTTAGACAAAGTAGGAAGGACATTTTGCTGAAAGTATCCTCCATTTATGTCCAGATTTAGCCTGAGATGAACTGAGAAGTGATTCAGGGCTTCCTGGTAATTATGGTGACAATGAGTACATTACAATATGTGATTGGTTTACTGTAGGACATGTAGTTGGGTGTACTGTGGATTTTGTATTTTATACTAGACACCAATGAAGGAGGTTCAATTTTCCCTCCACCCTGTTATGACCAAACTGCTCTGTATTGACATTTAAGATGGCAATGATTTGTCCTCGCTAGTTTACATCAGAGACTGGGTATGGATTGTTTTTCAGAAGACTTTGGTGGAGTTCCCTACAGATATGGCTAGGATACTTATCGGCCAATATCTGTATATGGTAATGACTTAGGCAATAACTGTCATTGTTTCAAAGAAACCTTTCTCCAGTTGCAAACTCCACGTATCTCCATGGTATGACCTACTGATGATGTACACAATTGACACAGATAATGACAGTGAACGCAAGCTACTTTTAAGTCTTTATAACATCTTCATCTTGTATCATGTTAGACATTGAGCCTTTTTGTGTCGTGTCAGACATTGAGCCTTATTTTTGTTCCAATCATCATCATCATCATCATCATCATCATCATCATCATCATCATCATCGCTCTCTAGGCCAACCTAGCACAGATAAAGCAGATAGACAGGTTCTTTCTGCCATCATGGAGAGGCACAGCATAGCTCAGGGTAAGTTAATCAAGGGTAACCTCCATAAGACTTATTTGCACAAATTAGGAAATGAATCCGATTTTGAACATAGTATTTATCCGCATCTGAAATGTTAGCTCATTTGAATCTTAGGTGGTTGTGATGGCTAATGAGATGCATATGAGCTGCTTTAGACACTAAGGGATTATACAAAATAAATGCTTACGCTTATCCATGTGGTGTTATGATATCATTTAAGACCGTGTTCTTGTCAAAGTATGAAAATATACTCTAAGAGGGTGGAATAAAATCCACTCTCAGAGGCAGAAACGTGAAGGGGAAAAAGTCATATAAAAAACTCAAGAGTTATTTCAATTTTCACCCAGTCACTGCAATGTGATTATGTACTTGTCAAACGTAGCTCTGGCGCCATATGGCAAAAGAAGAAAAGAATCAAGCATAACCACAATAATGACTTTACTCTTCTGCGTTCATTTGCTTCAGCTGGGAAAGGGAGGGGGGTAAGGAACCCTAACAAAACTATAATAAAGAACAAGTGACCTCATGTGACATTGCCAAACATCTTATTTTTATTTATTTTTTCCCACGTGGTTAGTTGGTTGCAAACAGCACTTTTCACTGAATGATCTCATTTTCTTTAATCAGAATGATTGCTTATTATTTAAACACAGTTTGCTGCTGATGGAGGAAAAAAAATCTTGACTAAACTTGATTAAATTCATAACAAATACATACATTTACATTTAAAAGGACTATGTACATTTAACTACATTTCATTTGATAAAATCTCAGTTATTATCTACCAAGCAACAGCAAAAGATACTTCCAAGGCAGGTTTTCAGCTTTTCTAATATCTTATTAAGATTTCAAGCAAGTGTCAGGGCATTTAAAAATGGACTTCTAAATAAAACAGTTTTGCATTCATCTTGATTCTTTACATATCATTTTACTCTCAAGTCAGAATGACTGATATGGGAGTTATTTCCTGAAATGTAAATGATTCAGGTAATCCTATTAGAAATGATAGGAAGCAATAAATTTATTATGAGATTAAAAAATATATATGACAGGACAGTGCAATAGAGAGCTTGAGAGAGTTCTCTTTTTCAAACTTTCAGAACTAGACTACCCCAAGGAAACAGGTTTTAAAATATGATCATCTGACTAGTGACCTTTTTATGCATGGTTTAACTTTATTATTATTATTATTAATACCAAATTATTCAGAACACGAAATGGTGACCTACATATTCATTTGGATTAAGATTATTTAAAATAATGATTAAAAAACTTCCCTCCCTTCCTTCCCCAATTTAACAGAAACAAGCAGTAACTGGTTTGCTTCTGTGTTTTAAAGGTTTTGCAAGAAAACCATCCCTGTGCAGATCAGAGTAATATGCAAATTGAAATAGGCAGGTGTTTGCAGATGAACATTATGAAAAGGTGTCATAGGAAGACTGCAAGCTTTGGTTCTGTCATTCTAAATCGTGCTGGAGTGATGCACACTGGCAACTTGAGTTGGATAGATGGATCAAGAGTTCTAGGCCATGTGCTGTCCTAGAACTAGGACTTCCATGAGTGTTATACCCAAAGATGGGGGCTGACACCTTTTTCAGTCCAAATGTGTAATATAATGTTTAGAAAGTCCATTGCTTGAAGAAAGAAATGAACTTTATGGCTGCTTCTGCACAGGGGCAAAGAAATCCGGATCTCCTGCACCCGGATTTAGTAAAATCGGTTCCCAGAGGAACCGGTTTTACCAAATCTGGATCCCCGGGAGAACCGGATTTACGGGGTAGATCTGCATCTCAGAGATGCAGATCTACCCCTCGCCCTGTGCCTCTGCACACACAGTGTGAATCCGATTTGGAGGCGGGTGCTGTGCGGACACACAGCACCCGTCTCCCATCCATGGCCCAGGGCCCTCCCCCAGCCCGCCATGCTTGGCTCCTCGGCTCGTTCTCACCCCAGAAGCGGTGGATCATTGCTTCTGGAGCCAGGGCGAACTTCCCTAAAGCCCACCCTAGCCCACCCTGGGGGGAGCGCACCGAATCCCCTCCTTACCTTGTCAGTGTCAGCCTGTTTCTGAGGGTCGGTGCCCAGGATGCAGCACGCCTGCATCCTGTGCATCTTCTGAGTGGTTGGGGCTGCTACTGGCAGCCCTTGCCCTCGGGAGGAGTTCTGCGCAGGCAAGTTGCCCTGACTAGACAGTGCGCCTGTGCAGAATGCCTCCTGAGGGCAAGGGCTGCCAGTAGCAGCCCCGGCCACTCAGGAGAAGCGCAGGATGCAGGCGCGCTGCATCCTGGGCACCGACCCTCAGAAACAGGCTGACACTGACAAGGTAAGGAGGGGATTTGCCGCACTCCCCCCAGGATGGGCTAGGGTGGGCTTCAGGGAACTCCCCCTGGCTCCAGAAGCGGTGATCCGCC
Source organism: Aspidoscelis tigris stejnegeri (assembly GCA_023333525.1). NCBI lineage: Eukaryota > Metazoa > Chordata > Lepidosauria > Squamata > Teiidae > Aspidoscelis > Aspidoscelis tigris. The sequence continues at coordinate 54,052,496 of JALMGA010000006.1, read as the reverse complement.
GCTTCTGGGGTGAGGGTGAGCCATGGCAGCAAGGTCCCCTGGCTCACCATGCTTGGCTCTGGAGAGCCAATCATGGCGGGCCGGGGGAGGGCCCTGGGTAGGCACACTTGCACCATGCAAATGCATCTGAAGTAGATGCGTTTTCACGGCACAAGACCACTTGAAATGTGGTGTGTAATTAACACCCATTAGGCATACTTTAGTCATGGATAGGTGCAGACACACCTAGCAGAAGTGTGTCTAATAGACCCCGCAAATGCGGACGCGCTGCCGAAAACCGGTTTGAAAACGGCATTGCTGTGTGGACACACCTCACCGGAAGTGTGTCAAACAGCAACGCGTGCTTCCAAAAGTGTCCTTAATGGGTGTTAAAGGCCCTGTGTGGAAGCACCCTATCAGCGTAATTCTTCCTTTTTTCTTGTTCTTCTCTTCACCTTCGTTACAGGTAGCTCCCAGAAGTTGTTTTGTGAAACAGGAAACCAATGGTAAAAAAGCCATTATTTTTCTTGCAACTTGCTAATATAATCTTTCCTTTCTTCCTTCTCTTCCCTTTTCTGGTTTCAGATCACATAACTATATTAAAAATATATAATTTGGGGCATCAGACTAAATAGCTGCCATAATATAAGAAATATGAAGTTTGCAATTTTGTGTTGGCGACTGTGCAATTTTACTGCATCATCATCATCATCATTATCATCACCATCAATAGCTTTCAACCTTATCTTTATCCAAAGACATCTGTTTTTGAGTGAGTTTGTGCTTAGAATGAAAAACAAATACTGACCACACTTCTGAAATCTTTTAAATATATGAGAATCTTTCTGCAGTGAAATGTCCACACTGGGAATCAGTGGGTCTGAAACAGTCAGGCTGAATCAGTGGTTTCCACATAAGTCCATGCTGTGGCCTCACATCTCATGCAAGGTTAGAAGCTGGGCCCTAATGACTCTGGAGGGCTAGGACCAAAACTGCTATGACACACTACTGAAAAGTATTCCCTGGTAGTCCTGAACAGCAAAGGTGTGCCTTCTGCTTGCCATCTGTATTCTGGATCAGGCCCTCTACTGGTGATACTAAAGAGGGCCTCCTTTTTAGTGTCACATTCCATCTACTGCAGATGGAGTGGAAGGTATGGATCTGCATTAGCATATGTATCTATCGGGTCCAGGATCTTGCTACATTTGTCCTGTTTTTGAATTAAGGGTCCATGTAGAAAGGGCCTAGCTCAACTTCATTATCTACATTGTAAGGTTGTAACCCCCCCCCCAAAAAAAAAAGTTTTGTTTTTGTGTCAGGATTCTCAGTTCCTGCCACTTACGTTAGAAGTGTGCTTTATATGGTTAGTATATCTCCAGAGCCATGTGGAAATCAGGCATTTTCTGTCTGGTGCTAAAAAAGCATATAAATATGGCCAGAGGGAAGTTGTCCTTTACCTTGTCTATAAGTGGTACAAGGGCACAAGATGGCAGAAAGTGTCCTCAGGTCTTTTGCCTGGATATTCAGGCAAGGCAACTTTCAGGGCAAATTTTGTACCTAGAGGTGTGGTTGAAGACACAGTGGGAACAAATGAGTGTAGTCCTAGGGTTTTAAGCACACTTTTAATTTGCTATTTGCTTCTGTCCCATAGCACATAATATGTGCTTTTTGTTTTGCTTGTTCTTAAATAACAAAATAGAAATGAGACATTACTACGGGGATTGTTTTTCAGATATGAGATGTGTATGGGATGAATAATCAGATTATATGTTCATGTCCTATAGCTTAAATCATTTACTCATTATTTCACAAGACACAACTAAGGAATGATCAATGACTTTTGAATATTATTAAAGAGCAATTACACTTTGCAATATATTCATGTCAATTTATATTTCTGAGTGTTTCTTTCTTTCTTTTTAGAAATCGTTCCCATTTTACTAAAACAGAGAAAACCAAGCCAAATAAAGTGAGGAAAAGAGATATAAAATGGAAGACTAACTGAAAGCCCTCTAAAGACAATTACAACAGAATCTATGCATGTTTATTTGGAACTATGGTTGCATTCCCACTTGACTATTTTAGTGTGTTTGGACTATTTCTGACCCTGCTGTGCTATTTTAATCCGAATATAGGGCTGAGTGCACATTTCAGGCTGTTTCCACTTGTTTGATGGTAAACCAAGCTGAATCCAAATAGTGCTGTTCCCACTTACTGCCCAAATCCCCAGCTGGTTGGCTCTCTTCCTGACTGGCTCCCTTCGCTACTGGAGAACCCTTGGGGGCTGCCTCTTCTCCCTCCCTCCTTCCTTCCTTGCCACCTTCCCCTCTCTCTCCCCCCTCCCCTCCCTCTCCTTCAAGTCTTGGCTAAGCTACGGCTCATGGCCATGAGTGCCTGGTGGGGTGGCCCAGGTGACAGCAATCCTGGCTGAGGGAATAACCACAGCAGTGACAGGGCAGCTGCTTCCTCCTCCTCCTCGCCCACCTCATGAGCCCACACGCACCTCAATCCACGTTACCCAGAGGAATGAATTTGCACACAAGCAGATCAGCAACTTGTACTGGGTGTGTATGTGAGAATAACATCCTCAACTCTGTTTTATACATTTTTGTTGGTGGGGAACTGAATATTTAAATTTACTAGTAGCATGGAATATATATATGGTGTGTGTGTGTGTGTGTGTGTGTGTGTGTGTGTGTGTGTGTGTGTGTACCAGCCAGTTGGCTCTCTTCCCGACTAGCCGGCGGGTGGGCAGGAGGGTGGGCTCCCTTCACTGCCGGAGGACCCTTGCGGGCAGCCTCTTCTCCCTCCCTCCTTCTTTCCTTCCTTCCTCCCTTGCCACCTTCCTCTTTCTCTCTCTCCCTCTGGCTGGCTGGCCAGTGCTCCCTCCTCCTCTCCATCACCACTGTGAAATCTCACCCACATGTGGCTTGCATTGGCCAGAAGGCTACAGCTCTGCCTCAAATAGCCCAGGACTGTTCCCATTTGGGGGGGGGGGATCCGGGCTCAGCTATGAAAAGGTAAAAAAAAAGTCTTGCTTTTCTCAGGAATTTTTTTATCCAGATTTTCACGGAATAGCCCTCATAAAATCTGGGAAGAAGAACTTGAATGGGAATGGCAGATTGCCGAATTTGGATTAATTGCAGAAGTTATGGGAACACCAGATACTGAAGTCAAATTCAGTTCGGATTTAAATGCCTATGGGAATGTCCCCTATGTTCCATTAATTAAGGCTGCTTCCGTATCCTGCCATAGTATCCTAGAACAGAGTAGGGTGCTTCATTCTAGGATAGGCACCCTATCCCACTCAGGGTTGGGCTGATCTTAGGGTGGGATAGGGCTATCTCTTCTTGGCCAGCTTCACCCAATCCCAGGCCCAAGTTCTGGCTGCAAAGGCTGGGGCCAGCCCTCAAACTAGTGTCCAGACTTTAGAAGATAAGAACAATTTTTGGGGGGAGGGGGGCTTTGAATTTCCCATCATTCCCTTCTGTGGGGAGGGGTACCAATTTCTGGCATCTCTTCTGGCATTGATTCCTGGTGCATGGCCAAAAAAAACCCTCCCTGTATATTCTCTAGTTCACTGGTGGACCTGATTGTCAAGGTCTAGCAATAGACTGAGATATGGAACCATACTGGTGCCTTATCTGCATCTATTTTTTTGTTCAGTGTGGATGAAGTTTTCCAGAGGAGTGGTTTTTCCTGTTCCACACAAATGTGAGCAATCAAGAGGTCTAGACCCCTTTTAGGGCAAGGACACTGGCCTGTGCAGAAAGGATCTAAGTTTTTAGATCATATGTTATGACTTCCAACAAGAGTGCAATTGATTAAAGTTGGGTCAGAGTGAAACCACTACCATTCTATTGAGTCCAATGGAATTGTGTTTTTACCAAGAACTTCATGAAATTAACTATTATGTGGGGAAAGTCTTTGCAAGTTGTGGATGGCAGCCTGGGTCCTCTAGGATTGTGTTCATGGGTATAAACAAAACAAAACTCTGATTCCTGGATGGGATTATTCACATACTAGTCTGTCTTTCTCATCTCGCATAAATATTCTAGGCTAGAAATGTGGATTAGTGATGGGATGGGATGAAACAAGATCCTGGTAAGTGTTCTGAATGTTGATAAATGTAGTGAATATAACCCTTGGTCAGAAAACAATAGCCATTTATAATTAATTGTCATTGAGCTGTTGCTGAAGATAGTACTGTTTGCCTATTTGGTGCTGAATCTTTTCAGATTGCAGGAAAAACAAACTAAAATAGCTATGACAAAAGCAAATAGCACCATGTTCAATTTATGCACTCACACAGGAAAGAAGGGAGAGAGAAAAAGAGAAGTCTACAAAAGCTTTCCAAGAGCTATATGAGTTAGCTAATCACTAGTTTTGTTTTCATCAAAAGTAGCATGATGCCACCAATGGTTAACAAGTCATTTGCATAGTGATGCTTAGCAGGGATGCCTTCTGTTCTTTGCTGCCAGATAATTCTGTCCTCAATTAATAGGGCAGAACAAACACATTGAAAGAATCTCTGTGGGACTGAAACAGCTGAACTTGTGAATCTATGGTTATGACCTGCAACTAACCTTGGTAGATCTTTCATAGGGTTAACCTTCCTTCTAATGCTGGTAATGCCCTTTAAACCATTTTTGCTAGACTATGCAGATAAATAAATCACTGCAGGACTATTTGTTCCATAGGACTTCACAATGAGGTTAATTCCAGTAAAAAGAAAAAGAACAACAAGAATAAAGAGTGGTAAAACAACAAATTTTGGAGCTGTCCCACTCAGAGGAAGTAATATTTCAAAGAAATTATTCTTCATAGAGATGCTGCATAAAACAATGCTTTGTGAGGTCTGGATTATGTATCATTTTTCATAAGTGAAAAAAAGAATTCTGAACTCATGAACTTTAACCATCTGCATTTTCAAGATCTTTACTGTTATTCCATACTGTCTGAAGGGATTTCCTTAAATTTCTTCATTGGCAGACTGCGTCTGGCAAATAAACAAAATGATTTTTATTTATTTTTTATTTAGTAATTAGTTTATATTGCAGAGTAGATATGACTTAGCTTTCCAAAAGGTGTCAAGAATCCAGTTCTAATATTCCCCAGTCACCAAACTGGTCAAGGATAAAGATTAAGGATTAAAAAAAAAAAAAAACATGTCAGAATGTCTAAATGACACTTGATGGCACCTAGGCTGTATCCAGATCTGAGATTGTCAAGGTTTTGATGTCAGTAAAAGTCATGCTCTATGGATGGAGAATAAGAAAATCCCCAAAACGGTAATGACATGGGTACCACCAGGTGGTCACAGGAAAGGAGGAAGGCCACATAACACCTGGCCTAGAACATTTGTAAAAGATTTTGAGCAGGAGAATGTAAAATGTGTCACAGCTGTAAATCTGACTGCTGACCGGAGTCACTGGAATAATATTGTTGCCCAATATGCTACTTAGCATGAGAGGAGCTAACTAACTAAAATGCATGTGTTTTTAATGTTATTGAATGGGATTCAGCAAATTATGAGGCCATTTTGTCCTTGTTTAATGAAAATTTAAGTAAATGTAACTTTTTTTTATTTTGTCATATGCAGTGAATTACACATTCATCTTCATTTTGCATACCTTTACACCAAGTAAATTTATTTAGATTTCCTCTGTTCACCTAAGGATAGCTGATTCAGAGAAGGCTAGGGGGAGGGGATGCACCCATGGGGGGGGAGCCCCGAAGTCCCAGCTTCAAAGTGATTTCGGAGTCATTTTGAAATCATTCCGAAGTGACTCCGATGTCCCTCCAAAGAGATCAGCAGAGGGGGAGTCTGCGCGGTCTGCGCTAATAGCGCATGGACAGCGCTGACAGCTCCGGAGCCTCTCCGAAGTCCTTGGCTATCTCTTTGGAGAGACTTTGGAGTCATTTCAAAATGATTTCGAAATCACTCTGAAGCTGGGACTTCAGAGATCTCACCCTCCTGTCCCCAGAGACACCTGGGTGATGGACCAACCCCTTGGGGGTCGATCTAGATTCCCCACATGGGTGCAGGGGGGTTAACACCCATTGATAATGGGTGCTACACCTCCTGTGGAAACACATTGGGTGCTTCCCTTAATCCGGATCTACTAGATCTGGATTAAGGAATGTACCCATTCCTTAGATCCGAATCTTCTTATATCCGGATCTAAGGACTGCGGTGAAAAAACACATCTTGTTCAACTAGCTGGTTCAAAGTTTGTATGTGAACAGGGATGTGCACAAATCAATAATTCTCCATTGACTTTGCATCAAAGCAAATGAGGTTTGCATTAGTGCAAATGTAGCCTCATGAATGTGGGAAGTTCTGCCTTTCCTATGAACTTTCAACAAGGCTCAAAGGGAAGAAGGGAAGGGAAGGGAAAGATCCCATATGGCTGCTCATGACTAAGCAGTCCTTTTTCCATGGGGGGGGGGAGCCACTTGCAGCCATGGCTCTTCAGCCACTTGGGATGGGACTCAGCTGGCTCCCACCCCAAGCAGCTGTGGCTCTATGACTGTGACTTTTTCCAGGGGTCCCAGTGGCCCTGGGAAAAATGGGCCACTCTCAGCCATGCTACTCAGGATGGGAGCTGGCTGAATCCTGACTTGAATGACTGTGGAAGTCGACAGGCATCTGCTTCGTTAGGTGGCAGTGTGGCTACTGAACAAAGATGGCCACCAAATGCCCATTTAAGCCATTTCTCCAGAACTGCTTGAGATGGGAGTCTACAGCCTCTGCACTTGAACAGCTCCTCTGGAAGCAGGTGGCTGCATTCCCAGCTACCCACGAGGGTAATGAAGCTTTAGCCAAAGGACCAATAGGCTTTGTGTGAGGAAGCTCCATTTGCCTTTGCACACAAAGGCCCAAACCTTTTCTGTTCAGGTGAATAGCAAAGGTGATGAATACCCCTAATAGGAAATAATTCCTATGGTGGTTTCTGCCCCCCCCCCAAGCTAGATGGATATTAGAGGAGGATATTTTTCACCTGCCATCCATCCCAAAGAGGATGGGAGAAGATGGACTGCTTCCAGTAACTGCTGTACTGGAGAGGCACTTAATGGTTCTTTTGAGGCTGCAATGGTGAGGGTCAGGTTACTTTCATGCCAAACCTCATTTTGTAAGTCCAGCACAGCTCATTCAGAGTGAGTCAATTCCTTCTTCCGAACTTCTCTATTTGAGACAGATGACCAGAGATTATCCCCGAGCAGTAGATCAGAAATGCTCTTTGGCTTGTTTTAGACAAAAGTGAGAAATTGAAAGCCCCATTACATACCATGCTGTGTAAATAAACAGCCAGCTTCCCAGAAAATGCTAGCTAGGTTTTTTGTTTGACCTTCCCACCTCATTCTGATGACTGAAAACTACAACTGAAAATTACAATTGCATGTAGTCACTCATACTGATGCTCCTAATATAACTGTTAACTACCAGGACTTAAAATATGCTAAATGATATAGCAATAAGATGATATTTACATTCCTTATCAAGTCTCAAGTAGGAATAATTCAACACTTCTCTGAATTGTACCTTCCCCTTTGATTATAGGCATAATTGCTGTAACCTTGATGAATAAAGAAAGCCTTGCATCCTGACACATTTAAAGAAAATAATTCAGATGTAGTTTTTCTTCTCTCCCCTTGCTGTGGATATGCACCATAAAGTATGTATGTTGAAAATCCATTACAGCAAGCATCTGTCCTTGGGAAGGACAAAAAAGTGGAAGGAGGACTTAGAAATCAGTTGAAAATCAAAAGAGTTGAGTAACATATTCTGTGTCTTTGAACTTAGTAATTTACTACCAATTTTAATTTTTCTAACTTCTTCACAGGCAAGTAAAAACAATTTCACTCTATGAATTGCCCCATATTTCCCTTGTTACTTTGTATATATATATAAATACATATTTAGCAGATACTGACATTGGCTAAATGCATACCAATACATAAGAAATTGTTTGCCACTCTTCAAACATTATACCAGAGAGATATTATCATGTTCATGTCAGTTACTTTCCCTCCATCTCAGCTTGCTTGCTTGCTTATTTATTTATCCCACCTATATCCAATAATGTCACAATAAAAACAGTAAAAAAAAAGACTAAAACAATGACAATGGATGCATGAGGAGTTAATGTTGATTCCCTCAGCAAAAGGGCAGGGTAAAGAGGTACGTCTTCTGAATAGATACAATGAGGGTGTCTGACATCTCTGAATTGAGGCAATTCCATAAACAGGGGCTATAACCAAAAATGTGCTCCCACATGTTCTCATCGCCCAATTACTGCAGGTAGTGAGGCTGCCAAGATGGCCTTTTCAGCAAAACCTAAGGGTGTTTCCGCACTGGCCTCTTAAAACGGATTAAGGGACTGCTAACACCCATTAAGGACAGTTACTTTAAATGCCTTCTTCATTGGAGGCACCTTTTAGCACCCTTTGCGGAAGGTGCATCCACATTTCAGCATGCAAAGCTGCTGAAATCCATCATAAATTGAAGACCTGAAAAATCAGGTCTTCAATGTGTCTCTTCCCCTGAATGTGTGCAGAAGTGAGACACCATCTTGGGGAGGGCGGAAGCAGGACTGCCTGCCTCCAGAAGCTCTTCCTTCGTGCAGTGATGGGCTTTGATGACAGGCGGCACCAATGTACCTTGGATTAGGAAATAACTATCAGACCATCTGCATACCTTGTTGGTCCAGTATGTGAATATACCAGTGCTGGGCCTGTTGTAGAGTTCTTTAAAGAAATCTTCAAGTATACTAGACTAGGGTGCCATTTTTTGTGTCCTATCCCAGCCTACACTTCATCAAATGAGATATTTTGATTTAACCTTCCTGCCACTACTATAAACAGACTGAATGAAACAATGTGATGAAACTGGCTCCAATGTTTTTATAGAAAACATGACTCACAGAACGGAACTTACGGAGAAATAAAAGGTGACAAAGGCAGTGGTTAGAAAAGCCATTGTTACCTGTTCAAATGTTATTCTAATGAACATGTTAGAACTTTGTGCACATGAAAAGATAATGTTCCTACTGGCCGGTTGTTATCCTGCAGTTTTTAATTCATGAACTGCCACTGTATGAGAGTATTTAATAGTTCCATACCACAGAGCAGCTGGGGGGGTGGGGGCAGTTTCCAGCTGCTAGAAAATCCAGGTTGCAAGAATTTTGGGGAGCTGAATTCATCTCACGGGGTTATTTGATGATGATGATGATGATGATGATGATGATGATGATGATATTCCAATAAGCTATTCTCAATTTATTGAAATAATGCCCTATAATGATAAGTTGTCATGTTGTTGCAGTGGTTATATAAGTTAGTCAGTTCTGAACTTTTTAGCATTCTAAGACCCACCCCAATACACCACCACTGGACCCATATTGACGAAAGTAATGCTTGATTTACTGGGAAAAATCTTCATATAATGTTTTCTAGACATATTCTTGTACATAATAAACTGTTTGGCTTCACAAACAATATTTTATTATTATTATTATTTATTTAAACATCTTTGGCTGCACACACGCAAAAACATATACATAGAGAATCGTGCAAAACAATAGGAAAAAGGATGTTTTATTGCATTTGGATGTATAGTATTGGCTCAACTTTCACAACATAACAGCGTTCCAAAAAATGCTATCTGATGTCTAGAAGCGGGGAGGCAGAGGAGGGAAGGGCAAAAGATAATGGATTGGTCTTCTATATGAAACTGTGGAACAGAACTGTGGGTTGCTGCCATTCAAAAGAATAGAAACCGGCAGCAATTCTAACACCTATCCAGTTTCAATTTTGTAACATCTGCAGGCACCATGCTGGGATGGTAAACATCTTAATGGGAAATGGTAATGGCAAAATTTTCTCCATTTTGCCATTACCATTTCCCATATTATCCCATTTTTTGTGTGTGCGACTGAAATGAAAAGGTGACAGATTGCTGCAAATCAAATGAATGGGAGATGTCGTATGCATTCATTTCAGTTGCAGCAAAGACCCTCTTTTCCTATTCCTTTGTGATCGTTCTAAAACACCTTTTCACAGCTTCGGGAAATTTAAGTGTCAGATACTCCATTTTGAGACTACAGCTGAAATCTTAGGCTCTGGCTTGTGAATTGATTCAATAAGACCAAAGCACTTTATAATTACAGATTATCTCTTGCTTATAAATCCAAATTGATTGAGATTAATAGAAAGATTTAAAATCTACATGCTCTGAAAGGACACGTTTTTGCAAATATATTTCTTTAACTGAGTGGGGAAAAGAGCTCTGTAACATAAATGTTCTATCTACCTGCATATTTATTTAAAATTACTTGGCCATGACTCTTACACTACCAGCGTTGGCTTCATTTAAGCAAATGGGTTTTGATTCTTTTCAAAGCTATAAGCATGCTGTGGGTGTTTTTCCCTTAATTCTTCCACACTGAATGCTTTTTGTTTGCTTGTTTTTCAAAAAAAACAAACAAAACAAAAAACTTTTCCAACCTTTGCTTCCATCCCTTTCACAGTTTTTTCAGAATATCACTGGAAAGGGATAAGGGAGCTTGAGAATCTGTCAGAAGTGACACAACAGTTTAGACGGAGGAAGAAAACAGATTTCCAGGTTATAAACAATGTCATAAGTTAGAACATTGGGCCTCATGAAACAAAGGGTAATGTGGGGTTGAGAGTCCGAAATATAGCAACAAACCATTTTAAAAGTGCACTAAATCTATTTGAAAGTCAAGCATAAAAGTAATGAAATTCATTAAATATGAATTTTTATACTTCACTATTCCACAAAAAGACCATTTGTAGCTCAAACAACGTTGGATGTATGGCTCAAAATCAGATTCGAATCGGATATTTGAATTTCCAATATCCGTGCACATCCCTATTCCCCCCCCCCCGCATATTCATATACATATCAGTGATAACAAGATGTTTGTGTGAGACATCACACAATATACTCCTAATATACTCCTTTGCTTTCCCTTCAGGGCTCCTAGTGCAGACAAAATGTATATCCATTTCCTTTCTTTTTTATCTCTTTAATTTTTCTCTGGAAGTGTTGGAATAATAAGGATTGAAGAGAAAGACAAATACCCAAGGACTCTAGTGTTTAAGCGTTCTTCACTTGAATTAGGAGATGCATTGAATTTGCCTGATCTCCTAGCTCCAGCTGCTTCCATGGCTTTGGCAATGACTGTTACTATCAATGTGATGGAAAATACCCAATGAAGGAATGGTTGCTTGTACAGCCTTGCACTAGATGCAGACACCTCCAGATGCACTATTTGAAAAGAGCACCCTTCCATTTGTTTGGCATATTCAGTACAATGGCAATGTGTGGGTTGCTGTGCTCCCACAGTGAACCTTAACCTAGGTATCTGCATCATGACATTCATGGCCAGTGAGCTTTGGCCAATTGATCAAGCTCTCCTGCTGCTGCTGATAGCTCCAACTGACCTTAAGGGAACTCTGTAAAGCTATGCTTTATTCTGGAATATCTAAATATAGTGTAATAAATAACTGATGTCTGGATGCTGCCTTATTTTCCCCATATTAGGCCATGGTGACATATGCAGTAGAAACAGCAGGACCACTGCAAGGCTCCAATTGGACCAAAGATTTGGGTCAAACTTTGATTTGCTGTAGATAAAACAAGGAGCTATGAAGTCCATTTGAGGGCCATACCAGGTATATTCCACCTGTGTTAGATAGAACATAATTTAAGTTGGAAGGCTCCTGATCTGGATTACTAATGAATCTGATAAAATAGGTCCACCAGTGTACCAGTGAAGGTGATCCAGAACATGGAGGCATGCAGAAGACATGGCTCTGTTTTCCAGACTACTGGTGGACCCATTTACCTGGGGACATGGAGACTAGGAACAATAGTTCCTAGCCACCAGAACCCTTGGAGGGTGGCCTCAAAGCAAGTGCAAACTTTGGGGCTGGTACAGGGATGGTCTGGATGATCATTGTTGTGCAGATCGTACAGCCTCACTGGTACAGATCACAGGACAGTGAGTACAGAAAGAGCCTATGTCTCCATTATGCGGCAAAAGTGTCTTTATCCAGGGCCTCAGGGCAATCACTTTCCATGACAGTAAATAGAGACTTGCTGGTGAAGCTTCTTTTGCTGTGTAATGCAAATACAACCTGGAAAATGTGTGTTTCAGAAGAAGCCACATTTACTCTGTGGGCATCAAGCAACATTGTTTACCCCCACCGCCCACCCTGCTTTGCTTTGCTTTGCTCTGCATTGAGAAATGCCCACAGTAGGGATGTGCACGAAAATTCATAAAATTTGTTATTCATGCAAATTCATACGAATTTGGACATTTGTACATGAATTGAATTTTAGGACATTTGTACATTAACATTCATACAGATACAAATGTTTTGGAACATTCATACGAATAGTTCATACATCCATTAAACTGGGGATAAACATATCCAATACGTACTCGATAAATATGCATTGGCATAGGATATGTATCCAATATGTATGCATTTGTCTAGGATCTGTATACAGAATAAATATCCAGGATATATATGCATTTGTATTGAATATTCATACGAATTTGTACAAATACATTCATAGCAACTAGAATCCTACCACATTTGAAGGGGATCTATTAGAACAAATACCATTTTTCTAACATTCGATTTGATACGAATCGAATGCCCTCAAAAACCATTCATGTACATCCCTAGTCCACAGTGTATGAAATGACTACAAGATCTCTTGCTACATTGTTTGAGCCCACATTCATTCTTACAGTATCTGTACACTGGCAGGAAGACTTGCACCTGAAAGCAGACAGCAAGCATGGCACGCATGACCAAAAACACTTCAGAACTGTACCAATACTTTAATAAAGCTGGGAGATCAATTCAATTCCAAGGTTTTCTAAGAGAAGCCTTGCTCAAGAAGATACAGGATGATGAATGTTGATCTCCTGAAATCACCAAGCTATGAAGCGTTACAAAAGTTTCCCCACCAACACCTTAAATACAACTGTGTGATAAAGCAGGGCTGGGTTGATGAATCACAGGGATGAGGCTGTTCTGAAGCTTATCTGTGGCACTGAAAAATGAGATCATTAGTAAAAATAAAATGCAAATATTATCAGATGCTTGGTCATTTTTCTTCGCACGTTTGCAGTACAATCTCATCACTGTATTCAAGTATGTACATGCATCAATAGGAAAATGGGGTTTGCATTTGCATGGAAAAAAAGTAAATCACACACTTATCTCCCCCCCCCCCCCGCCTTAGCAACCCAAACTCATTATCCTTTTAGGGAACAGGGAGAATGCTAGTGACATTTAGATTAAAAATAACATAAAATAAAAATTTCATGATCCCACCTGACCTGTAGTGGTTAACCCATATGGATACTTAAAAGATCAACAATCACAATTAGTGAGGGTTTTTTTACGCCTTCATCTGAGGTGACTAACATGTACTAGCATTCACACATGGGAATGCTAGTACACATCACACTAAGCCACACACACTTGGAGACTTACCTGTGTGCCATGATGATAGCAAGAATCCTACACACACAGAGTCACATTTGGGGTCATCTGAGGTGCCAGCACACTTGTACAGGTAAGTCTTGGTTAAGGTTGGGATGCATGCAGTGCATGATTTCATGCACCTCCACTAATCGATGATAAGGTAAAATCTGGTAAGGCAGGATATGTTTCTGAGTTGGAAACACCTCCTGCAATACAAATGCTCCTTACCAGATGTTACCCTATCATGTACTATGGTGCCGAGTGCAAATTGGCCTCTGGTGTGAAGGCTGGCTAAGTCCTGTGGTGCATTAGAAGTCCACACTTTGTGACACCTGAGGAACCCAGACCTTTCCCAGTGCTTCCCCAAGCACTTGGTAAGTGTGATTGCCATGACTTCATTGCCATGGCAACAGGCATGTGTGGCACCATTGCCAAGGTGACTGGGAAATAGAGTGTGCAAGTGCAGCTGTGTTGCCCCACCCCACACTCCATTTGCTAGGAAGAGGTGCAAACAGAGCATGCAGGGCTTTAATAGTTGTGTGGTTAGTATAACTGCACAACATGTCTCGGTACTCTACAGCTATATGCCTCAGGGATGCTTTGGCACGTGCAGAGCTGCTTCTGGGATCAAAGCAGCTCTGCAAAGTGTGTATGTTCCATATGGCAGTAGCCTCTAATTGTTCCACCAGAGCAAGTGTGTAAAGGTCCTGAGAAGCAACTAATTATACAACACTCAAATAGAATCACAAGGAAATTGCTATCACAGCTGGAGACTCATAGGCTACAAAGAACGTCCCTAAATCATAATGATAATAACTTGGAAATATAGTCAGCCTCCACAGAAGAGGGTGAAAAGGTATGACTACCCATGCTGCAAGGCAGATATGCTAACTGGGAATACTGATTATGAACAAAGTTACTACTGTCAACATCACACTAAACTGCCTAGACTGGATGAGATATTAGCAGATGCTATTGCAGCAAGACTAACTCGGGATGTGCACAAATATTCAGAGCATTTGATATTTGTATGAAGTCATACGAATTCGGGCATTCATATAAAAATCAAATGTTATGATATCCGTACACTGACATTCGTATTCGTACAAATGTTTCAGAACATTCATAAAATGGGAAGATGGGAAAGTGGCTGCACTAGTCACATCTGCAACAGATCCAAAGTGCATTTGACATGGTCTGAGAGCAGATTCAAAGTGGAATCAGGTTGGATTTGATGTTTTCAGAATGGATATGTTACGGGATAAGTATCGGACATGTCTCAGATACGTATGCATTGATATTGGATATTCTTATGAATTCACATGAATACATTCTTATCAAATAGAATCCTACCATATTCGAAGGGGATCTATTCGAACGAATATTGATTTTCTTACATTCAATTTGATACGGGTCAAATGCAACAAACAAACAAAAACATTCATGCACATCCCTAATACAAACCATCCCAACTACCATATAAATTGGTCTATGCCACAACAATAGCAATTCTAAAAATGCTTGGTAACAAGATAAAGGGTTGAAATCATGATAATAAACATTATTTCATTTGGAGGCTAAGTATGGAAGCCAAAAGAAGAGATATATGCAAGGGTAGCAGTAAGCTGACATGACTCAATATAAGTGTAAAGATCAAGAAGGGGTCTAGTAGTTGGAGTGCCAGACTTTTATGTGAAGGTCTCCTGGTTAGATTCCCCACTCCTACACAAAGTCAGCTGGGTGACCTTGGGCTAGCAACAGCTCTTTTTCTGAGATCTCACAGTCCCATCTACTTCACAGGATGTCTGTCATGGGGAGAAGAATAGAAAGATTTGTCAGCCTAGCTTTTTTTGTCTTCTTAAAGGATGTGAAAAGCAGGGTATAAAAGGATAAGCAGGGACCCAAGAAGATAAGTACCCTCTTCTCTAAAATGACATTTAAAGTATACTCTCAGGATGTCATCAAACACATTTAATGAGACATCCTCTGGGCAAATTTGAGACTGTAAAGGTAGGCAAAAAAAAAAAAAGTTTCCCATTGCTATCTTAATAAATAATGCAATATATAATATATCATTAAGTAAATAATGTAACATATAATAGCACCATACTGGCATTAATTTCTGAATGAATGAATGAATGGAGGAAGCTTAACTCTCTAACTCCTCATATTTCAGGTATCAATACCTAACACATAGCTATCGGGAAAACCTGGGGAAAGCTTTGAAGACCCTTAAAATGTGTGATACCCCTGAGACTTTTGTTAATTGTGATGATAGAACTGCAAGGTTCAAAAGATCTTACTGAGATATTTATTCCTGCAGCATGTAGTCTGCACTGGGAGTTCCATAGTTCAACAGAGTAGATAATATTGCAGCAACACACACCTGAAAAATTATAAGCACATTTAAATTTTACATGTGCAGCCAAGAGCCCTGCTTTGAGATAGAGATTTGCTGATGGAAATCTTGTATTATTCATCAAATAGGTGATGAAGTGCTGAAATTGTTCTAGGTGGAAATCTAAAAATCAAATTTGTGAAAGATGCACATCTGTACTTCTCTCTTCAGTGCATCCAAGCTCCATCAGATAAGACTTCGCACTACAGATCACTGATTTCCTATTAAAGGTTTTGCTTTGTTTTTGCTTTTTCTCTTTTTACCCCCTAAAGCCTAACAGTTGATGAATGGCTGAGTGACTACCAGAGTTACAATGAAATGGACTTCAGAATGGATGAATATAGTTGTAAGGAGAAGTCAGATGTGGAGGTCTTGGCAGTACCCACAGCTTTATCTGCAGACAGTAAGTTCTCAGTCTCTAACACCATTCAGCCTGATGGCTACCGATGATAAACATTTATTTCTGCATCGGATGAACCAGACTAGATACCTCATGCCACAGTTTCTTCTCACTGTTAGCCTTTATGGTAGGGATGGGCAAAATATGTTTGTCATCTTCACAAATCATACGAATTGAGAAGGTTCAAAACTTTGCATTCAGGTTGAAAATTAGTTATATTTGAAAGTTGACCTTTGCATGCAAAGCAAAAACTTGTGCCTTTGTTCATCATTTTGGAGTGGATTCGGAGCAGATTCGGAACATATTTGGAGGTGTGACTGGTGGCAGCAGAAGATTCCAAGAGAATTCAAAGCCTAGCACATTTGAAGTGGTTCCATTCTCTCAAATGTAAAGTTCTGTCCCATTCACTTTGATACAAAGCAAACGAGGGGGGGGGAGGATGTGCATATTCCTACATTAAGGTGGGCGCTAGCCTCACCATTAAAAAAAAAAATCTTCCTGAGACCCTGAAGAGGTACCGTGGGGCAGGAGACAGCAGTGAATGAGAGACAGCAGTACTATGGAACATTATTATAATGCAGCTTAAAATGATTTCTTCTGTTGTCATATGAGTTCAGCATTGGACGCTGGAGCCTCCTTTTCCCTTAGGGATGAGCATGATTTTATTTTGTTTTGTTTGCTTTGCATTGAAGTGAAAGTCATAGTATTTCACATTTGTGCAAATGGAGTTCTGCAAATGTGAGAGGTTCAATCGCACTTCAAATGTTGATTATATTGTTTGCTTAAGAAAAGAGTAAGAGAGGCTATTAAACAGTCCCAAATGTATAAAGGACAACAAAACAGCTTCATAAAATAATGCAGACTGAAATAGCAATGTCAAAATATTTGGATGATCTGAAAAATTAGCATAACAACAAAAAAGTTAAAAGATACAGTAAATTGTAAAACCAAATGCTATCACACACTCCAAAGCTCCTTTGGCATTTAAAACATCACACCACAAAGTGTTGTTACATTGCAAGCTTCAAACCATGATCTGTGCACAAGCCCAAGTGAAAGGAAAAGTGAAATAGTAACTGAGTGGGAATACTGAGCATCTGAGAAATCCTGGTGAGAGGTTTGAGTTCTGGGAACTGCTTGTGTTTTTTAGTGTTTCATTTAAAATAAATAAAATGCAGACACCTGATTTAGCTGATCAGTCTGCCTTTCGACTGTGAGTGAAAGGAAGATCTGTGGGACAAGGTTAGCTGGCTGACAGGTGTAGGGAGGAATAGATGCTGATGCTGTGCAGCAGTGTGAGCTGTGGGTTTTCCCACTCTGGCCAGGGTCTCAGACTGAGACTGGCCCTTGGATGCTACCCAGATGGATGCTGGCCCAGGGCACAGAGCTCTCTCCATGTCATCAGTGACATGACATCATTGGTGGTGTTTGTGTTCATGTGAGTGAGAGAGCAAGAGTGAGAGCGACTGCAGGTGGGTAGGCTTAATACCACATTGGTCACAAGAAGTCAGACTAGTGAAAGTTCCTTGTCCTTTGCTAACTGGGCTAGGTGATGTTTGCTATTGTGTTTGTATTTTTTTGCAATTGCTGCTGAATACAAGGAGGAGTCCAATGCGGGGATTCCTCCCTCTATCCTTACCCTTTCTGTGCAACTGGGGTTCTCTTTTGAGAGACTTGCCTTTTCTGGCTTGTTTAGGTAGGTAGCCTGTCTCCAGAGTGTGTGTATGGGAGGGGGGTCAGAGCACTGTCCCAGAACAAAGCCTAAGGACCACTAGGAGAAGGAATTTCTTTTCTCCCTCTCCTTTCTTTGATTAAAGTCCTTTATTCAACTTCTATGATTTTGCTTTCCTCTTTTTGAGATTTTCCCACTTTTGGTCTCATTCTCTCTCTCTCTGTAGTATTATTGGCCAGCATAATCCTTTTATTGTTTCAACTGCCCTTGGTGCTACAGGAAGCTGTCACCCTCCAAGGACAGCTCAGAAAAGCCCAACTCAGAAAGTTGGCATTTAAGAAAACACATTGTTCCATAACCCAGGTCTGTGTGTAAGAGCAATGAGATGTTACCATGTCACCAGCCATGGAGGACACCTTCTCATTCTGCACAGACATCAGGCAGGTATATCTAGGCAGTAGCTTCCAAATCTGGTCAGTTTTGGTGATGCTTTGCCCAATACTTGTATGACATTGTACCCTTGCTTTCCACTTCTTCTCGTAGATACTGGGCAACAGACTGCTCAGCACTATTGAGGGAAGTTATGAAGGAATAATAGTGAAGCCAAAAACATCAAAGTGCTCCAAATGAGAAGGCTCTGACTTCATGGCCATCTTCAGAAAGCATGCTAAGAACCTACTACTGCTAGCCAAAGGGGATCTCCTACCACTGGGGGCAGGGTTGCACTGCAAATAGGTACCCCTCCACTCTCCAACACCTGGTCCAGTCTATCAGAACTTTCCTAGGTGTTTGGACCAAAGACTCTCTCCACCAAGGATAGCTATCTCCTTCAGCCTTGGGTCCAGAAGGCTCACCAAAATGACTACAAGCTTCTGTTTCAAGGGCTCAATCAGGCTCTTTTCAACTCCAACTCACAAAAGAAGAGTTGGCTTTTCTCACCCATTTAAGGGGACTCAAACCGGCTGACAAAGCTTTCTATTCTTCCTCCCACAACAGACACCCTGTGAGGTAGGTGGAGCTATAAGAACTCAGAAGAGAGATGTGACTCACCCAAAATAACCCAGCTGATTTCATAGAGGAGTGCGGAATCAAACCCGGTATTCCCATATAAGAATCTGATTCCCTAACCACTAGACAAAACTGGCTAAGCCAAATTGCCAAGGTCTTGCTAGCCTCGGTGGTCAGCTGGGGTAGAAGCACAACAAGGCATTTGTGCAAGGCAGTTGCATTTGACAGCAGCCTACTCAGCATTGCTGTCTAACCACTCAGTTTCCATATCAGCTGACTGAATAACCTGAGTGCCTGGACAGCATTGGCAATGATGTACCACTCACCTTGTTGTGCATCATATTGGCTCTGTCCTCATCTTCTCTGTGCACTGGTGGAGGGAGGCAAGGGAAGATTGTGTTTCAGCCATCAGTGTTCTCCAGGTACTTCTATAGCAGTTCTCTTTGGCCCCTGCTGTTCCTCAAGGAATTGGACACCTCACAGTTTTGTTTTTCCACTCTAGCTCCTTGAATATATTTTGACCTCATGGCTCATTTTCTGGTGCTATTGTGGCATTTCCATTTATTGTTCTTTCCCATTGTGTTTGCTTAGCAAAATATTGGAATGAATTACTACTTCCCTCTTGACTGAATTGTTTTAGTCTAGTCTGTCCATTGTGACCTGCTCATCTTCAACATCCCTACACAGTATAGCTCACAATCCATGAAGGAACACCACAGATCTGTATCACCCTTGAGGGAAGATTTAAGGATAGCTCCTGAATGCCTTGGATTCTTGGAAGTTGTCACATACCTGTACCTAAAAATAAATCTTTTCCCATTTGAGCCATGCCTCCCAACCATGTAACATTGTAATGTCAGCCAAATGAGTGTCTGTCCAATATTTTATGCTTCTCTGGAACATATTTCTTGACAAATTTATGGAAGGCTATAGTCATTCTGTCTTGTGTTCTTCTCTTAAAGGAAAATATCTAATAAATCCTTTAATACTACCATGGAATATTCTATTTTAAATCTTTTTAAGGAGACAGAATCAAAGTGATTGTGTTCCTTGGCCTTTTGCTCAGCTCATCATGATTGCGTTCACAGAAGACACGGTAAAAAATGAAGGTGCCTGTTACAAGTGTTTCTCGAGAAAATTAAGGACTTCTTTCTTTCTTTCCTTCTTTCTTTTTCTTTCTTTCCTTCCTACCTTCTCTCTCTCTTTCTTTCTTCTTCCCTCCTGCCCTTCTTCTCCCATGCAATTTTCCACTTATCTGGAGTTTGCTTGCAGCTCTATTTTTAATTCATTTGACAACAGTAATAACAGCAATGGCAACAACTCTTTTTCATTATATTTACTGAATGAGCAGGAAGTAATGTTGCCGCCTACTCAAAACTAGGGATGTGCAAAATAACTTTCAAATTCACATATTCAATTGAACTTTTTGAATTCATGAACATTCACATCAAATTGAATATCTGGTTGTTCAAACATCCAAAAATTCTATTGAAATGAACAAAACTCCTGTGTGTGAAAACAAACATTTTGACTGAATATTCATATTTCACTATGTTTTTGGTGATAAAAAGGACATTTTAATGAGGAAAAAGCCACAAAAGGTTTATGAAACATTCAAATGCAAATGTAAAAATTGATTTTTTTTCTTCTCTGATTTGACAATGAACCAAATTTTTGGATGTTCATAGCGAAACATGAAACCAATTTTAGGTGTTTTTCCCTTATAACTATCTTTACTCAAAGCATATCTGCAGCCACTCCCATCTCTTCCATGGGCCCTTTACCTTTTTGTATCTCATCTTCCAGATGTCCTGAAGAAGCCACATAACTCTTCAGCTGATTGATTATCCTGCTTTCCTGACCTACTAGGTATGAAAGGGTAAGGGAACCATGGCTGTGTTAGAATAGGACACAATGCAATTGGGAAAGCCAGATAAGCAGAAACAAGCAAACAGGGAAAAGATTAAATGGACAGTTGTTGTTGGGTACTCTGAGTCATAGCCAACTCCTGCTTAAGGATTTGCCATTGCCTACTTCTGGGGAGAGTCCAGTTATCTGGACTCTTATCTGGGAATACCAGGTTCAATTCCGCACTTCTCTATGAAGCCAGCTGGGTGAACTTGGGCTAGTCACAGCTCTCTTCTGAGCTTTCACAGCCCCACCTACCTCACAGGGTGTTCTGTTGTGAAAGAACAAAAAGCTTTGTCAGCCCCTTTGAGTTCCCTTAAATGGGTAAGAAGAGTGGGATAGATAAGCCAATTCTTCTCCTTCTCCTCCTCCTCCTCCTCCTCCTTCCTTCTCTTTCTCCTTCTTTTCCAGGCAGATTGCATTATCAATGAGTTAGATCCCCTACAGCAGACAGCAACTTGAGTAGATAGTAGACAATTGCCTACTGTAGGCAATTCTATTAACAGGGATTTTTGAACTTTGATAAACTGTTTCCTATTTACACAAACAAGACTTTTAAGGACCAGAATGTGAGTAAGATGTGGAATGTTTGGTGAAGAAAGAGCTCAACAAACCAAGGCAAAAAATGGGCATCTCAGAAGCACCTGAGAGATTGTGTGTGTGACCCTCATGTTTCAAAGCCTTATTTAATTCACCTTTCCTAGCTTAGAATGTTTAGGAGAGGGGAAGGTCAGACTGGTATATGAATAATACCATCTCAAAACCTTCTTTACGTTACCTCAGAGGCACCTCAGAGATGCTTATTTTTCTGTGTCTGATTCTAAAATATAAACTATGACAAGTATACCAATATATGAAATTTATGACTTCATTACTATTTAGAAAATGTTCTCTTTTCATATTTATAAAGCAGTCAAGTCTCAAGGCCATCTATTATGAGTATGTTGCTTTCCTCTGAGTCATCATATCACGTCCATCAGATGAAGATTGCAGACACTGAGGATGTAGCTTTTGGCACCCTGCTGTACAGATTTGAAATTAAAGGTTTATAAAACAAAATGCTCATTAAAAGGGTTATTAAGATCTATTGCCCAGTTTATAACTTCTAGCTATGTTCTTTAACAACAAATGTAGCTGGCAGAAATCACTTAACAACTGAGGTTTGAATCTGCTCCGAGTAAGCGAATGAATGCAGCTAAGCAGTTTGTTCATTTATGACGTATAAGGAAGCATCATTCCTTTTTGTTTATGGCAGAAAGCAAAGTCTTTGCTGATCTCACATAGCTTTTAATACTGCTACTGGTACTACTAATAAAAAACTGAACTACAATATGGTTAAGTTATGTTGTGTTTGTTGATTGACAGCATATGTAATAGCTGACATTTTTTTGATGTTAATTGTTAAGTTAAAAAAAATTGAACTACATTATTTGGCATTCTAATCATGTGTTTCTGGAGGCCCACTCGTGTACTCAGAAGCTACATTTTTTGTTACTTTTATAACAGTCTGCAGTTTCTAAATCCATGGGGATCAATAGGATTTTTTAAAACTTCTTCTGAATTAGAGCACTTTCACTCTAGTCTAGTCACTAAGCAAAAGGAATTATCAGCTGAACTGTAGGGGGTCTCTGTAGAATTTGAGATAGATGGGTGAATAAGGACTTCATCCTACCAGACATTTGCAGCATCAAACTTCACTTGATTATTGCAGTCCTTCTTCAGATACTATTTTCAGGATCTGGATCAGAAGGAGCAGAGTCACCAACTGAGACTTGGGTTTGGGGGGAGAGAAGGAAAAAAAAAGTAATACTGCAAGGAATTTCTAAAGTTATGCTCCAAAGAGACTACACACATTAATGATAGAATCCTCCATGTCCTCTGCTGCTAGAAATATCCCCATAAGAACACTGGTAATCTGTATAGATTTGTAGAACAGCAAATGTTTCATGACCAAAGGAACAGCAGGCTAAGCAAATTAGTGACAGCTGAAAAGCAAGGGAAATGGTGTGCCCCATGTGAAGCTATGCTCTCTATCCACTACTTTCTAACTTGGTTTGTGATATCAAGGGAACAACATCTGCTACTTGGTATTCATCAGACCACAAAGCCTGCAGGAAACAAAGTTGTGGGAGAAGTGGAAAATCAAGACACTGGATGAAGAAGGGAGGAGAAAAAGAAAAAAAAAAGAAATGCAATCCCACTCAATGGCATGACCTCTATTATCACCCTCCAAGTTACTTACACCCACTCTTCAATTTAAAGTGCAGCATTCATGGAGAAAGCATCACAAAAGGAGCAAGTGACAGAGGCAAGCAAGAACAGTAGTAAATTGCCCATCAGATGGTAATTTGCAATAGCTAAGTACATTGCAGAGCTCATGAAATAAACCATTCTGAAGTGGCGAGAACATTTATATATGAGCCAGGGAATAGCACTGCATGTGGCATTTCAATGTCTATGAATCCTTTAATACCAAGGAATGAATGTGGTGACAAACAAGCAAATACTATTTATTGTTCAACATTCTATCCCATCCAAGTATAGATGAGAGGGTGCCAAAAAGGATGCATAAGAATCCATTTGTGACTAATCACACATAATGCAAGAGAATGGAAATTCAGAAATAGAAAAAGTAATTGGCTAAGCTATGGGTTTTCTATCTTTAGTTTCTATATTGTACATGTTCAGCCTTCAGTAAATTATTTTCAGTTCAATGCTCCACTGCCTTTAATATGCAGAAATCACAGGAAATAAAATAAAATAAAATAAAAAAGAGGCAAAAAAGTGTTTTGAAATACAAGATGTTACCTACTTGAACATAAACTTGATATTGGCATTTCCATATTTAGACTAGTGCATATACATCAGAAGAACCATGATTGCAGCTCCACTTAGGGTAAAGGCACAGCCATCTATCCCAGTTTCTACCAGATCATGCTGTATCAAACTGCCCAAGATCTGCCTCTCCTGTGTACTGTGCAGGTTGCTCCAAATAATTTTGGACAGTATTTTGCATACCCTGCTTTCTTTATTGTTTACTTTTTATTACCTGTGAATTGTGCTGATTTTGCAAAGAAATACACATATGTAATGTGTATTTCTTTGTATTTCAGTGTGTGCTGAAACACTTGATAACATATTACAATTAATTCTACCCAATTTACTGATGGTAGAACAGAGATGGCCCAGCTATTGATACCATGAACTATCTCCAATGCCACAGTATCTCACAGTAGGTAGTCTGGGCCACACCGTAGGCTTTGAAGGATGGGAACATCTATCCCCAAAGTTTCTTGTAGGGCCCTTTTCAGCAGCACACTATTCCCAGTGGCACTTCTTGGAGTGCCACTGAAACGTATCCCTCGCTGCCTTCCCACCTATGGAGGTATGCTGTCTGCACACCTCTATAGACTGGAATAAAGGTCTTGTGCCAGCTATAAATCAGGATGCAAAGTCATTTTGGGTAACCTAAGGCATTTCCGCACTGCATCGCGTTCGAAATGGAACGCGTTCAGGCGGAAAGCTTAAGCCAGCTCCGGGCGCTTTCCCCGTTCACACACAGACGCGCCAGAACGCGTGTAAACGCGTTCCGGAGCGTCTGGGTGCGAATGCTCAAAGCGCCCGAAGCTGGCTTAGCCGGCAAACGCCGGCAAGGGGTGCGCAGACAGCCGCGGAGGCAGATCGACAATCAGCTGTTTGACAAACAGCTGATTGTCAAAGCCGCGCGGCGTCGGAGGCGCGCCCGCAGCTGTTCGGGAGATAGAAGCAGGCGCGAATGCTTCTCCTCCCGAACGGCTGCGGGCGGCTCGTCCGCGTTGGAACGCGTGTAGAGCAGTTTAAAGTGCTCTACATTTCGAACGCGGAAAAGACAGCTGCGGACACGTCGGAACGCAAGCCGCGCGCGGCCAATGCGGATGACGTGTCCACAGCTGTCTTTTCCGCGTTCCGTTCAGCCCCGTGCGAAAACGTCTCTAGCCTGAACTATGCTCCATCATGTGCAGAGGTAGTGTGTAGAATCTCCTCTTTTCCATATTAGCATGCGGAAGGGAGGCACCTAGATAGGAAGGATTGTTGCCTTTTTTCCATGGACCCTTAATCCATATTAAGGGCCCATGTAGGACATATTCAGGGCCTATTTCACCCCTAACTCATCTGACTGATGTAGAGAGGCCAGGTATGATCCACAGAACACCTAACAGTCCAGGCTTTCTTTATAGAGTTCAATCATGGCTAAACTTCAGTTTGACAGAAATCCAGATTGCAGTAATCAAATATTCTAATTAGAAGAGTCCAAAACTGTAATGCATGATCATCTCAGAGCCAGAAGTTTACCAGTTCTCTACAAAAGGAGGAAACCTGATACTTAACCACATCTTTTTAAATCTGCATTCCCCAGCTCTGAAGCTTAAAGGGTCCCTGATTCATTTTTTGGCACTGTCAGCATTTTAATTTACCCAACTTGTTCTAGTTCCAGAAAACACACACTGTGCTTCTTGATTTCACTCTTTGTGATTGATCTTGCAGGCTGTGGGGAGAGGGGTTCAGCTGGTCTCAAAACAGAGCAGAACAATGATATCTTACAGTTACCCTGCCCATCTCTTATTGGTTGTGAAGACAACAAACATAGGCCTCATGAAAAAAAATTACCTAGATAAGTATATACCTCACATAAAATTTGTTATTAGGGTATATAGCTGCTTTGGATTACTTAAAGCAACAAATCCTCTTATCACAAAGTTTCCATTGTTATATTATTAATATAATTTTACTCTTTTACTCTTTTCATTAAAGTGACATTGTTTTGTGACTCTGTCATTGTTTCAATAATTGCTCTTAATTATCTTTAAATCACTTAAAAGAAGGAGTTTTTCCAATATGGTACTCATGCCTGACCACATATATGTACATACATGAAGCAACAGACAGTAAGGTTTTAGGCTTTATTATTCACGGTTTACAACCGAATAATATATTATTAGAAAGATATCATCAATTGTACCAGCCTGTGGGTTTGAACATTCATCAAGTGCTGGGGAAAAGGACAGGAGAGGCTTCTCTTCCTTAGAATCAATGCAGATGAAGACATGGTTTGGAAGAATCAAGGGGAGAACATTCATTTGGACACTGTGGCCGTGTCCCCATGCAAGCTGTCTGGCACACTTTGGGTGTTGGTTGGACATACATGGGCTGGGCACGGGACCAGGAACACATTTCAGGCATCCCCATGACATTCCTGGCAACTGGGGATAGGAATGGGTTGGGCGTGGATGGTAGTGTTCCCATGAGAACCGTGCCAAACCCTGGTATGGGAGAGCAGTGCCCCCTCCTCTCTGCCCCCTCTCTCCTCATTGGAAGCCAGACTGACGTCAGCCCAATGCCTGTGCCGCATCCCCCCCCCTCCCTCAGCAGCACTGACAATCAGGACTGGGGTGGGAGGCACGGAAACAAGTAAAAATAATGCTTCATTCATTAAAAAAACACACCACTTTTTAAAACACTGAAAGTTCCAAGCAGGTTTAGTAGCAGTAGGCGCTTGAGCACTTTTGTGCACTTCCATTCCACCGGGGACCACGAGAATGGCTGTAAACTGAAAATTAAGCCTTTATTTATGATCACCTTGCAAATCAGGGAAATGTGGGTTACAAATGGAACAGAAATCAAGCCATTATGCGGCCTGCCTTGGCATTCTTGAAACGGGGTTGGAATTACCTCCATGGAAATGGCAGAATTTTTTTTAAAAAACAAGCTGTTCTCCAGCCTGCCTTTGCAATTGGCATTTTAAAAGCACACCCCACCTCCCAGTGACAAGAGTGCAAATCTCCTCCCTGTGTGCATTCCTGTCTCACTGAGCAATGTGTGCGGGGTGTGTGTTCTATCTCTACTTTGTGTATGCTGTAATATTTATTAATTTTACTTTTTTCCTGTTTTTTGGATATGTCATGTGTATGAAAAAGTGTTGCATACAATCTGCAAAATGTCAATGTATCCCTGATGATCTCAGATTAAAAAGATATTGAACAATTTAAAGGACAAGATAGACCCCTCTGGAACTTCATATTTTTGTCTATTAGGTCAAACATACATCGAGGTATAACTATTTAAAGCAAGAGGCAAACGGCTGCAATGCAATCATATCTAATCAACTGTAACTCAGGCAGGGCTTTTTTCCTCCCAAAAAATATTATAATCAATAGTCAGAAAGACTATTAAACAGTGGGATAGATAATGCATCAGTAAGTCCAATGTATTTGAGAAAAATCTTTTCAAATATCAGTCCACACAAGAGCTTGTTATAATCTCTTTTTTTCACACTTATATCCTTCCAACGAGACTCAACAGTCCTTTAATCAAAACATTGTTCTGAAAAAAATCCATTTTAATCAAAATTGGAGCTGACTGTTGAATATCAATAAAACAAGCATTCATCTATGAATATTTTAAACCTCACTGTCTACTACAATGTTTCTTTTCATTTAGTTTAATTTTCTTCCTTTCCTTTACATTCATTAAAACAAAGTAAACTTTTAAACTATATTAAATAGTTAAACCACATTGATTCTGTATCCTCTCTGGATTCTCATCTCCCGTCAACTAATGTCAACATGATCAGTTGTCAAGTGTGTTAGTAGATGAAGTCCAATAACATATGGAAAAGGCAATGCCTTCTGGAGCACTTCTACGAAGATTAGTAGGGGGAAAGGATTCAATTGGAAGCAATTATTTCGTTCTATTTGCTTCCTTTTGGTGCACAGAAAACTGAAAGATGGTTTGGGAAAATCCAAAAAGTGTTTTCAATCAGACCCTCCCACTTTCTCCTTATTCTTGTGTCTCCAATCTGCAGGGGACCACTCCACAGGTATTCATTTTTAACTAAATGGAAATATTTATTAGAATTGTGTACTATTTTCTCTATCTTATAATTTTCCTGAATGCAATTATTCTACATAATGCATTGGGACATGTGAGAGGGTATTGGTTACCCAAATTTATATCTACCTCTTGGGTGACAGCCAGGACCTCCATTTGTTGTTCTATAGCTGGGCAGCTGTTCATGAATCAACAGAGCCTAGGTTAGTTTTGCTAGAGGGGATACTAAACAGAAGGAGTTATGTACCTAGGTGAGAAAGTCATCGGTGTCCCATCACAGTGTTAACAGGCAGAGGGACACCAGCTGATTGGAGGTGGGACTCCAGAAATGTATCATAATCATTGTGCCTTAACTATTTAATGTAGCTTAAAAGTTCTCTCCACTGCAACAACAGATTACAATGAGTGAACTTCACTGACAACGCAGGCTCTTCTCCTGCTATGGAACCTGGCCTTATTGCTTATAGTTGACAGCATTTACAGCAGCCATAGCATCAATCATAAGATCTTCTCTGCCAGCTGCTGCTAGTTGAGGGTGATTGGGTATGTGTGTGTATGATACAAAATAGAACAATAGCCCCAGTGGGTACAACTTTCTCTTGAGAACTTAATACATGCTAGAAATAGAGAGAAGCATTAATTCATAAAATAAAAACTTTCTCCTTCTCCTCTTCTTTGTACTTTGTGCTGTGTTTTGGACAGTAAATATGGCATACACTATGAAATGCCTAAACAGAAAATGAATGAACCAGCAATTCAAAAACCACCCTCAATTCATTAAGCAGGCAGATCATATTTCTCAGGATCCTAAGCCTTGTTTCCAGTCCGTTATTAGAGTGGTGCACACAAATAACTCATTTGGTTGAACGGGTCCATTACTTCCAACTGTGTTCTTCACTACCTTCTCTTTCCTTCCTTGTGCTACTACATTATGGGATATCGCCCATTGTTTATCTTCGCACAACTGCTGAGCACACCTCACACTGTGAGTGGCCAGGTATCACGAAAGTGGCAAGTGTCCTACTCGAGCCTCACTTTTGACTGATTTGGCCTACTGCAAATCAACATGTGGTTTGATGAAGGCAATGGTCCAGGTGGCCTTTCGTCTCCATCCTGTCAATCCATGGACTTTGCAGCATGAGTTACCACTGTGATAACTTATTTGAAAGCAAGACTGAAAAGTGTGTAAGTATCTGTGGGGGTCATAATAGCAATTGCTGGAGGTACCAGCTGAGAGAATGCTAGGTTCGTATCATGCAGTTTACATGTAGTGATCCCTGGTGGAATGTGCAGGGAATGTGTTAGAACATGAGTGCCAAGGGTTCTTAAAATGTCAAAGAAGATAAATGAAAATTAAATAGATTCCATTACAGTGTCATAGAAAATGTTATACATACCACCCGAAAAGAGGATCCATATATCATACACACAACAGAGAGCTGTCTTTGAATTATGTTGCTTTCCTACTGAGTGTGCAATAAATGATAGATTAAAGAATTAATAGTTGTAGCCAAGTAGCATTTGATACATCAAGGAACACTGCTGAGCTTGGTCATATTGCTCATGAAAGAAATACTACAGTATCATAAAATTCCTACAGGGTCAGGATTCTATTCCACCTACTTCCCCCTTGATTTCAGGAAAAAGAATATTAAATGAAGGTGAAATCTTGATGAAAGAGCTAAGGGTTATATTCCAGTTACTGTAGTTTTATCTAGCTGGGCACCCACACAGGTATTAAATCTTCTCATTCAGGCAGTGTGCAACATCTTGAAAGGACAGTGTGCAGTTTGACCTTTCCAGTAACTCATATTCATGTGTTCCCCTTATCTTTGAGAATCTTTATGCACTGCACTCCCTTTAGGAATTTATTTGAGAAGCAGTCTATTTACACCATACATTTCTAGGTATCACTTCATCACCTGTTGATCACAGACAAGCTACTAACCAGAATTACATACTTTGTGAAGATATATGTGTATGTAGTCTTATTTTAAACCAGAAATAAATAATTGCACAAAAGAGTCACATTCCTCTATTACTGTCTGTGACATGAGATCTGTTACCTTAAAGAATTAATTCATGCTGATTCAGTAAGCTTTGG
The DNA here is from genome assembly GCA_023333525.1 of Aspidoscelis tigris stejnegeri. NCBI lineage: Eukaryota > Metazoa > Chordata > Lepidosauria > Squamata > Teiidae > Aspidoscelis > Aspidoscelis tigris. Next base: position 54,022,624 of record JALMGA010000006.1, on the reverse strand, counting down.
TCTGCACTTAGGCCATTTCTTACTTGTCACAAGTACAAAACAGCAAGGGGTCTTGTGCTTCCCTTCTACATGCTGGTGCGGGATAAGTGTGGGCCTGCCCATTTTAGAATGCTCTGCCTGTATGCATAGAGGAGAGGCAATGGCAGTTAATAGTCACATGAAGTACAGTAGTGCACACCATTCCAAAAATCTTGGTGAGCTAAGCCAAGCAGGACAGCTGATCTTCTTTGTAGACTAAGCCTGGTAACCTAGCTTGTTTTTCCTGAGAGCTAGCTCCTGGACCACAGTCATTTGTATCATGAATGGAGGCACTTCCATTTGCTACTGAAAAGTTGCCTCCCCACTTAAAAATGGAGATAGAGGAGGCATCATGGCTACCTTTCCTGTGCACCTCTGTGGAAGCACTAGCTTCAGGCTGCCTCCGGATGCTGACCAAATATTCCAATGGCAAGTGATAATATAGATTATTGTCCCTCTGGCATTATCACTTGCGGGCTAGACAGCGAGGGGTTGGTGCTGTCTTTGTGTGTTTAGTGATGCACACATCCTGGCATTCAGCCAGCACAAAGCACCCAGAAGTGTGTGTTTTCACCACAGCGCATGCATGACAATCTGTTTCAGTCCTCACACATGGACAGTGGCTAGAGCAATTATGGTAGTTCCCTCCACAAGGTAAGCAATAGCACTATTTTGGGAAAACCCTCCACCAGCATCAGGGTTTCCTAAAATAGATTATTGTGCATTTTAAGGGGATATAGCAGAGAGATTGCCACAGATACACATGTCAATCACACAGTCATAATGGCACTATATTTCCTGCCCCTGGATGGGGCCTCAGTTCCCATTTGAAGACTGAATGCAATAACATGAACCATTACTTAACATTCTCTTATTTTTGTTAAATCTTGCATTTAATGAACAAGAAACAGGCACACTGTTTATGTTTATTCATAACAAGTTAGATGTTACTTTTAAAAATAAAGGAGCAAGTTTGATTATATATAATATCAGCTATGCATTTTGGCACTGATAGGAAACTTTAGCAATCAAGAGGAGATAAAAAGACTTCAGAGAATTTAATCATGTACTTCAAAGTAGACTTAAGAACATATATTTCAGAAACGGAGATAAAATATGAATGCTTAATTTATCATCCTTCTTTCTTATCACAAGTGCTTCTGATTCTACTGCTAATAACCTAGTTGATTTTGACAACTAACAGTGCACTTCTTTAAAAAGAAAGAAAAAAATAGAGCTAACTTTTGTTGTAAGGAGAAGCTGCTAATTAGCTTTTAGTTTCCTGAATAATTTTTCACAAGCTTAACATTAGATGTACAAAGATCAATATGCAATTCTAAGTCCATATAGAGGGAAGATTATTTATTTAACATTTTAGCATTAGGGATCACTACAAGTGCATTATTTGGCCATTAATGTGGACTAAAAGTGGAATGGAAACACTAGTGTCTGCATTCTACTCTTTCAAAATGCTTTTGAGCTTTTTTAAAAAAGTGCAGTTGTAGTCATAGAAAAGGGATTTCTTTATTTCGCCTTTTTTATTATTTTTCAATTTTAAAATCGCTGTTGATGGGACACTGCTGGAAAGTGTTGTATTTAGGCAGCAAATACAAGTTTTTATTCATTTTTGCACAGGTTGTATTTAGCTGCATATTTTGTTTCCAGCCATGCAGATTGGTTGCACAGTGGTCCTACAGCTAATGTGGATGCATGAAAATCGCACCCTTACTGTCACTCAGTATCACCTACACCTGCAAAATACTGAAATACTTTAGAAATACATTATTCGGCTGTTTTCTATCACTTACTATCAGTGGGATGGCTTGGATCGTAAATGGAATCACCATTCTTGTTAGGCAGATATGATTTCCATTTAGTTTTCAACTGAGCTGCTGTGTGGGCTGTTAATAGAGACAGCATGTCTGTACATTGAACATGTGTTATGAAGCACACTTGCAGAGAGTCTTTTAACACTGAGATTGACAGTTTGGGCAACCTGATCTTATGTTGAGGCAATAGTCATTTTATTATGCAATCATTTTACAATCACTAAATAAAGGGAAGAATGCTAACCAAAATGTTGATAAAAAGTTATTGCAACTCTTATGGCACTATGAATTGGTGGCCTCTAAAGATGGCTCTATACATGCATTTTCAGTGTATGAATTTTATTTCAATCTCTGCTTGAATTTGTGCTGTTTTGCCATATGCTTGACTAAAAATCAGTTCAAGTGAGCACACATCTTTTATTGTAAGCAGAGTTGATGATTTAAAATAGTGTCTCCCCTACTCTATCCAGAGGAGCAGATACCCCAGACAGGAGTTGTAATTAGATGCAATGACCACTAGACTGCAAAGCCTTCCTCCCCCCGCTCCTCTTTTCAGGATCTCAGAGGAGGCTGTTTGTTCCAAATGTTGGTGAGATGAGATCCGAGGCACACAGCAGCAACATCCAGTGGTGATGGTTGTGGGCGCCTTTGTTCTCAGGGGCTCTGTGAGCTCTTGAGCTGCCTTGCTCGTTTGCAGCTGCCGCATGTCAGAAGGGCTATGGTCAGGTGCACAATGATGGGATGTGCTTGGATGCTCTCAGATTTGCTCCATAATGTCCCCATGGGATCCCTGCTGGTACTGCTCTGAAGCTGCTTCAGACACTGCGCTTCTGCCCCCCTGGATTACTGCTCCCGAGAAGCCACCTGCTGCTGCACCCTGATGTCATCCTCCAGCTGTGCGGTTGTGAGTTGCCTCCATTGATTGAACAGCTTTGGGTAGGAGCTGCCTGCCAGCTCAATGGAGTCCTCAACCACATGGAGCTTTAAAGTACAGCTGTCCTTCTCTTCCGGCTGATGATTTTTCCTGTGACTGACCACAGGATGTGACATCACCAGGGACATCTGATCTGCCTTACCACCAGCCTTCCTCCAGTCACCTCCCCAGATGTTGACTTGATGTCATTTCCTCCACATCCCCTTTTTGGCTGTACTTAAACCCCTGGCAAGATTAAAACATGCTCTTTTCTTCCTGATTCCTGCCTCCAGCCCTTCATTTTCCCCCATTAATCGGGTCAGTCATAACATGCGGCTGGTCTCCAGGATCCCACAAGTAAAGCCTGGGTAAATCTATTGGAACAAAGCCTATGTATCGCAGCAGCTCCCCAGCTGTTGCCAAGAACTTCCCTGAGCCAAGTGATGGATCCCATATCTGGAACGTGATAATTAGACTGTGAAATAAAGTCAGGAGATTCTAAATTTTCAATAATCTAGTACCAAGATTAAAGTACAAAAAGGTTTTGATTAACATAATGAGGGATGGGAAATAATGGAGAATACAAATGCCCAAACTGGTGTAGGTAAATTTTATTTCCACTTTGGATTAATCCAAAATACTGGGAAGCAATTGGCTATTTAAAAACAGAAATCCACCTGGTTTTCAAGCCCTCCAAACTCACAAAGGAAAAAGATATACTATGAGAGAGAGAAAATCACAAGGAAGTTTAAGATCAAAGATTTTTAAGGGGACATATTGGAGTTATGGTGGAGTTACCACAGATACATGTGGTGACCTCACCATAGCACAGACATGATGACACCACAATTCCCTTGTCACAATGAGCCCTTAGACAAAAACTAAATGAAGAAAATGAAAGAGTAGATTAAAATAAAGTGGGGGTGAGAAATATAATTTTGCCTTGAATATTCAGACTGGGATAGGCAAAGTATCATCCATGCAAGGATCTTCTATGGAAATGTAATTTCTTCCAGAGCTGGGAAGTGCCGTATTTTCTGGCGTATAAGACTACTTTTTAACCCAGGAAAGTCTTCTCAAAAGTCAGGGGTCGTCTTATACGCTGGGTGTTGTTTTCTTATACGGTGAGTACTGTATTTTCTGGCATATAAGACTACTTTTTCACCCAGGAAAATCTTCTCAAAAGTCGGGAGTCATCTTATACACCGGGTGTCGTTGTCTTATATGGCAAGTATATCCCAAACTCTATATTTTAACTGGATAGTTGGAGGTCGTCGTATACACCCAGTCGTCTTATCCGCCGGAAAATATGGTATATCCCAAACTCTATATTTTAACTGGAAAGTTGGGGGGTTGTCTTATACTCCCAAAAATACGGTACCCCAAATCTCATACAATACTGTAGTTTCTTACTCTTCAGATCCTTGTTTTTTCTTGACAAAAATGCCAGAAGGGAAGTTCAAACCTGTTCAGATAAAACAGGGGTATTTTAAAGGATCAAATTCAAACTGAACACCCTGCCGGTTTGAAAAGAGAGTTCTAATTCAAACTGAACAAAGGAATATTCAAACACACCTAGAAAATGCACATTAATGGATCTGAGGTTGAAAAGTATTCAAAAGATTTGAATTTGAAATAAATATTCTGCCTCTTGGGGGGGGGGAGTTCAATTTCAAACTTTTCAGTTTGATGTGAAAAAATAAACCAATTTAGGTTTATGCATATCTCTAATAATGACCAATCCTTATCAAAGAACTGTACTATACTTCAAAAGCTTCCTCTTTCATTACATTTTATTCTCTCTCATTATATTTCTATTAATATTGGAATGCTTATTATCTATCTTCTTAATTACTAATAACTAGACTCTTCTTCTAGCAAGTTTCCTTGTATTTAATTAATTTAATATGTTTCTTTTTAAATCATCTTTTTGTCATGGGAGGAAGAAAAATATTTTTCAGGCCTCTTGACAGAGAAATAAGAAATATGTTAACAAAATCTGGAACCAGACTCATAGCTGTGTCCACATAGCAAATGGCTGCCATGGGAGTGGAACAGGCAAACACTTCCACCCTCATTTGATCACTGAGCCAGCCCAAACCTCAACAAAAAGAAACTAAGTTAAGCCACTTTAAATTTCTCTGAAGCTATCTTGTTGGTAGAACCAGTTCCTGGCCACTATACACACCCAAAGTACAAACTGTGGGTGCCTCCAGACATGCCCATTGCTTCACCTTAAATGTGAAGCTCCTTCCAGTCCTCCAAACTGGAGGATCAGAAGCTTCACATTTAAGGAGGAGCTGCTTCTGGTCCTCCAAACTAGAAGAATGGAAACTTCAAATTTCTGATGCACCTGCTTCTCATTGGCCAGATGGGGAGCTCCATCGCCAACAGTAGGAGTGTAATAAATACCCATAAGTGTGAAATAAAAAGGTGCTGGTTTTCCGGCATCTTTGTACTTCCAAGGCTGTAAGGGTGAGGAATGCCACATTCCTACCACAGGGAACAGAAGCAGCAAAGCACTGCTTCCATCCCTGTCTGGAGACAACCTGTATATAGTTATTATTACATTTGTAGTTCTGCTTAATACTATTTTTGTCTTTTTTGACATAACTTATACATTTGGGGATTTATTTTTTTTAAAAATCACATAACATGTATCATGGTGGCTTTAATCTCTCTCTTTCTCCTGGGTCCACCAATTACTGGCAAACATAGGGTTAAAAATTGAAGCATTGCCAGATTTTATTTTCTTGGAATCAACATTCACTGCAGATTGTGACTGCAACAATGAAATTAAAAGATACCTGGGGGTCGGACTATAACAGACTGGAGTAGATACTTAAAAACAGAGACATCAGCTTGCTAAGAAAGCTATGGTTTTCTCAGTAGCAACATATTGGCCATAAGAAATCATGAGCACCAAAGAAATTCCCTTCAAATTGTGGTGATGGACAATACTTGTTGAGAGTCTGTTGGATTGTAAGGAGATCAAATCAGTCAATAGTAAAGTAAATAAACCCTGACTGTCCATTGAAAGGACAAATATGAAAGCTGAGGGTGTGTCGAGACTGGGGGATACTGCACATTCTGATGCACAGTCGGTTTGTGGGCATCATACCTGATGTCCTATACTTCGTAGTGGCAACACATTATGCCACTGCTACTGCGGATTTACCTGCTGTGGAATGATCAACACATGCTCCACATTATCAGGTAAATTTGGAGTTTCCTGCTGTCCTGACAGGACCACAAGAAACAGTAGGAATAATGTGTCGTGACTTCACAGCCAGGTAAGCTGCAAATTTACAAACAACTGCAGGTTTTTATCACCTAGTCTGGAAGGGCCCTGAAACTCAAATACTTTGGCCACATAATGTGGTGGTGGTGGTGGGGCATAGTGCAAACATTCCTAATGCTGGGAAAGATTGAAGGCCAAAGGAGAAAAGGATAGCGGAGGATGTAATGAACTTGTACATCTTTGGGAGAGAGTAGAGAGGACAGAATGGCCTGGCTTGCTGTGGTTCATGGGTTCATGAAGGATCTTATGTGACTTAATTACTGGTTGTATACTATATAGTACTAGAAAAGCATAAAGCAGTTCACAGGCAAAATAATATATAATGCAGGTGGGAGGGGGGAATAGAAATAAAACCTAATATCCTGGTAGTGCACTAACTTCTACTTCTTGACTCGTTCAGTTCTCCAAAATATTGTCTGTTTTGTAGAACCATGTACATGTATACTGAAGTGCAATATTTGAAAGAATTATGGAAAAGTCTATATTCTGCATACCAGAATGACTAGTACTGTGCCATTCTATTAGCAAATACTCTATTTGATTTGCTTATCTTCTTAAGTTTTTATAGGTCTGTTCAGCCCAAGTAGCATCCTTAAATTTAATTAGCATGCTTTGTAACATTTCTTCCAGATCATTAAGCCCCATAAAGAAAACAGGATCAAATAGATCCCTGCAGCTATATCTGTCAAATCGCAGACATATCAATGGTTATTGTGTTGTACTGTTGGCATCTTAAAAAAACAAACAAAAATGAACTGAAATGGGGAAATGGTCAGTTTAAATTTAATTGACATTATAACAGAATTCCCTTAGTATGTTAAAGAACACAGAGGGATCTTTGTCACCACTAAGAGGAAAGATTCTGGCTTCAGAGAACAAGAAAAAAAAAGATTAAAGAAAGTTAACTTGTCTCTTCAATCACAGTTGTTGCTGCTACTGATGATGATAATTAATAATTATGAGGAGGAGGAGGGAGGAAGGATGTGGCATTCACGCCAAGGCTAGGCAGCAGAGCAGTGGCTTTGCGGGCTTTTGGAGCCCCATGAATGACAGGAGGGGCGAAGCACCAGCAGAAGCCACACCAGCCAACCAAAAAAGGACCAATCACAGCTGCTGAAGCATGGATTATTTAAGCGGGCAGACTACACAGCTCGTGGTCTCTCTTGTTTCTCATCGGGGTTTAGAGGGGAATCAGGGAGTGCTGCTCCAACGCGTGTGCATGGGCCTGTTCGCTTAGTGCCAGAGGGGGAAAGAGCCCATGTAGGGAAAGAACTGCTACCAGACTCTGAGTGCATTTAAGTTGAAACTCTCCTCTCAGAGCAGAGAGGGGAAGGCCTGAGAAAAGGGGCTGTGGACTATTGGGCTTTTATACGGAGCCCTATAGGGACTGTTTGCCTACAGTGGACCATTTGAGAAGGGGAGGGAAGTTTATAAGAGCAATCTTTTTCTTTTCAAACAACCTAAAGACTTTAAGGCCAAACTTCAAGTTTGATTCTTTTTTTATTTTACTGTAACAATAAACTTCAAGTTTTTTGCCTACACGAGGGTCAGTCTGCTGCTTTAAGGGAGCCTTTAAATTAGGCATATAAAGGAGGATGCCAGTGGTGGAAACTTTTAAGATAAAGCCCTGAGGGAACTGGCACTTGACTGAGGTGCTTAGCCACTTGCTTCCAACTTGCATTACTCTGCAGAGGATGGGGAAGGGAGGGATAGGCTGGGTCACCACAGAGAATAACTGTTGGAGGGCAGAGTTTAAAAAGATGTATCAGTAATTATAAGTACATTGGTACTGTGGAAGAAACTTCAGAAAAAAATGGAAAACCTCAGAATGAATAAAAACTAGACTCTGCCATTATCTTTTTCTTTGCCAAACCCATCTCATTTTGCCTTCACTCCTACCCAGCACAAAAACAAACAAACAAAAATCAACATTACTTAGATCTCCTTGAAGATATCTTTCTGATTCCTAATTCCTTATATGGGCTCTAAATTAATGATAGGGCAAAACTTCAGTTATTTTTTCTAGTCGTCCGTGGAACCAATACATCACAATCATCACCATCAATATCCAGGAAAGATGAATGGCAACAAGAAAGGACTTGCCATGGACAGGACATAAGCCAGGAGATAGCATTGGGCCAGAAACGGCCCTGGAAGATCACCGTTTTGGACCAACAATAAACTGGGATGAATGGAAATTTATGTCCTCCCTTCACCATTATTCTATATGGCAGCAGAGATTATAAATTAGCATTCACACAAAGCAATAGAAGCATCTTAGAAGTGCCCCAGAGATAGTAGCATGTGACTTGTGTTTTCATTCCACCTCTAATCCACCTTCTCCAGCCTTGAATATATATGGTAGCAGAAGAAAAAAAATCAGTCTGGCATGTGAAAAGCTCATCTCCAAAGTGTCTCAAAGGCATGGATCATCATATTGGCATGTCAAGGCAACTATGTAAACTTTAAAATTCAAAAGTGTCAAATAAGGACCTATTCTCTGACAAATAATTGACTCTGTCACCTAGGCATGGAAAAAAGGGGACATTCTTTTACCCTTCTTTTGAATGTACATATCCAGCCTTTATAAATGCAAAATATAGGCACACCTGGGAACAACCTAAGTGTTTTTCTTGCAGGTAAAAGCACTCTGCAAAGAAAGTCAGTTCCACAGTAAATATTATACATTGGAAATAAGATGATATATTTTAGTGTGATGTTTCTGCAGGTGAAGATACAGTTGAATTTTTTATAGCACAACATGGTCTAGGCATTGTTTTTTCTCCCCTCTAATTTTCCTCTGTTTAATTCTGTGTTTTTTTCCCTTTAAAGTAGATTTCCTTTTTCTTTCTGTCTTGTTTAAAGATATTTTGCAAATGAAAACTTCTCCGCACTACCATCACTGAAAATAAAGATATTGTGTCTCCAACTATCTAAGGAGAAAATCTTTTCTAAAGCTGTACAAGATATTTTTGCCCTAGGGCTTGAGACCTGTTCCCATTTAACAGCATTTGAGCTTTCCCAGCTATAAATGGTCTCAATGATCATAAAGCCACTCAACCTTTTTAAAATACAGCCAATGTATTTGACTTACTGACCTTGCATGGCAATGAAATCTGCTAGTATTCCACAGATATCAAGTCTTGGATCAGGCTTTTAAGCCCAGTTTTAACTAAGAAATCAAATTATTATTGTTGTTGTTGTTGTTATTTTAGGAAAGTTATATATATAAACTACACAGTCATAAGTCCTAAAACAAGGTTAATATCCCAGAAATCAGACATGACACTACAGCCAAAGAATGAAGGACAAATGTGTAAGAAATACATATACTAAAGTGACCAACTCACAAGAGGTGTTGTGGAAAGTCTAGGAAACACATGAAGCGACAAATACATTTTCCACCACTATTGCCATATGAAATTCATATCAGAATAGCCATTTCTTTAATTGTTGTGCAAAGGAGAAATTCCAGTGAGAGACCCAAACCAGTCTTTTAGCCTTGATTTCATATGTGGAAAAGGTTGCAATTTTACCTTATTGGAGTAGATTTTCATGGAGGTCAGGTGCATCAATGGCTACTAGAACTGATGCAATGATACTCCCTCCAGGTTGGAGAGACAGAATGTCCCTGAAGGCCATTTTCAGGGAGTCACGAGCAGATTTTGCCTTTGTCTTTTGTTTGAGAATGCCCAGAAGCAACAGGTGGTGGGCCACTGTGTGAGGCAGGATGCTGGACTAGAAAAGCTATGGCTTGATCCACCAGGGCCTCTCTAATGCTCTTATGTTTTTATGCTCTTGGGATGTCCACACTCTGGACACTCACTAAGATGCTCCAGGTTGTTCTGTACACACAGTACAGTCCTGCCTATGCTTGAGAGTGTCTGAGGACATCCCTGATCCCCCAAAGCTGTGGAGAAATATTTTTACTGCTCCACAGCTTCATCAAGAGCTGCTAGGTCCAATGTTGGTGCTGGCATGGTGGGTCATATGTACCACATTGTGATTGCATGCAATGGATGGGCATGCAGTGAAAGCTGCTGGGACTGTTACAATGGCAATTTGGATAGTTCATGGCAGACCATCTACATTGCAAGCACCAGCAGTTAAGTTGGAGATGTCACAGGTGCTTGCAGTGTGAATGTGGACCACAGTCCCTGCATTTAATTGCAGAGGCCCCACATGTTGCAACACTAGATATGACTGGCCCACATCTTTTTGCTTTGTGCACTTCTTTCACCCCCATTTCTGCACAAAACTGTTCCTTCATTTCTTGGCTGTTAATGCAGGAAAATAACTTTAAACTTGTTGCATTGTGAATGTGCTGTTGAGCAACAGCACAACTACAGCTTCATCTGTTGTCCCAGTCACACTTTTTTTGTTCCTTCCTTTTCAAAAAATGCTGTTTTCCTTTCCAGTCATTAGCATGGGGCTTTTATGTACCCCCAAACTGCACTCCTGTACAAAAATGCTTAGTCTGTAAAAAAGAAAAGGGAGAGGACCCTAAGGACCTTTCTGCACTTAACTTTGTTCCATCCTTTGTCTTTTATATACATGCTTGTGTAGACCAGAGAAGCCCCTGCTGGTATGCTCCAGCTGCATCTGAAACAGAGGCCCAGAATGTTCTCCAGTCCAGTTAAATCCAGAATACTGTTTGACCTGATAAAACAGATCCACGAGTATACCAGGGCCATGGAATGTGCTTTGTAACCCTCCCAAAATGAATTCCCCAGTGACTCCAATGCCAGGAAATTTAATTCCTCTCTGTTATGGTGAGCTCCAAACCTCATGCAAGCTTCAGGGCCAATGCAAGGGGCAAGAAACTAAGTAGATCAAGGCCACTACCTGACCAGTTCTGATCATCTGATTGGGTAGAAACCCTCCTCTGAAACTTCCAAGTCATCTGTGAATCTAATATGGTCACACCTTAAAACATGAGCTTTCTACATGTCTGGAGAAAAAGAACTTTCTGCAGAAACAGTAGACTGGAATTTTTGAATAATTCCAAGTGTGAATACTGCAACTACATTGCATTGACTTTAGTTATCAGAATCAGCATTAGATAACACTGGTAGCCCATTTAATTTCCAAGTAGAAACAGCCTGACTCAATCATCTGTTCCTCTTCTGCCTGATTTAATTATTCAAGACTCCAGGTATTCTGCCCAGCAAGCAGGGCAGAGAAGTGCATAGCAGGAACAGATGGTGCTAGTCCTGCATTGGGACATTTAAAGGAGATAATCCTAAGAATTTTTTTAAAAATTGCACTTTAATTAAATAACATTCAGTTAGGGAATGGTCACAAACTCACGTGCTAACCCCCCCCCAAAAAAATCTAGAAGTTAATATTTTGTCCATTAAAATGTCAAAACCCTACATTTAAGTTGTGTGTGTGTGTACATTTAAGTTGTGTGTGTGTGTGTGTATATATATATATATATATATATATAAACTCCAGATTTGTATATCATTGTATATCATTTGTATATCATTTTACTCTCCAGCCAAGGATTTATATAAATGACCAAGAACACAACATTCACCAATATGGGGATGACTAACAATCAAATTGTATTTTTAGATAACATTTTTCTTTTGTAACTATTAAACAATCATAAGAACATAAGAGGATCCTGATGGATTGTGCTACAGCGATTTAGTCTTGCACCCTGCCTCACACAATGGTTCATCAATTACTTCTGGGTGTTCTCAGATAGAAAACAAGGGCAAAATCTTCATCTCTTCTTGACTTCCTCCAAATGGCCTTTAGAGGAAACCTTCATTCCTCTCTAACATGTTCTTCAAACATGTTTTTAAAGACCTGGGTTTTTTTTCTCAATACACCTTTAAAGGTTTTAAATTGTTTCACATCTGGTCAAGTTAAGATCTTTAAGAACCTAATTTTAATTTGTATGTAATATTATTATCATTAAGAGTGTCCCTGTTCCCTACCACACCATTTTCCTTTTGTATCTTGTCTCTTTAGATTTTAAGCCAGAGGGCAGGGACCTGTCTAAGATTAATATAATATTGTAACCAGCCCTGAGACCTCCAAGTATAGGCCAGGATAGTAATACAAATAAATAAATAAATAACCTGAAGGTGGTGTCTTGGTATCCATTCTAATAGCCGTTGATACACTTGATCTCCATGAATTCATCCAATCCTTTCTTAAAGCTTACTAATGACAAACTGGGTGAAAAAAAAATGCTTTCCCTTGTTGGTCCTAAGGGACTTCAAAGAGTGCACTGCTGGCTAATTCCAGTTTTCTTTATCCATCCTTTCCACAGTTTTCATGGTTTTATATATTTCAATCATGATATCCCTTAAGCATTGTATTTCAAAGGTCAAGAGTAAGATGTTCCAGTCACTTGTTCATTCTAGTTGTCCTTTTCTCCATCTTTTACAGAGTATTCCAAATGTGACATCACCATAAATTTATAAAGAAGCTCAATTCCACTTGTCAACTTGCTTTCTATTTCCTTCCTAATTGCCCATAGCATTTCACTGCTGCTGTGCACTGGGTCAATACACTCATTAAGTTGTCCACCATAACCTTTCCTGATCTGTTACAGAAAACTCACCCACCCACACACAGTTTAAAAGTGTAATTGGGGTTATTTACCCCAGTGTGCATCATTTTACACTTGCTAAAATTAAAATAATTTGCCACTTAGCCCATAGTTACCACCTTACCATTTTAATTCATCTCAGGAAGGCAGCCAAATCCAAACCATTTTCGGCCTGGACCAGCTTGGTCATACCTTCCTGCTACTTGGAGCTGTTAATCCTCAGCTTGTGAGTGGAGTGGATGGACAAAATGCTCTGCTTGATAGGCAGGGTAAGTGGGGGTGAGGTGACAGGTGGGGGTGAGGGGAGGGAGATCAGAACAACAGGGCAGAGGAAGGACTGTCATGAACTGTCCTCCCTTTCCCAGCTTGCTCTGCTATGAGAATGTGGTTCTGTCTCCATCTGAAAATGATACTAGCCACTGATGGGGAATGTAAGAAAGCCCTTTGATTTTGATTCTTATATATATATATATATTATATTATATTATATTATATTATATTATATAATATAATATAATATTGAGACATTTGAAGCAATGTTCCAAAAGTACCTGCACTGAGGGTAGCAAAGTCACCCTCAGAAAATGATGCCTTGAATAGCTCTCATACCCTGAAATGCCTACTTCCATCACAGATGGGAGACATGGCAGCAAAAGGTGCTTTCCAGGGCACCTTGTCAGATAAGTGGAGCCACAGCCTGTGTGAGCAACAGTGAAAATAGGCCAAATCTATTTTTATGGGTTGGGCTTAGAAACAGCAGCTCAGGGAATGAACAAGGTCAACCAGCATTGGAGGACATTCTTAGTTACAGTACACTGTATGCAATTACCTGGCCATTGTTGGAGCTGGCTCCTAGACTAGATGAATTATTGTTCTGATCCAACAGAGCTTTTATTATTTTCTCATAGGAAGCTGTGATTTGAAATCAACAAATATCTTTCCCCTCAAACTTTATTTGATGTAACCAGAGACGTTTTCGCACGGGGCTGAACGGAACGCGAAAAAGACAGCTGCGGACACGTCATCCGCATTGCCCGAGCGTGGCTTGCGCTCCGACGTGTCCGCAGCTGTCTTTTCCGCGTTCGAAATGTAGAGCACTTTAAAGTGCTCTACATGCGTTCCAACGCGGACGAGCCGCCCGCAGGCGTTCGGGAGGAGAAGCGTTCGCGCCTGCTTCTGTCTCCCAAACAGCTGCGGGCTCGCCTCCGACGCCGGCGCGGCATCGACAATCAGCTGTTTGACAATCAGCTGATTGTCGATCTGCCTCCGCGGCTGTCTCCGCGCCCCTGGCCGGCATTTGCCGGCTAAGACAGCTCCCGGCGCTTTGAGCATTCGCACACAGACGCTCCGGAACGCGTTTACACGCGTTCTGGCGCGTCTGTGTGTGAACGGGGAAAGCGCCCGGAGCTGTCTTAAGCTTTCCGCCTGAACGCGTTCCGTTTGGAACGCGTTGCAGTGCGGAAATGCCTCAGGTCTATCATCAAGCAGTGGTTATGGCTAAATTTGATTGTCGTTGGGCAAGCAAACTCGCCTCTTGGTCTGTTGCTTAGCGACTGAATAGTAGTTCTATGACAGAAAGATATGCCATACTTTGTTCCACTTCCTCATACTATCCTCTCTTAAATTTGAAGAACATAAAATATTATCATTCTTATCACTATCACAACCATTATCTGTGCTAGCAAGTACTGCAGCAGCAATGTGGTATTCTCGTGCAGGCCAGCACTCCCAGCTAGGCAAATATAGTAAGCTGAGGAACCTTTCTCCCCTCACTGTGATATTCCTGGCCAGAAATATGTGCTCAAATACAAGGAATAGCCCAGGAAGTGGAGCATTTTATATGTTTAAAAATACAACACTGGCCATGCTGTTCAAGACAAGTTTGTACAAATGATAATGGTGCAGCTAAAAGCAGTAGAAAGTGGCTAATAGAAAGAACTGTTTGGTTCAAATCAGACCAAATACCCCTTTTTATTTCAAATTTGATTTGATTGGGTTAGATTAGGTTAGATTTTTTTAACCTTATACCACACGGAAGCTGAACTGGATCATAACACTGAGCTCAGTTCAGTTTTAATCCTCATACTCATTCACACAGTAGAAGAAGAAAGAAGGAACATTTTAAGGTTCCACGTTGGCCAGGTTCCGACTGGGCATTTTAATCTGGGTTTAAAGCAGGATTTTTAAATCAGCAGCAAGGTGGTTTTTTTTTTTTTTTTTTTTTTGCATTCTTACTCTTACGCTGCATTCCCATTATCACTTAAGACTGTTTAAAAATGGTTTGGATTCTTGCTGCTCCCATCCGCAATCAAGTAAAATGGTTTGGATCCTCGTTATCCCCACTGGCAATCAGTTTCAGGGATAGTTTGAGGATTATTTGGCTTTAAAATGGAATAAATAAACACCTGACTTTTCAGGTGTTTTTTCCGGGTTTGGCTTTTAAAACACTTCTTCCTTACTGTAGTGGGAACACTAGAGCAGTATTTGGGCAAATACGTCATGAAATGGATTGGGGTTTCACCCTGCAGGTCAGACCTTTCAGTTAAAAGGTACAGCAGCCGGTTTCACTGTAAAAATCCACCCTGTACAGCAGCGATTTCAATGTAGCAATCCACCCACTTCACATCTGATAACAATGTTGCAGTTCTGTGCAATACTGGCTCTTTGAAAGTTCTGATCTTTAGAAAGGAAAAGGAAGGAAAGCTGCTGCAGGTTCTGGGAGATGTGTGAATATTTAAGGCTCTGTGTGCAGGCGGCAATGGCAGCAGAGCCAGGGTGCTTTTTTCGGAGGGAACCCCTGCTGGGGATGGTGGCTGTGGCGGTGAGTGGGTGGCATGGGGCTTGAGTTGCCACTACTGCCGTGTGCCCTGGGCAATGGGGAGAGGAGGGGAAAGAATCACTTTCCCCAATCCGTTTTTGGAAGCATTTTAAGTGTTTAGAGTGGAGACAGAAAATCAGGGTTGAATCCAATTGCCAGATGCTCTTTGCTTCCTTTTAACACGCTTTACATATTGATGCAAATCCCGATGTAAATCTCGATGTATATTCCATTTTCTTCCTTAAATGGGAACTTGCCCTTAGCTTATAATGCAGACTCCTCCGTCATACCCTGGCATCATCCGGGCAAGCAATTCAAACCCTACCACCTATATAAGCCTGCCTCCAATTCAATGGAATCCTTCGGCAGCCCCTCATGTTAAAGATCACTTTCCCTAGTGTTTTGTGCTTGATCCATAGATCAAAGCAGTGTGACATGGCACAGGGGAGGGAAGGACGGATGGAGGGAAACAGGCTTTTGCACAAGCAGCCGACAGTTGTGCTAGGTCGGAACTTCAGAGAAATGTGAAATGGTGGGGATGCAGGCAAAAGGTATGAATGGAAGGAAGGAGGGACACAAGAACTGACTTTCGCAAACCCCAATTTGTTACAATGTTACAACTCTCCCCTGCATTTCAGTCAGCCCAATCTCATTTACATGTAATGGTGGACAGCTGGGGGAAGGGCTAGGGCACAGGAGATCATGGCTTCTCATTTGGGTCAGGGGAACTGAGAACACCCCTAAAGCATGGTTCCTTCCCCAAAAAACTACTTGTATCCCCATTGCTAAATAGTGAGGATTATTTCTAGATCCAGAAGAGAAACTGCTTTTAATCCAAATAGGGATTCTCCACATTTGAGTCTGCAGAAATGGGAGATCCTTTGGAAACTGTCAGGACAGTTTGAACTCGAGCTGACTTCAAGCCTGACTAAATCCCGTGTCAGAATGGGGCTATTTTTATCTTACTATTGTGTCATTCATTTAACAATTATGGTTGTATCTCCATTATGTGATGAAGGTAACTTTTTGGGTGGGGGGGGGTAACTAGAGTGGCTGTTCTACTCTCCTCCCCCTGCTTGAACACTATGAAAAGGTACTAGTGACCCCAGAATCCAGTAAAAATTCTTAAATGTCAGTGTGTAAGCTGGTGATCCCCAAATCACTACCTCACACCCTTATATAGCCCATCAGTAAAGTAGAGACTCAGGAAAACAGAGGTAAATGTTGTTGTCCAGCATTGAAAAACACGGTCTGGCCAAGCAAAATGGAACCAGGCAAGCACACTGATCAGTTGGAATGAGACCATGTAACTCTACAACACAGCTTTTCTCTCTCTCTCTCTCTCACACACACACACAAATGTTCATCTTTGAGCATTAACATTTTTCTCCACAATATTTTACTTTTACTCTCATTTTTATTTTCATTTTTCAAGAATGTTTGCTACCTATTCATTAAAAAAAGAAAGAGAGAAATGTGTGACTATTAACAATAGGCAAGGAATACAAGTGAACATGTACAAATGTATGAGGCCACATAAATTAAGCCTTAAAAGGCTGCATAGTAATTCTAATATATAACTATCTATTGCATAAATCACTTTATTTGTAATTAAGCTGTCATCCATACGAGGGGGGCACACAGCGGTACAAGTCATCATAATGAGTGCTCTTTTTGAGCATTTGCCCACTAAGTTAAACTGTGACTGTGCCTTGTTTACATGAGAAGCATCATTCTTTCAAAGGGACTTCAGTAGAGGAAATTAAGTGTCTTTTGTCGTTGACACAGACAGTTTGTTATGGCTAAGAATCTGATTTTGATAGACTGTGCCTGACCATGCTACAAAAGGTTCTCAGAGCAAATGTACAGTTATACTTAACACAACTCACAGAGAAATTTTATTGGAAACAAACCGAGTGGAAGAAAAAAAGAAGTCCAAAGAATTATCATAATTTTAATAGGACATATATAGGAGACTCTTGCTTTTAGTGAATGGTAGATAAAAACAAAGTTATCTCTGTTCTATCCCCAGTTTGCACAGAATCTATAAGCCTAATTCCTTCACTCCAGTCCTTGATTTCTTGAAGGTTCACTTCTAATGAACTATGTCTATTGAAAAGCATTGTGAATGCAGCTGCTTCAAGTTATAAGGAAGCTTTGTCTCCAATGACCAATCTTTGATGGCTCTTCAGCATTTATTGAATAATTTGTGAGCATACTATGGATCTTTTCTATTTCAGATGCTTGTGGGTACACAGAACGTAAAAGGATCATCTTCTCCACCTTCCTAAATAATACTCCACCCTTTGAAGAAGGAGGTCTGATATCAAGAACTCCCTCCTGCCAGTGTGAAATATTGGAGCAACTGGTGCAAGATTTCCAGTGTTTGTAACGTTAAAAGCACTATGTGTACAAGTAAATTTAAGGCTGCTATGAATCTATAGTTCACCATTTTATAAAACCCTTTTTACATTTAACTGCCATGGGAAAGTATCCTGTAGCAGGAAGTACATAAATGTTTCTCTGCTCTCCTACCATTTGAGATGTCATGAGTCTAGGAGGACAAAAGATAAGGATGAATAAGTGTTTAAACAGAACAATAGGAATTCATAGATGTGGCAAAGACCATATCTCCACTTGCCCTTCCAGGACACTCTTAGCATCTCAAAAGGATATCAGCTGCAAGCTCTTCTACATTTCTGGCAGCAACAACAGATACTTTGTGGCATTTGTGCAGCCTCTTTGGCAACGTGATCACTGGCAGAGGTATTTTCTGTGGAAGGTGCTTTTTGGCATGACATCATCACAGAAAATAGTATCTCTGTGCTCCAAAATGTAGCAACAGCCCAGGTGACACCAATGAGGACACTTCCCCCATTTGTCTGAAACAAAGCTGATTCCACCTAAAGTAGAGGCATGGCCAAAGTCTGCTCCAACATTATCCAATCTTTATTTTTTAATAATTTCATTCCACTATTTAATAACAAAGGAGATGGTGAATTATTTCAATACAAGTTTTACTTCAAAATGTATTTATTATTACTTTGGAAGAAGCCATATAATTCAATGGCAGAACTACAGCCTGGAAAGGAAACAATTATGGGTCCAGTCCATGGCATCTTCTCAAAAGAAGGCTATGTCAAACCACTTCCTTATCTGCTAATTAAGCTTCAGGGATGTTTCCATGAAATCATCGGGAATCTGTCCAAACAAAAATATTACGTCATTTAACCTTAAGCAGAATATTACTTATCTGAGGCATTATTTGGCACAGAGAAGGAACTTTTTAAGTAACTCTTTTAAATGCTGTAAATATATGTAAGTAATATTCACCCTATGAATTCACAGCTTCTATATCAACTCTGATTGCACACCCATTTACCTGCCAACACACCTGGGAGAAGGTTCTGTGATGAGAGAGAAAAAGAGGTGAACAGTTATGTAGAAATGTAAGTACATAGATATATAGATGATATGGATATAGATTACAAATCATCCAATTGTTCAAGTGTTTCATGGTTTGTCTGGTCAGTAGCAATGCTGTCCCTCTTTGGGATGTTGTGATTTCTATGTTTTTGGACAATTTTTAGAATGAAACCCTATAAAGGGGGGGCACTATCTAACAGATGACTCTCAAGACATCCTCCCCATCAAGGCATCCACTCCTCAGAACTGGAAGTGTCAGAGCCATATCACCACATTTGTGTCATGATGATGCCTTGGCAGAGCCCAATGTAATATCATGGCTCTGGGTAGCCTGTAAACAAAGGGAAGAATGTTCATATAGGTTGCCTCTAGACTTGTGGAATAAATACACAGTTAAAGTAAAAAGTGCAGCTTACCTACTGCACAGCAATGACTAGCCGTCCCAACTCAAAAGGAAGCTCCATAGGTTCCCGTTGGACTGCAAGAGCTGAGTTGCCACACGTGGCCATGTGGTTTGAGGCAGCCAATTGCATTTGAGCTACCATCCTACTCTCATCCTGCTCTTCTTGCCATTCTGCCCAGACTGGTGGAAAAATTCGAATTTTGTTTCTACTGAGCAGCAAATGTCCTTAGATCAGCATTAGGGTAAGTGCACAGTAGTGATCAGATAATGCGACAGCATGATGATGCATCAATCATTGTGTCTGACAATGATTGATGCATTGATTGATGATTGATGCATCAATCAGCTCTGCAATTATGTCATCACAGTACCCAATGCGGTGATGTACAGCAAGACCTCCTCCTGGTTTCTAAAATGCCTGGGAAGGGCATCTGAAAAGAAAGACGTGAGCTGAGCTGAGCTAAGATAAGTTAAGAGGTGTGGTAGACTCAAATGGCCTCATGAACCTTACAAAGATGAAGTTCACCCTTCCCTACATCCCCTAAATGAGAATGGACATATAAAGATCTTTACTGTGCTAGATGGGGGGAAAATACCAAATTAGAACCAGCTAGAAACAGTTCATATTTAGCAGTAAACAGAGAAAAATTGTGGCCCTTAATTAACTTAAACAGAGCCCCAACATTCCCTGAGCACTTATCTGAAATGTATTCTAATGTTGGCATTAGTAAATTTTCTGCATCACACATTAATTCTCTCCTTATCTATTTATTTGATCAATTGATAGTTTAAGATAGAGATGTTCAAACTTCAATTCCTGTTCAAAAGTTCAAACTAAACCAAACTACTTGAAAATGTTTGATTTGAACAGAGCCACCCCCCTTTGAAAGCAACTATTCCAGTTCAAACTGGACCAGTGACTGAATTGTGGAACATGAATGGTTCGAATACAATGGTTTATTGTATTTTCACTCTTTATTTTTTTTTGAATTTTTTTTCTGATGGAAAAATGGGTTTGAAGTTGGGTTTCAAACAAGTATGAAGTCCAGTTCAAGCCTATTCAAGGTTTGGTTTGATTCAAACTGATTTTTTTAAAAAAGTTTGTGCATAACTCTAGTTTGAGAATTTTTTTTAAAAAAAAATAGTGCTTGCATATTCCAGAAATAATATGGTAAAATTTAAAACACTTAAAAAGAGAGAGAAGAAGAAGATTCTGCAAGATTCATTTCAGTGTTTTTTAGCCAGAGGGAACAATGAAAATAATAGCAAAATGTAAGTGAGATGGAACTATTTTCTTATCCAAAATGAGGGTGCAATTCAAAGAAAAAGAATTATTTATGCAGGAGTCCACATGAAATAAATTTTCAAATAGTGAAGGTAATTTGCCTTAGGGTTTTTTTGCAGAGATTGCTGGACAACATTCCTTATTAATGATTTGACAACAATATTGCTTTGGGCTTATGATGAGCACATATTTTGCTATAATTATATTGCAGTGACTCTCCTTGTTCTTAACAGCAAATTAGTTTAATATTATAATCCTTTGGGTATGGGCACAGGGGTGGGTCTTTTTCAAGCATTTTAATCCCAAGAAATAAACATTTTATAATGAATTTGACAAACCTAGAGGCTGAATCATGTGACAAACTTTCCACTATAGCAGCAACAGCAGCAGCAGCAGCTCATGAGATACAGATTTTCAGCTGAATAGTTTAGGGAAAGGATGTGCAATATTTTATCTGTAAAATGATCTTTTCATTGTTTTGTATGACACTTAGATCTCTGTTCTCACAGTTCATAATTTTGATTGTACAGATCTCTCTGATTCTTTTTCTCTCTTTTTTTCCCAGCTTCTAGATAAGTTGTGTCCTCCATTGCGTCCTCAAGTAGCCGTCCAACAGAGCTTTTCAGAATAGTAAGCGGCCTTATAAAATCAAGCTCAAATAAGCATGAGCCAGGGCCAATTTTCTGCTCTGACAAATATGTGAAGCACTTTGAGGACAAAGTCACCCAGATTCGTAGGGGATTGGATATCATAATTGGACAGAGTCCAAATGAGGTGTTCAGAGAACTGTCTGGTCCAGTTTGCTTGGATCAGTTTCAATTGCTGCGGCCTGAGGATGCAGACAAACTGCTTATGGGGGTGCGGTCCATGACATGCTCTCTGGATCCCTGCCCCTTGTAGCTGATAAAAGCTAGCCGGCAAGGTATCACCAGGTGGATCCAGGAGGTAGTGAATGCCTCTTTAAGGGATGGGGTGGTTCCACTGGCCCTGAAACAAGTTGTGGTGTGCCCCCTCCTGGCCCAGAGGATTTAAACAACTATTGCCCGGTGGCCAACATACCTTTTTTAGGCAAGGTTCTGGAGAGAGCTGTTGCTGTTCAACTGCAGGCACGCTTGGAAGAAGCTGATTATCTAGACCCATTTCAATCTGCCTTATGGTTATGTCACGGAAACCACCTTGGTCACCCTGGTAGATGACCTTCTCTGGGAGAGAGACAGGGGGAATGCTCCAGTGTTGAGGTCTACCAGTAAACCAGACTAGGTCATCATTTCGGGTATTGTAGCCCAGTCTAAACGGCACCCTGTGCACAGACAAAGCATGTAGGAGTGGTGGGGCCTCCTGAAATCTGCAACCATGTGCCAAAGGGAAGCTTCCAAGTCCCTTTCTGTCAACAAAAAGTGTCCCTTGCAGAAAGAGTCCAGGAGGAACATGAGGAAAGCTCCAGTGTAACAATCTCTTTAATCACTTTAACCACATTTTGGTCAGCTGCTGATCAAAATGTGGTTTAGGGAAGATAAAGGTAGACTTCTTATTGGAGCTTTACTGCTGCCCTTGTAGTCCAAAGCCCTTTTCACACTAGAGCACACCACCAGCTCTGATTGGCCAGCTACCCACACCCTCCATTCCATGCAGGTGTGGGTAACTGACCAATCAGAGCCGGTGGTGTGCACAGACGCACAATGCCACCAGCCGGACATGCCACTTCAAACCCAGCAACGAAGAGGTAAGTGGCGTGCACACATGCATGTCCCCAGGTAGGCCCATGTCGGGGGGTGGTGCCTGGGGGGTTTCCTGCGGGCTCTAGGGGACTCAATTACATCACCTAGAGCCTGCAGGAACCCGGGGAAGGGACGAGACACACCTGCCTGTCCCTGGGTCGAACCTGACCCAATGGTGGCAGGTGGGGGCGGGGTCCTCAGCTGTTCTGGAGGGAGGGTGTGAATGCAGCTGGGGGACATCCCGGGGCAGGATGCAGAGCACGGTTTTGTGCTCTATACCCAATACACATGTACGGTGCCCTGGGATGGGATGGGGCAGTTCCGAATGGAACCACCAGCCCAGCTGTGCGAACGCTCCATCCCAGAGCATCCTACATGTGTTCGGGGGCCCTTGTGCAAAAAAGCCTCTGATCTACAGGTTGCTGCTATTTAGAGCATTTTTGGTATGTGTAAACTGTGACACTGTTTATTGAAGCTCAGGGGAGTTGCAAATATTTAGCTTCCCAAATGGATGTGAAACCTCAGCCTCCCTAGAAATTTTAAGAAACAAACTATCTATTGATTGATTTACATAGGGAAATATTTGTTTCACATAAGAAATGTCAGAACAAAGAAAGATTTGGCACAGCAGCCTTTTCTTGGAATTCTGAATATTCTCCTGGAGCAATGGAGGACCTGTTTCAATCTTCCTTTTCCTATGGGACAGTCCTAGGTCCATTGTGTTGGCAGAACACAAAGGAGACTTTTAAAAATCCATAGCAGTTTTGTGTTAGTTGAAAAAGTATTTTCTTCCTCTTCTACTGAGGAATCTGTCCTCCTTTCTGAAATTATTTAAAACAGAGATATAACCTTTTTTTTTAATGTATAGTTTGCTGTGTGGTTATGTATAGTGGCATCATGCATAATTTTGAAGTTTTGTGTTCATTTTGATTATAATCATGAATTTCCAGTAATGGCCATAGTAAAACAACAAAGTAAAACATTAAATATCCCTGCCCTAATAATATATCCCTATTCCCTGTAAAATCTAAAGCTTTTCATTTTCATGGCTCAGTTACTTTTTAATTGAATAAAACATATACAAATATATATTTTCTTAAATTAAAGTTTTACTTTATTAACCAGCCAACTGTATTTCCAAGAAGAATTCTAATCAGCATATGTCTTATTTAGAACATAATTTTAACTTACCAATTGTAATTCCAATAGTCTTTTTGAACATTGATCATTTGCATGGTTGATTTTAAGTGTATAATCATGCTTACTAACAGATATTTAAATCAAAATTTTATGTTGATAGCACACAGAAATATGTGCTTGGAAAGAGAAGCGAGTTTATGGACTTCAAGCTCAGAAAGCATTTATTTGCTCCCCCAACCTCCATTAGCTATGATAAAGGTCATGAAATATCTTAGCAATCAGGAAAAAGAGGGTGTGAGGGGAGTAAAAGTTTCTCTGATTCCTGCTCATTTCAGAAGAATCCAAATATATTAGGCTTCCTGGCACATCTCTCTCCAGTTATCAGAGCCTTTCATTTTCTAAGTGAAGCAGTAGCAGACAAACAACTGGTGGAACAGCAGTATTGCATCAGGAACACATCACCTTCCATCATTTTCAAGCAATTCTCACAGAAAAGAGAATTTGTTCCTACAGCCCTGTGGCATTTAAAGTCTGTTGTTTTGGACCAAGACAAACATTTAAAAAAAGACAAGGACACACTGAAGGATAATCACCTACACATTTGATATATCTCAGATCCAAGGAACAAGTTTTTGGATTTTCTTGAAACATCAGGAT
This sequence comes from Aspidoscelis tigris stejnegeri, assembly GCA_023333525.1. Classification (NCBI taxonomy): domain Eukaryota; kingdom Metazoa; phylum Chordata; class Lepidosauria; order Squamata; family Teiidae; genus Aspidoscelis; species Aspidoscelis tigris. The sequence continues at coordinate 53,998,545 of JALMGA010000006.1, read as the reverse complement.
GCAATTGTGTGTGCATGCATGCATGAGTATGTATGTGTATATTAAAGGACTATTTATCCCTCAAGCTTCACTGTGATATCTGGAAACGGAGTAAGAAAAACATATGGACTCTTTGGGAAGTAGCAGGAAGGAATCAAAATGGGAAAGAAAGGAATGCTAGAAGAGGAACCCCATGAACTATTCTAGTAACTTTGAAGACCACGTGTTGCTAACACACTGAACTGCATCTTTTGAACTGCAACAAATTTGTTCCCAGATCAAAGTTTTAGATGCCAGCATATTCTATGGTGGGCCATGCTAAGGAGCATTCCTGTGGGCTGTATTCCAACCCTGATGCAGATACGAGACAAGTGGTATTATTAGGAATGGCACAGCTCCATTCTAGAGTCCAGCAACATTTTACTGAGCTCTGGAAGATGGCTTACTTCTGTGCTATTTTTGGTCCTCCAGAAAAAAATGTTCCTAGCCTGCAGCTTTAGAGATTGGGGAATATTTGTTTTCTTGTTTTCCACCATAATGAAATAAAGCTGGTCCCATCTACTGAGGAATTCCTTTCACTGGAGGAGAGAAGGAGCTGAGTATCATCTGCATAATGACCTCTCCCAGTGGCTTCATATAAATATCAAAGGCAGTTTCCATGCCATAACCGGGCCTGAAGCCAGACTAAAATAATAGCTTCTTCCAAGCATATCTGCTGTTGAACAGCCACATCTCTCTCTAATATCTTTCCCCAAAAAAAAGATACATTGGTCACCAATGATAATTGTTCAAATTTTCTGGATCCAAGGAGGGTCTCCTGCAGATAGAGCATATCACTACCTTTTTAAGACCTAGTGGGACTACCCCATCTCTCAAGAATACATTCACTACTCCCTGAACCTGTCCAGTCATAACTTGCCAGCTAGTTTTTAAAAGCCAAGGAGGCCAAAATCCAGATGGCATGTCATTGGTTGAATCCCAGTAAGAAGCTTGTCCACATCCTCAGACATTTCTCTGGAGATTTCCTCTGGACTGTTCCCAATTGTAACATCCAATCCACCATGAATTGACCCTCAAAGTGCCTTGCAAATTTGTCAAAGTAGATACTGCAAGGTTGTTGCCAGTGTTATATTAGGGCAGATTTTATAACGTCATTCACCATTCAGAAGAGCTCTGCTGGATGGATACACAATGGTGGCGGGGGGTGGAACCCTCCTTTTGGTCACTGTCACTGACATAAAGTAGGCACAGTAATGTGTTCTGACCTGTATTTGGTCAGACTCACAGAGGTATTTATACCATCTGTGCTCTAGCCATCAGCCTTCCGTTTTCACCACCTGTAGCTCCAAGGAATAGCAAATTGCTTTGCAAGCTCTACATGTATGCTGAGAGCACTTGGGAGCAATCATGCTGATGACCTTGCTCACCTCTCAGTTCTAGAGTTGAGACTCTTCTCAAAAGGAGCACCATCCACGTCAACCAGAAAATTCCTGAGTCTGCCCTCCTCTCATGAGCATTTTAGATTAGTAAAAGTAGTTTAGAGATGTGATGTGTACACTATTCTGAGGTGATTTTGAGTTCCTTTTCTTTTTCTTTGTTACATGTGAACATATTTTCTATCCTATCCACTAAATCACTAGTCAACCTTAAGTATGTCAGACATAGTATTCATTCCAATTATTTCCTACAAGTACTTCAGTAAAACATGGAAATAGGGTTATTTTTTCTTTTTCTTTCTTTCATTGGAATTTCAGCCAATGAACCAAGGTCTACTCTTCCAATGCTGAGGATCTGAATTCAAATTGCTTTTTATTTCCTTTGCTTACCTTTTTGCTATATTGTATTGATGATGAGAAAGCTATTTCTTCTGGACATGGATAACATACTTCAGTATACTGTTGAGGGTGAACATTTTCAAACTTGAAATATCATCAGTAAGAATAAAAATAACAACCAGTAATATAAAACACATTGTATTATCTTAGATATCCAAAGATACCACATCTCCATAAAATTAAAGGTTTAGTCAACATATCTGTAAGGCATGCTTGGTAATTTGCTATATTTCTGTAGCAATAAAACATACAGAATGTGATTCTGAAATCTATTGTGGTTTAGACTACTAAAATTCATAATCAAGGTTGTGCGGGACACAGATCCCATTGCTTTTGAACAAAACAACAGGCAACACATTTTTTAAAATGCATATTTGTATTCAAGGAGCATATGTTGCAGAGTGGATGTAAATCAAAACTGAGATGCACTGCTGCATGTCTGATATGTTTTACAGAGATAAGAAAATCCTATTGCAAATGCTGATTTTTCACATTTATTATGGATCATGATCAATAATCACTGAATACTAAAATCTGAACAAGAGGACACAACATTTCAATGACATTGCTTTCAGAAACTGATATGAATCTCAGCTTTGTTTTGCAGTTTGTTTCAAAAACAATTTTATCTCTATCTATCTATCTATCTATCTATCTATCTATCTATCTATCTATCTATCTATCTATCTATCTATCTATCTATCTATCTATCTATCTATCTAATCATTATGATCAGCAAAGCTTAATAGATTAGCCTAAACTCTATGGTGTCATAAGCTACCATAAGCTAAACATTTCTCCCACCACCTACTAGCACTGAGTATGTGCTTAATGGGAGTATTCTTATTGGATGAATTCAATTGTTTTATTTAGGATTCTATTAGCTGTTAAATAAAGCTTAGAAGATGGAGATTCTGGACATCCTACTGTCTTCATGCTTCCACAAACTACTAATTTACAATTGCTTTTTGCAATTTTTTCCCTTGCAATTAACTGAAAAATCTTTACTGGTGTTTCCAAAAAATAGTCTATTGTCTTCCACTGCCATCCATGATGTCTGGATACAAACAACATACATATTTGTGAACTGTGCCTTGTGCAACTTAGCCTGTGATCATATTCAGTAAAAATAAGCCTCTTTGAGGCAACTCAGAGAGATATTTGAGAGTGTGTGTTCACATGCCAATCTGCCCCTCATCCTTCTCATGAACATTCCAGGTTAGAAAAAGTCAATTAGAGATAGGATGAGAACACAAGTACCACCATCTACAGTTTCTGCAGTGCTTTAAAACTGATTGCGTATGTGTGTGCAGGAACACGTCCTATGACATGCTTATTTATAATTTTTTTTGTTTGATGTAGCTATTGCTCAGTCATTTGGAGGGAAGTGTCATACTCATGGATATGAAAGATTCCAAGACAAGGACCCACACAAGGATAGAGGGAGGAACTACTGTACCATGAACTATGGTTGTATATATTTCAAATTTTCAAGGGGCGCCTACCACAAATTGTCCACCTTGAGTTGCCTGCAATTGAGCCAGTAGTGAGGAATGCAGCAGCAACTGCATAACCATTTAAGTTCAGGCTTGACCCCCATAAGGATGAATTTTGGAGGAATAAAAACTAGATAGATATAGTTATATAGATGATATAAACATAGCTATATGGACATATAGATATAGATATATCTGAGTTTGAACATCTACAGCATTTAGATATACAGATTCCAATCTGTTTGATTTCATGGATTTCCTCTTCTGCCCAATACCATTGGATTGAATCTTGTGTACAATTCTATAGACTGAGATTAGAAGCAAAGTAACAAACTGTGTTTAGGAAAAGTCTATTTTTCATTCATTCATTCATTCATTCATTCATTCATTCATAACCCTTCACTTGAGGGTCCTATTTGAATATGAGTTTGGTTTCACACTTGGTTTCGACATGTGATCACCATTTTTACTCTTGCACACTGATTGACATAATGTCTGGGCTGTACTACTGTATGTCCAATGCGGATACAGTGGTCCAGCCAGGGGTGTGGCTTCTCTAATCCCCAGCATAGTGTGGAAGAGAGCCACAAAGGTTCTAGACTTTGCACTGAACTGCTGTACAGGTAAGAGTAGAAGGGCTCTATGTGTAAGCAGTACAGTACTTACTACAACATCAGTCTAATTTCTGTAAGATGAAGCTTATTTTATTATTATTTTTCCAAGGTAAAATTTTCAATAATCAAACAATTTTACTTTCTAAAAAAAGATCAAGTTTTGCTTCACTTTCTTTTCATTATTTTTTCCTTCTACTTTACCACTGCTTACACTGCCTCTGTCTTTTGATAGTATCTTCTTTTCATTCTTGTACTACTTTATCCTTCTAGAACCTGTCAGACATTTTTTGACTTTCAAAACTGTGTTGTTGGAAGTTAGCTGGCTTGCAAATGAGACTGGTTTTAACACTTTGAATCCCAACATTAAAAATAAATGTTTGAAAAAATAATCCCAAGGCAGCCACCTGACTGTTTTCTGTATTATTATTTTGTTTTTGTCTGTGATTTTTTTTGGGTATAACTTATAAACAATAACATTAGAAATCTGTGGTACATAAGGCAAATAACTAATTAATAAATAATTAATCCTTGTAATAAATCGGCTGTGTGGCAGTAAATTTTGTTTTTAGGGTTATATGATTTGTGTCAAATACACTGTATCTCTCCAGTGTATGCGATTCTATTTAAGGAGAATATATATATGTTTAATAATACGTATTTATGTGTTACACATGGATGAAGAGCTTAGCTGCAGACAATATTCAAATGGTTTCAGTTAGCACAGTCAAAATGACTGGATTAAGGTGTGTTTCTGTACTTGCTTTCCCGGCCATTGGATGAGAAAGGTGCATGACAGATTAACATTGACTAGCACTCGCATTTGCAAGTGCTAGTACATGATAGCTTAGCCCGCACGTGATCATTCACTTACCTGTGTCCGGTTGTGCATTTGATCCACCACTAGATGCCACCATCTTGGTTCTGGCATTCTGTGTGACTGCACATGTGCCAGCACCATAGCTACAGTAATGGTGATGCTCTGCACAAGCACAGTCGCATCAGATCATCTGAGGTGCCAGCACACTGGTGTGGCTGCTTAGATGGCCCTCTCAGCCAAAAAACAGGGCAGATGGTCACTGGCTGGATGCTAAAGGTAAGGAGTCATGATAGGTAAATGTTATTTTGCTTGTGATGCGCAAAGTTAGTCAACCTCTCAGTAGGCAAGGGACATTTGTAGTCTGTAAACACCTCCTGCAAGTGCAGCTGCAGCTGCCCAGATGTTGACTAATAGCATACTAACAAGCCAAGTGCAAATTGGCCTAAGGTTTTCAGGTATACTAGCCAGGCCATATCTGGAACATAGAGGCTTGCAAAAGTTTCAGAGACAAAATCCCCTTCTGACTTTTAGGCTACATATGTAGCTCAGTTTGTTGACCATAGGATAATTGCTTATACTGTTTTGAACATTTTCTGCTGTCTTTCCTTTGTGCTTGTGGCGTAACAGTCCCATCTGGATGCCTGACTACTGAAACAAGGGACAGGAGAAAGGCTGACAGAGTGCAAAACAACATTTCTATCAGTGACAAAGATGTCCAGGACCACACGGGGAGAGATTGCAAGAGCCATTTATGCTGATTTGGAATCCTTTCGGGGGGGGGGGGCTCTTTTTGCTACGGAAGAACACTGAAATAAATTCTTTCACTGGCAAATAATATCGACCTTACAACTGAAGAAGAAAAAAGAAGGGTGTCCTTAAAAATAGAGGGCTAGCCTTGTAGGGAGGGAGGGAGGGAGATTATGTAGAGAGAGAACATAATGGCAATATCTACCGCAATCTGTGTAATACAACACCCATTACTCAATGTTACAGTGTATGGATTACCCTGAAGATCTTTTTGACCTGGACAGTTTAAATTAGGACATATAACCAAAGGGAAGCAAATATGTTGTTTCAATAAAACTGGGAGAATCTATTTTCATCATATGCAAACACAAAAATTATAGAAATTATATAATATTCCACACAAAGCAATGCAATGCAAATTAAGAGCTTGCAGTGTCAATTGAAAGAATACATAAATAGGCAGTGGAGAAAAAAGATGTGTCAGAGGCAAGGATATCTGTGCAAATTCTCTTACGCAAATACATTTTTGCCTGGAAAATGTCAGAAGTGAAGAAGGATGTACAAATATGGAGGTGCCAAGTATATTCCAGGAAACTGTCTGTAAGGGTGTTATTAAAGTTTGGAAGCAAAAACACAGGCGTCACGGGTCATGAAATGGCAAAGTAAAATTATGAAGAGCCACTCAATGACTAGTTGAATTAAAGGATAGGATCTGCAAACATTTCTTATCCCACTAAACATTTAGATAGGAAAATTCATGCTTCAGGAGATTTTTTTTTTAAAAAAAGCTATTAATTCCTGATTTTCAAATGTAAAAGATGGAAGCAATCAAAAGGAAAACAGAGAAAATAAAATAAAGGAGCACCTTTTGTGAGGAAATACTAGGTTTCTCTTTGGTGGTAGAACTCAGGTTTTATACACACTAGATATGAAAGATTGGCCTTTTCACACTTCCCTTCCAGTCCACTGGATGGGAAAAGAGCATGACGGCCCAACATTAACTAGTGCTCACACTTTCTAGTGCTAGTCACTAACAGACTAAGCCAAGTGTGATCGGCCACTCACCTGTTACTGATCCAGAGGCTGGTCCTTTTTTGGGCCCCACCATTTTGATTGCAACACCCTCCAACTGCACATATGTCAGTGCCATAGCCATGATGATGCTGATGTTCTGCACATACACAGTTGCTTCAATGGTTGTCTGAAGTGCTTGTGCACAACCTCAGATGACCTGGAGCGCTGGAAGAGGTGTGAATGGCCACTGCCTGGAAGCTTTGGGTCAATGCTGGTTAAGGTGTGGAGCACGATTTTATGTACCACATCTAATCAACAATTAGTGAACTTCTGGGAAGGCAGGGCACTCTTGGAGGCTGTAACAGCCTCCTCCAAGTGCAGATGCCCTTCCCCAGAAGTTCACTAATCATGTACTACCAGCTGTAGTGTAAATAGGCCTCATGTTAAAATAGACATGTCCTGACTTAACACAGGAAGCATCCACACATATTCTCAGGGCAAATTGCACTCAATACAGGAGTCCAACTTCTAAATATCTGGATGCCTTGGATGGTGTGTTTGCCTGCACCGTTCCCCAACCAGCTTCTTTGGCAATCCAGCTATATCTCACTTATTTGGAAGGCTGATTTCTCAACTCTGTGGGCAGATAGCTTCCTCTCAGGTGGCACTTGCCTCTCTCCATAATGGAATGAGGGTGGTAAAACCACCTTGCTGGACTTATTTCTGCAATGGGGCATTTTCATGCTGGATCAAAAATGGGTGACTTTGGGGGGGGGGCATTTCTAGTTGTTGAGAAAGCATCCCATACAGAAAGATCAAAACAACAGAATTGTCATTCTATAGTTACAAGGCACCCAACATTTGACTGCCACATTTCTCACCTTAGGAACAGGTCACATTTCAGGTCACTTGGCTGCGTCCTGCCTTTGTGAAGATGCAGCCTCAGTACAATCTTTCAAACTTCACTAAAGGCAGGAAAAGAAGGAGCTATAGCTATAGCTATTTATATTCAATCTGATGCTATGTTCAGGATGGTTCAGATTTTGCATTCCACTCTTCATCTGAGGATTCCAGGGGAGGTCCCAGTATATGATAAAGCACTAAACTGTATTTAAAATATAACTCTTCCACACATGTACCCTAGGTATATTAAAAACTGAAGACAAATTTTGCACATAGGATCAGAGTTAAACAACAACAACAACAAAAAAAGCAAAAGAACAAAGAGGTGAAGAGAAAGGAGACAAGTGAGCTTTGAAGCAAGTGATACTTCACTGACCAAGGATCATGAAGAAAGTTATCCTCTAAGTACATATTTATTTTCCTGTAAAAATAGGATTTTTTTGTCTCTCCTGTGGTCTTTGGTATCTCAAATGAAGGCAAAAACTAAACAGAAACTCGCTGTAAGTGTAGGACACATTTCACAAGAACAAAATTTGTTCAGGAATTTGATGACTCCCATTCTGGCTTACCATTTTGTGTTTTTTATTAATGCTCCTGTTCACAGGTTCTGAGTGAGACATAGTTTTGGAAAGTATACTGAACAGCTTTTGTATTTAACACATTAGTCTTCTAAAATGGAGACTTAAAATAGAAGGTAAAATACAAATGTGTTCCATTTTCTTGAAAATTAAAATAAATCAAACTCTCTCTCCAGGAGTAATGAATGTGTGAGAGAACTTAATTTAAATTCAGCTCTTAATCTCTCTCTCCCTTGTGTGTGTGCGATTGTGTGAGTGCATGTGTGTATGTGCGCTTGTGTTGGCATTAAAAAGCAGCAGGATTTATATTTTGTTTACTCTGGTGGAACATAGATTTCTGAAGTTTTAGATACAGTTAACAGTTTGTAAAGTGAATCAGGTTAATGGTGGGGTGTTTTTGTTCTGTTCTGTTCTGTTTTGCCTATTTGTTGGATTATTTCTTACATTCTTGCATTAAGCTTTCATTCGATGCCAATGCAACTTAGCTTTGTTATTGTATCAGCCTCAATACATGCCATGTCTTTATGTTGCATATCAAAAACAAGGAAAAGAATAGCAAATTTGTTTTCCAAGGTGTTAGCAAAAGCTTATTTCTTCAGAATAATGGAGCCTAAGTAGCTGGCAGTCATGTTTTCAGAAATGTCAGATCCCCTAGAACCCTTACTGAATTGAATAATTCCTCATGTTGCCAGTATGCAGCACCATAGGAGCAGCAGGCATTCCTGTTAGCCTATAAGATTACAGGGACATTAAAGAAAATACAAGAGAATTCTTCAGATACAGACTGATTACCATTACACAGGCCTTCAGTGTGAAATGCAGGTTATTGAAAATCAAACAATTAGAAATCAAATCAGAGGCCTATGTGGCCGGGCAATCGAATACAATGGAGAAATAGAAATTGCAGCTATATGAAGTAATAGTCTGCCCAATGCAATGAGTGAAGCTTAATGTCCTCGGTCCTCGGCATGACTTCAGGAAAATTAAAAAGTAATGTAATGCTTCTTGGGGCACTCTCAGCTCTATTAGTATGCGGTGGCATGTGCCAGCCTGGCATCTATAACAAGTGCTGTTGGTTTCATTTACAGACCCTGCCAAGAGCAGCTAGCAACAGCCTGTGAAAAGCCATTATATGCTGGCCCATAAAGCCACACAAAATTTTCATTATGTTTCCCTCAAAAAGTGCTTGTTTTGCAGGATAGAACTGGTGTCAATAAAATGGATTGGGTGTCACTTAAACCAAGTGACGTGCTAATCTCCTGGAGGCCTGTGTCCTTAATCTCTACAGGACATAAGTCAGTTTAGAAGCAAGAACTGTTCTCACAGGTAGCAACTATTGAGCTCTTTAATGTAAATTCAAAAAGCAGAACTTATCTCTGTGTTTCAGAAATTACTTTGTGTACTTGCTGCCTACAGAAGAGGGTTTCTCACACTCCTCCAGTATGTCACCTCCCTCGTACACAGCAAATCCCTGGACAACTTTCAAACTTTTGCTGCATCCACAAGCATGATTTAATTCTAAAGAAAGTGGTTGTAATGATATGTGCCCTGTGACCGGTTAAATTAGAGACATTTCTTCCAGCTGTTATTATACTAACTCTACTATCGCCCTTATGCCTGATCAAAATAAGCCTGATCAAAATACAAAGTCTAGGGAAGCATATCAATTATGTATCATGCTGTAGCTCTGCTGCAGACCCAAATTTTTCAATTCAGTCAAAGAACTCACTGAAATAACAAGTGATATTATAATAAAAGGGCAGAATAATAGGTTCAGGATCAAAGATGCAGCAGCTCATCAGGCTGACATGCAAAGGCTATAGAATGACTTAAATTGGTTTGGTTAACATTTCAGGAAGATAGTTATTATTCTAGGCTAAGTAAGGCCAGAGAAAATCCACAGACAATTTCTGACACTTCTTAGGGGTCTAAGAGCTAAATCATTTGTTCCATAGTAGGATATCAATCACATTCTAGCAGAAACAGGCATTTTGGACTGCAAGTGTTCATTTTCTTTGTAGTCTATAGTCACCAAGGAATATGCTTTTTTCCTGCTTACTTGTTCTAAATTGGAAAAGAAAGTAATCACTTCCATCACTAATTAATTTCTATATTTATTAGAATGCAGGCAAGTTTTTTTCAGGCTCACATTTGGTCATAAAAAGGTGCGTGTATGTGAATCAGAAATATTAAAGAACAATTTCTTCTAGAATTTATTTAGCATTACTTGGTTGGTTTGTATTCATTCATTCATTCACTCACTTACTTATATTTTTATCACCCTATAATAACTAGTAGAGATAGCACAAACTGTGTGCTTAATTCACCATCAGCAAAAGAATCTTTGTTTAATTCAACAGTGAACTTTTAAATAAAATTTTAAAAAGCAAATGTGAACAATTCAATCAAATAGTTTGTGTTTTCAAGTGGGGAACCGGTTTAGTTTGATCTAATTATTGGCCATTCAAACAACCAGGTATTTAGTTTAATGTAGAGATCTACAAATACAAACCATTTGAAATTTTGAATGTGGACTTTTTGCATCTCTAGTAGCTAGTACTAAAATATTTTGAATTAATCTTAACTAGGTATACAACTATACTGGTCTAGAGTACCATTTTTGTTGCCCTAGGCTGGTTCATGCTTTGTCCAATATGGATGAAACATGATGAGAGGCAGGGATTGGTCTAGTTTATACTAGGATGCAGACTACTATCCTTTATTCCAGAATTTATTCTGGAATAAGGGGTAGTATGGAAAGGGGCTTGGTGGCTAGTATATAGAGTGGAATCGCATTTCTATGCTTCTTAACATACCATACTCTTGTTTTCTCATTAACATCACTGAAACTGAAGACGCCGCAAACAGGAAGAAAGAGAGGCTGTAGCAATGCTTATGCATGCAACCCTCAATCTAGGCCATAAAAAACATAACTGGTGTCATGTGGAAATAACTCAAACACACTTTCTGACAGGATTATGTTTGTTTTAACATAACTTCCTATTCCAGACTATACCCAGAATAACCCCCGGTGCTAAGTTTTATAGTCAAATAACTTTTGTCAGGTATTGTAGTACCTTGGGGGGCAAATGGGAGTGGAAACAACTGCCCACTTCACAAATCAGATATTCAAAGACTTCTAAGCACAGGCTTTGTTGATATTGCCAATGTCTCCACAAATGTCACTTTCTTCCTCACCCCAGATGTTGATATAATGAATGTTTAGCAGAACTAGAGCAAGCTGGGCTGCCAGCAACACCAGAAACAGACTGATGTGTTAAGCTGGAGTTTACAGCTGGAAGAGATTGGGTTGACAGTTAATTATGAACTTGTTAAGAAAGATACAAGGTCAAGGAGAACAGTAAAGAGTTTTGGATTATCTTCTAGGGAATAATTCAAAATGTTACACAAGTGACAGTCCCAAACCATATAATAATGAGGTCAACAATTGGGGCTACGCCAATACTTCTGTTTTAATGGCTTCTTCTGGTATGCTTTGTCATAAAACATACAAGAGGAGATAAGAGTCACTTCCATGCTACTGCCCACTAACCTTGATAATTCTTCTGCAGTGTGTCATAATTAACCTTTTTGTGATAACACTCAACAGAAATCTCTTCCATCTAAGTAAAACCAGCATCGGTTTAGAATAAAAAAGAAGCTTCATAATATCTTCAGCTCTTGCTTTATTCCTCAAATGTGACATATTTGGATGTTAAGATATCACCTTGATATGCTAGCCTTTGCCTGGATTCATCCATCAAGGCTTCACTTCAAGAGTATGATTGATCAGTCTTTGGTCTATGACAGGTGAAGTACAGAGTTAATGGCATCATGTAAAAAAAAAAAAAGATTCATGGCAACGGAGTTAATAGCATTGTATATATAAAAAAGTGGTTCATAGTAAGATTTGTGAGTTGTTATTAGAAACACGACCATCTCACTTATTTAATACTGAATTACAGAGTAATTCATTGTCTTTATTTAGGATACATAAAACTAAGGACTAATGTTCAAACAGGGTTTAACAGTTTGTAACCAAGGATTGGACTATGCCTAAATCCTATGTTTGATATGTCCGCAGAACATATAAAATTATTGTTCCGGATCTCATTGGGATTTGCTATGTAAGCAGTTATACCTGGAGAGGTCTTCTATTTACAGATGGCTACACTGCATGCACAGCTTCCTGTCTATAAGCAGAAAGATCTTATCAATGGCACAGTGTTGCCACTAAGGGTGTTTCCACACTAGCTGCAGAAACCAGTTTAACCCCTCCCCAAGACAGATCAAAAACACTTACCTTGAGTAGCTTCCACACTGCAGACCGGATTGGAGACACTTTGCGGAGGCCACTTCCGCATTTTGGTGCACAAGATCCATCATAAATTTGGGTCTTGCCGCTGAAATCTGGATTAAAATGTAGACCTGAAAAATCAGGTCTTCAATCTGTCACTTCGCCTGGATGTGTGCACAAGCAGGACGCTTCCGCACATGACCAGGCAAAGGGATGGATGTCCCTTCGGCTGCCATGTTGGGAGGGGCAGAAGCAGGACTAGCTGCATCCAGAACCCCTCCCCTGCATGCTGGATGCTGCTGGAAATATGCAGTGACTGGCAGCTCACTGCTCCAGTCCTATGGCTCCGGGGAAGGCGGCAGCGGCAGCGTGCAAGCCGGAGGACTTTTGGAATGGGTGCTGATGTGTCTGTACAGCACCCACGCCATCCATCCTCCTGGATCCATCTTCCCTGCATGGGTGTGGATGCGGGGCCTCTGAGATTCCGTCCCTATCTGGGATGGATCCTCAGGAGGATGTTTCACCTAAAACCAGATCTTATTAGTTCTGTTTTTCAGTGGCCAATGTGGAAAGACCCTAAGTTGGAATAGAAAGGGATCCTACATGTACCGCTGTTATTATCTGTGGTAACATACGCAGCACCAATATGAAGGCAGCAAAAAGCTAGGAATTTAAGGGAGATCTTAGTATTCATGCTGGTCATATTGGCCAGTGAAGAATTGTTCACACACTCTTATTCTTCCCTTTATTTTTAACATCCATGCAAGGACTTTTCACTTCCTGCTCTTCTTGACACTTAAGTCTGAACGAATGCAAATGCAATTTGAAGCTACTGCTTGGAATTGTTAAAAAAAATCAATCTGGTCAGACTAAGGCCCTTTCTGCACTGCGTCCTGGGGTAGACAGAATAAGGCCTAGTGCAGATAGGGCCAGAGTAGAATCTATGGAAGATTGTATAGAAAGGAAGAGCTGAAGGAGCTCCTTAAGTACCTTATTTGTGGTCCCTGAGATAGCCTTCTTAAGATTATAGGGTTTTCATCCAGAATGCAGATAATTTTTTGTAGGAAATTTACCTCAACTACTCAGACCTCCAGCAGACTGAAAGAAGTTTCACAGGAAGGTTGAACATAGGGATGTGCATGAAGCCAAATTCCCCCATTTGATTTGATTTTTTTTTTGAGGGGTGGGGAGCTTCAGTTTTGTGTGCAAACATTACACAAATGTTCACAAATATTCACAAATGAACGGAACTCCCACACCCCTCCCTTCCCACCCTCCCATTCACCTATTGCCACCAGCCTTGAAGCAATGTGGAAATGACAGCAGAAAATGCAACCACAGCCTCTGTGGGGGTAGGTGGCATTATCCACCATCATTTCTGTGCTGTTTCAAGCCTGAAACAGGCCTTCACAGTGATCCCTGTGTAGGGAGCTCCATGCACAGATGCAGATGAGCATACGAGGAGCACATGGCACTGGTGGTGTCATGACCAAAGGTAAAGGGGAGGGACAAGAGGCCAGGGGGATGGGAGAGGTCCATCCTTAATCGAAGCTTCAGTGACTGCTGGATCCATTCGATTCACAGAGGTAGGCCCCTTTCGATTCTCAGAGGTAGGGCCCATTTGATTCATTCACAAAGTTTGAAATTAGTACGAATTCATATGAATTTCAAGGGTGTTTTCCACTGTCACTAGAAGTACTCATTAAGTGCCCACTAATGGGTACTTCTAGTGACAGTGGAAAAACACCCCAGATGTGCCAAATATTTATGCACATGTACATCCTCAGTTCAGCATGAAGGTAACAAGGTAAAACTATCCTGTAAAAGGTTTGATAAGGGAAAACACACATCAAACTTAAACAGATATGCCACTTAAATCCCTCACATTTAGAATTTCATTGAAATACATGATGTTTTTCTGAGGTAAATTCATGTCCTGTTTCATAGCCATAATTTCATGCCCACTTTTTTTCTCCTCACATATGTGTTTAAACCAGGAAAGATGGAAATTTAAAAAGCCAAATAAGATACATTTATTGACTGCTCATCTTCCTCATGTGCAAAGGAACATTTTTTCCTAAGAACTGAGTATTGAAATAAAAATACTTTTGAAGATAGGCATGCCCCTCACTTCTCCAGTCACCCAGAAAAGAATCAGTTAGCTAGTGATGAGATCACGGGGATGGATACCCAAAGTTCTGAATCAGCATAGAATGAAGTTTTTTTCCGCATCTCAACATGCAAATGTGTCTTCTTTCTTGGACTTTAGGTTACAGAGCAGTACATACAGTTTCAAATTAAATTCAGCGCTACACTAGATTCTCATGAGATGTACTTAGAAAGAACCTACATGACTGTAACTCTTGGGAGATGGAAGGCATAAAATGTAAAGTGCAGAATTTACTAATGATAACTGTTTGGTTTAATATTTTTCCCCTCTGGGTTTCATATCCTATTGCACTTAAGATGTAATTCAAAGACCACCACAACCCAACAACATAATATACAAACTTCATGATGTACTTGGATATATAGACTATTATATTCATGACAAAACTTGAGAACAAATTATTTGAGAAGTAGGTTACAGACACAAATTCCAAGTAAACAGTCTCTGTAATATTCTTCATCTATTATTCTGCTTCTTCTAATGGAATATAGATAAGTGATTTTATTTCCATATTCAGGTATGGCTAAAGTACTAGCCAGTTTGATAAACTTCAAATTATTATTTTCAGTGCATATGTAATCCATTTTTATTCTTAAAAATAGATGGCCAGAAATAAATTTAACTGTCCATGCAGCTAAGCTATATGGTACAGCCTAGCAATAAGACTACTTGAAATGAATGTTGATAAGACAACTAGAAAAGTTGAAAGAGGTAACTATAGCACAAAAGTCCATTGTGGTAGCATCAAAGCAGAGATATTTTCATGATTATTTCTTTGAGCTGGATTTGAAAGCTGTAGCTTGCAAACAGCACCATACTTATTTATTTAGAAAATGTATATACTGCTTCTTCATTAAAAAAAAAAGAGAGAGAGGAATATTTACATTATAGTATGAAAATAATGTTCATCATGGCTTGGCTTCGTGAACGAGGATTAGGGAGAGCTCAACCCACGCTTACTGCATGCATGTTGGTGGCTAAGCAGACCAATGCAAGATAGACAATTCTGGTTGCAGAAGGTACACAGAAAGGTATCCTTGGGTGGTATTGTAACGGCACAGTTATTTCTGTGTTGTCTTTTCTCGAGATTGGTTCTGCAAGTGTTCTCAGAAGAGGCAGCAGCTTTATGGATGGTGCGCCTCCATGCCTCTCGGTTTGAGGCCAGAGTGGGCCTTTGATTGTAATCAGTATGGCCATGGCTTCAGGGAGTCCTTGTATCTCCTCCTTGGGGCTCCTCTGTTTCAGCAGCCAGTGATGAGTTTGCCATAAAGCACCATCTTAGGAAGGTGATGATCCTTCATCCTAGAGATGTGCCCTGCCCAGCACAGCTTGTGTCCTCAGCAGCATGGCCTCGATACTGGTGGCCTCTGCTAGTTCAAGGGCAACAACGTTTGTCACATAGTTGGACCAGTGGTTGTTTAGGATTGTGCAGAGGCAACACTGATGGAAACGTTCAAGGAGTTGCAGATGGTGATGATAAATGACCCATGATTCAGGCCCATATAAGAGAGTAGACAATACAATGGCTCTGTAGACGTTGAACTTTGTGCTTTTCTTCAAGTGTTTGTTACTCCAGACTCTTTTATGTAGTCTTCCAAATGCATTATATGCCTTTGCTAGTCTGTTGTCTATTTCTTTTGTCCATCTTAGGATCTGAGGAGATGATGCTCTCCAGGTAGCTGAACTGTTGGACTGTCTTGAGCTCTGACTCTTGTATGGTAATACAGGGGATGTTATTCTTTCAGTGGTGCAGGCTGATAAAAGACTTCTGTCTTCTTCAAACTGACTTCCAGCCCAAAAAGCTCTGCAGCCTCTGCAAAGCAGGATTTATATGCTGCTGGGCTGCTTCTGTATGGGCAACAAGAGCGGCATCGGACAGGAGTTCACGAACAAGATGATTTAGAGTCTTATTGTGGGCTTTTAGTCACCTTAGGTTGAATAGGTTCCCGTCGATGTGATATTGGATGTAAATGTCGATTTCTACATTGAGGTCTGTCGTGGCCCTTTGAAGCATCATACTGAAAAAGATTGTGAAGAGAGTTGGCGCCAGAACGCAACCTTGCTTTATACCGTTGACTATCGCAAAGAGCTCTGAGAGCGTGTTGTTATGCCTGACTTGGCCACGCTGATCCTCATGTAACAGGATCCTCATTTTGAGAAATCTGGGGTGATGTTCTAGTAATTCCAAGATCTGCCACAGGTCTTTTCTGCACACTGTGTCAAAAGCTTTAGTGAGGCCGGCAAATGTCACATACCATCCTTTGTTTTGTTCCCTACATATATTAAAAAAGACACTTAGTGATCCAGTTTGGTCTAGTGGTTAGGGAGCTGGACTCTTATCTGGGAATACTGGGTTTGATTCCACCCTCCCCCATGAAGCCAGCTGGGTGACCTTGGGCTAGTCATAGCTCTCTTCTAAGCTCTCACTGCCCCGCCTACCTCACAGGGTCTTCTGTTGTGGGGAGAAGAATAGAAAAGCTTTGTCAGCCACTTTGAGTCCCCTTAAATGGGTGAGAAAAGCCAACTCTTCTTCTTCTTAAAAAAATTCAAAATATTGAAAAGAATATCGTAAATATTGAAAATAATTTTTGAATGCAAACTAAGGTGTAAGCTGGAGGTGTAAACTAGATAAGTGCATTTTAAAAGTGCATTTTATTATCACATGGTAGACCCACTTGTGAATGCCAGTGGGCCACTGGAGACCTTAAAAGGAGGGTTTGGCATTTGATTATAAAGTATATTTAATGTGTTGTTTCCTTATTCTTGTTTCCCTGACATCATTTGTCTATTCTGTCAGGAATAATAATAAAATCCTAATAACCAGATGACTTTTAAAATTAAGCAAGCACCCATGACATGGAACAGATTAAGTATGGATTTTAGCACTCCCACCAGAGCATATTTTGAGCTGATTCTATTTAGAATTGGTTTGGCATAAACCAGGATGGTTTGTGGAATTTGAGATTGAACTGAATCCCCCAGAAAGACAGTAGTTTTGGTTTGTTACTGAGTCAGCCTAATGGAGCCTATAATCAAACTTCACAAACCCTCTTAGTTTGTGCCAAACCAGTTCTAAATAGAACTGCTTCACCACTCTTCTCTGGAATCAATTAGAATGTTTTCACTTCCAGGTTGTGTGGATTAACAAAGAGTATCTATGATGCAGTCTTGCTATTATCCCTGAGCCATTAATGCTCAAACAAATGAAAACAAACATTGGCCTTTTTACACCTATCCTTAGAATGAGCCTCTTTCCTCCACACTTCACTGTGAACGAGAAAGACTATGGGTGTTTCCACACTTAACGCTTGAAATTCGGATTAAGGAAATCCAGATTTCTGAAATCCGTCCCTGGGAAGATCAGTCTGAAATAAGGATGGATCCAAATGAGGCTTAACGCATCCAGACTCTTGTGGGAAGCACTGATAGTGAGGAACACATTGTGTGTTTGCTGTGCGGACAACAGAGCACCGATACCCAGAAGGATCAGGCCTCTCTGAGGCCCTGCAGCCCAAGGTGCCATGTGATTGGAGCACTCAGCCTTCAGTCACCGCTTGTTTCCACTGTGCATGGGTGTGTCAGGGACAGACTGCCCACCAATCAGCAGCGTGCCTGAGATCCCATGGCTGCCTGGCTGTGCTCAACATTGTGACTTCCTATCCCCCCACATGTGTTCCCTCTCCTGTCCCTGTGTGGAAGTGTCGTCCTTTGATCTGGAATTTGCAGGCAAGAACAGTTTGAAGACATAGAGGCCATTCCCATTACAAGCATAAAATGGTTTTGAAATGGTTTTGATCCTCACAGTCCCTACGTCAGGTTGGGTTAACGCTCTTTGTGTGTATTAACCTCATTTCAACAGGTCTCACTTCGGTTCTTGCATTTGAAATGGTTTACATTTCTTATTAAGGGAACGGTACCATTTTAGTGGGATGAGAATGCGTGTTTAGGGTTTCCCTCCCACCATAGCACTCTAGGAACTCCCTGCCCTTGCCAAGTTAAATTTTGCGGCAGGAGGAACCCCAATCAGAGAGAGGGGGTGGGCACCATGACTGGCAATGTGTGGGTAGTTCTCCTTGTGCTGGCGCACGTGCGCCTGTGAGGGAGGGGGTTTGGCGGCGGGCATGCACCAGAGCACTGGAGGAAGTGGCGGGAGAATGAGAAACTGCGTGGCGGTGGCTGACCCTCGCTTGGTCCCCATCTCCGCCGCTACCAGAAGGAGGGAGGGAGAACAAGAGACTGCATGGTGGCAGTGGCACCGGCTGACCGTTGCTTGGTCCCCATCACCACCACCGGCACTAGAAGGAGGGCAGGAGAATGAGAGATGGCGTGGCAGCGGCAGCAGCTGACTCTCGCTTGGCCCCGCCACCACCGGAGGGAGGGAGGGAGGAGGGAGGGGGTCGCACACCACCCTCTTGCCTCGCCTCGCCTCAGGATGGTTGCCGGGGCGGGGGGAGAAAAAGATCCGCTTTCCCAAATGAAGTTTTCAAGCACTTTCATAATTGGGATCAAACACAATTAAAGTTGAAAGTAATGGGATCAGGCAAAATCATGTTTGCATCCGGTTCTTTTATTTCGGGTTAGGAAAACTGTTTTAAGCTTGTAATGGGAACGGGGCCCTAGTTTGTCAGGTCTTCCCAAAAACTGGACCCCATTAGAGATGGAATTCATGTGAGCCTGTGCAGAAGTGGCCCTAATCTGTCCTGCTGTGTGGAAGGTACCTTGCAGATGTGTGCAATATGTGTCCTTATTGGGTGCTTAATGGGATCTTAGTGGCCTCTGTGGAAACACCCTATGCCTCCTTGAAGGCTGATGTATCTGCAATGGATGTAAAGCCCAGTCTAGTAACTTCTAGTTACCTCTGACAGCATTGTGGAAGTGTAGCACTCCCTTGGAAGGGTTTTGCATCTTTCAGTGGATGTTTCATGCTACCAAAAGTGGAAATACAACACCCAAGCCCCTCCATCAACCTTTCTGCAGTCACAAGAGGACACATAGACCTCTTTCCCTCTATTTCATTCTCTAATTGTGTATGCATATATACATGAGCACTTGGAAAGTATACCACTTGATGTAATTTGTCTTTAGGTTTACACCGTTGATTGATTTATAATGTGAATAAAATTACACCAACAATGAAAGTCAGATGTTTCCCAATATTTCAATAATATGCATGCTTAAATGCCAATGAATTCAGTGCAGATTTAGTGTATATAATTTTGTGTTAGAGTGTTGATATTTTTTCTGAGCGTACTTTCAATGGTTTTGCAAACTCTAGATCCATGCATAGTCAATTTGATACTACACAGTATTTAGTCATTTGTGAATTAAGCTGACTACAGATGGCAAGAGGAAAATGTGGGATCTTATTTAGATCCCACAATTTCCTCTCACCAGCCCTGACAGACAGCAGGAGGAAACTGAGGAATAAGCTTGTCTGGCACTTTTTCCTGAAGGCAGACAGGAAGGCAGATATATTTACATGAAGTGTGCAAACACTCATCCCCATGTTTGTGTGGTGGTTATTTTTCTGAAGGAAAAACATATAAGCAAGCACCAGACAAGCTAAGCAATATCACTATTTGGGGGAAACCCACATTTGATGTTGTTTTTCATGCAATAGCAATATTCAAGGATTTCACCTTATATTCTGGGACTATGTTAGGATTGTCATGGATCTCAATATGTGCAGGAATAATCCCAGATTGTATAACCTGTCTGGACGTAGCATTGGATTCTACTCATGTTAGTGAGTAAGGGAGATGTGGGTAAAGAAGACAGGATGCCTCCAAACATTGCTTACTTATTTCTGCTATATTTGGATTTTCTAGAATAAAGCATGGTTGGACATGTTTTATTCCAGAATATCTAAGAACAATGAAATAAGTAGCTGATGTCAGGGATGCAGCTGCAATCGGAGACGTTTTCGCACGGGGCTGAACGGAACGCGAAAAAGACAGCTGCGGACACGTCATCCGCATTGCCCGCGCGCGGCTTGCGTTCCGACGTGTCCGCAGCTGTCTTTTCTGCGTTCGAAATGTAGAGCACTTTAAAGTGCTCTACATGCGTTCCAACGCGGACGAGCCGCCCGCAGCCGTTCGGGAGGAGAAGCGTTCGCGCCTGCTTCTGTCTCCCGAACAGCTGCGGGCTCGCCTCCGACGCCGCGCGGCTTTGACAATCAGCTGTTTGTCAAACAGCTGATTGTCGATCTGCCTCCGCGGCTGTCTCCGCGCCCCTTGCCGGCGTTTGCCGGCTAAGACAGCTCCGGGCGCTTTCCCCTTTCGCACACAGACGCTCCGGAACGCGTTTACACGCGTTCTGGCGCGTCTGTGTGTGAACGGGGAAAGCGCCCGGAGCTGTCTTAAGCTTTCCGCCTGAACGCGTTCCGTTTCGAACGCGATGCAGTGCGGAAATGCCTCGGGTTTCCTCTTCTCCACCAAAAACAAAACAAACAATATCTTTCCTTTATAGGGTTGTGAACCAACTTATTTTTAGGGGTTCATTTCAGATCAGACTAATCTGCAAGGGTAAGAAACCAGTTAATTTTGAAACCCAGATTGGTTTGGTGGTTTTGTCCAACTGGTTTGTTAGTCTTTTAAACATTGAAATGGGCCTAAAACAGGTCTGAAATATTTGGCTGTGAACCAGGATGATTTTGAACATTCCAGTTAGGTTCAAGTTCAAACTAAGACCTCCAACTGCCAGAGGATCCAAAATGAATTAAAATAATACAAACCTTCTGGACTGTGTCAAACTGGGCCGGTTCTAAATAGAACCAAATCAGCACATTACTGTTCCTATCTCTGTGTTTTTACATGTTATCCACATAGTGCTGAGATGGGAAACATGGATTTTTTTTTCCTTTAAGATGCACCACGGCTTTTGAAGAACTGTATCATTAACACATTTATTATGGAACTTTTCAAGAATGATCTTTATGTCAAGAAATGTTGAACCATTTTTATTTTGGGGTTATAAGCATCAGAGTTCTGTTCTGTTTTGCTTTATTTTGAAAAGAGTAAAAATAGAATACCTATAGTGATATGGTATTTCATTATTTCAATAATAATTAGAAGTCAAAATTTATAGTAAAAGAAACAAAAATAAAACAGAAACTAAACTATGCCACTTGATGCAAGCAAAATCTTTCCACAAATGTTGTAGTTTGTCTTTTGTAAATACAATACCATTCATACTTTTAATAAGGAATGCCTCTAAAGAATTGCTTCCTTTGCCCAGGCAAGGTGAATGAAGCATAAAGTCTAGCTACAAGGGCAGGTAGTTAGGTAATAATATTGTAAAATATCAAACTGAGAGACCATTTTCTGAAATGGCATAAAACCAATAAAACTACAAGCACAGTGCAGTTTTAAGTTACTGAATAACAACACTTTTAAAGCCTTAATAATGGGTGACACATTGATTTCCTTTGGCAATACATTGTAGAGGAAGGAGAAGTCTAAAATGAAAGAGTGATGCATCCAACAAGACACCCTCAAGTGTGATTTATAATAAAGATTCCTTGGTATAACCTCCATTTTCAAGATTTAAGCTTATACACATAGCTTAAATAGCGTATACACATAGGATTTGTATTGTTCAAATGATTCTATATCAGCCGAATGACTATCTACATAACTTTCTTTGCTGCTCGTATGAATAGTCAGACAGTTGTTAGCAGTTGTTAGCACCAGAGAAGTAAGTTTAAATGGGGGCTCAGGGTGCTCAGTATACAGAAGGGGGAAAAGTTAGTCTTCCAGCTCAGTTTGATCATTAAATGTATAGATGCAGCAGACAATATATTTCCACAGGAACACATCCTAAAGTGATTCTTTGAATTTTTTAAAAATCAAAGAATGAGACCCCTTCTGCATTGTTCTCAGATAAATCACACTTTGTTCACATTGAACAAAATATGGACCAGGCTAGGGAGCCTAAAATGGCACTCAAACCTGGCATAGCTGTAGATCTACTGTAGACATTGAGGTCTACAATCAGCCTAGGCCTGATATACCTGACCATTGAAGTGTTAAGACAGCACATCCCTGTGGCAGACCACAAGGACTAAAAGTGTAAAGGAGACTTTTTCGCACTTGACCTTATCTTGGGTTTTATCTCAGGGTAGGGTTGTTCACACGCTAATAGAGGCTATGGCAGGCCTCACCTGGGGCCTCTTGTAGTCTACACAAGCATGCAGGCAGCAGCCCCATTTTGGGGGATATATTCCAGAATAAAGCCAAGCAGATTCTTCACTCTCAGTTACTCTTCATCCTCTAGCTTATGTAAAAATCTGAACTATCTAGCAGTCGTACATCAACAGAGCATCTACCCTGTATTACCCTATTTTCTGTTTTCAATTACAACTTTTAACAAGCTGTGCAACAGCTTTGTTAACTAATTCATTTTTTATAACTTTCGTTTGTTTCAATTGCTCTGCTGCACCAAGATCTTTTATTCTTTGACATTAGAGCCTCAAGACATTTCTGCCTTGTCATTATTGAGACAGAATGCTCCATGGGGCTGCCAGTCAGGCTGTTTTCTTTGGTGCCTGGTAACATCCTAGCATCAGTAAAGACATCCTGGCAATGGTAATCATGAACAATTTTCAATTAAAGCCTGCATCCATGTGTTATTCTGGTATAGCCAAATATAGAGGAATAAGTAGCTGATGTCAGGATGCAGTCAAAGTGTATGGGGTAGGATGGGAATCCTTCTCTACTGTGGAATATCAGCAGAAATGTATTAAAATCAGAACAGTCTGGAGACAGGACAGTGTGAAAGCCACATCCCGAAGCTGGCCAGTTGGCGCCCTTTGGGTACCGGACATGAATTTTGGGCGTCCGCATGGGATGCCCGGCAATGCATGTCAGGTTTGGGGCTTGGCATGGATGGAGGCATCCCCAAGCAAGCCACGCTGAGCGCTGGCACAGTGAGCAGCTCCACCCTCTCTCTGCCCCCTCACTCCTCAGCCTACCTCTCTCTCCCTCCCTCCTCCAGCCCAGCCCTCCTTCTGTCTCTCTGTCTCACAGAGATAGAGGGGGGGGAATCCCTGTCAAACCCCATTAAAATGATTAAGGGCAGCAAAAGCGCTGGTCTCATTTTAGCGAGGCTCTGAACTTGTGCACATTAGCGCCAACCTCCACCTGAAATCTGCTCAGCTGTCAAGGCAACTGTCATGCATTTGTTTGGGGTTACCCTGCACTCGGCTGCTGTTAGCTGTCAGAACCAGCAGCTGTCAATTAAGCACCTACTGCTGCTAAATCACCACTTTCACGGTTAAAAAAAATTTTTTTTTAAGCTAAAGTTATTTTTTACGGTCATTTTCCTATAACATTAGTTTTAATTAAAAAAATTAATGGTGAAAGCTGCGATTTGGCCGCAATGGGCACTTGACAATTGACAGCTGCCAGTTCTGACAGCTAACAGCAGCCACTTGTCTTTTGTGCACCTGTGATCCAGCAAAAAATATCACAGGAATGCTGTAAACTTAAAATCAAGCCTGCCTCATATCACCTAGCAGATCAGGGGTGCAAAAGAAGTCAAAAAACACACCTGACTCATGGCGTGAGCTGGAAACTCCTCCCAGTTAACCTGCAAGCATCCACATGTGGGTTCCCGGCTCACTAAGCAAGTGCGCTGGTTCCCCCATACGGTGCCGAGACTCGTTTTCCAGGGTGCCAAATTTGGTCCCGTGTTGGCGCTGTAGGGGGTGGGGAATTTAGCACTCTTTTCATGTGCCAAATCAAAAGCCCATGCGGACAGCCAGTGCCGATCCCGCTCTCAGCACCGTTCCAGATTGGCATCCGGACGCCCCCTAAGTCTCCCTTCCTAAGAATACTAACACCATAGCTTCATATTCCCCTGGAAATTTCTGTTCTCCACCTCCCTACACTTGATTCCTTTAAAATGTAATGCAATATTCACTGGCAATCTTTTTCACAAACTTTGCAGAAATAAATGTGAGCTGCAGAAGACATATTACAGTTCTTTAACCCAAAATGAATAAATGTACATGGCACAGAGCATATACCATATGGTTTGAACATATTATTCTACTATGTCTCAACACAAATCAGATTTTATATTTACAGTGGTTGTAGTCGTCCTGAGGCCTATTCGCACTAGGCCTCTCGAATACGAGTAGGACAGCCCTGGGACAGAGCATATGCGTGTGTCCAGTGAGGCACATGGCCCTTGGTAGGAGGTGCCCGGGAGGTTCCTACTAGCTGTAGCTGACCTGACTGGAACCCAGGGACAGGATGGGACGTGCCTGCCCACAACTGGGTCAAATTCGACCCAATGGTGGCAGGCCTGGGAGGTATGTCCCACCCCCGAGCCAGCTTTTTATGGCTAGGCCACACAAGGGCAGATTCCCTTGTGACCCTTACCTGCCTAGGTGTGAATGGGGAATCCGTCCCCACATGGCCTAGCCTTCCTGCACTACAGCTGTCCGTTAGTAGTGCAAAAAGGCCTCTGGTGTCTGGTTGTGTGAATTTACCTTATGCACAATTGACTTTGCTTTGAGATATAGTGGCAACAATCTAAGAAAAATAAAGTTCAGCAAAATAAATTAAACACCCAATGTGATTTTCTAGGACCCCAAATTCCATTAGGGCTACTACTTAGGAGTTTATGCTTCAACCTGTTAATAAGCTTCAAAACAGATACTTCCTCTCATGGATTCTACTCTTCATTTACTGTTTAAGGTTCAGCTAATACATTTATTGGCATGCAAAGATTATTGAGCATTAAGAAAGGCAGATATTTCAGTCTGGCAGACACTTTTATATTGTGTGCTTGACAGACACAACATGCTGTTCTGAAAGTGTCAACAAGTGTAAATCACTGCAACAATGAATCATCGGAACCTGTTTCAAGTTATGGCTGCTATCCTATCTTGAGTAAATACTAAATTCATGAAACTTTTAAGTATTTCATATTTTTTGACTTTTTTCATCATCACAAATTCATAAAGGAATAAGATTTAGAGAGATTTTATGAATAACAACAACATTAAAACTGCTGTGCATTTCAGAAGAGTGGATAACTAATTTGCTCTAGGTTTGAGTAGTTTGCATAGCTATAGCGGAGCATTAGGAATAAATATTACTTGAGGGGGAAAAATGTGCCAAGTAAGATGATTAAAAATATTTGGATGAAGACTTTGATAGTTTGTGTTTCAAACTATCCTTTGATCTTTTTGTCCAATAATGATATTTATGAAATCTAAAAAATAAATAAATATGTCATTTACGATAACCAGAATTTCCCAGTTTTATACATCATCCAATATTTCATAAATAATTAAATACAGGAACTAGGAGGAGAATTGTTAGCCAAGGTAAGGGATTATCCAGGATTTGGTGTCATAAGTCAAGACTGACGTATCAAAACAACATAGTTCAAGCTAAACATGTAAGGGAAACTTCTAACCAACCCATATGGCAATTTAAGAAGTGGTGTTGGAAACAAAGAGTCTGTTCACACCTTAAGGGAGGGGTTCTGGGTACTTGGGGAAGATTTTTCCATGCTCTGTCAGGCAGTCACCAGCCTGGACCATCCAGGAACTCTCTCCAGCCCACCCACCCAGATCCTCTGTAGCTGTGGACAAGTAAAAACATCTCCCCACCTTTACCAGGAACATCTGAATTGTTCCCAGGCACAGCATTCATCCTCTCTTCAAGGTGCAAACACTGCAGTGTGTCCTGGGATTGTGGGTTGTGATTTAGACACATGTGTTATAGGGAAATTAGCTTGTTTGACCATTGGTCCAAAAAGACTGAAGCATGTAGGTTTTAATAACAATAAAGTTCGGTATGGGAGAAGGTGTTCCTTTAGATATTTGGGGGCCAAGTCACTTAGGGCCTTATAAGTCAGAGTTAACACCTAGAATTGGGCTCAGTAGCAAATTGGCAGCCAATGCAATTCTTTTACAACTGGTGTGATGTGCATCCCCCACACCCTTCCTTTCTCACCCCTCCCCACCCCTCCTTTCCCACCCCCTTTCCACTTACCTTACCTCCTTGTCATCGCCATCCATGTCACCTTCTCCACATCACTGCCACTATTACCGCTGTCCCGGGCCTTTTGCAGGGCCCTATGGAACTGTGAGCAGGCTCCTGAGAGGTAAATACAGGCCTTCCAGTAAAACTGGAAGGCCTGGTTTACCTCCCGGGAACCTGCTTGTGGTTCCAGAGGGCCTTGGAAAAGGCCCACGCCACCACCAGAGCGTGCTGCCCAGGTAAGGGGGCTCTGGGGAGGTGAGAGGGTGCGACCTGGTGGTGCCGTGGGCCTTTTTAGGCCCCTGTGGAACTGCAAAAGGGTTCTGAGGGCTAAATACAGGCCTTCCGGTAAGAAGGCCTGCATTTAGCCCTCAGAACCTTTTCTTGGGTCCACAGGGTCCTGGCAAAGACCTGTGCTACTACCAGAGCAGGTAACGGTCCTCCTGTGAGGCTGAGGGGGGAGGCCTGAGCGAAGGGTGGCCAGGGGGTTGGCCAGGGTAGGGATGCCCCAGAGCATCCAGTATTTCTAGAAGCTTCTACTGAAGCTTCTACGGATACTGGATTATCTGATTCGTGGACGAATATGACCCGTTGAATAGGGGCCCTATTTGATCCATCCACAAATCTCAGAATCCAGATGTACTTGTCCAGATTCCGAATACATGGATAATACAAGTACCTCCCTAATCTGAAATAAATCTATAAATCAGATGGAATATAAATGCAATAAATAAATGAATACTAATTTCTATTGTGGTTCTACTATTTCCAACTTGAAAAGTGTCTGTCTTACTTTTTTTTTCAGTTGCTTTATGTGATTTTGCCTCCTTTCTCACACCCACATTTTTACTACCTTTCCCCAGTTTTGTTTATATTTCTGCGTGTGAATGCATGAACACATAGATACTTATAAAATATTCCTGCCTTATAGCAACACACTTCTCTCCCCCACCCCCAGATTAGTGTTTGTTGCAGTTTTAAATACTTTTACTAAAGGATCCCAGTACACTAGACCTTAATAGTAAAGTGTTTGCTGGAATAAGCAGGTTTTCTTCTAACATAATTCTTTAAACATTCTTTAAATAGTTCATTAAATAGTCATTTAATGTTTGCTTGGCTATATTATTCTCATTAACCTCTATTGCCTTAATGTATGATTTCATTATTAAAAGCAAAGCAAAGGATTCCCTCTGCAGTGCAACATTTATTTATTTATTTATCTACATTTATATCCCAACCCTATACCCTAAGGTCTCAGGGCAGGTAACAGCATTTAAAAACAGGCATATTTAAAATAGAACCATATATATAAAACAGTATAAAACAATAATGTCTGTGGTGGAGGGAAACTGTGCCACATTTAGCCAAAGGCCAGAGCAAAGAGGTGTGTGTACGTATTCTTGAACGTATACAGTGAAGGGGCCTGATGCACCTTGAGGGGAATACTATTCCACAGCCTGGGGGCCATTACTGAGAAGGCTTTCTCTCAGGTGCCCACCCGTCTTACTATTGAGGGTGGTGAGACAATGAGGAGAGCCTCCCCTCCAGATCTTAGGGCATGGGCAAGTTGGTATGGGAGAAGGCATTCCTTCAGATATTTGGGGCCCAAGTCATTTAGGGCCTTATACGTTAAAGTGAACACCTTGAATTCAGCTCGGTAGTGAATCGGCAGTCAATGCAGCTCTTTTAAGACCAGTGTGATGTGCATCCGGGCAGCTGTCCCAGTCACCTACCTCACAGCTGCTTTCTGCACTAGCTGCAGTTTCTGAACACATTGCTACCCATTGGATCTCTATTACAGTAGCCATTATATGAAAATGACAGAACACACTTTGTCACAATCCCCAGCGTTCCAGTCAGTGCCCGCACTTCTAAGAGTTGCTAGGCGCCTTTAGGACGCTGAGTTCGTGCAACGGCCGAGTGAATACTACAGTGTGGACACAAAATACTGGTAGCAAGCATTTCAAACAGTAAACTAAAACAGGTTCATTATTATACACAAGCAAAACTAGAAAGAAAATAAGGTTCAGGTAGTTGTTGGTTTAAGTCTATGAGTCTCTTAAGGTTACCAGCTTCCCAGCCTATCAGCTCCCCTTTCTCTAAAGGAAAATAGTTCCTTTTTAAAAGACAAACCTCTCCACGTCCCCCCCCCCCCCGGCTAGCTCTGTCACAGCCCAAGCCAAGCCAGTGTACCAGAACGTGGCTCTAGATGATCACAAGGCACGGCCCATCCTTGCTTGACCGATCATCCAGTCTGGTCAGTTGCTAGTGAAGTCTCCCTCAGAGCCACAATCCTCCACAATTGTCTCCTTCTGAAATCACTCAGCCACACGACCAATGGTCAGCTACTGGTCCAGCTCTCTCAGGTTCAGCTCTCTTCTATTCCCTTCAGCTCTTGTCCCAGCACGAAGACCTAGTCTGCAGTAATCTGTGTTCCTTTATACCTTTTCCCCTGTGGTCCTGATTGGCTGTCACCTCCTAGGGAAAATTGCTGCAATAAAATGCTGCTGGAAACTCCTGTTTCAAACGCCTGATTGGTGGAAACTCCTCCTCTAGCCCCTCCAGCTCTAAGATCCCCAGACAGCTTTTCCCTCCAAAAAAACAGTTGTAGCCAATCTCTGCACTAGGGCCTGCACAGGATTTCCCGCCCTTTTTGCAGCCAAAACCCAGGGCTTGCAAAAGGCTGTTTGCAAAGAGACTGGCTAATGCAGCTTGCTAGCAGCATGCAAAGACAGAAAGCAAAGCAGTTTGCAGCCTGAAACCGTCACACACTTGAAGATTAATACAGAACATATTACATGACCAAACTCTTCATGCAACAGTACTAGACTTCTTATAAACCCACTTAATAATTTAGTAACCATATTCCATCTACTCCATCCTATTTCCAGAAAAAGAGGTGACAGCTGATAAGTAAGAAGTAGATTGCTCCTACCATGTGCTCTCCTGTTTTTGTTCTTACTTGCTTGCTTAATGTCATCTAGTCATAGCTAACTCTTGGTTGTAAAATGAATTAATTGGTTTTTGATGGGAATAATAAATTCCCATTACTCCAAGTGTTCCAAGGTGAGTAGCCTGTTCCCATGAACTGCTCTAGGGAAAATGTAAGTGGCTGGTGTGGATTTAGAAAGGGTAGGAAGCAAGGAAGGAGCTCTGAGGAAAAATATTACAAAATTATCAATCTTTATTAGAACAAAAACAACAAAAGATGCCTTTAAGGAGTAAAATGTACAGACTAGGGATATTTCAAAGATATTTAGGACCTTTGCATTCACCCACAAATGCAAAAGTTTGAGCCTTCACACTCTCAGCCAAAGGGCCCTACACATTTGTAGGCTGTGCTTCACAAATGAAGCAAAACTATCTGCAGCTAAAGTGCTATGAAGGACTGGTGGCAGCAAGTGGAGTGGTGATGATGTTTGAAGATCAAGCAAACAGGGGCAGGATCAGGCCATGAGGTGAAGCTGCAGAGTTTCCTCTTGCACAGGATTTGAGGTGGGTGTGTGACAATTTCCCCTATGCTGGGAAGCGAGGCAGCGGGACAGGGGTTCCCTTTGCCCCTAATCTACATCAAAGGTTTGGGATGACATTGAAGCCTCCCTATATTTAGGGAGGCCCTTTCACATGAAGGCTAAGGTTTTTCCCTTTCACTTCCATGCAAAGCAAAGTGGGAAAATAGACATTGTGCAGATCCCTAGTACAAACTCCAATGGCAGTCAATAGCTTTCAGTATAGATCAGCAGTTGTATACAGGCAAAGAAACAATTGTAACAAGGAAGCAAAATGTAGCAGGGGGACAGAAAGCAATAATCATATTATATGGTTCAGTATGCTTTACGAGTTTTGGATGACATGTAACCAGTTACATTGTAGCAAACACTCTGTAAACTGCTAACAAAGTAAATGAATATTTCTATTAAATCTATTGCAATGCCTTTCTATCATGTGGTTCAAATGCAAGTGTCTAAAGGAAATTCTGAAATGTTTATAAACTGGTTCCATGTAGGAATGTGCATATTATTGATCATTCATATGAATCCGGGCATTCAAATTCAAACTGAATGCTGGTACATTTGAAGGCTGACATTCAAATTTGAATTGAATGTTTCAGAACATTCATACAAAGCTTCGTTACATTTGTAAACCTGGGAGGTGAGAAAGCGGCTGCCCCAGTTGCATCTGCAATGGATCCAGATGCAACTGGATTTGAAGTGGATTGAGAGAGGATTCAAAATGGATTCAAGGCAGATTCAACACATTCTGAGTGGCTACATATGGGATACATAGTGGATACTTAGCGGATATGTAACACATAGCAGATATGTATGGAATACGAATGGGATTCATATCTAACATTCGTATTTAATTCAAATGGAACATTCATATTGAATAAAATCCTACCACATTCAAAGGGGATCTATTCGAATGAATATGGATTTTCTTGCATTGAATTCACTATATTCCCTAACAATGGTTTAAAGGGAAACTTCCTTCTCCTAGGGTGCTCTTACAAGAGAACCTTTCAAAACTTAGTTGTTGCACGAAAATAGAGATAACCTAATCCTAAAATGGCTTCACTTAGGCTTACTAGGAATGCACAAGATTGCTATATTGTTACACATGTAAACATATTTACCATACAGTGTGCAGATTAAGGTTTCAAGGCAAGCCAGAGAATCAGACAGACCTGTAAGGTGTTGATGGAAATGTTGTCAGTCCACCCCCTGGATGTGAACCAAGTTATCAGGTTAATAGCAGCTACCAACATTTAATCAAGAGGTACCTCTGCTTCCTAGCTCTACCACAGATAGATAAACAGACAGATGTAAAAAAAAAATGACTAGCTTACACAAGATTTAAGATTTCCTTCCTTGTTTATTTTATTCTTTGGCTAATATTAAACCATTTTTCCTTTGGAATCTGTTCTAGGCTTTTTAAAATAAATCAAACATCTAAAGTAATGAAGGATAATTAAAAGAAAAAACAAGTTAAGTAAGTTACCAGAGCACTGAAAAGTCAAATAAGAGAATGATAAGCAGCCAAACTTAAGCTTAGCTAATGCCAGCCATTAAACTGTTAATAGTCCATATCAGGGAAAAGTAAAATATTAGACAAAATTCTATGAATTATTCAATATATTGAATTTCCCACAAGGAAATCAAATAAACATGTCATCAGCTGTGGTTTAACAAATCCCCCCACCCCAAAACCCATTCTGCTTCAGAGCACAACAAATATCTAGAGCTGCATCTAACAGAGCAGAGAAGAACTGAGGAAAACAACTTGCATCTTCTTAGCTCTTATCAATAAGGGTGGGGTTGGGGAATGCACATTACAGAAAGTGGATTAGTTTGCATACTAAAATATCATTTTTATAATTGCAGGGTAAATTTGAACCCTCTGAATAGGAATTTTAAACAATTGTCATATAGCATAGCTAACCATTGGCTGAGGGATGACATTTGGACACTTCCTCCCACATTGCTACCTGTAGTGGAAATAGTGCCAGTTGAATAATCACCTGCTTCTTGGAATGACAGAGATATCAAACTAACAGTATCTCTGTACACCAGTTGGTAAAGGACCTTTATTTCTCAGAGTAAATGCAGTGAAGCAGAATATTGGCATTTTATATGACATGTAGGAGCTGAAGAAAAGCTAATGGTTAGCAGAGTGAGATGAACTGATGTCTTACCAGGATTCCATTCCCCCCCCCCTCCATCAGTGTTTTGTCTAAGCTATAGACACTGTCAGATTGTCTGGAAGAATGACAGAGGAGGAAGTTTTTGGAGAATCTGAATAGCCACTACAACACAATCTGTTTGGCTGATATGAGCATAGGTGAATTTCAGGTAGTTATGACACTGTCTTTAAATGTCCCTGTTGTTTGCTCAAAAGCACAAATAGCAACATCCAGCAACATATCCCAGTTCACAGACTGCTGGCTTTTCACACACCAGTCACCTCTGTTATAATGTAGCCAAAGGGCTCATGGCACATTTCACTTTTGATCTGTCTACAGAGATGCTAGAAGATAAAAGTTCCTCCTGCATGATACCAAACCATAAACATCTGAAAATTAGGGTTTTTCTGCATGGATCCTTAATCTGGATTAAGGGTCCATGTAGATCACTTCTAGGTCACATAGACCCACACTTTAATGCAGATTTAAGTCCATGCTGCCTCCCTTAGTTCTGCTGTGTCTGTACAAGATGGAGCTAGATTCAGATTAAGAAGATTATTAATATGGATCTCTTGTAGACATGTTTAATCAGGTCCACAAAGGAACTAAGGGCCTTGTTGTGGACCATGGGAGGCGCGCAAATGGCATACCTAATCCAGAAATATGGGAGAGTACTTTTCAGGGGCATGCCATAGCACACTACCATACCCTCCAGCCCCCCCCCCCCCAAAGCTCTGAGGTTAGGAACTTTTGTTCATTGCTGTTGTGTTGCTGTGGGTGGGTGACTGCAAAACCCATGCAGGATTCACAGCCATGGGAAGGTATGGACTGTATCAGTGCCGTCTGGTTAATTTGGACCAAAATGGAAGTAAGTGCAAAAAAGACCTTATGGAACTAAGGGAGAGACTTCTTCTCTCCAATCCCTCTAAGGAGGAACAATGTATCCTCCATTTTCTTTATCTTGCCTCTCTTTAAAAAGGCAAACATTTGTTTCCTTTCCTTAACAGGGGAGTTTTACAGTAAAACGTAGACTCTTTCTGCACTGGTCCTTATTCAGAGGTCTATTTGCACGAGGGCCACCAGAATGCATGTAGGATGCCCTGGGATGGAGCATTTGCTCTCCTGGGCTGGTGGTTCACTCGGGCATTAATCATGCTCTACACCCAGCCCAGGACATTCGCGGCCATCCCCAGCTGTCCCGCAGCTGCTCAGGAGGGAGCGCATTCACCCACTGCATTCCTTCCTTGGGTCCCTGCAGGTTCTAGGGGACCAGTTTGGGTCCCCTAGGGCTTGCAGGCACCCCCCAGGCACCCCCCAGCACAGGCCTATGCAGGTACATGCGCACATGCAAGGCACTTACCCTGTGCTCACCAGGTTCCGAAGTGGCAAACACGGCTGATGATGCTGTGCATCTGCGCATGCTGCCCAGTCTGATTGGCTAGCTCTGATTGGTTAGCTGTAGCTAGCCAATCAGAGCGGGCAGTGCACACAGACACACAGCACTGCTGGCCATGCTCACCACTTCAGAACCCGGTGAGCACAGGGTAAGTAGGCCCATGCCCAGAGTGAGTGGGTGCTGGACAGGGGTCCTGAGGGCCCACAGGAACCAGAGAAGGAACACGACAGGCCTGTCCATCCCTGGGAACTGTCCTGGAAGGGCTGTCCCACCCCCGTGCCAGCCTTTTTGGGCTAGGCCACTTGGGGACGGATTCCCCTTTCCCATGGGTTTGAAGGCCAGGAACAGCACTGAATGTGTGTTGGGCTGTTCACAAACACCCACAGGTGCACACAAGCACACCTGCAAACAACACAGCATGGCATGGTGCAGTGAGCCGCCACCACCACCGCTGCCAGCCTCCTCCTCCTCCTCCTCCTCCTCCTCCTCCTCCTCCTCCTCCTCCTCCTAATGTCCCTGCTGCTTCTGCCCTTGGAAAAGTGTACCTGGGAAGGTGCTGCAAAGCAGCAGCCAGTGCCGGGCAGGCAGGCAGGCAAGTGGACTGTCTCCTCTCCTCACTCTCCACCATGGGAAGGCAGCTGCACATCCCCCCGCTCCTCACTCACTCACTGGCTCTCCTCTGGGCAGGACAAGAAATCCCTCCCCGGGGGCCCTGCCTGCCACCCACCCCTGCTGCATCTGCAGGTTAGCCTTGGTAAGTGAGCAATGGGGTGTGCAGAGGGGAGGCTGCCCCTCAGATGCAGCAGCATCGGGCAGCAGACAGGGGGTCCGGGAAGGGATTCCTTATCCTGACCTGAGGAGAGCCGGTGAGTGAGCGCACCCCATCTCTCACTTTCCCCTGCCACCCCTTGGAAGTGGTGGTGTCAGGCGGGGGCGCCAGGGAAGGATTCCTTATCCTGCCCTGAGGAGAGCTGGCATGTGAGTGCACCCCATTGCTCACTTACTCCTGCTGCCGGCTGTCCTCCTTTAATCCACATCAGCCAGAAAACCCCTGTTTAAACAGGGTTTTTCTTTCCCCGGATTTTCCCTAGAAATCCAGGGGAAGAAAACTAAAATCGGAACAGGGCTGGAAAACCCAGAATGGATTCAGATTACTGGGGGATTTAATGGGAACCTCCAGTGCCAAATCCAAACCCACTCCAAATTTTAGCTCCTATGAGGATGCAGCCAAAGTAATACATCATACATTAAATTGTATATTAAAAAAATAAGGCACTATGAAATTACACAAAACATTGGGGGAGGGGAAAATGAGGCAAGAATGCTGGGTCTTCCTCCTTTCCCCACTCCAAGCTGAGTGCTGCTGGAGTTGTTTATGTGCTGACTCTTCAACTCCTTCTGTGCCAGTTCTTAAACCATGAGAGGGTTGGAACATATTCGAAATACATGAAGAATTAAATCAGGGCGGA
The DNA here is from genome assembly GCA_023333525.1 of Aspidoscelis tigris stejnegeri. Classification (NCBI taxonomy): domain Eukaryota; kingdom Metazoa; phylum Chordata; class Lepidosauria; order Squamata; family Teiidae; genus Aspidoscelis; species Aspidoscelis tigris. The sequence continues at coordinate 53,963,548 of JALMGA010000006.1, read as the reverse complement.
GGAGCAACAGAGTCAGGCTGACACAGCCTGGCAGTGGTGTATTTGCTTCTCTGTTCGGCTTTATACCTTGTAGGTGCGGCGACAACAGACACATGCTGATGCAGGCTGGCAGTGGTGTTACTTCTCTTCTGCTTGGCTTTATAACTTGCAGGTGAGGCAGAAGCAATCACACACCGATGTTTGAATTGAACTTGATTTTAACTGGCTTAGTTTGAGCTTAGTTTGAGTTCTTGGGACATGTTTGATTGAGCATATAAAGAACAAAAAAATACTGAAAAAGTCATTTGCAGAAAAAGCAAATAGAAAAGTCATTTGCAAAAAAAGCAAATACAAATTGAGTCATTAATGCTTGAGAATGGTCTTGGTTCAGTCCTAGTCAAACCAGCCCCATTCAAATTCTGATCTTTCAACTCCCCCTCCCCACTTGAATTGAGCTTCCAAACATTAAACTGATCTTGCACATCCTAACTTCTGTATAGCAATCTCTTTACAGCCCCCGCCCAATATATTCTAAATTTGGATTCATCTTCTTCAATTTCTATGCTTCTGTCATGCTTTGCTCTCACACAGAAGTCCTGGCCTTAGAATGTAGCCTCCTTGGATTTGGCAAGGGAAAATTTATGATCTTCTACCTGGTTCCTGATTATTTTTCTAGGAAACTTAATAAAACTAATATTGTACTTCTCAAGGTAGTGGTATAGGTAGATAAACGACATCATCTATAGGGCATTCAAGGTTCTGTTCTCTTTCAAATCTATGAGTAAGGAATGTTTTGGTATTTATGGATAGCTGTACACCCAGCTGGCTATAAAATTCAGTTGAAGACAGGAACTGTCTCAAAATTAATGTTCAAGTTTTCAAAGAACATTAGTAATAAAATACCTACAAACGATGGCGATTCATATCATAATAAATATGAACATGAGTTTTTTAGAACCTAAGCAAGCATGTATGAATCATTTTCCTTTGATTAAAATAAGTTGTTCAGCTGCTGACTGCATTTTTTTTTTTTAGAAAAAGCAGTACTTTTAAACACAGCTGGATCCCTCTGATCCATCCAAACCAATGGACTTAAAACAAACCAAGTTTCCTTTAGGTTCATTCCCAGTGCTGCCAAATGGAGATGTAAAGTTGAACATTTTCTCTGCATCCATATGTGTCCCTATGTATACACTTTCAACATTCAGAAGAAACCTATAAACTTATGTCTGTTTGACATCCATGTTTTCATATAGATTAAACTGATTTATTTATGGGATTTTTGTGCTACCCAATATTGCAATCTAAGGTAGTTTCACAGGATCAAGAAAACAACAGAAGTATAATAAAAGCATAGAAATGAAAAAGACCCTTACATAGACACACAAAACATCAAAAGTTTTCTTCCTTAAAATCATCCGATTTCTTTATTCTAATACAAAAATGAACAGAAATTACCAAATTCAACACCGTGTGGAAGAATGCCAAACAATATTGGTAAGTATACATTTTCAACAAATAACAAGGAAAAGTTGACCTTTACAAAATGCCACTATTTTCCCTCAAAATTACACAATTTCTCCTATTTTGCTGGAAAATATGCATTTAATAAGCAACCCACTTTTAAACAATCAGTTACAAGATATTATATTTCAAAAATACCAAGATTCTTTTTTAAAAAATACCAAAAGAAACCCCCAAAATGACAAAAGTGTCAAAAAGTAATAAAAATGACAAAAATGACAACCACCAAGCTATTTCCCCTCTTCCCCAGTCAAAATAATAATAAAAAAATACCAGTTTTGTAACCTCTGGAAAAGAATCTGGTAAGAAAAAGGGTAAAAATAAACCATAAAAAATCATAAAAATCCTATTAAAACTTTCCTCTATACTAAAAAGACATCCTAAAATGACTAAGAAAAACCCTAAGCTTAAATCCCTTCATAATCACACAGACCTCTTTCCATTATCAAATGCTTGTAAATAGACTTATAAAAAACTTTTAAAGGCCAGACCTTTCTTGTAGCACCAGGTTGAAAGCAGATAAGTTGAAAAGCATGATGAATCTGTTTCTTCAGGGTAGGAGCTTGAAGAACTCCTTCTGCTTCATGAGTTGCTTTCAGGAGAGAGAGGTGATAAATGGAAGAATTCCATACCTTTTAGCCCATCAAACCTCTCATATTTATACCAAAACTGAACAATAGAAATGCCACCCCTTCTATAATCATGACTTGTAACTTGCTGTTCCTGACCAGCAACTCCTTATCTATTTCCACCAGCTCTCCCAAATTAATAAATATAAATGGAATCCCACTGTTTTGAGGTTCTTTTAAAACTTCTGATGTCAATTATTTCTATAGTCAGTTATTCCTATTGTCAATTGTTTCTGCACATCCCAGATCATAAAAATGTCAAAAGTTTCTTTTTATAACTTTTGATATTCCTGATGAAACAATGGTCATTGAAATGAAATAAAGCCCAACATCCCATATCTGTCCTTCCTTGTCATTGAAACAGAATCATAAAACCCCAAATTCCATTTGTGCTTTCTTTAACAGAAAATTACAAGTGAAGCAAGTAACTTTGCTTCTTTCAGTTTTTCCTTCAGCAGTCCAGAGTCCAGTTGAGATATCATCTCCTGCAGACTTACAGGATGAGCTTTTCCTTTTGCTAACAGCCACAGCTTTTCCTGTTTTGCTGCAACAGAATCTTGCTGATAAGACTTTTCAGAAAAGGAGCTCACACAGGGAATTGCTTTTTAGCTTTTTCCATCTTCTTAGCTTTGAAGAAATGTATATTTTAGTATGTATTTTAATTCAGAGATAATTTCTCTCCCGACTTTATCCATGTACATGGTCCAGTCTGGCTAAATTTTCTCTCTATATAAGCCAATTATAGCCAAATCCATATGCCCATATTTCCATGTCTTTATATCGCTTCAGGAAGATTTTTAAAAGGCACTTATATATCTACAAATGTACTTCTAGTAGCAAAACCCTATAGTGGGCTAGCAGCACTTGAACTACATATGGTCAGTGCAGGGCAGGCTGTATCACTAAGGCAACATCCACAGCAAGATCTGGGACACACTTGGATACTGTGTGACTGTGCAGTCATAGTATACCACCACATCACTCACTGCATCAGACCACACCTGGAAGATGTGGAAAGACCTAACAACCAACTTCTGTTTAGTGGCCCACCACTGGATGGATTTGGGGAACTCTGCAGCAACCTCTGAAGAATTACTGTGTCTCCCTGGTGTGGATAGCCTTCCTTTGTGAACAGGTCTCCTCACTGTAAGAGCACCATTGATTTCTGAAAGGTATGGAATTGCCAGGAAGAGTCCCTTCTGAAGATCTTAGATGATAGCCAGGGATATATCGGAGGAATTACTCATTCAAGTATCTGTATATGATAGGAGTGTGCATGTATGTAATTTTTGACATTCAGTTTGATTCAAATTGAATAAAGTGTCCGAATTCATACAAATAGAGAAAAAAAATGAAAAATTTGATCCATTTCAAATACATTCAGATCTATTTGTATGAATATTCTATTCTTATTTGATGATACAAATGTCAACAAAATCCATATGGATCCATACGCATCCGTACGCATTCCATTTTATCCCATATGCATCCCATTTTTGTCTTGTGTGTATCTGTACAAATGTGTACAGATACCAGTATGAATGTATACGTATCCGTATCCGTACGAATGTCTGAATAATGTGTACAGATACCAGTATGAATGTATACGTATCCGTATACGTACAAATGTCTGAATAATTTGTACAAATGATTCAAAACATTCAAATTTGTTTGAATGGTAAAAAAGAATGTATAGACATTTGATTCAAATTCAAATGTTCAAATTTGAAGGAATTTGATTGAATTTTCAATGTTTTGAAAATTCTTGCCCATCCCTAGTACAGGGGGTCAGTCAAGGCCCAGCGAAAACCTCTTAAGGAGAGTATGCCCTACCACTTGCTTTAAGGCAGACAGAAACACATTCTGCTGCAGATGCATTAATTATTTTCAGAATCCAGCCTGTCACCCCTTTCCTCTCAACTGGCTTTGATTAGCAAGCTTAAACAATGGTCAAATGATCAGGTAACATAACAAATTTCCACAAGCAGTTTGTCTACATCCTCAGTCCACAACAGCTGGATTTGATACCTAATATACCTGTGTTTTAAAGCCAAATTATGTTTGAATATAAGTCACCATTTAAACCATTTAAGCTTTTTTTTCTTTTTGACAGATTGAATTCTAAAGGGAGGCACATTGTTTTGGCTCAGCCCTAAAAGTATGATGCCTTCTAGTGCGTATACATTATCTTTGTCAACTTTTCCCTTTCATTATCACTATCATTAATCACAGATGGTTCCAGCATTACACAATTGTACATGTTGTTCCTTCATTCAAACTTTCAGAACTTTCCTCAAACACTTAGAAAATAAGCCAAACTCTTTTCCCATATGATTTTCTAGATCTGACTTTAATTCAAGCTGTACAAGTTCTTACTAGTCCAACATATTTTGCCCTGCTTCTATTCACCTGAAACTCTAGGGATTTTCCTTTTACACATATGCATCTCTGAACTCACCAAAAGGATGGGGGAATATCCTTTTGACTTTGACCTTTCTTTAACAGCAGAAAGCTTGGTATCACAAGCACTGGAAGATATAATTTCTTAGTGCTAAAAGATCAGGTTTTCTAAGAAAAGAGCTGTGTGAGAGAAAAATAAGATAATAATGGATTTTCATGAAAATAAATTAATGGAAAGTTCAAGCTCTGAAACCATTGGATATTGAAAGCTACTTTAAAGCTACTTTGAAATTTCCCATTTTATAGGAAATATTTACCATATTATTGATCAATATGAAATGTATCATTGGGGGAATGCTTAGGACATGTAATAATGACAATATTTCCTTGGTGGTCAATATGTGCTCAGTAAATTCACTTTACTGAGAAAACTCATCAGCCATGGAATAAAAGGACAGGTTCTGTCCTGGATTTGTGACTGGCTTAAGGGCAGGAAGCAGAGAGTAGTAATAAATGGCCAATTCTCAGGGTGGAAAGAGGTAAAAATTGGGGTCCCCCAAGGTTCCGTGTTGGGACCAATGCTTTTTAATTTATTCATCAATGATCTAGAAAAAGAGGTACATAGTAAAATAGCAAAGTTTGCTGATGATACTAAATTATTTAGGGCAGTGGTTGGCAAACTCATTAGTCAAAAGAGCCAAATACCAATGGTACAACAATTGAAATTTCTTTTGAGAGCCAGATTTTTAAAGCTTAAACTATATAGGTAGGTACATTGTTATTAACTTAATTAGGGTACTCCTAAGCTGGAAGAGCCACACTCAAGGGGCCAAAGAGCCGCATGTGGCCCCCGAGCCGTGGTTTGCCTACCCCTGATTTAGGGTAGTGAAAACTGAAAGAGATTTCCAAGAGCTTATTAGAGGGATCTCTTAGCATTGGGTGACTGGGCAACCAAGTGGCAAATGTGCTTTAATCTTAACAAGTGCAAAGTAATGCACATCAGGGACAAAAATCCAAATCATGTCTATAAACTGATGGGGTCTGAGCTTTCTGCAACACACCAGGAAACAACTGTCTTGGTGGACAGTTCGATGAAGGTGTTAACCCAGTGTGCGGCAGCAGTGAAAAAAGCAAATTCAGTGCTGGGAATAATTAGGAAGGGAATAGAAAAGAAGTCAGCAAGTGTCATCTGAAGAAGCAGTCGTGTCTATGAAAGCTCATGCCACCAACCCCTCTTTTGTTAGTCTCCAAGTGCTGCTAACTACCTTGCTGGACTATTAGTATTTCCTGTTTGCTTGTTGTATTAATTAATCTCAAACAGTAACATCAGTAAAGATTTTTCTATATAAAATGGTTCATAGCTTTCTAAGAACATTTGAAGAAGGGAGGGGACATGGCTGGGAATAAATACACCCACCCACACATACACACAGAATTGATCAGGCACCAGTCATAACTATTTATCATACAGAAACAGGAATTGACATGTAAAATAACTGCAACTGGCAAATAAATTATTGATTTCACTACATCATATGACAGACTCTCAACTAAATACAAAATTAAATATTCATTGTAATCAATAAATTATATGCCCACTGTGGTTATTGTGCATGTCAAGTCATATTTTCCCATTCCAGGACTTTCAGTTCATGTTTCACTTCTCCAGCACATCAGTGTCGAAGAACTAGGAATGACTTGTTTAAAACCATTATACTCATAAATGAGATCATTAAAAAAATGCATTCTAACAATGATTTAGAGAAATGTACTGAGGTAGTTAAAATGCATTGTATTTGTTTGCTTCCATTTTTCCCTCCCTATACCCTAAGGTCTCAGATCAGGTTACAAAGGTACCATATCTCTCCAAATCAGAAGATATATCATTTGTGAGAAGGGGATAGATGGTGGAAAGGAAGGAAGGAAGGAATCTGTTGAGATGAATAAATGATAAGGAACATACATTTGGATAATCTGGTCCCCCAAAATGAAAGCCAAAGTAAAAAAATCAGGGAAAGTGTGAAACCCTTTTGATGAAGCGTAACAAATAAATAAAAACATTCAGAACAGGCACAAAAAGACATCAGGGGTCATCTTTTCTCTAAAGCAATCATATTATTTTATTAAAACACAAGGAAAAACAAGGAAACCATAAAATTGATAGAAGTATCAAAATTGACAGGAATTAGTTTTGTGTGAATCACAACAAAGAACACAGAGCATAGAAAGGTTGTGACAGATTCAGGGTGCAGGCTGCAGAGGGCAGAAGTATTTTTGGGCCCTTTGCAAACTGCTGTGCAAACCCCTTCAACAGGCTCCAAAAAGGGCAGGAAATATTTCCTAGGCTCTTTGCATTCATTGGCTGCAAGCTGAAATTGGAGGGAAAACTTTCCCAGGGACTTAGAATGCTTGAATGGCAGGAAGGAGGAGTTTCCCTCAGTAACCACTAGTTACAGCCAATCAGAGTGCCAGGAACTGTTAGGTATATAAGGCAGGAACCCAGAGCTCTCTTGGGGTGTTTTTCCACTGTCACTGAAAGTATCCATTAAGTACCCATTAATGGGTACATAATGGCATTTTTGTATCCATTAATGGGCACTTAATGGGTACTTTTAGTGACAGTGGAAAAATACCCTTGGTCTTTCTCTGTGGCAGAATTGCAAGGGATTGATCAGGGCTGGGATTGCAGCTAAGCAAAGGGGAGGACTGGGCTGTGAAAACACCCAGGGAAATGTTACATTTCTTTAGCAGGGCTTGAGCTTAGGAAGAGCTTGCTGAAGGGGAAAGCTATCTATAGTGCAGCATAGATATAGCTGAGAGGCTTGACTTTAGCAATACCTTTTCTTTATATTCATCTTTAATATTATCTAATAGCTTGTAATCATTAATAAACCCGAGACGTTTTCGCATTACTCCCGTTCCATTTGGAACGGGAGTAGGACGGGAAGATTAAGACAGCTCACGACGCTTTCACCTTTCACACACAGGAGCGCAGGAGCGCGTGTAAACGCGTTCCGGCGCGTCTGTGTGCGAATGCTCAAAGCATCGTGAGCTGTCTTAGCCGGCAAAGGCCGGCCAGGGGCGCGGAGACAGCCGCGGAGGCAGATCGGCAATCAGCTGATTGTCAAACAGCTGATTGTCGAAGCCGCGCCGGCGTCGGAGGCAAGCCCGCAGCTGTTAGGGAGGGAGAAGCAGGCGCGAATGCTTCTCCTCCCGAACGCCTGCGGGCGGCTCGTCCGCGTTCGAATGCATGTAGAGCACTTTAAAGTGCTCTACATTTCGAACGCGAGAAAGACAGCTGCGGACACGTCAGAGCGCAAGCCCCGCTCGGGCAATGCGTATGCCGTGTCCGCAGCTGTCTCCCACGCGCACCGTTCAGCCCCGTGCGAAAACGTCTCTGTTTTGGTTTACTGTTAAAGTGGTTGCTACCAGTTTATTGAATTTAGGCAGTAGTACTCACTCGGTCATTATGTGTTCTTAGCATACCTACTGGTACCCAGCTACTCTCAGGAGGGCAGGCACTGGAAGGGCTGCTGGGAATCATCACAAAACTCCTATTTCCTAGATTGCTACTACCGTCAAACTCAGCACAGCATATTCCTCTCCATAGAAATCAATGCGAAAAGGTCAATTGAGGTGAACCTTGATAGCTCCACTGTCAAAATCCTTACTGAAAGCCTTTAAACCCTACGTTTTATACTAAAGTTTTTTTCTGAATGACGAAGGGAAAGCTCTAAACTTAGATTTTAATAATCACATGTGTCTTTCTCACCCTCCAAATGCTCAATCAGCGATGATCTTCAGCCCCAAAGCTTCCAGTGCAGCAATTCTCCTACAAGACTATAACAAGTGGGTCTCTGGTCCAGGTTTAACTAGTCTTTGGAGCAATGTTCATAAAATTAGCTTGAAAGAGGTTTTAAAGTAAATGTCAGCAGCAGACAAGCAACAGTTCAGGCAGTAAAGAAGCTAGAAGGCATGACAGAGCTTCTCCCATTCAAGATGACAATTTGCAGTGCAGGACACCCTCTCAAATGTTTCCCCTTCATCTCACAGAAGGTGGATCATCAGAAGACCATGAATTTTTCCTAGCTTTAGGGGTGTTCTAATACTAAATTAAATAATGGACTAATGACTTTGTGTTAATATGTGATATATCCATGCAATGTTTGTAAGTGTTCTTATGTAGCTTGTGTGAATGTGTACCTATCTTTCTCTAAATTTCCTGACCCTAATCATTGTTCCAGAGTTCAGGACAAGCATATTGTCAACTTATCTGAACTCGTTAAATGTCAGTTGACGTTTGCACTTGTGACCCAAGTGCCTTCCCAGATCCAGGATATCCTGGAATTTCCCCCATACTTCTTGATTATTTCAACTCAGGTTTATTCTTAATTTTTTAAATATATATATATCAGTAATGATCAACTTCACTGCATTTTGTTATGTTTTCTTTAAAAAGATAAGCATTTTCTTACAGTCTAGGTGCCTATTTGCTGATGTAAATAGTCATGCTGTAAAAGTCAGCCTTTGGCTTCTTCCAAACACAAGAGGCCTTTTCGCATTGGCCTTTCCGGAACGCGTGGAGGACAGCTCCGGACGAGGCATACGCATTGCCCGAGCGGGGCTTGCGCCGCCTCGTGTCCGGAGCTGTCCTCCACGCGTTCCGGATGCAGAGCACTTTAAAGTGCTCTGCATCCGTTCGAACGCGGACGAGCCGCCCCGGCGCGTTCCGGGAGAGAAGCGTTCGCACGCTTCTCTCCCTGACAGCCGTCGGCACGCCCCCAGGGGCCGACTTGCCGGGCCGGCGATGGCGCCGGCGCGGCGAAGCCGGTAGACAGGACCCACCGAATCGGGGTTCCCCTTTCCCGTCTGCCAGGGTCAGTGACCCTGGCAGATGGCACAGGGGAACCCCGATTCGGTGCGTCCCGTCTGTCGCCTCCGACGGCCGCCGGGACGTGGCTCCTTCCCGGGTCCGGCAGCCCCAATGGCGCTGCCGGACCCAGGAAGGAGCCACCAGCATCGGCGTCCTGTCGCCCCTTTCTGGGGTGGCAGGAGGTCGATGTTGGGCTCGCTGGGGGCGAGGAACGCCTTGGGCGGCCGGAGCGCATCGCTCCGGTCCCCCAAGGGTCCCCCCCCCGCCCCCATCGCGGCCATCTACGGGCTGCAGGCACCTGGATCTAGGCGCCTGCAGCCCGCAGATGAGTCCCACCCCCCCCAGTCCCCAAAACCCCCACCCCCAACCACCCTCCGGCCCGGATCGGGCCCATCTACGCTCTCTAGGTGCCCACAGCGGGGCACCCAGAGAGCGAAGATGTTTCCCCCCCTCCCCCAGGGCCCTGGGAGGACGCGCGCGCGAGGAACGACTTACCTCGTCGCCGTCCAGCGTCGAACTGAGGGTGGCATTGTGGGAGCGCGCAAGACGCAGCCCACCTAGTCCCCCTATTGGACAATGAACTGCTTGTCCAATAGGGGGGCTAGGGGGGCTGCGTCTTGCGCGCTCCCACAATGCCACCCTCAGTTCGACGCTGGACGGCGACGAGGTAAGTCGTTCCTCGCGCGCGCGTCCTCCCAGGGCCCTGGGGGAGGAGGGGAAACATCTTCGCTCTCTGGGTGCCCCGCTGTGGGCACCTAGAGAGCGTAGATGGGCCTGATCCGGGCCGGAGGGTGGTTGGGGGTGGGGGTTTTGGGGACTGGGGGGGGTGGGACTCATCTGCGGGCTGCAGGCGCCTAGATCCAGGCGCCTGCAGCCCGTAGATGGGCCCGATGGGGGCCGGAGGGTGGGGGTTTTGGGGACTGGGGGGGGTGGGACTCATCTGCGGGCTGCAGGCGCCTAGATCCAGGTGCCTGCAGCCCGTAGATGGCCGCGATGGCGGCGCGGGGCGAGCCCTTGGAGATCAGAGCCAGGGGCTCTGATCTTCAAAGGGGTCCGGCCCCATAGGGGCCTTGCCCCGGGCCCCATGATGGGTGCCCGGGTGCCCGGGCATCTTCGTGCCAGCCCGTAGAGCTGGCACAAAGCACGGGGCGGGTGGCTTGACAGCGCTGCCCGCCCCTTGGGTGCTCTCACCCAATGGGCGGGCAGCGCTGCGGCCGAATCCCCGCCCCTGGCCGGCCTTTGCCGGCCAAGACAGTTCCGGGCGCTTTTACCTTTCACACACAGACGCGCTGGAACGCATTCCGGCGCGTCTGTGTGTGAAAGGTAAAAGCGCCCGGAAGTGTCTTAAGCTGCCCGCCTGCACGCGTTCCGTTTGGAACGCGTTGCAGTGCGGAAATCCCTAAGGTTTCTGGAATTCCGGTCAATGATTTGCGAGCACACATAGCAAGTAAGTCACATGTTTTCCTTTCCTTTGGAGATTTTCCTCCTTTGTAATTTTTAAAACAATGTGTTTATTTAAATAACTATGAGGGTTTTACCTTTGCACCTATCTTAAACAACAAGCTTTGCTGACTTTCCAGGTCTCCTGGTCTTGTCTTCGATTAATTCCAGCCAAGTAGCCAAATTTATATCAATATCCCTCATATACCAGTTTTGTGCTTTGCAATCTGAAGACTTTCCTTTCAAAAATTACATATAGAAATAGATTTTGGTAACATAAATTTGGAACTAAATTTACTCTGCTTCTTTTTCTTGTGTCTTTTCCTCCACAGACAGAAAAAAGAGAAGCACTAAAGCTATTTGTTCCTTTTCTTTTCCAAGGATAGGCTACAATGAAAAGAAGAACAAAAACATATCTTGTATGTGGTTGAGGAGGGTTTCTTATGTAACTGTGCAAAAATTCAACAGCTTCCTCCCTTCTGCTCTGTGTATTTTTCAAGGAACAAACTATACCCATCACTGCCATATCATGGCAGATTGAAGAGGGTTGAACTAAGAATTCCAAGAGATACCTTCTCAAAGCCAACATTGATTCAGACCATCAAAATGTGCTGTAGTGGCCAACACATGCCAAACCTTGGCAACCTTTCCCAATCATCGGTAGCTCCAAGATCCAGAAAAGTGCTCCTGTGATTTTCTATTCAATTACAAATAAAACAACAAAATGGCTCTGGAATGATTGGTATATTTCTTCTCCTGATTACAATTAGGGGAATCATGCCAAGGGAAAGGGGTATGTGAGATAAAGAAAGAAAAAAACTTTTTTTTTGTCCCCACAACAGTCAACCTATGAAGTAGGTGGGGCTGTGAGAGCTCAAAAAGAGACTTAAGTTGTGACTAGCCCAAGGTGACTGTCCACCATGGGCATGGGTGGACAGCTGGCTTCATGGAGGAGATCGGACCTGAACTGGGAACCTACTAGATAAGAGTCTGACATTCTAAACACAAGCCCAACTGGCTCAGGTAGACACTGAACTGAAGTTAAGGGATGGTCATCCTATCAAATTCTTGCAGGTGTTCCTTGACAATTACAGGAACAGAGGAGAAAGGCTGACAAAGATTGGCTTCTGCTTTGCTTACATACACACATACACAATTGAAAGGGGAAAATGTGCCTTAAAAATTTCTTAGAGGTAGCAGCAGGTGGTACTGATTTTCTCATTCTAATTCCATCTCCATTTTTCTTTAAATAAGCACTTTAAAATCGAAATGCAACAAAACCAATTCGAATCCGATACATTCAAAACTATTCGTTCGAATGTTAGACATGATTTGAAGATATGTATGTCGACAACATTAGTATTTAAAGATACAGAATGTTGACAACATTTGTATGTTTTTACATATGTTATACATATCTATACATTTCATATGCATCTTGTTTTATTCCATATGCATCCTGTTTTTGTTCCATATTATAAGCAAAAAATGTAATACATACGTATCTGTAAATTTGAATTATTTGAATTATTCAAATGAATGTTCTGGAGCATTCAAAATTTGTTTGAATGTTTAAATTCAAATGTGAAGATATTCTATTTGAATTTGAATGTTTACATTCAATCAAATTTGATCAAATTTCAAATGTTTAGAACCTTTGTGCACATCCCTAACCAAATATGATCTGGTTTGTTTTTTGTTTGCTTTTTTAATGTGCATTTTGGCTCTGGCAGCATCTATGACTTCCAAGCATTGCTCTGACCCTTATAGTGTGTGGAAAGAACAAGATAAAATACCGATTCCCCACCACCACCATTAATATGCCACTTATGATACTATATGTTTTTGACAGGTGTGAGGGATGCATTATTCCCAAACCCTCAGAGGACTCCCATAACACCACAAAAGCACCATGTGGATGGAAAGAACTGAGAGAAGGTGAGAAAAAACAACTGCTAAACCATAAAATGTTGGTCTTTAACATAATGACAGACTATTATTTTAAATGACATCGAGGGGAGAAAAAACTATTTGAAGTTAATTTATATCACATCAATCTGTATTATGTGACCTTTTCAGAATAAACAGAACCCAAAAGTGACTACACCAAAAAAGTCAATCTTAAAGCCAATTACTCTAATAAGAGCTGATGTGTAAATTGGTATTTATTATTTAAAAAAGAAACACTCAAAGAAGTCTGAGGGGCATTTAAAGGAAGGAGATGTCTAACTGCAGCATATCCAGTAATGAAATCAGAGTCAGCCTAGTAGCTGATTAAGGTTAATTTGAATCACATCAATGTGAATTAACTTGGCCTTTCCAGAATGAACAACACCTTTGTGCCAACATGATCAATTAGTCCCTTTAACTTTATACATCTGCCTGGAAAGGTTATATTTATTAGTTATCCAGATAACCACTCACAGAATAAAATTCCAGGTTTGTGCCCTTTGTCCAGTAATAGTTCTGGAGAATATAAAATAAAATAAGATGCAAACTTTCAGTACTCTACACTATGTGCTTCTATATCATTACAGAAAACATCAGTATGCAACAGAAGTCCATATTGCATTAGTGTTTCACAGCAGGGGCGTAACCTGCAAATGAAGGTGGCTACTTGCTAAGCACATTGAGAAGAAACCATGATTGTCATTGAGAATGATACCTCTGAGATCCCATTTTAGAGCATGGAGACATCATTTTCAGCAGCAGCCAGGAGCTTTCTTTTTCTTTCTTTCTTTTTTTCATTCAGGGTGGAAAATAGCACCCTGTGAAAATGGTGCCTTCATTGATGATCACAATGCTGTGAGCTGTAAATGGAGACATAGGCATTGTCAAGGCCGCCACTTTCATATCAGTCATCATCACTATTGTTGAATTTCATCCTTTATACACAAAATAATTTGAGCCTAACCATTTTAAGTAATCAAAATAATTCTGAAGGGGATTTTTATGATCAAGTAACTGGTTCAACGTCAGCTTGAGATGGCAGTTAAATAAAGGGATGGTGCCCTGCAATCACATTGCAAACACCAGCACTGTCCCTAAAGTTACCAGATGGTCCTTGACCTGCAGACACTCCTGCCCTGGACTGTCCACATTACTGTAGCAATGACCATCCATGCTGAGCCATTGTTATGGTGACCGTGACTCAGTGTGCTATTGCACTTGTCTTTTGCTTGAGTTGCCCATAAGCAACTGGGGGGGGGGCACTGTGTGGGCCATGATGCTTGACTAGATGGGATGTGGCCAATCCAGCAGGGCTCTTCTTATGTTCTTTGGCACAGCTACAGCTGCATCCAAGATGCCCCATCCCCACAAAGCATTTACATATGGAAGTAATGTGAATGCCATCTCTGGGGTGGTGTTGTTGAGAGCACCCAAGTCACTCTCAGTTAAGCAGTTATCACTATTCCACTGCTAGAAGTGGTGGGAACAGCCACACATACTCTGGGCCACTTCAAGACAGAGGTGGCACATGGTGTGCGTATGCTCCATCCCAGGGTCTACTGGGTCACCCTGATAACCTCAGTGCAAACAGACCTATTGTTTCAAACCTTTGGAACACTCATTCCCTTTCTCCCTTCTCCATACCTGTTGGTTGACTATCCACACATCCACTTCAGTCCTCCCCCAAGCATCATGCATGTAATACCATGTTTTCTTTCTCAAATCTGAATTTCCGGCATTTTGTGTTATTTTATTTAATTTTCCAAAACAAAATATCCAATGCCTCACTTATTTATTTATTTTTTCATTTGAATACTCCCCCTTCCCATTGACCTCCTCCTGCTCCTCAGGCAAGGCTTTTGCCCAATAGAGTCATCCAACCACAGCACATTTTGACTCAAACTTTATCTGCACCTACCTTAATAGGCTACTTCTGGGGACCAAAGAAAGAACTTGGTCCAACGATATTTCCACTTCATTTCCATTTCTGGTGGCAGCAGGCAGCTTCAAAGTGATTGAATTTTTGGGCACAATCATTCAGATAGATGCCTCTGTTGCACAGAAAATGTCACTTCCTCACTCTGAAATGACGACAAAGAGAATAACGCAGATGGGGCTGTCCTTCCAATGGAAGTGAAGTCACTGCTCTTACCCTGCTATTTCTGAAATGAACTTTTTATAATCTAGGGATTGATCGAGGGCATGATTTGTGTGTGTTTGTTGTAAGGAGGTACCTAATGTATCTCCACGGGCAGTGTAGCACCCAATAGCAATGGGTGCTAGGCATGCTTGCAGTGGAAACATCGGACCACCGATGTGGTGATTCCAACTCTACTCATGTTGGGCCCGTCCATCACCCTGTTTTTTGTGGGGCAATGCGTGGGTGGGGCAAACTCTGGAGCAGTTGTTGAGCATCTTTGAAGATTGTGGCAAATTGCTCCAGAGATTCTCTGGAGCTTGACCAACACTCCATAGAAAGGCCCTGTAGAAATGGCCTAAGCTCTGAAGTCTGTGCCATTCTGTGGAGTTTTCTTTGGAGCCATCTTCGGAGATGTTTTTGGAGATTAGGCACCGGCTTTGAACCCACCCCTCTGAACCCACCCCTAGACCCCATTGCCCAATTGCAGTGCGAATGTGCACCTTATAATCCAGATTTCATGGCTGAAGACCGGATTGTAGACCCCTTTAATGGGGTCTGTAGGAAATCTGGATTGTAGGTCCTGAAGGACCCATTTAATCCAGATTTCCCTAGTACAGGTGGAAACAAATGTGGCTCTAATGGGGTCTGCAGTGGAAATGGGGTCTTCATGTTCTGAGTCTAATGGGTCCTTAATGGGTCTCTAATGGGTACCTAATGGGTACTTAGTGCTAGTGGGAAAAAAAACCCTATTAGTGCTTGCAGTGCAATGAGTGCTCCTAGGTACAGGACTGTTTGTGTCCTGCACTTTCAAAGCCTTGGGCAACAAAGGCACATGGATGTGTGGTCTCTCCCCCCAAATTGATCCCATAACATCCTTAAGCATTTGCACAGATCTTGCCCTAGATCAGATCACCAGTACCCCAGTAAAACAAACAGACATGACATGACATATAATTATTATGAACTGATTCAAATTTCTTTCACAGCAATGGTGATTAGGGATGTGCATGAATATTCGTAGCCATTTGAAATTTGATCGAATGTGCTGAATTTTGACATTCAAACTCGAATAGAATGTCCCAAAATTTGAATGTAAACATTCAAATCGAATTTTGAATTTTGGATCTATTCATTTGAATTATATGGACATTATTATGTGTATGGGTTCATGCACAATGCATACTTGAAGATCCACATCTTTCCCACATCCATACACATTTGTACAGATCTGTACAGGACAAAAATGGGTTGCATATGGGATAACAATGGGATGCATACGGACCGGTACGGATGTGTAGAGATGTGTATGGATGTTGGGAAGATGCATACAAATGTTGTTGACATTTGTATGTGCAGATTTGAATCAAAAATTCAAACAAATAGATTCAAACTTGAAAAAAACAAATTGAATCTTTTAAAATTTGAATTTAACCAATTTGAATCATATCGGATTTTTGGGTATTCAATTCAATTTGAATAGAATGTCAAAAAAAACTTTAGTGCACAGCCCTATTGGTGATCAAATAAATATATTCTGCTGGTACAAGTTACTTCCAAATGCTTTCACCGAAGGATTTCTTCCATGTGGTCCAAGCTGTAATTTGTTTTATGTGAGTGTGTGATTATATTGCCAGTTCTTGACTATCTTGTTGCTGCATCTACATAAAAAAACAGCATGAAGATGGTTTACAGGTGGTAGTCTGTAACATAGTCTCATAGATTCCTATTACAGAATAGGTAAAATCCTACAGTTATTAAAATTACAGCATTTAAAGTTATTTTAAATGTCATCTCAAAGAATATTTTTGATTATTATTATTATTATTATTTTTGCACCGAGATCTACCTCAGAGCAAAGTAAGAACTGCTGGATTTCCAAATTCCAATCTACTTGTGTATTGTTAACCTTCATTTCAGTCATTTTTTTCTAAATTCACTAAGATCATATTCCTCAGATTTACTAGCCACTTGTGGCATTATTTTTATTGTTATTATTAATTATTAAATTGCTCAAATAATCTAGCAAACAATTCCCTAAAATAATTTAGTGTTAATCCAATTTATATTCCTTCATCCACCCATTAATTCTACAAATTTATATCTAATTTTTCCCACAAATCATTATAAAACTCTAATTCAAAATACACGATAAAAATCTAACCTGACAAATATCTCATTTGCAAGTCTACAAATTGCTATAAAATAATGAACACACACTCTTAGATGCCCAGTTTCTATTGCCCAATAATCAAATTATTAAGTGTGCCTACTTAAATGGAAATTAAATATTTTTAAATTATTAAAAGTATGACTTAGTATGACAGCATCCTCTCTCTTTATAATCAAACTGGGAGGATAGGATAGTAATTTTAGGATATTATTGGTTACTGTCAGTTAATAGTTTAAGGATATCACTTCCTACCACCTAAATTCACCCAGCAGTATCATTATTAGTTCTGACATTACAAGCAGTTCTACATATATGCCACAGACCTTGACAATGGTAAACATTACATGATTTGCCTCCAGCTTTTAAAGTCATACTGTGGGAGAAGCACTTACACTACATTAAATTCGTGTTCAATTACCATTAGGGTTGTGTTGAGTTTTCCTCCCCAGAGGATTCTGTATGTGGTAAGTTATCCGCTTCCATGCTAACCCAGCAGCAGCAACAAGAACGACATAACAACAAAAACACACACACAGATACACATGCACGCATTCTCTCTCTCACACACAAACACCTCAATAAGCTGAGAATTATACACTAAAAGCTAACTGAGGTTGAATTTTATATCAACTTAGATGTATTTGACTGTTTTGAGTCTTCTCTTGCTGCAATTGCAATAGGATCCTAGTCTCATATTTTACTTTTGACAGTATTTTTTTGTTTACTTATTCATTTACATTGAAATTTATATCCCAGTTTTTCTTCTTCAAATACAAATGTCCAAAGAGGCTAACTTATCAAAATGTAAAGAAAACCAATAGTGAACTTCATATAGAAACAAATTGATAAAATGCAGAAGGCAGCAATAAAACTTAAAAGAAAAAAAGATTTAAAGGAAACCAAGAATAATTTTAAATTGCATGCACTAATTGAATATAAATACTGCTACTAGACTTTTTTTTTTTTAAGGATTTCAGTCCCAGATAAAGTTTCCCAATATGATTGAGAGAGAGTAGGCATTTTTGCATTGGATTGCATTAGGTGGCAGGCCAGTCCATGTCTTCCTGTCCACATGGGAGCAAGTGCCACAAAAATCACAGCAGAACCAATTCCAAGAAAATGTCACTTTAAAAACATTCCCCCCTCCATTCCATTCCATTTATTTGTTTTTACATGTTTATCCTGCCCTTTACTCTGAGGTATCAGGACAGGTTATATTCAGTTAAACATACAAAACATTCAATACAAGACAAAAACAAAACAAACAACAAAAGCAGTAGGTTGTGAGGTCTTGACTTTCTGATGGTTCTTCTGTGGTCTGACAGATGGGAGGGAGGGGCCAAACACAAAGATGGTAACAATGGATGTTTGGACTGGTTCCCTTGGTGCATGGATCCCAGTACCATTTCACCAAGTTCCTAAAAGCCCATATCTGGGTGCCAACTGAAAACAGTAATGGGTGGTGTGATGACTGCGGGGCATGGCAAAGTAGGAAGGTGAAAGTTTGAAGGCAGGATGCCTATAATTGTAAGAGACAGGGGCATGGCTTACAGGACCCTAGTGGGAGTATGTGAGCCTACCAGAAGAACCAATGAGAGCCAAGAAATGTCAAGGTAGGGAGTATAAAAGGACAAAAAATGGCTGTCAAAGTGTTCTTTAACTGGGGTACTCACAGTGGAAGAGGAAGAGCACATAAGAGCCTGCAACTCGGAACTGCAATTGACGGGGCTTTGAAGACCAGGAACAAAAAGGCTGGGCTCAGCTATGACATTGAGGATAGTCTGTGGGGCATGGCACTAGCCATCACTCTGATGATGGCCCAGATCACACAATCCTGTGTGGTGCATACCAATGTGTGTTATGTAGAAGTTGCCAGATAATATAGCATTATGTATAATTTGACAACGATTGGGAGGGTGAACTTGTCTGGGGAAAAGATTCTTAGACCAACTCCCACTCTATAGATGGCAGTCAGTGTTGATGTAGTCAGTGCTGGAATATATGGGAAGAGGTGTTCTGCTGTATACTTGTAATTCCAAGTCATGAAGGGCTTTCAAGGTCAATACCTATACTGAAATGCAATGATATGTAGCACAAACTCGTCATCCTGTACAGACAGATATATGAATAAAGAGAATAACAGAATTCAATCAAAAGCCCAGACATCATAGTTTTGGATGAAACATATATCAATCTTAGTAGCAGGGCACAATAGTGATGAATGCATTCTTCTGTAATGGCACTGAGAAGGAAATAGAATAGAAGTAAGGCAACAAGATTTTGCTCTTCCTCCTGCTATTCATATATGAGACTAAAATAGAGTCTGAGCAGGAAAAAGTCTGGTTCAGGTAAGTCATTGAAGGCTGAGACTCTGTGCTGTCTCTTCTCACATGGCCTATGACTTTTCATATTACCTGATCAGCATGGCAAGATGTCATACTTCAGAAGCTCCTGCTTTGTAAAGTAATATAAGAACAAATCCTTAGGCTTTTGCTTTTGAACTCTACATCTCTGTCCTCCAGCTGCCATTCACAATGAAAGAGCAGAAATTGAAATTCATAGAATAAGCTAAATGACTAAACCTATGATGAGGTTGATAGTTTTAATGTGTTTATTTCTGTTTAATCTTATACACCCTTGATGGATGGTGTACATGTTTTTTTTAAATAAATAATTAGTAGTTAAAGATGCTTTAAAGAAAAAAAAAGATAAGAAAATAGTTTGTCAAATTTTACTAAGTTCAGTCTAGGCACTTTTAGCCTTCTGACCAAGAATTATTTTGAATTCAGTGCAAAAAGAAGAGAAGGGGAAGGCAGTATTCCCTTATGACTGTTTGTTTGGTGAGTGTAGGTCATGAAGACCCTGAATACTGTGTGGTTTTGCACAGCACTTTTAGAGTGTTGTGTTGATTGTACCAAAGAAGGAAGGGGAAGGGAGGAAGGAGATTTCCTCCATAGAACTTTTTTAAAAGAGTTTCCTCTTTTTCCATACTATAAGGAGGAAGCAGGCATAGGCTTGACTGGAGGGGGATATAACCCCACACAACAGATGTGGACTCTTCTCGCTATTCTCCAAAATGTTTGGCCTCTTCATAAGTTGAGTATGGTGGTATGTGGATTGCTCTGGAACACCTAAAGTTCCATTTTGTGTCCATGGCACACTGCCAACTTTCAGCACTAACTTTGGTCCCTGGGCAGACTCCCTTGACAATCAATATATCCACATCTAGCAGTGATACAACACCCTGGGTTATCAGGACAAAATAGGACAAATACATGGCGTGATTTCCATCTGATTGTCCCCTGCCCATACAGTCTTCACAATGCTGTTGCACTTTCTAGGACATCCATCACTAGTGTTCCCATGCTACTTGCACTTTAGATTCTTCTATGGATATATGGAAGTCTTCTTCAGCAGTGATATGGACCATGAAATAACACTCTGAAAGCCCATCTGGGAATTATGTTTCCATACTTGTTTATAATGGTGTGTGTAATGTAATGATAGTATTGTGCTATTATAAAGTCACTTCCAAATATTCTCAGAGGTTCTCCAGCTTTGAGTAGGTTATGGCTGCTGGAGAACCTAAGCAGTATAAGATTTGTTATCTTGAAACCAGCAACACAGTTTAAGCTAGGGATGTGTACAATTTTTTTGGTGCATTGAATTGAATGCAAGACAATTAGTATTTGTTTGGATAGATCCCCCTCAAATGTAGTAGGATTCAAATTTGACACAAATGTTCAATCCCATATGAATCCCATACAAATCCAATACAAAGCTTCATACAAATATATCAAAAAAATTGAGTGTCAGTCTTCAAATGTGCCAACATTCAATTTGAATTTGAATGTCCAAATTTATATGAATTCATCCAAATTTCAAATGTTATGAATATTCATGCACATCCCTAGTTTAAGCTGTTAGGAATAGCTAGGGCTATTTTGGAATCTGTGATATACAGTATCCCACAACTACGTCAATGGGTACCCATGCAGGAGACTCTGTACCAGCTTGATCATCTGGCCCATCTTCAAGAAAAGCACCACAGTGTCATTTATTTGGACAGAATTTTAGATAACCTGAATATAGCAAAAGTATTAAGAGGCAGCACAAAAAAAGTTATTTCGGTACAATAAAGTACTTCACTCTGTACAGCTTATATTCTATATACCTTAGAGTAGCATTATAATTAACTCTTAGATCATCCTGTAATACAAACAGATTTTCATTTGTGAAATTGGCGATTATCACAACTTCCATAACCATCCCTGCTGAAGTAAGACTCTAGAATAGATTACACTCCTACAATGCACAATTGGCATTCTTTTTTTCTTTTCTTAGCAAAATAGGATAATGGATCTCAGGATTAGATTTATCATGCATTGATGTTCAGGACAAAAATAATTGTGACCAAATCACTTATTAATCTGATCACGATAGGTCACTAAACTAGGAGGAGTTGTTTCAGTCTTTGTCCACTCTACCAAGTTTGACAATTGAATTTCAAATTTTCTCTTTCTTACAAATTCTACTCTGCTGGCTCCTGATTTATGTTCTCTCTCTCTCTCTCTCTCTCTCTCTCTCTATATATATATATATATATATATATATATATATATGGAGAGAGAGAGAGAGAGATGATGATGATAGATAGATAGATAGATATAGATATAGATAGATATAGATAGATATAGATATATAGATATATTGACTAGATAAAAATAGATTTCTGAAAGCAAATTTAGCAAATATAGCAAATTTCTTTGGGTTGTATTTTGGAAATCAAGACCTTAACATGCACAGCTTGTACTACTTTAGTTTAATGGGTTGTCAACTGCCCAGGCAGCTCTAGTACAAAGCAAGACATGCCTTTAATCTTCAAAGAATACAAAAGTAAAGTGAATAAATTCAGTGATTAGCTGGAAGGTACAAAACAAGTGCAGAAGAAACAAGACTGTTTTTCAGTTTCAGATCAGATCTGACGAACACAGCTCACTTTAGCACTTAACATATTTACATACAGTACTTTATAAGTGATTATTTTTTTAAAAAATGTTTCCAGTGTTATCAAATGTCAAATGGGGCATTATCATCTCTTTTAACATTTGATCTACAATAGAGACTATAGTACTACAAAACTTTTCAGGATACTGAAGGAAGAAAAACAAAACAAAAATATTGCAGACCTCTGTGAAATCTGGACTTTACTGTCTCTGTGTCATTTGCCAACACTACAAATTAGTTCAGACAAATGCCCATAACAATGAAAGACCCATTTGGCTGAGAGCCGGATGATCCCATTTCCACCACAGACCCCAATAGGGACACATCTGTTTCTACCACAGCTAAGGAAATCCAGATCATATGGGTCCTTCAGGACCTATAATCCGGATTTTGTGCCCTGCAGCCCCTTGGAGCTGCTTGTTAATCAGATCCTTGCAGGGAGGCTGACTGATTCAAGCAGAAAAAGGTGCATAATTAATGAGCTCCATGCTGTAGTCTGTTTTAAAAAATCTTCCCAGCTCTTTACAGCCCCTATAGCCACCTGATAGTTGCCCAGCTGGGTGCCCTATACCCACCTGAGAGTCCAGCTGTCAGGTGGGTATCGGGCACCCAGCTGGGCAACTGTCAGGTGAGTATAGGGGTCGTAAAGAGCAGGGAAGATTTTTCAAAATAGACTGGAGAGCCCATTAAAACAGACAGGATCTCCCGTCTCTTTTTAAAAAATATTCCCTTTCTTCGCTTTCTCCTTTGCCGCATTGTGAGTCGCAGACTCTTCGCCCAGCTCTGTCCTGGGTGCTTTTGGTGTCCCTAATGTCAAATACCCTTTGCAGCCTTTGACAGCTGAATTGTTCTTGCAAGGGTTTTTTCTTCGGACCCTGCGCTAATCTCCGAAGTTGCCTTCAGAGGGACTTCGGAGATGCCTTCGGAGGGATTTTGGAGCCTTTGCTAAACTCTGAAGGCAACTTCAGAGATTTCACCCCCTGTCCTTTAACACCTGGGGTGACAGTTAGACCCCTTGTGGGTCAATCCAGATTTGCCACATGGGTGCTCCAGTGTTTCCACAGCAGGCAGGCTAGCACCCATTGCTGTTGGGTGCTAGACCCCCTGTGGAAACACATTGGGTACTTCCCTTAATCCAGATCTACTAGATCCAGATTAAGGGAAGTACCCATTCCTTAGATCCGGATCTTCTTAGATCTGGATTAAAGGAGTGCAGTGGAAAAACACTGCATGGTAGCTCCAGTTCTTGTGGAGTCTGGGAGGCTTTGGAAGGACTGAGAAAGAGGTTAGCTTGTATATTACTGCACTCTTTTTTATCTTTCTCTTATTCTCTTTTCTTTGAAAATTGGCCAAAAGAGGAAGAAATGGGAAGGCAAGAGATGGAAGACCTTTGGGGGGAGGAAGAGTGCCAAACAAGCCATACCAACTTTTCCTGATCTCACCCACTCTCTGTTGGGCAACATCCTGACCAAAAACGTTGGGGAAATTAATTGCATTCCTTCAAGCTGAATGGAGCTTTTAAGGTGTTCATTTAAACATTTGAAAATTTGAATTTTCTAATACAATATTGTTTCTTTTATTGCAAATATTAAGTACTACTCTGAAAAGACTATGAGGACAGCTGCCTGCACATGACTTTTTTTCTTAGCAATGCTGTAGTTCAATGAATCAAACATCTGCATCAAAAAGCTCACTATTACACTCCATACTCATCTCTATCTCCTCTTTCTTTCTTTCTCTCTCATGCACACACACATGATCTATCATCTAGCTATCTAGCTATCATATGTCTCTCTGTCTGTCTGTCTATCTATCATCATCATATTACTGTTTTATTTGGAACTACTAGTTGAAAAACTCACTAAATATACACTTACAATTTTTCTAGGGCACCAAAGCCTTGAAGGGGGAATTGGTTCAAAGGGATATAGGCCAGGAATAATATCCTACAATCCCTAAGTGCCTAAGGGAGAAACTAATTAAATGAGCGTGGGGGAGATAGAGTGGGAGTTTCTTTCTTTGCTTTGACTATAATAAGCAAATTTGTCCAAGGGAAAAGGATAAAAGCCAAATAATTGCAAAGCTGAAAGCATGTGTACCCATTTGCATTCAGGAACAAGGGTAGATCAAGGAAGCATTTTCTCACATCATTTAAAAACATATTAATGCAAGGTTAACCTAAACAAACAGAAACACGCAAATAGCACAACTGTAATATAATCAATTTGTTGCAGAAGTAAGCTGTGCTTCCTCTAACCAGACAAGCTGTTAAGATGTTTCTTTATTGCATAACTGGAGAGAAGGGCAAGTTAGGAAATAATACATGTTTTGTTCAGTGACTTTTTGTGAGGTACAAGTTTAAATTGAAATAGAAACAAAGAAACAAATTTGGAATGGATATCACAATGTGTAAGGCAAATGAATGCAATCAAAATATCTAAGGTATGGAGGAATAGCACATTATCATATGTCAAGACAGGGCCAGGCCTTCTTTTGATGCACAATGACTGCACTCCACTGATGCCAGAACTACTCCCAGGAGAAAATCACTGTATAAATGCTGGATTTTAAAGGTTGTTACCCACCCTGAGACCTTTAGGTATAGGGCGGGATATAAATATAAATAAAATAAACATGGCATGTGCCCTGCCACCATCTGACAGGAAGACAGCAGCAGCTGCAGCAATGGCCTGCAACCCATTACAGAACCTGGTAAGATTTCATCAGGTTATAAAAGTGTCCATTTACAAAAGTTAGACTGGGTCAGGTTGTCGATCCATCACCGGGCTCCTGGATTAGAGAAAACATTCTGGCTCAGGATTAATCATAGGAATGTGCCAAGCAGGACATGTGGAAGTTTCCTAAACATTACTGTTTTTAAAACTGTTTTTGTATCTTTTTTTTTAAAAAAAATATTATTATTATGCTGGATTTTTAAACCTCATACTGGTTTTAGTATTGTTTGATACAGTTTTGATATGTTTGTTTTTAAATGTTGTGAGCCACCCAGAGACCCTTGGGTATGGGGCGGGATATAAATATAAATATAAATGAACAAATAAATAAAATGAACAGTGAACCTAAAGAGTATACTGAAAAGAAATATTCATAAGTTCTCAAGATTAGAATTTAATAAGTTCTGAGTGCAGCTGGCTTTTAAAAAAGTGTTATTTTCTATGATGCATGCGCTCACTCATTACTAAAATTATTTGAGCATTCTGAGGGAATTTTCACATTTAACTGCTGTAGAATCCTTTCCCAGGTCAGTTAAGATAAGGAACGGCTGCCAGCATTTGCACTGTGAGTCCCAAGTCATCCCAAACCTACCTGGGCCTGGGTGAAATGCAAATGCTCCTGTCTGGGAGTGACAGCCTCACTGCAGCAATGACCACGCACGGCAGGCTGTTACTCAGGTGATTAGGCAACGCAGTGCACAACTTCACAGCCACAGCTGCACCGCACTACCCACCCACAGCATTCAAACGAAAGTAATGCAAAAGTTGTGTGCAGGATTGGACTAGCTCCTAGTGTAGCTGTGGAACAGTTTTTGCTGCTTTACAGCTACCAGAGATAAGGATGGCCATACACACACTGGGACAGAAGCAGCCCTGAATGCATTTATGAATGCACCAAGTCAGAGCATGTTCAGCTGTCCCAATCACCCCAGTGTGAAAAGGGTCTGAGATTCACTGGACATACACACAGGATACCTCTTTTCTCAAATTGTCCCAATTAGTAGCAGTGGGACATTGAAAAGTGGAATGTGAAGACTGTCAGACACTTTTCATTGCAACAAGCCACAATTTGACCTGCAACAGATTAAAGTCAAGTTCAGCATAATGAAAGATCCTCAATTCAAAGTGAAATCAATGACATATTAGAGAGGCAAATTACTTGGACAAAAGGATTATGTGCTCCATAATTAATTATGAAACTGATTATGAGTAAACCAGATAAATATATTTTGTTACACCTATTAAGAGCAGCCCATGGGTATTTATAATGGGTTGGTATCATTTTAAAATATTTTATTTCTCTAAAAGTAATGCCTAGAATTTTCTTCTGTCCTTCCACAAGTCAGTGAAGAAAGTATGGCATATAATTTTTTTCTGAGAATATGACTCAAAAATATGAGCAGAATGCAAACTCAAATGCAACTTGCAGCTTGTGCCATCTTCTATTTCTAATGACAAACAAACCAATAGAACCTGAGACTCCATCTGGAAACTCACACTTCTTTCCTTCTTCTTCTGGTTCTCTACATAGGCTTCACTGCCTGGTTCATACTATGATTAGATACTCTTCATTCCTTATAATATGGGTTTAGAAAGAAAAATGTTATGACTTAGCATGAACAATAAATCTCAAACAACAGCAAAAATATTTTTTGAAAAATCTCAAATATATTTATGAGTCCTCCTGATATTTGTTATAAAAGGAAATACATATGCCAGTGTTTTTGATAGTGACATCAAAAGTGGCACCATAACTAACCATGGTTGATCTCTAATCATATATTGTATGATTAGACCTTTGGGTATAGGGTGGGATAAAAATTCAAATAAATAAATAAATAAATAAATAAAAATGCTCATGAACTTTTTCTGTTTGTTCAAATCAAACAAAACAAGAACTAGTACAGGCTGAGTTCAAACTTTTTCTTCAAACTTCTTTGAACTCCTTCAAAATTCAATCAAACAGAATGTGTTATCTAGGTCTGTTAGAACATTCCTTTATTTGGTTCAAATTGGGGTGTTTCCACACTGGGTAGTTAAACCAGTTTAACCACCCAGTTAACACCCATTTAAGATATTTACCTTGGAGGCTTCCACACTGGAGACCTTCTGGAGACCCCTTCCAGGTGGCTGCTTCTGCATTTCAGTGAGCAAGATCTGTTTCTAAAATGGGTCTTGCTGCCAAAAATGGATTAAATTGAAGACCTCAAAAATGAGGTCTTCAATCCATCCCTTCGCCTGGATCCGTGTGGAAGCAAGATGCTTCCGCACATGGCCAGGTGAAGGGACAGATGTCATGGTGGCCACCATGTTGGGGAGGGCAGAAGCAGGACAGTTTGCCTCCTTCTGCCCAGCACTGCACACTACTGGAACCATGCAGTGACTGGCAGCTGCCTGCTGCAGTCCTGCGGCTCCGGGGGAAGTGTCAGCAGCGTGGGAATCCAGCGGACTTTTTGAACCCACGTGATCCATCCTGCCAGATCCGTCTTCCCCATGTGTGTGCAAATGTGCAGGGCCTCCGAGAATCCGTCCCTATTTGGGATGGATCATCAGGAGGACGGTTCGCCGAAAAACGGATATTCTTAGATCCGTTTTTTGGCAGCCAATGTGAAAAGACCCTTGGATTCTGGTTTTGAACTAATGTGGTGTTTCATTCAAATTCATTTTTTTCAAACATCCATGTTTGATTCAAACTAGTTAGAATCAAACACCTCTCTAGACAGAAGCATATTCTTCACCATATGCACCCTTACCATCTCTCATTTATTTAAATGGTGTCATGTGTCATAGCTAAACTTAGATGGGATAAATGCTTGCTGAATAGAAATACAGATTTTTGTCATCTTCCATAAACTATGATTGAGTAATAGAGGAACATTTGCATACCAGCTCTTCATTCTATCATCAGAGACATCAGACTGCATTGCTGACTTTGGGAATTGTGCTGTTTGCTGATTAACTTGACAAATGAAGAACACATTCACTTCCATCAACATCTATCAGCATTTTGCATGCTCAGGTCAAGTAGTTTAGAGCATCTCTATCCTCAAAAGTGATTACTCAATATTAAATTAAAATTTCTCCACAGTTCCCTTGTAGTGTCCCTTATTTACCCAATTCCTTTTCAAACATAATTTAGAAAGTTTCCTGACTTTCCAACTAATGCTCTTAAAATGTCTGATGCACTTATGTACCAGTGATAACATTGATGCTTAGTTTGTTATAAATCATTAATAAGCTTGATTTGTGCATTTTCAATAAATATTTCTAATATAAATAGATAAAATATTTTGTTCATTAATTCCTCCGCCCAGAAAAGATTTTTTTAAAAAAAAATAGTGCTTAGTTTTTATTTATTGCTCACATAGTAGTAAAATCACAGATGTCATTGTACCAAAATATTTTTTAAAAACTTTGACTCAGATTGACTATTTGGGTTCTTATCTGAAATGAAGTTTCTTTGAATTCTGGACTTGTGATCTGGTCATATCATCACTAGAAAAAGCTTGTGGATTCTTTCTGGGTGCCTGGGGAAAGTGCCCTAATCACAACTTAATGGGTGTCGCTGTGCGGATGCGGTTTTCCGGATGTGTGCTTAATGGGTATTAAAGGGCCTGTGTGGAAGCACCCTAATACTAGAGATTAATACTAATTAATACTAATACAGGAAAAGGGCAAGCAACCAAAAGTTTTATACTCTTTCAATACTCAGCTTAGATCAGCTTCTAAAAGATTTCCCCCCCCCCACTGCATCCCCCAGAATGGAATTGCTTTCTCCATCAGTAAATTATTGATTTCTTCTTCATGTACAAAGCTATTAGGTCATCTCCTGCAGGAGACTGGGAGTACTCAAAGTGACCATGGATTGCATGTGCCCATGTCCACTGAGAAAACAACATACCTTAAAAGTGTAGATTCAATTAATACTGAAGGGGGTAAATATTCAGCTTTGTGGAACATTCACTGAATGTTTGTGCAAAAGGAACCCCCATCCCCTCTCTCGCATCCCAGCATGCCTTACTCCCATTCACCTTTTGCTGTCTCTGCCTCCTTGACCACTGTCTCCACCGTTGTGCCCTACCTCCTAGAGGTACACACACAGCTGAAGTGGCTGCTCCCTTTTGGGAATCATGGGAAATCTCACAAAAAAGGCCTAGGTTGAGTCTCTGAGGAGAGTATGATGGTGGAGATGGAAGAGGCAGCCAGATTTTAAGGTAAGGAGGGTAGCCATGGGGTACATAAGGTGGGGGTGGGCAGATCCTGGCAGATAAAAGCTTCTATGAAGCTTTAACAAAATTTGAATACATTTGCTTCATGCACAAAGTGTGTGTGTGTGAATGTAGCCCCTCTCTGATTCATGTGTGAAGCATCAAACCTAGGAATTCACATGTGAATTTAAAGCCGATGAATGTATTCAGTCCATGTCTACAGTACTAGAGTGTTGTCCTGGAAGAGTGGGGGGGGGGATCACACACATTCAGACAGCACTTTTTCCCACTTTGGCTATGGTCACACCTGAGGTTTACTCCAGTCTACTTTTAGAATGGCCGGTAATTTTCTTTCCACATTATTTTATTTATTATTTATATTTCCATCTTGCCCTATACCAAAGGTGAATTGTGTGAGTTATATAACACTGAAAGAAAACAGCTTGTCACTTTGCTGATCAATTCTCTCACTCTAAAGGTGGACTGAAGATGGATGAAACCTTAAGTGTGGCCACAACCACTGTCACCCTTCTGTCACTCCTGCTGTGTAAACCTAGCAGGAAATGCCTCCAGGAGGGTGCACATTATGGGTCTGATTGGGAAGGCATAAAAAAATGGTCAGATTCTGTGGCCATTTTCCTATGCTTTGCAAAATATTCCCAGGAACATTCCTCAGCTGAGGAATAAATGATCCCTGACTTTGAGATTTGTACTGCCATGGGAGGGAGAGATGGATATGAATAACATGGCCCCCATTTTTAGAGCAAGATTAAACACATCAGCCATAAAGTAGCAGGAACTACTATTGCAGAAATCCCCAGAGATGGGGTGTGCAATGTCTTCACACTACATGCCTCATCCTACTACAAATATTAACACCAGAGAAGTTTTCAAGTTACAGTACAGCCCTATTTGAGGGAAAACAATTTCTGGATAATTTTCTCTCATCACTATCTACCTTTACAACAGCGGAATGAGTTCCTAAGGTTGACAAGGATACTCAGTCATTCTTTTCACTGAGAGTACTTATTGGCTGCAGAGCTATACGGCATCCTCGGGAACATGGCTGCCATGCTGATGCCACACCCCTTGGGAGCTTGCAGTGTGCTTTTCCCCCCTCGCTCAGTGTGGATGTAACCAGAGTTTCCAAGCCATGAGTAACAGTTTCTATTTGACTTAGCAGTGTTAAACCCCACCTTTATTACTGTGTTCTGTTTTGTGTGCCTCACTCACTCTAGGAAGGATTCAGACAAACTGGAAAAGACACAGAGAATAGCAACAAGATGATTTTCATGACAAGAGATTCTGAGAACAAGGTATTTAGAGATTTAATTATACCTTGGCTAATACAGTCATCGTTCTATATTCACAGTTTCTGAATACACAAGATTTATACTTTTGTGTGTTGGCAAATGTATGAGGTCTCCATATTGGCAACCCACGTAGTGGTTCTTCTAATTCCTTGTTTCCCATAGGCATAGTGTGAATATGCTATTCATGAGGGTCATCCAGAGCTTAGCCCTACCAAATAAGAATGAACAAGAACATCCTCGAACACTTCCATTCCTACAATTGCTAGGGATGTTTTCAAAAGAGGTTTTTAAAATTGGCACATGATAATACTATTTAATTAAGTCTACCAATAGTCCAGAGCAAGAGTCATCTAATCTGAGGCCTTTTCGCACACGCGGTTTTCGAACGCATGGAAGACAGCCCGGGACGTGGCATTCGCATTGCCGTGGCCGGGTTTGCGTCCCGGCTCATCCCGGGCTGTCTTCCACGCGTTCGAGATGCAGAGCACTTTAAAGTGCTCTGCATCCGTTCCCGCGCTGGCGAACCGTCCCAGGCCGTTCAGGGAGAGAAGCATTCGCGCACGCTTCTCTCCCTGACAGCCGTGGGCACGCCCCCAGTGCCAGCATTAGCCAGAAATCGGCCTCACAGCTGGCTTCTGGTGGGCTGATCACCAGCCTTGCTGGGCTGGCGATCACGCCGGCGCGGCGAGGCCGGTAGACAGGACCCACCAAATCGGGGGTCCCCTGTCCCATCTGCCAGGGTCACTGACCCTGGTAGATGGGAGAGGGGACCCACGATTTGGTGGGTCCCATCTATCATCTCCCACGCCCGCCGGGACGTGGCTCCTT
Organism: Aspidoscelis tigris stejnegeri; assembly: GCA_023333525.1. Taxonomy (NCBI): domain Eukaryota; kingdom Metazoa; phylum Chordata; class Lepidosauria; order Squamata; family Teiidae; genus Aspidoscelis; species Aspidoscelis tigris. The sequence goes on along the minus strand of JALMGA010000006.1, from coordinate 53,932,352 downwards.
CCCGGCTCCGGGTGGAATGGGTGTAGTGCGAAAAGGCCTCTGGATTTCACTCTATCTGGCACAAATGGGGTGAAATTATTGTGGGTAGAACCTCCCTAGTTTGTGCTAAGGCACAGATAGAAGAGGTCTTGATGAAAACTTCACAGCACAATGTTCCATATCTAAGATAAGTGCAAAAAGTCCCTAAGTAATTTTTATTACTTATTAATAGGACTACAATGAATTATTTCTTAACAAATTAATATTAAATGGCATTTACAGGATTTCAGTCCTAGTCCATTTCTAGACAACTTACGCAGTCCAAATTAGAGTGCCCCAAGCTGATCTGAGCTAAGGCATCAATTATAGGTGCAGATGGATCATTACCTGGACCAGAACAAGGTCTCTGTATTAGGACAGCTTTTTTTTGCAGCCCCAGTGCCAGCTCTGAAGATTGTGCCAGCTTTGGGGACAGTTCTGAAGGCTTGGATGCCTGAGGATCAAAGTTCTCAGCCTAAAGAGCTCCAGGAGACTCATTGCAGCAATGCAACAACACAAACCACAGAAATAGGTCCCTCATGTTAAATGGGTCCACAGAGGTGTGCATTTGCTTACTGACACTTAATTCTCCGGTAGACCTCATTAAAGATATAAGCCAGACTAGGTGGTCATTTTGAGCCACATAATCTAGTTTGTTCTAGTTTATATTCTTTCCTGTGTGGATGGAGCATACTAGGGACCAGGGCCTCCCTTAGAATACATCAGTGATGCAGAAGAGATGCCTTTAGTCCCTCTTTTGATCTGGAATATGGAAGCAACTCTTGTTTACCGTAATGCATGTTGTAGATCAAATGATAAGATTATATACTCCAGACTAGAGCAACCAACCAATTTGGTTGAAGCACAGTTCCTATTAGCATCTACAGTCTTGTCCAATGATTGTAGATTATGGAGACTGTAGAGCAACATCTAGGAGACCGAGTACTGGCTTGCCTGTCACAGGGTATGTTTAAACCTAAATAAATAAGCAAATTATCTTGAGGCTGCAGACGAATACAATGCACTTTGCTTCCATTGGAGACAGTTCTAATGCACTAGTTGACATATAAAACATTTTCTACCACAACAAGCTTATTTTGTCTTGTTATGCTTTCATACTTTATGCCGGCTGGCAAAATAATTTCACTGCTGTGTTCAGTCAGTGGTTCATAATTCTTAAAGACAGAGATGGGTTTTCAGGTCATTTCCAGAAGGCAAAAAGCAAAGCTCAGAAAATCAGAATTTCTTGAGGATTGTTTATGTTCTCTTATGGATTAGCGTCTAATATTTATGCATTCACTCAGAGGTTTTTTTAGACAACATAAACTTTATTTCCAAAATAATGTACAATTTGAGATGGTATTATTGTAAACTAATGGCATTCAAGCAGGGCTTATAGTCAAATTAATGAGTGGTGGTGACAGAAAAAGGGAGTGAGTTACCAAGTATACCTAAATTATGAAATTGCTAAAATGCCTTTTAATCACCGATTGCAGTTAGAACTTTTTGAAATGTATAATTAAGAACAGTGTAAGTCCTAAAATTCAGTTAGCAGGATTTTTTTTAAAAAAAATGCCATTTTATTAAAACACACACACACACGCCTCTAAATTGTCACCAAATGTTTTACTGTAAATACAAAAGGACATCATACTTGTTTTCATATTTCCCTTGATTTTCATTGAAAGATATTTCCTGTATATTTTCTATGTCAGAATTGTCTCAGATGTCATTCAAAGCATTTTCTCATTTATAAACTATTTTCTGCCAGCTCTACCAGTAATTCTATTCCAATGCCTTTTAGCATTCACTATCAAGTGGCAGCTACAACATATTCAGGTCATGTGAGTTTATTCTACATACTGAATGTGCATTTATAAGAGAAAGATAGCTTACAAGGGTGGCTTTATTTTAGTTTGTATCATCAGCCACAAAATGATCTGCATTTCTGTGAAGAATGTGAGGCATATATCCCATTATTTTCCTAATAACAAGCTTCAGTAATTATTTATTATCATATCTTTATAACCAAATACAAGATACATGAATGGAATAATCAGGGGCAGTCTCAGACATTTTGCAGACTGCATTGCTCTTGTGAACAGAGATAATAACTTTCTCTAAAGTATTCATTTCATTTGGAAGATCGTTAGTATCACAGCTGCATTAGGCTTTCCCATCATGAGATCCAGTGTTACTGACATAATAGCAGGACTCCAGAAGGAATACCTTTTATTGTATTTCTTCCCTGAGATGATGATGAATAATATTGCTCCACTTAAATTGGCTGAACCTCTTTGCCTGTCTGCTCTACTTTCATACTTGCTTGTAAATAATTTAAGCTTTCTATATCTATAGACAGTAGAGTTGGTGGAATACTAGACAGCCTCCACTGAAGGCACAAAGGTGGGTCAGGTGTACTTGAAGATACTGCAGCTGTAGTTGGAAAGGCAGTGCATTTTAGTTATTAGAATCTAGAGTGCAGAGTCATATGTGCGCTTATCCTTGCTATTCCAGTAGTGGGTAGACCTCCCTGTACTTCTTTTGGGCATGGAACAAGTCCATTGACATTGGGGTAATCTATTCCATGCCAGTCCTCCTGCCAACTCATGCAAACATTGGAATTGATGCAGAAGGGCTCCAAATATTTCAGCAGAGTGTCTTCTTACACCACCACAAATGTGTCCCCAATTGTATACAAACCAGACAACAGAAGCAAGTCATCTGCCCCCGAATATGCCAGCAGTCCGTTCTACACTCTCTCATATACATTGCCAGCATGTCGAAGGGAGACCCTTTCCTGCTCTGGTATATTTGAAAAGAGCCACACCATGACAGTTTACACAGAACAGAAACTGTGATTTCCTAGATCTCAGGAAAAGTAACTTAGTTCCCTCCGAAGTCCCTCTGAAGAGATCGGCAGAGACTTCGAAGCTGTTCCAGAGTCCCTTTGGAGTGCCTTCGAAGTCTGCGCTGATCTCTTTGGAGAGACAGGCGGAGAGACTCCGAGGTCTTTGCCGATTGCTTCAGAGGGACTTTGGAGTCTCGCCGCCGGTCTCTCCAAAGAGATCAGTGCAGACTTTGGAGGCGCTCCGAAGGGACTCCGGAGTGGCTCCAAAGTCTGCGTTGATCTCTTCGGAGGGATTTCGGAGTCACTTTGGAATGATTTTGTAATGACTCCGAAATCACTCCAAAGCTGAGACTTCGGGGCTCCCTCCCCATGGGTGCATCCCCTCCCCCTAGCCTCTTCTAGACCCCATTGCTTGTTTCCTGTGGAAACAGGCTCCCTTTAATCTAGATTTTCTGGCAGAAGACCCCGTTGTAAACCTCATTAATGGGGTCTACAGAAAATCTGGATTAAAGGGCAGAAAGTACCAATTTGATCTGGATTTCCCCCACAGCAGTGGAAACAATCGAGTCCCAAATGGGCGCTGTGGTGGAAATGGTGTCATCCGGTTCACACCAAAATGGGTCCTTAATGGGTGCAAAAATAGGTACTTTTTGACAGTGGAAAAACACCCCTTGTTTTACTTACAACGCAAAAGGTATTTCCTGGAAATCAACTTAAACCCATCAGATATACAAATAGAAGGAGGCCAGCACTCCAAAAGTCATGTTTACCTGTTTACTTGGTAGGTTGATTAGTTTTTATCTGGGGCCTAAAGTCAAAGCCGATGGTTTTTCCAATGGTTCCATAGACCTTTGCAGCACGTATTTATATATTTGCTGTACAAATTTAATATAGAAATTTTGGATTATGTTTATAACAAAACCTTGGGCTTTCCATTTTTCAGGGGGGAGGATCTGTTTCTTATGTTTTCTCAGATTTCAGAGTAACTTCAAACACCTTGAAGGGACAACTTATTCTTTTTTAATTAAAGTTTCACTTTACTTAACATTATACATTAAATATCCATCAGATGATATCTCAGTGATTATACATGCTTTCCTTCAATAATAACAGAACAAAATAAAATAAACTTGAACTTACAGCCTATGCCTCAGTTACAATGCAGCTGAAACCTTTTCTAAATCAAATAATAAAGTCCTTTGACTTCTGTCACCAGGTTATTTCAGGGAATAAAACCTGTATTTTATTTTTGATGAACTGGAAAGAATATGAGTCTGCAATCCTCTAGTCAAATGAATGAATTAGAAAAGTGTAAATAAATGTAACAGCTACAATCAAAACAAAAATAAACCTTCTTAGGGAACATTCATTCAATGCTTAAATAAAATGATCCCCAGGAATTATGGACAGTGATTTATAAATGGTTTTAGTTATTCTATATATTTTTCTCTTGTGACAGCCCTGAGACCTTTGGGTGAAAGGCAAGATATAAATTGTTAAATAAAATAAAATAAGAACTTCCAAAACATATTATTTGGTCTTTTCTGTGGGTTAGAGGTAGGAATACTAGTGTCTTCTTACTGCCACCTCTAATCAGCTTCTTCATTTATTATTATTATATGATGATGATGATGATGATGATGATGATGATGATGATGATGATGTTAAAGCAGCAGTTACACACAGCAAACGGGATGACTATGCTGGATTTCATATTATATCACTAGTCGGGCACATCCCAAGCACCTAGGACTGCGTGATGCATCGGCGAATTATGCGAGCAGACCCCAGCAAAGTGGCTTTCTGTAGTCGGCAGATGGATATTTTGTTAATGCCAAAGGTTTTTAGGTGCCTGCCGAGATCTTTTGGCACCGCGCCCAGTGTGCCGAGGATGACTGGGACCACTTTCACTGGTTTTCGCCAGAGTCGCTGTAGTTCAATTCTCAGGTCTTCGTATCTGGTGAGCTTCTCCAACTGTTTCTCCTCAATTCTGCTGTCACCTGGTATAGCAACGTCGATGATCCACACCTTCTCTTTCTCAACAACTGTAATGTCAGGGGTGTTATGCTCCAGTTTTCTGTCAGTCTGAAGCCTGAAGTCCCAAAGTAGTTTTGCCTGTTCGTTTTCAACAACTTTTTCTGGCTTGTGATCCCACCAGTTCTTTGCCACCGGCAGATGATACTTTTGGCACAAGTTCCAGTGGATCATTTGTGCTACAGCATTGTGTCTCTGCTTGTAATCAGTTTGTGCGATCTTCTTGCAGCAGCTGAGTATATGGTCGATTGTTTCATCCACTTCTTTGCAGAGTCGGCACTTTGGATCTTCTACTGATTTTTCAATTCTGGCTTTGATGGCATTTGTTCTTATTGCTTGTTCTTGTGCAGCAAGAATCAGTCCTTCTGTTTCCTTTTTCAATGTTCCATTTGCAAGCCAAGATCAGGTCTTTTCCATGTCGACTTTGCCTTCGATCTTCTCCAGGAACTGCCCATGCAGTGCTTTATTGTGCCAGCTTTCCTTACGGCATTGAATTGCAGTTTTCCAGTACTGGTTCTTGGTTTGCTGCACCTTGAGAAGCTTCTGGTTGCTGACTTCAATCAAAGCTGATTCTTTGCTTTCTGCCACGTAATCTGCTAATGCATGCTTCTCTTCTTCCACTGTTTGCTTCACTTGCAAAAGTCCTCTACCGCCTGCTTTCCTGGGCAAGCACAACCTGTCGACATCACTCCGAGGATGTAGTGCCTGGTGGATCGTCATCAGTTTTCTGGTTTTTCTGTCCAGTTCACAATTCCCGCAGTGTATCTAATGACTGGTATGGGCCAGGTGTTTATGGCCTTAATGGTGTTACCGCCATTCAATTTACTTTTCAAGATTATTATTATTATTATTATTATTATTATTATTATTATTATTATTATTATTATTATTATTATTATTATTATTATTATTATTATTATTATTATTATTAATTGGATACAGCTAATAATACCTTCTTTATTGTTACAGCAGAGAAATATAGACTACAATTTTTTTAAAAAAATCTTAAAGGCCTCTCAAGGATGATTAAGAGGTTGCTGCCACAAGCCAAGTGTGCCTTTTCCACCTCTAATGCACATTAAAGGTCCAAAATGTGCTTCTTAAGTGTTTTAGAGATGAATTAGAGATGAGATAAATCCACTAGCTGCTACATACCACCACCTCTAAGATGCTTTTTTTTCTGTGTGTGAATGTATCTTTCCAGCAAAGGGCTCTTCTTCTAGTCCAGCACTGACACTGCACAGGAACATCTCCCTTCCCTCCACACTTACATAGTACCATTATAAGAAAGGTTTAAGTGTTTAGAAAATGTGGAAGTGTTCCTTTTCTTTAGGGACATCTCTGTCTGAAATGACACTGTTTCAAAATATGCTTTGTTTGCTTGCTTGCTTGTGAACTCAAGGACTAGCAATCATCTACTTTGAGAAGGAATTAAAGGTAAATTAAGATGACATAAGACAAAAAGTATGACCTTCAACCACGATGTACAGTTTAGTTAAATAGCTGTGTGCACTTCCATTTAATTAATAAAATTAGTGGTAAAATTAACAAAATGGAAGATTAATTTAGACTTTGTGAAAATAACCCCCATAATACTGCACAGTTGTGGAGTTCCTGAAACTCCATGACAGGGAATCTGCAATTTTAAATTTGAGGTACATGTATATACTAAGAGATTCATGCTCTGAAATATAGGGTAAGACTAGATTATCTCTATGTTACTTTCCAAATCAAGCAAGCTATAATTGTGGCACTAAATCTTTATTGGATTCAATTAAGTCATTGCTCAGGTCATATGACCTGCAACTTTCAAATCCAAATCTGCTAAACTTTTCTAATATTCTAGTTTAATGTGTTTCTTTTTGATAAGCTCTATAGCTCATCTATAGATGCTCAGTTATGAAATTACATTTTTTGGACTTACTCTTATAGTGGTAAGTCTACTCCTTGCTTGACTTCTTCAAGCCAATGACTGTAAAGTTGAATTCTTATAGGTTTTTATCAGTCACGTTTGGGTAAACACATTGCACCTCTTTCTTCTGAAAGTTGCCATAGCCATTGCTACAGTGATCTTCAATAGCTGCAACATAGGTTTAGGTTAAGTTTGGGAAGGTGTTGGCACTCACAATGAGAATGCCAGACATCGTCCCTGAATTTCACATCTGTGGGATAGTATCCCAAAGAGAACGACATAAATGTAATTGAATGCAGGAAAAACTGACACTCAGAATCTTTATCGTCAAATTGCAGTCCTTTGTTTGTGCGGACATAGTAAAATTCTATAATAGTCACTTGCATATCTCTTTGTTTCATTCAACAGATTCCGTAACATTTTACAAAGGTGCATTATCAAGCTATGGTTTCTACTTTTGTTTGTTTGCGTGCTTCTCTAGTTATTTATCTTAATTGTAAGTGAAAGTAGATATATTGATTGTTTCTATGATGATCCACAAAACTTCAGAGGCACTCCTGAATTGATTGACACAATGGAGGGTGATTATTGCAAGCACATCCACCAAATATGTGAAAAACGGCAATCTGTAGCTGAATTACACTTGAAAATGGATCTGTTAGAAAATGGATTTTGGTCAAGGAGCAGAATTGAGATTGTATTATTTTTCTGGATAAAGAGAACAGTATTATGAATAAAGGATTAAAAAAAAAATAAAGTCAGAAGCATAGGCCCTTTCTGCATTTACCTGCAGAATATCTGGATCAGTGGATTAGCCCAGCCCACTGTTCCAGATCACAGGACAGCATGGTTTGGATCAGGGCCATATGCATTGATGGTGCTGATTCAGATTGCCCACACTGTGCAGCTTCAAAACTTGTGTGAACTTTGACAAACAAAGGTTCCTAGCCCTGGGGTCTCGAGCAGGGCAGGGGTGTGCTGTTTGGTAGCACACTATGGTGTGTTACTGAAAAGGAACCCCTGGCAGTCCCAGAACACGCCTTCTGCATGTCTCCTTGTTCCAGATCACACTGTCCTGACACATCTGGGGGAGCTGGTTAAATCCGACACCAGAAATCTGGATTAAGGCCTCCCTTAATTTGGATCTCACTTTGTCTCATGTGGACTGAGCCAGACCAGTGGTGTGTGTGTCCATGATCCAAATAATGGGTGGATATGGAGGCCCAGATGTGTACTAGTAGGGACCTCTAATATGGATTATGGATTATGGATCCATGCAGTGAGAACCATAAGCAGTATAACAAAAAGAAAGGAACTACAAGTGCCACAGAAGGTTTTGACTAAAAACAAAGAAGGCAGTCGGAAAATGACAAGAACGACAAAAGAAGCAAAGGAACAAGTGATATCAAGAAGGGAAGTCAGAGAAACGGGGGAAGTCATACAGAATAATAAGGCAATATATACTATGAGAAGATACAAGAAATTGTATGATATATATTGTTTAATTGTTTTTTATGTCATATTGCTTTTAAAATCAATTAAAAAGCAAAAAGAAAATAAATATCAAATGATGCCTTTAATTTAGCTGAGGACACACACTATCAACCAAAGTGACGACAAATGTGGTCTTGAACAGTAAAGGAGAAAAATGTATTGGAATGAATGAATGAATGAATGAATGAATGAATGAATGAAGGAAGGAAGGAAGGAAGGAAGGAAGGAAGGAAGGAAGGAAGGAAGGAAGGAAGGAAGGAACTTTCATGTCTTTGCTGCACCATAGGAAAAGTTCTAAGAACATGGCTTCCTAATTTACCTCCTCTTATGTCAGCTGTGCTAGTCATGCCACTCCATATCCCCCCAATGTGAATGTACTGAGAGGCAAGAATGGACCATTTGGGTGTCATTTCTGCTCAAACAATTCTTGGATGTATCCAGAAAATATTTTCTCTAAGCCTGTCTGCAATTGAACTAGCCCCATCATCTCAAGCAGCTTGCCCAAAAGGGTATGCTGTTAATAGAATGGTCGTTCTTTTTATCATTTCTGGGACCCCTTCCCAAATGAAGCATCCACTGTTTCTGCCCTTATCTGGCCACATCCTGCCAGATTTTATCAATTTGGAGGAATCTGGATTGGCCTGACCCCAGCAAAGAGTGAATCCAGATCTACTGATCCAGATCTACTTCTCCACAGTGCAGACAGAACCCTTAATGGTATTGTGATAGCACTTGAAGGGCCCACTGATTGCACATTCTTGCACCTATCAAGCAAATATCTTGCCCTAAGCACTGTTGTGGATGGCACAGAGGGTTAATATAATATAATTGCTGATTAAAGAGTTGATCATGGGTCAAGAGTTTAGTTATAGGTCAAAGATGCATTTTGCTGACAGAGCTAAAATTATGTATGAGAAGACTGCATGTAAGGGTTTCTCAGGGGTCTTTCCTGTGTAGGTAAGGAAAGCAGAGGAAGTCCTGTTGTTTGTGCGAGAAGAAAGCTCTTTTCTATAAGATCCAAATGCTGTCTATACAAAGGAGGACAGAGAGATTGACGTAAGATGCAGCAGGCCTATATAATTATTTAGGTTAGTTTGCAGTTTCCCATATATGGTTAAAAGCCAAAAGGTATACATTTTGGGTTTCAGATATTGTATAAAAATCTGAACATGGGAATATCCTTTATGCATTTCTTTGTGAAGTTATTCCATTTGCATCCGCTAGTGGATTGTCCACTAGTGTGAATAAAATGTCCTTTCCAGAATTTGGTTTCAGTCTCATACTTCTGCACTAATGACCCATAGGGGCCCGGTAATGTCTGCATTTCACAAGCTTTTTAACACCAGATTGAGCAAAATCCCTGTCGTGCATCTTTCTCTGGCTCTCCCACCCTGCTGTCATGTGCAGACCTGTGCCATTTCCATAGGACCAAACAGTAAATTTCTCTTTTCACAAACACAGAAAATGGCTTACTTCAGGGGGCATTTCCTGTGTCTAGGAAAATCATCCTGGCCAGAAATATTGTTTTTGACATCTCTGTGGCTGAGAGTGGGGTTTGTGCAATCAGCATGTTTCCCCTTTAAAGAATGGAGCACTTACTTTCAAATGTTATATCTCAAAAGCAGCAGGAATGGTTGTTGTGTGACTCCAGCCACAATGGGATGTTGTGTGACTCCAGCCACTAGCAGCAGCCCTATTCTGTCCTATTCATTTGCAATGAATAATACAGCTGTCTCTTCTCTTTGAATATATTATGGAACACAATCTGCATTCTTGCAATAATGGCAGTAGGCTCATTAGTTTCAAAGCCTTTCAAAGACTCTCCCCCCAACATATTTTAACTTTTGCTATCAGTAATTGCTGTTTTCACTGCTTTAAAAATGCTTTAATATATATTATTTATTCCCATCAACATTTACTTGTAATTTTGCAAAATTATATTTAAATTTCAAAGCATAGCTCTATTAAACTACAGTTCCATTCCATAAAACAAATAATAAAGCAGTTCATTGTCAGAGAGCCATTGCATTCATTTGTTTGTGGATTAATTGATTTTAATATTTTAAATATTGTTTTGATTTATCTTATTTGCAAGTGTTACTACAGATGTTGCTAAGAACAAGTGGTTGGCCTAGTGTTAGCTAGTTAGTGTCATGCCCTATGGTGGACTTAATCCCTAGCCTTCTCAGATTCTAGCCCAGTATTTTACACTTCACAGCATAAACTGTTTACTTACCCTGCTATTCATAAAAGAGGCATTTAAAAGGTTATGTCTACCTTTGTGTCCAATATCAGTTACTAATGTGTTAGTATGCAAAGAGATTTCTAGTTTGATGCCTCCATAATTATAAAAGTTCACTTCAATCCCACAGTAGAACTGTGCATGAATGAAAATCACATATTCAGTTGGCCACTGAACTGTCCATTCGTTCTGTTTGATGGCAAACAATTTAATTGAACAATTAAATTCATGTTTTACTTCAGACTTGGTCAAAAGCAAAAATTAGCAGTTTTTAAATTTAAAAAAGGACAAAAACACGGTGAAAGGAAACTGATCACATAGTTCCTGCTCACGGGGTGGGAGTGGGGGTGTTGGCTTGGTTTAATCAAATCTCTTGTTTGGTTCAACACAAATAACCTTGAGCACAAACTATTCAAATGAATTTTTGAACGCAAATTAAACTGTACATCTCTACCTCACAATTTTTTTCTGTCATCAAAGAACAACCCAATAAACAGGCAGTCAGTATTTTATTATCATATCACATAATTGCAACACTACTAGTCAAAATTAAACATGAAGTTCCAGAAAATAGAAGTCATGATTCCATGAATCTCTTGTGAAATGAATACGGTTTTACTAGGAACAAAGATTCTTGCTGATGTTAGGGAAAAGATTTGTTAGGCAGAAGATGTGATAAGAGATCCTTGTGATATCTGAGGATTAACTTTAGAGCCATGGGGTATCATTGGTCTATGACATGACATTCACATGGAGATTTTTGGAAGCAATTAAATGCTAATATGGGTCATATTGATAGAGCAAGCTGATTATATATTTATGATGCATGTATAAATAGGCCTAAAATAATGTGCATTATTCAGCAGAATTTAAAATCAGTACCTTAAATCAATTTTAGAAGGTTCTTGGTAGAGGATGAAATTATCATCAAAATATTTCTCATTAAATTAAATTTTGTTCTTGAAGGAACTTTAAATTAAAAGAAAAAACATTTGTTTACCTAATAACATGGATGATTTTTGTGGACGGAACAGAAGATCACCTGAAGATCAGTTAAAAGGTCACACTGGAGAAGTGCTGAATTAGTTTGGTTGGTGTTTTTGCCCTTGAAAAGCGTCTTTTTCAACAGGAAAAAAATGTTATTTTTGCTTTTGGACCAGTTTGAAATCAAACACAAATAACTGTTCAATTAACTGGTTTACCAATGAACAGTATAAAATGAGTGCTCAATTTGATGGTGAACCATCACATAATTTTACTTCATTCACATCTCTGTCAAGCAAACAGCCATGCATACACATAGAAAGAGGATAAAATATGGCCTTGAATGTTCACAACAGATCTTTATCTACTAATCTGCTGCCTCCAGCAAATTATTTAGGAATCCTTTGGGAAGTTCACACTTTACTTCCCATTCCTGTGAAGCAAAGGGTGAATGTGCCCACCAGGGCACCAACCATCCACACAGGCAGATAAGTAGCACATACATACACATTCACACGTCACACATCCAGACACATATCCAAGGTGTGGACAGTGTCCGGGCACTGCCATCTTCCAGCTCTGGCGATAGCGCTAGCATGCATGCACTTGCACCCGTCTTCTTCCTCCAGCATGTCTTCCAAAACCGGCACCAGTGCTACTTAAGGAAAGTGTAGTTACGGTAAGGTAAGTGCAGGATTAACCTACACCACATGTAGTGCATGCAGGGAATGTTCCAACCTAGAAGGGTCCATTTCTAGTAAAGGATCCTTCCAGGACTCCTTCAAATGCAGATGATCTGACTGGGACCATTTTCTCTGTACACTACCAGGCTAAGTGCAGAAAGGCCTCTTGCCATGTGCTTCCTTTTTCTTCTGATTTTCTTGTCCTGGACCTTTATTCTGCAAAATTATGATAATCTATTTCTGCTGTGCTGTCCTGACAAATTTCCTATGCAGTCTTAAAACTTACTGTCTCACTGTTGTAAGTCTCTCTCATGTAACTGTAATGAATATAACATGTAAGATTCTGGCAACTGTAGACCTTTTCTCAGGTAACAAATCACAGCTAATATAACATAAAAGAAGGAGACTCAAAGCTGACAAAGCTTTCTATTCTCCCCTCCCCAAAAGACACCCTATGAGGTAGGTGGGGCTGTGAGAGCTCAAAAATAGAGCTGTGATTAGCCCGAGGTCACCCAGCTGGCTTCATGCAGGAGTGGGGAATCCAATTCTGTGACTGTGAGGAGTCCAGCACTCTAACCACAAGAGCAAAATGGCTCACAGATATTGCATCCTTTCCCAGGAGATTTGTTGTATGGGAAAAATTTGCAATCAAGCATTCAACTTATAGCATAATCACTAGGGATGTGCACAAATGTTCTAAACATTCGAAATTCGATCAAATTCGATTGAGTGTGGACATTCAAATTCAAATAGAACGTCTTCACATTCAAATTTAAACATTTGAAAGAATTTCAAATGTTCCAAAACATTTGTTTGAATTATTCGAATCATTCGAATGTACAGATACGTATCATCATCGAATGTACAGATATGAATATCATACATATCTGTATGCATTTGTGCTTATAATACAGAATGAAAACGGGATGCATATGAAATGCATACAGATACATATGACACATAGGAATGTTGTCGACATTTGTATCTTCAAATTTGTATCAAACATTCAAACGGATAGATTTGAATGTATCAGATTCAAATCCATTTTTGTTGCATTCAGATTTTAAACATTCAAATCGAATGGAATGTTTTGACATTCAGTTTGACTCAAATTCAAATGCAAAAAAATTCATACACATCCCTAATAATCACTAGAAATTATATAGAAAACAAGGAAAGAAAAGTATCACTTCAAATATCAGTAGTAGAAGCGGTGACTTTGTTTGAGCCTCTTGCCAAGAAACGTGTAAATGTGCAGTCTACTCCCAACGTTATTTGAAAGGCTGCACCTGATAAAAATGTCACTGCAGCAGGTGACTTATAGATCAAATGGTTGAAAGACAGCAAAGCACTAAGACCAGATGTATAAGGAAAGACAGGAGAGAGAAGGAGGCAGAAAGGAAGAAAGGGATTCTTCTCAAATTGCTGTCTTCAATGCCTGATACTCTTATGGGAAACTCAGATTTCAGGTTTTCTTTCTCTCCTCCGTACTACCATTTTGACAGCTCATAGTACTGTCACCACTTCTTATAATGTGCCTGGGAAAGAACCAAAGTTTTGAGTAAGTATTTATAAAATGCCTTGAATGAGATATAAAGTAAGGCAACCAGTCCCTTCTTGTAAAGAAAGTCATTGTTAATGCAAATGAATAGAACATCACTGTATACTTCAGGGGAACAACTTTAATAATTTAGTTTCTTGCTTTCTAGCAGAGATGTGACACCTTTAAAATTGGGGGGGTGAATGGAATAGAAGCACATTCTTCTGGAAGGCAAAAGTTTGAATGCAATTTTTTGTAAACAAGTACATTTAAATAGTGTCTTAAGCGGAGGGGTTACGGCCTGAGTAACAATTTGGATAATGCATACCATTTTAAACTGAGCCTATTAGGTACCACCATATGCTACCATTTTCAACATGATTATTATTCCTTATTTATTCCCTGGAAAGCTTGCTGAGTTTCCTGCAATACCTGTCACTTGTAGCTGACATCTGTTGCTTCTTCCACATGGACATGTCTAAGAATCTCATCCTGTCATTTCTGTGTTCAAATTGCCACTTTTCACTTACATAGGAGAGACAGGTGAGCTCAAATACTCCTCTTCCAGCTTCTATTGCAGCATCTGTTGTGTCAAAAGAAAAAAAAAAGAACAAAGACAGGCATGCTCAAAAAGGCCCTTTCCTTCCCTCTAATAATCCCAAGATATTTTAATCAGCAGCAGTAAAACGTGCAAAGCATTAGGAGACAAATGTCAATAATTTAATATGGCAACACCATGTATTTTAAAAATGAATATAGCTTTCAGCAATGCCACCAAGAATAAAGGCTATGAAATATCAAATTACAATGCTTTCATCTATTATTGCAGACTGGCCAGATAATCAGCCAGATTAATTATCCCTACATCCAACCTTTCCCTCAAAAGCCAGCTGTGTCAGATAACCTGGCTAAATTTAGCCTAATCTGCCCCTCATGCCCCCAATCAAACTACAACTTAAGGACTTATGGGAGAAAGATGGATCTTTATAAGCAATTATTGTCCATTAACGTAATCTGTAACAATGTGTTACTATTTTGTTGCATGGTTGCTAGCCTTAGACTGTTGTGTGCTTCTTCTCATGTTAGTAGTTTCTTTTGTCTCTCTTAAAATTATGTGGAGGTTGTTTTATTTCAACCAATGACTCATTAGTTTAAAACCACACAAAGGACCAATTTCCAGGAACAAAACAACATATATGAGACCATTAGCTTCATTTGACTCTTCTAGCAGACCATTTCCACGCTGACCTTAAGAACGATCCTGTGTGGTATTCAGTCTTCTCCTGACTTTTTTCTTTTGCTTATGTGAGGGGGGGAAATCCATTCATACTGGGACGAAGCACGTCCTGGTATAGGGAACCAAAATGTTGACCTATACTGGGGCACTGGTAGATCTGGGTCCCCCACCCAATCTATTGACATTCTAGAGATGGCTAGACTGGCAAAGGAAGGATATGGAATGACACATGACTTTCTGGTCCAGTTAACAGGGGAGGCAGGACAAACAGTGCTACCAAACTGAGTCCCCATGGGGAAAGGTCCTTGGTGAATCAGGAAGTGGCTATGGAAGTCATATGAGTTTTGGAGTCAGCATGGATCTCTATTCCTGGACAGTCTTCCAAATGTCGAAAGCTTATCCTGGTACTTTGGAGCTGTTCCTGCTGCTGGAACAGATCTAGGCTGGTTTGGGCCTCTGAACTGACCCACTTAAGTAAGTGTGAATCCACCCATACATTTCTGAAATTGGATATCACAGCCATATGCAAAAACTTACATTCAAAGCAGAACTATCAAACACAGTATAACAACCCCAAAATTTCTCCAAATGAAAAAAAAATGGCTACGAGACCCTCCATTCTTCTGTTACAGCGACACAACTTACAATCCACACAAACAACATCTTGTAGTCCTCTACTGTTTAAATTTCAAATGCCATCACTGAAAATGCTGTGAATGCACCTCAACCATTCTCATGGTTAGGGTCTCCCTTTTTAATCTGCATCCAGTATATTCAGCCACGGTGTGAACTTTTTATTCTGCACGAGTATGGAGAAGTAACTTTCAGGAAAAACATCATCAGCAGCCAAATGAATCTGCTTTGTTAGAAACTGATCAGCTGAGTGATTTAACCTTTTTAATTTAGAAAAATAATATGAGGGGAACACTGACTGCAGTGCTCTAGCCTTTTCTAAAAAAGTAACTAGTTAATGAGGTTCCTGGTAAATCAGTGAAAAGTGACAGTGGAATTAAAACTGAATCCATTTATATTCAATCCCCAGGCAAACACTTGCATGCATCCTTAACTTTACTGCCCAGGATAGTTCAAAGACCTGATTTTTGGTAGAAGCCATAAGTAAAGCCTAAGTGATTCAGATTTACCATTGAAGAAAGAACAAAACAGAAAACTACTGCAATAATTCTCTAATAGGTACCAATAAATGCAGCAATTCTCTTGCTCTAAAGTTGCTATTTATCAAGTCAACCCTTGATTTAGCAAAACACTTAACATTAACTGAACTCATTATGGTTTCGGTCCACAAATAATCTGCTGGGAAGAAGTCTCAGAGGTTTTAACAGGAATGTTCTAGAATAAGTCATTTGGGGATTGCAGTAGAGGCTTACAAGCACAAATAAACATTCTCTTGAAAATAGAGATGAGAACTAGGACAGTCTATTAACGCAGATGGAAAATACTAGACGGGCACCTCATTCTGCATTTTTCATTTTTTGGAAACAACTAAATTGTATCATTTATATTTCTTGAAGATACTGTATACAGTTTTGGGAATTTTGAAAATCTTGGAAGAGGTGACTTCTTGACATCTGTGTAATGCCCTGAAACATATTTTAACATATATTTTAAACATGCATAAAGGAGAAATATGAAAAGTAAACGAATGTCAGACACAAGCAAAATGTCACTATCTCATGGCCCTTTCAGTTTCCAGTTTCAGACTCATAAGATCTGGACCTGAGGACATTCTGGAGAGATGAAACTTGCAGTCAAGCAAAAATGCCTACCTAACAAATGTTTCTTAATTAAAGAGGAAGAGGGAGAAGAAAGATGAGGAAGATTCATAGTTCCTATTAGGGGTGTGCATGAATGCATTCTTGACATTAGATTAGTAACAAATCAAGTGTTTGAAAATCCATATTCATACGAATAGATCAAATTTGAATGTGCTAAAATTCTATTCATATGAATCCATTTGTACATATTTGTATGAATATTCTATACATATCGGATACAAATGAATACGTATCTGATAGGTATCCATAGCATCTGTATCTGTGCTCTGAAAACATCACATCCAACCTGAATCTACTTTTAATCTGCTGTTGATCCATGTCCAATCTAGATCCATTGTGGATGTGACTGGTGCTCTGTTTTTCCACACCCCCAATCTAATGAATGTCTGAACTATTTGTACAAATGTCCAGCAACATTTGTATTCGTACAAATGTTAGTATATGGCTATGTAACATTTGATTCGTGTACAAATATCCAAATTCATATGAATTTGTACGAATCATGAACCTTATGAATATTTGTCCACATCCCTAGTTCCTATGTATGTAGTGGTATTGTCTTAGTTTAGATTATGCTTTAAAAAAAAAAAACATTTCCTTCCTTCCTCCTTCTCTCCTCCCTTTATTTTTGAATAAAATAAATTTTACCTCTTTGGGGGGAAATCTCTTCCATTGTTATTCCATAGTTTTATTTTATTGTAATTTTTTTAAAAAAACTTACTCTCATTTACTCAAGTTACATTTATATCAATTTAATATAGCCTTCTATCTAGGGTTTATCTGTGAAGCTGATTTGTGAAAGCTCTTTGCAGATTTGTAAGATATGAAGGCCTTCCATCTAAAAGTATGCAAAACTGAAGAAATTCTGTCCCATCAACTTTCTGCAAGCTTCTCCTTATGGTCCCAGCTTTGATATGGAGATCACAGTGGTGTTGATATAATCTGGGTTATTTCAGAAACATTTTTAATGGTGTATTTGATGATATGCTACATTTTTATGATGTATTAAACTTTGTGCTGTGCTGTGTATGCAATATTGGGGGTTTTCCACTGATCTAAGGAATGGGTCATTGAACTAATCGAGATCTAGTAGATCCGGATTAACAAAAGTACCCAATGTGTTTCCATGGGTGGTCTAGCACACAATAGCAATGGGTGCTAGCTTGCTTGCAGTAGAAATGCCAGAGCACCCATGTGGCGGATCTACCCATGTGGGGACTGCTCGCCACCTGAAGTTTTTGCAGGGACAGGGGGTGAAATCTCTGTAGATGCTCCAGAGATTCTTCAAAGATTCTCCAGAGTGGCTCCAGAGAATCTCTGGAAATTTATCATAAGCTCTGAAGATTCTCTGGAGTGATTTGTGGCAAACTTTGAAGATTCTCCAAAGCCTAAAGGTCCATAGGATTGGCATTGCTCTCACGTGGGGTCCTCTTCGGAGCCTGTACTATTCTTTGGAGCCGGCTTCGGAGCCAGCTTTGGAGACTATGTACAGGCTTCGGAGCTTTAGGTTTTGGGGTGCCCCTCCGGGCTGCCCCCAGAGCCCCCCTCCAAACCCCATTGCCCAATTGTAGTGGAAACAGGCTCTGTATAATCTGGATTTGATGCCTGAAATCAAATTAAAGGGGTTTACAATGGGGTCTACAGGAAATCCAGATTATAGGTCCTGAACTGGATCTGGATATGATCTGGATTTCCCTAGAACTGGTGGAAAGAAATGTGGCTCTAATGGGGTCTGTAGTGGAAATGGGGTCTTCCTGCTCTGAGCCTAATGGGTCATTAATATGTCCCTAATGGGTCATTAATGGGTACTTAGTGCTAGTGGAAAAGCACCCATTGTTTCCTGAATACTTCTCAGGGAATCTGCCAGATGGGATTAGGCAAAAGAGAGAAGGAAAGATAGATAGAAAAAGACAGACAGAAAGACATGACAATAATATGTGAAACTGTGTAAGTTGTATCTGGATTTTTTTTAACAGACTATGTTTTCTGAATGTTAGAGCATGGTCAAAAGTGAATTAGGCTGCATCTAGAGAATTGCAGGGAATGTGGAGCAGTTTTCAACTTGCCAGATAGGTTTTAATGTGCTATGCAGTCCCTGTACATTAAAGAATATCAACATGCTATACTTTCATCAGCACTAGAGATCAAAAAATGCATTCCCAAAATGTATTGTCTGCCATTTAATGTAGTTTCAAGGTAGAATGAGAATCAAACATTTATATGCTACCATCTCTATGACACTTTATTTTATTTTCTAGCCTAATGCCTTTATCACCCTTAACTGTGGTATCCTGGGTCAAGGTAGGACACCCTGGCCCAGGATACACAACCTGGTCCAGGTTGGGATGGGTTGTTGCTTGCATGAGACCAAGGTCATCATAGCAGAAAAATGGACCCATGATCCAGGTAAAAAAGTTCCACACAATTATAATGTTGACAGTGGAATTATTGTGGAACCTGAAACAAAAATAATGATTCTTAAACATTTTTCCCCTTTAGTATTTTTAATTTCAGTTTTTGTTAGTTTCTCTTTCTCTATTTGTGTGTGTACATGAGTGTGTGTGTGCATATAGTTTTTCAAAAATGAAACATATTGTCTGCTATGACACAGATCTGTTCAATGAAATTGTACATCTGAAACATTTACAAGGGGATATAACATGCCACAGCATAATTTTATTTAAAATGTATTTTATGACTCCAGGCCTATTTCCTGCTAATTTACTTAGCAAAGAGGGGAAACAGAGAGGGAAAGGATGGTATCAGTTCTCACTTTGAATGTTGAAGTGAGAATGTAATTCTTGGTCTGGAGTGTCTTTAAGTGCCGGCTGGAAAACAAGATGAAATTTTCACCTACTTTTACCAGGGTCTTTTTTTTTTTAAAGCAATATTAAATTCATGGATCATTGCACAAAAACAATAAAGGATGTAGTTATTCTTTTATTTATTTCCCCTTTCTTTAGCACAGTAGTAGAATATTGAAGGTTTCTAAGATGTTGTTAGGTAACACTGAATTCAGGTCAACTTTGGGCATATTCTTCATAAATAATCTTGGGGCTGGATTCTGCTATTGTCTGCATATGAGGCAGCTATTGTGCTACTGAGCTATGATTCCCTTTTGCTAAAAAATAGAGTGGTTAAGCAGAATATTTTGCTAAGTTACATTATACCTTTTGTATGAATTCACAATTCTATTCCGTCTTATTTCTGTGTTCAATAATTTTTATTTAAAAATAATGAAATATTTTTAAAGCAATTATTTTAGAATACAATTTCAAAATAAGTATTTCTAAGATCTAAAAACATATTCTGATCTATGCTGAAATAAAAATTATGTTCCAGAATTCCAAACTCAGTGGGATATCTTAGACATCTACAATTTGATATTCCCATTAGTTTAGGAGATGGAAATCCGAACAGTCTATTTTAAAATTTTTGAGAATTACATTATTGTATTTAGTTCTGAAACACAATGAAATTGATAGCATCACATTTATTCTTCCTTCCATTATTGGATTTCCCTCTGATCTCTTTACATAATTGAGATTTACTGTAGTTCCTCTATCACAGAGATACACATGACTTTTTTTCAAACAGATCATTTCTCTGTAGTAATTCTGTCTTTTTTCCTAGTTTATAAGCATGTGCCAGACCCAAAATACATCCATATAAGCTCTGCTGGGTATACAATATACTTTCATTTCTACAGTTGCACACAATTGCGTATGAAGGCTATAAAAAAATGACTAACCATTCATTTGAACAGAATCTAGCACTGTAGTGCAGCAGAATATATATAAAATAGAACATCAAATAAGAATAAGATTCAACCGATCAAAACACCCAGAAGATTATGGCAATAATTCATGCATTACATTACATTTTGGAAGTATTATTGATTAGCTGTGCCAAGCATCGTTACAAATGACAAACAATTATTTGACAAATAGAAAACATGAAAAGAGGTTTAGGTAATTATATAAAATATTTCAATCACACAATGAAACAAAATGAAAGCTAATAACAAAGGAGACTATCTGAAGTCTTCATGTAACACATGGAGGTAAAAGAAGGTGTTTGAGGAACAGGAGGGTGTGAGGCTTACCCTGGAAGCAGAAGGCAAATTGATCAGAAGCATCTCACTTTCCTTCCTCACTTACATCAAAGTTAGGAAACAAGAGTACCCTGGCTTTGAAGTTATCATCTAGAACCATTAATCAATGCACAGAAAATGGCTCCAGAAGTGGGCCATTTTCTGTGCATTGCTTAATAAATCTGGAGTTATGACAAACCAGGAAAGTTGACTGACCTATCAACAAACCCATGTCTGCACAGTGCCTCTGTGGACATGAAAGGTAGCAACAACCTTTCAGAATAGGTTATTCTGCTCTGCACGTTACATTTTTGTCTATTTGGTACTTTGAGTAGACTTTGGTAAAGGGAGATGTACATATTTGCAGTTCCACAATGCCAGCACCCTCTAGACAAGACAAGGAGGTGAAAGACAAATGTAATGGCAAGCCTCTTTTTTATACCTCTTGTGGCCTGTCAAATACACATGAGGCTTTCCTGGCATGTAAACAATTCACTGCATTGGAAGGGACCTCCTGGAGCTCACTTGCATGCTTGTCCCCTGGTCCTAGCTTTCCTTCCCACTGAACATTATCAAAATAGTGCTGAATCTCCCAGGCTTATTTTTACACAACTTAAGCAGTTGATAGACAATTCTGGCAACCCAGCTGTGATGCCAGCAAGGTGACAGCATTTTTCCTATGCTCACATGGCCCCACATTCTTAAATAAGCTATTTGGATATATGAAAAATAAATCCTTATAGAAACTAAGTTCAATACTGAGTGTTTGCACTGAAGGGTATAATCAAAAAGGAGGCACAAGGCTGAATCAAATATAGACGAACAAAACTCATGCAGAAGGTTTTCCTGACTGCTGTCTCTATTAGAACATTGTGTCAATGACAGTTGTGCTTTCCTAAGCATGAGGTCCAACTCTCAGTACAAATCATATTATAATCTTTTTATTTCCTCAGAATACTTTTTAAAAAACAGACCTCCTTAACAGTATTTCTAGCATTCTTATTCCTGGTTTTTGTTGTTGTTTTTTATGAATGCTGGTAGTGCTAAAATGATGTGTTTGTTTTTTTGCTGGGTGTACTGGGAACTTGCATGAGGTTGCTGACCTAAGAAACCCAGTAGCCTTAAAGCTCTATTTCTTGTGCGATTATTTGACATGACATGTTAGTAAATCAGGTTATAAATTTTCTGAAGCCTATTTTCTGCCTTCCTGTTCATAGTCTATCTAATATACATTGCACCATGAAATCCATTGCTTATGCTGTGTACACACCATTTTTCTATGGAACTTATTAAACTTCTCTGGTGATTGATGCAAAATAAAAGACAGTTATTTTAAAATAGCTTTAAATAAAATATACAGAATATCACTAGAAAAGTCTCAGTAACAATATTATGATCACTATCAAATTAACCAAAACAAACACATGAACAAATAAAAATCAACATTAGGAGGAACATTAAGCCAAAGGGCAACCAACTGGTTCAGAAGCATACTTCACACTGAAGCCTTAATTCAATCTGTACAGTTCTAATCTGGGCATTTCCTTTTCATCCCAGGCTGAGGTCACACCTAAGGTTTAATCCAGCTTCAGTCCACATTCATAGCAAGAGAACACATCAGCAAAGTGATCAGTAATTTTCTTCCCACATTATCTATCCCAAAGGTAAATTTTTGGAGTTATTTAACACTGAAAGAAAACAGCTTGTCACTTTGCTGATGTATTCTCTTAGCAAACGTTCTTCAGAAGTTTAAGCTGGAGACATCCAGACTGGTAGGGGGATCTGGAAGGTATCTTGGGGTGATGAGATACAGCACTGATTTTTTATGACATTTTAAAAATGTTCCAACTTGTTCTCTAATAATGATTATTCTCTGTAGAAGTGAATCATTTAAAGCAAAAAGCTTTGGCTTTTTGGAGACCATTTCTGGGACAATTCTAATCTCTCACCATTTGGCCATGTGAGACTCATGGAAAGCAGGCCAAGAAGACAGAAATGATCAGCAATCCACTTTATTTTGCCACCAGCCATACACTTCAGTAGCTGTTAGTTAAAGCTGTGAAAGAGCACTTCATTTTCCCACATGGAGACACATACACGTGCATAGTCCAAAGTCTCCCAAAACACCCATTCATTCCTAATTCCAAGGCAATCAATATGAATATAATGTTCATCAGAGTGGTTCCTCTAAGTATTATCTCATAAAGAGTGAGATTTTGTGCTTGCATTTGCAAGTACAGCACATTTTCTGTAGGTTTATGCATAACTGGAAGAGCTGCTTATAATCCTTCTTGCAAATTTCTGATCATGTTCAACAAACACTGATCAGCAGTGAAGAAGAAGAAGAATCCATTACGTGAGCTAACATATGGGAAAAATACATTAAAAAGGAATATCCAGAAAACTGCAAGAGATGTTTGGGGCTCACCACAGAGGCAAGAGGCACACTGGTTGCATGCTAGGTACATTTCAGATTCTAATGTCTTTGCTAATTTAACATCAACTGAAAATGGCCTCAAAAGTCAGGTATTTGAGAGTATCCTGGAACAGAAATAAATTATGCCTGTAATTTTCTTCCTCCCTTTACTGTCAGACTACATGATGGAGAAGGGGGAAATTAGGCAACAATCATTCCTTGACATTCTGTCTCCCGTCCAACAGACACCTTTGGGTGAGCCCTAGAGATGTTCAAGGTACACTGGAAGTTCCCTATGTGTGTGTGCAGCTACAGTATTTTCACAATATTTATATTTGCGAAAAACAGCCTGAACTTTGAAAAGATTTCACACTTGATATTTCTACACTATTATTACCACCACTATATGCGCTAGGGATATGCACTAATATTCAGCACATTCAGAATTTATACAAATTCACATGACTTCCAACATTCACAGAGGAATCAAAAGGTACTATTCATCCACAAATCAAATGGATTCACTATTCATAAAAGCTTAGTCAAAGCTTCGATCGAGGCCCATCCCCCTCAACAGCCCCCTGTGGCCCCTTGCCTCCCCTACCTCTGGTTGCACTACCACTGCTCCCATGTGCTCCTCATAGGCTCAGGTAGGCCTTCTGGATCTGTGCACACAGCTCCCATCACCATTGCACAATCCCAAGATGGGAGGCTCTGTGCGCATACCCAGGAGACCTATTTTGGTTTCTGAACAACACCAAAATGATGGTGCATGGTGCCCTCCATTTCACTGTGCCATGCTCCCTTACCCATATGGAGGCCATGGATACATCATCCCCCATCATTTCAGTGCTGCTCAGAAGCTAAAGCAGGCCTTCTGTGTATGTGTGTGCAGCTTCCTAACCTCGTCATCACAATCCCCAGATGGGGAGTTGTGTGTGCATACCTGGAAGGTCTGTTTTGGCTTTGGAGCAGAACAAAAATGGTTGTGGATGATGCAGCTGTGGCCTCCTTAGAAGTAAGGGGATGCAGTGGAGTAGAGCAGGGCCGTGGCATCAGCTACTGTCATTTCTGCAGTGTTCCACACTTACACAGGCCTTCCAAGTATGCATATGTAGCTTTCCATCTAGGAATCATCATGATCCCAAGATGGAGCTGTGCATGCAAACCCAGAAGCACTATTTTAAGCACAGAGCAGCGCACGATGACGGTGGTGGCAGCGGCAGGTGGGGGGCAGGAAAGGAAGAGTGAGATATTCGTGAGATATTTGCACATGAGCCTGAACCCACACACATATACACAACACATTTTTTTTTTGGGGGGGGGGCTATTTGGCCAAAGACAAACATTCCCACATTCAATTTGCAGTGAATCAAATGTGGGAAATTGGCTTCACAAACATCCCTAATATGCATTCTAGAATTCAAGGCTTTTAAATTCACAACCTATTTTTTACATAAGAACTTAAGAGAAGCCCTGCTGGATTAGGCCACAGCCCATC
Organism: Aspidoscelis tigris stejnegeri; assembly: GCA_023333525.1. Classification (NCBI taxonomy): domain Eukaryota; kingdom Metazoa; phylum Chordata; class Lepidosauria; order Squamata; family Teiidae; genus Aspidoscelis; species Aspidoscelis tigris. The sequence continues at coordinate 53,907,554 of JALMGA010000006.1, read as the reverse complement.
TAGTCGGGCATCCTGTCGCACACAGTGGCCCACCAAATGCTCATGGGCATCTCAAGCAGAGACAAGGACAAACATATCCCTGCTCTAGAATCCCAGCAAATGGCCTTAGAAGCCTGAAAGATGCACCTAGGCCTTCATTCTAGTACCCATTGATACATCTGTCATCCATAAATTTGTCTAACCCTACCTTAAAGCCATCTAGACTGGTAGCTGTCACCACCTCTTCCGGCAGTACATGCCCTGCCTCTTTGATTGTAATCAGATGCAGCTGTAGTCTGCACACAGGAGGAAATAGGAAGATAAATGTTTCCATCAAATGAACTGTGGATCCAGAGTGCTTTTCCCAGGTTCATTACAGGGAATAGCATTTTCCACTCCCAGTTTCAATGTTCCTTTTCTGTTTGAACAGGACATGAGGTGTACTTGCCTACACTGGTGGAGGTTGTTCGTGTAAAAAAAAAAAAAGGCTATACTCTTTCCAGGTGGAGTCAGAACACATGCTATTGAATTGTTCATGCTTATGTGCCATTCCCTTTTCCAGAGTACTCAAAGCAGCCTCTGCCAATCTACCAAGGCTGTTAAAGCATCAGCATTTTATTTTACTTCCATCTCAAGGGAGTTCCATGTTGGGAGACAGGACTGCTACAGTTCCTTCACCTCTCAGTCTGCCCTCTGCTCACGTAAACAAATATTGAACTGATTCTAAAGAAACAGCGACATTTGTTTTCAAGTCATAATAAACCAGTATTAAAGGGCAAAGTGAGTACTCTTTATCTGTCAGAAAACTAAAGAAAGGTCTGAGCAATAGGAAGGCAAAGAATATGAAATGCTTTTAGAGGTTTACAGAAAATGGGTTTCAATTCATTATTGTTCCCAGTTAAGTGCTGTATGCCATGTACATGACTCAACCTGCTGAATTTAAACACAGCCCTGAAGCTCTCTGTCTTTCCTCCCTTGTTTAGGATTTCCTGTTCCGCTACATGCAATTATTTCTTATTGCCATTTTAATGCATACAAATTCATATTGTAAAAGGGTGTCCAACATGCTGGTTTTTACATGCCCCCAGTCCAAGCCTGAGTGTCAGCTGTAAAGGCAGGACCTCAAAGCCAACACCCAGACTTTGAAGATCAGTCATTAAAGTTCCTGGCCTTCCAGATTTCCAGCTGAGCCCTTTTTGAATAAATACTAACTTATGGTTGCAAAATATTGTGCTTACCTCTATCTGGAATTTGAGTCTTTTATTGTTTATTTTAATAATAAGTCTATACAATTGAAAAGTGTATACATTTGCACTATTACATCCACCCTCTGCCCTCCCCTTCTAGGGATGTCCATGAGTATTTGAAAATCCAATTTGAATCTGTCAAATATCAACATTCGAATTTGAATCAGATTTTAGAAAATCCAAATTTAAACATTCGATTGAATTTTGGATTTTTGAAAATCCAATACGAATTCTTGAATAATTCGATTGAATAGAACATCGTATATATCACATCCAGATATCATGTTTATTTGCACTTATAAGACGGAATGGAAACGGGATGCACACGAGATAAAAACGGTATGTGCACAAATTAAAAAAAATGTATACGAATGTTGCCGATATTCATATTTTTGAGCTTGGATCGAATTTCCAAATGTACAGGTTCAGATAATCTGGATTTGAACCGGATTTTTAAAAATCTGGATTTTTGATTTTTGAATCGAATTGAATATTCAAATACTGACTCAAATTTGAATGCAAAAAATGTGTTAGTGCACACCCTTATCCCCTTCTACCCTCTCCCTTTCTCCACAGACATGGATGTTTTTGTTAAAGTCCAATTTTAGTTTACAATTCTCAAGAAATGAGTTTCATCAAGCATGTTGATGTTATTATTTTGCACAGACCTGATAAAAGGAATCCAAACTTTCTTCCATTCCTCTTGTCGTCCTTCTTCCAACATCTTATTTTTTAAGATAGTCACAAACTCATTCATTGCAATATCTCAAAGTTGTGCATACCATTCTTTTATATTCAGTGCTTGTGCTTGCTTCCATTGCTTAGCTATTATTATATTTGTTGTATGAATCATGAAATGCAAGAGTTTTAAGGTCAGTTGAAATTTGATTTATATTAAGATTTTGCAAAAGATAGATCTGTGATCCTAAGGGAGAAACAGCCCAGTTATTGTTAATATTTCTTCTTGTACTGACCTTCTAGATATCTGCAGGAGTCTGCATTTTCATACCATATGGTAGTATGTAGGGGTGTCATTACATCCTCTCCAGCACTGTGTTGTGTGCGATCTTGTTATTCTTGCAACATGTACTGGTATTAAATGCCACGTATAGATTAGTTTTGTATGTGTGGAATTTGAGTCATTTTGAAAAAAACCTTTTAGGCCCTTTCCACACTGGCTCTAAAAACAGATTTGAGCCAGATTGGGGAGGGATTAAGATGTGGCTTCCGCATAGGGAACCCAATTAGGGACCTGTTGAAAAAGCCGCATCTGCATTTTGGCGCACAAGACCGGTTTCTTAAACTGGTTTTGCTGCCATAATCCTACCCTATTGCAAGTCCTAAAAATTTTTGTCTTAATCCGGACCTTCTCCTGAAACCGTTTCAGAAGCAGGATGCTTCCGCACACAGCAGGGGAAGAGCCAGATTCCCGGCTCATGCCCAGCTGTCAAAGAGGGAGAGCGCATGCCCCCCCCCCGGCCTCCCTGATCGGCTCTATTGGAGTCAGCATGGGGAGGCTGTCAGCCAGCTTCCCTGGGTTCTCCCTCAGCCAAGAAGGCACGATTGCACCTTCTCAGGGAAGGAAAACCCACAGCCTATGCTCCCCACCCCTCCCGGGGTTGTGCACGTGTGACTGGCTCCTTACTCTTCTGGCAGCGGGAGGCCCGGCGTGCCATGTGCATGCGTGCGCCACGGCTTCCCATTGGCCAGCCATCCTATTTGGGACTGATCCTCAAAAAAAACGGTTCACTGAAAAATGGATCTAAGTTTTTTCTTTTTTTTTTATTCATAAACACACAGAAAAAACCATGTAGCTGGCCTCCATTGCATCTGAACACCTCCCATTCCCCAAATTCTTTTCACCTAACTCAGTAACCAATCTAGAATGTTTCCCCCCTTTTAATCCATCCCCAAGAGGAAAAGCTGTAAAACCATGAGACATTTAAAATTTCTGTGCTTGCCCATTGCTTCTGTGTCTGTGGCGAATTCTTCTCTCTCCCCTCTCAGAAATCTTTGGACTATATTATACCAAACTGCTTGCCATGGAGGAAAGCCTCTTATTTGCTTTTAGGCCCTATATCTGTGGTGTTTTTAAAAAGCGATCTTTGTCTTTTTCTTTCTTTTCTTTTCTATCTAGTAAAGACTGTCAGATTTCTACTGTTCTTGTCTCAGAACTCCTTCCTCATCCCACCTATCTATGCAAGCACACATCAGCCAATAGCAGTATGTTAAATCTACCTCTAAAAGAACCCTAGCCTGAACTGGGCAAAGTAATTTCCTAAACCAGTCAGTTCCAATTCATTCCACAATGCCTGAAGTCCAACCAGTGTGGTCCATTCCTTGCAATCTGTCCTTTTCATTTTAGAGAAAATGACTTCTTTTGCCTCAATTTTTGCATCCACAGTTCCAGAAGTATACTTAAATTCAGAGCTTGAATCAACCAATTGCAAATGATAACAGAGCTCTGGATTTAAATATATTTCTAGAATTCTGTGTGCAAAATCCAAAATAAAAGATCATTTTCTGCAAAATGGAAAATAATATTTTGAGTTGCAAGACAAATAATTTTCCTGGGAGGAAAAATAGATACTCTTTGACAATAGTAATAATCAGACCTGTTGTCCATAACCAGAAGAACAGAAACATCAAATCTATCTTGGTACAAGCAGCCTTGGATGCAATGAGCTCTCCCTTTTGCCTTCCTTGTAATCAGCATTATCTTTCAGAGCAAATGCAGTTGGCTTTTCACAGTATGGGTTGCTGGTGTAGTCAAGTGAAGTCTGGTCTAGCTTGCTTCCATGGTGCGCAGGCCGCGTGGACTCCCTCTGAAGTCTCTCTGAAGAGATCGGCAGAGACTTTGAAGCCGCTCCGGAGTCCATTCAGACCGCCTCTGAAGTCTGCACTGATCTCTTTGGAGAGACTGGCGGAGAGACTTTTGAATGATTTCGAAATGACACCAAAATCACTCCGAAGCTGGGACTTCAGGGCTCCCCCCCCCAATGGGTGCATCCCCTCCCCCTAGCTTCCCCCTAGCAGTAGTTTGTCATGTCTACTTAAAATAATTTTCCTGTGTCTTCATCAGAGATTCATACAGGGCTGCTTTGTTTTGCTAATGGCCAAGCAAGAAGAAGTCTTCTGAAACTAGACCGAAGCTCCAAAGTTATCCATTTGTCTATCTATCCATTCCACCCACCAACATTGACTAATAGAATTATGACAAGAACAAACTTCAGTGATGGAAAAGTTGTGAAATAATAGAAATATGAAAGGCTGAACCAATTACATCAACAGTGAAAATGGAGTTCCCCAAGGATCCACACACCAATTTTGGAGGCTTCAGCCTCCTATACACAACTTTGGCTCTACTGGACTACCTGATAACATGATTTTGTTATTGCTTTGAGCTTACAATCTCAAATATAGGTATAAAAAGAGCTCCAAGTGTAGAATGCTTAGTCACATAGGCTTCACAGAAAACAAAGTATTTTTGTAAAATATTTTAGTTTTTACTACTACTATTAATAGTAGTAGTATTCGTGGTGGTGGTATTTAAAAAGTGTTAGAAGAAAGGTAGCCTTTGCCAGGCATTGGGGAATTATGTGAACCAAAAGTCCCTTAAAATGGATAGATCAGAAAAAGAAAGACAGACTGAAGGTTAAAAAGCTATACCAAAACAAGTGCTAAAAATAAGGCAGGTTAAGAAATATTATTTCACTAAATTGATCCTTTCAAGGTTACCAAACACTTATTGTGGCTCTTTCACAGTTGTTAACTGCTCTTCTTTGTAAAGGGCCTGTCCCCATGCAAGTTTGGTATGGTTCCGAGTGTGGGATGGTGCGGTCCATCCCCATGGGTTTTGGATTTGGTCTGCAAAAAGCATGCCAAACCCTCCCAAACCATGCCAGAAAGGTGCCAAATTTGATACCTGAAAAAAGAAGTCTTGGCACGCTTTGGGTGCTGGTATGCATTGTTCACTGAGCCAGGAACACACATGGGGACACTAGCAGGCTAACAAGGAGGATATCATTGGGAGGTGGGGTGTGCTTGCTGTCCCTGCCCTGTCCATTGAAGATTGCTGCTGCTGACTTTTTAAAATGCCAATCACAAAGGCAGGCTGGAGAACAGCTTGCTTTTTAAATTTTCTGCCATTTCCACGGAGGTAATTCCAACCCCGTTTCAAGAATGCCAAGGAAGGCTGCAAAATGGCTTGATTTCTGTTCCATTTGCAACCCACATTTCTCTGATTGGCAAGGCAATCATAAAGGCTTGATTTTCAGTTTGCAGCCATTCTCGCGGTCCCCGGTGGAGCCAAGGTGTGCATAACTGCTGAAGCGCTTACTGCTGCTAAACCTCGTAGTGGCTTTCGATGTTTTAAATTTTTTAAAAGTTATTTTTATGAATGAAGCTTTATTTTAACTTGTTTCCATGCCTCCCACCCCAATCCTGGCTGTCTGTGCCACTAAGGGAAAGGGGGATGCTGCACAGAAGTGGGCTGATGACAATCCAGCTGCTAATGAGGAGAGAGTAGGTGAAGAGGAGGGGGTGCTGCTCCACTGTACCAGGATTCGGCACAGTTCTCATGAGGATGCCTCCATCCGTGCCCAATCCGTACATGTCCTGCATTGCTGGGAATCTCATGGGGATGCTCGAAGTGTGTTCCTGGTCCTGTGCCCGGCCCATGTGTGTGCCCAAACATTGCCTAAAGTGTGCCAGATGGCCAGCATGGGGATGCAGCCAAAGAGGACTAAATGGCTGAACTACTTGTACAAAGTTGCCATACAAAATTGCACTGTTTATAAAACAGCCAAGATATGAATAGATACTCCTCTCTTTCTGTTTTTTTCTCTTTCTCCCATTTTAACTAGACATACCTCTTAAGATAATAACTTCCTGCACATTATTTTTATAAAATAGATTGTAGAGATTTTGATGCATCATGGAAAAATATTTTGAGTTTAAACATATGTATGCACTTTTCATGATACACAAGACAACATATGTTTCTCCTACAAAGGCATTTGCTAGAATTTCTCCTTCTTTTCCTTCTCTTTCTCTGCCTCCTTCTGTTTGAAAAAAAGTTTGACAATACTAGGACTTCATTTTTTTCTTTCTACTAATAGAGGAGTCTGGTTAGTCTGCAGGTCCTTGTGTCCCTGTGTTGCATTTGGCCTTTATTTTTGTTATAATGACTCTCAATATTTGTCCTCTTGACATGGACCTGTTGTTTTGCTGTGGTTGCATGTTTGACTCACTAATGGACTCCAATTGTTATTGACTTATTTTCCATCACTATTATTCTTTCTGTGCACAAAAAGAATAACTTTTCTTTCCTTCTCCAGAAGTGTATTATTTATGTAACTATATAAAATAATGTATATAGAATTGCTTTAAACATTACTTCCGCTGTTCGGCTGTTGACAAAACTAAAGAAATAATAAGACAATATTAGCAAACATTTGGGATACAAATTAATCTGTTGGCACATTCAAAGTTTGGCATTCAAATCTGAATTAAATGCTTTGACACATTCACACAAAGCTTTGTTATATTCGTGAACCTGGGGAGGTGGGAAAGCAGCTGCGCCAATCACACTTGCAACTGATCCAGAATGAAGATGAAGTGGATTGAGAGATGATTCAAAGTAGATTCAGGGTGGATTTGATGCATTCGGAGCAGATACATAGGGATATGTAGAGGATTTGTATGCAATTCATAGCAGGGATTCAAATTGAATTTGTATCAAACATTCATATCAAATTTGAATCCTGCCACATTTGAAGGGGATATATTCAAATGGACATGACTTTTCTTGCATTCAATTTGATATGAATCAAAGCAAAAAAACAAAGTGTACATCCCTAGCAATCATGCTCCAATTCAACCTCCCCTCGCACATAAAAACACACAGTCCCCAAGAAAAGAAATGAATTGTGTATTTGCAATTATCCTTATAAATTTACAGCATGTTATACTTTCAAAGAAAACCTTGATAAAATGATGATGGTATTTTACTCTGTATAAGTTGTCAGTAATGTATATTGAAGTCCCTCATAAAAGTAAAATAAACAGGAAGCATATGGTGGACTTGCCCAAAGCAAATAATTATGGTCCAGGATACATAGGGAAATGCAAGCAGGGTTAAATGTACATTTAAAGTTGAAATCTGAAATGTTTTTACCAAGTTTAATTGATAAAAATGTAGTTTAATGTATGGTGTTAATAGAATAAATGGTAACTGCTGCCAGATATTTGAATGTTCAGAGATGGAAAATGAAGGATAACCCAACATAAGTAGAGTGAATATGGGGTAATTAATATGAAGAAATTTGCAGAAATTGACAAATTAAACAATTTGATCAGGTATTTATGAGCAGAAAATTTTACAAAGAACTGGGGAACTTCATTGAATGTAACCAAGAAACCAAGAATGTATATATATATTATTTTTTCTAAGAATGTATGTCTTAAGTTCTTTTGAGAATATATGTATTAAAGAATAATAGGATGTAGAGATGTGCTGAACCAGTTCCTGATGAACCAGTTTCTGGCAGTTTGTATTTGAACCCATACTTCCCACTGGTTTAAGAGATCAAATCTGAACCAAACCAAGGGGTGCTTGAGCAAACTGGTCAAATCCCTGGTTAGAGTTTATTTTTGTCCTTTTAAAGGAGCTTTTTACATATATTTTTCCTTTCTTTTTCTTTTTACAACAGGGGAAGAATCAAATGTAAACTGAAAACCATGGCAATTCATAGGGGACGTTTGATTTTTGGTGTTGGTTTGCTTTGAACAACAAGAACAACAACAAAAAATCTATGGTTGTGCCAGTGGTATGGTTAAAGTGAAAGAGATCAATAATCAATATCTGGCTTCTAATAACAGCAATGATGATAATGATAATCCTTTTTTTTTCTTTGTCCCCTAAACCAATCATTGATATAATGAACATAAGGTTTATAATGTTTCATACTTTTTTGTGAAAGAATTGCATCACAACAGCTAAAAAAAAAAGCTCATCAGCATTGTAGCAAGCCTAAATTATGCACCATAGACAGAGATAATTAACTGACCTTATGCTGACACATGAAGTATATTTAATCTGACCTCCTGAATTTTGTGTCATGCACTTACCTGCAATTCAAACCAAATCATGGATAGCATACTAAGTTAGGTGTAAAGAATGAAAGCTAAAAACACTTTTAAAACTCTCTTTCAGGCTTCATGAAATATTACTATATATTCCTGTTTCTCCTTTAAGATTTTATAAGCAAAAACTTAAATCTTATTGATCATCAAGAAAAGTGTATATTTCTTTGTTTGCAAAAATGACTGTATCTTCTGTACTTTTACTTAAGTTTCCAATTAATGATTTTCCTGGTCACTCCTGATTGCATCACCTAGATTCAATTATGGGCAAGATTCATCCTTCCAAATTAATTGTAAGCACAAGTAAACCTTTACATTGTTCCTTTCCCAGTAACCATTTTAAACTAGTAAACCATCTATTTGACTTTGAATTAAGGTTTAATGGTATGTCAGCCTCATGTGAAATCCTGACCTTTCAGTACTGATGACTTTTAAAAAGGTTTCCCACCGTTTGGCTACTAGTTCCAAATTCTTATATATCTTAATTTACCCAGATCTCTTTCAAGACTCATTCCATTTTATCCTATAAAAATTAGGCAATCTCTGCCCCAGATTCTATGTTTCTTTCATTATTTAAAGATCTGTTTCCCAAAAATAAATAAAAGAGGCTTTCCAGGGGTCAGGCTCTCTTCAAAATTAAAGCTGCAATCTTCCTTGATTCAATCAAGGTTACTCAATAACCCAACCCTACCTCTTATATTAACCCAGTTTCTCTGACTTAAGAGAGGGGAAAGGGTACTTTTTAATCTTCAGAGCTTCTGACCCAGAATCAGGTCGTCTACGAATAAAAAAAAAATCTTCAGAGCTTGTCTTTTCAGAAAAATTTCAAAACAGTCTTGCCATGGCAAGGCTGTTTTCATGTTTCATGGTCAGCCTCTGTTTAGCTTTGTTTGCCTCCAATAATGCCAATTATAAACCAAATTCATAAGACAAAGCCCTGTAAACTTCAAGTTTAGGTTTTGCAGCCAAAACTCCTTATGAATCCTGCCAAACACACCTCTAGTTACACTCCCTTACCAGCTTGTCACTACTGCTACTGCCTCTGCTAGCATCACATTCTCCTCCAAGGCTCAACTGGGTCTTCCAGAGTGCACACACAGGTTTGGAAGCTGCCCTCATCTAGGAATCACAGAAAATTGTGAGTTTCCCCATGTTTCCCAGGAAATCTTGTAAGATTTCCTGTTATTCCTGGGTGGGAATAGTTCTAAACCTGCACATGAACCTCTGGAAGACCTAACTGAGCTTTGAAGGTAGTGCTATTGTTAAATGCCAGGTCAGTCCAAAATAAGACTGGATCTTGGATAAGAGGACTGACCTTTTATACATGATTGAGATTTGTCTCAGGGATACCTGGTGTTGCAGCAGGCCAGGCTTTGAGGGTGGGGTGGAGAAGTTGCCATAGTCCATAAAGAATCAACTACTTTCACGAGATCTGGAAAGAGTTGAAATTAAATTTTGCACTTTTATAATTCTGTAGTAATTTATGTTAAGTTGAATGTTATTTACTAAAATTATTTCAGTTCTATCAAAAAATCTGAGATGCCCTTCAAAAAATCAAATTGTGACTTATGGGGCAGCCTGCCCTCTTCAATTGTCTTCACAATCCCAATCTGCAAACTGATAGTAAGAGATTATTTCTCTTCTCTGTGAGACACTGCACAGATTTTCTCCATAGTACTTTATATACCTCAAGAATACTCATCGTATTTCATGATAGCTTTTTAATAGCAGCCATTTTTCTCCACTTCAGTGGGTTCCCACTATATTTTATGACCACGTTTTTTTTAATATCCTGTAATACAGGTTGGACTTTTAGGGAACAGAAAGAAGTTGTCTCTTCTCCATGTTTTTAGAGCACACAACAGCTAGAAACAGCCATGCCCCTGGTGAATTCACTTATTCAGTACTGGTAGTAAGTACTGCTAAAGAACAAGCCTATTAATATTGTCTGAATTGTACCACTTGCTAGCTTGCTCTTTTTGGCTAAGTTTTTTTTTTTAAGGGCAAAGGTTAATATTATCAATATTATCATTATATACAGAAGCAACAATATAAACATGTCAGCTTTGATATTATTATTATATCATCATCATTATCATCATTATCATTCTTATCAGTTCCACATAGCAAACAACATCACTATGCTGGATTTCATATTATATCTCTAGGATTATTATTATTATCCTAGTCATCTTGATTATGCAGTAACAAATCTAGCTTGTAGCCAGAGGTCTTTTTGCATGACAGCCGGAACAGGTCCGGTTTACCAGGGTCCCACATCCCCCGGCCCACCGTGGCAGATCACAAGCCTCTGTGGGGTCTAGCCACCTCTACCGAGGCAGCTAAGCCCCACAGAGGTGCCTCGGCACCACCACCACCCACCTCGGGGCCTGGGGATGCACCTGCGTGCACACAGGTCTTACCTCTTCACTGTCCTGGGTCCCTATGACCCAGAGCAGCTGGGAACGCACACCACGTGCATGCAGCATGGCTTCTGATTGGGCAGATCGCCCATGTGGTCCCGTCTACCAAACTTGGTGTGCCTGCACGATGGGAACCCTGGCTCGGCAAGGTAAGTAATTTGTGTGGGCCCCGTCACCTGTTTGGCTGATTTTTGGGCAATGGTGGCAGGGTGTGTGTGACCATGGTTGTTAGAGAGGGAAGTGTGTGTGAATGCTTCCCTCCCTAGATGGCCGGGGACAGCCGGAACACACAAAGACGGATGTAGAGTAGTGCGTATGCTGCATCCCTGTGTGTTCTCCACACGTTCAAAAAGGCCTAGTGAGAAAAGACCTCAAGACTTAGCATCAATATCTCTCTCATCTCCTTGATGAGCATCATAGTTTGTATGTTAGAACCAGATTAGTTAATGAGAAGGCAGTATGAATGTCACTGGAAATGGATGATAGAAGTGATTTGCTATGCTTTTTCTAAAAAAAATCTGTCCTAATGGTTGAGAATTGCAGGGAAAGACACAGACCTGTATTGTTGATCCCAAATCAATGGAAGTCTTCAGATAATTATAGCACACTTGTAGCACCCTAAATATGAACAAACATTTTGAAATATATTTGTAAATTTGTGTTGCACATGTGTTGTGCATCTGTTGGGATTTCTTACCCTATAGTATTATATTCATCCTTGTGAATTTCACAACAACACTCCCTGATATTACAACACTCCCTGATATTAATTGGACTAATGCTCACATCATCCACCAGAATTGTTTAAGATGGCAGTATGAGGAAAGCAAGAGGAGAGAATATGCATAGGAAGCAGGAGAAGCTGGGAAGAAATGACTATGGTTTGGTACTGAGTGCCAGATGTGAACTCTTGCTAGTAAGGCATACAATTCTGAGATGTTTTTTTTTTTTTTCATGTGTGTGGAAGCAGCCTAAATCGTGGTTGAAACTAATTACAATTTAAGCAGCAGGTAGTAGTGGCCAGTAGAGATGTGCCAAACTGGCTTGGTTGGTCCATGGTTTGTAGTAACCGGGTGGTTTGAAAAAAAACTGCTTCAATGCAAGCCTGAAACAAACAGTGCTCTAATGCACCAAGCAAGTCGTAACAAAACCATAGTGAACTAAGGATAGTTTCCATGTCAATCAAAACACTATGTAGCTCAAGAAAAGCTTGCTTTGCATATGAACCGAACTGCTACATTCCAGTTCATACACAACTCTACTGGCCAATGTGGATGGGCACACTAGGTAATACTTCCCTGCTGGGTGCTGTTTCATACGTTTCATAAATTTTTGATGAACTGTAGACTTCAAATGAAACCTACAAACAAAGAATGGGTTTCTCTCTATGTCTGCTTGCAACAGCCACTAATGGTATTAGTAGACCATTGAACAGCTTGACAAGTAGATTCTCACCAAACAGTAAAAGTGATGGAACAAAGAGAGGAGGTAGGGATTAAGATACATTTTATGCTACTTGTACATAATGATTTGCAAATACATGTATGGTATCCTCTCCCCATTTCTTCTTCTACCTGCTGCATTCATATGTGTGACATTTCTATAACTTGTATATTCTTAAAATATACTGTTTACAATTTATTATTCTGACATTTTAAGTAATCAGGAGTCCATTCAAGGGGAAGAAAAAAATGGAAGCTTATATTTTTTGAGAGAGAAAAAATCCTTATGTGACAGAGGACAACATAATGAGCAGGTGTGTTTCGATATGTTTCTATTTACAGATTTGTTCAGTTACTATTTTTACTTTAAATCCTTGTTTCAGTAAGGTATGCAAGACTTCATGTCCTCTGAGAAATTTGTCATGTTCCATTAATGTTCAGTGTCATTGATCTTCAAATTCCTTAGTTTAGATGACATCCTATATATTCATTATTTCTTAATATGTAGTTTCTTTATTTTTCTTATTACCTTTTACTTAACAAAAGTGCTTACCTCAGCTCATTTAATTCCTTTTGAATGGAAATGAATGGAAAGTTACTTTTATAATTATGCCCCTTGGACTTTAGGTAGACAAGTAAAATGATTTCTAGATTACTTTAATGAGCACAATTAGAAGTAATTGAAGGGAATAGATGAGAAAATCTGAGACATCAGTTGTGTATGCTTCGTGAGTTTTAAATATCTTTGAATGGACAAAAGGATATTAACTACTGTGTGGTTTTCAGGAGATCTTTTTTAAGTAACTGCAGTTTTGAATGCATTTCAAGTCACTGTTTTGCATAAATTCTAAGTAGGATGTATTTTGCAATGTACAGATTTGGCTTTTAATTTATTATAAGCCTTAACAATGTAACACTGTATGAAATTCTTGATACCTCTTGTAAAGCAAAAGGGAAAAATAGAAAGAGGAATGTAATTAGAGAATTCCACAGTATTACATAATTTTAATTGTCTCACTGTAATTTTTAATCAAAGAAGAAAAAAACAATAGTAATTCAAGTCGATTTACATGAAATAAAATTGTAATATGTGAAATAAAGCCACATCTAAGTACACAAATGCACAGCATACATGTGCAGGATCTCCATTTCTGTTTCCATCTTTTATCTCTGATCTTATTTATATATCCCATGACGTAAAACTTCAAACATCATAGGAGAAGACTCAGGACAAGAAATAGCAAATGGCTCTCCTGCATGGCACTGGAAGCCTCCTCAATCCAATATGGTCACTGTCCATGTAAAGAGCTTTGCACAAAGTTTCATCATCACCAGTGACTTCTCCCTTAGGACAAACTGAAGGGATGCTATACGAACATGTCGTTCATCTCTATTTTTATAATCTCCATAATCTCTATCTCTATTAGATGGTGATACCTATAGAAATTATCAGCTAATTCTCAAGACAACATTCACACATAGCAAAAGAAGCATCTTAGAATTCCCTTACAGACAGTAGTGTGCAGACCATATGTTCTCACTCCTGTAACCCACCTCTAGAATGTCATGTGAAGGGATATAGGCAGTCTCACATAAAAACAAATCCACTTCCAAACACAGTCTTAGATGCATTGATATTTATATTTTCATCTCTCTAGCTCTCCATACATCTTTCTGCTTATTTACTGGAATGATAAAGTGATGTTGATGAGGTAATGAACAATGGTTTCTATTCACAAAGTTTCAATTTTATTTTGACTTACCTCCCTTAATCCAGATCTAAGATGATGCAGATGTAAGAAATGGGCCCTTCAACTAATCCGGATTTAGTAGATCTGGATCTCGGGAAATACCTGATACGTCTCCATGTGCAGTGTAGCACCCAAAAGCAATGAATCCTAGGCAAGCTTGCAGTGGGAATGCCAGAGCACCCATGTGGAGCATCTGCCTGTCCCCAAGTGGAAGATATGAAACCTATTGGTTGTTGCTCACATACTTCAAGCCATGTTTCGGGGCTTGACTCATACTGGGGGGGGCAATCTCCAGAGCTCCTCCAGAGATTCTCTGGAGCTTGGCCAAAGCTCTGTAGAACAGCTCTGTAAACAGGGATAAAGCTGTGAAGTCAAGCAGTGTAGAAAAGCCAACTCTTCTTCTTCTTCTTCTTCTTCTTGAGTTCTCCAGGTGACAGCTTCGCAGCCTGTGCCATTCTCCAGAGTTGTCTCTGGAGCTGCCTCCAGTGCCGCCTCCAGAAAATAGGCACTGGCTTCAAAGTGTTGGGTTTCAGGGCACCCACACCCTGACATGGTGCCTCCTTGGAGCCCGCCCCTGGACCCCAGTGACCCAATCATGGTGCAAATGCACATGGATTGTAGACCCCTTTAATGAGGTCCACAAGAAAGATGGATTATAGGGCCTGAAGGACCTATTTTATCTGGATTTCCCTAGAACAGGTGTGAACAATTCAAGTTCTAATGGGTCTGCAGTGGGAATGGAGTCTTCCTGCTCTGAGCCCAGTGGGTCCTTAATGAGTCCTTAGTGCTAGTAGAGCCTCCCTTGAAATGAAGGATTTAGGTATTGTTTCCAACTGTTGTAAATGAAAAATGGATGCAAGGTCTAGCTCACTTGCTTTTATTTTAAACTATGTTTCTCCTCTTAGTTTCTTGTTCTTTTGAATAAATGGAATATCACCATCATCAATAATAATAATAAATGCAATACATACATCACATTGTACCAGATGCTTTCATAGACAGTCATATGTGACTTTTTTCTGTTGAAAATATAAAGGAAACAAACTCCAACTATAATTTTATTGGATGTGTATGAGATTCCATGATGTAACAAAATGTTTTAAACCTATTACATACTCCTTTCTTTGGAAATTATGAACTATGAAGTTGAATATTTTTATTTATTTATTTTAATAAAAGTCATTGCATAGAAAATTGAATAACTCAGTGACCCAAATACATATTGCTAATGGCCAAAATCTGCAAGTAGAATGTTTCTGAACTAATATTGGAAACCCTAGAAACAGAACATTTCTGGAATAGGACTTCTCATGCTCCTGCTCCAGAGGAATTGGGGAAATCCCATAGTAACAAGGACTTCAGTTCACAACGGTTTCTGAGCTGTATAGAACAGGGAAACGTCTGCTAGTAAACGGGGCCGTGAACCTAAGGGTGTTTCCTCACAGCACTTGCTATCCTATTATCAAGTAAACCATCCAAGGATGGGATGAGTGGCAAACAACCTACACCAAGGACATCCTGAATTGTGAACAGCTCATCCTGTTCAAGCAATAGAAGCTGGGAATAAAAGCCATTCTATAGTCTTCACCAGCTTGTGAATGTCAGGTCCCTATTCTGGGACATCATCTAGAATAAGGCCAGTGCAGAAGAGAAGCATGGAAGCTGGCATGGATAAGTTAAAATTAAACTGACAAATAGAGAGGCAAGATTGATACAACTGTTTACTTTATTTTATGCTAAAGCTGTGAATATCTGAAATCTCAAAACAATTTTAGCCTGTGCAAACCATTGTCCAGAATATATTAGGAGAATGCTTGGGTACTTTAACATCCTGAATGCCCTGATCCACATTTAGACTTACTGAAGTCAGAACTCATCACTTACATACACACATACAAAGAATGAAGAAAGGACGGAGGGAGGGAAGGGGGGAAGAGGAGGAGAGCAAGTAGCTGCCTGGAAATTGCTTCTCCATTCACTATCTGAAACCTGAAAGAATCTCCAAGAAGCCTGCAAAACCCATTTAAAACATGACAGATATAATCCTATATCTTTTTCATCTTTCTGACACACTTAAAGAAGTACCTTCTGGGTGAATCTGAGTCTGTAACAAAAGACTCACCCACACATTTACCTTACCTTTACTTGAAGACATAGAATGGATGTCTCTTTAACATTCAGAATTTCCTAGTTTTGAATGTGGCTTTTTTTTTAGCTGGATTGGGAAGAAAACTCCCTAAGCAAAGAAGCAGGGTTTCTCCCTGAGCAGCCAAAGAGCAATTGTAGTCAGGATAGGCATTGCATGACTTGGAGATAAAGATAGACTGTAGTATGGCAAAATAAGGTAGGTTCTTAGATGCATATTTGGCTAATTGTTTATTAAGCTTTTGTTTTTGTGTGAGGATGGAACAGTTTTTCTTTTTTTAAAAAAGGACTTAAAAGTCCTGTCTGTTCCCTCTATGAGATTCATTTAGCAGTGTATCACTTTTATTTGTCTCCATTGCTTGTACAAGTATGCAGCAGCAGCAGTTTCCTTTTTATAATCTTTCTTCCTCCCCTCCCCCCCATTGCTATTTCCCAATACATTGGCAATGATTATGGCAAGTAAGGACTGTGAAATAAGGATCCTTCTGTAATTTTCATATTTTTAATTATCATGCTTCTAAGCTATTATTTAAAAAATCTACTGTAATATATTGGGGTGTGTGTGTGTCTGTCTGTCTGTCTGCCAGAGCCAGGAAGCAAAGATCCCTTGGCTCTGAGTGTACGTAGAGTGCCAAAACATATTTTGTAACACCACCAAATGTGGATGATTAACCCATGATTTTACATTTTTAGCAACAGTCTGCATGCAAAAAAAAAAAAGATAAATGGATAAATATGTATCGCATCTTAAGATGCTTTTTATTTTCTCAGTGAGAAAGGCTAAATTACAAACTTTGTTTCAATCTTTGTATGTCTCTGTGCATGAAAATGATATAATCTACGCTATATTGTTGAGGAATTTACACATTCTTTGCAGAAGTTGAAATAATGAAAAAATGTATTTAAGACTGCTACCAGACAGTGAGGAAAAATGCCAGGTATAAATGGGAGCCTGTCATGCCGTGCGCTCCACAAGATGTCTCTGATTCTGATTCTGTCTGATCAGAAGCTGCCTCTGTAACTGAGCTAGACATAGATAATAGGATCCAGGCAGGTTAGACACCCAAGTCCAAACAAATTCACTGGACATAAGAGGGATGCTTATCAGATGTCCAACTATGTACACCAGTAAATCCTGTGAGCAACAATGTCAACAGCTGCACAACAAATGCCAAATAATCAAGGTCCACCCCACTCCACGCTTGGGAACAGCTCCAGAGATATAAGCACCAACAGCACCATATAAAATCTGTTGTAGGCAATTGTCCTTTCCTGACATCTGCAATCTCCTGTTTCCTGTATCTGTTTCTTGACTCCTGAACTGCATTCCAGCTCCTGACTCTCACTTCTGGATTTTCCATGAACCTGTGATAATGGCTTTTGGCTTTTGACTTTGGATTGTTGATCTTCACTTTGTTTCATTCCTGCTGCTACAATAAAGGCTGGGCTTCAGGCCAAGTTCCAGCCATTAGCTTGTCTAAGACAGGACGGAACATGGCTCACCAAAATAGATTTCCCTATCAGCAAGTGTAGCTTTATTAGACTTCCCCATTTCCCTGCGCACTTGGAGTGCATCCATATATGTTTGGAGGCTGAGTTGGCTGAGCTGATGAACCTACACGTACCAGTTTAGAAACATCTGAGTAATGTGGCTGAATTTAGCTCCATCTAGTGCCATTGAGAAGCATTTGCCAACTACTGGTCAAGTAACTTACTTTTTTTTTTTTTTTTTGTATTTTTATAACTCAAGAGACTCTGCAGTTAATAAAATCGAATTTTATGTTTATTGCAGAGTTCCTTACCAAATAGCATGCATACTTTTCTTTCCCTCCATTATATCCTCAGAATAACCCTGTGAAGTAGTTAGTCTGAAAGAAGATGATTTTCCATTCAGTTTCATGAGTGAATGGGGATAATGCATGTAGAAATCCCAATTCAGCACTTGAGGGAAGAGCAAGAACCTATTTCAAAACATTGATAAGTATATTGACAAAGTGCTATCAATGCTCTTTCAACGCAAGAAAAAAGATGCAATGATTTATGTTTAAAGATATATCTGTAACTCTGTATGCACTCATGACACGGAATTTCCAGGATGTTTGATGATATTCCTTTTTAAGAGACACCCAGCTGAGTATGATCTTATTGGATTTCAATATTGCTGCTGACCCTAAGTCAGTTCTTAATTTAGCTTTCACTGAATCAAACTTAATATTTAATATCTTTGTCAAATAAGGACAGACCTTTATGGATCTATTTCAAAGCTTTTGGAAGTAGTTCAATGGTAAAGCAAGGAATAAAAATTTCTCAGAAACCAAGCTGGTATAATTGTTCCTGTGAAGGGGGAGAGACTGAGCATAGAACAGAACTCTTAAGGACATAATTTATTTGTGATGGTATGACATATTCTATACGAGAATATGCAGTCTGGAGAGATTGCTCCTGGCTTGGAACAAGGCCATCAGCATTAGGACTGACTCTTCAGCAGCAGCTGCCACACCAATTCCAAAGCTTGCACCAGATTTGGAGCTAGTACAGGTGGCCTCCAAGTGCACTGAAGGCCAGGAAGTGTGTCATCCACATTTCTCTGTGATCTAGTATACAGTATGACCACAAATGCAGCCAATTGTTCCATATCTGCTTTTGCAGGATTTCGTCAGGACATGTGTCTTGTGTGAAGAAATTAACCTAGTCCAACAATGAACTGAAAAAGCAACTTTAGCACTTCCTGGCTATAATAATGAGCAAGCATCAAGGAAGACATACATCAGAGACATGATCTTTAATAAGGAACAGGTATTTTATTAGGAATACAGCAGCAAAAAGAAAAATGGCAATTTTAGTTCAGTACTGCTCAGAGTGCTGTCAATTGGATAAAAAATACAGACAGAAAAGGTTAGCCTGAGTTGCCAAATAGGTTCTATTTTCCTGCTTGTTTTTGTATAGAATTCTCTAAACTGTGATCAATTGTTATCAACTGTTATCTTTCTTCCTTGGATGGTCTCTTGTAAAAGCAGATTCTTGCTTCCTGAAAACAAACTATTTGGCAATCTTAAACTTTTCTGCCAGAACAGAGGCTTGTATTTTAAAAGTATGGTTTCATATCTTTTTAATATGTCATACTATAGAATCTTGTGTTTTATCATACTTATTTCAGCCTAAATACCAATAGTGATAATATACCAATCATAACTTCACATCTGGTTCAGAGGTGCCTGTGTCTTGCCAGAGTTCTCCATTTGCTTGGCACAGAACCTGCAAATGAGGTTTTCTGAGAGTTACATAGTTTCATTGTATCAGCAAGGGTCGTGCCATAGGCACCTAAGCAACATAGAAAGAGGAATCACTGTCTGTGGTGTTCATGCCAGTAAGGCAGCAGCAGAGTGGCAGTTTCACAGGCTTACCAGGCTCCGTGATTGACAGTCAGGGTGGAGCATCAGAGGAAGCCACGCCAGCCCACCAAAATGGACCAATCGGAAGTGACGGATCACTGACTATAAAAGCGGGCAGCTCACCGTCTCTGGGGTATCTCATCTAGGGTTAGAGGGGGAGCGGGAAATGCTACTCTGGACTGTCTCTGTGTAGGCCTCTCTTCTCAGGTTAGAGAGGAGAAGAGAAGAGGAAGGTCTCTCCTCTTGTGTAGAGGGAGATTGAGGTGTACTACGCAGAGCATGTATGTGTGTGGGTCTCTTCACTCGGAGACAGAGCGGAGCAGAGTGCAGGGGAATAAGACAGGACTTCTGAAGGTCAATCTTTATTATTTTGGGAACTTAACTTACTGATTGAGAGGGACTAAGGACTATTGAGCTTACTGTAGTGCTTACTGAGGACTGTTTGCTTTCAGTAGGACCTTGTGAAGAGAACGGGACAGTTTATTATTTACAATTTCTTTATTTTCAAGAAACCAAAGGAGATTTAAGCCAAACAATAAATGTTTGTAACAATAACATTAAGTGTTGGTTTCACATCAGAGTCAGTCTGCTGCTTTAAGGGAGTCTGAGACCCAGACATATAAAGCAGGATGCCAGTGGGAGGGAACTTTTGGGACAAAGCCCTACGAGAGCTTGCAGGTGACTGTGGTGCTCAGCAGCTTCCTTCTTTCCTGCATTGCTCTGTGGAGGGTGAGGAGGGGAGGGATGGCCTTAGTCGCCACACTGTCAAAGTGTATGGAGGGTGTGGAACCTGGCACACTCCCCACACAGTGTCAGGATGGCAAGTATTAATAGCAGTGTGGTACGTGCTGGGAGAGTACAAGTCTGTGGGGTTTTTGTTTTTTGTTTTTAAAAAACTTGATCAGAGACTTCCTAATAGTACTGGGAAAAGATAACATGTCATGAAACTTAAAACAAATCATTCATACCTGTTGGGAATCTTGAAAACTCCCTGTTTATTCTCAGTTTCCTGTATTGGAAAATGTGAACCTTTTAATATACTCTGCTTATGTTGCTATGCATTCTAAAAATAATTATTCTGAAATAACCTTTAAAGTTCAAAGAAACCACAGTGAATTTTAATATTTTTCACCTGGGTCCACTTTTGATTTTATTATTATTTTACCTGTAATGCAAGAAACAATTGAGTAATGAATGGAAGTGTTTGCATCTAATTGTCTGAGTGGTATCTCAGGTATTTTAAAGTTATTTCTTGTGCTTCCAGTATTATTTTGAAATTTTGTGATCTGGATTATAAAATGTGTGAGAAAACAAGTTTCATAGTTATTTATCCAGTCTAAATAAATAGTAGGTGATGGAATGTCAATGAATGAACATGTTTTTATGCTTGCAGAGATTTTGTCATGTCATTTGAAATGTCACTTGGCCTGCCAGTCAAATGATGCCTCAGATTTGAATTAGAGCATGGGGAAAAATACATATATGTTACCTATTGTTTGACCTGTCCTATCCTTTATTCAAAGGTCTCAGGTAGGTAACAGCAATTTTAGAGGATAATTAAAACATAGAACACATGAAATCAGTTCTAAAAAATCTGGCAGAAGGAAGGATTGGTCTAGTGGTTAGGGAGCTGGACTCTTATCTGGGAATACTGGGCTTGATTCTGCCCTCCTCCATGAAGCCAACTGGGTGACCTTAGGCTAGTAACAGCTCTCTTCTGAGCTCTCACACCCCCACCTACTTCACAGGGTGTTCTGTTGTGTGGAGATGAATAGAATAGTCACTTTGAATTATTTAAATAGGTGAGAAAAGCAGGATAGAAAAGCTTCTTCTTCCTCCTCTTCTTCTTCTTCTTCCTCTTCCTTCTCTTCTTCTTCTTCAAGGGTGCAAGTGAAAAGCAGAGTCCAAAACATGTAAAGTGATTGTGCATGGTTCCACAGGACCATTGAGATTGCCCTCTCATATATCTAAACTATTAAGAACCATAGCATTGCAAGCAAGCCTCCCAAACAGATTTTAACCAGAACTAAATCACTGTGGCCAAGTTATCCCTTTCACCTTGATCATGGTTTTTATTTAAATTTTATATATGGACAAGATTAGGCAATACTTTCACATATCTCTATCCACAGGAGGATAATGGAATTTCTGGCTCACTCATCATTTTCACAAGCTTCTTTCTGTACTTCTCATGAACAGTGTATGCGAGATCCCATTAGCAGTATTGGGACCTGTGGCCTATTACAGTGAATTTCCATGGCATTTTGTATTGACAGTTTTGTAACTGGATTAGACTAAGGGGAGTTTTTTTGTTTTGTTTTGTTTTTGTTTTGTTTTTTTTTGCATGTAGCTGGTAGAGTAATCCAGGCTGGTTACTGGATTGCTCCATCCACACCAAGCAACTACCATAGCTCACCCACAGTTCCCTCAGCCTTTTCTGGACTGATCTAGCTGTCGACAACTGAAAAACAGTCCACAGGCTAACCACCGGCAGCTAGATAATTTCTGGGATGGCAGATCTCCACATTTACTGAGTGCTAAGAAGCAAAGGAGCATGAACTGAATGACTGGCTGCACAGTCATTCCCAGTTTTCAGATCAGCATGGCAATGTCTGACCTTTAAATGGATGCCACTTTGGACTTTGCCATGGGAATTCTGGCTGGCCAATCACACTGCAAGCACTGCTGGACATGTATGGGGCTAGTCCAGCATGTCTAGTGTGGATGTTCACCACTGCACTTCAGCCTGATCAGCATGGTATCATTTTATTTATTTGTTTGTTTTGTATTTTTATCCCAACCTATACCCAAAGGCCTCCAGGTGTGTAAAAACGACAAAAGTCAAACATCATTAAAAACAGCAGTACGTATTAAAACAGTAGCATCTGCAATTGGGAAAGTATATGTGTAATGATAATGATAATGATAATGATAATGATAATGATGATAATAATAATAATAATAATAATAATAATAATAATAATAATAATAATAATAATAATAATAATAATAATAATAATAATAATAATAATAATAATAATAATAATAATATGGCTTCTGGCTCAAATACCTGACCAGCCTGCATGCAAAAAGGGCCAAACTGTTCAATGAAATGCTGCAAACAGGAAACATCAGTGAATGGCTAACAACTGGCAAAACATACTTAATACAGAAAGTTGCAGCCAAAGGAGCCATACCAGGAAACTACAGGCCAATAACTTGTCTACCTACTATGCTCAAGCTGCTGACAGGCATAATAGCAGAAAGGATTCAAGACTACCTCGAAGACAACAACATCATCCCAGTAGAGCAAAAAGGAAACAAACGGAGAAGCAGGGGCACAAAAGACCAGCTACTGATTGACAAAATGATTCTGGAGAACTGCAAAAGCCGAAAAACAAACCTGCATAAAAAAGCTTTTGATTCACTGCCACATGGTTGGATCAAAAAGTGCCTGGAGACCATCGGGATCAGTCAGAACATCACAAAATTTATAGAAAGTGTGATGAAATGCTGGAAGACTGAGCTTTTTGTTTGAAATGAAAGCTACGGATTGATCAACATCAAAAGGGGCATCTTCTAGGGGGACTCATTGTCCCCACTGCTTTACATCATCGCTATGATCCCGCTGTCACTCATCCTACAGAAAACAAACCGGGGCTATCAAACTGCCAGGAACTCACAGGAAATTTCACATCTCCTGTACATGGATGACTTGAAGCTTTATGGAAAATCTGAAATCGAGATCCAGTCACTGACCAACACAGTGCAAATATTCAGCAGCGACATCAGTATGGAGTTTGGCCTGGACAAATGTGCCACAGTGGCACTGAAGAAGGGGAAGATTACTGAAAGTGAAGGCATTGAAATGCCAAATGGTCAAGCCATCAGGTCCCACCAGCAAGAAGCCTCCAAATACCTGGGCATCCTGCAACTGGATAACATTAAGTATGGCCATGTGAAATCTGTGGTCAATAAAGAGTACATCCAAAGGACTAGAAAAATCTTGAAAAGTAAATTGAATGGCGGTAACACCATTAAGGCCATAAACACCTGGGCCATACCAGTCATCAGATAGACTGCGGGAATTGTGAATTGGACTCAGTTGGAATTGGACAACTTAGACAGAAAAACCAGAAAACTGATGACGATCGATCAGGCACTACATCCTCGTAGTGATGTCGACAGGCTGTACTTGCCCAGGAAAGCAGGCGGTAGAGGACTTTTGCAAGTGAAGCAAACAGTGGAAGAAGAGAAGCATGCATTAGCAGATTACGTGGCAGAAAGCAAAGAATCAGCTTTGATTGAAGTCAACAACCAGAAGCTTCTCAAAGTGCAGCAAACCAAGAACCAGTACCGGAAAACTGCAGTTCAATGCCGATCTGACAGCTGGCGCAATAAAACACTGCATGGACAGTTCTTCGAGGCAAAGTGGACACGGAAAAGACCTGGTCTTGGCTTACGAATGGAACATTGAAAAAGGAAACAGAAGGACTGATTCTTGCTCAAAAGAACAAGCAATAAGAACAAATGCCATCAAAGCCAGAATTGAAAAATCAGTAGATGATCCAAAGTGCTGCCTCTGCAAAGAAGTGGATGAAACAATCGACCATATACTCAGCTGCTGCAAGAAGATCGCACAAACTGATTACAAGCAGAGACACAATGCTGTAGCACAAATGATCCACCGGAACTTGTGCCAAAAGTATCATCTGCCACTGGCAAAAAACTGCTGCGATCACAAGCCAGAAAAAGTTGTTGAAAATGAACAGGCAAAACTACTTTGGGACTTCAGGCTTCAGACTGACCAAAAACTGGATCATAACACCCCTGACATTACAATTGTTGAGAAAGAGAAGGTGTGGATCATTGATGTTGCTATACCATGTGATAGCTTGAACTGTGGGGAATTATCTCCTGTCTCTATAAACCATCCCAATAAGAACATTGAAGCCTTGGAATGAAGCTTGCCCAGCTTTGATAGTTGTGTGATTAGGAACAACAATGTATGTAGGCCTGTTCACACTTTCCCCATGAGGGCACTCAGTCCACACAGCAGTGCCAACTCTGTCCTGGAGCATTTGGAAACATCCATGATCCTCCAAAGCTGTGGAACAGTTAGCTCATAGGATGCCCAAAAAGAAGTGGAGATGGTTTAAAAGCAACAAATATGAATGACAAATAAAACCAGATTTTTTTCTTAGGGTGGAAAATATTTATTATAATGTAACATGCAAAACAAAGGGTGTTTTTCCACAGTCACTAGAAGTACCCATTAAGTACCCATTAAAGGATGCAAAAATGCCATTACGTACCCATTAATGGGTACGTAATGGGTACTTTTAGTGCCAGTGGAAAAACACCCAAAGAGAAGGTCAATTGTTCCTAAATACATCAAAAGATATATCTAGTTAAAAGCAATATATATAAAAAATTTCTTGCCTGGTTCAGTTTAAAAAGTGACCTTATGCATTCACAGGTCATGATACGAAGTATCTCTCCTTGAATAGCTGGCAAAATCCAATGTCAGTAGAGAGAAGGAGGAGAAGAGAGTGAGCTGAAGCTTTTTGTCCTTTTTGTGCAAAACACAAAGATTTTCTGACTGAAACTCTAGAGCTTGATTAACATACTCAGCTTATATGGTGAATATGCTGATTATCTGATAATGGTGAAAACTACAGTGACAGCTTTTTAACTTAATGTAAGGCTGTATTTGCATGGTGCCATTATGGCATATTGAATGCACCAGTGATAAAAGAGGTGAACTGGTTAGAGAAAATAGCTCTTCCAATTCACTCTCAAATGCAGAACCTTAAAGCAATTAAGGCAGACAATTAACCAGTGTGGGACTGTTGGAAAAAGGGCAGTGGAAAAATGTACTAAGAGTAAGTAGATTTTTTTAAAAAAAAATAAGACACAGCTGTAAAAGAAAACTCAAAACTGCAGCAAAAACTGGCAAGAGTTTGAATAGTTTGTTGCCGAAGCTCTCAGTAGAGCCAGCAACAGAGTTGTAACATATGCAGTTTAAGTAAGTGCTAAAGGGATTGTCTTTGAGCTTTCATTTTTACGGGACAAAAGTTTGCCATAGTTTATTCTTGCTCTCTCTATGTGACAGCAAAAGGAAAAGAGGGTTCTTAAAACTGCAGTACTCCAAGGAGCTAGAGAAGCAAAATATGATAAAAGGGGGCACTAAACCCAAGGGCATATAGTGCCTTTTCCCACCCTCTGGAGAGTTTAAGTCAGGTTCCATGATCTATGCTTGCAAAATAGAATAGAGAACAATGGTAAAATCCACAAGAAAATTAGAACAGATCAGAGACTGCACTGCTCACAGTGGTTGAAGAAGTGACAAAGAATCTTTGGATAAAGAGTTCCAAACAGCTGGGTTGCTTCAAGAAAATCAAAGAACAGCTGGGTAGGAGATTCAAAGTGTGGCAGGCACTTGGATGACAGCTGATAATGGTGTGCTACATCAGGAAGCTTTATAGCAGTGGGCTGTACTGTGCCCTAACTCTAGACCCTTTTTGATGTTAGTCTTGGCATGCCCTGTTTTTGCACTGACTGTCAAAGATCCAGATCTAGAAGATCCAGATCTTTGAGAAGGGTTTCTCCCTGGGGTCTGGTCCTGAAAAGGGAGAACACTGCACCCTCTGCCCTCCCCCTTCACAATCTGGGCAGGAAAAGGCTTTATTTCACTTTGGAAGTAAAACCAGAAGTAGAATAAAGCCTTTTCCTGCCCAGATCGTGAAAGGGGAGGGCAGAGGGTGCAGTGTTCTCCCTTTTCTGGGGGGGGGGGGCAATAAGGTTGCCACCCTGGAAAAGGGAGAACACTAGAGCCTCTGAAGCCTCTGAAAGCAGCTGAAGCCATGGCTGTTTTCCCCCTTATTATTTTACTGGAGATGTGCTCCTTTGCTTGACAGCTGGCTTGACAGATCTTGCTCAGATGAGTACACTCAGCTAAATCAAGTCATTCCTTACTCACCCATGCCTTGCAAATTGGGAGATAAGGCAATCTGGCTTCCAATGAGGGAAGAGGGGGCAGAGAGGAGGTCGCATTGCTCCCCTGTACCAGGGTTCGGCACACTTCTCATGGGGATTCCTGCATCCATGCCGAACCCATACCTGTCCTGCATTGCCAGGAATGCCATGGGGATGCCCAAGGTACATTTCTGGTCCCATGCCCAGCCCATGCATGCTCAAAGTGTGCCAAATGGCTTGCATGGGGATGCAGCTTCACGTGCAAGATCAGCCTAAGCCAAGATATAACCCATGTTTTGAGCCCAGTAGTAGGGGTGCATTAAGGTTTGATAAGTTTCTCTCTTGTCCTCTCTATCCCTCTCTCTTTAAAATTATACATCAGCTTGCGATGTCTAAAAAAACCAAGACCTTGGGTGATTTTGTATATTTTCCTGTGAGCGACAAGCTCCACCGGCAGTTCCCAAAACCAGGCAGGAGGCGATCAAAAAGGGGAGAAAGAAGAAAAGGGAGGAAAAGGAAGGGGGAAAGACTGGATCTGGATGAGGGAGAGGGGGAAAAACAGACTGGGGAGGGAGCTTTTTATGTCCAAATAGATCCTTTATCTGGCAATATTATCCTCTCTTTTGCCCTAACCCAAAACTCTTCCCTCCCTATCTACCACAAAAGAGGAGAGGAACGATAACGTCGGAGTGATGTCAAGGGGATGCCCTCCCAAGACTGAAACCCCACCCATTTAATGACAAACCCACAACAATGACAGAGGTTGGACAGAAGACTATCTGGGGGGACAACCCTAAAGATATGATCTCCTCCCAATACTGCGGTACTGTTCCCAAAGCAAAAAAGATAAAGCAGAAAAAAATGGGAGTGAGAGCAGTTTTAACAAGGGTTTTTTATTGCGATTTTAGGCGATTTACTCCTTGTAAAGTAGGGGAAGAAAAAATTTAGTGGGAATACTAAATACTCATGTGGAACATAAATCTGTAGCCAAGTGGGAGCCATCCATCATGCCACATTTTTTGGGGTGATGCATGCAGGGGGAGGCAAACTGGAGCTGCTCCGGAGAATCTTCAGAGACTGCAGCAAGCCACTCCAGAGATTCTCCAGAGCCTGGCCAAAGCTATATATAACAGCTCCGTAAACAGGGCCAAAGCTCTGAAGCTAAGCTATGGAGCAGTTTTGCAGCTCAGTCCTGATGTGAGACTCTTTGTGTAGGAGAGAAGAGCAGGGTCGAACAGCCATGTCTTTTCTTCTACTCCCTCTTTTTCTTCAGAGTTCTTTGGGAGACAGCTTCAAAGCCTGTACCATTCTCTGGAGTTGTCTCTGGAGCCACCTTTGGAGAATAGGCACTGGCTTCGAAGTTCTGGGTTTTGGGTCACCCCAACCAGGCGCCCCCCTGGAACTCACCCCTGGACCCCAGTGACCCAATCACACACCATCTAATCTGGATTTGATGCCTGAAGACTGGATTATAGACCCCTTTAAAGTAAGAAGTTTCTATAACATGCATCACGCACAACAACCATCTTGGGGATCTGAGAAAACATCCTTGTAGGTGAATAGCATAATGCTCTGAGGGTGCCTTTATGATATGGAGCATAATGGGAATTGTGTACATGACTAAAACACTTACCCAATATGTAAAACAATACTTACTACCTGGTAAGTGCAAACAGGGCATATGTTTTAATTGATCTCTTCAGGTTTCCTTACTTCCCATTAATGAAGAAGGAAACAGACTGATCATCCTAGGTCCCAAATTAGGTTATGAAGTGTAGTTGTGGAGGGGTTGTCTGTTGTGAGAAAACAAGTAAATGATAGTTTCCCTTTTTTGGCATCATTTCAGAAATATGCTAGAAGATTAATTACTCTTTGTGAATAGATTTTCATTTAGCTGTTTATTTTGCTTACATAAAATAATTTTATCATTATTGTTATTTATTATTAGAAATAATTCAGGTCTAAGGTCATATCTTCAGAACCATTTTGTATGTCATTATCAGTTTTTTGTTAAATCTTTTTACAGTGCTTCTTCTAAGCTGATTCAAATGAAATGCGGTATTTTCATATTACTCCTATAAAATTTCACAAAACCAATTCTAAAGTCTGTGCTCTAGTGTGACATTTTACTATTCATTACCTATTATTGGAATAATAAACTAGGGTCTTGAACATTGATAGTAGTGGATTCAGTTACATTTTCATAACAATGAGACGATGTCAAAGCTAGATTCCAATTAAGTGTGTGCATCACACTTCCTTTTGGTTCTACTGTGCATTTTTTACTCAATATGGGGTTTTTTTTTTGCTAATTCTGTATGTTGTTGGCATGTGCTTTATATGCAAATGCAAAGGAATTGTCTTTCTCACAATAATACTGTCACTCACTGAACTTTGTAATTTGCTTCCATGGAACTATAGTTACTTAAAACAAAAATGGCTTACTAAAAATACGTACATTCATTTTGAATAAATGGATGATAATTAGAATTGCTGGGAATTGATTTCAAGATGTTTCAGTGTGACCACAAAATGTCAATGAATCTCCAACATAAAGGATGTGGCACTCAAATCCTTTGTTTACCTAGCTCTTTGCACCACCCTAACATACTGTTCAAAATATATTGAGGTACATGTTTAAACTGCTGCTAAGATATGGCACAGGAATTAAAATAGAGAAAATGGATATGGATGCTTAGTGCAGATTTGGGATATGCCCCCCCCC
Organism: Aspidoscelis tigris stejnegeri; assembly: GCA_023333525.1. NCBI lineage: Eukaryota > Metazoa > Chordata > Lepidosauria > Squamata > Teiidae > Aspidoscelis > Aspidoscelis tigris. The sequence continues at coordinate 53,878,326 of JALMGA010000006.1, read as the reverse complement.
CTCCAAAAAAAAATTGTTATGGAATATAATATCCATAAATTTGGTTAGGCATTGAATTGTGAAGTTAAAAAAACCCCCAGATTTTTGCATTCATATTCAAACATTTTTGTAAATGTTTTTGTGAGTTTTTCCCCATTAAAATGTCCTTTTTATCACCCACCCCAGCAAAATATGAATATAATCTTTGGAAGCAGAAGCTTTGTTTGCTTCAATTAAATTTCTGGATATTTGAATAACTGGATTTTCAATTCAATACAAATGCTCACAAATTTAAAAAGAAATATCAAATTTGCCCATTCAAAAGTCATTTTGCACATCTCTAGTATGGATGAAATCAAAGGGCTTTTCTCACTTAGCTGCAATCTGGATTCCTATACCCCAGAGACAAAGGCCCTTATGCCTGCATATTACTGCTGATTAGAAAGACCCTGCCTCTGGCTAATATCCTATATCATCACCACATGAAGCATGATCCAGATCAGAAGGTTCCTGATCTGGAACGCTGGAGGTCCTACTTTATCAGGTTCACCGGTCTACTAGCCAGTTAGTATTCTGGATCACAGACATATACAGATTGCATACACCACTATGTTCCAGTATGCTGGGGAGATCCATTTTGGCAGTGCACCAAAACATGCCAACAAAAATGAACACCCTGGGGATTCTGAGGCCACATTTTTGGTTTTGGTTTTGCAGAGGGAGGCTAGCTCAAAAATTCATGTGAGGTTAGAACTTGCAAGTAAGCTGGACTAGAACAGAGGTCTCTCCTCCCTCCTTCCCTCCTTCCCTTCCTTCCTTGTGTGCCAACACAGGGGTAGTTTAGGTTTATGATCATCTCATAATTAGATTATGGTGGGTTTGAAAGGAGTGTTGTTATCTTCTACTTCCTTTTTCAGATTTTTCAAACATTCCAGATGAAAGAAATAGTTCAGACCCTATCATTCTTGGCAAGATTGGTCTTAGGCCAGTTGCGCCAACTAGAACCAGTGGGATCTCACACTCACAAGATGCCTCACTAGTGACTAGCATCTTGAGCCAACATATAGAGTCTCATGGCAGCAGTAAGCCACTTTGACCAGTCAGAGTATCAGCTGACTAGAATATCCTGCAGCTCCAAAGGCCATAAAGTTTCACTATGGCTTAGACCTGAACTGTCTTAAGCCACAACAGTGGCATTAGACTGTGCCCCAAAATTGCTAAGGTTGGCCTTGACTTTGGGCTGCAGCTGTGAATGAAAACTATGGCTAAAATCATGGCAGTTATACTTCAGGATGTTTTTAAAAGCTTCAGTTAAACAGGTCTTGTTTAGTGCTGCCTGCTGAAGGGATGGCTGTTGACATTTTCACAGGCCTCTCTGGTTTTACAGAATTCTTTCTTAAAGCTACAGGCCAAGCATTTTTTATATATATCAAATATAATTTTGTAGCTCCTAATTTCTGAAAGGGCAGTGTTGCCTGTAGGTTAAGTTGAAATGATCTGGGGATATGGAAATCAGATTTATAGCTCTGATGCAAGAAAACAAGTGTCTATCAGTCTGCCAGGGGTGGTGTTTTATTGATGATGTTCTGAAAGGAGGAACTGAAAGCCAGAGCTTCTCATGGGATTTTTGTCATCTCTGGATGTTAAATCTTCTCCATTTTAGTTACACAGTACTGCATTTGCTGTCAACACTGAGTCTTCCCACTCTGGCTCTCTGAGGAATAACACCTGTCAATATGTCACTGGAAGGGGGGAAAGAGAGAAAGAGAAGTTGTGACCTTAAAATATGGTTAAACAATTGCTGCTGAATCCAGGATAATCTTTCTTTCTTTCTTTCTTTCTTTCTTTCTTTCTTTCTTTCTTTCTTTCTTTCTCTCCCCCCTCCCTCCCTTCATATTATATTAATATCTCACATTTCTAGTATCCTTCCATAATTTGACTGAGAAAGCAATTCCGTAAAATAGGTAATGCTATGAGATACCCAGTGGGCTTCAAAGCTGTCAGGGATTTGAAATTATTTTCCCCTGGTCCATTCAAGTACTTTAAATGCTAAACCATGCTGGCTCTGATTATGGACCCTTTTATTTTGAAGTAGATGTCACTGAATTCAGGACTCCAGAAAGTTAGGGGGACTAGTAGCACCTTAGAGATTAACAGTGAGAAAGGAGTTGGTAGCATGAGCTTTTGGAGACTAAACCTATTTCATCAGAATGCAATGCCTAGGGACAGACCTACATAGGCAAGCTATGTGTGTGAATAGCAATTGAAATGCACATCCAGTATAGCAACATTTGTTAAATCTTTATCTGTTAATAGCGGTGCAAATTTTCAGTGTTTGAAGTAATTTTGCATTTCTAAAATCTTTCTTTTTCATGGTTGGAACCAAGAAGAAGATGAGATTTTTCTAAATAATTCTATAAGGCACTGGTTGAACTATTTTGCCAATACAGAAAAAGAGTTTTCCAAATCCCCACATATTGTCTCTTTCTCTCCTCTCCTCTCTTTCTCTCTCTCCCACACACAGTAAAAAGAAAAAAAAGTTGCTAATCCAACATAATTTTATTTGAAATAACAGATAGAATACTAATCAGAAATATGCTTCCTAGGAATAACACATATTTGAAAGCATTTATCTTCTAAATGAGTTCTATTTAGATGTGTTTCAGCAATTGTTTTTTCTCATCACGTTTCCTTAATCCAGGCAGTCAGAGCTGCTTACCTGTCAAAGATAGAAAGATGTCAACAATATCTACTTAAAGAAGAACAAAAATAATCCAAGACTCACCTAAAAAATAAATAAATAAAATGCATTATTAAACAACAGTTGTTATTGAAGTACCATGAAACAAACAAACAAACAAAAAGACCCAAAATAATCTCTTTGAGTTTGATGGTGATTTTGTTGTTGTTGTCTGACTTATTTACTTGAAGAATATGTCTACCTGTCACTGCTGGAACTCATGCTACTTCATAAAATAACAACTGACATAGCTTATGAAAAAGCCTAAAACCAAGATGTATAATATTTGTTCCTGCACCTATCAATATAAAATGCTTCTGAAATACAACAGCATCAAAAGAATGATCGTTTCTTTATAAGAACATAAAAAAGTATCCCAATGGATGCAGACCCATGGACCATTTAGTCCAGCAGATTGCTTTGTGGCAAACCAACTACAAAAAGACGCTCAAGAGCAGAACAAGGGCACACAACTGATTCTGTTGGCAGTCTCCCAGTAGCTGGCTTTCAGAGACAGACCACCTTCTACTGTCTTCAGAGCTAACAACCATAGATAATTCTGGTTTCCACGAATTGGTTTAACATTTTTTGAAACCATTCAAGTTGGTGACTAGCAGTACATTTCATAATAAATAATTCCAAGGTTTAACTACAAGTTTTTAAAATAAATTATTATTATTAATTTATGTTGTGGTTGTTTAATCATCATCATCATCATCATCATCATCATCACAATGGAGACACAAACCAAAAAGAGGTCTATAATGGCTCGGTCGTCGCCCAGGAAAAAAAGGACAGCGGTGGTTGCTGAGGAACCTGGGCAACCATCGACAAATGGGCTACAGGAACAAAATCCACAAACAAGGAAGCGGCAGAAATTCTCAAGGCCAGACAATCGTATAGTCATGAAGTGCTACTACAAATCAGAACCTGGAAAACAAGGCTATCAAAAATGGATGCACCAGCTATGGAAACAAGAATAGCCAGATTCGAAGATAAGAGAACTGCGGCTAGATGATCAGAGAAGATTCATAAGCGGGACTAAAGTGTTCAGTGAAGCTGAACTCGAAGAAATACGAAAAACTAATGAAACTGAAGCACCGCAGCCTATTGTGGCAGCAACAGAAGCTCCAACAAGACCAGGAGTCACTGATCAGCTAGAACCTGATGAAAATCTGGAAATTCTGCAAGAAGAGGAAGAACAGCAGCATGAAGTCATGGATGAAACACCTGGCACATTGTCTCAAAGACAGCAGGAACTGAAGGACAGAATAATGGCTCATACAGCATCAAGTACAGAGCGAAAGCGACTGCCAACCCTAAAAACTATAGGCAGAAAATGACTTGTCCCACTGATGAATGACATCAACTCTGCCCTTGTAACTGTTCAGGTAGCAACAATCGAAGAACTGAACCAGCTCGCCTACAGTACAGCTGTGATAGTAACAGAAGAACTAGGGTTACTGCAGCCAAAACCAACTAGAAAATCAACTGGAAAACCAAAGTGGAAAGTCCGACCGGAACTAAAAATAAAAAGCCTAAGATCAGATGCCAGCAACCTAAAAAACATGAAGGAGCAGAAACTGAACAATGAGAAGACTAAAGAACATCTGATCAAAAAATACTGGCTCAATACAAGGAAAATTGATAAAGCTTTGGAAATTGTGAAACAGCAGATAACAGCTACAGCCAGGAAAATCGAAAGATATGAAGCAAGAATCGTCCAGTACAGGCAGAAACAAATGTTCCAGTCAAATCAGAGGCAGTTCTACCAGAGCCTGCATGAGCAAGTAGAGAAGAAAATTGAAAGAAGCAACAACCAACTTCTGGAAAGATCTCTGGGAGGCTTAAAAAGAATACAACAAAAGTGCTGGGTGGATAAAGGATTTCGAGAAGAAATTCTCCATGAACAAAAAGCAAGCAGCTGGAAATAACACCTGAAATGGTCACAAAAAGAGTGAAGAAAATGAAGAACTGGACATCCCCTGGCACTGATCAGTTGCATGGCTTCTGGCTCAAATACCTGACCAGCCTGCATGCAAAAATGGCTGAACTGTTCAATGAAATGCTGCAAACAGGAAACATCAGTGAATGGCTAACAACTGGCAAAACATACTTAATACAGAAAGATGCATCCAAAGGAGCCATACCAGGAAACTACAGGCCAATAACTTGTCTACCTACTATGCTCAAGCTTCTGACAGGCATAACAGCAGACAGGATTCAAGACTACCTCGAAGACAACAACATCATCCCAGTAGAGCAAAAAGGAAACAAACGGAGAAGCAGGGGCACAAAAGACCAGCTACTGATTGACAAAATGATTCTAGAGAATTGCAAAAGCCAAAAAACAAACCTGCATATGACTTGGATCGACTATAAAAAAGCTTTTGATTCACTGCCACATGGTTGGGTCACAAAGTGCCTGGAAACCATCGGGATCAGTAAGAACATCACCAAATTTATAGAAAGTGCGATGAAATGCTGGAAGACTGAGCTTTTTGTCGGAAAAGAAAGCTACGGACTGATCAACATCAAAAGGGGCATCTTCCAGGGGGATTCATTATCCCCACTCCTTTTCATCATCGCTATGATCCCGCTGTCACTCATCCTACAGAAAACAAACCTCGGCTATAAAACTGCCAGGAACTCACAGAAAATTTCACATCTACTGTACATGGATGACTTGAAGCTTTATGGAAAATCTGAAATTGAGATCCAGTCACTGACCAACACAGTGCGAATATTCAGCAGTGACATCAGTATGGAGTTTGGCCTGGACAAATGTGCCACAGTGGAACTGAAGAAGGGGAAGATTACTGAAAGTGAAGGCATTGAAATGCCAAATGGTCAAGCCATCAGGTCCCACCAGTGAGAAGCCTCCAAATAACTTGGCATCTTGCAACTGGATAACATTAAGCATGGCCATGTGAAATCTGTGGTCAGTGAAGAGTACATCCAAAGGACTAGAAAAATCTTGAAAAGTAAATTGAATGGCGGTAACACCATTAAGGCCATAAACACCTGGGCCATACCAGTCATCAGATACACTGGGGGAATTGTGAACTGGACTCAGTTGGAATTGGACAACAAAGACAGAAAAACCAGAAAACTGATGACGATCCACCAGGTACTACATCCTTGGAGTGATGTCGACAGGTTGTGCTTGCCCAGGAAAGCAGGCGGTAGAGGATTTTTGCAAGTGAAGCAAACAGTGGAAGAAGAGAAGCATGCATTAGCAGATTATGTGGCAGAAAGCAAAGAATCAGCTTTGATTGAAGTCAACAACCAGAAGCTTCTCAAGTTGCAGCAAACCAAGAACCAGTACCGGAAAACTGCAATTCAATGCTGAACGGACAGCTGGCACAATAAAGCACTGCATGGACAGTTCCTGGAGAAGATCGAAGGCAAAGTGGACATGGAAAAGACCTGAGACTTTTCCGCACTGCAACACGTTCCAAACGGAACGCGTTCAGGCGGAAAGCTTAAGACAGCTCCCGGCGCTTTCAGCGTTCACACACAGACGCGCCGGAACGCGTACCGGCGCGTCTGTGTGCGAAAGGTGAAAGCGCCGGGAGCTGTCTTGGCCGGCAAAGGCCGGCCAGGGGCGTGGAGACAGCCGCGGAGGCAGATCGGCAATCAGCTGATTGTCAAACAGCTGATTGCCAAACCTGCGCCGGCGTCGGAGGCAAGCCCGCAGCTGTTAGGGAGGGAGAAGCAGGCGCTAATGCTTCTCCTCCCGAACGCCTGCGGGCGGCTCGTCCGCGTTCGAATGCATGTAGAGCACTTTAAAGTGCTCTACATTTCGAACGCGCCGAAGACAGCTCCGGACACGTCGGAGCGCAAGCCCCGCTCGGGCAATGCGTATGCCGTGTCCGCAGCTGTCTCCCACGCGTACCGTTCAGCCCCGTGCGAAAACGTCTCTGGTCTTGGCTTACGAATGGAACATTGAAAAAGGAAACAGAAGGACTGATTCTTGCTGCACAAGAACAAGCAATAAGAACAAATGCCATCAAAGCCAGAATTGAAAAATCAGTAGATGATCCAAAGTGCTGACTCTGCAAAGAAGTGGATGAAACAATCGACCATATACTCAGCTGCTGCAAGAAGATCGCATAAACTGATTACAAGCAGAGACACAATGCTGTAGCACAAATGATCCACCGGAACTTGTGCCAAAAGTATCATCTGCCAGTGGCAAAGAACTGGTGGGATCACAAGCCAGAAAACGTTGTTGAAAACGAACAGGAAAAACTACTTTGGGACTTCAGGCTTCAGACTGACAGAAAACTGGAGCATAACACCCCTGACATTACAATTGTTGAGAAAGAGAAGGTGTGGTTCATTGATGTTGCTATTCCAGGTGACAGCAGAATTGAGGAGAAACAGTTGGAGAAGCTCACCAGATACGAAGACCTGAGAATTGAACTTCAGCGACTCTGGCGAAAACCAGTAAAAGTGGTCACAGTCATCCTCAGCACACTGGGCGTGGTGCCAAAAGATCTTAGCGGGCACCTAAAAACCATTGGCATTGACAAAATATCCATCTGCCAACTACAAAAAGCCACTTTACTGGGGTCTGCTCACATAATTCACCGATACATCACGCAGTCCTAGGTGCTTGGAAGCGCCCGATTAGTGATATAATACGAAATCCAGCATAGTGACCTAGTTTGCTGTGTGTAACTGCTGTTTTTACATCACCATCATCATAATAAATAGCATTTTACATCTTCTGCAGATCCTAAGGTAAACTGCTCCTCAGATATTTTTGCTTCTCTTCCTTCCTTTTTGCATTTATTTTGCAAAGTATATATTCTTGGTTTTCGGGTATATTGTTGTTTTAAAAAAAGCTTTCCACTTTCTGAATGATGCTTTCTTATCACTAATAATTGTTTTGACCATGCCAGCTAACCATGCGGACTTCTTTCTGGACTTTTTTTTAAAAAATCATGTTTTGTAATGAGGGTTTTTTAATAACAACAACAACAAAGTTCTGGATGACACATGAGTAATTAAATTCAGTATTGCCTCATTCCTTGTTAATTCCACAACCAATAACCCCCCCCCCCCAGCACAATCCTTTACAGTGTCTAAGGGCCTGTAAAAGTAATATCATGCCCAGAGGGAGCCCTCAAGTTCTGGTGCACGCTCCAGCTGGACCACCAGTCCTTAAAGTGTAGATGGATAACTATAGCAACAGCCACAGTAACATCCAACTTGTGCCAGGGCACAGTTTTGCACCTACAGTGAAGCTGTAGACAACTATTTATTTGTCCACACAGTTATTGAAGACAACAGCAGGTAAAGGGAGCTCCCACATGCTTTGGGACAGTGGGCAACATGCAGATTGGTCTTCCCTTTCGCACTGGGAGTGTTCCAGGAAGGTAAATGTGAACAGGGCCTAAGATTCTAATCTTTCTGTCATGGTTCTATCATCACAAGACTTCCTCTTAGGGATTCTTCTCTTAGGGTCTGTCCCCATGCTGAAAATATTCCGATATTATTCTGAATCTGCCTTGGGAGCGTCTCCATGCAAAGCCCTAATGCGGGCTACATGCCTTTAACAACCTTTAACAACCATTAAGCACACTTCTGGCGTGGGCATTCTGCACACGTGTTGCTGTTTGGCACACTTCCGGTGAGGTGTGTCCACACAGCAACACCGCTTTGAAAGCAGTTTTCAGCAGCACGTCCGCATTTGTGGGGTCAATTTAGCACACTTCCGGTAGGTGCGTCTGCACCTATCCGTACTTAAAGTGTGCTAAATGGGTACTAACTGCACACCACATTTGAAGTGTGCTTGATGGGTGTTGCGCCATGAAAATGCATCCATTTAGGATGTGTCTGCACGGTGCAAGTGTGCCTAGGGAGAGCCCTCTCCTGGCTCGCCATGATTGGCTCGTCAGAGCCAAGCATGGCTAGCCAGGGTACTCCTACCTTTCGGCTCGCCCTCGCCCCAAAAGTGGTGGATCACCACTTCTGGAGCCAGGGTGAACCTCCCTAAAGCCCACCCTAGCCCACCCTGGGGGGAGCATGACGAATTCCCTCCTTACCTCATCAGCGTCGCCCCGATTCTGAGACGAGGCACCCAGGATGCAGCGCCCCTGCGTCCTGCGCGCCTCCTGGCAGCCCTTGCCCTCAGGAGGTGTTCTGCACAGGCGCGCCGTCTAGTTAACTTTGCAACCAGTAATAACTATGTTTCACAGATTTTCACCGGTCCATCAGGTTTCAGTTACACCTACTATATCTGTACATATTCTCTTCTAAAACCAAGTATTCTGATTTACACATATTGGTCCACCAACTCAAAATTAAAGATGAGTGTGAACTCAGGTTCTAAAGTTTGGTTTAAATTGAATCAAACTGCCCTGAGTTGTTTGATTAAGAACCAGGGTCAAACAGTTTTTGAATAGTTCAAGGTTAACATTAAACACATTGGAAACACATGGGGAGAGCCCTATTTAAAGGACAGATTGAACCATGTGTTTTGACTAAGCAACCCTGGCTTGGATTGAATCAAACCAACCTCTTTCAAACAGGAGCTGCTTTAGTTTAAATCAAACTGCTTTGAACTGAATGTATAATTTCAAATGGTTCAATTTCAAACCAACTTTGCAAATGTCTGCTCCTGAACTTTTCATATAAACACTGGTTCACAACATCTCTTTCCATTGGGAAACAACTGTTTCCAAACTGAATGTTCTTCTGTCTGGGATAGACAGTTTGCCCCAAGCTGGGATGGATTGGCCTTATCATGGAAGAAGGTCAACTGAATTGGGATTGTCTGCTCCTCACCAGTCCATGAACCAGCTTCAAATCCAACACTAGCTTCATAGTTGGCATGGTGTCTCCGCATGCACTGAAGGCCAGGGATTAAAGTTCCTGGCCTTCAAAGCTCCTTATCAATAGTGCAACAAAGTGCTCTGCTAAAATGGGACCTTTGAAGGTTAAATGGGTCCCCTGTGGCATACCAGGCCATCAAGGAATGCCCATACACATGCCTTTTGTCTAGTGGTTAAGGAGCTGGACTCTTATCTGGAAATTCGGGGTTTGATTCTGCCCTCCCCCATGAAGCCAGCTGGGTGACCTTGGCCCTAGTCACAGCTCTCTTCTGATCTCTCACAGCTCCACCTACCTAAAGGGTGTTCTGTTGTGGGGAGAAGAATAGAAAAGCTTTGTCAGCTGCTTTGAGTCCCCTTAAATGGGTGAGAAAAGTGGGGTATAAAAGCCAACTCTTCTTCTTCTTCTCTTCTGCAGTTGACTATACCAACCCCTAGTATGCTGATAGATTTCAAAAGGAAGGTTTACCAGTAGAGTGAACCATCAAATCATTTTGGTGTCTCAGCTTGGTCTGTTCTGTCTTGTACATACTAAGAGAGGGTGATGCCATCACATCATCATGTGGAAGGGAGGCCAATACACAGCTTCTTGTTCCACACTACTGGCAAATATAGAATTTAGCTTGAAAGGCCTTTCAACTACATTTCAGGATTTCACTGGTCTACAGTTTCATTGGTGTCCACATGCACAATGACCACTGATTCCTTCCCTGAACTTTCTATCAGCCTAAAGAGCTCCTCTCCAGCTGAAGACATTGCTTTGTAAGTATTCCTTAACTCAGCAGAATTACCATTAAGGCAAAAATAGATTTTGGCTTCTATATCACTTCTGCTCTTTGGTGTTTCATCTAAGATAACTAATGAAACTCCTGTTATGGGAGGATAGATTTTTAGAAGAAAAACTAAATTTCCACTTAGATATTTTCACATTCGATAGATTTAGCAACTTGCAGAACAAAACCTAATAACAAGCTAATTCACTTGAATGTTGTCTGCCCATGACAAGCTTTCAGTAGTTGCCTCTGATGAGAACAATGCAACAGAATGATTCTTTTTCAACTGACACTTCATGGATATCCCACTAGGAACTTGATTTCTAAGTAACTGGGAATATTCTTTGAATTGGTTAGACAAATTAAGGTCATATCTCCATGGGACTGGGCATTCCAATGGACATACACACACATATCTGTGGTCTCATTTAGGAGTATGGAGGTACTTTTCAAAGCAGCAATTCAAGCACCTTTACTAATAGTTGAAAATCATATACTTCTGGGGAAGGTACTCTTCACCAGGATGACAAATTCTTCAGGGGTATCTGCACATGAAGATTTGGCAGCTAAGCCCCTTTCCAAAGATGATCTTCTGCATGAATGGAGACACTGACTAAAATTCAAGATTTCAGAGTATGCAGAAACCATGTGAGCTTTTTTGGGCATCACTGATTCTTTTAATAATTTTTAAGAAATGATTTTCTTATTGTCTAGGAATGCATGTGTTTGCCTATGGTTATTTCTTCCTCTTTGAAACAAGTGATGTTGTGCTTTCAAAAGGTAGTGGAAAAAACTAAAGGGCAAATTCCAAATTCAGAATCAAATGGCTTTGATTGAATAGTGTTATATACAATAATAAATAAATAATAATTTCAGCACAGGATTTCAGGATTCTTGGCTGTCACATCAGCACTGAACTAAGAGAGGTGAAACTTTATGGAAAGTAAAACTGGATTAAATGTGCATAATATTTAGGCCAGCAAGCAATACTTTTCACCTTCACTTCTTTGATAAAGGCTTAAGTGTTAGCATATCGTATCCTAAAGTGCTAGGGAAATGTCATACTTTTAATACTAACCCAGCAATCAGTATATATCGACCTAAGCTTTTTTTTTGGGTGATGCAGCAAATGTTGGCATGGAACTGTTTTGATTTGCTACTTAATTGGGACAAACTAACTGGCCCCAGTGTTCAATATGTGATACCTTTTACACTTTATCTTGTATTATAAATTATTAGTGTTTCTGAGCATTTTCATATTAAAAGGATTCGTATTACAAGGGTTATCTGTCCTAGACTCTTTGTATTTTCTAATTAGGTTGTACAGTGTGTTTTACAAGGCTCAAGATGAATAATAACAGATCTGCAGACTTGATGTTCCTTCTTGCTGCCCATATAAAATGCCCATTAAAAAACTGTCAAAAGTTACCTGCATGCTAAAAAGTGAACTATTATTCCTTCTTCACAGTTTAAATAGATTACTATGTTATTCAATTAAAAAAAAAGAAAGAAAGAAAAAGAAATGAAGGATGTAAGGAAAAGAAAAGAAAAAAGAAAGTTCACAAATGAATATCATTTTAAGTTTGTAGAAGGTGAAGGGGGATATATTTGTAGAATTGTTTTACATGGTAAGATCTATGTGGTGCCACTGTGGTTCCATGAGTTCGGCATCCACATGTCCATACATTTTCATGGCATAGTAGATGCTTTGAAAGTGCCCAGATCTACATGACCCACATTCCAGTATGCATACTTCTAAGAGTACTACTGTAAAGGTACAGTGGGAAGTAAATGCTCTGGCAATGCTTAGTCCCAGTTTTATGACCCACCACTGCAATGCTTAGTTGTCCATCTTCCTCAGGCCAGATAACATGACTGTATATATAGTTGATACCTAGATCCCCAGCTGTGGTATGTGTATGGCCAGGAGCAGCAGAAGACATACAAATAGCATGCTGCTGTTTTACAAAGAGCTCTACTTAGCACTCTTCTCACTGCACTTCCTGGCAGATTTTACTCAAAAGCAGAACTGTTTTGTTAGACCATCTTGGGTATTTATTATTTTATTTGCATTTCTATCCTACTCTATATTGAAGGGTTTCGGGGTGGGTCACAAAAATTGTCAGATTATTTTAATAATATAAACAGAATGACAGTTTTGACATGGTCAAGATGAGGCTTGCATTCTCTTGAACCAGAGATGTTGCAAGTGCAAGAAATCAAATCAGCCCAAGTGACACAAATGAATACCACATGAGAATCAGGTTACCTTGCATACAAAAAGCTTAATTTATTCTATTTATCTTATTTATTCTATTTTATATTGCTCCATCATCAAAAAAATATAAATTTACAATATAAATCTAAAGGAAAGATTAACATCAGTCAAGTAGCAAACATAATTTAAACTTTATTGACCAAGGATGATTTCATTGTTTCATGTGTCCACCATAAGATTTTTTTCAGTAGCAGTGTGTCTACTGCGCCAAATTCCAGTCTGGAATTATTCTGTAAAATATGATTATTAGAGATAAGCATGAACAACATCTCCTGCTGCTGCTGCTGTTAAATGTGTCAATGATGTTTTGAAGTTCAGTTTGAATATTTGTTGAATCACTCTAAACAGGGAACAAGAGAAGAGAGTGAAGGGGCAGCAGGGCCAAAACTGTGCAGCATTTGAGCTGGGGACCCCACAACTGGACATGTGGATCTTGGGGAAGGTAGGAAGGCTTCAACCAAGTCTAGGGATGATCATATGTAGCTTTGAATTTCTATGATTTAGGGAGATAAGAGAGAGACTTTTCCTGCTTCTTCATACGGTGCGAAGTACTGATTTCCCCGCCCACTGTTATCTCTCAGGATAAGCATGCCAATTTTGGAGGTTCTAGCTCTAAAAACTACCCCGTGAGGAAGGACATCAGGGCCAAAATTCTTCAGAGTTTTAACTGGAGGCTACGAAATTGGTGTGTAGATACTGGTGAACAGCAGGAAAGACTATGCACACCCCTGAAGCAATTGATCCTGTCCGTCTGGTTTTTCTTTCAGAACTTTCCCACTGCTGAAATTTGCTCTTTTTGCCATTAGAAAATAACTCGGAGTGGGGGGATGTTAAGAAGTGTGCTTGCATTCTACTCCCACATGCAACAAATGACATATTCCCAAAGTTTCTTGCCAACCCTCCCCCATTTTCCTTGAGAAGCAGGGCCAAGAAAAATATAGGGTGTGTGACAACGAGTAAGGGATGGTGATGCAGCTTTACCTGTGGGTTCCTCATCTCAGCAAAGGCCTCTCATTATACTACAAGACTTGGATACTGAGTCAAACAGGAATACAGGCCCAAAGTGAGCATACCTCATGCCATTAACAAACTGTTGCCCTTGATGGCTGATGGATGGTGGGGCTAATTTGGATAGCTTCTGAGAATTGTATTTGCTTGTCCACTAGAAGAGCAACTCACTAATCCTTGCCAGGAATAAAACAATAATTCCAAGGAAAGATAATGAACCTTACAGGGAAAATATTTGGTTTTCTGGGCTATTGGAGCTCTTCAGAGGACTCCACTTTTACTACCATTTGGTTATATTAACTCATGAGAGAACAATCATGAAGATAATAGTGATTCCCCTCCATTACTCCACTTTTATAGCCATTGACAGAGTTGGCCATTAAGAAAGAAAGTGGATAACTATCTGCAGCTGCTCTGGAAGATATGTTACTTACAGGGATTTTTAGGCTGCTAGTATTTTTGGTTATTATGAATACATGCTTAGTTATCATAAGTGTCAAAAGATGTCTATTTCTTCTCCCTAGCAGTAAAGGAGGGATATGCCTCAGAAAAGGAACTCCTGCCCAAATTTTGCAACAAGAAAGATATTTGAATTAAGTGATCGAATTTCCAATTGCAAAAGTGAAGCCCAGGGTTGAAATAACTGTCTTGTCCACATGAGCTTAGAAAGTTGAAAAGGGGATGAATAAATCAAACAAAACCAAAAGTCTTACTGGATTGACCTGAAAGATTTGATTCAAATAGGTCTAAATCAACCTCCATCTGGTCCATTTTTCCCCAATGTATTTCACCTTCTGACAAGTTCTGGAGGGCAATGAAAACTTGCGACGCTGCAAATCTGTACAATTGGACAAACCTCAACCTTTCTATTTGTTTTTAAAGGAAAAATAAAGGTTAAAAAGGCCAAACAGGTACAAATGTTTGTGAACCGTTCTGGGTTCAATCTGAAATTGGCCAAGCTTGTTCCATCTGTTTTTAAACTGAGCTTGTCAATTCTGGATCTAGATCAAATTGCACTAAAGAAGGTGTGGTTTGATTTCAACTGAAAAAAAATCAGTGCATGTATATCTCTGCCTACAATTTATACACAATTTACAGAAATGTTCTTTAAAAACAAACAACAACAACCTCAGCTATTAAAGATATATGAATTGCTATCTAAATTCCAAATGGAAAACCTGCCTATTCGTAATTTTCCATGAAGTGCTTGAAAACCTTCACTATAAATTTTCAAATATGGATCCAGTTTGGCAGCAGAGGAGAGAAATGGCGAAAGAACATTTAGCATTTTTAAAGGAGTTTTTTTTAAAAAAAATCATAACTTAAGTTGCAGATAAAATATGTGACTATTACTATATTGATATGCTCATATTATTAGATTTTTCTCTTTATTTATTTTCTTTTTTTTTAAGGAGCATTAATTGTGTTTTATGGTCCTACATAACTTGTATGTGGAAGCAAGATACACCCGTGGAGGTACTGCATCCGCATTTAAGTGCATAAGAAATTATTTTAATAGTTTGCTTTGCCAGAACCACAAGGATTTGTGTGAATGTCATTTGGTTTTCCATTTCAGGCAGGAAATATCTTCAACTAGTTCTTTTGAAAGCCGTGTGATACTGCTAGCAGACATCCTAAGCACATGTTAAAAATGGAAATTATCCTATCTGAATCCTAGTGATGTTGGGATCTCCGTACAGGTTTTAAGAAAACACCATAGTAGTTTTGGTGCTTGGATGCATAAGGCAGGAGGGACAGAGAGAGACCTCAGAGTCAGTTTTCCTCAAATAGAAAAAAAGATTTTATTAATTAATAATTATTATATATAATCAAATAAATGGCCAAAATGAAGAGGTACTGCACAGAGTGGTTCACAGAGGCCAAAACATAAGCAAAAATAGATTCCCAAAAGGGTAGGCACAATGCTTTAACCAGAGAAGGGGCAGTAGCTTGTTACAGGAAAAAAGTATCAATTTAAAAGCACACTTTTTGCCAATTTGGAAATATAGGCCACATTCCTACTTGACTATTTTAAATCGGATTGGACTATTTTAATCTGAATTTAGAACCAAGTGTGGGTTCTGGATGTTCCTGTTTGCTTGACAATAATACAGGCTTAGTTCGAATTCTGCAGTTCCCATTCTAATCCCCAGCAGAAACAGGATCCTTTCATCTCTGCCCCTTGTCCAAACCCTGTAAGCCTGACCTGCTCAGAATCAGCTGTGTAAAAGAACAGACAGGGTGATCACTCTCCTTTTAAAATGGGACGCTCCCTCCATTCATTATGTTACCAGGGAAGCAGCAGCTTTGTGCAAAACCAGCTAAGTGAAAGAACAGACAGGGCAATCTCTCCCTTTCAAATAAGTGAGGGCTGGGAGAAAGATCATGGTTCCTGCACAGGATCATAGAGAGAAGAGGGGATTCCCTTCCTTCTCCTTTGCTTTGAATGAGCTGCTCAGGATGGAGTGGGACTTAAAAAAGATTTCTTCTGCTGATTGCTGTAACAATGTATCTCTTGTAATTACAACGGGATTCACAGAAAGGGGAAATTATGTTAAAAAATCCAACACTTTTTTTTAATCTCCGAGACTCTAGCATTGCACGAATGGGAAGGCCAAGGACACAGACCTTCCCAGATGTGAAATCTCACCCAACTACTGCCGCACTGACAGTAGCAGCAGGCATTGGCCAGAAGGATATGGGGAGGACAGCCTGAAAGGCAGATCTCTTCGTCAAATAGACCGGTAATGTTCCCATTGGAAACAACAACAACAACAACAACAGGCTAGCCACTTAAACAGGACCAAAAACAGTTTTTCTGAGGTCTTTTTCTGCGGATTTTAGTAATATAGGCCTCGTAAAGTCCAAGAATAAAAATTTAAATGGGATCAAAATTGACTGGATTCACATTTAATCTTGTATGGGAATGCACCATACGCAGAGATAAAGGAAGAAAGGAGCCTATTCTAAGGATAGCCTGTTCTGTCTAGTGGAACTGAGCTAATGCAGTGGCTGACCTGTAACATGCCATCCCATGTAGACAGTCTTGTTCTGGGCTACATGCATACAGCTGAACCTAAGACAGATTTCTTGAACCAGATCAGAGTGGGACATTCTGATACAGACTTATTTAGGTGAGTGAGGAAATGGCCATACTTATGTCTGATTTTCTTTCTTTCTTTCTTTCCCACTCTTTTTCTTGTGCTTACATGTATATTTATGAAATCATTTTGGAAGGATGTTTGGTGTTCTGATGGAAACTATGGAGAGATGCAACAATTTGGCGAGTGGTCAAGCATACGTAAATATGCTTCTATATTGTACACTAGGGTTTTAAAAGATGTAATTTACTTAATTTTCAAATAGCTCTACAATTATTCTTACAAAATATATTTCAGATAATTATCAAGTAAGAATGGACCAAGAAACCGGATATTACTACAGTCTCTCAGATAAAATGCCACAAACACCCAGATGTTGCCTGCTGGCACTCACTCCTTCCTGGAAGAGGAATAATTAAGTCACAATATTCAATTAAAAGTAAAGTCATTGCTTCTTAGCCAAGAATCAGAACTGTACCACCTCTAGAGTTTAAGCTTTCACATGGATAGTAGAGACTGTGTGTGTGCTGTTAATCTTTTCCAAGTGTATATTAGATGAAAAGGCAGCACAATTTACTGGAGCTATCACAAATTCTCATCAAAACAAAATTGGATAGGATTAGTCATCATTATGCACTGGGAGAACCATGGATATAATACACTTTTCACAGTTGAGATTTTATGAAATAAAACATTATCCTATATCACACCATTATGGCCAGAAATAGCTAGCAAAACAATTCCACTTTCACACACTGAGTACACCTATGAAGCGCATTGGCCTGTGAATAAATGTTCTAGTTTTCTCACAGTCTCTCAAGAAAGATTTTATACAGACTCTTTACTGCAGAAGCAGAAGAGGAAACATCCTAAATTAAATTAAACAAAAATACATGTCTGGACTATATTTTAAGAAAACAGAAAGTATATGGCCCAGTACAAAATAATTCATTAGTAAGCAGTCTAGAATCTTGCACAGGATGAGAGTCAGAATCTTGCACTGATACAAAAGCTGGGCCTGGAAATTGTCTTATTGTGACCAATTGATTATTGTGGGCAACCCAGCACTATTAGGGAAAATTGAGATATAGCCTCCATTACACAGAAAAATTACCGTAAACTAGGCCAGTTTCCATTACTGCCAATAGGGACAAGCTGGTATGAATACCTGATTAAGGTACTTTACTTGTGTAGTAGAGATGGAGCCACAGATAATATTTCTCATCTTCATAGATTATGATTCGGGAAAATCTATTCAGAAACTAGACTATGAGGCTAAGTCCCATAGTTTATGGTGAAAATCTTTTGAAAAATCTAAGGCTGTGTCCCACCCCTGGGTAAAGAGTACTCATGAGAGAGACTTCTTTATATCCATTTTGGAGGGAGGAGGGAGCAGGAATTACATTTCCTGTTCGCAGAGAGGGGGGAGAGACCACCCTGAAAAGAAGCAGATGCACCACTGATCAAGGTGAGAAAGGGGTCCACATGGTTACGGTGAGGCATTTATAGCTTCCAAAAATGGAGAAAGGGTAGCAGTGGATACTTTATTGGATTCACAGAAGCACCCCAGACTGGTAAGTGGAGATGCAGAAAAAGAATCTCCCAACAAAAACAACAAAATTAATCCATAATAGACAACAAGCCCCCATTCTGAGATATTATCTGAAATAAGGCCTAGTACAGAAAGGGCCTAAGACTGTTGTCAAAAATGTGATGTGGAAAATTAAGATAGGAGCATGTCTCGGGGAAATAAAATATAACATATTTAAATGCTCATAGATATTCCATTTCAGATTTCTCCTTTTTATAGCCTTTGATCTTTATACCCAAACATGTTGAAGAGTCTAGAAAATCATTTTCTCTCACTTATTTGAGCCAAAACTTTGTTTACTAGAAAAATCAGTATGTTATATGTATGAAAACAGAATGTAAAAAATTTCTTGCTGCTTCAGAAGCATAAATCTATACTTTTAACACACACACACATGTACGAATGAGTGTGCGTGTGTATGCATATATATATATTCCAATTATACAAGGTGTTAATGTCAGCAAATCAGCAAATCTAGATATGTATGTGTTACATTAAGTTTGATATTCCATTTTGCTTGGCAACAGCTTTGTGCAATGAGTAAATCAGGCAGTTGTGAATAAATATGGCTTACACATATTGGAGAGATATTCTGGGATCCAACACTGTCTTTTAAAATAAATCATGTCATTTACTTAGGTTGCAGACAGACAGCTGGTAAATGAACCTTCTTAGCAACAGAATAACGGAGATCCACATAGAGATGGAAGGTACACTGCTCATATGCTAGTCCCTCCCAGACTTGAAAAACCTCTTAGTTGTGAAAACAATCCTGAAGTAAGCCATTTTCAGACTTATGCTAAACTAGGCTGTGCAGAAATCACACTGCTACCCAGGCACCAGAAGAACACTAGAGCTGTCGTTTTTCAAACATTTGGGTTAAAGCTACTATCAGACAAGTTTTTTTGTTAGTTTTTTTTTAAGGGACAATCTTTTCCATAGATGTGTACAGGTGTGTATTTACATCATAGAGACATTGGCTGAATCCAGACAATTGGCAAATGAGTCATCTAAGGTGCTACATAGACAAAAGGCATGATGCTACTTCTGGCTGCTGAAAGCTTCACTGCTGCAAAATGACAGTTCCACAAATTCAAGATTTCTGCCCACCACTATTTATTTATTTGCATTTTTATCCTACCTTGTACCTTAAGGTTTCAGGGCCACAACCCTGAATAATTCATGGGTGTTTCTGCACTTACCACTTGAAATCCCAATTAAAGAAATCCAGATTTCTGAAATCCATCCCTGGGAAGATCTGTCTGAAAAAGGGATGGATCCAAATGAAGTCTAACGCTTCCACACTCACCTGGGAAGCACAGATAGCGAGGAACACTTAATGTGTTTGTTGTGCAGACGCCGCAGCACTGATATCCAGAAAAATCAGACTTCTCTGCAGCCCTGCAGCCCAAGGAGCCACGTGACTGGAGCACTCAGCCATCAGTCACTGCTCATTTCTCCACCAATCAGCAGCATGCCTGAGGTCCCATGACTGCCGTGGTGCTGCTGCCTCATTCAACATGGCGACTTCCTGCTGCCTCATTCAACATGGCGACTTCCTGTCCCACCCACATGCATTCTCTCTCCTGTCCCTGTGCGGAAGCGTCTTCCTTTGATGCGGATTTTGTGAGCAGGAACAGTTTGAAGACCTAATTTTTCAGGTCTTCCTGGAAATCAGTTTTGGCAGCCTCTAGACCCCATTAGAGATGGATCTCATGCAAGGCTGTGCAGAAGTGACGCCCTTGAAGAGGCCCTGCTGTGTGGAAGATATCTTGCGCATATGTGCCATATGTGTCCTTATTGTGTGCTTAATGGGGTTTTAAGCATCAGCACGGAAACACCCCATAAGTCATCCTGGTATTGTGGGAGGCTTCGACAAAGTTCTTAATAGTTTTGCGCAGACTGTTTTGTTTTTTCATATTAAAAAAGTGTGAAATGACTCAGAATTCCAGTTGACAAGGAAGTGTTATTCCTATATTTCTAAATAATGAAGCCCTATTAGCTGAAGCTGACCTCTGGGGCTCAATTTTCTAACCAAACTGTGCACACCAAATAGCTTATTAGAAGGGTAGAAGAGCAAATTAACAAACTGGATTACAGTTACCATTAGTGCGATCCTGGCTGTCTCTCTGCTGAATGACAAACCAGAATTAGTGTGTTTCCTTTATTTGAGAGAATTTATTTTATTTCTGGTATTTGCAATTGCTTGAGAAGTACAAGTGTGTACTGAGAGCAAGAGGACATTGATTGATTGTGTTGGAACAAATAATAAAGAGAAAATTTGTAAATTAAAGATTACAAAGGCAGTATAATTCTAGGCTGCATCTTCACAGAGGTAGGAATGCAATTTGGTGAGTGGGCAACTTGTGTGAAGTCTGTAGAAGCGACCCGATTGGACAGAGGCAAAACAAACAAGTATTTCTTGACCTAAAAATGTTCAAGCTGTCTCAGTTTCCAGGGTGTGGCTGGGGTTTTTCACATTGGACCAAATTGACTTCTTGGGTTACTTTGAGCCAAATGCAAAAGCATTCCACCAAAAATTCTGGGCTTGCAGCACCTTTTCCTGCCCTCTGCACCTCTGCAAGAAGGGAAACTCCTGTGCAGCAGCCATCCCCTAAGCATCCTGCAAGTCAAGTGACTAATAAAACTAATGAAAAACACAATTAGAATGAGCTGAGCAAAACAACAATAAAGTTGTCTGAAAGGAGAGGATAACATTTTTTCAGCCAAAGGTAAGACTAAATAAGTAGGGATGTGCACGAATGCAATCTTGGGATTCGATTTGAATTGACTGAAAATTTGATTCAATTTGAATCTTTAAAATTTGAATTTGTCCAAATTTGATTCGAATTAAGCAAATTTGAATCTATTTGTCCAAATTTTTGATATAGATTTGCACTTACAAATGTCAACAATGTTTGTATGTACGCATCATTACACATCCTGTACACATCCATACACATATGCATCCCGTAGTTACCCTGTATGCAACTTGTTTTCATCCCTTACGGATTCCTACAAATATGCTGGAAAGATGTGTATGTGCAAGCACACATCGTGTACAACCCCATACACACGTGAATGTCTGGATAATTCAAACAAATAGATCAGAAATTCTAAATTAGTTCACATTTTAAAATTCAAATTCAATTTAAATTCAAATGTCAAAATTCAGATGAATTCAATTGTCTATTCATACAGTGAGGGTACCTGACTCACCTCTCAGTGGATGCCATTATTTAGTTTGGGGGCTATGACCCACCCCTTAAATTTATTTGTGTGTTGGTGAAACCAAAGGGATCTTACTGGCAGACTGTATAGGAGGAAGACATTATTTTAGATACTTTGGGGGCATCGGAACTGAGCACACAGGGACGGACTGTTCAAGAGAATGGAAAAATCCCCACTGCTGCAACATCTAAAACTTTCTTAAAACTACCACCTAATTACAAAAATCACAGGGAATAATTCCCAGTTTCAGTCTTAAGGAAATGTGAACTGGCATGCATTGTTACTGCTGGTCAGTTAAAAATACAGAATCTCAGCAGTGAGGCAGAATGAGAAAGCTCACAGTCAACCAAATCCACATTCTGCTGAGAAGGAAGTGTTCTTCACTTTGACATGGCCTTGGAAGAGGAGGTTAATTCAGTTTAACTTGCTTTCAAATTGCATTAACTGTGTCAAACTTTACAGAATAGCTCAAAATCATTTGTGCTCCTTGAGATACATAATCTAAAATACTATGGGAAACTTTAAAATGTTAAGAGAAAGCTGCATAAAGGTTATAATTTAGGTTGCTGATTGTTATATGCACAAATTCTAAAGGGCTCCAACTATGATCTTTGTTTTTTGAGTTGATGGTGGCAGGCACAAGTCATTCCCAGAAAACTGGAGCATAAAGCACATGAATATCTACTTTCACAAACAGTGTTGCTAGAAGAACGGGCTGAGAAATGGACCAGGCTATTTATTTTTAAATCATAACCTTCTTACTTGCTATTCCTGGATATTATTATATAACAGGAAGACAGAACTGGAGATGTGCAAGCTGATTCTATTTGTGTAGAATTTGTAGCAAACAGTGGGGGTTTGAAGTTCATTTTTGAACCAAGCAATGCCCTATGTTTCAATTAAATGTTTGATAGCAAATTGAACACTAGTCCCTTTGCCTTTAAAAAGGCATAACTCTGCTCTCAGTCATCAAGGAAACTTCACCCCTTGGTTATCGTGTTGCCTTTGGCAATTGCTTGGTTCAAGCCCTGGATCCCTGCCAAATCTGAGGCAAGAGCTCCTTGCTGCCTGTTGGGAAGAGAAGGCACATTACCGTGCATATTTTCAAAGTTCCAAGGCAGTTATTTTTCTGTCATCTAATAGAGAAATAAGACTGTGATCAGACACAGAAAAAGAAAAGTCCACGGAGTGCCTCTTGAGGAAGCTCAGAGAAGGCTTTGAGTTGAGATCGTTCAGAGATCACTCTGCCCATCCCCCTTCCGTAAACCTTCTATGCTAGAAACAGTGGATTAGAGAAGGCTTGGGAACCCAAGGCCCACACACTGTCTCTCTGTAGCATATATGACAGCCTAAGAGAGGGGATAAAGCAAACTTGAAGAGAAAACTCCAAGCTACATCGTGCAGTCTTCTGGAACTCTTTCTTCCCCCTCCAAAATATTCTTCATGCAAGAAACAACATCTCACCAGGGGAAAAGCTGTCAGTACAGAATGCAACCATGATGACATTTGATTTTGATGGTGACTGGACCATGGAGGGATATTTTCTTCTCTTCATCCAGGCAACTGTAAGACCACATTAGCATCAGATACAACTGAACACCTGGGTTGCTCTCTCAGTGACCAAATGTTGTAGTTCTAGAAACTGCTGAAATCAAGGTGCCTCCAGAGGGGATGGAAGCTTTGGCGGGGCGTCACAGCTTCCAATTGCCTGCAAGATCCAAGGAGTATGCCCCTACCATCACCAAAGTGAAAAGCTACTTCTTAATAAGCAACTTTTTACTTTGGGTTTTCTGGGGATACTCCTTGGATACTATGGAATGCCAAAGCTTCCTGTCTGGCTGACAGGAAATGGCTGTGGATTCCCTTTGAAGTTTCCAATTGGCACGTCTGTATGACCAGAAGCAGCTGCAGAGGGACTCCACAGGGACCCCACAGTTTCTGGGTTGCCATATCTGGCAGCTCAACAGCGGCTGTGGGAGGATGTCAAAGCTTCTGTCCCACTTGGAAGTACCCTCAGAGAACATCTCCTCAGGAACAAATGGGAGTTAAAAAAAAAATCAAAGGTGCATCTGATTACCAAAAAATAAAAAAATGGCAGGCGCTTTCCTGTCCACTTGACGGCAAGTACATCTACATTGTGCCACCGCAGTAGCCTCCTCTCTGATTAGATTACCCCTCCCTGAAGCAATCCAGACACATCCACACCCTAATCTTTATGTGGCAGGGAAACTGAGTGCGGCTGCATGAATGTGGTTATGTCCTCATGTGCAGTGTTCTATGACAATATTTAAGTGTGCACTGAACATCGTCTTGGTGGTCCAGTCAGCCCTGGCTTGGCCATTTGTACTATGAGTGTTACTGGCCAGGCATAGGTTAGTTTAGTGTTTGTCATGTGAATGGTTGCTGCCTCGCTGGATCCTTGCTGGCCTGGCCTGATATTGTTATACCATGCCAGGCCAATAAGTGCAAAGAAGCCCTATGAGAGAGAACTCATTACAGAACTCAGTAACTTGATAATTTACCGCTGATTAATCCTATAGTCACCCAAGGAGGCAGTTGGGGATAATGTGTTGAGAGAGTGTGATTTTAGGGGGGGGGATAGTTCAGGGGTACTGATGTAACCTTTTTCAACTCAACTCTCAGGAAGAGTAGTGTCTGATATAATTTGTCAGGGTGCAAATTAAATAATGCAGGATGCGTTAAATAGTGCAGGATGTTCTTGGACAAAATGGAATTAACATACTAAAAAAAAAAGGCTTCCAACAGAATATTTTTACCTGCAAAAAAGAGGGGAAGAAAAGTTTACTTGTTATTTTATTTCCAAACTTCTTATTCCTCTATCTGAGGCCCATGGCTCCTGTATTTCTTTTCCCAGCAGGTAGTCCAACCAACCAATTTAGGACCCATAGTATATTATACATTATGAAGTGGGGTGGTCTGTTACACAATATCATGTCTTTTTCATTACAGGTCTGAGAGCTTAATCTTCCTGGTTCTGCTCGGCAACACCCTCTGATTGATTCTCCAAACTCCCAGTTCCTCCAATTGCACAAAATCCCTTTCCCTCCATCCCTGCACAGAGAATCTCAGCGTGTAAATTAGTATCTCAAGTTGCTTTTGCCATTTGTATCTGATTCCCCACTACCGTAGGTGCAATAAACAATCAGCCTGATTGCTTTCCCTATCCCTCAAGATTGGTTGCTAGTAGCATGTGTTTGCTTTCGAAGGTCTGGCATATGAGAAGATCTAAGAAGGATGTCCAGAGCAATTTTAGTAACACCTCATTTATTTTTAAAAAAATATTTTGTGCATCTTATATTCATTTTTTTAATAGTTTATTTTGTTTGTGTTATTTTTTTTACATATTTTACAAAAGGTCATTTCTTACCAACTCTAATACAAAACAGTGCATCTTATATTCATAACTTGATTTACAATCCAGCTGTAAATGTCTGTCTAGACTGTAACAACCAGTTTTGATATATACTGTAGTTGAAATGTCCAGTTTTAATATGTGAACCAATCACCTTTCAGCCTGGTCCAGTGGAAACAGACACTGTAGCACAACTCTAAAAGCAACCAAGTGTCCATGCATGCACACAGAAACATTGAGTGAGTTATCAATATATTTAGCACAATATCCAATACATTAGAATTAACAGAGATTGTATTTAGGGATGTGCATGAATGAATTTGCAGGATTCAATTCGATTTGAATCAAATACCCGAAGATTCAAATCGATTTGAATATTTAAAATTAGAATGTATTCACATTCAATTAGAATCAAATACATTCATATCTATTCATACAAATATTTGATTTGTATTTGAAGATACAAATGTCGACAACATTCCTATGTGTCCACGTGCATCTGTATGTATCGGTTCAAATTTGTATCCATCCCATTTTTATCCCATATGCATCCCATTTTCGTCTGTACGTATCCATGCAAATATGTATGGATATGAATAAGATGTATACGGATAGGTATGTGATGTGTACATATCCATACACATACGAATATCCAAATAATTTGTACAAAAGACTTGAAAGATTTGAAAATTCATTCAAATGTGAAATTTGAATGTAGAGACATTAGATTTGAACTTGAATGTCCAAATTTGATTGAATTCCAAATGTTTTGAAAATTCTTGCAGATCCCTAGTTGTGTTCACTGAGGGGAATTAAAAAAAATGAAATAAACCTTTCCAGGTGGCTTAGAGGCAGATGGTTTGCAGTTGTCATCCTACATACGCTAGTCTGCTCATGTTCCTCTCATGAACATTTTAGGTTAGGAAAGGTGGAGATGGACTGAGGACATGGTACTGTCTCTAAGTTGCTCTTGAGCCCCCTTTGTTTGCTACTAGGAATAGAGCTTGAGAGACATTGGGACCAAAAATAATTAAAATACTTTCATCCCATGTATCCTGCATTGTATTCTCTGATTACCCTTGTGGTGTGGCTCTTGTAATATACAGGGAAAGCCTATGAATCCCCTACAAGCACTCTGAATCTGCTCTGAATCCACTTGGAATATGCTTTGGATCTGCTGCAGATGTGACTAGGCAGCCGTCTTGCTGTCCCCCCCATGTTCACAGATATAATGAAGCTTTGAATGAATGCACAAAAACATTTGATTTGTGTTCAAATAACAATCTTCAAATATAGCCAACATTGTACGAATTACAAATGTGGTTAATATTCGTGCCCATGCCTACTCTCAACCCTGTCCTTTTGCAAGAGAACATCATCCATTGCCCATAAGGAACTTACATTTTTTACCTAATCTGTTTTATCCCTTTTATTGGGACACACACACACTGAGGCTTTCAGGTATAGAGTGGGACAGGAATATAAACAAACTAATTGGCACTTACTTTTGACAGAGTGGGTTCAATATGTAAAACATGCTATGCTTGAATACCAGCCAATTTAAATGCTTATAAAATATCAGAAAATATAAATGAAGTTCAAAAAGTAGTTTAAGCTGGCAGTAGGAAGTTCGTCAGAAGAAATTATACATCGAACTCTGCTTAATCATTTTTTTCTTTTTCTCTGGTTTCTTTTGTAAGTAGGTAGAAGTGACAAGTAGAAGTAACACCTGAAAACTTCATTATGGGTGCATACACTTTGCAGAATAAATTCATCAGTTTATTCTAGCACTTCAGAAAATAATACTGTCACTCAAACAGTGTGGGGGGGGGCGAGTTCAAACGATTTAATTTTTATTTGACATCATATTTCACCCCTATCACATTGTATGCTTAATTATAACATAGAAAAGATGTTTTCTGTCCTTATAGAAAAGATGATGATGATAGATTAGATAGATAGAAAGGAAGGAAATCTTTTATCTAAATAAAACCAGTATAATTCAAAACATGTATGTAGGGGGATACACTAGTTTTAAAATATAAATAAAAGAAAATGATCGTTTTATGCAGAAAAAAGAGGTAAAATTGATAAGATAGTTTTAAATGTCTCTTCGGTAACAAGATCAGCACTAGACACATTTGAAGTATCACTTAGCTCAGGTGAATTTGAAGAAAAGTATGTAACCTCAGAGACCACATCATAGGAGTATATATTTTTTTATAGATAAGAGTCCACTCATCAGATAGATGAAGGGCACTGTAGAGAGTTGCAGTACAGCATAATAGAGAAGACCATAAGTAGTTCCTGTATTAGCATGGATTTCGTCAGGGAATAATGCAATATACAAAACAATATCTCTTCCCTGATTCACCTCAGCTAATTATTTTTTTAATCATATAACTAAATGAGCTTTTCTGAAAATAATAATAATAACACCATTAAGGCCATAAACACCTGGGCCATACCAGTCATTAGATACACTGAGGGAATTGTGAACTGGACTCAGCAGGAGTTGGACAACTTAGACAGAAAAACCAGAAAACTGATGACGATCCACCAGGTACTACATCCTCGGAGTGATGTCGACAGGCTGTACTTGCCCAGGAAAGCAGGCGGTAGAGGACTTTTGCAAGTGAAGCAAACAGTGGAAGAAGAGAAGCATGCATTAGCAGATTATGTGGCAGAAAGCAAAGAATCAGCTTTGATTGAAGTCAACAACCAGAAGCTTCTCAAAGTGCAGCAAACCAAGAACCAGTACCGGAAAACTGCAATTCAATGCCGAACTGACAGCTGGCGCAATAAAACACTGCATGGACAGTTCTTGGAGAACATCGAAGGCAAAGTGGACACGGAAAAGACCTGGTCTTGGCTTACGAATGGAACATTGAAAAAGGAAACAGGAGGACTGATTCTTGCTGCACAAGACCAAGCAATAAGAACAAATGCCATCAAAGCCAGAATTGAAAAATCAGTAGAAGATCCAAAGTGCCGACTCTGCAAAGAAGTGGATGAAACAATCGACCATATACTCAGCTGCTGCAAGAAGATCGCACAAACTGATTACAAGCAGAGACACGATGCTGTAGCACAAATGATCCACCGGAACTTGTGCCAAAAGTATCATCTGCCTGTGCCAAAGAACTGGTGGGATCACATGCCAGAAAAAGTTGTTGAAAATGAACAGGCAAAACTACTTTGGGACTTCAGGCTTCAGACTGACCGAAAATTGGAGCATAACACTCCTGATATTACAATTGTTGAGAAAGAGAAGGTGTGGATCATCGACGTTGCTATTCCAGGGGACAGCAGAATTGAGGAGAAACAGTTGGAGAAACTCACCAGATATGAAGATCTGAGAATTGAACTACAGCGACTCTGGCGAAAACCAGTGAAAGTGGTCCCAGTCATCCTCGGCACACTGGGCGCGGTGCCAAAAGATCTCAGCGGGCATCTAAAAACCATTGGCATTGATAAGATATCCATCTGCCAACTACGAAAAGCCACTTTATTGGGGTCTGCTCGCATAATTCGCTGATACATCACGCAGTCCTAGGTGCTTGGGAAGTGCCCGACTAGTGATATAATACGAAATCCAGCATAGTGATCTCGTTTGCTGTGTGTAACTGTTGTATTACATAATAATAATAATAATAATAATAATAATAATAATAATAATAATAATAATAATAATAATAATAATAATAATAATAATAATAATAATAATAATAATAATAATAATAATAAATAATTGTAAACACATCGGTTTCCTCACATAGCCAGTATTATATTTGAGAAAAAATTATTTAACATGCCTCAAATATGGTAACATCCTAGGTATAATACTTCTTAATAGAGTTTTTTTAAAATCTTATATTCCAGTATCAATGTGCATTTTATCCCACCTATGTACGTTGCTCTTGCCACCCTCATCCCTTTGCATAGCTTGGTGCTTTTAGAAGAGGGGCAGGCTTTTATATGATTTTTCTTTTTAAGGCACAGATCTTCAAAATGTTTCAAACAGCTCATTGAACACATGTGCACATTTGCTTCAAATACAAACACTTATATGAACATAAGGGCTATTCAATGTAGAAACAAGCACTATATGCTCCCACTCCATTCTTTACAAACTGAGTTTGACAAGAACCAGTTCAGCAACATCTAGTGTCCAAACTAGCATGCCACTCCTGAATGGGTAATAGTGTTTTAAATCAGGGGCAAATTTGCATTTCCTGTCCCATCTGGGTGAAAAGAAATGTGAATTTGCCCAGACATGTACAAGCATTTGCACTCCAAAATGCCTGAATATGTGTTTCCTCCCCCAACAGGTCTGGACACTTACCTGCAGTGCAGATACATGTCCAGGCACTGCAATCTTCTTTCTGGATGCCAGTGCCAGCGTGTGTGCCTCATCATCGGCACAGTAGTGTGGATGGGCTCACTGGAGGATGGGACAGAATGGCAAAGTTCATGGTAAATTTACATGTGGAGCACTTAATCATACTCCACATGCGGCAACCTGCAAATGTGCTCCTCCACAGAAGGGACGTTTCTGAATTACAAACAGCTCCTTGAAATGCAGATGCTACGTCTAGGAGAGCACTGCAGACTGACCATGGGCCCAAGTGCAGAAGGCCCCAAGTCACTGACATGTCAATAGTATTCCTGTGATTCTAGTCCACAGAACATCACTCCTTCATGGCAAACAAATTAAAGATCCACTGACATGTTGTTTCAAGGGTACTCAAGATAAATAACTACCTATATATATTGGAAAAGAGAAATAAAAGTTTGTTAAATGTACTTCAGGGTGACACTGCTGTGCCTAAGGGTCATGGATCATTCTAATGATTGCCAATTTGAGACTAAAGTAATAGTGAAGACACACCAATTTTCCTTTCCATATAAGGTATTTATATTGGAAGGAGCAATGTCAGCCTACCAGGCTGGAGAGCAGCTCCCTCTTTGAAGCTGATTAGGAAAGATCTCAACATCACCTGGCTTTGAGACTAATTAGAAATCCTGTTCCTGACCTGCTTCCTAGTTGCTAAGATTGGCAGTGTGACTTGAGAACAAAAAAATAATGAGCTTCAAATCTCTGCATAAAATCAGTATAGATTGTTTGACTTATTGTTCTAAGGGTAAAGTTAGACTAATCGGGTGACTAGATTCAACATCTTTAAAAATAATGCACTATGCATTTTATTCAACATAACAAACCTTTCAGATAAATCCACTTGCATTTCATTTTATCATGCTTCTGCAATTAGCATGTCCTTTAGGTTTCAGGGTACATTCAAGCTTGTATTTTTTTATCTTCCTAGTATAGTCCTCCCCCCCCCCTTTTTTTTTCAAAGTGGATTTTATCCATTTATACCTCCCATTATCCATTAGTATAACTGGCTGGTATCAGTGGTTGGAAGGGACATTCCCACAGGGAGAGGAGAAGGCCTTTTATTCCCTTTTCCTTTTCTAATGTAGCCAATCATGACACACTTTGGCTGGAACTTGGCAGCAAAGTATCCTGGGAGAAACATGCATAGGACTAGTCTGGGAGTAGATGCTGGAGCAATATATGCTGTCTGCAGTATCAGAGGACTGCAGAGGAAATCACAGCCACCTACATCCCCACCAAAGAACAGCTTCCCTTGCCGCTATTTGTTATGAATACTGACTTTGATTTTCTTTGCTGATTAGACATGTGCCAAACAAATGAGCCTGCTTTGAGCTGCTGGATTTCACTCAACAGAAGACCTCATGGAAGAAGGGAACTCCTGCCTTTCTTACACAGCTTACATATCTCTGTTGCAGCCTAAGACTCACTTAGCAGCCTACCCTCTGGACCTGAGAGTTTTTTTCTTTCTTCCATGCACCTCCCACACCAAAGGCATTTCCCCCTTAGACTGCTGCACAGACTTTACTCAGTATTAGTCTCTTGAGAACAGCATCTGTGATTGGTGAAAAGACTTTCTCTAACAGCAAGGCTTTTACACATGACCATACAAGAACAGGAGTGATTTTGGCTGAGTGATAGGAAGAAGGAAGGAGTAAGCAAAATATGAATGTTGCATTTGGCAGGTGCCCGGGACAGATGAATGGAATAGAAGGTAGATGCAGAAACACAGTAAAAGAGTTGTTCTTTTAGGAGTAATGAGGAAAACACCAATCATCAACCAGCAGAGAGAGAGAGGCTAGAAATAACAGATGGATGGAGGAAATGCTTCTCAGAGCAGACAAAGATGGAAAGGAGCATAAGTGTGTTCACTAATATCTGCATTAAATATGCACTAAGACCCTGCTGTGTGACTGTTTAGCATTCAAATTAAACCTTCTCCTAGAAACAATGCAGACTAAAAAAACAAAACCCTGAGACAAGGTGGCACAGGGACGGTTGCCCCCTGCATCACCCTGTTACTGTGGCAATGGCATTGCACATGCCTGTTGATGCTGTTGCCACAGAAATCTTATCTCCTCCTTGATGCAAGCAATTCACACTTAATTGGAGGTGGTGAAATGCTAGCTAGTTTAGAATGGTTCAGGCATTGCAAAATGTGGACACTCAGACCATTCTAGTCGTTAGCTGGCCATTGTGCCTCATCAAGGCCCCTAGTCACACAGGTCTAAGACAGGGTGGCCAATTCATTCATTTAAAATGAGGTTGGACCAATGCTGGTCACACCTAGATCATTATAGGTCATCATCTTCACTTTGGGCTGCATCGCTCATGCCTTTCTCCAAGATAAACCTGAGCCTCCTCCACAGAACTCTTGGCTCTCCACCCCTTTTGCTGTGTCAAACCTATGCCCTTTCTTATTGTTTGTCATTGTGTCACTCAAGGGAGGTGAGGGTTTGTCTTTGTGGTTCCTTTTTAAGCCTGCTCCCCCACCTCCACACACTCCTTTCTTTTTTATATGCTTTTCTTCTCTGTGCAATTATTAAATAAAAAATTGCAGAAAAATGCTAGATAGAGGAATCATACACATAAACTGATGAGAGAAGGGGAGGTGCCTCGCAAACTCTGCATGTGCACATTGGCTGAAAGGAAAGACTGGATCCACCCACCACAGCACAGTTCAGCCTCCTTTAGCTGACCCACCCCCCGCTCACAACCGAGGAAGCAAAAACATCCTGGCATGACAAGATGGGCTGAGTCCTGTAAAAATGAGGACTCCGGTTAAAACAGTCTAATGGGGGTAGGCTGGCTTGGTAAACAATTTTTTTTTAAAAAAATAGTGTGAATAACACAAGCTGAAGATGGTCTGAGGATGTACTAAACTAATAGTGTGACCAGGGCCAAGGCATGAACTGGACCACTCTCTTAGTCACTTCTCAAATAGTTCTGAAATGTCCCTTTTAGTACATCTGAATATAGCCCCAGGTGATGTTAAGTCAAAATCTTATGATCCTTCCTAGAATTAAGAAAGCAATGAGCATTTTCTTATAATTGACATTCTTTTCTTTCATTTTAATGCTCTTACACAAGCTAGAATTCAAAACAAAGTGCCAAGACTTTTTATAATGCATACAAACAAAAACAAAGTAAAACAAAAAATTATTCACAAGCCTCTTTGTGCTAATGAAATACTGGTTCTACTTAACTAACACATTAATTGTGGATGATACTATTTCTACAGCTGCACTGATAGTAATAACAATTAAGAGTAATTTTCATACTATCTGGGCAGATGCAGTGTATTATAAAATGGAGGTGGAGAACATCTTGTTATGATTGGTAATATCTAGTTGCTTAGGCCTTTCTAATGGCCTTTTGACATCTTCTATATAATTATAGGACTCTGTTGTCTGAAGATAACAATTTAGGGAGAAAAATCTCCTTCTAACCAAAATTAATTAGTATGTGAGATATGTTTTTAAATGGAAACATCCACAGAATATGTTCGTTTTATTTTATCATGTAGAAGAATTTTATTTTCTTCTTCTAGGAATTATACTGTTTCTAGTGATGAAGGATAATATAAGTTTTCAGAAAGTTTGAAGTTAATATTTTTTAAAACATCTTGCATAATTTATGAAATTGGTGAAGAAGGAAGCATCAATGTACCAGTTGTCTTGCTAGTGGCTAACATGTTGCTGAATTACAGCTCCCATAAACATCAATCAACAAGCACCATAGTGTCAATTACTGATAGGTTCTTACAGCAGATACCACCTATTAACACCATCTTTCTTTTAAAAAGAGCTATAGCCAAAGAAGCTCTTGCATTCCACTGTGAGGTGGTGGAGAAAAGGTCAGTCCACAGTTAACAAAGGATGCCTCTAGACAGGATCAAATCTTGACAGGGACTTCACAGACTTTATTATTATTATTATTATTATTATTATTATTATTATTATTATTATTATTATTATTATTATTATTATTATTATTATTATTATTATTATTATTATTATTATTATTATTATTATTTGACAGATGGGACTATCAATAGAATGCAGTAAAGGTACAGCGTTCCACCAAAACTCTGAAGTAAAAAAGCTGCTGATTAACCTGATAGTAGATTTTACATAAAAGGTGAGGGGCTACCAACCACTGAAGCTATAGATCAGCTTTGGGACATTGTAGATGGTCTGGGATGCTCCTGGATGTTCAGAATCAGAGATGGCAGTATGGTGTATGAACAGTGTAAGCTGGAGCATCCCAGAGTGTTCCCAAATGATATGCGCTAAGAAGCCCAAAATCTGGAATGAAAATAAGCTTTCTTTAGAAGCTCTTGACCATCAAGTGTTCACCAAGTCACCCTCAAATGAATTTAGGAAGTAAGGCTTGAAAGATGCAATAATTCTTGGAATGTCTGCTGATTTATGGCTTAATCTACAAATATGGGAAGAAGAAACAAACACCTGTCAGCAGATGCTTCATTCTTCATCTGGCCCTTTGTAAACAGTATATAGTGTTACAACTTAGACAGTCATGGAATTACCTCTCTGTATGAGATCACTGGCCCATTCTATGTCTCCAAAATCATATAAGCATGTAACTCAGCATGTAAAAACTTACTTTTTTGAACTCTACTTTCCATCACCCTTAGCTACCGATTCCTACATGTCCCAGGACAAAATGTTCCAATCATAACATCTGTGACAGGACTATCACGTGCTGGATAAATGAACTGCACAGTGAGGAGCAAGGTATGCCATACATCTCAGGTATCTAGGATGATTAAAGTCAAATCTGCCTATGGAGTTTCGTCTTCCTCAGACATACAGAAGCTTGAAAATTTATCAAGATTTTTAGAAGTTTTTAGGAAGGGATGGACTTCTGAAGCCCCTCATTCCAAGCACCATGCTTAGCCCAGGTGTCCACTTACCCAGCAAGGCAGCTCCATTGTGGGTGCATGGAGAAGTTTCTATGATTGTCCACTGCAAAATGTGTATCTATGTTTTTATTCCGGAGCACAGTAGCATAATTTCCAGAAGCAGCTCCATACAGGCCCTGTCCCCATGCAATTGAAAGTCTGCTGGAACTCTTCTTTTGCCTCTGAGCGGCCCCATGCCAGGCTTTACAAGGCACTTAGGGAGCTTAAGAAAGTGAGACACCCGCGATAAAATACGTGCACTTTAAAGAAGAGTTCCAGCGCTCTTTCAGCGATTCGCAGGTTTTGCTTGCTATATCTGCCTTGAGGACTCTCCGTGGCAAAAGGGGCGGGGATTGCTTGCCTGCACACACAGCCAAAAAGCATTCACACATCTCAGAAATGCAGCAGGTTCGCTTCCTTTCCTTTGTAAAAAGAGCCAGAATTGCTGAGAATTGCAACATTGTTATCAAGTGATCTGTGAAAGTGTTAAAAGAGAATGAGCGAAGGATCGCAGTGCTGATGCCTGCAGCCGCTGACTTTGCCGGGGCAGAAAGCCTTTTCTAACAGAGAACTGAGTGAAAGTAAGTGCTGAAAGTGAATGAATGAGCGATCATCTGCCTTTGCTAGGGGCGGGAAGCCGTTTCAGGAGACAGAGATCTGACTATTTTTCCTTTTAACAAGAGAGGGGGCGGGGGGGGAAGATGCCCTGAAAGAGAAGACGGCTACCATGGGGACGGAAAGCCCGTTTAGATCGCGGCTACCATGGGGACGCTTATTCCAGAAGTGGAGGGGACATTTAAAGTCAGCTATAACCGAGTGACAGCAGAGGAAGCCGAGAGGGGCTAATAAGTCTTTTGGGGACAGGGCCTCAAGTAATGAAAAAGTGGCATGATTGCCACAAGGTGCCTGTTGCTGTCACACATAGAAAAAAGTGACAAAGTCACTTTTTTTCTGGGTGCCTTGTATGATAAATGGAGATATGGTCTTTCTTATTCATATTAACCAAAAATCAGAATGTTCCAGTATAATCTTAATTCAACATAAGTGCAATATAGGTTGTGTTCACACCAGAGTTTTAATCCAGTCTCAGTCCATTTTCAGAGTCAGAAAACACCAGCAAAATGATGAGACATTTTCTTTCCACTTTATCTAACCCAAGGGTGAATTTTCTGAGTTAGCTAATTATCTGAAAGTGGACCAAAACTGGATTAAATCTTAGGTATGAATGCAGGAATATTGTATTTTAAAAACCCTATTAATAATATTCAAATATATTTAAAAGTAATATTGAATAGCACTGGTATACAATATTGAAGAAAGGGATCAATTAAAATGAACTACCACAGAGACTACATAATGGCAGTTCTTCCAGCTGCAGTGTTTCAGTTGTTCACAGTTCATGTAGCCAATTTTAACTGTTGAAAGTAAAACTTCCCTTATCCAGAAATCAACAAAACACAAATGCCAGAAGTTACAGATGGTTTTCAAGGATTGTGACTGGTTATGTTCCCAAACAGATGATACAGCTCAGACAAACATATTTCAACAAAAGTCATCTTTCTCTATGGCTTGAGTGTACAAAGATAAACTCAGTATATTCACTATTCCCAACCCAGATAAAACTATTTCAGTAAAATAGAATTACTCACCAACAGCTTAAATAATTTAATCTTTAAAAATCTTAGTGGGACAATGAGAGGAACATTAACAAGCTATAAATCAGTGTGAAATTAATCTCATGAGGGAATAATAGAATTATTAAAAAGTATAAATTAGGACCTGATTGCACCAAGGAGATGGAGCACGCTCACTCCACAATCCTGTCTCCGTCCCCGAGTGGCCGATTACTACCCTGATTGCCTATGGAGCTTCTAGTACAGCCCCAGATGAAGCATCTATATACTTCAGTATGTGAAGACTGTGGGGGTGGTGTGGTGGGGAGGCGGATGCTGGTGTGGAGTTCCACACCACATCACTGACCACTGTAGCAGTGGTCTGGCACACATGACCATTTCTATAATTAGGCAGATGGCCCCAGATGAGACTATTCACACTTTGTCTAGATCCAGGTAAGCCTGGATGAAGTTTGGAATAGGATGGCACTCGCAATACAAACACCACCCATCATCCCTAATCTTAACTGCCGTGAGATACTTTCCCATGACTGTTAATTGTGAAAAGGCCCATAGTGAAATAAATAATAATTTAGCATACTTAACCTCAAGTCACATTCTAGATGTAAGCAGGAACAGCAAGTTGCAGGACCTGGTACAGGAGTGCTAGAAGAACTACTTCTGTACATGTGATGAAAATTTTTATGTCACCCTATATTCAAAGGCCAACTATAAAAATGAACGAACAAAAACCATAACAGTGCCTAAAAGTGGGGAGGAAAAGCTGTTTCCTTATTTAGCCAAAGGACAGGGCAAAGAGGTGGAGGAATCAAGAAGCTAACTTCATTAAATCTGCTGCACAATTATCAGAAAAGGAAAAAAAATAAGTCATGTTTGAGCCGGCTTTCAGGGGTGATTTCTATCGCACGTCTTTCTGGAGTCCATGAAAGGCTAGAGGTTCAGCTCTCATTGATGTAGTAAACCGAGGTTTCTGATCTTGTGGTGATTTTCAAGATGGAAGTGAAGTGGACTTTGGAATGCTGAACATAAGAACATAAGAGGAACCCTGTTGGATCAGGCCACAGCCCATCTAGTCAGGCATCTTTTCCTAAACAGTGGCCCACCAATTGCTCAAGGGCATCTCAAGCATAAGACAAGGGCAAAACCTTCACCTGCAAATGTTATTTAGAAGCATCCTGCCTGAAGGATGTACCTAGACATCCATTAATTTGTCATCCAATAATTTGTCTAATCCTTTCTTGAACCT
Source organism: Aspidoscelis tigris stejnegeri (assembly GCA_023333525.1). Lineage (NCBI taxonomy): Eukaryota > Metazoa > Chordata > Lepidosauria > Squamata > Teiidae > Aspidoscelis > Aspidoscelis tigris. The sequence continues at coordinate 53,841,210 of JALMGA010000006.1, read as the reverse complement.
ATCTAGGCTGGTTGCTGTTACCACTTCTGGCAATAAATTCCATAGACCAATGACCCTCTGGGTGAAGAATACTTCTCCATATCTGATCTGACTCTCCTGCCCATCAGCTTCATGGAATGCCCCCTGGTTCTAGTGTTGTGTGACAGAGAAAAGATAAATAAAAACACCTCTGTGATAGAAATCTGCTCCTATCAGATGTTAAAATTTATTTTGAAAGCACATTTTTGGGAGGAGGGGTATTTTAATACTTAATTGAAGTGTCCTTGTTAACTTTTCCCCTTTTTAATTCTAAGAATGAAGGAAAAATACATGGTAGCAGTATGTGTGACTGAGTCTGTAACTGCCCCACAGAGTAGATGTTTTGTTTTGTGTGTGAATGCTCAGGGTGTATCTGAGACATATTTTTTACTTGGGGCATGCTCTGCCAGCCCAAAGGGGACAAGTCTTCATTTAGTATCAGCTGGATACCACAAAGGTCTTTGCTATGGTTTCTCAATTTCAAAGGCTATTGACAAATCCTAAGAAGCTCCTTTTCCAGCTATTGTAGTCCAGCTGCTGCTCATTGCAACATAATAATTTATTCATCTAGAATAACATAGGTCATGCCAGTGCTCCCACTTCTTGTTGGGCTCACTGAGGCCAGCCAGGGTGAGTCACTGGGAGGAAAAAAAACCCTCCTTGTTCTACATATTTTGAAGTTTGGAAACATCATTATCTGATGTGCTTCCATTGCAACCTCCACAGCAAGGCACTTTCAGTGACAATTGTGCCAGCAAAGTGGCTGGTGCAATCCTGCAAAGACACCTTATGCTTCTAAAAGTAGAAATAGAACAGCAGTGGGTGCCTTCTTCAGATGTTGGGTGTACTTCTAATAAGTAGAGACATGGGAATAGTCTTAGCTTCTAAACAAGTGCAAAACTGATCACAGACTCAGAGATTCATGGCTGCCTGTCCCATAGGTTAACATTTAAAAGTAGCTTGTTTTCTTTAAACTGTATGGGTATTGAAAATGCTATTTTTATTTGTACTTTGAAAACAACCAAACGAAAGAGATCTGTTCCCCAAAAGATCTTGCTGTGCAATCTCCATCTTAATAAATGTTCTATATTCTACAGCTAAAAATAAAATGTGGCTGTAGTATCTATGATTCTTGCATAGGTAGTGTCATTCAGCAGAGGGGAAAAAGTAAAACTTCTGTGGAAATGAAAGTAATACTGACCTGGCTGGTAGTTTTATGTGCACATTATATATATTTTCCCAAATTGGAAAGGAAAAGTAAACAATTTGGTACAAAGCAATTTCTACCATTCACTTCCAACATGTGGTTCTTTAATCTAAAAATCCTTACATTAGGTTCACGTTTTCATCCCAACGGGTGAGAAATCTGTGCTGCCAAGGGATTATAAGAAGATATGGAACACCAACAAAATTACATTGCTACCTACTATTTCTAGCAAAATCAGGTTCAGCAATATCCTTGCTTAGGGCTGTACTACTTTTTCTCCTTTTCAGAACTCTATTACTTCCCTGGATGTGTATTAACTTTGAAGGGCAGAGAGCAACAGAGAGCATGGGGTTCTTTATGCCATATAGTGGATTTTCCCATTTTTAAACTTTAAAGGTTTTTTTTGTGTTATTTTTGTTTTGTTTTCTTTTTAATCCAGTAAAGTGCTTCCCTTTTATTTTCAAAAGACTGACAAGGAATTGCTTTCAGATAACTTCCAGGAACCTGGAACCTGGAAGTTCACATTCTTTCTCTCCCCACCCCCTTTTTAAAAAATAAAATAAAACTCAATTTGCTGTTATTTCCACATTTCTGTTGTCACTAATAAGTAACTGATATCTTTGGATGAATAAATGACATAAATGAAAAAAAATTATTCTGATGGTAAGGTTTTTATAATAGGGGGGTAAAAAAAACCTGAAACATAAATTGAAATGCTTTCTTTGTAACTAGAAGAAAATTTTGAAGAAATCATTTCTGTAACAATTTTAAATCTTAATCAAATGGATATATATCCTTAAATAACCCTCATGCCAGACTGTGGGCCTGTTTGCACTTACTGGCCTGGTATGGTGTAACAATACCATATGGAGCTCCGTAAGGATGGAATGTGGTGACAACTATTTCCAGTACAAGTGCTGAACTAGCTCTTTATCTGGCCAGCAGTGCTTGTAGTGTGAATAGCCAGCCCAGGACTTCTTGGATCACCAAGGCATTGTCCAAAACAATATTTCTGAATCCACCTCCCCAGTAGGGATGTGCATGATTTTTTTTTCATGTTCGCTTCACATCAAAGTGAATGTGAAGAGAATTTGCATTTATGCAAATACAGTCACTTTGAATATGGTAGGATTCAAATCCACTGCAATTGCTTTTTGAATCCACTTTGAATCTGTGCCACCAGTCATACCTCCAAATCTGTTCTGAATCTGCTTTGAATTTGCTCTGAATCTACTTCAAATCTGCTGTGGATGTGACTGAGTAGCCACTTTGTCACCTCTCCATGTTCACAAATATAATGAATAGGGATGTGCATGAATTATCCGTGCATTCGGAATCCAGATGAATACATCCAGATTCCAAGATTTGTGGATGGATTGAATAAGGCCCTATTAGAAGGACCCTATCTGTCCACAAATCAGATAATCCAGTATCTATAGAAGCTTTAGTAGAAGCTTCTGAGGATAATGAATTACCCTGGGGCCTCCATCCCCCCCCCCCGGGCCAGCCTCCACCAAACCTCCCTCCAGGGGCCACTTACCTGCTTCAGTGGTGCTCTGGGCCTCTTTCAGGGCCCACAGGCTTCCTCAGAGGTAAATACAAGCCTTGTATTTATCCTTTTGCAGTTTCAGTGGGGACTGGAACAGCGGTACAGAGAAGGCACTGCAGAGGTAAGGTAAGTGGGGAGGGGTGGGAAAGGAGGGGTGGGCGTTCGTTCTGGGCACGGATATTCTATAGAATCTCTGTGCCCGGATCCAAATACCCCCACATTCGTGGGGGGTGGTATTCGGCCAGAGCCAAATTTTTCCACATTCTATTCACCTCAACTAGAATGTGGAAAAATGGTTCCATGCACACCCCTGATAATGAAGCACTGAATGAATGCACAAAAGGATTCACTTCGTATTTGAATGTCAATCTTCAAATGTAGCCAATATTCAGTTCAACTGTGAATGTTCAAATTCATACAAATTGTGAACCTGACAAGAATTTATTCAGGCAACACAGAGTGAAATTCCCTCTTCTATGAAACTATTAAAGACCTTGTTCTCTTTTTCATGTGGTAACACTATCAATCTCTCTTCCCTTCTGTTCCTGATTTTGCCAAAAATATACCAGAGAGCTCTTGTCTCTCTTTCCCCCAATCCCTTCCCTCCCCTTTTAACAGACAGGCCCTTGTGTGATGTTTGTTCTGTTGTGTCTTTTCAGAGCAAGGCTCTGAGGTTTGGGATGTGCTGTCCTAGGGGTCAAGCCACCTGGATTTGCCTTGTGTTGTAGTAGGACATTTTGAGCAGATGGTTTCTATTAACATTGTCAGTTCAAACCTTGCCTTGATTCCTCTTTAAAAACCACTGTTCAATCATCCTTTGAGGAGGAAACATTCCTAGCTAAAACAAAATTTCTGGTGAAACAACACACAATACAAAGATAATTGGACAATATTTTGCATTTGAAATTGTACTCTCCACTAATCTCTGATAGAACTATGAGATCTATTTAAATTTCCCAGAGAATTTCAGCATGTGGATCTCACCTAGGGCTGCAATGGATGTACAAAATCTTATTACAGTCTGAAAACCAGTGCTGAAAAAAATAACCTTTATTCAGTGCATCTGCTTTTAAAAAGGGTAATGATTTCATCTGGTTAGAACTGTCTGTGCCTACTTAGTTTATTGCAGGGAAGAAATTGCCTGCTCACTCATGATAAGATAATTTGTCGCCTTGGAAATTAAATTACCCATCCTAGTTTACTTTGAGGAGGAACACTACACAATACCTATTTGTCCCATTATACCTGTTAAATCAAAAAGCTCTATTCTATAAATATACTACACAATCACAGCCATTAAGGCAACTTAAAATAGGTCATGACTACTGTATTATAAAGCTGTAGAAACTCAAAATGTCAGTTGGAAAAGAAGTAAGTTCCACAAAGCCAAAGATAAATTCAAGTACATTCTGTTTGTATTTGAGCATCTACATATTTTGCATTTATTCTGAATCAGATTCAGTCTTGACTTGCATAGTGGGACAGGTTAAGGCAGCAGTTCAGCCCTCATTTTTGATGGTGCAAGACTGTGCTTTGACCTGCAGCAGATTAAAGCACTATCTGTGCTCCATTTAAGGCAAAGGTTCTTAAATTTAAAAAGCACAAACTTTTTTATTGCACTTTATTTTATCCATGTTCTTCATGGATCCTCTGAAGCCCGTCTATGGACCCCCAAGAGGTCTGCACATCCCATCTAAGAACCCTTGCTGGAAAAGATCTGCTACTACTGAGCTCTACTCTAAGCTTGCAGCTAATCCTTCCAGCTTGCTTTACTGTTTGGTCTTCCAACTGCTAGTTCATCTTCCCAGCTGTTCAAGTTTGTTTCTGCTGCCTGGTTAATTCAGTGCTGAGATCCTTCTAAGTAAGTAAATTAAAAACCAAACGGGTAACAAGGACAGTTGAGCAGCCAGTAGGGTGAGCAAGCAGCTTGAAGGAACAGAACAGGACAATGAGAGAGCAGATTGAACTGTTGATTCAAAACAGATATCCCTATCAACAGATATGCACTTGCTTAAAAGCAATGATTATTACCTTGCCCAGAACCACCACAAGGACCGTGGCTTCGTTCTCATAAGTACCCTCCATTTAGACTTGCGTGAATGGAAAGTCCACAAATAAAATGGATAGAAATGAAAAAGGTATGGACAGTCAAACCTGTAAATGGACTGAAGAAGGCTTAAAGCCAAGGTGTAATCATGGCCTCAGAATTTGCTACTTCACACCCTGAAACTTCTGCTCTCACAATGTGACCACAGCCTGATTTTCTTCTTTTACACAGATCCTTAAGTAGGTAGGGCCAAGTGGAGACCAGCCATCTTGGGAATGTGGCCAATGGGTCTTAAACCAGAGATTGTCAGTTACTTTGTTTGGTCAATGTTTTCATGATCAATAATATTCTAAGAAAAAATGTTGAAAAATTAAATCATCAGGGAAGTCCATTCAACAAACAAAAGAAAAAATTCTTTACTGCACAGTAGTCTATGTTTGAGATGGGGAAATAAAATCATTCACTCATCAGACATGCTCTTGCTGTCCCACCTCTTTTAAAATATCAGAAACAAAAGTCTGCATGTAAATGTATCTATTACAATGTAAACTACAGATAAAATTATCAAAATAATTTGTGCATTACAAAAAACACTGCTTGATGGATTCCCCCCCCCAAAAAAATAATAATAATATGAATTAGAAAAGAACTTTCCTGATATGGATTGAAAAATGGTTTAACTGTACATAGACAGTGTGCTTTACAAGATTTGTTTTTCCCACCCAAAAATATTTTTGTTAATTGTCCACCTCATGGGTACATTGCATTATTTATAATTGTAGGTAGTACTGTTAGGACAAAGGATTGTTTGCTCTTACCTGACTGTCTCTCTGAGAAAAAAAATCTGAACCATTTTACAGAACAAGGTTCAAGACCTTATACACTTTGATATGGCATAACAGGAAAAAAAAACCTGCAATGTAAGCACATTGTTAGATGCAAGTAATGCTGAGTGGATCCCTATTCATCAGATCTGAGAAAAGCTCTTACACAAATACAAGAGTCTTATGTTTGCATTATTTCATAAAGCAATGCAATTAAGGTGAAGTGTGCTTAGCGTAAAGATTACTTTTATGCAGGTTTATGTGTGCCTGCCACTTTGAAAGGGACTGTAATAAGGAGGCTTAGGAGCCAGACACTGTTAGCACACATTAGGCTGTACAGCAATAACCATTGGCTTAAGCAGCCAACAATGTTAACATGCATTTCTGCTCTTAGAAAATCCCTTCCGTTCTGTTTGCCCCTCATTTCATTTTGTAGGTATTAAGCTCTATATTATTTGACTATCAAAAGCAGATTATCATAATTAAATTATAGCTGAGTACACAAAACACTTGTATTTGGGAACAAGGAGAGGAAGTTGAATTTCCACAGCAGCTTTTTGTGACGTCATTCCAGCAGGTAGTGACATTTTGAATGCTTGATGACATTTCCCTTTGTAAATAGACAAAGGAGTCAGATGGCATTGCACTGTTTTACCATTCGCAAAATGTCACTGCACTGAGGAAAATGAAAAGGCTCAGGTTTCAATATTATTTCTTTATGAAGGGTGTGGGTGTGTATGTATATGGGAGGAGGGTTGGAGAGAAATAATATAAGACCCTGTGGCTTTTAGCAGTGTACATTTGCTTTTGCTATTTGCTTCTGTTGTCCCTAAAATAAATTTTAACAGCAAGCCTTGTAGATTTTTTGAACAAATAACCCATTATTCAAATGTATGTGTATTATGTTTCCTAATATACAGTATATGACCTTACAAAGATATTACTAGTAAACTGAACATCTGTTTACACCTTGATTTTTTTCCCCTACACCCGCTTGGAAAAACCTTGATATATAGCCTATGTGTAACCATTACTGCTGGCAGTGTTTGCATTAAATAGTCACCTATAGTCAACTCTGAAAGGTATGTGCAATCATTTTTTCTTAGTTATACATGCCAAGGAAAATTGCAGGTTCTGTCATGTCACATTGTACTGAATTAAATCATAATTCACAAATAATTACCATTAAATGTAGGAGAAGAACAGCAGTTAACGGAAATGAGCATTTCTTTTAGTTTCTCTAATGTGATTTGCATAACACAATGGTTTCCATAAATAGAACCAGCACATTGCATTAAGGGATTATTGTATTTGTTTTTGCATGCTATACTATACAAATCTAGGAACATTGTAATAGTAATAGTTATACAGGTAACAAACTCAGCTTTATTTTATACGATTGTATACATGTCCACAATTATGGCACTAGGTGTGTGGAAATGGCATTCTTTTCCAGGGCCACTTCAAAGAAGCAGATTTGCTCAAGAGTTGTAAAAACAACTCTTACCTTTTCAGTGAATTGACATTGGAATAGTGTTTGTCACTGCACACCAGTCCAGTGTGAGATACTGATGTAGGTTCTGTCTGGACTCACTGCTCATGGGAGGAATTCTGATGCTGTGGCAGTATCTCATCTGCAAATTGGTTCTGGTGGCCTCAAAGACCATTTCAGAACTGTGAGTGTTATGGTTACTGCAGTATTACTGTACAGGAATGTATAGTAACAGGTTTAATAGGGTGTTTACAACTGTCAAAAAGTACCCATTTTTGCAACCATTAAGGACCCATTTGGGTGTGAGCCGGATGACCCCATTTCCACCACGGCACCCATTTGGGACCCGATTGTTTCCACTGCCGTGGGGGAAATCCAGATCAAATGGGTACTTTCTTGCCTTTAATCTGGATTTTCTGTAGACCCCATTAATGGGGTCTACAATGGGGTCTTCAGCCAGAAAATCTGGATTAAAGGGAGCCTGTTTCCACAGGAAACAAGCAATGGGGTCTAGAGGAGGCTAGGGGGAGGGGATGCACCCATGGGGGGGGAGTCCCAAAATCCCAGCTTCGGAGTGATTTCGGAGTCATTTCGAAGTCATTTCGAAGTGACTCCGAAGAGATTGGCAGAGACTTTGAAGCCACTCCAGAGTCCCTTCAGAGTGCCTCCGAAGTCTGCACTGATCTCTTTGGAGAGACCAGCGGCAAGACTCTGAAGTCCCTCCGAAGCGATCGGCAGAGACTTCGGAGTCTCACCACCGGTCTCTCCAAAGAGATCAGCGCAGACTTCAGAGGCACTCCGAAGGGACTCCGGAGCGGTTTCAAAGTGTCTGCCCATATCTTCAGAGGGACTTCGGAGAAGAGTCTGCGTGGTCTGTGCTAATAGCACACTGACCACGCTGACAGCTCCGGAGCCTCTCCAAAGTTCTTGGCAATTTCTTTGGAGGGACTTTGGAGTCATTTTGAAATTATTTTGGAATGATTTCAAAATGACTCTGAAATCATTCCGAAGCTGGGACTTCAGACATCGCACCCCCCCTGTCCCCAGAGACACCTGGGGTGATGGGCTGACCCCTTGGGGGTCGATCCGGATTCCCCACATGGGTGCAAAGGTGTTTCCACTGCAGGGGGGTGGAAAAACACCCTTAGAGACTTCCCAAGGCCACGTAAAGAAGCTAGAAACAGAAGGGTCAAGGGAGGATTTGATTACAGTGTCAAACAAGGCTTGGTTGGGTTGGAGCAGCCTGGAACTAAATATAAGGATTGGCTTCTTGCTTTATGGCTGTGATGTGACTCAAAGTTCTTGAATGCTCAGAAACCCAGTTGTTCTCCGTATGATTTGATCTGGTGGCCTAATGATCAGAAGATATTTAAGAATGAACATTTTGTGAGAATGAACATTTTGTAAGAATGAACATTTGCTTTCTCTCTTTGAGTCTCTCTTTTCCTTAGGAATCATAAATAGCTTCTTGATGATTCGGTGGGATCCCCCCCTCCCCCAGCTGGAATCTGTGTCCGGTGTCCACTTAGCACTGCACATCAGTAGGGAGACAAGCCCTTCCTAGTGTATAGTTTCCATTAGTCACTGTATTGTGCAAAAAAGCATGCCCAGAAGCACACAAATGGAAGGTCCTTTTAAGCTGGGTTCCATTACTCCCATCACCATGTAGAAACAAGGCAGTGGCAGCCCCATAGCAGAAGCCAGAAACTTTCTGGGCTCTGAAAACATCTCAGTTTTGGAGCTATTTCTGGGCACTGCTCAATTCTACTTAGCATGAAGTATGGGAGATGTGGTTTCAAAAGCAGACTTGGAAAGACATTTATCCTGCAGATGGCCCCTGGTGTGGTCCATGGCACCTTGCCCCATTCCTGGCCTAATTATCCAGGAGCAATGTGCATCACATATTGTGGCGCGTGGTGCAAAAGCTGCCATATTGATCCATACATGGGGGGGGGGGGAGAGAGAGAGAGATTGTAGCATTTACTAATAGGATATTTTTGCAAGGCATGAACTATCTTGTGCCACACTGGTCCACATTAACTAGTCTTGACCACACTAGGCCAGACTAGACATAGTGTGCAGATAACACATTTGGGTCTAGCCCCAGCTACCAACTTTTAAAGTTGGGCCCAGACTTTGGAGTTTCTGTTTGGGAACACTGCAGCCATGTTCAGTAACACTTCCTGGTCCAGTATATTGGACCATGATGGGTGTGCTATCTGCACACCATTCATAAATTCCAAGTACAGAGAAAATTCTTGCTGTGGACTGTTTTAATGAGATCTACCACAGGACTGGAATATGGTGCCAGTTTGATTCCTTATCCCAGGCCATAGCTTCATCCAGTGCAAGTGAAGCAAAGGTAGAGAGTCATGCTCATCTGCACTAGTGTGAGCAATGGAGGACCTTTTTAAAAGGGCATTTGTAGGGAATCATCAGCAGGTCAAGATTTTGCCTTTGTCTTCTGCTTAAAATTGACACTGTGTCTGTGTTCACACCTAAATTTTAATCCAGCTTCAGTCCACTTTCAGAGTGAGGCAGTCATTTTCTTTCCACTTTATCTAGCCCAAAGGTGGATTTTCTGAGCTAGATAATGCCAAAAGCAAAAACCTTGTTGCTTTTCTGATACATTACCTCACTCTGAATGTGGACCGAAGCTGAATTAAAACCTATGTGTGAATGCAGCCTATGAGACAGGATGCTGGGCAAGATGGGCAATGGCCCATTCAGCAGGTTTGAGTCAAATATTTATTATGGTCTATAACCAACATAAAAACTAACTGTGCATGAAACATATAAAACAATTTAATGTTCATAAAAGACAAAATGTAAAGAGACATATACTTTAATGTAAAGAGACAAAATACATATAAAACAATAAAAGGAAAAGAACAAAGAGTAAAAATACTATTAAAATATATAATATTGAAGTAATATGAAATTTTCTGCAATTTAAAAAGTTCTATAAAATAATTACTTTAGTTATTATTGGGTGTTTTTCCACTGTCACTAGAAGTACTCATTAATGGGTACTTCTAGTGACAGTGGAAAAACACCCATTATTAAACTGATAGAATTCAGTTTTTCGGTGTGGATTGCATGAATTGCAACTTGATGGAAAATAATTCTCTCCTTACCCCATTTTATTTATTCTTTTAGTAAATCTGAATGAATTTAGAAAGAATCCTGAAAGAAGGTAAGGAAGACAGGACACATCTTGGGTGTTTTTCCACTGTCACTAGAAGTACCCATTAAGTACTTAATGGGTACTTCTAGTGACCCCTTGCTTATTTGCTTATTTTACAAACTGAATGTAATTGATATGCAATATTATTATTAATAGCACCAACTATAGTGTCATACCAATTATTAATTTACTAGCAATACTTCATATGGCAAGTCATTTCTATAGTAATTTATTTCTGAGTGTAAATCATAGGAACAATTAGTATATTAGAATTTATTTTCTTTCTGTCTCTCTGCTCCTGCTACTTTGTCTTTCCTATCTCCATACAAGATCTATCCTGAGCAGTTATATAACAGAGTAAACTGAAGAAAAGGTTCCTATCCAGGTAGATTAATCTCTTGGAAAGTTTCTGCTCAAGACTTCATACATTAAATGGCATTTCCCATGATCCAAATAATTTATTCATGAAAGTTAGGGAGGTTAATCAAAAGTTCATATAATTGTAATAAACAGAATCCATAATGGACTAATCATGCAATTCAAAGCATTTTGTAATTTATTTCAAATATCAGATAAAAATAGCTAAGAGGTGTGCCAGGAAGGAAGCAAATAATTTGGAAATTGATGAGCGTGGCCTACCTGCTGAACTATGAATAGATAAGGTAATGCTGTAAAAGGGATATAAATAAATAAAAGAAACTAGTAAGTGCTTTGTTTGTAAGAATAGTTCTGAATCATATTAAATTGACTTCTGCCTGTGAAAATCATATTTGTCTCTTGAGCTGATGCAGAATAATGGTACTTATAACCATGCTTATTATTGCCAGAATGGTTAAGTCCATAGGAGACTACACATTTGAACATGTAACAGACTTTAGTTGAACAAAAGAGGTTCCAGCTGACAAGACATGTGACAAAGCATAATCCAAAAATAAATGATAATCATGTATTCTGTTTAAATTGTTTTTTTAGTACATGGACTGTAACAAAGGGAAAGTAACTTGAATGTGTTGACTAGTAAATCAGGTAATTTTTTTGTGAAGACATTAACCACCAAGTACTGTTTTGTTTGTTGTCTTGGTCCCAAGGAAGTTTTCAACAGCAGCAGCAGCAGAAGAAGAAGTGTAGTTTGTAAGACTTCTACACAATTCTGCCCTCTGATGTCACATTCAATGCCCAGAATGAGTGTAGTATATGTACCATATTCCTATCCCAAACTATCATAAGAAGAAGAGGAGGAGGCGGAGGAGTTTTTATATCTATCTTTTCTCACCCCTAAAGGATCTCAAAGTGGTTGACAAACCTCTATTCATCTTCCCACAACAGTCACCCTGTGAGGTAGGGGCCCCCAGCTGGCTTCGTGTAGCAGAGTGGACTCAAACAAGGATACAAGCAGATAAGAGTGCAACACTCCAATTGCAAAATCAAACTGGCTCTGCAACGCAAATCACGTGTAAGTGCTATAATAGCAGAGCAATGTGAAGGGCTATCACAACTCTCCTTCCCACACTGCAGCAGTCCCTGTCTGGCTTGTCTTCTAATGTCATTTCTGGTCCCTTACTAGTTTTACCAGCAAGGGAAGTCATCTGTGAGATATGCATTCTGCTTAAACAAATTATCATTATGAACACATTAACACTCATACACCATTAAATTAAGTCCTGGGTAGCGATGTGCACAAATGGGTTTTTTTGTATTCAATTCATATTGAATCAAACGTAAGAAAATTTTTATTTTTTCAAATAGATCCTCTTCAAATGTAGTGGAATTCCATTCAATATGAATGTATTTGTATGAATTTGTATGAATATCTGGTATGAACACATGCGTATCCGATACATATCCTATAACATATCTGCTCCGTTGGCCACTTTGAGTACCCTTAAATGGGTGAGAAAAGGGAGTAGAAAAGCCAACTCTTCTGCTGGTACTGCTGCTGCTGCCACAGCAGCTCTGAAAACATCAAATCTGTCCTGAATCCCCCTTGAATCCACTCTCAATCCATGTTGAATCCACTCTGGATTCATTTCAGATGTGACTGGCGCAGCTGCTTTTCCACCTCCCCAGGTTCATGAATGTTCCGAAGCATTCGTACAAATGTTCCAAAACATTTGTATAAATGTCAATGTCAATGTACAAATCCTGTAAGATTTGATCTGTGTACAGATGTCCAAATTCATACGAATATCAAATGTAACAAATATTTGTTCACATCCCTAGTCCAGACCCTATATATAATACTAATTGTTCAAGTGCTGACTGTGACCCCTGTGCTTCTTCTGCCACTGACAAAGGCCCCCTCCAATGGGGATAGGATGTTCACCCTTCCTTTTACTCTGCCCATGAGCTTTGTGTCCTGTAGCCAGAAATTTGCTGATCAATCAAAGCTTCCTTTAGTCAGCCATAGGAACAGCTACCTGCCAGTCTCACTCTCATCATGCTTGGGTTGTGGGTCTGTGCATCTCTGAGATCAGTTACACACAGATCTTAATTCACTCAATACACAAACAGTAACTCTCACTAAATTCAGTTGAGAATACCTAAGTTATTTAAACTGTGGACAGAGGAAGCTGGTGGCAAACACAGCCTAGAGGAGGAGCTGGACTGCAATTTGCAGTGAGATTTTGATTTCCGTAATTTGTGGCTCAGATCAAAGCCTATCTCACCATGGCTTATGGAGGGCGAGAACTACATGAATTTCTGTTATCATCAACTTATCTGTTCACATCTTTTTGGAATGGGTTCCGCAATCCAAAAGCTAAATCAGAAGGCCTGTCTGATTTCATATATAACCATAACTATAAGGAACCATATTAATGAATAGGTATTTTAAATATAAAAATAGTTCCTCTCCCTCCCTCCCCCCCACACTGATGCTACTTGTGAACGGTACTAACATCAGTCCTGTGGCATGTGCTTATTTTCCTTGTAAGTACCTGCTTGAATTAGCTTCAAGAAATCTAACTTGTCTGGTTAAAAACAGGTTGCAGAACTGTATTCTTCTGCTGATAGTATTATCCTTGACTGTCTGATAAAAATAACTACTGTAAAGATCAATCCAGGCCCTTCATTTGCAGCAAAAATGGGCATTCATTAAAATATCTTCATACCTATATTGAAGCTTTCAGTGCATCACCTTCTCCCAAGGTAAAGTTTATTGAACAAGCACTTTTTTGGTTCATCAAATTAAATTCTCTTTTGTTTCCCTACTGACTTTTCTCTCCTTTTTCCCCCCAGAAGAGTTTGGAATAGAAACAAGAAAATACTGTAGTTTTTTTCTCTTTCTTTCCTGATCTCAAATTCCACAAACTCTGAAATATTGTTGTTTACTTCAAATGTAACCTTCAGTCACTGGCCATGTTCCCACTTGACTTTTTAAATCCAGGTTGGACTTTTTAAATCTGGATTCAGGACCGCGTGTGCATTCTGGGTGTTCCCATTTGCTTGAGGATAACACTAGCTGAATCCAAATACTGCCATTCCCACTCACCACCCAAATCCCCAGCACAGAGAAACAGGACCTTTTAATTTCCACCCCCTTTCCAACCTCTGTTAAGCCTGGTATCACAAAGAAAGCATCCCGTTCACACTCTCCCTTTCAAATCAGAAGTTCCCTCCCTCCATTCACATTGCTAGGAAGGGAGCAAAAGAACAGACAGTGTAAAGCTTGAGGATAACACGGGCATTCCCTTTTAATCACCCTGCATGGAGATCCCACAGAAAATGGTGCCTCTTTGTTCTGAAATGGAGATGAGAAGGGTGCTGCAGATATGGACTGCCTGCCTTAACTACCCACAAAAGAGTTGCTGGCATAGGAAGTGGAGACATCTTAGTGTTTAGCAAGTCTTTGCTCTCAAGCAAATAAAATTTATATAAGTAGTTAAATAGCCTCAGTGAATGATCACCAATGGTCTTCTCTCAATATCTTCTTGAAAGTCATGGTATCAAATGATAAAACATGGTAAGGTATGAATTAGTGCTTTGTCTCTGTTTTCATTTTGATACCTAAGCAATCCTAATGAGATTCCTAAATGATATCTTAGTTTATCTGGTTAGGCTTGAATGACACTATTTTCTGTTTCAATGCACAACACATATGTGAGTCTTTATCAGACGAGTGATCAGTGTGGGTTATCCAAGGAACAAGTATTGTGTATCCTAAAGAAGAGTGAATATAAGGACTGTTTTAGAACAGTTTGGAACCTGCTTTAGAATAGGCACACATACCCCTGCCCTGCTCCAAGGATCTGTTAATGAAGCTCCTAAATTAAGGAAAGGTTATTAATCTCTTGTACCTAGGAAATAAAATATGTAAAGTTAGATGACCATTACTTGGGAGTGTGTATTTTTATTTTTTTTTAAAAAAATATAGAGAGAGATGATTTAGGGATCTTGGAAGAATTATTGGCTTCTGCTGATTTTCTAAAACTTCACCCAAATTATTCTTATTTATACTGTTAAAAGAATTAAAATTAAGGAGGAAGTCACAAAAGAAGGTGTTGCAATGATATTTCAAACACTTACATGATATCCTTTGCATTTCTGGTTTTGAAGAAATTGTTCAAACAACAGAAGAATCTTGCAAGAATACTGAAATAAAAGAATCTGGTAAGGAAAAAAATAAAGCTGAAAAAATAAATTTCACCAAAGTAGCTTACCTTGCTAAAACCTCCTGGGAGAAAGTAAATGTCAACAAAACTATACATCATGGTATGATCTGCTGCAGTTTTGCCAATATTGTTCCTTTTATACACACAATGAAATACATGAGTGACCTAACTCTTCATTTTTCTGATTTCTCAAAATATATTTAACTTCAGCGCTCCAAGGTAAGTCATTATATTAAGAAGCAGTTTAAAGCACTGGTGGGTTTAACCCTGAATCATTAGAGCTTTTCTACTGTTACGCATTACCCAAATTTCCCCCCTGGCTGTGCAAAGAGCCTGACAGCTGTGGGCTTAGGTCATACCACTTAAAATCAGGGAACTGTCATAGCCTGTTTTCTTTCTGCTGTACTGCTCATTAGCCAAACGAGAGGTTGCTGCAAGGGGTCTCCTTATTGCATCTGAACTTAGCATGTGATCCCATGACAATGTAGGAGAAGGGGGGCAGCATTCATAGGTGCTTCTTTGTCATTTTGACCCAGCAACGGCTTCTTCTTAGATTTGCTTCACAAAATCTGACAGTTCACCATGTGTCACGGAAATGGAGCTTCAGTTTCCCTCTCATCCTTTTTGTATGATGAATCTCCCAGAATTGAGAACCTTAAAAAAAAAAAGTGCAACAGAGAGATGCTTTTACCATCCAACCAGTTTTTGACAACCTAGTAGCTATATAACATTTGCTGATTACCTAAAGGAATTGAACCATCATGTATAATTAAAAGCATAGAAAACATTGTGGGAGGGGGAAATTCTCTATCCTCTGTGCTGAAGATGTGAACACTTTGGAATATACTAAAGGAGACATTAAACCTAGGTAGTATGAACAGCTAAGAAATTGAGATCTATAATTTTGTACACTGTTAAAGCAGAACTGCCCCCCTGACACACACACACACACACACACACACACACAATATGCATTGATGTGCATTGTGGAGACTGGTCTTGGCCTAGATTACTAAATCTGGGCCCAAAGTGAGCACAACACAGTATTTTTGACAGACACACAATTTCCAGGAGTCCCACTGAATGGAATTGGACTCCATGTTGTCTGTGTGGGAGATGGCTGGTCCAGTCTACTATGGGTTATCGCTTGGGAGATTATTTAAAGTGATTTTCCTTCCTTGGCATTTTTACATCAGGGAGTATGTCAGTTGCTAGTGTCATGTGTCAGGATATGCCAGCATTTAGCCTGGTTTCTGGTGCCTTGCAGATGCTGTCAGGACTAAAACAGGAGTGACAACAATATGCAATTGTGCTTCCTCAGGTCATAATGGCTGGAAAAGGCAGCAGATAGTTAAGTTAGGGACAGCACTGGTGTCCCCCTTGTGAACGTGGCCCACCAAATCTGAACTTAACTGGAATAGAATGATAAACTTATATCATTCCAGGCAGTTAAGTGCAAACAGGCCCAACATTCCTACTGTTGAGAATGCTAAACATTTATCTTTGTGAGCCAGTTTGGTCTCGTGGTTAGGGAGCAGGACTCTTATCTGGGAATACTGGGTTCAATCCTGCCCTCCCCCATGAAGCCAGCTAGGTGACCTTGGGCTAGTCACAACTCTCTTCTGAGCTATCACAGACCCACCTACTTCACAAGGTGTTCTGTTGTGGGGAGAAGAATAGAAGGTTTGTCAGTCACTTTGAGTCACCTTAAATGGGTGAGAAAAGTGGGGTAGAAAAGCCAACTCTTCTTCAACTCTTCTTCTTCCTTTGATCTTTTAAGATAAAATAATCCTCTAGTACTGGACACTTCTTCTGGTAGTAGAACCCTCTGCTACAAATCTTAATAAAATTAAAATGACCCCTGTCATATCCAAATGACATTGACTGCACAGTAGTCATGCAGTGAGATGGAAGAACTCTTAAGCTGAATATTACCGTTTGTGGAACTCCTCTCATCTTGATGTTTGAGTCTCTGTTTCAGTATTTTAGTGGTTTTACTAGCATGCTTTTAAAATGTCTGAACTGTGTTTGAATTGTATCTGTAGAATGCTGATGTTATGCACAGGAAAGGAAGCAAGTAGTATCATTTGGGGTGCTAGAAGGGACTAATAAATATTTTTAGCAGCAATTTCTAGGACTGCTATTTTGCATGAATAACAGTAACCTTGGAAAATAACATTAGCAAGTTGCCATGTGGTTGCAGGCAATAGTGTGATCCCTAAAGAAGGAGGTTTAAGATTCAGACAGTAGCAATGAATCAGGATAATCCTTGCCTAGTGGGAACAAAACTGACCTCTAGAATGAAAAACAACATTGAGACATGACATAGCCATGCTGAGCCAGGAATACTCTTGAAGGACAGCTTGGAGTACTTTGAAGTGGAAAGCCCCAAGAAAAATAGAAAGGTGGCCAAGATGGAGTTGATCATAAACTCTGTTTTTGTATTCAACCAAAATGAAATCTGCTTATATCTTATCAAGTGGAATATGGTTCGAACAAAAGCAGTTCAATGATTTTATTGACAAGAGCTGTGTCCAAGCTTAGAAGTCATGGATGTTATACAATAATGGGGCTGGGTAGGTTAAAAATAAAAACCTCATGAATGTGAAAAGGCTTTTAAACATTTTTTAAACATAGTTGTTAGAGATTAGTCCATTCCAATCCTACCTTGTGCAGTTTATAAACCCTGCTAGCAAAGCAAAGCTAAAGTTATCATATATGTTAGAATTTATTTGCTTATTGGTCTCTCTGAGAATATTCCTAGACCTACATGGACTTAAACTCAATTCTTACTAGAAAATAATTCATGCTTATTCTAATTTTACTAATATTGTAATTCTATTTACATTTAATAACATTCTTTCATTTTTATGAAGTCATTTTATAATGCTGCACTTTTTGCAGCAGAGATGAGGTCTAAAGGAGAAATGATCAAAGCCACTTAGTACACAGACATAATATATATAATATTCTTTCTGAGTCAGTCCTAAATGTGTTATCCAGTTGTCATTGTCACTAGTAAGAGATGATAGATATTGCAACCACAAACTGGAAAGTGTGTTTTGCAAGCAAGAGATACTAAATGAGTTATTCACAACTTGGGAATCAACTTTTTTCAGTTCAAGAAATCCCAATACGTCTTTAATTCAGTCACAATCACTTTAGAATTTTGTCCCACCAAAAGGTTTTTCATATCTAATCGACTGGGCTAGTTTCTAGAAATGTATAAATCCTCCATAATCCATAAACTTCACCCATTCACGAATCACAAATTATCCACAATCTCCTTATCACATACAGTGCAATAAAAAAGTATTTGTGTCCTTCCTGATTTCTTCTGTTTTTACATATTTATCACATTTGTTTCACATCTCCAAACAAAATTCAACATGAGACAGAGACAACCTGAGCAAATACAAAATATGTATTTATCAAATGATCATGGGGGAAATAAAAAAAGACCACATCATGTCCCACCACACCACAGTTTTGGACTGACCTTTAGGGTCCCTAGAAAGCGAATAAAGTATAGGCACCAGGCACAGTATGGACAGTTTTTACCACCTGGATCCACTCTCCATGCTGCTACACTTAACTCCTGCAAGAATACTTGAACTGGACTTTGAATCTGTTATATCTCCATTTCCTGATTGTTTCCACTTCACATTGCATGGTGGTTATAGCAAAGCAGCTTCCATGCTTTTTTAAAGCATAAATTAAAATGGCCACACAGCCTCAGATGGGTCTAAAAGCTTGTGTCCATCAATCAATCAGCCTATGGTACATTTAACCCATCCTGGGTTTCTTCCAACACATGTAGATGAACTCAGGCTGCAACCACATCAATAGCTGTGGGAACCCTTGTAAATCCCAGAGGTACAACAGTCAAACAGGCAATGGAGAGCCTTGCAGTACTTTTCACATCATCTTTAGCAGCTATGAGGCCACCAATCATCTGCAGTCAACACTTACTGCTGCCATGTAGATAACCTGAGACAGCAAACTACATACCTGTTTTATCTAGGTTCTTTGCTAGTGAAGGTTCTTTTGTGCAGCCTTTTCCAATTTAGTGGAGGGTCTTCTGTATTTGGAACTGACTGCAAATATGCCCTGGGAGAGGAAAGAAGCATCTTTGCCTCAGCAGTCCCAGATAATAATTGTTTTATATTCCTTCCTACAAATAATCATGAAATCCTTTTCCTATTTCACACAAGAAGCTGACACCAACTGTCTAAGGCCTGAGGGGCATGACATCCACACATTGAGGAGCCTATTCACACCTGGTTTTGCTCTGGAATATATCCCGGAATAGGGACCTGCTCCCCACATGCTAATGCAGGTTACAGCGGGCTGCAGGTGAACCCTGCCAGAATCAGCATTAGCATGTGGACAACAAACCCCTATTCTGAGATATATTCCAAAATAGGGCCAAGTGTGAATAGGCCCCATGTTTCCATCAGAAGCTTTCCTTGAAGGTTATATTTTTATACAGCAGCAGGAAAAATCTTCAAGACCCTTACTGCCCCCAGTCACTTTCAGTACTGCTATGGTGGCATGCTAATTTGCCTGCTGACATTTCTGCTTGAGGCCATAAAAGGATAACCAGAAAACAACATGATTTTAGGCCCATTTACTGTCCGGTTGCTTTATCGTGCTGTGCAGAAACTTTGAATCTGGGAAATTTCATCCCCCAGTTTCAAATTAGTGAGGAAGGCAAAAGGAGTGGATGCAGACAGCATGTCTACTGTTTCTGGAACTGAATGACTACTATAGCCTAGCAAGCAACTTATTTAGCCACATCATGCAGATCCTATCATAGTTTCATTGAACATACAGTGTCCCTTATAGCTTAAAATTTATGTTACCTAAGCTACTTTAGTACTTAGTTTCCTAGTCACAGTTCAGGTGTCTCCTCTGCAATGTCAATTTATTTAAACCAAAAGAGTCTTGGACTTTTTGTTTCCCAGTACTATATGTTCAAAGAGAACAGTGTCTTGCTTCTGTCTCACACCTATAACCTATGGGTCACGGCTATGTTAATTGCCACCACTGAAAACAGAACTACAGCAGTGATTTGAAGGGAGAAATTTTAACTGCTTTGTTTCTCTCACTGGTTGTGCAAATTGCATCTTTAACTTCGGGGGGGGGGGGGAAGAAAGAAAGAAAGAAAGAAAGAAAGAAAGAAAGAAAGAAACCGGCTTCCTGACCTTCAGGCTAAAATTGCAAATGCATTCTTCATTATGAATGAGTCTCATGAAGGCAATAAAAAGTCTCATGCAACTTTAAAACTGTGGTAATGCAGTGTTTTAAAAATGTGAGCTTTTGTGTGTATAGACTATAATGCCAACACACAGCAGGAAAATGTTAAAACAATGGATTTCCTCTCTATGATTAAGGCTGATTTCTTTTTTTAAAAAATGATAACTTCACCTTATCTCCCAAAGGTCCTTAATTAATAACAACACCACAATCATCATCATCAGTAGCAGCAGCATACTTTCTTTCAGGTTCATTACAATTATTCTATTATTACAGTTTTGTGCATGTAATAGTTTAATAGATGCATTGGAGAAGCTGAGGGTTGGGGGATAGGGCAGAGGCCAAGTTAGCTAAAAGAAAGTGAAGGTAGGGATCCGAACAGACAGAGATAATTGTAGGAAAGAACATAAAATATTGACCTTGCTGAGCATAATGAATTACAGATACATTAGCCAATTCTGAACTGAATCATGCATAAATGAGAAGGGAAGAACAGAGAGAAACTTTGAGTTATTGGATGCAGGGACAAATCTCCAGTCTCCAAATGAGAGGGTAACACAAAATGACCAAGGTGTCACTCCAGACAGGGTGTAACACCCACTAGTATCCCAGACTAGTATGTTGGGACTGCCAGACAGGTTCATGGAAATCCCAACATAGCCCTGAAATATTGGGGTGATATCCTGCCATCTTGCTATAATGGGTAACTACAACTCTCCACCCACTTTTATCTGCTGTAGTGATATTTACATACTTGAAGATGGCTACCACACATGTGCAGGGTCCCATAATCGCAACGTGTATCCAAGGGCATAGCAAATACAGACTTCCAGGAATTTTAGACTTCAAAATACCTGGGTGCACACAGCATGCCAATGACAAAACCATTCCCATCAGACTGGTCAGTCCATTTGCTTGCTTCCCACTATCACTCAGCTGTCAGGGCAACAAGCAGTCATCCTGGAAGTGTTGCTTAATAGCAGAATTTTAGGCCACTCTCTGAAGATGTCATATTGCTTTACAGTGGAATCAGATGTGACCACACTTTCCATTTTTCTGTTTATGTTAGTGAATTCATAGACAATATGTGTTCAAGGTGGTAAATAAAGTAGAGATCATTGCATACCAGAATCCCTCCCCCAATGTTTCAATGCCAAGTAGTCTCTTGCTTGCCTTAGAGAAATAGACAAACAGCAATAACTGTCAAGAAAGATTTGAATAAAATACTATAAATGTATTTATATGTTTCTGAATGTCAAACAGTGAGTAAAATGACTTTTCTCCTTAAAGTTCCAGTTGCAGTCGTACCGAACAAGGTTCTCAGTAAATGCAAAATAAAGCAAATGTCACCTGAAACCAAGTTGCCTAGATCAAAAGTGTTCTTTATTCTGTTTGCAATGAGTAGAATTAGGTAAAAGATAAAGATTTATACAATAAAATACAGTAAGACACATCACCCATCCTCTCCCATGGAACAGATTGGAGCTAACTTTTTAATATTTTCAAATGTTATATTTCAAGCAATGAATCAGCTTTACTGTTTCCTCTTTTGGAGGATTGGAGCTAACTTTTTAATATTTTCAAATGTTATATTTCAAGCAATGAATCAGCTTTACTGTTTCCTCTTTTGCCCAGTACTCAAGCTATAAAATAACATTTTATCCATTTCTATTGCCAGCTGATATTAGTGTTCATGCCCATATAAATCATTCTTCTTCCCTTAGAAAAAATATAAAAAAGCATTCAGATGTCTATACTAATTTTCAGTATGCCACATTTTCATACCTTTCCATCCCTCTGCTAACTAGTTCTCCCACTCTAACTGCCTATTTCCTCTATTTGTACACCCCTTAACATTTGAGTAATACATAATTCTTTTTTCTACATGTCTATTATTTTGTTAGTTACAGTTTCCATTTATTTATTTATATTTCTATCCCACCCGATACCCGTAGGTCTCAGGGTGGGTTACAAGTTTTAAAACAACAGCTTAAAACAATAATATCAATTAAAACACTTAAGAAAACCTACATATTTAAAGATGTATACTAAATATTAAAATACTAACATCTACAGTGGGGGGGGGATGGTCACATATTTATCTATTTATTATTTATTTCCAAAATGATTTAACCTTAATAAGTCTTTTAAGTAGTTAGAAAAGACCTCTAAGGCATTGTCTGTATGACCCTAAAATGAGTGTTCTGAGATGGCTTCTTGTTAATTAATTATCTCAGAGACATAAATGTCCAGTGCTGATGATTTTCTAAAGGCACTCATCTTCACAACAACCCTGTTATGTAGAGCAGCCCTCCCTAGGCACACATGTTTTTTATTTTTCTTTCTTTTTACTAGTAGTTTTCACATATTTGGGGGGGGATATAAAAAGGAGAGGGGGGACTGACTGAGATGGCCACAGTTGACCTTGGTGGCTGACCTTGGCTAGACTGCTTGGGTAACCCTCACCGTGGTAGACTTCCTGGTCCTGGGAACTGTCTGTGCCCACTTCAGGGGCCACAGGTAAAGAGCCCCATTAGTCTTATCTTCAAGACATGCTTGCCCTACTTAGGCAGCCTTCCCTAGGCACATTTTTTGTTTGTTTTAAAATGCAGTTTTAGTGTATCAGCAGTAAAAAGGAAAGAGGTGGATAACTTGAGACCACTGTATTCCTTAATCAAGAGGGAAAGGTTGATTTGATATTGGATCTAGCCCTGTCACTCACAATCAGAATGCAGGAGGTGTGGTGACAGTGATAAAGGTGGACAAGAAAAAGAGATCTGAGATGAAAGCTGAGGATGCAAATGAATGGGTTTGAGCAAAGCATCCAAAACTGAGGGTAAAGCAGGATTATCGTGTTTTTGGTGTAAACTGTGTTAGGGGTTGCTTCCACTGCACCATTTACTTCAGGTTTTAATCCATGTCTTTTAAATCAGCAATGAGCTCTGTATGTTTGTGATCCCGCTGGCAGCTTATTATGTGAACTTTCAGGAGGCACCTCCCTCTCTTTTTCATCATACCCTGGGTGGGGATCCAAGCCCCATCCTCTATATAAGCCTGATTCACATTACAATGGGAAAGAAGAGAGGGAGACAAAAGGCTAGGTGGAAGGAATGAAGGAGAGGGGCAGGAGGACAGAAACTTCCAAAGTCTCAATCGCTGGAACAAAAGTCCCTCTTTGCCAATCAGAGAAACAAAGTAGGCAGCAGCTTTGTGCATCATCGGTACACCACAAAATGGCAGGCATTTTAAAGTCTTTCCAATTCCTGCCTAAGTAAAATCAAGCTCTTACAATATTTAGATCCGTGCCTCTATTCAAGTTATTTTCGAGATATTCTCTCATCTTCCTTTTTGTACTTGTTATAACTTCATCTCTCTTCAAAAGATATTCATTCAACCTCCATCTTCTTGTTCTCGTTCTCCATCCAATCACAACCTTTACTGGATTATGATCTGCAAATGTTTTCGGCAAGATCTCAGTTGTTACTACTTTATCCATAAGGCTTTTAGAGAGAAGAATCATATCAATTCTAGATAATGACGAATGTCTATGTGAGAAAAATGTGAATTCTTTCGCATTAGTATTCTGTAGTCTCCATATATCCACCACTTGTAAAAGATCGGTCAAGTCAAAAAAGCTCTTTGGTAGCTTGCCTTGCTGTGCTGTGATGGATCTAGTTGAGATTTTGTCTACTTGTGGATTTATTACTCCATTCCAATCACCTAATAGGCACCAATTTTGATAATCCAGTTCTTTAACTATATTCATAATTCTCTGGAAAAAAAGTTGTTTCCCAGCATGAGGTGCATAAATGCCCATCACAAGTGTCTTTGTACCATATAAATCAACTTCAACTCCAATATATCTTCCTTCCATATCTTTGAAGATCAGCTGTGGGTTCAGGTGTTGTTTAATATACAAGACGATTCCATTTTTCTTTTTCTCACCTGATGTGATAAATTCTTTCTCTAATTTTTTCTGTGACAAGTATTTCTGATCCCTAGAGACAATGTGCGTTTCTTCTATACAAATAATGTCCAAGCTCTGTTTTCTTAATTTCTCAAAAATTCTCTTTCTTTTTCTTGGTTTATTTAGTCCATTAACGTTCAGTGATAATATTTTAGTTTCTAGATCCATAATTCAAGGTAAATATTAGTTGAGTGTATTTTTACATTGATGCTCCGGCCCCTCCCTGATCCTGGGGGTCCTGCTCTTGATAGTCTCTGGTCTCTGTTATTTCTTGCATCTCCTCCAACTCCTTTCCATTCGTACACAGAAAGTCTTCCATCTTCTCCAGTGAATTCAGCCGATATCTGCAGTCTTTAAATGTAAAAATTAGCCCTTCTGGTTAATCCCATTTAAAACAAATATTTTTCTTTTTCAGGACCGTAGATAATTTCTTGTAATTCTTTCTTTTCTGTAGTATTTCTTTTGGTAATTCTTTAAGAACCATCACTGGCCACTCTTCTGTCTTCTCTCCCAGGCCTATCCTCTAATACTTAGTTACAATGTAATCCTCTGGTTACATTGCAAACTGTTCACTTTCAGCCAAGCATGTAATGGGGAGAGGGAGAAAAATGAAGGAAATGGCAGCTTATCATTGGATCTGAAAAGCTTAAAGTATGCAGCCTTTGAAGAGCTGACACTTTCACAACCCCCAGGAGGGAAGCTGCCAATTTGGTGGGGGCCAAAAGATGATAGAAATCCTCCCATCTTCATTTGTTTTCTCTTCTACAGATGAAAGTAAAGATGAAGTGCTGAAAGGCACCATGCAGCCAGATTTCAGCTGAGGGAATGAAGGGGAAATCCTGGCTTATCATTGACTCAGGAGAAAGTGACTAGAACACCCCTAAATCATTCACCCACACCTCCAAAAAAATGCTTGTATCCCTATTGACAAGGATTGTTTGTAAATCCTGCAGCGAGAGTTCTTTTGATTCAAATACAGACAGACGTTCTGGGACCTTTAATCTTCGGAAACTGGATTCGTCTGATCCTGTAGCAATGTTCAGCTTTGAAAACAAATTCAAAACACTTTAAATCTTAAGTGGGGCGTCGGCGGCAGGGCTGGATAGGGAAATGGCGAGTCTGGCGGCTGGCTTCCCTGCCTTCCCCCTGGCCAGAGAAATGGCGATCGGCCGTTCTCTGGCCAGAAGAAGGCAAGTCCTACACCGACCCCCACCCTGCCAAGAACCCCACACTTGCCCTCAGCCTTACCTCATCATTGCTGGCCCGATTCTGGGGCTGGCAGGGCCGGCGCCAATCGTGCGTGCGCGCGTGCGCTGCAGACTACAGTTCCCAGCAGCCCCTTTAGTCCTTTACAATCTAATGGTCCAACTGGTTTCCTGGTTGGATTTGTACTTCTGATCTACTTATAGAAGTTCTTGTTATTTCTTTTGATGTTTTTAGCAGTGTGCTCCTCAAAATCTTTATTAGCTTTCCTAATGGTGATCTTGCATTTGTCTATGCTCCCTCCTGTTCTCCTCATTCGGACGAGCCTTCCATTTTCTGCACTTAGAAATGTCTTCAAAGCCAATCACCTCTGTGTTGTTTTGCTATCATCTCTCACTCCGTCTCAATAAATCACATTCCAGTGACATGCTTTCCCAAACAGTTTTGTTTTACTTTATATTTACTGATTTTAATACATTTTGTCTCCCATTGAGGTTCACACCTGCTTCATGCTTGCTTGATCAAGATAGTATTGCAACACCTAGTGCTTCCAGATTCTTCAGCCAATGTTTCTACTTGTTTATACTAAATTAATAAACAAATGTTTGCACATTCACAGGTGCTAATTAGGAACATTCAACATACTAGAGAGTTAAGGAGATTACACCGGGAACTTCATATCATCCATTTTATTAATATTACCCAGCAATTGAAAACCATTTATGTATATACTAGGTGAAACTAAAATTGTTAGACAACTTCCTCTTATCAACAGAGCATTATGCCATCAGAAACTAAGCCTGAGTTGAATTAATCAATTTGCTAAAGCTTTTTTTAAAAAAAGCTATTTTGGGCTGCATCCTACATTGACTAGGAGCTGGAATGATACCATTTACTGTTTGTTTCCCAAAACCTCAATAAATGGACCAAGTGGCCAACTGGGAATCTGGCAGAAACCACTCTGAGACGATGCCCATCCAGCTCTTGCCCACATATGGAATGGTAGGACGCAGGGGCAGAGCTGAGTTGAAAGCCAAAATTGCAGCTTCAAAAGTTCTCTCACTCTTCTAGGAGCTCCGATA
This sequence comes from Aspidoscelis tigris stejnegeri, assembly GCA_023333525.1. Taxonomy (NCBI): domain Eukaryota; kingdom Metazoa; phylum Chordata; class Lepidosauria; order Squamata; family Teiidae; genus Aspidoscelis; species Aspidoscelis tigris. The sequence goes on along the minus strand of JALMGA010000006.1, from coordinate 53,814,765 downwards.
TCTCCCACCATGAATCCCACATTTGGATTAAGACTCATTTGTTCTTCATTACCAACACCACAAAGGCATAGGCTTTTTATTCACTGGGCCATATTCTGGATTATATTTTGGAAAAGGAGCCTGCCATACAATGATGCAGACTAGAATTTGGAATGAGCCCCAGTGCAGAAACAGCCAAAATTGTAATGAATAAATGGGACATGGATTACAGAACAAATATAGCAGTTTTCATATGGAGAAATGTGTACAAAATAATCAAGGTTATTTATTTTACAATTTTTGGATAACTCAAAGCAGGTTATAGTGTATTAAAACATATAAGACAGTGTGCATATGCATATATAAAAGATGGAAAAGATAAAGAATTTTGTCTAAGAAAGGACTGATATTGTTCTCTTGCACAGGAATATAGATTGCAGATTAATAGTATATGGGCAATATCTTCTGTTTCTGTGCTCCACAAACGTAAAGCTGTTCCCTGTAAGGGAGGTGAAGGTAACCTTCCTAATTGATCATTGTGGTGCCTACCATTATTCCAATGTATATAAAGTAAAACTGTGTTAAAAACAAGTTTTAAACATTTTGGTAACTGGTAACAGCCTATACCATTAAATGGATTGGAAGTGCCTTGGCAATAGTTGCAGGTAAGCATGGGCGGGACTCGCTCAGCTCACCAGGAGGAAGGAGGGATGAGTCATCAGCAGCTACCAGCCAATCAGAGGTGGCAGGCTCGTCAGGGAACCGAAGACCTCAAGTGCTTGCTTTTTGCTGTTCCCTGTTCCCTCCCACACCATTTTCCTTTTGTTTCTTGTCTCTTTAGATTGTAAGCCTGAGGCCAGGGACCTGTCAAAGATCCACCCTGAGACCTTTGGGTATAGGGCAGGATAGAAATACAAATAAATAAATAATAAATAAATAAAATAAAAGGCTAGCCCAATGGCTGCCAGATGTTCTATGTTCTATGTACTATGTTCTATGGTCTTGTCGGGTTGGGTGGTTTGCGTGAAAGCTTATGACATCTTGAAGGGGTAGATCTAGCATAGATCCAGAGACCGCTGTGCTAGGGAATTAGGCAGGCAGATCTCTTAAGAAGAAGGGTTGGAGAGAGGCAGACTGAAACATTTGATCTTATTTAATGTGAGACTTACCTGATGTTTCATCCTGAGTTGAATTCGTAAACAACAAACTTGTTTTTGTTGATTTCAAAGAGCTTTGAGTCAAAGAGCATTTTATTTAAAGCCGCAATTGAAAGAAAGGCCTGTTAAGGCTGTAGCAGCTTTAAGGGAAGTGAGAGTGGGAAGGAAGTTTGGCACCGCTATTGGTGAAGCTGAGAACCACTTCACACCTAGTTAAGGGATTTTGAAGGGAAAGTGACAAACCTCACAGCAGGGAGCTGTTTAGCGGCCAAGCTAACACTACATTTAACGCTACCAACTAAACAAAGACATCATACAGAGTTTAACAAAGAGAGAGATATTTAATTATTTAATTTCTTCAAAATACCAATTATTACAAGCCACTCTGATTGTGGGGTGAGTGTCACAATAATTCAATCCAGTTATTAACAATCAGTGTAGGTGAAAATCCTTCTTCAGTGAGGAACCATCTTAATACCTAGATATTTCTCCAGTTGAAATACAACCTTAGTTTGCACTAACTAGGTGATGATATCATTCTAGGAGTCCTGTATTTCAGGGCAAAATATGAATTAATGAATTATCAATATTTGATGGGATAGGCACAAACATTAGAAATGGGCAAATTTGGTTCATTTTAAACTGTTCAAACTGTTCAACTCTGGTTTGAACAGAACCATCTAAAGAGACTGCTTTAGTTCAAACCCAAGCTGTCAGTTCAAACTGTTCTGAAATATCCTTTCTGTTCCTTTTGATTCAACTGAGAATTGCACAATCAAGCTCAGAATTGTATAGTTGTGAAACTGTACATGATTGGTTCTAGATCAAGGCAAATAGAACCAAACCTTTGATTTTGAGTTTTGCACTCTCCATTCGAAAAGTTAAATCAAGCTTAGAGTACAATTGCTAGAGATAATTACTTTCATCTTTTTCCTACATTAATTATCTCTTGCAATTGTGCTTGAAGCTCATGTGCATATCCCTTGTTCCAGAAACTGCTCTGTTTATCTCTAGGCAGCCATAAGCCTGGAACCATTTATGCTAAATATACTGTAAGGATCAGTAGGTTTCCCTTCCAGCAAAAGCTAGAGGTAATTGACTCAAGGTAAGTGATGACTTCCCATGCAGTGTGCAGCATATACATCATGTAATGTGGTAATAACTAGCTACTGTATAATGCTGGACATTGCTGGTCTTCAATGTTTGTTAGAAGGCATTGAACTACAACATCTGAACAGTCAATTTATTGGACCACTATAATGCAAATAAATAATTTTTATATCATCAAATACACTGAAGAACAAAATTCCCCGGATGACTCCAGCAGAATACTGTGGGTTATCCTCACTGCAGTATGCCAAAATGTAAAGGCATTTTGAATTTTGCACCTTGCAGTTTGGATCCCTCTGGTAAAAGCAGTTAAATAAGACCATTCTTAATAGTATTTCTTTTTGAAAGATTTTTACACATTTTTGGAAACCATACTGGCTGAGATAGAAGATTATTTTCATTTTTAAAGTCACACATTTTTGAAATTCCACATCTGCAGTTTTGAATTTCTGGGCTTACTGAGGCACGTTGGTGAGAAGATTTTTTTGGTTTTCATTCCATTCCTCCCTATTTTTACTTATTTTTCTTTATAGTTTCCCCTATATTTCTTAATTTTTGGCTAGGGCTAGGGAATCTTTTCTAATATTAGGAATTTACTATTCTCTTTCTGACTTTTAAATTGCTCTTATGGGAATTTTTCTCATTTTCAGCTTTTTCTCCATAAAAAAAGTCATAGCTACATGCTGGTTATCGCAATAAAAGTGGGATGGGCTTAGTTTAATGCACAAAGATATCTTAATGGGAAATGCTCATTTATTTAGCCATGTATGGGATCTGCATGTTTATTTTTGTTCTTTTTATGTTTAAATGAAATATATTTCTGATGTGGCTTTACATTTCATTTTAACTTTTCTTCTGCACTTCTAATAAATTCCTTTTCACTGATTTAACAAGAAATACTGGCTTTTTGAGTTTCAAACGAGTTTTGTCTCTGTTTATGGTATTTGTTATTCAAAAACCTGTGTAAAATAATCCAGCTACAAATTATCCAAAATTTTACTCCACACTTGGTTACAGTTTGTGAAATGTTTGGTAGTCTGAACTTCATTTAATATTCTTTAATATTAGAATGTTTGAATAGGAGGAACAGTCTTGCACATCTACACCAGCTCTCCAATTTTTCATATTTTCCTTTCACTATGCTGCTAAACAGGTTAAATCTCTTTCCTGGAGTTCTATTTGCATGAATAGGCTTTTGTTCCACAGTCTTCCTATGCCTAGTGGTTGGTTCCCCTTCGATGGAGGTCTTCAAGCAGAGACTGGACAGCCATCTGTCTGAGATGGTTTAGGAGATCCTGCCTTGAGCAGGGGGTTGGACTCGATGACCCAGGAGGTCCCCTCCAACTCTACCATTCTATGATTCTAGTGCAGAAATTTTATCACACAATATATCATTTCAGTGTGGACCACTGAAAAACATATATGTGCATGAACCTCAACAAAAGAACACAAAAGAAGCCCAGCTGTATCAGGCAATAGCCTGTATGGTCCATCAAGCATGCCCGTGGAAATTCTAAAAATAAAGATGAAAGTGAAACTCTTACCTGCTTTCAGTTTATTACAAGTGGCCTTTAGAAGCATCCCATCTATCGCTCTAGCTCAGATGCAGTAGCTAGTCACCCATTCTAGTACCCATTGATAACCTCTCATTTTTTCTTAAAGCGAGGCTAATGGGAACTACCACCTTCTCAGGTAATACATTCCATAGAAGAGTGGTGTGCTGCATGAAGGGAAAAATGCTTCTCCTTGTTTGTCCTCATAACTCTACTGCCCATAAGGAGTTTCTGCACAGACACACATCACACTGGTCTTGAAGGATTTTGCAGTATCGCTACTTGGCCCTATTCAAGATGTGAGTGTAAATATACAAAGCTCAAAATGGTTTGGATCCTGAATATCTGAAGAAGCCCTTTCTCTCATACAGAAAAGGTCATGCATTAAGATCACAAGGAGAAGCTTTTCTTGTGATTGCACAGATGCCAGGATTCCAGGAATGCTGACAACTGAGAGGCCCTTTTCTCTGGATCTCAAGAACATTCAGGCTCTGGAACAGCCTGCTACTGGAGGTTTGCTAGGAGCCAATTCTGTATGATTTTTTTTAGAGCCTGGATAAAACACACCTCTTTCTTCAGATCTTTGTTGTCTAGCTCCCTCTGAATGTTATCCTGCCATGATGGCAGTCAGGATTATATTTTAAGTAGATTTTATAGGTATGCATTTATATGCATGTTTTTATTTATTTTATTCAATGTTATAACCCCCACTGGGACTTTAGGGTGAAATGTGAAATATTTGAAAATATATACATACAGTATATATAAATGAAATACAATTGTTTCAATAGACTGTTTGGCAAACACTCAACACCTCCTTGCAATATAATATATATGTGTATAAAATAACTGTTGATTAATTACATTCTAATTCTTCTGCAGTGTCAGCCTATCCCCACAGAATTATTATTATACCCTTCTTCTTTTTTTTCTTCCATGAATTTTGTTTCCTTTTTTGTGTTTCATATCTGTTCTTTGTGATTTTCACCTATTTTGCCTGAAGCTGTCTTCTGACAATATGTTGCCATAAGTCTCTATGGATTTGTTCGTTGCCTGCCCAAGTAATTTATTTATGCATTCACTTCCTTTTTTCCTATTTTCCCAGCTGCATGACTCTGTTCATACTGCTTTTCTTTCAGTCTTAAATCTTTAATATATTATTAACTGTTTGAAATTGTGGAGAGGATTTTTGTGGGGGTTTTTTGTGTGAGTTTCCGCCAATCTCTGTTCACCTCTTCTTTCAATATTCTTTAAAAAAATAATAATACAATTGCTGTGTGTTTTAAAGCAGTCCAAATAGCATGCATATGCATACCCACTAACACAAATGCATCATCATCAATTGGGTAGTGTCATGTATGCATATAGTAGCAGAATCTGTGATAAAGAAGAAAAGAGAATGAAAGGTTGATTGTGCCTCTTTCTTGACAGCTAAATGGCATATTTAACGTAGATGCCAAAATAAATAAAAATCATTCATTGAATACCTAACATATTCTTGTATTTTCATTTTATCTAAAAAATAAAAATCGTATTTCAGACTGCAGAAAGTGTTCAAAATAAGGTTTTTGCCTAAGACAGAAACTCTGTTCCATGATGTACCCTTAAACTCCAAAATAACCTGCGAATCATATTCAACTAAAGATGGATTTTCCGTTGTTCTTCATTAGTTTCCACACGTTAGAGTAATAGGATGAAAGGAGACACAAGAAGCTGAGCAACTAAGATACTGGATAAGCCTATGTTTGTTTGTTTTTACCACATGCCAAGACTACTACAAGTTGAAAGTGCTTTCTCTGACATAGGCAAAATATTAATGGCATGCTATTTAATTAGATTTCTCTAGCAAACATGTAGCGATTGAATTGCATATGCTTCTTGCTTCAGCAAACATCACAAGTTGCTTTATATATCCTATCACTTACCCATATACATTCAGATGTTTCTGTGTTCTATGCCTTCCTGGTCGATAGCTCAGAGTGAACAATCATTTGAACCTCTATTTAGAATTTGGGTTACCTGAAAGAAAGGTTCTGGGGTCAATGTAATCTACATTTTTTCTTCTTTTTTTCTTCCTTTTTTTCTCTTCCTTTTTTTTTCAACATCAGCTTCCCTGACAGTTGGTCTATCAATGAACTATCATAGCCTTTCTAATTACGGTAGGAGAGTTGGATCAGACAAGGGGAAGTATTTCTTCACCCAGAAGGTCATCTGTTTATGGAATTTGCTGCCAGAAGAGGTGGTAACAGCTACCAGCCTATATGGTTTTAAGGATAGGTTAGACAAATTTATGGATGACAGATGTATCAATGGCTACTATCAATGGATGTGCTGGGACAAACTGTGTTTGGACTGGAACAATGCTGTCTGGCACAAGGCTCATACAAAATTCAGAATTGGCCTGTGAAAGTTTCTGGCCTTGGTACCCTGGGATGGGGGGATTTCAGCTATGTACATGCCTCCTTTGTATGCATCCTTGCTCCAGTTTACCACTGGCCCTTTCTGCACTAGCACACTAGATCTGTCATAAAGAAAATAATGAATCCAGATCAATTTTGTTTAGATTGTCATGAGAAGAAGGCATCCACATTAAGTAGGATGAATGGGTGAAAATATGTTCTAAGGAGAGACACAGTGTGAATGGGCAGCCACTCTTCTACAATAGTGAATATGAACTATTGGCAATAGCACATATTATTATTATTACTATTATTACTATTACTATTACTAATTATTATTATTATTATTTGCATTCAAATTCAAGTCAAATTGCATGTAAAAACATTTGATTCCATTCAAATGTTTAAAATCTGAATGCAAGAAAAAACTATTCGAATCTGATACATTTGAATCTATTTGTTTGTTAGATATGAATTTGAAGATACGAATGTTGACAACATTCGTATTTAAAGATATGACTGTCAACAACATTTGTATGTGTTATATGTATCTATATGCATTTCGTATGCATCCCGTTTTATCCCATATGCATCCCGTTTTCATTCCATATTATAAGCACAAATGCGTACAGATACATATGATAGTCATGCAGATACATGTGTAATACATACGTACTGTACGTTTGAATTATTTGAATCATTCAAATGAGTGTTTTGGAACATTCACAGTTCATTCGAATGTTTAAATTTGAATGTGAAGACATTCTATTTGAATTTGAATGTCCACATTTGATTGAATTTGATCAAATTTCAAACGTTTAGAACTTTTGTACGCATCCCTATTCCAAGCGACAGCAGGATCGATGAAAAACAGAAAAACTTACCAGATATGAAGACTAGGGATGTGCACGAATATTCAAAAATTTCCAAATTCAAATGGGTTTCAGATTTCTGAAAATCTGATATGGATTTTTGAACAATTTTACTGAATAGATCCACTTATATTGCATCTGAATATCAGGTCTATTTGCACTTATAACATGGGATGACAACAGGATGCAAATGGATGTAAACAGGATGCACGTGAATTCAAAAATTGGATACTAATATTCAAGCCTGTTTGAGTGATTTCAAGTTTGAACTAATCCCAATATAGTCAAATTGATTTAAACTGAAGTGAACCACTATTTTTACATTCATGCACACCACTATTCTCAGCCCCAGTACCAGAGATGCCAATCCAGAACTTCCAGTTAGGGTTATCTGTTTATTACAAATTTCCTTCTCAAATCAAAGGAACCATTAGAATTGTTCTTCCTATTGTTTCTTCTGCTGACTTTTCTTACTACTCCCCATCACCACAATATTATACTGTAGTTTATTCCACACATACTGTTACAATGTATTATACTGAGAGACATTTTTGTTTTATTGTATAATTTGACTATCTTGCACTTTTGCATTTGGAATACTGCTTTGAGCTCTTGGAATACAGTGCACTATGCTCTAAACAGATGTTTTCTTATTGGGAAACTTTAAATTATAATAAAGTTAAATGATTTTTTTCATTTTTTTCTAAAATAATTCAGGACTTGAACTTTGGTTAAAATTACCACACACGCACACATAGATATATATGTTCCTGAACTTTAGCAAGGAATGTGTTGTCCAACTTTGTAGTATCAATTTAATAAACAATTGGACCATGGCCAACAGTGTATGAATTCATCTCATAGGGAGAGAAAATGTGGCAAAATGCTAAATGTGTTTTTCACAGACAAGCATAAAAGAGATTGCTTGTAAATGTGGGCTGTGGTTCAGTTGCAAGCAAATAAATTTAGCTCTACATCAAATGACTCAAGAAGAGAGGATTTAGTTAAAAATAAATAACTGGAATATAACTTTAACAGCAAGCACATTAAAAATAATTTAGGTATTGGCTGTTCTGTTCTTGTGGCGGGGGGGGGAGACTGTTATGGGGTAGGGAACAATGAGTTTTGATGAATGAGGTGAAAATCCCACTGGAGTAAAATCAATCTCAGCTAGGGGGCTTGTGGTATTGATCTACCTAAAGTATTATATTACTAATTTGAAAGACTTAGGGTCTAGGAAAGCAAGAAGAGGAGAAAAAAAGCCACCAACACATTCTTCAGTAACATGATTTTGATGCGAAGCTAAAAGCTATGATTAGTTTCTTTCAAGACTCACTTAATGACATTCTATAAGTTACATCTTTGCGAATTTAAGAAGGTGTTTGTGTAGCATTTTGCCTGGGATGCTGAATTGCTAGCCCGCCCGCCCCCCAAATTGTATAAATAATAACTCTGACTTTATATTACTGGGTAGCATTAAACAAATTCTGCTATTGCAGCATCAATTCACTGTGGAAATCCTGTGTTAGCATGGGAACAGTAATGAAAAAGACTCACAAGGTGGAAAATCTGACCGGTGAAAAGGGGTGATAGAGTAGCCACCCTTAAACTTAGCTAAGGAGGGGAAGAGACACAGTCAGTGGGTATTACAATCCGAATTTAATCCTGCTACAGTTTACTGAGTGGATAATAATCTTTCTTGACATTAGATGCTTATATCTGTATTTTTATTTATTTACTTTTCTTTCTTTACCCAAAGGAATCAGGAAGATTTACAATGAAATCAATATTAAAACAGATAAAATAAGACCATTGAACGAGCTATAGTTAGTTCTCACACTTACCATCTCTATCCCAAGCCAGGGCAGGATGCTTTGACCTGGAAAATGCAACTTATTCCATGCTGAGATGGATTGCAGCTGGATGGGATGGAGCTGTCTGCACTTGAACAGCATCTTCTATCCTAGGCTCTAGTGCCAGCCTACAAAGTTAAGAGAATTTGAAGGCTAGTTCAACCCAGACACAGCATTCACACATGCTTCTGGGCATGGGGGCAAGGTGGCTGACTGTAGCTGCACAACTGCTTTCTGAGTCACCCAATTGCAATTATAACCGCCCGATGTGCACAGCTTTTCCTGTGATGAGGTGGACCCTGCCAGATGGAAATGTTCACACTTACCTGCTGCAGGGTATGTTCCAGATAGGTTTGGAATGGGACCAACATTCATAATGTATTGCAATACCTAACTTTGGGTGTTTCTGCACTAGCTGTGGAAACCGGATTAACCCCCCCGCCCCAAGACAGATTAAAAACCCTTGCCTTGAGTAGCTTCCGCACTGCAGACTGGATTGGAGACACTCTGCGGAGGCCGCTTCCACATTTTGGTGCACAAGATCCATTTTAAAAATGGGCCTTGCCGCCAAAATCCAGATTAAAACAAAGACCTGAAAAATCAGGTCTTCAATCTGTGACTTTGCCTGGATGTGTGCAGAAGCAGGACGCTTCCACACATGGCCAGGCGAAGAGACAGATGTCCCACTGGCTGCCATGTTGGGAGGGGAAGAAGCAGGACTGGCTGCCTCCAGAATCCCTCTCCTGTGTGCCGGGCATTTCCGGAAACACACAGTGACTGGCAGTTCACTGCTCCAGTTCCGCGGTTCTGGGGGTGGTGTTGGCAGCGCGCGAGCCAGAGGACTTCATCCATCTCCCGGATCCGTCCTCCTCGCACGTGTGCACATGCGCGGGGTCCCTTTGTATCCATCACTATTTGTGACAGATCCTTGGGAGTATGGAAGGCTGAAAGTGGATCTTTTTAGATCAGCTTTTCGGTGGCAAATGCGGAAACACCCTTCCTTGGACACTCTTCCAGGGACATTAAGGGTGGAAAGGACCAGAATTTCCATAAAATATCATTAAACATATAGGTATGGCTCTGAGACTGCAAGCCCCATGAAACATTTTTGTATCTATGAAACATTTTTGCAGGATTGGCATATTGTTGTATTATGGTGCTTCATGGTTGGAGAGCTTCCTCCAGACATAGAGTCATCTATGTTCACATAGGTGTTCACATAGCCATCTTCCTTGTCTTAACTTAAAAGATTCTACACAGGCCTATTTTAAAAGATACAAGAAGTTGCCGAGGATGTTGACCATTTTCTGTCTATTTATAAATTAGGCTGGGCAAATTGCCAGCAAGAGAGTGCTTCAGGTAAGTCTGCACAATGACAGTGGGGAAGGAGGATAGTGCAAAGAGGCAGCAGAGTGCAGGCTACAGCAGGCCCCAGGTGAGGCCTGCCAGAGTCTGCATTAGCATGTGGGCCATACATTCCTATCCTGAGATATACTCCAGAAAATGGTCAAGTGCGAACAGGCTCCTTAGTAATAGCAAGAGCTTGTATCACTAGGGTTCTTATCTGATTTTCATATCATGTCTAATTCACTTCTAACATACCTGGAAGGTACATTTTCTGCCCTTTAATAATAATAATAATAATAATAATAATAATAATAATAATAATAATAATAATAATAATAATAATAATAATAATAATATGTGTATTCACATAATAAAACTTGCCACCATGTGAAATAGAAATTTTTCTGATGTTTTTAATGGGTCATAGAACATTTTATAAATCAATGTGAGCAAGTTTTTTTAAAAAGTATCACCAGTTCCTCTTACTCATGTTCACATGTTAAAAAAAAGTTCTGAAGAGCCTTTGGATCTTACTTTTCTATCTTGGAATGCTTTCAATGTATACTGTTGATATAAGGAAGTAATTTACAGCAGTTATACAATAATCACAGGACCCCAGCATGTTCTATCGCATGAAATGATAGAAGAAAAACAAGGATGTAAAGTATTTATGAGAGTCAGGCCACATCTCAGCTTCTCAGTGGAAATTCTGTGAACATTAAAACAAACAAACAAACTGCATTGTGGAAGGAGGAGGCATTGCAAAACGATGCCTTCTCTATGCATGGCTGGAAAAATCACCACACCAAGAAAATGACTACAGAGATGCAGGTAATTTCTGCCATTGAAACTGGAGAGAGGACAATAGTGGACACCTTGTTTGACTCACAAATATTTGCAGAATATTTAAGAAAATGCAGCCTCACAGTACAATATTCTTGCAAACATTTCACTACAGACTACACTTGAGGTATTGTTTGTTTGTTTAGATGATTACTTGTGAGGTTTTGTTTGCCAGAATAAAATCATAGCCAAACCTCACGAACAACAGTGTGAATTTTCCAGCTGAGCTCTCCGTAGCTGAAACTGGAAGGACCAAGTTTAGCTACATTCATACAATAAAATGGACTCAAGTCCTTTGGGAACATCTAACACAAAACTTCTAGGCTTTCGCATTGTTACAGTTCACCATATACTAGCATCTGAAAAAATATAAACAAAATCTTAGGTGTATTTTAAGTAATCTTGAAATAGGTTTCATTCAAGAATAATTCATTATTTATTAATGTGAAAGCATTCAAGTGTGTGTTTGGGGGTAATGCTTCTTCCTACTAAAATGTCTTAGGCTTCACCAGCACCATCATGTTTATCTGTGGCATTTTTATTCAATATCTACGCTGTGTTCAATCTGCTGCTTAGAGGATATTCACTAGAATTTTTGATCCATTCAGTGCATTTCTTTCTAACAGAAAAAAAGGAGTCCTTTCTCCCTAGAGCTAATACTATAATGCATTTTTGTGTTGAATTCTCTATAGCCTGGAGAACACCTGTGAGCAAAACTGAATTAAAGTATTTCCACAACATTGACTAGAATACTAAACTGTACTATTAAGAAAGGGCTAGGAAGCCAGAGGCACAGTTCTCTGATTATGTATTGTGAACAAACTAATTTAAATGAATGAATGTTACACAAAAATATATTTGTGTTGCTGTGCACATACCATTGCTGGGTGTGAGATATATGTAAGAGAAGGTTGGAAGGTTGGCTTATAAAACATTTGTCTTGTCATGATTACAGTTTAGTGGCTCAGTACAACTTGGGAAGTTTGACCGTTTCTCCACGTGGGTGAGGTGCATCCTGATGGATGGAATGACTTGTGTGAAGTGCAGAGACATGCAAAAAGAAAAAGAAAAAAAACCCAAATGTGCTGCATCTCCCTGAATCCACAAACGCTTTGAGCCTTTCCACACTTAACTGTTTTTGGGAATTCTGGGCGGAACTCCTACATGCACCATCCTCAAATCCTGGAATACTGCTGGGAGAAGTTTGAAGGGAGCCTGGGGAGGAGGGGTGCAGTCACGGTTAATACCCAGTCACCATGGCAACAGGCCATTGGTCCCATTGCTTTGGTTTCACTATTGCTGATGTAAAGCAACAATCTGCTCCTTGCCAGCCCTTTTGCACTGGCAAGCTCAGGGAGAGCTCTGGTGTCCAAAGTGTGGATGCCAGAACTATCCCCTGTCTTTGCCTCCTTGGAGGTTATCTCCGGAAAGAGAAGGTGTGAAATGGTCTATTGTGTCCCTCCTTTTAAAGAGGCAGAGAGGGAGAAAGACTGGGGGGGATTTTTTTTTTTAAGTTGACTAAAAAGAGCTGACTTCTAGTGCAAAAGTGTTTAACCCAGAATACCCTGCAGATGCAGAAAGAAAGGATCAGTGCTCTCATTGTTGCCAAAAGAGTTATGATAATGTATAGGAGTGATTACCATATGATCCCAGCGGAAGAGTGTATTGGAAGATTTTTGTCATTTGAATGTCTGATCTATCCAATTCTGAATGGAGGAATACTTGGCCCCTTTCCACTCTGGACCCTATTCTGGATTATAACTTGGAATAGGGGCCTGCCACCCATATGCTAGTGCAGACTATAGCAGCCCCTCTCAGCCCCTACCATAGTCTGCTGCACTAACATGTGAGCAACAGGTTCTGAATCCAGGGTATAGTCCAGAATAAGTCACAGTGTGGAAAGGGCTTAATACTCTACATTGCTTGGTTTTCTCCCCTTTATTATTTTTTCCATATTTTATTTTCAATATTGCAAATATATACATGTTTTTATACTTTACAACACACGTATATATCTTTACAATCAAACCTATATTGAACATATTCTTATATACAAACTTATTATAGTTTGCCTAACAACTTTACATTACCATTCAAGTGTGTTTGGGGGTAATGCATTGATAAAATGATATAAAATTTCAACAAAATTAAACTTAAAAATCCTAACTTAACCTGCAACTATAACAACAAAACCAGGATCGTAAAGATTATTCTTACCCCATACATGTTTACACAACAGTCATTTCCTTATATTTAAGCTTATTTCAAAAGGAATTTTATCGTTTCTCTGCAAAGCTTGTGTTCCATATCTAATAACAGTGTGCTGTCTATACGCTGTCTGTGGACTGATGTATTGAAGTAGTCTGTTTGTGGATGACTTTGAAAAGATCTATCAGAGGAACAAGGTATGGTACCATATTCCATTCTGCATTTCTGTCCTGTGAAGATAGTGAATTCTAGCAGAAGTCAATGGCCCTGCTAGACTGCTCTAATGTATGGATGTAGTGGTCTAGCATGTCCCATGAACCAGCCCACTGTCCCTGTGTGGAAAGGGTCTAAAGTACTTGAAGTCAATATGTTCATACGTTGTGTGGCACAACTGAAAGCATATTTTGATAGCAACTCTTGGGAAAAAATGAACTTTCTAAAAAATTGAACTAGTTTAATTGGCCAATTACCAGAGGTGTATTCCACTGGGTAATGAATTTTGTTAATACAGTAAACTTAAATTGGCATCCAGTCATAAACTGATTGGCCCACTGCTCTGTAGTACCAAAACATCTTGGATTTAAAGCACTAATGTTGAAAGGACTATCCCTGAATTTTTCATTTTTTTTATTTTCTTCCCTACATGTTTTCTTGAGAATTCAAGGAGTCACACATTGTTCTCCCCTGCTTTATTTTATCCTCGTAAGAACTGTGCCCAGTAGGCTATGGTGGCTTCTCCACAGGGCTCCTTGAAAGAACAACATTCCAACTTCTTCAATGTAGGAATCACAGATTCATAGTACCTCTGTATTGTCAGGAGGTAACTTTGCTTGGTTTTCATAATGAAGACCATGATATGATGATCATGAGAATATTTGGGAACCTGGCTTGGATCAAAAATGTATGTCATTAAAAGCTAAAAGTTTTTGCTTTGAAAACTTAGATTCATTTTGTTTTCTTGAACTGTTGATCTTTGTTACCTTATTAGTGCTAAAAATAGAAGGCTCACTGCGTGAAAAGGTTCCATTTTTATGCTCTGCAGGCTTAAATCAATGGTGAATGGCTTCAAAATTAATTTAATTGTAGAAATGAAAAAGAAACACATCAAAGAACTTTTGAAACAGCTGATACCACATCAATTTAAAGCTATAGACTTTCTCCTTGCAGTGACTTCTCTTGAAGAAAGTAGTATTTTTTAAAGGCCACAAAAAATATCCAGAATCAAATTCAAATATACTATAAATTATTTCAAACAATGTATCTTTCCACATTTTATATTTTTTTTTACTTATTTCAACCATTTAGCACACCAAATTTAGAAAGCACATGTATTCCTTCTTTCCCCAGATAGTAATGGCAATAATAACAAAGAGGGAAAATTGTTTGTGTTACCAGAATAAATGTTACCAAAGTAACAAACACTCTTTTTAAAATCACATTGGACCTTCAAGATCCATCAAAGAGTAATATTTGTTTCATAACTTGCCCTTGAAAAAAAAACAGTGTTGGCTGACTGCTGAACTGTCATTTATATTTGAAACATTCACTGCGCAAAAGAAATAAATGTACAAAAATGTATAAATCACTTACTGGAAGCCGCCATGCTCATGACAGCTGAAGTTTCAAACAATGCCCCTTTCTGAAAGGATCTGCCCTTCATATGCTAGTGCCTGTTATGAAAGGCCCTGTCCAGGGCCTGACATAGGGTACTTCCAGACACCTTTAATAGTTAACAGCTACTATGCTGCCACTGGTCACATTACTGGGAACAGAACACTATCTGTGGCAGCAGCACAGCAGCAGAAAAACTGTGAGGTAAACGGCACGTGATTAATCAGCACCTTTTTACCTCATTGTTTCCCTCACATGCTACTTGGACACCATGGGGTATCAATCATCCCTACTGGATAATGGAAGTGATTCTGCCCTCCCTTCACAACTTCTGTTCATCTTGCCTAGACAATGGGAAATGCCTGTGCATGGCCTGCAGAGTACTAAGGCTGTCTGGAAAGATCTATAGTCTGTACCAGCATGCAAATTGTAGGTCCCAATTCCAGAATATAATTCTGAATCAGGTCCAGAGCATACAAGGCCTATGTCTCCAGCATCTAGTTTCCATGACCAATGACTTATCAAAACCACAGTGCATTAATCCCAAACACCAGCATCCTTGAGGAATGCCCTCAAACTGGCATGGTCTTTGCTGTTTAGCCAAAGATGTAATGACTGGCTCATTCTGGGAGTCCTCTGCCATATCAATTTGGAGCTGGCATAAGACAAAATCAAAGACCATGTGGTTTTTTCAGAACAAGCCAGATGTGTGACCCAAGTGCTGGAACAGCACACCAGAACAGCCTCCTAGAGAACATATTTGTTGCATGGTCCTCTCATGTTGGCCATGTCCAGGATTGCCAAAGAAGAGTGGGAGGGTTAGTTGAAGGGAGTCTTATGACAATCCAGAGCTCAGTTTTTCTAAATGTGCTGCAGACCTGCCCATAGCCTAAAGCTTCAAAATGGAGGAAATTATGTTATTTCACTTTCAAGGTAGGTCAGGATGGGGCTGCCATAACACTGATGGCTACTGAAACACATCACCTTGACCAGAGACGTTTTCGCACGGGGCTGAACGGAACGCGGAAAAGACAGCTGTGGACACGTCATCCGCATTGCCCGCGCGCGGCTTGCGTTCCGACGTGTCCGCAGCTGTCTTTTCCGCGTTCGAAATGTAGAGCACTTTAAACTGCTCTACACGCGTTCCAACGCAGACGAGCTGCCCGCAGCCGTTCGGGAGGAGAAGCGTTCGCGCCTGCTTCTGTCTCCCGAACGGCTGCGGGCGCGCCTCCGACGCCGCGCGGCTTTGACAATCAGCTGTTTGTCAAACAGCTGATTGTCGATCTGCCTCCGCGGCTGTCTGCGCGCCCCTGGCCGGCGTTTGCCGGCTAAGGCAGCTTCGGGCGCTTTGAGCATTCGCACCCAGACGCTCCGGAACGCGTTTACACGCGTTCTGGCGCGTCTGTGTGTGAAAGGGGAAAGCGCCCGGAGCTGCCTTAAGCTTTCCGCCTGAACGCGTTCCATTTCGAACGTGATGCAGTGCGGAAATGCCTCAGTTCTGTTCCTGGCCTTGATCATCTATTTTAGTCCATAAGCAATTTCCATATCACACACCATGATGTGTAGTATGGGACCTACAAAATTGTCTCCCATATTTTCTTATTGCTTTCACATAGCTCTACTAATTGATCATGAAAAGCAACAGTTGAGATTGTTTCATTTCTTCACTACTAAGTACAGAGGTAGATGTGTGATACAATACCTCTGTTTCCAAAAGACCTTGGCAGTCTTTTGCTTTTGCACACTTTGAATCAGAGGTGTGTAGGAGGATGGCTGTTTCTTTGTCTCAGACAGATAATTTTCATCACTCCAGAAAACCCATTTTCTGTGTTTTCCCACCCCCAGCTGGGCTGGGTCATTGTATACTGGAATACAGCATGGCAGTAAACGCTAGGAAAGAGAAAATGGCCTGTTTCAATTTCTCATTGGGAAAGTTATGTATATTATTCAGAACTTATTTAAAGGAATGTCTATGCCACTTGTAATCAATTTGAGGAGGGTGCGGATGGGAATATAGAGAGAGATTACTGAATTACTGGCATTCATTACTGCACATTTAATATTTTTATGACAGTGTAATTTACAACGCAATTGATCCAAACCTGCAGCAGAGGTGCATGCTAACCAAAATGAAAAACAATTAAAAGTCAGCTAAATGAAAAAAAAAACACTTTAAATATGCCCACATTTCCAATACATACCAAAGATACTATTCCCACACCCTCAGGTCTTATCAGTTCTTCTGAAGCATCTGGGGAGAGGTACCCAAGAAATATGTCCCAAATCTGGACATGAGGAGTGATGCTTAAGTATCACGCTCTGTATCCTTCAGCTATCTTGCTGCAGTTTTGGGGTATGTGATTAGATGACACTGGCTGGAGCCAGCAAAAAGATTCAGCCATATAATTCAGGATTTGCTAATAAAGTGCTTCCCCATCATACATGAAGTCATACTTAGAACCTCTGAAACACTTGGAGGAATATCTAAAAGTCTGAACCATAAATGTAATTGAAGTAAATCAGTGTCATAAAAGAGGAACCCCCAACTGACTCTGCCCCCAGTATATATGCACCATTAAGACCAAATTCTGATGGAATGCAGGAGTGGTTAAGATGCTGTCATTTCAATAAAGTTGAAAGGGATATTTAGGCCATACAACCTTCTGCTTCATGCAGTAATCAAAAGGATGGATGCCTCATCATGGGTGTTTGTCTAGCCAGTGCTTGAAGACAGGTGTATCTTCTCTATGCCAGTGAAAGTAACAGTGGGAAAGAATCTTTATCAGAATGATCTACTCTCATGGTCTTAGCAAGGAGTGACAGCTCGACTGCCATTTCCAAGGACACAGTTTTCAAGCTGGTGGCACACAAACAAAGCTGCCTCAAAGCTTCTACAATCACACTGAATTGATTGTATGCTCCTTGGAGCAGGACTGAAGCCCTCCTATACATTTTGTGGAATGAGAGCATGGGGGTGCTGGTGAGCATATAGCTCTGCCAGTGCTGGTCCAGGAATTGGCTCCTTTTCAGCTGCAGTGACTTCCAGTAGTTCTGCCATCAGATCCTTGCCTAAAGGTCCACATCATCTCTTTCTCAAGGGGTCCACAGGAATATCAAGGACTAAACTGTCTCCTCCTACTTTCCTGAATTGTTTAGCAGCCTTTAAAAGTTAAACATTTTATTCTAACAAAATGAGAAGCAGTAAACAAAAATAGAACAAGTAAAACTGGCAAGCTTAACACCAAGGATTTACAGAATTACTTCCTTTGGCCTGTCTCACCTCCCACCTAGAATCCCCTCTAATAAAGCAGAACCTGGGTGTGTCTGTCTGGGTATCCCCTAACTAAGGCTATGATCACATGAGGCACTTCTGATGTTCCTCAGAGAATGCTTAGGGATGAGAAAAGGCCAGTTAGAGATGGCCTTGGAACAAAACTGGCTCATACTACCATCTTTGAGGTGCTTCTGAGCTGCCGCTTTTGTTATGTCTGAACAGAGCCTAATTTTACAATCAATACTGGGGCCTCTTTTCCCCTACAGAAGGATCTTGGAGCAATTCCTGTGACTGTTTGCAGGTGGGCAACACCACTGAATGTACAGCACAGGATTGTCAAGGAGCTGATTTACAGATCCCAAAGGTGTAATAGAAAGCCTGGCAGAAATAGAACACAATAAAAGACACACGGACAGACACACAGAGAATATCTCTGGCCAGAGAGACTTCCTTGTTTATTGATCCAAAAATAGAATTGTTTTATAGAAAATTCAGCAATTTACATTACTTCAAACAGCTGACAGAAGTTAAATTACATTAATCATTTCAGGTGATCTACAAAAAGAACATATTCCAAGGCCCAGCCCTGAGATAGTCCCCTTAGTTACCCCATTTAGACTCAGTTGTGATCTTAAACAACAAATCAAGATAATTACCCCCCTTTAGCAGCTGCCTAAGGTCTCTGGGTTTCATCAGAATAACAATAAGAAGAACTTAAGGAAACAGACCTTTTGGTTTAAATGTAACTCAGTATCCTAACTAATCTCCTAGTTTATCTAAAACAAGCAGGAACTCTTAAGTCCTACATCCATACATCAAAAGCAATACAAACATATATAATAAAACCATAAAGCATTTCAAAGGACATTTGACTTCTTTGCTACAGCTGCTTCATCCCTCCCCCTTAAAAAAAACCCTTCCATCTTCTCATTGGCTAATCCAGAGACATCCAAGAGCCTGGGCCAATCATGGGCAAAAACCTACAATGTGGTTTAATTGATCTATGAAGATACAAATGTCATATTTCTTGGATTTGGCTCAAAAGTATACACTTTCTCAAAAACAAATTAAATTGTAATTTTGTCATAATAAATTATGTAGGACACATCTCAGAAAGGTGTGCTATACAATCAAATCTGACTAGGATATTTTTGAGTAATTGGAGCTTCTGGGTTTTCTCAAAAGCAGTACTTCATGTAACATCATCATGACTAAAAGCATGTGTGTGTGTGTGAGAGAGAGAGAGAGAGGATGACCATTTATAATCATGTGTTAGACACTTTTCTTTTCAAATAATTAATTTGACAATGTCTTTATGTAGTAAATGCCTACACTTCACGGTGATATATGAAATTATCATTGAAATGGAAAAGCCCTATTAAGTCATTTTCTTTCCCTTACAGACTATAGGATTCATGCCTTCATAGCATTACATAACACTTTGACCATTCCAAGTTAAAATTACTCCCATAGTAAGCTCAACTGTCATATTTTGCTACAGATAATGGTAGGTTCCATTTGAACATCTTGAAAGCTTGAACTTAACTATTATGGCTGATGTCCACTTTTTATCATTTCCTTTTTTCTTCAGCTATAATACTAAAGCTAAAAGGGCTCTATTTTTATTAGATTGCAGTAATAAGAACAGAAAGGTGAAGAATAAGCAGAGGAATGAGAGGCTAAATAGGTGTCATTTCTTAATTCCAAGATTGATTGATTGATTGATGATTGATTGTTCATTTAAATATCAATCAATCAATGTCCTTTTAACAATCTGATAACTCTGCTAAAATAGCTGGAGCTGACCTGGGTATTTGAAATGACATGTGCCAGAAACTACCAAATCCTGATCAAACCAGTCAGACAGTTTGACTTATGAATAATCAGAAACTTTGTATATATCTTTATTTTTATATTAATAATGATAATAATATAGTATAGTATCATCACCATCATCATCCTTGTCTTAGTAAAGTCCCATTAAAATTTAGTTCTTTCTTGCTGATCAAAGAAATACTTGTTTTCTGGTATTTTGGGTGTTTTTCCACTGTCACTAGAAGTACCCAAAATGCCATTAAGTACCCATTAATGAACATTCATCAGATGTTTGCATGAAAAGCTGAATATTCCCCCATTCTATTCACATTGTATCAAATAGGGGAATTTGGCTTCATGCCCATACCTACTCAAGGATCCCGGATGCATGCCTGCAGCTGAAATGACCTCCTGATTCCCTGGGATATTCTCTATTATTCCCAGGGAACTGAGAAGCCATTTCAGCTTCATGTGTGCTTCCAATAGGGCTTGAACCTCTGAGGCAGAGCACAGTGGTGGCAGAAGGTGAATGGGGGGAGGTGAGGGAGGGATGGGGCTTCATGCAAACATCCTTTAGATGTTTGCACACAAAGTGAGCTCCCTACATTTGGAGGAGGGCTTCACACAAATTGAAGGAGAAAATGTGCTTCATGCATACCTATAATAATATCTGGTTGGAACTTTTAAAAAGGTTATGCCTGCACCACTTGGTGCTTTCTTTGTTTATCTTGGTTGGTTATAGTGTTCTGATTATGATGATGACTTGAACTTTTGAACAATCCTTTCCATTTTGTAGAAAAGTAGCTCTTTTGCCAGATATTTTGCAACCAGAATAGTTGGGGGGAGGGACACAAATGGAAGAGGGAGGTCAGAAGAAGTTAGAGGAAACAACATCTGGTGGTAAAAGGATAAATGCATTGTCATTAAGTGAACTTGGTTTTGCTGTGAAAATGAATCACAAATCTTTGATATCTTACATTTGGTTTCTTGGAGAGTTTTGTGAATGCATTCTGTGAATATCGTTCAGAAACCAGCAGGCTAGAAATTGTTGGAAGCCAGAAACTAGCTTTTCATATCATTCAACCAACGAAGGCTTTTCTAAAATTGATAATATTTTTCCATGATCTACCAGGTCTCAGCAAGAAATTAGACTTCATTTGACCTCACATACTACATCACCTTTCAGCCTTTTATAAAGACAGCTTTGAAATTTTAGAAAAAGTGCAAGTTAAAGGCAATTCTTGGAAAAGGTAGATAATATAATTGTCCTAAATGTCATAGGACAGCATTAATGAGGAAGAAAGTCACATTCACTGTTGAAAGGGTTAGGATGGTTCTACCATCTTCAACTGAAAAATGTAGGCAAAGTGTGAGTCTAATGAAAAGGATAAAATGATTGGATAGGAACTTGTAACCAAACCAAACAGTGAAGCAGATTAAGAAGTATATCAGCATTCATCAGTGCAGAGTTCACGCCAAGGCTAGGCGGCTCAGCAGCAGCTTGGCGGGCTTTTGCAGCAGTTTGAGTGACAACAGGGGTGTGACAACCCAAAAAGCTGTGCCAGTCCACCAAAATGGACCAATCACAGCTGCTTAATCATGGAATTTATAAGCAGGCAGCTGAGGCAGCCTGGTCATCTCACCTGGGGTTTAGAGGGAGATCGGAGAGTGCAGCTCCGTGTCTGCGTGTGTATGTATGCCTCTCCTCTTGGTTGAGAGAGGAGAAGGAAAAAAGAGCCCATGGTATGGGGGAAACGCTAGCCTGCAGTTAGGCAGGGCTAGGAGAGAGGAGTTCTGGCTGCTCCGTGCATGCCTGTGTGCAAGTATGAGGGGAATCCTCTCAGTGTCAAAGAGGGAGAAACTAGAGCCTTAGAAACAGGGGAAACATTAGACTTTGCTTGAGAGCCAAGACAGAGACTGTTGGCTTATAGCTGAAGTGTTAGGAAGGGGGGAGAAAACAAAGGACTGTTGGAAACCCAAAGAAGGACTATTTTGAATTACAAAAGACTATTTGCTTTAATAAGGGTGCATCTCCATGGGAGCTAATTGCTTCACAATTGAAGCTATTTTTTTTAAAAAAAAACTACGTTGTAACTCACAATAAAGTGACCCCTTGTGGCTCGGGGCAACACGGATTAAAATCACACTTTTATGTCCCCATGGAAACTGCTTTTTGTAAGCCTGTATCTTTTTCTCCCCCCTCCCCGCCTGCTAGAGTAATGGCAGGCTCCGTTCAGCTGTCGAATTCAGCTGCCGGCATTCACATAAAGAACGGCAAAAGCAAAGCAACAATCTCCTCTTTCTTTCACAGTGTGCATGTGTTTTCCTCCCTTCCTCTTGATTTCTTCCTCCATGGGTTTTCTCTTCTGTTTCTCCCCCCCCATAAACTTCACTCATTTTCTCCCCCCCCCCCATGCCTCAGCCTGCAGTCACTCAGGCAAGGGCTTCCTTTAGCCCAAATGAGTGCCTGACAGGTGCTCTGTAGTCAGCTAAATCATGAAAAGCTTTCACTCTTCTCACCATTTTAGCGGGGCTCTCTCTCTCCCCCCTCCTAATAATGCAGCCTACGATGATCACTGCTCTGCTTGTGCCCTAAATCAGCTGTCCTTAAGTGAATGGAGGAAGCTGAATCTGATTTTTACAGGGCTGCAAAGAGTGAGTTGCTTTTAGTTCTGCTTGTAAGTGTCTCCATGTTCCCAGGAAAATCCACGGTTTCCCCCTAAGTCAGATGTAGTCTTGTTTAAACGGGGTTTTTCTGCCGTGGATTTTCTTCCTTTACACCTGATGTAGCTCAGAGTAAAGCTGCGCATGGAGGCACTCCGAGGCAAAACAAGCTTAAATCTGGAGTAGTTTTGGCATGTAGACGAACCCTAACGAGAACCAATTGAACTATAAAGATCTTTTACTTTATAAACCAGAGACTTTAAGGCTGAACATAAGCTTGCTTTCTTATTTTATTTTATTTTACTGTAACAATAAACTTCAAGTGTTTTGTTTGACATTCAATTGTCAGTGTGCTGCTTTAAGGGAGCCATTATGCTGGCATATAAAGCAGGACCCCAGTGAGAGACTTTAGCGCAGATACCCTTGAGAGTTGGCAGAAGGTTTGGGTGCCTAGCTGTTTAGCCTCATCTGTGCTGCTCTGCAGAGGGCCAGGTGGGAAAGGACAGATTAGGTCAGTGATAGCAAACCTTTTGAGCTTGGTGTGTCAAAATTTGCAATAAAACCTAGCTTAACTCAGGTGCTGTGTCACATCTAGAAATATCCATAGTTTTGTGATATTTAAAGCAAAACAAATAATTATTTACATTAGTGATTTTTGTTGCTGAATTTTGTTTGATAAATCTTCAATTGAAAGTTGGTATTTCATACACTTCAAGAACAAGCAAGCACTACACGCCCAGGTGCCAGGATGACCATGTGTGTCACCCAAAAGGGCTTGGCGTGTCACCTGTGACACATGTGTCATAGTTTGGCCATCATTGGCTTAGGTCATCACAATCAGCTCTTTTGTTTCTTCCATATAGACTGAAAGATAGTTAAAACTTTATTGCAGTCAAAACTGTAGTCCTCAGTTAATAAAAACAAAACAAAACAAAGAACAATGTTTACAGCATTCTTAAACAGATGTTTTGATTGGCTTAAATGATATTTTCTCCCAATACATCTGCATGCATTCAGGTATATGGAATAAGAAATACCACTCTTACCTTCAAGTTAAATCTGAAACTAATAGATTAGATCAGAAGAAACATAGAATTGATCTGTTAACAGGTTGTTGTTGTTGTTTTGGCATAGAGATCCAACTGTATTTTGAAAACTGAAACCCAAAAGTCATTGAATAAGTAGAGTTGTACAAAAAATACCCCATTCTGCACCTATGGTGCCTTTTTTGACTTCATGATCCAGTGACTGTAACAAGAGTCTGAGCCAGTCCTGTTCAGTGATACTGAGTTATTAGAGCTACAAAAAACTTATTTCCAAAGTGGAACATTTTAAAGAATACATATCCTTTCCTTAAAATAATTTCCATTTTATTTATGTACTCAGCAAGTGAAAAACTTCCAATAAAAATGTTTTGTTCAAAGTTTTCTGCACATGTAAAGGTGTAATTATTGCATCCTAATAATTATAACGGAAGACATTTCTCTTTCTCTACTCACTGTTTGATCTCAACTGCAAATTTCTGATCTTCTTGTCAAAGAGAGAGCTGTTTGCATGGGAATATTTTGAACTTTGATGAAACTTTTATGACACTTCCAACAAAACATGCTGCTCATTAAAGTTTCATACTGAGAGAGCTCTATCTGCATTGTTTTTGAATTGTAAATAACACATAATTGTCATCAATGAGTACTTGATAAAATACCTGTTCCCAGAAATTCTAGCTCTGACTATGGGAAAAGTTTTATTATCCTAGTGTGCTGGGAACCTCCTCCTAGAATTTAGTCACTCTGATGGTCCTCTGAGAGAAGAAATAATGAATAAGCTACTGATTTTTTAAAAAGAACATTTTGCAAAGAATTTTAAAAGGAGACAAATGAGATGTTTTAAAAATCTTATTCTTCCTCTTTCATGCCCTCTCTGCCTGCCCTAGTAGCACCAAGGAGATCAATGTCCCATGAGGTTCTCTTATACATATTTCATGGAATAAAACCAAGCACATTTGTTACTAAGAAGGTTTAATGGGATGCTGATCTCCTTAGGCTTTATGAATTTAAACTATGAAATGCTGTTATAGGCTGTCTAGAATGTAAAATAAGTAGCTCAAACAATATCTCTGCCACAAAAAGGGAGTGGTTTTCCATTCTTGTAGCTGTTCTCTTACCTCTTATATAATGGGGATTATCATTTTCTCTCTCTCTGTGCTTTCTCTTGTAGATTAGGTCTGAGCAAATTCTGACCCACTAAGCTAGAAGAAGTTAATTTGTGGCCCTTCAGATATGGTAGAACTTCAGGGACTGTGGGTGCTTCTGCACTGCTCTCAAACATCCGGATGTTTCAGATGGGGTCTTCCCAGTCATCTGGATCTTGAAGATCTGGATGTTCAGGAGACCCCTCTGCTTCTGCACAGCCCCTCTACCAACCATTTGGAATGGGTGCTTAGAAGGGCACTGTGCGGAAGCACAGCATGCCTTCTGCAGCCCAGGTCAGGCCGTAGGAGGACATGCTGCTGCTGCCTCCACCCCTCAGGGGCGTGGTGATGGCGGTGCAGCCACCTCCACCACACCCCTGAGGTGATGCTCACTCTACTGTCACCCAGAGCAGCAGAGGCAGGGGGGAGATGGCAATCTGCATCTCCATCTCCCCCCCCCAGCCCTGATGCCCTCACAAAGCAGTTGTCATTGGTAAGGGGGTGTAGTGTCGTGGCTGCAGTTGCCACCTTCACCACCACTGTGTCCCGATGGTGGCTGTGGGCCATCAGGGTGGGGAGGGGGCATGGATGGCAGCTACCTTGTTCCCCTGCCCCTGCTGCCGCCTGCTCCCCAGTGGAAAAGCAGCCACCAGGGGCAAGGGGAATCTAGTGGCAGCGGTGGCAACTCTGCCTCCACCAGATCCCCTTCCCCAGGAGGCTGGACATGAGAGGTGGCAGTGGCAGCAATATCTGCCATCCATGCCTCCTCCCCACACTGATGGCCTGCAGCCATCATTGGGACAGGGAGTGTGGCAAAGGTGGTGATCGCAGCCAGGGCACCACACTTCCTCCCACAATGGCAGCTGCTTTGCTGGGCCATCAGGGCTGGGGGTGGGGGGAGATGGTGATGCAGACCACCATCTCCCCCACTGCCTCCACTGCTCTGGCAAAGCAGCTTCCTGGGGGAGGGGTAGAGCTGCCCACGCCTGTCATTGAAGCCTCATTGCTGGAGCAGCTACATGGGGGGAAGTGGGGGCTTGCTAGCTCCATCTTTCCCCTCGCTGCATGCACAATCTTTACCCCCCACCACACTGAACTGAGCCGGAGTCCTCTGACAACTGTGGAGGCCATGCAGGCCTCCATAGTTGTCAGTGGCAGGGCAGAGCTTGTGCCACCTGCGCACACAGCTCCGATCCTGCCAGGCCCATCCAGAAGACCCCATCTTCATGGAAAGTGTGCGGATGCATGGGTCTATAATCCAGTTTCAAGCCTGAAGACTGGATTGTAGACCCAATATTTTAGATCTTCCAGAAATCCAGATTTAGGGACCTGAAGACCCCATTAGGGCCAGAATTGGGAGGCTGTTGTGTTGAAGATGCCTCCCTCATCCAGTCCCAATGGGGTCTCCTGTGTGGATCATTTAGGATCTGTCTCACATGGGTCCCTAATGGGGTGTTAAGGGCCAGTGCAGAAACACCCTGTGTTTTCTTTCCACTATTCACAGGTTCTTGGGCCCATGTAGTTCTATAAAATTTAAAGGCCCTCAGATTAATAGTTTTATAACAACTAAAAGGCTTCCAAAATAGTTATTCCCTAACATTTAAAGGGGCTTATTTTAAACGAGTTAGGGCACATCTACATGCCAAAAATACTCCGGATTTAAGCTTGTTTTGCCTTGGAACGTCTCCATGCACAACTTTACTCCGGTCTACATCAGATGCAAAGGAGGAAAATCTGCAGCAGTACCCCACCCCTTCAAACAGTGCTACATCTGACTTAGGGGGAAGCTGCAGATTTTCCTGGGAGCATGGAGACACAAGCATAACATTAGGAGGCTGTCATTTGTCCTTCACGCTTGCCGGCTACAAGTCAGCGGCTTTGCGCTCCTCGCCCCTCTCGAGTGAAGTTGACAAGGAGCAGGGGGAGAGAGGGAAGCAAAGCTGAGAGAAAGCGAAGGGAGGTGAATATATACACACGAGTGCAGTTGGTGGCAAGGAGCAGGGGGAAAGAGGGAAGCAAAGCCGAGAGAAAGCAAAGCTGAGAGAAAGCGAAGGGAAGTGAATACACACACATGAGTCCAGCTAACAGCAAGGAGCAGGAGGTGAGAGGGAATTGAAGCCGAGAGAAAGCGAACAGAGGGGAAGACAGACACACACGTGAATGCAGGGAGCTGAACAGATGACAGGTGAACAGAGCCTGTCATTGCTCCAGCGGGCGGGGGAGGGGGGAGATGCAGACTCACAAAAAGTGGCTTCCATGGGGACAGGAAAGTACAATTTTAATCCGCGTTGTCATAAACCACATGGGGACTCTTTATTGCGAGTTACAACACAGATTTTGTTAACTCGCACAACAAACAAAGCAACTGGCTTGCAGAGAGATGCGCCCTTGATGTCAACCAGCACTTATTCTCTGCTCAGTGTTTTTTAAGTGCATAGATTGTTGTATACAGTGGGCCTTCTGCACTGGGCCTTATTCTGGATTATTTCCTGAAATAAGGATTTGCCATTCATGTGCCAGCACAAATTACGTCAGACCCTTATTCCAAAATTTAATCTGAAATAAGCTCCAGTGTAGAAAGGGTCAATACGTCTAATCATCTTTATTCTTGCTGAAAGCTTAGGGATATGCTGTTTGTTCTTTTTTATCTCTTTCTGTGTTTGTGTATGTGTGTGTGTTTCCCATGATGCAAAATGATGGCAATAATATTCTTGAAAATACTGGGATATAAATTAGGATCAGCCTGGGCAAGAACCACTTCCCACTCCTTTCCACCTCTTCTTAATTTCCTCACTTCACTACTGTGATAAATATCAGCACAACCTGTTTTGCTAGAGATATACGTCTGAATAAGTTTGGCTTTGATATTGTGTTGACAGGTGAGTTTGCATGAATATTGTATTTATTTATTATTTTAAGTTCATTGGTGCATCAAGCTCTGCAAAGCTGTCAGATGCTTGAGGCGATGGAAGCTTTCCTCATACCACTGTCTTAGAATCAATGACTAGAACAGAAATTGATTAAAACTCTTCCTTGGCTTTAGACCCACTGCCTTTAAATATATACTTACATTTTGAAAAGATCAGGTTATCAATCCCATATTTCTCCTTAAGCTTCATTTTTGTTTTCCTTGGTTATAACTAATGCTTTTAGACAGTAGCATCTATGAAGTCCCATGGTCCATCACATCCATCAGACCAGATAACTACAGCTTACCCCTCCATCTATGGATATTGATAATTTCATGATCCAGTTTGAAATGTCTAAAGAATGTGATTATTTTACTTTCTTCTGATTGTGGAAAGTTTAGAGTGTTTTATTGCATACATATTTGATAAAATAGGTGCACTGGGCTGTACTGGGATGGAGAGAAGACCTCTTCCAGGCATTATCTCTGAGGCACGTTTAGGCTATTGGATAGGCTTAATGGACAATTAACCTAGTGTGGAACCATATAAAAAGCAAGCAAACACCAAGAATAAATCAGAAACAAAAGTCTATTTCAATGAAAAATATGAACTTTTAAAAAAAAATTGGAAGAAAATTGGCAGCAGAGCAAAAAGCATTAGCAGAACAAGAAAATGTGATACTCTGTCAAACAGCTGTCTGTCAGATGGTAAAAAATTGAGGAAATAAACACAGCTGCATTGCCTCACCATGCGTACACATAGGTTTAATGGATCCTGCTGCTATGCAGCGAGCACTATTTTGTGAATGGAAAGGCAATTATTGAACAGGTTTTGAATGGATTCCTAAGGGGGGGGGGTCTAGTGGGGAGCTAGAGAGGCAAATCCTATGTTTAATAGCTACCAGGAGTCCCTGATTGCATCAATGCAGATGGGAGGTAGCACAAAGGAGGAGAGATCACAAGGGAAAAAATCCCAGTCTGCATTTTCAAATGAGATTTGTCCTTTTCAAGATGGAGTTTGTCTGGTACAAGAATCCAGACTTTTACTCGTTGCTGTCCTGTATTTCCAGCATAGCGTATTTGTCACATAGGCTCAGACATATCATGGCAATAATCAACCTTCTTCCTTTTGGAACAAGGTACATTAGCCTCATATTTTATAGGTTCATCTCCTAACATGTTTGGTGTTTTTTGGGGGGTGATAAGTACTTAGTGTATTAATTTTATAACAGATAGATAAGATTTATTGAAGCCCCCATTTTAAGCTAATTCAGTTTACAAGGTTTCAGCTTTACCTATTAACAGTATACTGATACTTTGCTTCAGTATTCAAAAATATTAAGCATTCCTAGTTCAATATAACATGTTTTTCTCCTGCCAAGGTAAGGTCAAAGGGAAGGATTTTGCTTTAATATGGTTTTGCTTTAAACAACTTGCTGAAAAAGCAACCCTTTATTACATTGAGTCCAACTGTAGTCTAGAAAACTATAGATAAAGCAATTAAGAACAAATGAAAAGGGGATTAAACTAAGAAAAAAGATATGGCAGATTAAAATTACAATAAGCTTTATTATCCCCAGAACTACAGAGGGCCTTTCTGTACTTACCTCCAGGACAGCTTAGGTGGGTCATTGGAACACAATGCTCACACTGTGATCTGCTGACGTTGTCCCCAATCTTTACCCGCTCTTTCATCTTAAATGCTGTCTGCTAGCATTCCTGTGGTGTCAGGAATAGTTTGAGAGTAAGGAAGTGCATGGATATTCATAACATTCAAAATTCGTACTAATTTGTCTTAATTTGGAAATTTAGACATTCAAATTTGAATCGAACGTTGGCACATTTGAAGATTGACATTTGAATTTGAATCAAACTCTTCAGAATATTTATATGAAGTTTCATTACATTTGTGATCCTGGGGACGTGGGAAAGTGGCTGTGAAACTGAAGTGGACTGAGAGTGGATTCAGAGCAGATTCAAGGTGGATTCAGAGTAGATTTGATGTGTTCAGAGTGGATAAGTGGGGATACATATTGGATATGTAGGGGATTCATATGGTATACGTAGGGGATTTGTACATGATTCATGGCAGAGATTTGGGTTGAATTTTGCTGAACTTTTGTATTGAATCTAAATCCTACCATATTCAAAGAGAATCTGTTTGAGCGTGTATGAATTTTCTTGGATTCGATTCAATACAAATTGAACCCAAAACATTTGTGTGCATCCCTGTTTGGAAGCGCTGCCTTTTCAACACTTTGGGTGTTGCAAGGGAAAGACTGCTTGTCTGAACTACCTCTGACAATTGTCAAGTCATGATTAGTGGTGAGTGGGATGTCTGATATCAGGATGTCTCACCAGGAATGGGAGAGGGTGGTATGTATGTCATTTCCATTGCTAGGGGCTGCTGGGCAGGAACAGGACTGTCCCAGCACTCAGCATGAGAATGGCCTCAGGTATTCCTGTTGTTAACCACCTGGGATTGCCTACTGATCTGAAAAAAGAATAAATAGCAAATAGTTTCACCCCAAATAATCTACTGACACTAGTGATTTTTAGAAGATGTAAATAATCTTAAGAGTAAAAAGAAGGCAGAGAAAAGGTTAGTCTTACTAACAATACTAGAATTTTCTGGTGAGAGAAACATTGCTATTGCATGTACTAATTAGTATTGCTATGTGCTAATTATGAGGGGTGTGTTTCCATGGTGCTGGTATCATGGGCTTTTTGTTAGACCTCTGTAGGCTTCAGGCAGCTGTGGAAAGGGATTTATTGGCTCCACTGTCACTCTTCATGTCTGAACTTGGAGGTGCATAATGACTTTAACCATGTGGCTCATTTTTCTGGGGCAAAGGCCTAGCTCAACATGCTTGGGAGCTGATTGAATTTCATCTCACCTAACCCTCCTTCAGTAGGAATGGGGACGCCGTGGAGATGAGTATACTACATGCTGCTTTGAATCCAAAATGTAACCTTTCCTGTAAAGGGCATTCCAAATGGGATGTGCACAGATATTCATGACATCCAGAATTCTTATGAATATGTATGAACTCCTAAGGTCTGTGGCTGAATCGAATAGGGCCTACATTCATAGCCCCAATTCATCCACAAATTGGATTATCTGGTATTCTTAGAAGCTTCGTCTGAAGCTTCAGAAGATACTAGATGTTCCAGGGCCTCCCCTCTGCTGCCTCCCATCCCCCAGCCACCCATGGTTTTCCACGTACCCCCTTACCTTTTGGGGTATGCTTCGCCAGCATTCTGGCCTCTTTCCGTGCTCTCTGGAGACCTAAAAATAGGCCTTCCAGAGCACCAGAAAAGGCACTTCTGGCTCTGGGGTTAGGTGACCCCAGAATCAGAAGGCCCATTTTGGCCTCCAGAGTGCACGGAAAGAGGCCCATAATGCCATGAGAGTGGTCCCACCTCCCATGCGCTCCCTTACCTTTTTGGGTCTTTTCATGTGGGGGTGGGATTTGGCTGAAACCAAATTTTCCCACATTCAATTCATTTCTCATTTACCTTTAATCCTGCTGCTTTTCTGTAGGCCTGGATTATCCGTTTAAGTGATTCTATTGAGTTATTTGGCTTGGTTAAAAGAATAGCTAAGTCATCTACAAAGGCTCTTATCTTGTATTCCTCTCATTTGAGGTTAACTCTTTTAATATCTGAGTTGTGTCTTATAACCCTATTTAGGACTTCCAGTGTCATTATAAATAATAAAGGTAAAGGAGGACAACCTTTTCTGGTCCCTTTTTGAATGGCAACATTTTCCATTCTTTCTTCATTTATTAATAATTGTGCATATTGTCAGGTATTGGTTGCTTTAATTCCCTTTTGAATTTTTTCTTCAAAGTTCATCTTTTCTAAAAGTTGAAACATAAAACTCCAATTTACATTGTCAAAGGCTTTTTCTCCAAAAAGATTATAGCTGCTTCTCCAAATACTCAATAATATCCGGCACAATTCTTATACTGAAATCCAGCCTGATTACCATGTGTGAAACTTAATAAAATCTGTTAAGTCTTGAGGCCATTATACTTGCAGATATTTTATAATCATTATTCAACAATGAAATAGGTCTATAATGTTTTGGTTGGGTTAGATCTTGTCCTTCTTTCGGGATTAAGGTTATAAACAATAATGGAGTAATTTCTTCCTGAAAGGTCTTATAATAGATTGCAGATAATCCACATGGTCCTGGGGTTTTTCTTAACTTCATTTTCTGTATTCCTTTAGTCAATTCTCTTATGGATATTGGTGCATTTAATTTGTCTCTTTGTTGCTGTGTAATTTGTGGTAAATTTTGTTCATTTAAGTATCTTTTGATCTCCTCTGCATTTACTTCTTTTTTTATCAAGTTCTTGATAAAATGCATGCATATTTTTTATCTATTGACAGTTCATTATCTCTTCTCTCAGCTTTAAAATGAGGTTTTTCTCTCTTTGTATGTTAGCCATCTCCCAGGCTTGTTTCCTGATTCAAAGTTTCTTTGTCTTAAATATTTTAATTTAAAATCCATCTCTTGTATCTCTAACATTGAAAGTTATCTGTAGAATTTTTAGGTTTCTTAAAATTAAACTAGACTCTGGTTTTTGTTTTAACTCAGTTTTGCTTTTTCTTAATTTCTGCTATAATTTTATGTGTCTTTTCTATGCCTGAAGTGTTTAGTCACTTGAGGTATGCTCTTCAAGGGCTTGAAACGTAATGGCATATTTTTAATTTTATTTCCACATTTGCAGTTATGGCAGCTACAATGGATAACCCCAAATACAATTCGTCTCAAAAGAAGGCAATCAGTTCCCTGTAACAGATGTTGATTACTTACTTCTCTTGCCAGTTACCACTTGGATTATGTGTCAGTAAGTTTTCATAATATTTTTGTCCCTTCTCTGTATTGTGTCTGAAAATGTTATCAGCTATTCATGATTGTATTATTATTTTATCGACTTTATTGTGTTCTTTCCTGATTACATAGGATGAAAAATTAATATGTCATTGGTTGCAACTATTGAAGGTTTTTTTATTTCATTCTGATTTGATGAGCAATTTTTTTTATTGCTTTTTGTTTTTTCATGGAAGTTCCAGTACATGTGGCTTCTCCTTTACAGAAAGATTCAGTTTGCTCAAGCAAATGAATATCTGTCTGGATCCAACCTCTTGTAATATATAACAAGGGACATTTATGAAAAGGCATTGATGTGTTGGGAAAAACTGTCTGAAGCAGGTGCTGTAATAAATCATGCAAAGTAGATGATTGTGTATATATCATCTACGATATACAGTGATGTGTTAACTTTGGGGAAATTGCATATTTTCAAATTCATTTTTTGTAGGTATAAATACACTATTTTACATAGCATGTGTACTGCACAATGACCTGAGTGATGCACAATGACCCAAAGAAAAGAAAATGAAAATGAAAAGATTCTCTGTTTTGAGCAGCAGGTCACAGAGTGCAAGCATAATGATAGGGGATATTTCCTTAGTACTCATACCCTTGATCCACATAGAGCCAAGTGCTAAAACTGAACAGCAAAAAAAGGCAGCCTGTGTTTTTTTCTGTATACTAGATCTAAGCTTCCCCAATAATTCTACACTGCAAAACTGCTCCTTACGCGGGGCACTAACATAAAAGAATGCCAGTTCCTGATAGTTCTCACATACACAGGTTGCCAACTTTGGAATCCAGTGAAGAGGTTACATCAACAAGTCATGTTATCAAAAAAGATGTTCAGGCTGTCAAATTATCCTCTGTTCAAACTCCTTCTTTTCAGCTTTTAGCTCCATTTAAGCAAACCTCCTACTACATTCTGAGTCACTGTCACATTTTCTCCTTTTCATTTGAAAAGAGTGGGGGAGTGCTTTGGTTTGAATTAGGTTGCTTGGTTGACTGTCATTCTTAGTGCCCTTTATGTACAATGCCTTCACAATATGTTCATTTTTATTAGTGTGACAATATTTTAAGTGTTTCCAACTATGAGATAGAAGTCATCTGATCGTCCATTAATTATCTTCTGCTCAACTGTCAGTCGTAACTATAACTATGCTAAACTCATCCATTCTTCAACAATTTTTCATCAATTAACAACAATAAAAAAGAAATCCCACCTGATTTTTGCTCTCATTTGATTTTGCAGTTATGGTACTTTCAATGAATGTTTGTAATCAACACTTTAAAAGACACCCAGAGCCACTGAAAATGTTTAAGGAATCACATATTTCTGTAGTGAGACCCAGGCAAAAGTCTGGCTACACTATCGTAACCAGCTTAAGTTTATAAGCCATTCAGATGTCTTCTCACATAAAGCTTGTTAAAATTTTCCAGTTTAGCAAATCACTTTTAACTGCGCTGCTATTTGAGAACTAAGTGTGATGCCCTGCCTTGATCCCAACAGAAATTCACCACTTTGTTGGTGAGTGGAAGTAAATTTTTATTCATACTTCAATGATGAGCTCAGAACAACTAGATCTTGACAGTAACATAAAGGGTTTCTAACACAGTTCTCTTATTTTCCTTCTCAACAGTGTATCTGTGCTTCTCTGCATTTTCCCTTCTCAGCTGTCAACTAACTTTCCTGCTTTATTTTCCCACCTTTTCCCCTGCTTCTTTCCTCCCTTTTAGAATAGTTGAAAAAGAGTTGCCATTTACTTCACCTTTAGGCACCCCAGGCTCTATGGCAGCATGACCTCCCTGACATTGCCTCCCCACAACATATTTTCCTCCAAAATCTAATATTTACAATTGCCACTTACAATTCTTTTTCATGGTAATGTTTATAATAGATTTGCACTGACACGGGTACAACAAACAATGCAAATGAGTCACTGTGGCCCTGCTTGCCTGAGCAAGCCAGGTAAAACTATTTCGACAACTTGTGTGCTTGAACATTGACTGTGTTTGCTGAACATGGATGAGGGCAGGAAGCCTGATGTCTGCAATCATCCCACCTGCTGCAGGAGCACAAAACCCCAGCTGCACCCAGCCCTAACACTGGCATGGACAAGGGGAGGGAAGCTTGGGGGTCGGCTGTCCTACATTCTTTATAAGTTTATTATTATGTAATGTATTGTTTGTGATTCCATAATGTATTATTTATTATAACATGTGATGTACTGTTTGATGCTGTATTCTTTGTCTGTATTATGTAAACTTGGAGAAGGGAAAGGAGGAGGACCTGGTATTATTGCCCATTTGTTCCCCTCCCCCAATGTTTTGTATAATTGCATAGCGTATTATTTTGTTTAAATAATTTTTTAAAATATATTTATTTAATGTATGTTGTACTACTTTTATTGTACTTTTCATAGTTGTTGTAAACAGCCTTGAGTAATTTATTAGAAAGGCAGTATACAAGCAAACTGAATGAATGAACATCTCTCAGCCAAAGCAAGGTGGGTTTTTTTCCAGTTTACATAACAATGCAGTCTTTTGCAGAATATGCTAAGAGCTGAAAATCTTTATCATTTCTCAGTGGTGGCACACCTGAGAAGGTCAGTACACTTCCATGTGGAACAGCTGCATTGCCACAAATGTGGCTCTTTGAGTCCTACTTAAGAGATACATAAACTCAGCAAAAGTGTTGCAGGCAAAAAAGTTTCAATTCATGTACTTCTGTGTTCCTAACCCCAGACTGACAAAGACTATGATGGCTCACTGTTAATCCAACCCTGGCATTCCTGACCACACATTAATGCTTTCTCCTCCAAGAATACTGAAACCTGATCCAGCTGCTTTCTGCCGTTAGCCCAGGACACGTGTGTGTTTGCTTGCTGAATGCTGCCTTCTTAAGGGACAACAATAAGTCTAAAAAATAAAAATATGAATAAAAATAAAAACAAAATGAAGCACCCTTTGTTCAAGAGTAGAGATGTGCCAAAAAGCTCTGACACCTTCAAAATTAATATGAATTGTAAAGTTCTAAGGCTTTGTGCATGAAGGCAAATGGGCATACTTTTAAAAGCCAGACTTCAAGTCCAAAATGAAGCTATTTGTCCTCCAATTGAAGGTTTATTATATTTGGGGACAGCAAGGCCAATGGGGAAAGCCCCTGGCCTCCTGCTTCTCTCTGGCCACAGCTTCACCAGAACCATGGACAGAGGGCTGCAGAGTAAGGGAACGCTTAGCTAACTTAAACGAATTTAAGTCCCCGGGTCCAGATGGATTACATCCTAGGGTACTGAAGGAATTAGCAGAGGTAATTGCTGAACCACTTGCTGTAATCTTTGAGAAGTCATGGAGAACAGGAGAAGCCCCAGACGATTGGAGAAGGGCAAACGTTGTTCCTATCTTCAAAAAAGGGAAGAAGGTAGACCCAGGGAACTACAGGCCTGTTAGCCTGACTTCAATACCAGGAAAGATTCTCGAACAAATTATTAAACAACACATATGTCAGCATTTGGATAGGAATTCAATAATTAACAGTAGTCAACATGGGTTTGTATCAAACAAGTCGTGTCAGACCAACTTGATTTCATTTTATGACAAAATCACTGAATGGGTTGATCAAGGAAATGCAGTAGACATAGTATTTCTTGATTTCAGCAAAGCATTTGACAAAGTATCTCATGCGATCCTCATTGAAAAATTGATCAAATATGGGTTTGACAAGGCAACTATAAGGTGGGTTCAAAACTGGCTTAGTAATCGTACTCAAAGAGTGGCTTTAAATGGCTGCACATCCAAATGGAAGGAAGTGTCAAGTGGAGTACCACAAGGTTCTGTCCTGGGCCCAGTTATGTTTAATGTTTTTATAAACAATCTGGACGAGGGAGTTGAAGGGAAACTGATCAAATTTGCTGATGACACAAAGCTAGGGGGAATTGCAAACACCAGAGAAGAGAGAGAGAGGATTCAAAAAGATTTAGAGAAACTCGAACAATGGGCTGCAACTAATAAAATGGTATTTAACAAAGAAAAATGCAAGGTTCTGCACCTGGGCAAGAAAAATGAAAAAAGCACATATACAATGGGAGGAATTCGGCTGAGCAGCAGCACATGTGAAAAAGACTTGGGTGTCCTAGTAGATCATCAACTGAACATGAGTCAACAGTGCGAGGCAGCTGCAAAAAAAGCAAACGCAATCCTGGGGTGTATTAGGAGAAGCATAGAGTCCAGATCACGTGAAGTTATTATCCCCCTCTACTCTACCTTGGTCAGACCTCATCTGGAGTACTGTGTCCAGTTCTGGTCACCCCAGTTTAAAAAAGACGCTGACAAGCTGGAGCAGGTTCAAAGGAGAGCTACCAAGATGGTGAACGGTCTGCAAACCATGTCCTATGAGGAACGGCTTAAGGAACTAGGAATGTTTAGTCTAACAAAAAGAAGACTGAGAGGAGACATGATAGCTGTCTACAAATACCTCAAGGGTTATCACAAGGCAGAGGGATCAGCCCTGTTCTCACTCTCTCAAGGAAGGACTAGAAACAATGGGGGAAACTGCAGGGGAAAAGATTTAGTTTAGATGTTAGGAAAAAATTTCTAACAGTAAGAGTGATCAACCAGTGGAACAGGCTGCCACGGGAGGTGGTTGGTTCCCCTTCGATGGAGGTCTTCAAGCAGAGACTGGACAGCCATCTGTCTGAGATGGTTTAGGAGATCCTGCCTTGAGCAGGGGGTTGGACTCGATGACCCAGGAGGTCCCCTCCAACTCTACCATTCTATGATTCTATGAGATCAACAGGCAAGCTCACTAGGAACAGCCCCTGACCACCTGCTTTCCTCTAGGTGCCCCACACTTCCACAGCCACTCAAGCTGGGAGTCAGTTCACATGACCTAAGCAGCTGTGATGCTTCCCAGCTACAGAGGCCCAGGAAAAGAAACTACTAGTAGACACACCATCTCCACAGCCAGTCAATTTGGGGGTCAGCTCCCATTGCCCAAGCAGCTGTGAAACTTCCTGTAGCCATGGCAGCCCCAGGAAAAGATAGCTACACCATATCTCCATAGCCATTTGAGTCAGGATCGGTAGGCGGCTGCCTCCCAGCTTGAGCAGCTTCACAAGCATGGCTTAAGTCAGTAGTTAGCACGGCAGCTCTGGGAAAGCAGCTGGCTGCTGAGCCGGCTGATTCTCTGGAAAGGACCTGCTCTTTGCTGTGAACCTTCAAAAGAGTCATAGTGTAGTTAAAGGCCCTCACATTCAAGGGGGTTCTATTCTCACAAACACAAACTACCACCCCATTTACTTCCATGCAAAGTATATGGGGCTATAAGCATTTGTGTATATCGGTTATAGAGAGAGCAATTGTTTCAAATCAACCCAAGTGGTGTTTGTTAAGATTGAACTGACCAGACTGCCTGACTTGAGTCAAGATCTGTGTAATTCATTCTCCATCTCATTCTTTAAGCTGGGCTTTTTCTCTTCCTTTTTGATGAACAAATGGTTTATGAATTAGGGGTGTGCACAAATGCAATTTTTAACATTTGATTCATAAGAAAGCAAATTTTCAAAAATCCAAATTCGTACAAATAAATAAAAATGAATGTCTGGACATTCGAACCTATATGACTTCATTCATAACTATTAGTTTGAATATTCAATACATATCCAATGATATGAATTTTGTATGCATCTGTATGCATCCCGTACGCATCCTGTATGTATGCCGAACATATCTATACACATACAAATTTCTGAATTATTCATACAAATACTAAAGTACGAATGTCTGGACATTCAATTTGTATATGAATGACTAAATTTGGATAAATTCAGATAAATAACCAATATTTTTGAATATTTGTGCACATCCCTATTATGAACTCCTTGAGGTTCAATTTGAACTGTGTCAAGCTGGTTCAAGCTGGTTCTAGATTGAACAGAACTCAATGAGGTTTGCACCATACTAACCAATTTTAGTTTGTGCCCATCTCTACAGTGATTGTTTTGGAAATGTGGCAGCTCAGGCACTTCAGCGCGGCT
Organism: Aspidoscelis tigris stejnegeri; assembly: GCA_023333525.1. Taxonomy (NCBI): domain Eukaryota; kingdom Metazoa; phylum Chordata; class Lepidosauria; order Squamata; family Teiidae; genus Aspidoscelis; species Aspidoscelis tigris. Next base: position 53,776,061 of record JALMGA010000006.1, on the reverse strand, counting down.
TCTGCCATTTCAGGTCAAAATACAGTAGCAGAAAATGCTTTTCTAAGCCTTTCACCTAGTAAGTGGAGACTTGACCTCACTTCTTATACAACTGAGCATCAAACATCATTCATACCCAGAAAATATTGTAACCAGAAACAAGCTGTGAAATTCCTTCCCTCCCCCCATTCAGGTAGGTCCTTTTTAGTGTGGGAAGTGGATTTTTCATGCCTATTCAGCACTACAGGTACAAGATTCTCTGTATCTGCAAATAAGAACATAAGAACATAAGAACATAAGAACATAAGAGAAGCCTTGCTGGATCAGGCCACAGCCCATCTAGTCCAGCATCCTGTCGCACACAGTGGCCCACCAAATGCTCATGGGCATCTCAAGCAGAGACAAGGACAAACCTTCTCCTGCTCTCGAGTCCCAGCAGATGGCCCTAGAAGCGCCCCATTTCCTCCCCCCCCCTCAGCCTGAAAGATGCACCTAGGCATTCGTTCTAGTAGCCATTGATACATCTGTCATCCATAAATTTGTCTAACCCTACCTTAAAGCCATCCAGACTGGTAGCTGTCACCACCTCTTCTGGCAGCCCATTCCATAGGCCGATGACCCTCTGTGTGAAGAAATACTTCCCCCTGTCAGACCTTACGCTCCTACCCATCAGCTTCATAGAGTGCCCCCTGGTTCTAGTGTTGTGCGATAGAGAAAAGAAATTTTCTCTATCCACCTTTTCTATGCCGTGCATAATTTTATATACTTCAATCAGGTCCCCTCTCAAACGCCGTCTCTCCAGACTGAAGAGGCCTAGACGTTGCAGCCTGGTTTCGTAAGGGAGGTGTTCCAGACCCTTAATCATTCTGGTTGCCCTTCTCTGCACCTTCTCTAGTTCCACAATATCCTTTTTGAGGTGTGGTGACCAGAATTGTACACAGTATTCCAAATGTGGCCTCACTATAGATTTATAAAGGGGCAAAATGACACTTGCTGACTTATTTTCTATTCCCTTCCTAATTATTCCCAGCATTGAATTTGCTTTTTTTGCTGCTGCCGCACACTGGGTTGACACCTTCATTGAACTGTCCACCAAAACCCCGAGATCCCTTTCCTGGCGTGTTGCAGAAAGCTCAGACCCCATCAGTTTATAGACGTAATTTGGATTCTTGGCCCCAATGTGCATTACTTTACACTTGTTAAGATTAAAGCACATTTGCCACTTGGTTGCCCACTCACCCAATGCTAAGAGATCCCTCTGGAGCTCTTGGCAATCTCTTTCAGATTTTACTACCCTAAATAATTTAGTATCATCAGCAAACTTTGCTATTTTACTATGTACCCCTTTTTCTAGATCATTGATGAATAAATTAAAAAGCATTGGTCCCAGTACTGAGCCTTGAGGGACCCCACTTTTTACTTCTTTCCACCCTGAGAAATTGCCGTTTACTACTACTCTCTGCTTTCTGCCCTTAAGCCAGTCACAAATCCAGGACAGAACCTGTCCTTTTATTCCATGGCTGGTGAGTTTACTCAGTAGCCTTTGATGTGGGACTTTGTCAAAAGCCTTCTGAAAGTCCAGATAGACAATGTCTACTGGTTCACCTTTATCCACGTGTTTATTGACACTCTCAAAGAATTCCAACAAATTTGTGAGGCATGATTTACCTTTGCAGAAGCCATGCTGGCTTTTGTTCAGCAATGCCTGCTGCTCCATATGCATACTAATTTTGTCTTTAATAATGGTTTCCATCACCTTACACGGAACTGACGTTAAGCTAACTGGTCTGTAGTTGCCTGGATCACCCCTGGATCCTTTTTTGAATATTGGTGTTACATTTGCTACCCTCCAGTCCTCAGGTACGGAGCCTGATGTTAGGGAAAGATTATATATTTTTGCTAGAAGGTCGGCAATTTCGCATTTGAGTTCCTTAAGGACTCTTGGATGAATACCATCTGGTCCAGGTGACTTGTTAACATTTAGTTTATTAAGACATGCCAGGACCTCTTCCTTGGTTATTTCTGTACAGTTTAACTCTTCAGAAAACACAGGCTCAGCTACTGGCATGTGTCTTCTGTCTTCCTCCGTGAATACGGAAGCAAAAAATTCATTTAGTCTCTCTGCAATCTCCGTGTCTTCTTTAATTACCCCTTTCTCTCCTTTACTATCTAGTGGTCCAACTGCTCTCCTGGTTGGATTCCTACTTCTGATATACTTAAAGAAGTTCTTGTTATTTCTTTTGATGTTTTTAGCAATGTGCTCCTCAAACTCTTTCTTAGCTTTCCTAATGGCCGTCTTGCATTCGTGTTGCCAGTGTCTATGTTCCCTCCTGTTCTCCTCATTTGGACAAGCCTTCCATTTCCTAAATGAACTCTTCTTGTTTTTAATGACTTCATCTACTGCATTTGTGAGCCACATTGGTTTCTTCTTGGACCTAGAAGTCCCCTTTCTTCTTTTAGGAATGCATTCTAGTTGCACTTCTGTTATTGTGTTTTTAAGCAGTCTCCATGCATTTTGAAGTGATTTAACTCTTTTGACTTTCCCTTTCAATTTCCTTTTCACTAATTTCCTCATTTTGGGGAAGTTTCCTTTGTGAAAGTTTAAGGTCTCTGTGTTAGACTTTATTAAGAACTTACTCCCTGTATTTAAGTTGAAGGTTATTGCATTGTGGTCACTGTTCCCGATTGGATCAGCTACAGTGACATCCTTTACCAGGTCCTTAGCATTACTTAGGATCAAGTCCAGGACTGCATTTCCCCTGGTTGGTTCCATGACCATTTGTTCCATGGAACAGTCATTTAGCAGGTCTAGGAATTTTCTCTCTCTTTCCTGAGTTGAACAGGAGTTCACCCAGTCTATGTGAGGATAATTGAAGTCCCCCATTATAACTACCCTATCTTTATGGGCTACCTCCTTTACCTCCTTCTCCAATTGTTCATCTCCTTCGGACGTATGGTTGGGAGGACGGTAGCATGTCCCTATTGTTAGACTTCCTTTTTGGCTTGGTATTTTTATCCACACTGCTTCTGTGGAAGAGCCAGACTCACTTGGACATTCCAGTTCATAAGATTCTATCTCTTCTTTAATATACAAGGCTACACCACCTCCATGTCGCCCTTCCCTGTCTTTCCTGTACAGTTTGTATCCTGGGATAACTGTATCCCATTGGTTTTCGCTGGTCCACCAGGTTTCAGTTATGCCAATAATATCAATCCTATTTTCCATAACTAAGCTTTCTAGCTCCCCTATTTTGGCTCGAAGGCTCCTGGCGTTTGCATATATACATTTATATTCACTCCTTTTGACCAAATTCTGCCGTCGAGGAACATGTGAAACTAATCCCGCACTTAGCTCAGCATTTTCTGCATGTTTCCAGCCCTCCTCACTTGAGGGTGCGCTCTCCCGAACCGGATGCTGCCCAGCTCCTGTCGGCTTTCCCCCAGGGATCAGTTTAAAAGCTGCTTTGCAACCTTTTTAATGTTAATCGCCAGCAATCTGGTTCCCTCCTGGTTCAAGTGTAACCCGTCCCTCTTGTACAGGTTTGGCTTGTCCCAAAAAGTTCCCCAGTTCCTTACAAATCTAAACCCCTCCTCGCGACACCACTGCCTCATCCACGCATTGAGGCTCCTGAGCTCTGCCTGTCTAGCTGGCCCTGCACGTGGAACAGGTAGCATTTCTGAGAATGCGACCCTAGAGGTCCTGGACTTTAGTCTTCTACCTAACAACCTAAATTTGGCTTCCAGGACGCTCCGTCTTGCCTTCCCAACATCATTGGTACCGACATGTACCATGACGACTGGCTCCTCCCCAGCACTGTCTACTAACCTATCTAGATGTCGCGTGATGTCCGCAACCATTGCACCAGGCAGGCAAGTCACCATGCGGTCAACACACCCATCACAAACCCGGCTCTCTATATTCCTGATAATCGAATCGCCCACTACAAGAAGCCCCCCTCCCACTACCCGTGGAGGAGTATCCTCGGTGCAAGAGGACACAGGCACATCCACTGAGGAAGGGGTCCCAACTAAGGGAGCCTGCCCCTCTTCCTCGGCTTGATGTCCTCCCTGCCTGAGGCTTCGACTCTCCGAGGCAGCTGGAGAGCTGCTTGTCATGGAGTGGGATGCTCCTACTGCATCCCTGAAGACCTCACCCTCAGCCCTCCTACTCTCTATCTGCTTCTCCAGGTCCGCTACCTTGGCTTCGAGGGAAGAAACATGTTCCCTGAGAGCCCGGAGCTCATTGCACCGAACACATACCCATGACTGCTGCCCCATGGGCAGGTAGTCATACATATGACACTCAGTGCAAAACACTGGGAAGCCCCCCTCCCCCTGCTGGCATTCTACCTTCATTGTATTTAATGGATTTGTGTTATTTATGAAAAATTACCTAAAAAAAACTCTAAAACACTTAATTTAAGATAAACTTTGGTTATGCTATAGTATGTGATCTCCTAGGAATCTGCCTAGAGTAACCTGAACTGACCACACCTAAACTGACCTAGGTTTTATTTTAGCTGGCTTCTAAAAGCGGTCCCCCCAAACTGTCCAAAAACCAGAGGACTTACCTCCCACACTTACCACAGCACAGCAGCAGTTTTCCCAGGTTATTTTATCAAAATCCCAGTTATTTTCTGGTTAGTTATAGCAGAGAGATCTTCCTCCCACGGAGTTTACTCTCAACTGAAGTTCAAACTGAAACTAAGGCACTCCCACAAGCTCAGGAGTGGCTAGCCCTCTTTGCTAATGCTAATGCTTTGTCCCTTTTGTTATTTTGATGTGATCTCCTAGGAATCTGCCTAGAGTAACCTGAGCTGACCACACCTAAACTGACCTAGGTTTTATTTTAGCTGGCTTCTAAAAGCGGTCCCCCCAAACTGTCCAAAAACCAGAGGACTTACCTCCCACACTTACCACAGCACAGCAGCAGTTTTCCCAGGTTATTTTATCAAAATCCCAGTTATTTTCTGGTTAGTTATAGCAGAGAGATCTTCCTCCCACGGAGTTTACTCTCAACTGAAGTTCAAACTGAAACTAAGGCACTCCCACAAGCTCAGGAGTGGCTAGCCCTCTTTGCTAATGCTAATGCTTTGTCCCTTTTGTTATTTTGATGTGATCTCCTAGGAATCTGCCTAGAGTAACCTGAGCTGACCACACCTAAACTGACCTAGGTTTTATTTTAGCTGGCTTCTAAAAGCGGTCCCCCCAAACTGTCCAAAAACCAGAGGACTTACCTCCCACACTTACCACAGCACAGCAGCAGTTTTCCCAGGTTATTTTATCAAAATCCCAGTTATTTTCTGGTTAGTTATAGCAGAGAGATCTTCCTCCCACGGAGTTTACTCTCAACTTCCATACTTTTTCCAAAAAAACAATTATTATATGTGTGCAATTTACAGAACAGATGCCATTTCGTACATAAACAACTATTTCTGCTTTTATGGAAAGAGTAAAATGAAATAAAAAATAATTAAATGCATCATGTGTAATGAAAAATACAAGCAATTTCTGAGAACTTCACTGAAATTTACTGAGCACATTCAGTCCACTTTCTACCTGCAATACTCAATTTGAGCAAAGGTTAAATTTCATAGCACACTTTCTGGCCCAACAACAGATGTGTTATTGCAGTCAAAGACAAATGACTGGGCTTGTATTCCTTGAGAAATATATTCCCTTATATTTATAAAGAGGTTTGTAAAATGTTTTAAAAAAATAAAACAAAATGAAGCCAATAGACTTGCAAGCATAGACATAAAAAAGTGCTGAATATGTAGCTGTCCTATTTCAAGCCATAGATTGCTTTAGCACAAATCTGGAGCCTGGAATACTTTCAGAAAATCATCCACAAATCATGAATAGCTGCGTGCAAGAGTAATGAATGCAAAGGGAAGCTTTCTCATCCATTTCCTGCCTCTATGTTAGATGTGGAATATCAGAAAGTAGTAATTTTCAACAATGGCTGGTTGCAGTACTGCAGTAAAACTTCCTTACAGAGGAGAATGCAATGGAGTTCGTCAGCAGAATGTGGTGGCACAGAAATCAAATCAAGTAAAATAGCACCGTGAAATGACGATAAGGGACAATATGTCTCTCTCTTTTTATGTTTACAATTCAAAACAACAGATTTTACTTAGATGGCTTTACAAAGGGGTAGATCACGAAGGAGTTCTTACAGGCTATCTAGTGAAATTCTGGAACTGATGCAAGAAGACCACAAATGATTTTTACAGAATCTAAATAAAATTTCCTCCTCTGAATAAAAATTTCTAGTGAAAGCACCTCCGATAAACACATTTAATTACCAAGCTGCTGTTTCCATTTTCAGAGGATTCAGCTGAGCTCCTCTCAAAGGCCTTTTTAATTTTTTTTGAGTTTCACTAAGAATTAATAGCACTTTTTATCCATTCGATCTTGTTTCTTTGTCAATTTTATACCATCTTTCTTTCTTTCTTTCTGTTTATTTAGACCTTTAGCCTATGCTTGACCTTTAATTGTATCATCAAGATGTGCAGGTGTCATGCCTCTGTGATTCAGAAATACTGGGGCCTGATATTCAGCTACCCCATAGTGTGCCACCAAAACTCAGCCCCACTATCCATCCCAGAGCTAGAAGTAAAGGATTCTAATCTCAGGGTTTGGTGTGTGTGTGTGTATGGCAGCACATTATGGCATGCTGTTCAATAGCAACCTCCCCTCACCCTCCACAGCTAAGAACACACACACAAAAAAAGCATGCCACTGAGGAAAAAAAAAACCTAAGCCAAGAGGCTAGGAACTTTTACTCCTAGCTTTGGGAGTGTGGGGAGGTGGCTGTGAAGCTCATATATGTTTCACAGTCTTGGGGAGGCTTAGACCAGAGGCCTATTCACACTAAGGCCTTGAAACATAATTAGGCAAGCCCTGGGACAGAGCATTCACTCTGCTGAGTGGGTGGTTCCATCTGGAACCATCCAGTCCAGTCCCAGGAGAGTCTACTCATGTTCCAGGTGTAGAGCATGAAATTGTCTTCTACACCAGGCCCAGGCCATCCCCAGCTGTCCTACACTCTCCCTGCTGGACAGCTGATGGCCCTGCTCTGCCCCACGGCCATTGGACCCTTTCAAGCCCTCTGACCAACAGCTCAGTCTTGGGTCCTGCGAGCTGTAAGTTGCACACGTACATCCAGGGGGAGATGTGTGGCCCTGGGTGAGCCCAGTTGAGGTGACTGTACCCCGCAGAGGCCAAAGACTGGCTGGACCCCAGCTGTCTGCCACTGGGTCGATTGCAACCCAATGTCAGCAGCAGAGAGCCCCTTGGTCAGCCTATTCAGACTAGGAGATTCCCCATTTGTACCTAGGCAGGTAAGGGACATGTGGGAACCATCCTAGCCTTACTGCACTACAGTCGTTTGGCTGTAGTGAGAAAAGGCCTCAGATCAGCACCATTGGTGCAGATCAGCACCATTGGTGCAAAACTTGCATACCATTGGCATTGGTCAATCCAGACCCACTGTTCCAGGTTTACCACAGGGAAGTGTAGAAAAAGAGGTTAGAGTTGTGCACAGAAAGATGCTGCTTTGATTTGAACTTGAACACTTTTCTTTAAACAAGGCAGTGTTCAGTTTGATTCAAACACCTTTGAACAGGATGTTTTTGTTAGGTTCATTAGAACACCCCTATGTTTGAAATTTGAACTCTAGTCTGTTTTCAAATGGGCAGAGATTAGGCCTGAACCCAAACTTTTAAAACAACTCTGTCCACTGTTACATGTTAGCCTTTTAGTCTGTCTTATTGACAATGCACACTGAAAACACACTAACACAGTTCAGACACAAAACATCATCATCCTGCTTGGCTCTGCCCTCCACACATCCATTTCTTTGAGTCCCCCTGGGGTGGGTGCAGAGAGATAGTCCCCAGGGCCACGATGGCCACTGGGGTGAAGGGCATCTAAACAGTTTGGCCTGGGTCACCCTCCAAGGTCTGCTCCCCTCTCTTTTTAACCCCCAATGCATCAAGTCTGCCAATAATAATAATGAAAAAAAACCCAGATATGTCTAGGGAGGGCTGCTCTACCTGGCAGGTTTGTCATGAAGATGGGCCATTAGATAAACAATGGGATCATAATTTGTGTGGTTTATTGTTGTTGTTTTATTATTGTTGATAAAGACAAATTTTTAGGTGTGGCTAATCCATAGATCAATTGAAGGGGGGGATCTATTGTTGAGATATGACAGTTGGTCCAGGATTTATTTGTAAAGTGGTTGTAATATCTAAGAAATTCAAGAAACATTTGGAGGACGTCCCATAATTTCAAAAAATAACACAACTGTATTTAGAACCATTACTGGTATCTAAATTATTGGGTAGAATTTACAATAGAGGATTGCTAAAATTATCTGCTGCACTGTCAATTCCACAAATAATAACAGTAATAGCACATTACACTTAGCAAGAATTATTAACATTCAGAAACAAATGGGTCATTTTTTTAAAAAAGTCTTAACCTGAGGGGAAGAGAATAGAAAGAGCAAGCTGGGAAGGTGTTCCATCAACTCTTAATGGCAGCCTAACGTAATGCAGAATATATGTGTTTTGGGGTGGTTACACACTGGGTGGTTAAACCGGTTTAACCACCCAGGTAAGACCCATTTAAAACCCTTACCTGCTTACCTTCCGCACTGGAGACCTCTTCAGCGACCCTTCCTGGAAGCCACTTCCACATTTTGGTACGCGAGATCCATTTCTTGTTTGTTGATACATTTAGGTGCAAACAGAGTAGGGTTTTAAGTCTCATCACTAGCACCATATATCTAGACAAAAACTGTATTGGCAGCTAAAGTCACTTCCTTCAAAGCATGAATTTCATGATCCTTATGGAATATCCTTCACAGCAAACAAATGGCTTGACAGCATTTGTATCACCAACTCTGCCAGGTGTCAGGTGAAAAATATAGAGGGAATTACTCAATACATTTGAGCCAGGGCCCTTCCTCAGACCCACACACTCTTATAATACAGTCAGTATGCCAGATGCGTCTTCTAAGGCTGCATGAATTAAGTGAGTGAAGACTTGTAACAGCTACAGTCTTCTTGGACTGTGAAGTTTCCTATTCTTTCTTTTTTTGTTAAGAAACATGCTGAAACTTGTGAGTTTGTACTGGGAATTCATTAATTACAACCACATATGAAGAAGTTTACTTTTATGTCTGAAAGCTCTTTCTCACTCCGCAGAGACTCACAAGTTTCCATTTTAATAAATAGGCAGAATGAGGCCATCACAAGTAATAAGTGATGGCTGTAGTTATAAAAATGAGCCGATCATAGTCTAAGCCAAACACAAACCAACCAACATATAAAGATGCTACTGCTGAAGAAGAACCATGGGGATGTGATTTGTGTCACCTTAACTATTGGGTTGCTGCTGTTCCTGGACCACCTACAAACTTAACCTGAAGAACTTTCTTGAGTCAGTAAATGGCCTATTAACAACTGCTGTGACAAATTTGCAGGGCAGGGTTGTTCAGATTGTTGAAAATAGTCTAAAGGAAACATTCCAAGAACCATCTTGGATCAGTTTCACATCCATCCACTGTAATCCATGCTGTAGTGACTTCTGAATTGAACAATGTAATTTGTTTTACCTTTGCTGTCCTTGAAGATGACTCAGAACCTGAAGTTAGTGCAGAATGAAGCAGTGAGACTGCACGTTGCTGGGGCCTATTCGCACTTGGCTTTATTCTGGAATATATCCTGGAATAGGGACTTGCTGTCCATATGCTAGTGCAGGCTTCAGCTGGCCCAAACTGAGGTCTGCTAGAGTCTGCATTAGCATGTGGACCACAGACCCCTATCCTGAGATATACTCCAGAAAAAGGCCAAGTGCGAATAGGCCCCTGCTCCGGGCTAGATCACATCATGCCAGTCTTAAGAGAACTTTGCTAGCTGTCTATTTGCTACCGGCCCAATTTAACATATTAATATTAATTAAAATGGCTTGAACTCTCTCATAGACCTGCCCATGTCCCATCACCTGTCAGTGCACTCTTGCCTATGCAACCCATTCCACAGTTGGGGGTGAGGACATGTGGTAAGGCATTCTCAGTTACTATGGAATAGCCTCCCTTCTGTGGTATATCACATATTTAGACATCTAGTGAAGAGAAACTTCTTTACCCTGGGATTTGTCTGCAGGAACCACATCCCCTCCCCATGCAGGCACTGATACTAATGAACTAATCTATTTTTGTGCTTTTATAGTGATTTCATTTTGACCCATCCTTAGAACTTTTGGTACAGGGTGGTATAAACAAACCAACAAAAAATGCAGAAGGAATGGTGGCTTATGTTAACTACTAAGGCATCATGTGTTTCATGTGTTGGAAAAGCCATAAAGTTCTATTAACATCAAAATAGCTAATTTGTTCTGCATTCACACCTACATTTTAACCTAGATTCAGTCCACTTTCTGAATGAGAAAACCCCTCAGCTAAGTGCTGTATCATTTTCTTTCCACATTATCTAACCCCAAAGTGGGTTTCTGAGTTATATAATGCAGAAAGAAAACAGCCTGTTACTTTGCTGATGGGTTCTCTCACTCTGAAAGTGGCCCAAAGCTGAATTAAAATGTAGATGTGAACACAGCCTTGGTTTACTTTCAATATCTGGAAAAAGATTTCCAAGAATGTACCTTGAGGAACAATATAGGAATGAGAGCACCTATTCATGGGTACATCAGTTACATGAAATAATATCCTGCTGTGGTCTCACTCTGAAAATATTAGGGTGTGCTGGCCAGTCAACTAGAGAGCTTTTTAAGCAGCATGTGATGGAAATTAGCACACAAAATGATATTGCTAAAATCATTAAAGTGGCTAGCACGAATGAAATCTATTTTCTGGCTTGAAAAATATTTAATTTATAAAACGCCCCATCAGCTTTGAACTTATTGACTCCATGGTGAAGTATGGGAGATACCATCAGGTATCTTATAAAGAAAGATAGTGTATCTGTAATGTGTCAGTGGTTAAAGATCTTTCTCATACCTTGTTTGCCTATCAGTTGTACTTACACCTCAATTAAAATAACTTCTTTTACAAAATGTGCCTCATGGTAACACAGACCGTAAATTAACTTACCTTCTTTAGGGAGAAAATGTCCAGGCGACATATAGGATTGCCTCATTTTTTGTTAAACCTTCTCAGCTCAGGAAATTATTCATTGAATTAAATGTGGTGTCCCGTAAGAGGGGTGGGAATAAATAATTTTGAAGGTTTTTTTCTTCTTCTTTTGAGCTATGATGTTATCTTAGTATGTTTTATATGATTCTATGCTTTTTTGTAAATTTGGTCAAAATTTGGTCAATATCGTCAAAATGACTAAGGAAATCAAAATAATTTTATTCAAAATAATTTTATTTGATCAGTCATTTGACCATTTCAAAATTCCATCAAATAAAAGTTAAAACAAAGCAAAACAGAGTAAAAGAGAACATCTTATTTTCCCAGTTCTTGTTTCAGGAAGTGAGCCCTTAGTGGCTTTCAGAATAAAGGGACTGACTCTGATTATGCTAGATCTATCTTGACCTTGTAGAAGGAGTAACAGGAGATCATTTCTATTATGGGACCTGCAATTGGATATTATTGGATAAAGGTATCTATGTCATAGTGTAAGCTGAACACTCAGTTAAGAAGTGTTCAATGTCTTCCATTGTTTGGTCTCCCCAGATGCAGAGTCTCTCATTTCTTGGTATATTACAGAAACAACCAGTTTGCATCATGATATTAATTTGATCAAACCTAGCTCTGGTGTATATTCTTCTTAGGGAAAGCAGTACTGGAATGATCAGATAATTTTCTAAATGGGTATTAAATTTTTGGGAACGTAGAAACTTCATGGCAGATGACCTTGCTATGCATGCTAAGTCCTGTTGAGGACTGATTTCGCAGGTGCATTGCATGACCACTTTCTTTGCCCTGGGTCCTAGATCATTCAGGAGTTGTAGGGGAAGGCCTATTTTGGCCGTCTCATTATTTAAGATCACAGCCCTTGATGTCCTATGTTGACACAAGGGTTGTTCTTCAAGGCATAAACATGGGAGTCTATTGGGAAAAATGACTAATCAATAAAGACTGCCTTTTGGAAAACAGTGATCATAAAACTTAGAAACAGAAGTAGTCAGGCAGAGATACAGAAAGCCTGCAATCATGCCATAACCAGATAGTGTATCCCAGGGACAGCTAGGGACTGGACATAACAACTGTGCTGTCATTGCTACCATGACAGATCAGGGCTTTCATGGGTCTGGCAGTGGGAAGTGAGAAGGCGAGAAGGTGGTGGAAGAAGAGGAAGAGGAGGAGTTGGCTTTTCTACCCCACTTTTCTCACCCATTTAAGGGGACTCATAGTGTCTGACAAAGCTTTCTATTCTTCTCTGTGAGGTAGGTGGGGCTGTGAGAGCTCAGAAGAGATCTGTGACTAGCCAAGGTCATCCATATGGCTTCATGGGGGAAAGCAGAATCAAACCCAGTATTCTCAGATAAGAGTCTGGCTCCCTAACCACTAGACCAAACTGGAAGGTTACAGAATAAGGGAGGAAGGGAGGCAATGGTAGTAATGGTGATGATGAGGGAGCCTCCCTTGTTATCCTGCTGGAACTTACATTTTAGCAAGTGAAGGGGATCCACAAAAGCTCAGCGTAGCGTGGCATAGTGGCAGCAGTGGCAAGGGGTGCTGTCAGAATACTGTTGAGCTGGGTGACATCTCATTCCCTGGGTCCTGTGCTGGGGTTATCTGATTGCAGGGTAGTCCTATTCCAGCAAGGAACGTTTTCAGACAAACTGGAAAAATGCTTTGTGCCTGGTCTAAGACAGCTTCTGTTCTAAAATATAAGGTGTGACTGGAATCAAAGAGTTTTCAAGCCACTTTAAACTTCTGAGTAAGATCTCCCTAACCATGTTTTTATTGTACACAAAACCACAGGGAAAGAAAAAGAGAAAGGGGGGGGAGGAGGGAGAAAGCTATATGATATTTCCAAAGCAGAACAAGAGAGTTTTTAAAATAATAATAATATAAAGAATACAAACATTTGCTATCAGGTCCAAGAAGTCCAACAGAGAGTCATAAAACTTGTTTTTATAGATATTGCATCTTGTGGAGCTTATGCAGACCATACTTTTTCTCAATGACTTTACTCTATGGCACTTTAATCAAGAATAAGATATATTGCTTAAAACTCTCAAAAAGTCCAGAGGACCTTTGTTTCTTCATTTTATTTTATTTTAAAAGTATTTCACACACCACACAAATGTTTCCTATTTATTATTAACTTTATTATTTCTGACCATATGTTTCCACTGAAGCTCATGCAAAAATTGAGAATTTGGTTTCCAAATTTAAAAACTAACTACAAGTCATTAAAGGTTTCTTTTTTTCTTTGTATTTTCTCCCAAAATGAAGAAAGTTTTTGTTTGTTTGTTTGTTTGTTTTGAATTCCCAGAACCTGGCAGTTATCCTGATTAATGGACTGGCACTTCTGTTACACATGCCAAGAATATGCTTACCCTGGAAACAACAAAATTGCAAGTATAATGAGGGTGCACTTTACCCTGAAAACCTAAATGAAACTGCTGGAGAGTATTCAAGAGCTCCCCCTCCCCAATAATAAAATAAAATATAAATACCTGAAAGAAAGCCCATATGGGTTAATTGACTGGTTGTGAGTGAAATTTGATTTCGTATTGTTATATTTGATGATTCTTAGTCAATAGCTTAGTAATTCAGTTGTTCGAACATACAGTTGACATTGCAGATTTTAAAACTTTTCTAAACACTTTTTCATTTTTTAATGGTTTGTTAATATACACTGACCCATAATAGAGTATTTTTATTAGGAACACAATATTAATGTTGCATAGTTGTTCTTAATTGGAAAATAGTTTTTTCTTTTCTTTTTAAAAAAAGATAATTATTATATAAAACAAAAGCAGCTATTCAAATTAAAATAAAATTTGATAAATTGCATTGAAGTTCCATTTTTTTCATCCCCATCCCCACCCTGGGCCCAATTTCTAGACAATATAACTTGTTAATATTTTTGGTGGCCATACATAAAGATCTGAAAGGTATGAAGGTCATGAAAGTTTTTTTTTATTATGCATCAAGCCATATATTCCACCTTTTCCCATGTGCAGTCAAAGATCCAGATCTTCAAGATCTGGATATTTGAGATGGGGTCCTCTGGGAGATCTAGATCCTGAGGACACCTTTAATCAGGTCCTCAGAAAATCCAGATTTAAGAGCTTGAAGGACCCATTAAATCTGGATTTCCCCTGCACTCATGGGGACAGGGCCTTGTAGATGGGGCATTCAATGGGGTCCAGGTAGGAACAGGGCCTTCCTGATTGGTACCAATCAGGTACCAATTGGGTTCCAAAGGGGTCTTAGAAGGGTTATAATCCCTAGTGGAAAAAGACCCTTAGAACTTTCAATAATGCAATTTGGCATCACTGACTTCCACCAGTAGACTGGATCACTCCTCTATAGTACCACTGATCTATACTGGAAGGCTGGGGCTGCCTCCAGATGGCAAAAAGAAAATGTGGAACCTTAGAAGGGTTTTAAGCCCTAGTGGAAAAAGTTCCCTCAATATACTTTTGCTGGAGCACAAATATACGTGAAATGTAATCACAGCTTTATAAGCTTTATTGTTCTTATAGATTTTTCTCTTTCCTTTTGTCTCTATTGCTCTAAGCCCTGTTTTAATACTTATTTTAAGCATGTTTGCATGCTAATTTGTAAAAAAAAAAAGGGGATATTTTATGGAAAACATTATAGAGATATTTTAAGCACCAAATAATCAATTAAGTCACTGTTAGGGATGAGCACAACACTGAGACAGCACAAGGAGAAAGAACTTATCTCACCAGGCTAAAGGATAACAAAGACTTTTTAAAACTGTCTCATGCTGCTATTTCTCTCCCTGCTCTGCTCCTCAGCATACTCCTTGTCCCACTCTTACCTGCCCAATTGAGGTTGCCTTTAGGTCATACCTACCTGCTGGTGGACACAACTGCTTCATTGCAGCACATGATCTTCCAGTGTGAATTTTAAAGCTGTGGCACCTTATGTTGAGATGAATGAAAAATGTACTTGGCTTTTATGTCATTTAGAGACAGACTGTCCAGTGTTGTCCATGCAACATGGCTTCGTATTATTTAGCTATGTGTTTGCATTTATACCAGGCCCTACCATATCATGTTATACAGGTCATCTACAATAGCTATACAAAATGCCAAAACAAAACCCAAACAATAAAAAATATAAAATATATATATAAAGGGTTTTGAACAAATCCACTCATCAAAATTAAAACTTAAAAGGCTTCCCAGAAGCAAATCCTCAGAAGCTTCTGTATGCAGGCATTAACAGTACTGTACACAAAGATCTCTTTAAGAGCTATCTATGTTAGTCCCCTTTGTGATCACAGAAGTGGCAGCTTTTTTAAAACAAGCCTACTGTCACTATTGTAACAGAGGGAAACACTACAATGGAGAACTTTTGTTCCCCAGAGGCTCCTTATGTGGGCAACAGAAAGTGCTGTGAAAGTCAGCTGTTTTCCTGTGCTTTATGAAAAACAGTGCCAGATCAGGTAAGTCCAGATACTAGGCATTTCCGCACTGAATCGCGTTCGAAACCGAACGCGTTCAGGCGGAAAGCTTAAGCCAGCTTCGGGCGCTTTCCCCGTTCACACACAGATGCTCCGGAACGCGTGTAAACGCGTTCCGGAGCGTCTGGGTGCGAATGGTCAAAGCGCCCGAAGCTGGCTTAGCCGGCAAACGCCGGCCAGGGGCGCGCCGGCGGCCGCGGAGGCAGATCGACAATCAGCTGTTTGAAAAACAGCTGATTGTCAAAGCCGCGCGGCGTCGGAGGCGAGCCGGCAGGCGATCGGGAGACAGAAGCGGCGCGAACGCTTCTTCTCCCGAACGCCTGCGGGCGGCTCGTCCGCGTTGGAACGCGTGTAGAGCACTTCGAAGTGCTCTACATTTCGAACGCGGAAAAGCCAGCTGCGGACACGTCGGGACGCAAGCCGCGCGCGGCCAATGCGGATGACGTGTCCACAGCTGGCTTTTTCGCGTTCGAATCAGCCCCGTGCGAAAACGTCTAAGATTTCATCAGTTCAACCACTAGCGGAGTGCTCTCAGAGCCTCCCCAGAAGTTTACATTGAAAGCACTCTAGAAGCCACTAGCAGTGCTGCTGCCCTGAAGAAACTCTTTGGCCATACAAATGTGCACTTGACACACCTCTGGACCAATCACACAGCAACCTAAAGGCTCCTGGTTAATGCTTTCCTAGAGTGAACGGATGTAATTTTTAGCTTCTTTCTGAAACAACAGTAGAACGTCTTGCACACCTCCTCATGTTCAGAGCAAAAGCAAGTGTAGAAGAAGTGCTGATTCCTTCTTCACTCCTTCTTGTCTTCAGTTCCAGAGACTGTATGACTTCTGCTTCAGCCTGACTCTTTGAGCTTTTGTCTGCCATGCTCCACGTGGTTGTCAACATAAAACTACAACCAGATGTTTGCATTTGATGGCATTGTGCCTACTTTCTCCTCCCACTTTTTTCTTTTCACAATTCTGTTGACTGTTGTGTTATCTCCACTGCACCACTTAGTCCTCCAAAAATGCAGAAGACTCAAGCACACCTCTGAAAAATTACCAGTGGCATCAAAGTAATTTTTGCTCTTTTCCAAAGAAAATTTGGACAATTCTTAGTGAATTTCTCATTGTTGGATGATGGTTCTCAGCACATGTTCACAACAGCTAATTGCCAAACATTGCTAGATTTAGGGGAACTAAAGATCTTCATCAAGCTATAAACATTTTATTTCTCTTTCTTCCTACAACTCAAGGTTTTAGGAAATCACTAGTACTTGGTTACAAATAGTTTGCTTCAGAGTTTGGGGTTTGAAATCTTTCTCACTCTCTCTTTCATTAATGGGGAATAATTAAAATTCACTGAATATGAACCAAAATTGGCATATAAAATCCAAAATAATATTTTGAAAAGGTTTTGGCTTCTATTTTTTAATGTTTCATTTAAATTTGCAGCACAGGATTCTGAAATTATTTTCGTTTACATATAAGGTGTCACATTTTGTACAAGAAAAATAACATTCCATTTCAATAAAAGGAATGTGTGACTTTCAATGTGTGACTTTTGTTCAGTACAAAACCAGGACTATACTTCAATGACATTAGGACAACATTATAGTACAACCTATCCATCTTCTTTAAGAATGGCCAGGATGTGAGATGCATTGGCCGCATCCCCATTATAAGCTTAATTCAGTTTCCCTAAACTGAAATAATAGAACCGGATGCAAACGCGAATTTGCCTGATTCCATTACTTTCAACTCGATCCGGATTCTGAGGATCATATGTGGTGTACATGACTCAAGGGGGGACTCAAGCGGCTACTTTCTAAAAGCCACTTTTCAGGGCTGCCTTGCCCTCTTCCTCTTGGCATGAATGCGCCACCCATAACGGACCCCTTCACCGAGCCTGGCTGGGTGGCTGGCACTTGCCTGGATGAGGAAAACCGGCAGCGGGCAGGCAGTGATTCTCCCCATTGCCCAGGGCACACAGCAGCAGCGGCAACTCAAGCAAGGGGGCTTTAAACGTTCACATATCTCTCAGAACCTGCCCTGCTTTCCTTTCCCCTTTAAAGGTCAGAACTCCAAAGAGCTAGAATTGCTCAAAATTGCAACATTGTTGTCAGGTGTGAAGTGTCTGGATTTCTACAGTGTAGTGACACTGAAATCACTCTTTGGAAGCAAGCTATTGGGAGAGGGAAACCCTAAACATGGATTCTCATCCCTTAAAATGGTAGGGTCCCACAGTAAAAAAATGTAACACGTATCAAGCGCATGATCCGGAGTGAGACCTATTGAAATGAGGGTTAACATTTACAATGCTTTGGGGCAATTTAACACGCAGAAAGCGTGTTAAGCCAAACTGACGTGGGGTCTGCAAGGATTGAAATGGTTTGAAATCGAAATAAGCTTGCAATGTGGATGCGGCCATTCTGTTGAGAGTACACATCAGCTGCTCCTGTTTGAGGGTGAAGTCCCTTTACCCCCCACAGTGACCCACATCACCATAAAATTACCTTTGGCACCACACAATTTGATTGTGGGATATGTGCCACCATGGATGTCTCAGGGGGAAGTGGAGTCCATATGCTAACCACTAGTTTTACTAAGATGAATATTGATCCGGCACATATTTCTCCTTTTTCACTGAGCTCTCCCCATTGCATACTGCTTTGAAATTGCATATTTGTGCAAAACTGTAATTACAAAGAAAAAACAATCAACCACTATCCTTCAAGAAGCCTTGCTTTGTAGCTGATGTGGAATTGAAGTTGTGCTTGGGTGGACACAGGCTGGAGGGGAAGAAGGAACAAACAGTGAATTAATGCAATCAACTTTCATGTAGTGCCCTATGCAAGCTGTTTTGGACAAGGATGCTGTCTCAAATGATGAATCTATCTATTTTGAAGAAACACACACCCAAGATGACAATTATTCCCACAGAAGCTGGAGAGCCAGCCACCCAAGACCTGCTTCACTGATACATAATCTGAGACAGACCAAGATGACACTGGTCAAAGGCTTTCCCTGGAAGTGCAGAGCAGGCAGAAGTCAGTGCTTCATAGGTCAGAGAATAGACAGCAAGTAATCCTGTATGGCCAACTGAGCTCTGATTTGGAAGAATAAAAGCAGACAGCTTTCCAGTCAAGTTGCTGTTGGCGATTGTTCTAACTGGACATCTGTAACCTCCTGCTCATATCTCCTTATTCCTGAACTCTGAATAGGCTTCTGACCTTGGCTTTTGGATTTGTTCCTTCAACTGCTATTGTAATTTCTGGCTTCTGGACTTTGACTCTGCCCTCTGACTCCAGCTTGTATTATCCTTGCTGACTGAGGAATGTTTTACCCCTGCTGTGTTTATCCCCATCTTAGTTCATAACTACAAGCTACTGGAATTACAAAGGAACAAAAAGTGAGAGTTGGCTTTAAAGAAACTCTACTGTGTGGTAGATGTAGAATTAAAGTTGTTTGTGGGTGGATAAAGGCTGGAAGGGGAGAAGGAAAAAATGGTGAATGACTAGTAATGTTCCCAGGGGAATCCATGCCCTGATGAAGCACCAAGGAAACATGAAGACTGGAATTTGATTTCCCTGTCCCTGTGAAGTCAGTATTTGAGTGGAGACTGCATCCAATCACTGACTGGTGAAAAGATGAGGAATGGAGAGAGAAAGATACTGTTTATCCATGTCAAGCATAGGAGAAATGTGGAGTGAGAATGAACAAATATGAATTGAGTCCATGCTATAATACAAATGTGGAAATGGCCAGAACATGTACTCAATCCTTATCCTCCCCCCAGTATGAATTTTCTCTATGATGTCTATCCATGTCTATGCATAGATTCAATTGTGCTTTCTGTTTAACTCAGCATAACTACTCATTTTTTGAAAAAAAGTTTTTGAATAATATGCAATATTACAGTAATTATATTCAAGAGTATTCAAGAATAATTGTATAACCATAACCAATAAAAATATTTATGGACAGTTTCAACAGTAAAATTACAGATATGCAAAATACTGAAACTTTAAAAAGATACAGCATTTTATTCTTGTTTAATAAAAATGGATATGAAATTATTTTTCCCATAATGTATTGGCTATGCTATAGTGCAGTGTGTCAGCCCAATAAATCAATCTGTCCTCCTAGATGTCTGTCTTACCCAGGAGCATATGGACCTATTCTGAAACATTAGAAAGTGGAATGCTTAAAGTAAAATAAAAGGAATACAAAAATGCAAACAAAAATGGAGAAAAAACTCCCTAGCTGTGTCTTCTTTTCAACTCCTGTTTGCTGATTAAATATTTAAAACTGTCTATACTAAAGACATTTTAAGAATCTACTTTATTACTTTCTTCAACATCTCACCATTTTATTTGACTTCTTTTTGATCAACAGCTGCTTTGATTCATTACTGCTTAAGCACAGAATGATTTGCAGCCAAAATCCGTAGAGAACAGGGAGGAAAAGGAAAGGAACTCTTTTTTAACACAAATGTGTTGACATTTATTCTAGAAGTTGTTTGTCAGAGATTTTTTTTTTTATCCACTAACTCTGCTCAAGTGGCAGATCCATATAGAAATAGTTGAATGTGCAATCATAATCTCTGCGAGAGTTACAATCCATAATCATTGGTATATAGGATTTATTCAAACCTTCAGCTGAATTAAAAGTTCATAGAGAGGAACTGGAGTAAATTATGATGTTCTGTTTCTGTATCTGTCTATCCCAGCTAGAACCAGATAAGAGTGGCAGCACGGGTACCATAACTGCTTGGTCTGACACATAGGGTCCAGGCTAGGAACATAGTGAGCAGATAAAGTGGGCTGTCAACCATCCAGTCAATATTCCTGTGAACATGTGTATAGTAGGTTTGCATAAAAGGAAAGGACACATATGTATGGACTTATGGACTATGAACTTTGAAACTATCTGGGAGTTCTGAGCATGTCTTACTGTGGAAGACACCTGAAACGCACTACAAAAGAATGGTAAATAAATGAAAACATCTTGAAAAAGACAAGTTTATATTTTAAAACTGAAACTGTTTTCCTCCCACCCATACACCCCACATGTTTTCAACTTTTTTGCTGAAAAGCAGGATGTTTCCCCAAGGGTTGTATCTCGACCAGGAAGGTTATATTGCTATTTCAACACCTATTCACTGTTGGTCACACCACACACTGTGGGGAACAGTTAGTTAATCCAATTATCTTTAAATTCAGGTTGTCTTCAGTTCTGATTGTGTTGGTATTTTAATTTACATTTTGCCGGTAAAAACATGCAAATTTGGCTCTTACTTTAAGATCCTATTTCCCCCTCCTTGTTCTATAGATACCAGTGAATTCAAACTTACAGTTTGAAACCACCTATCAAAAAGCAGAGATTTCAAACTATCTTTCTACCAATGCTTCAAAAAGTGCCAGGGTAACAAAGGATATTTGCTAAAAATATGAGTTTCAAACAAACAAAAAAGATGAAGAGGATCCAGATGAGATATTTTCACCTATGATCCTACTCTTTGGCCTCTGCTGTTGTTGGTAAGATAAATAATCTTTGAACTTTTAAAAACAGATGCCCCCTATGAATGATATTTGCCTTTTTATTATGGATATTGGTGTGGCATGAATGAATTTTGTAAAATTCTTTGGTCAAATATATTTTATAAGAAGAGGTCAAACTAAGGGAATGTCAGTGGCTTATAACATAGCAGAAAATTGAATGTGACTTTTCTCCAGTCTTAGTTCAAGACTCGTCCTGCTGTAGCATGCTTATGCTTGTGGTATTTCACACGAATAGGGATGTTTGGTATAGCTTTTAATAATGAGTAAACAAAAAGCTAATAAGCAGTAGTGCTGATCAGCAGAAAACAGCCATCAGATTGTTTGAGGAGGGGAGAGGAAAAAATGTCCAGACAGAAAGTGTCATGCTTTGCATTAAAGCTGACTGATATTTTGATGTAGTAAACAATGTGTTTCTTTAGTATTGCCAGCATTTGGCTTTTTAGCCAAACTACATGTCCCACCATGGTGGTGGTGTACAGGTCAATAACAATCATGCATTAGACTCTTCTACTCTTTTAGATAATACCACACCAGAAGGAGGTGTTCATCATATTCTGACATGACAAATGACTGTTTGTTTGTTTGTCTGTGTGTGTGTGTAAGGAAGCTGTTCAAACTGCAGATTGTTTTATTGTTTTCAATGAAAAGCACATGTTAAAGTCATATTTTAGCTGACATGAAAATTAACTTGATTTCATTAATCTGACTGCAACTTGCCACGTGGTTTCCCATACTATATTTCACAGTACATATGTCATTTAAGCTATGACAGAAACTTTTTTAAACAAACCAAAAGCAGCTGTACCCAAATTATTCATAAATGATACTATAGTTTAGGCTGTTTAAATATGTTATTACATAGAGGCAATCATTGCATTCTGGAAGGCAGATGTTTGATAACTCTTTTATATTTATAGGTATCTTCCAAAATCTAATAGCAACCACTGACAAAGAGGCTGTTCGCACTTGGCTGTGGATAGAGGTCTGTTGTCCACATGCTAATGCAGACTCTTGGTGCAAGAGTCTGCATTAGCATGTGGCTGTTTTTATTCTATTTTATTCACAAAGCTGAAGATAAGACCAATGAGATCTTTCTCTTATTTGTTTCATAATACAAGTATGTTTCTGTCTCTTTCTTCATTTACCTTCTCTGATGCAATTCAGCTGGTCTAGATCTAGCCATCATTGTTAGGCTAGGATAAATTGTGCTTGGACCAGAACAAGGACATGCACATTGTGACAGCTGTTTCAGTCTACACCCCACTTGAGCACCAAAGCTTCTGTAAGTTTTGGAGCCAGCTTCTAAAGGCTCCAACAGCCATGAACAAATGTTCTTGGTCTTGGAGACCTTAGGAACCCTTTGGGGACTTTGATTCCATGTCCCAATATACCACTAGCTAGTTACCAATGGACTGATTCAATCAGGTCCACCGGTATTCTGGACCAAGAAGACAATTTTAGTTTCTTATCTGTATTGTGCTCAGTCTGGTGTACATGGAACATACTAGCAGGGGTTTAGAGCTTCTCTGAAATTGTTCTACCATGCAGAAGGGAGGCTCCTGGGCCCATTTGGGCCATTCTGCAGAGAACCTTAATGTGTATGAATGGTCAATGTAGTCCACTCCTGTACCTCATAGATCTGCACATTGAGTCCATGCCCCCTGCTGGTCCACGCTGCACTAGATATTGAGATCCAGATTAAGGAGATTTTAATTTGAATCACTGAAATTCTACCAGCAGAGCAGTGCAGCTCTGATATGGAAATCATGCAGTGATCAGCACTACTGAGGAGTGGTGGTTTTTGTTTTTTGTTTTTTTGTAAGTGGTGTACCATAGTGTGCTCCCAAAAAGCATGCTTCAGACAGCTTGATGCTAGAAACATTTGCTCCTAGCTTATGTGAACTTCATGTATGTGCTTATGTAAGCTTCTTAGCTGTGAGGTGGACGGATCTGGATCGGCACTATCAGTACAGATTAGGGATGTGCACAAAAATTCATAACATTCAGAATTAGTGCAAATTCAGCTGAATTCAGACATGCAAATTCAAATCGAATGTTGGCACATTCAAAAATTGACATTCAAATTCAAATTGAATATTTCAATACACTCATACGAATATTTGTTATGGATTCGTATGGGATTCATATTGAACATTCACATCAAATTCAAATCCTACTACAACCAAAGGGGATTTTTTAAAAAAATGAATACAAATTTTCTTGCATTCAATTCAGTATATCAAATACAAACAGCAACAACCCATTTGTGCACTTCCCTAGTACAGATGGCACTGGTCCAGTCCATGTCTTCATGTGATCCAGATCAATAGGACAGGCTGTTCCAGATCCACTGATACAGGTTTATAGCAGAAGTGCAGAAGAGCCTTAGGTTCTCAAGAATTGTTAGATAAGTGAATGCTCTATTTTGAATCTTTCAAACTTGTGGAAGCTGTGGCTATCACCGGCTATCAATATATAGTTCTGCAATATGGACATGCAAAAATAGAACATTGTTCCAAGTTTGGGAGCTACTTTTTAAGTTAATCTTCCATCTTTAATGCATCAGTTCAGGGCTTCTCTGAAGTCAGCTGGTGATCCAGAAATGCTGTGCGTGAAATTGTTGCACCAATCAATCAAATAAAGCAAGCCAATTGCTGCTGTTTCCCTTTCTGCAGCCACAGTATTTCTGGGTCACAAGCTGATTCCTGAAACAGGTTTAAAAAAGGAAAAGCGGTTCAACTGAAAAATGGGTCTCCTAAATGGCTACTTTCAAGTAGTTCTGCATGCTTCTATTAAATCAATCAAGGTTTTATCACAGGCACTGACCCACACCAAGAATTTTTCCATTGAATATTTCCTCTAACTGCAAGAGATCAAAAGTGGCAGAGTGTTTTTGTGCCCTTATGTCTTGCTTCTCAGTTCCCCATAGTTCTGTGGGTTTTTTTTATTGTTTGCTATAAAAACAGTACTGAACTAGAATTGTTGGCCTGATCCAGCTGGATTCTTTGCAGTTCTGTCCTGCCGACACACCATCCCTATTTAGTGAGCTGCTGCTGATTTTTACCTGTTGTTTCTTAATGTTAGAAGCAGTTTGACTCTTCACTTGGGCAACAAAGTAAAATGTCTTTAATCCAGCTTGTGTTACCCTTTCATGCTTTTATTTGTTATTCTATTTCATTTCCACATTAATCAGCAACGTGTATTTTACCCTGCCTATATATTAATGCTGACAAATAAGGCTCTCGGTGTGATATCACTTGCCTGTTAGTGCATGGGTCTTGAGCTCAGTCAAGGGCCTTTGCAGTAATGGCACCCTATTAGGCTTTGACTGATTTTCAGTGGGTTCTGCCATTATTCATCTTACAGTGCAAGCTTTTAACATTTTTCATACAGATTTTTTTTTTAAAAAAAGATTTCTCTGCATTGCCAAGGAACAAAGAAAGTCCCTTTTCTACTGTGCATATATGACATGTGATAATTCTGTGATAATTATGAGCTGCTTGATTGCTGTAGACCTGCACTGATACCCTATGATAAATTATCATCACCATGTAATTATTTTCCCAGTATTGTATGCTGTCTTCCAAAATATGCCTCTAATGCATCTTTTAAATGCACACAAGCTGCAGAGAACCATAATATCTTTCAAAATGCAAAATTCAGTCTCTTCTAACTTGGACATTAGCTGATGATGACAGGTAATTTTATACAGAAATTTTTGAAGAATGCCCCCCCCCCTGCCCAAATGAGTCCTTCAAACAATGTTTTCTGTTGTTAGACCTAATTGAAATATTTCCTTTTCTCATTTGCTTTTCAGCAAGAAACCTTTTACTGGAAGAATCACTCATCAGTGCAGCATTGCATATTTAGTGTTATAACACACGTTCCACATACACAAGCATCACCATGCGTTTCAAAATGAATTTCAGATGAAATAATAGGAATATAGCCAGACGATGTCATAGCACATGTCAGCATCCTTTTTTCACACAGTGGCCCATCAAGTACTTATGGGGATTCTCAAACAGAAGTCAAAGATGATACCTTTACCTGATTTTGCCTCCTTGCAAATAGCCTTCAGAAGAATACCGCATGTCTCTCTTGCCTGGAATCAATACCTAGTAGAGATCTGCCAAATCAGTTCAGGTTTGACCCAGTTTGACCTAGTTTTGAACTGAACCATCAGAAACCCTGTTCTAAAGGTGCTGGTTCAATTTAAGCTGAACCACAAGGCATTTGCTGAAATGAGTTAAATCACCCAATTTTATTCTAACCTGTTCAAGTTGTCTCTCAATTTAAGAAGGAACTTTTAACAATGACTGTTAAAATTATTTTAATTTGAACAGCTTCAAATTCAAATCAACCAACATATGCTTCAGTTTGATGCAAACTGAACCTCCAATTTTGAGTTTCTCCACATCTCTGGTACTTTAAGTAGCCATTAATACACCAGTCCTCCGTGGATTTGTCTAACCTTTCTTAAAGATATTGAGGCTGCTTACTGTCACCATCTTTTTTGCTAGTAAATTTTATAGAGTGACAAATCTCTGAGCCTATTTCGACTGCTGTCCATGTGTATAGTGGTGGAGCACGATACATTTTACATAAAACTTGGGCTGGGAATTGATTTGAAGGATATCACCTCAATTTTGGGTTTGCCATGAGCATTTGTATCAGATATTCATACGAATTTGTATGAATACATTCATATTGAATAAAATCCTACCACATTTGAAGGGGATCTATTTGAACGAATATGAATTTTCCAACATTCAATTTGTTATGAATTGAATGCCAAAAATCTATTCATGCACATCCCTAGTAGCAACCAAAACAACATTCTTTAGCTACATTTGGGCACCAGCTATCTTCAGTTTTCACCATCTTGGCCAATCAGGAGTGATGATGGCAGTAGTGGTAAACTAAACCAAACATCTTCAATAACCTTTTTAAAATATATAACTATTGTTTGATAAATTATCACATACACCTGATCAAAAACTCTTTAGACATTTTATTGTCAGTAGACTAACACTCTTAGTCTTAACAGTTGTGGCCACCTGCTGTCAATTATATCACAGTGTCAGTCACAACTCTAATATATGGTAGAAAGTTGCTTCTCTGGACTTGAGATCAGAATAAGGGAAAGTATATAAAGAAATCATATGCCAATCATCTAGTTTTATATTATCATCTTTTCCGTGGCCATACTTTTCACTGTCCCACCACTTTCATTATTCAAGGCTCACCTCTGTATCAGGTCAAAACTGTCAGGCTAGTTATCTTATCAGATTTCAGAGTCAAGTACACTTCTCAGTACAAGGTAGACTTTCACCTGTGAGGCTAAATTATCAAAGCTGCCATGGTTGCCTCTCTTTGCTATTTTCTTCCATTCTTATCTGCCTGCAAAGCTGAAGCTATGTCATGGTCCAGGGGTATGGCAGGTGAAAATTCAGAAGCCATGGAACATGTACTTTCTCCTTAGGTTCCCTTGAATGATCCTGGGACTTTTCATTTCCCTGAAGTGATATATGAGCCATGCAAAGAGACATATAGGAATGATATTAATTGGATCAATACATGGCTGTATAGCTATGTTCTTTATTACAATGACGGCCAAAGACGTTTTGCTGTCTGAAGCAGAACCCAAATGTCATCCCTACTAGATTAAGCTCTCAATTCTGAAGTATCACTTGGCCAAGTTTAACAAACAAACAAACAAACAAACAAAAACCCTGTCTTAATTTACTTTTATAATACTCACTAAAGCATATTGCTCCCCCTCCTTTACTGGAAAGTGCATTCCTCTAATCCTTGCCAAAGGTCATTTTATTAGGGATTGATATGGGTTAGATTTTTTTTAAAGCATCATGTTTTTATGCCTATTTAGTCTTGGTTTTTCAGAAATCTGCAGCAATTCAAAGAACCTATTTCTAAAAGCTGAAAAGTTGAACAAATGCTATCTGTATGTAATCCATAATGAATGAATGAATGAATGAATGAATGAATGAATGAATGAATGAATGAATGAATGAATGAATAAGTGGTAACTGAATTGTGTTTAGATACAGTTTTTTCCAGGGCTAACCAGAGGAATACGGGCAGTGAGAACTTGGCACACTTATTAGCATTATGTATTTCCTTCTATGTAGATCCATAGTAAGTTGAAACTGATGGTATGGATTTTCAAAAGTGGCAGCAGATGCTTTTCTGGAGCCATGGAAGCACTTTTTTTTTTTGCATTCGAATTTGAGTCAAATCAAATATCTGAATATTCAATTCAATTTGAATGTATAAAATCCAGATGTCTGAAAATCTTATTCGGATCCATAACATTCAAATCTATTCGTTTGAATGTTAGATTCGTATTTAAAGATATGAATGTTGACAATATATCTGTGTGCATTCTGTATGCATCCCGTTTTATCCCCTATGCATCCCATTTTCATTCCGCATTACAAGCGCAAATACATATAATATTTGTACAGATACGTATGTAATATATATCTGTACATTCAAATCATTTGAATATTCAAATGAATGTTTCAGAAAATCAAATCTGTTTGAATGTCTAAATCGAATGTTATTACATCCGATTTTAATGTTGATATTCATCAGATTTGAATCAGATTTGAATATTCATTAACATCCCCTAGGAAACACCCTGCATTGGTGAGTGAAGATACAAACAGCTACTGAAAATGAATGGTGGGGTGATGAAGGAGAGGGCTACACAAATTTGCAAAGAGTTTTGTTTCCAATAAACAAGAAATATGAAACCTAGATTTAACTATTGTGAAGTCATATGTGAAGCAATGCCATTGCAACTTTGGAAAGTGTTTCCCAAAATCACATTGCCATATTATGTGAGTTTTTGATTTTTTAATAATTTGTTTTCCAAATTTTAGTTATTTCTGGATACTATACACTTTAAATCCAGAATCTGCTACTTTTGTGTTATTTGTCCAAAGGTTCAGGATTTAAATTTTGCATGTAGTTTCATGAATTGATCATTTAGATTTTTGAACTACTGTACACTGTCTACTTTTGCTTCTGTAGTTGAGGCTGAAAATCTATAGCTACAAATCCATCAATAAACTTCCCGTGAACATACTGTAATACATAAGTAAACATTAATCAGATTTGGCCTCACCTGCACTCCAACCTAGTGATTAATTTCACTGGTTATAAACATGTTAGAAGAAGATATGGGTTAGAAGAAGATATGGATCAGTAAATTATAGTTCTGCAGATATCATATCATTTTGCATAGTGCTGTAGAATTCATACTGGAGTAGGTGACTGCTCTCTCACCTTCAACATTTTGATGTATTCCTTGTAACATAGTGTCTTGTTTATCCAACTTTACTTCAAATGGCCAAATGTAGGTTAGGGGTTCCTGCTCCATGTGTGGAGCCCTAGTAGGGTGGGAGAGATGGTTATATTTTAAAAATGTTTTAAGCATATTTTTATGTATTATTATTGTTGTCATAATGCACACTGGGATCTTTTGGTGAAAGGCAGGATATAAATAAATTCTTAAATAAACAAACAAATAAATAATGAATCCCACAGAGAATGGAAGCACAAAATGGTTCCCTCATTAAGCCTAGAATATATATATTGTTTAAGACCTGATCTAAAATGATTTTGAGATAGAATCAGTATTTGTAAGTACTGGCTGAATGTTCTAATTAAAGGACCTTTTTGTACTCACAGATCTGAGGGATTTTCGCACTGCAACGTGTTCCGTTTGGAACGCGTGCAGGCGGGCAGCATAAGACAGTTCCGGACGCTTTCAACATTCACACACAGGAGCGCCGGAACGCGTGTAAACGCGTTCCGGCGAGCCTGTGTGCGAATGGTAAAAGCGCCCGGAACTGGCTTGGCAGGCAAAGCCTGGCCAGGGGCGGGGATTCGGCTGGCAGCACTGCCGCCCATTGGGTGAGAGCACCCAAGGGGCGGGCAGCGCTGTCAAGCCAGTCGCCGCGCTTCGTGCCAGCTCTACGGGGCCGGATCGGGCCCTGTGGAGCTGGCACAAACATGCCCGGGCACCCGGGTGCCCATCGGAGGGCCCGGGGCAAGGTCCCTATGGGGCAGGATGCCTTTGGAGATCAGAGCCCCTGGCTCTGATCTCGAAAGGCTTCGCCCCGGCCCTGTTCCTGCCCATCTGCGGGGCGCGGGCGCCTGGATCTAGGCGCAGGCGCCTCGCAGATCAGTCCCCCACCCCCACCAGTCCCCAAAACCCCCACCCGCAACCACCCTCCAAGCCGGATCGGGCCCATCTTCGCTGTGAAGGTGCCTACAGCGAGGCACCTTCACCGCGAAGATGATTCCCCCCCTCCCCCAGGGCCCCGGGAGGACGCGCGCGCGACGGAGGACTTACCTCGTCGCTGTCCAGGCTCAGAATGAGGGGGGGCATTCTCAGAGCGCGCAGCACGCAGCCCACCTAAGCCCCCTATTGGACAAGCAGTTCACGTGAACTGCTTCTACAATAGGGGGCTTAGGTGGGCTGCGTGCTGCGCGCTCCCAGAATGTCCCCCCTCGTTCTGAGCCTGGATAGCAACAAGGTAAGTCCTCCGTCACGCGTGCGTCTTCCCGGGGCCCTGGGGGAGGGGGGAAATCATCTTTGCGGTGAAGGTGCCTCGCTGTAGGCACCTTCACAGCGAAGATGGGCCCGATTCGGCTCGGAGGGTGGTTGTGGGTGGGGGTTTTGTGGACTGGTGGGGGCGGGGGACTGATCTGCGAGGCGCCCGCGCCCCGCAGACGGCCACAATGGGGGCGGGGGGGACCCTTGGGGGGCCGGAGCGATGCGTTCCGGCTGCCCAAGGGGTTCCTCGGCCCCAGCCAGCCCGGGATCAGCCTCCTGCCACCCCGGAAAGGGGCTACAGAATGCCGATGCTCCCAGGTCCCCGACTCCGGCAGCCCCAATGGGCCGCCGGGGCCAGGAAGGACCTAGCTCCCCCGGTGCGGAGGGCGATCTCCTTCATCGCCGGGCTGCGGGAGTGATCGGGCAGCGGTGGCGAGGCTGGAGATGGCAAGGGGTCCTACGATTCGAATCGTGGGCCCCTCACTGCCATCCAGCCTCGCCGCGGCTGCTTGATCGCTTTCACAGCCTGGCAACAAAGGAGATCAGCCCGACCGCCATCAGCTGCTGGGCCAATTTCCGGCCCATGCTGACGGCGGAGGCGTGGCCGCGGCTGTCAGGGAGAGAAGCATAAGCGAATGCTTCTCTCCCGGAACGCGCCGGGGTGGCTCGTCCCCGTTGGACCGGATGCAGAGCACTTTCAAGTGCTCTGCATCTCGAACACATGCAAGACAGCTCCAGACGCGAGGCGGCGCAAGCCCCGCTGTGGCAATGCGAATGCCTCATCCGGAGCTGTCTTGCACGTGTTCCGAAAAGGCCTGTGCGAAAAGGCCTCTGGTCTGAACCAATTTCTCAGCAGCCCCATAATAGAATAACTCTACTCTGGAATGATCCAGCTGTGGATGCTAAAGAGCAGTCCAAAGCCTATCTAGGTGTCTGGATTTCTTCTGGGGAGGTGGATTTGCACCAGTTCTGGCAGTGCCATTATGAGTGGACATGACTGCATGATTGTATACCATGCTTGAATGTTGCTTTAGCAATCCAGACAGACTTGGCCTTGCCATTTGCACTACAAGAGTTATTGGGAGTTCAGCACTTGTAGTGCAAATGATTGTCACTGCCCTCCATCCTTACCATGCTGGTATGGTATCATTATACCGTACCAGGCCAGTAAGTGCAAACAAGCCCAAATATTCAAACCATTCTGGATTATTTTGAAGGATTGCACATTTTCCACACCTGGGAGTAGCCTAAGTTCTGTAAAACTGCATAAATAAATCAATATAACATTATTAAATTTGACTTTCACAACAGAGTAAAATATTCTGTTTTGAAACTGAAGACAAATAAAGCAAAATGGAAACGAGAAAAATTAAGGATGAATAGGATTTGCCCATTTTTTGCTTAGCCCTGCTATCTGCCATTGTGGATAAAATACACAGTCACCATTACTTGTCACCTTCTGTGACTGGTTAAGCATCTTCTTTTTTGTCCTTTGTATTTAATTTTCATAAGCATATAAACATTTCTGTATTTTCAACACTATAAATTATATTATTAAAGAAACTTTAAAGCTGCATACTTTTAATATCACATGCTCTCTCTGTTAATAAACCAAAACAACCTTTAACAAGTTTTCTATCAGTGACCCCACCATAAGGTTTGTATTTCAAGTGAAAATAACCCTTGAATCTCTCAAGATATAAGCTTCTAAAACAAGGGGATGACAATGTCCTATATTGCTTCTGGTTGACTTTACTTGTCTATATTTGTCACGTTTTCCAGCTTGATGCTTGCACTAGTAACATTTACCTGATGTGTCAGTATCAAGAACCTTTACAAGGTCAGCTTTGTAACATCAGCAGAGATTCCCCATCAGACAAAAGGAGCTGTGAGAGTTGCATCTACCAGCTTACTCAACAAAACATCGGTTCCCTTCAGGCCATCAGAGCTTTAATTGAATTTGTGGTATACAAATTGGTATAAAGAGATGAGGATAATAAAGACATCAGCGTAAGGCTTTAATGAGAAGGTGTGAAGAGACAAGCTGCCACCACTTTTGCCCAAGGCATAAATCTGGGTCACATTTTGATGTCTTTGCTCAGGTGAAATGTCTGAACAATTTAAATAAGAGAGTCACAGAGATAGCAGAGGAGGAACGTAGTTACATAAGAAGAGTCTTGATGAATTACAGCACCTAGTCTATCAAGTGCAGCTTTGCAAAGTGGCCAAGGGGAGTGGGAAGACTTCAGGTAGTAGTTACTATGCAGCAAAGGAAATTTGGAGAAGGAAACAATCATGGAAATCAACAGACTGGCTATATTTTAGAAATTCTTTAGCTGCAGTCACACAAAGTTAAAAGAAGAAGAGGAAGCTCAAAAGTGACTTAGTGGTAGTGTTCCCATCCCACCTCTAATTCACATCAAAGGTAGGAGGGCACACTGGTAATTGCTTTCTAAATGAGTACAAATTTTATGCTGGTTTCAATGAACAAAAACAGAAACAAGAAAACAGCCATGAGATTGGAAAAGGTGGAAGGAAGGGAGGAAAGGTGAGAGGAGGAATTGATGTCAAGAAGAGATAGCAATGGCTCTAACACCACTTGAACATATATCTCTAGGATCTGATTTACACAAGTTGCTTATAACAGTAGAATCAGCTTTCATTCCATTAGACCACAAATAAATAGTTGTTCAGGACAAATGTGCATTTCACCTTAACACACACAAAATGTTATAATGATGAGGCTGGAATGGGTTGCTTTGCCCACAATTAGCCATGAAAGTAACCTCTCCCTGCACTGGCAAGTGGCAGGTGACTTATGGTAATCAATCAACACTTTTCTCTGAGCTGTTCTTAAATAAGCACAAGTACAAAAGCCAATCTGTTTCCCACCTAAATGTGGTTCCTTTATACCTATCATCATGGTTGTCATTGTTGTCATCATCAGTAGTAATAGTAGCAGCAGTAGCATTACATCTCAAAAGAAACCTGGGATGTATCCAGACTCGCTAACACTGTGCAGCGAAATGTGCAGTCACTATCAGGGCAACACACATCATGACTGATGGATCATTGTGGTGACACATTATCCCATAGCTATTGTGCATTTACATTAATGCTGATTTAACAGCACTTGCAGCGCAGTATTAAGAAACTTTGAATCTTCCCACCAGTCTGGACAGAATGGTGAGAAGAGCCAATGAGAACAGGGAAGGCAAATCAATGCCAATTGGATGTCTCATCCCATGTGACTACACACACTGACTCAAGTTCTCGCAGCTTCCAATGAGGAAGCTGCAGGAGGCTGCTCTAGTTGAGATGCCTGGTTACCACTTTGCAGCAGGTAACCTGCAATTTTTCCTTTAACTACAGATTTATTCCACTAGTCTGGAAGGGGCTCTGTTCTGTGATTGAATGCAGATTGAAGGCAATAATGCTTCCAGATCCTTCTTCTTCTTCTTTTTCAACATTCAAACTCGAATAGAATGTCCCAAAATTTGAATGTAAATATTCAAGCAAATTTTGGATCTGTTTGTTCAAATTACCCAGACATTCGTATGTGTACAGGTTTGTATATATAGTGTACTTGATGATCTGCATCTTTCCCACTATTCATCTTTATGGGATGAAAACAGGTTGCATACAGGGTAACTACAGGATGCATACAAACATGTACCGATATGTACAGATGTGTACAGATGTGGAAAAGATGCGTACATGTAATTTTGTCAACATTCATTTGTGCAGATTCAAATAAAAAGTTTGAACAAATAGATCCGAATTTGGTAAATATGAATCAAATCTTGTTAAAATCGAATTTGGGGTATTCAATTCAATTCTAATAGAATGTCCAAAATAAAAATAAAAATTGTGCTCTACTGTCCAACTACAAACTAAAAAGGGAACTTTAGTTTTCCCGACTTTAAAAATGATAAATTGGCAAGTGCTCTGTTAAAATAGAGAAAGCAGCAAGCATGATAAACTTCAGAGACAGGGTCTGTGTCTTTTTTCAATAAAGGAACAGCAGAAGGAAATCCCAACAGTCATGTAGGCACAAGACTGACTGAATAAGGAGCAGAAATTTGGCACACAGGAAAATATTAATGGAAAGGCAGTTCAGGCAAACTTTGACAAAATAAAAAGAAGGGAAAGAAGGAAAATGGATCTTTCTCCTAAATACCCTACACTAGGACCTAGCCAGCAACAATAGGTTCTCACCCTCAGCAATGCAAACTTCAGAGAAAAGTTCAGGCAGATGGGATGAAGCTGGAATAGGAAAAACCCTCTGCTGGAACCACTGAAATCAGGGTTTTGTTTTTTCCCACAATTTCAGAGCAAGAGACCCAAAGACCTGCACTCTCCACTGAAAGCAGTACGGTTTGAACTGATCCAGTGTGGAGCGCTAAAGGCATTGGGAGAAAAACCAAAGAGTAGCATGCTGGATTAGGGCTTCTTCAGGAGTAGTGATCTGAACTGAAGCAATGATAAGCATATAGAAAACAGGAACCAGAGATCAAAGCTGTGGATGTGGTGGAAAACTTGCTGACAGGAAAGAACCATTGGGTTGATGAGAACTATAGAGCTGACAGAGTATATTCCTGGTATACTGTACTGTTCCCACTGTGTGTTTTTTATACTTAACTCATTTGGAGGCAGAGACCCTGTCTGTAATATCCAGGCAAAGGTTAGAAGTCAATCACATATATGGATGATTGACTTTTTAATATGGCCTAACACAGAATCTTAAATTTTGTTATCAATCCGTATTTCCAATCTAACAATAATAATATGCCCTATCATAACTTAGCAAAGCCCCACCATGGCACAGCAGTCAGATTGTAGGATGTTGTGAGGCATATCATATCAATGACAATGGTGGCCCCCTGAATGCCATTTTCTCTGTGTAATGAAATATAGGAATGTGTGTGATGACTCGGCTACCACCCCCCTTGTGACTCATAGTCTGCAGAGCTATGAAGCAAGGAAGTGACCACTGAGCACCACGCCCCAACTACCTGCAATGGGCTGGGGTCAGTATATGAACTGAACTATACTACCCCACGGGCATCTTGCTCCAATGGCTTGAGATCAAGCCCTCTCCCTGAAGCAGCATGATAAACACCAGTGTAATCCAAACACAAACTGTTTATTAACATAAATAAATAGTAGAAGCAAAGATAAGATTAGTCCAATGATTCTTCAATAGCTAGAAAGAAAATGTTGTTGTAAATAAAATAAAGTTCAAATCTCAGCAAGGAGTTCCACTGAAAGCAAATATCATAAAGGATTCCTGCCTCCAGCTACACTCAGTCCTCCTGCCCCTGAATGGATTCTAAACACCATTCAATATGAAGATTCTCCCTTAAATAAAGTAAGCAAACAGCAGTTACAAACTACGTTCCAAGCCCTGTCTCACTCAGCTCCGAGTTAACAGCTTGCCTACGCGTCCACCTTGTTGCTGGCACATGTCCTGGTCTTCCTCTGCCCCTGAGGCTAGACCCCTTCTGTCCCCTGCCCCTCTATTCCAAGAGTGCAAGGCCTAAAAGCCCAAAGAGTTCAGCTCCAGCTCTCCACATTCCTTCTCTCACTCAAACTGCAAGATCAGAGACACTGAGAGCACCGGGTTGCTGGCTTATATACCCTGCAATTTGGTTGATCGCACCGGTGCATTTTTGGCAGGTTTTGCAGCTGCTTATCCCACCTGTCAATCACCCTGCTGCAAAAGCCCAGGAGACAAGCCCGTAGCTGCAGCTTGCACCATGAAAACGTCACAGTGTGGAGCATAAGATTGGTAGTTGCCCACCCAATGGTTTGGTTTTTTTCCCTCGATGAACTTTTCACCTGGTGTAGTTGCAGCCTCAATCTACTTCATGTACAAATAGAAATGTTAAGGCTTTTGATTATTGGGCAAATGTTAGCAGGACAGAACTTAAATATCAAATATAGATTAATATTTATTATAAAGCAGTCAATATAGTTAATAGTAATAGCTGAGACAGTTTTCTTGTGGTTATAACGCCAAGATCATGATAGTTACAACTTTTGTCAAATACTTCCTAACATACACCTTTCAGTACATGCATCCAAATCCAAACATTTTAGTTATTGGATCCTGTTTAAACAAAACAATACTATACACTTAACAAACTGCTGTGGAATGTGACAGTGACAGAATCTCACAATGATGAATGCACATATTACCCTTTAATAAAATATACAGCAAATTGGTGAGATTCTAGTTTAATAGCTGCATGCAGGAAGTTGTAAATCTCGTAGACCAATCCAACTTGAAATCAATATTTGTTTTCTCAAGCATTCTAAACATTAAAGAAAAAAATAGAAAGAATATGTTTTGTAGGCATGCTTAAGGTAATTAAATTTTATGAGCTAAATTATGCTTTCAAGTACTATGGCCACAGTACCATGATTTTTGTGTGAAAATTTTTGTGTGACAGTCTGAAGCAGCTAAAACTGTGTTGTGCTATTATGATGCTGTCCTTACTCTGAAGCAATTACTGTGCTCTAGGTGGACATATATATGATGGTACTCTAAATCACATAGCTTCATAGGAATATTTTAAGTGTTATTACCATGAAGGTTATTATGTAGAAGCCAGATAACAGCTTGCTATAATTGTGGACTATAACACTTACACAACATTCAGCTAGCACTTGCACAAGCATAGGAGATTTAATCTGTCATACCTGAGTGAGCTAAAATTCTTCTTTGAAAAATACAACCATGATCTCATTTTTTCCTGTCATTTAATGATTATATATGCATTGATGATTCCTGTGTTCCAGCTCTCACAGCTAATTTATGATAGAAGTTGGCTGAGTGAATAGTTCAATAGCAAATAAGGATAGCTTGAATTTGATTCCATTCCTATTGGACTAATGCTTAATCAAACACTGTTTTATATATTATTAATTTGTTGTTGTTTTAAGCATGAAACGCATACATTCAAATTTCACACATTTTATACCTTTGGTACAGAGTGACAATTTACAGTACATTTTCTCTAAGATGCTGCTGCTCTTCCTTTTATTTATCTATTTATGTTTTGCAATTTTTAATATGACATCCAAAAATAAGGCAATGCAATAGTCCTCCCTTAGAAAACAAACAAACAAAACCATGCACACTAATAAAACCAACAATATTTGGCACAGAAAGACAAAGAAGGAAAAGCATACGATTTTGCACTTTCTGCACATTTTGGCAGTGCTTACTACCTCCATGAACTGAAGTACCTTTTCCAAGCCAGCAACATAGTGACTGTATTGGTGGCCATAAAGCATGTCTCATGGTTGTAAAATACTGTATAGAGTGTTCCAATGTTGCAGCAGTGACAGACTGGTGTGGCAGATCTCAGGAGAGTGCCTGTCATTTTAACTGTGAATCACTACTGTTTTCATCAACTGCTCGGATCATGGCCTAAAAAGAACACACATTTCCAGTCTTCAAAGGATTCAGCACCTAATATTACAAATTATATGGTTTTGCTCTTTGACAAAAAATATTCAGTACCTCTGTTGAAAATCCTATCTAAATTTCTGGTACATTTTTGAAGAAATGACCATCTTGATAAAGACTGAGCTTTTCATTAAATCTGTCATTTATCCCCCACATCTCCACATGATCACATATCCTGCTCCTTCTTCCTAATTTTGATAACTAACAAGAAAGAATGATTTGAAGATTTGGAAACACACACACACAGAATTATATGTAGTGATAATCTGAAGAAAATGAAGGAATCAATTTAGGACAAAATTCAGTTTGGAAACATAATGGCCCATCTTCTTACAGATGCTTATATTGCATATTTTATGGCTGTAAAATGTAATTATCAATATAGCCTGGGAAAAAAATGCAATGTAATTGCTGATTCTCTAACATATTAGAGAGGTCCACGAGTCTGAATCCTGAGGATTGGTTCCTATGTAGCTGAGACTGGAACCACTAAATGGCTTGAGATACCATAATGAGCCTGTCTGTATATATGCACAGGAGTGGTCTTGGGGCTGGTGAAAAGAGGGCATCTGCGTAGGAGCAGGTCAGAGAATAAAGTAGGAGAGCAACCAGAGATTTACAAGCTGTTGGGAGCAATCATTTCCAGTGATGAGAACATATTTCAGAAGAATCATAGAATTGGGAGAGACCTCCAGGGTCACCAAGTCCACCCTCTGCTCAATGCAGTATTCACTAAGCCACCCCAGACAGATGCCTGTCCAGCCTCTGCTTGAAGACCTCTAGTGAAGAAAAGCTCACTTCCTCTTGCGGCAACCTATTCCACTGGCTGATTGCTCTTACTGTCAGAAAGGGTTTTTTTGTTTTGTTTTTTTGTTTTGTTTTTTTTGGTCTCCTCTAACATCCCATTATTTCTGGTCCTCCTTGTGTAAATGAGAATAGGATTGATCTCTCTGATATGGGTCAGAACATACTCTTGTGCATTAGATGCCATATTGCCTTTGGTGTGTCAGATGAACAAATTCAGTAGATGTGGATTTTCTGTTTTTCTATTTTGTACCTTTATTCACCTGACACAATATTCATGCCAATTATATTTTGAAGGTGGAAATAAGGTTTGTGTGCAGCTGTACCTGAATATTAAAAATATTAAAAATCCATCAATTTCAATAAGAAATATAACCAACTCATTGAAATCATGCTAATTCTGGTGACTATTACTGGCCAGACAACACATCATATCAGTGTTAAAGGAATTGCACTAGTTGGCTACTGAGACAAATTCAAGGTCCTAACTGTGGAAGGGTCTAACCCATTATGGCTGCACCAGGAGGATATCCAGCATGCAAAACAGAGGTCCTGGACTATGGTCACCAACATCACTAGGGTTTGGTCCACTTCAAGGGCTGGAATCTGCTAATAATAGTCTTGCTTAAATCCTAGTCATAGTAACATATTAAAATAAGGTACATGATCTATAGATGAAATCAAACTTCATAAATGAAAAAAAATGGAACTCTATCCCCAAAGGAACATGTTTCTTGCATCTGCTGTGCTAAGAACTGTGTGATAATATTACCCAACTACTTTGGCCTGTAGCAGTCATTTGTCAATATCATCAGCACACCCCATCTTTCAGCTAATTTGATAAAGTTGAAAAATCAATTCTGTTTTAGAAATACTAATGCTACAGTCATTATCTTTGCTCTAAGGGCTTATATTTGAACACAACATAATTCAGATTAATAATGCATATTTAATAAATGCCAGCATGAGCACCAAAGAAGCATTCTGGTTTTCAAATGAGACTCAACACAAGATTGTAATATCTAATCAATAATTAATTATAAACTAGTTGACCCAGTAGGCTCTGTCAGCTTGTATATATTGCAAGCAAGAAATCTATGGAGCTGATTGTGTGAGGGAGGGGCAGCAACCTCATAAATAACACCCAACATCAAAATAATGAATGACTTCTGGACTGAATGGAATGAAATTAAAATTATAACTGATATGGCTAATAGTGCTCTGAACTAGACCTAAATAAGATGCATAGTATGGAGTTAAATACTGTTTGGAGGCAGAGTAAAGTATATGCAGCAGGAATGTATGCTATGTGTGCTGAAGAGGAGAGGAAAAAGATATTTGATTTTTTTTTTAATGTATGATTCTCCAACCATAAGCACTGCCAACAGTGCTTTCAATCCATTTATAACAGCATATTTATTCAATGGGTGTGGGGATATGTGGCCTTGATATCCTTAGAGTACTTCCATGGTGCCATTTTGACACAACAGAAATCCTGCTTAGGTAGTGTTGCATTTCACCCACCACCAGCTCTGTGGGTGGGTGGGCCTGGATTTATCATTGCAGTCATCATCAATGGTTCTTGGGTTCGTGGACAAATGTATAGCTTGTACTCTATTTGTGAGAATGGCATTAGTGTTGTTATATTCATCTGTCGAAACTGCAAAACCTTGCCTTTTAGTTTGCCTTATCAACTTCCATCTACATATTAGGCTATCTCACAAGTTCCCTTGAAGCATATGGACATCAGTTCTGCACATTTTTCCACATAAGACCTCCTCAACCCTGAATTTTCATCTTGTGGGGATATAAGAAATGTTGGGTAACTAGTGCTTGGGATGGGGAGATATTTCCAAGATCTGGGCTTAGGAAAGCAGGAAAGATTCAAGAATGCGTACATTGGAACCTGTGAGGTTGGAATGGACAGGACAAGCAACTGTTGAAGCATATAATCATGTAACTGCAACTTTACAGCATGGTCTCAGTAAACTACTATGATGCTTCATTATGAAGTTCTCTGTGACTTTGCCTTATCTCAGCTGGGTTCTGGGTCCTGAAAAAAACAAAAATTTACAGACATTCTACTCCCAAACCATAATTAAATGAGAACATGATAGTGCTTACCTTCTGAGTGGCAAAGGAAGGGAGTTAGAACTATGCAGTGTTTGCTCACAGCATAGATCATGATTAAAGTATTTCTCTCTCACACACATATGGGGAGGTTCCACTAGCACTAAGTACTCATTAGGGACCCATTAAAGGTCCATTAGGCTCAGAGCAGGAAGACCCTGTTTCCCATTAGAGCCACATTTGTTTCCACCTGTACTAGGGAAATATGAATTAAAGGGGTCTATAATCTGGTCTTTGGCCATGAAATCCAGATTATACAGTGCACATTACCACCATGACTGGGCAATGAGGTCTAGGGGTAGGTTCGGGGGGGCACCCATGGAGGGGTGACCTGATACCCAAAGCTTCGAAGTTGGTGCCTAATCTCTGAAGATGGCTCTGAAGAAAACTCCAGAGAATGGCACAGACTTCAAAGCTTACTTAGGTCATTTCTACAGGGCCTTTCTATGGAGCTTTGGCAAAGCTCTGGAGAATCTCTGGAGAGGTTTGCCGCAATCTTCAAAGATTCTCCAGAGTGGCTCTGGAATTTGCCCCCTCCCTGCGCTTCACCCCAAAAAAACCATGGGGTGACAAATGGGCCCAATGTGGGTAGAGTCAGAATCACCACATGGGTGCTCCGACATTTCCACTGCGAGCATGTCTAGCACCCATTGCTATTGGGTGCTACACACATCAGGTACCTCCTTAGATCCAGATCTACTAAATCCAAATTAGTTGAAGGACCCATTTCTTAGATCTGGATCATCGTAGATTGGGATTAAGGAGGTAAGTGGAAAAAAGCCCATGCATACACAAGATGGGCAGGTGAGAACACACTTTTTTTGAGGAGGGGATTTAGTTTGAATCAAACCACAAGGAGAAGAAAACAGTTTGATTCAAACCTTTAACTAGTTCAGCTGTCTGTTGATCCACTTCATTGTCTTAAAAACCAATTCAGAAAGAACAGAGTGGTTTGAACCTCTATTAGTTGATTCAAATTCTAACCAAAGCCTAAAACTGGCAAGCAATTTGGTTCAAATTCAAAGCATTTGACACTGCCCCCTCATTACCAGTAATAAAACTGAGCATAAAGTTCAGACTATTTGAAATTAGAAGCTGAAAAGCATAGCAGCAGTCAGAAAATGTCATTTTCAGGGCTAGTATTCCAGTTTCCGAATGAGTCAGCAGTGGCTTTAGTGACTGTTCATGAAATGTTATTTTACTCTTTTCTCAAGTGTCAGTGATAATGGTACTTTCATGGCTGCTTTAGGGCCTTTCTGCACTACCCTTTAGATCCAGACTAAAGGGCCTCAGCCCAGATTCTGGACCTCCTGATCTGCATGTTAATCTGGATCAAAGAGACACCACCCCTGTTAGCAAAGCTCCATCTGCACAAGACAGAGCCACATCTTGTGCAGACGGGACCAGACTAATGGGGATAGGGCCGTCTTGATATGAACCAATGTGCAGATCATGAGGCCCAGAATATGGATCAGAGGCCCTTTAATCCAGATCAAAAGGTTAGTGCAGAAAGGACTGATATATCAGGTCTACATCTCGACTAAGGCTGTACTTTGGGTCAGGAACTGCTGGGAACATTCAGTGGTGTGCCATACTGCACCACCAAAAGTGACTGCCCTAAGAACTTTCACTCTTATTCATCATGGATGGGAAGGTGACTATGAAGCTTGTGCAAGTTTCACAGTCTTGGGGAGGCTTAAACCAGATTAGTGTCATCAGTGCAGACAGAGTTGATCTGGCCTTAGCTTTATCCCTCCATTCCACCTGAGTTAGAAGAAACAGTTCAGGAATTTTATCCGTATCTCGAGGGGGTAGTGAGTTGGATTGAATCTGAATCCAGACAAGACTCAAGAAGTTCTTGAGTCCATGAAGTAAGGAATATCCTGTTATTTAAATGTCCTCACACTTCCCCTCACTGATAACCGCTGATGTTTTTAACTGTTTTGTACTTATAAAACTGTATTTTTAAATTTGTTTTATTTTTGATACTGTTTTTATACATCTGTTTTAAATGTTGTGAGCCGCCCAGAGACCCTCGGGTATGGGGCGGCATATAAATTGAAATATAAATAAATAAATAAATAAATAAATAAATAAATAAATAAATAAATAAATAAATAAATAAATAAATAAATAAATAAATAAATAAATAAATAAATAAATAAATAAATGTTTGTCCTCTCCTGGAAGTGTTGTCCTGTACTGGACATGTGGCTGTTGCTAGAGGGTCTGGTGGTAGCAATAGCTACAAGTGTCTATATCCAAATGAGTCTCATTCACTACCTATGGTCCTTTTGGGGCAGAGATTGCTTGTCTACAGTAATTCATTCTCTGGTAATCTTCAGACTAGAATACTGCAATGTCCTTTATGTTGAGCTGCCTTTAAAGTATGACACAATACAGAAGTAGTACAGAATACAGTGGCAAGGCTGCTGACAAGTACTGCAGGCCAGACATACTGTACATGACACTAGCCCTAAAAGAACTGCACTAGTTGCTGTTGATCCCTATTCAGCTTGCTAGCACTGGGACCTTATATCTAAAACACTGCCTCCATATATATAGACCTGTGTCCATTAGTTAACAATAAGCAGGAAAACCCCTTGTGGTAGATTTTCCTCTATCAACAGTTACATGTATAAGGACATATAAGAAGACTTTCTCTTTTGTAGTCTTCTGGTTGTGGAATGGCTTCAACTCTGAGGTGTGCCTAGCCCCTTCACTGCATATATTTAGCCACATGGTGAAACTTATTTTTTCACCCTGGTCTTTAGCTGAAGATACAGCTCCCTCTCCTCTTCCATGAACTTGTTGTTGTTTTTATTGTGCTTTTATTGGTTTTATTGTAACTTGCCCTGAGACCTCCAGGTGTAAGGTAGGACAGAAAGAGAGAGAGAAATAATGGGGGGGGGCACACACACAAAAAAAACCATCTGTGGCAAGACACAAAAATATGTTTTGTTAGAAGTAAATAAAAGAATAGGGCTTACATACACACAATCACACACAAAAGACCAGATATTTGAGGACACATTTTTCTATGATGAAAATGCACAGATCAAAAGGTATAAAAAGAGTAGAAGTTCAGAGGATATTACAAAGAGACAAACAGAAGCACCTGTATGCTACATGCTGAGAACCAGAAACAGGAAACCCAAAAGCCAACATGAAAGAATTGCTTCAAGCACTAAAGTCAATCACACACAAAATATCCCCTAACAAAATGATTTGGTTCTGCTTAGCCCTTGTGGTTTCTTTTATCCTTTTCCTTTTCCTTTCCTTTCCTTTCCTTTTTTTTTTGTCTCAATGGGCGCGTCTTCATGGCATGTGTTATTTCAGTTTAAAGAATTCGAAATAAAAGAAACGGAACAAAGCTGTCCAGACGACTTGCAAGTTGATCCGGTTCTGATGGCAGCCTTAACGCGGGATCAATACTCGGAGTCCACATGGCAGCATTGTCCTCCTGCCCATTGCCCACACTCTCTCCTGTGATTGGTTTTCCCTGCCAGGATCCCACCCTCCCTTCTCTTTGCGTCATGCTCCGCCGGGAATTCCCTGCCCCTCCCCCTTCCCAGCAGCAGCAGCAGCAGCAGCAGCCATCCATCCATCCACCCACCCATCCACCCATCCATCCATCCATCCATCCATCCATCCAGGCGCTGCGGCATGAGGAAGATGAGGATGGGGGGAGAGGGGGCAGCAGCAGCTGGGTGGGGGTGGGGAGGGGAAGGGAGGCATTGCTAAGGCACCAAGGAAAAGAGTCTTGGGGGGGGACTAGCAAAGGGGGGGTGTCGTCCTTGCACAGACGGGATTCTAAAGTGAGAGGAGCCCCCCTTTCCCAAAAAGAGAGAGGAGAGAGGGAGGGGTTCCTAAGAAGCCCCCCCTTTCCCAAAGAGAGAGAGGAAGGGGGGGTATCTGTGGGGTGGGAGACATTGCATGAGCATCTCACGTCTCCCGCCCTCCCGAAGCCGGTGTATCTGGTACAGATTATCAATGTTGCAAATTTCCGCAATTTCAATACAGCTCTGTATCAAAGGACCGGGGCTTTAAACATTAAAGAGGCATAGGGTGGCTGTGGTGTCATATTTTTATCCCACTCTATACACAAGGCTCTCAGTGCGGGTCACAACACATTGGTTTTAATGTGTTCATATTAAACATATTAAAGCCATAACTTTGCCTGAAGGTGGGGAGGAAAAAGCTGTTTCTTTAGTCCACCCTCAGAGCGAGAAAACATGAGCAAAGTGACCAGTAATTTTCTTTCCACATTATCTCTCCCAGAGGTGAATTTTACCCTAAAAGAAAACAGCGTGCCACTTTGCTGATATATTCTCTCACTCTGAAAGTGGAATGAAAGTGGATTAAACCTTAGGTGTGACCACATATTCTCTCATTCTGAAAGTAACAGAGATCAGAACTTTCCCCATGCACAGAACTTTATTGACCCATGGCCAGGCCTGGTAGTGCGGTGCAGGATTTTGGGACATGATTGATCCTGCCCTATTGGATTTCCTAGTGGTCACCTATCCATGGTAACTGGAATCTTATCTGGGAATTCCAGATTAGATTCCACTTCCCATCCTGAAGCAGGCTGCCCCTGGCCTCCCATTGCATCACCACCCACTCCTCCTGGGCTTGCATGGCACTGCCACCCCCAAACAAAGGATGCCCAATCTGGGGCAGAAGGCAAAAAAAGACACTTCTTTTTTTAACTGTATGAAAATGCTGCCCACATGAGATCTTTAAAACACTCTCATGCTCTGGTGCTTGGCCATTTAGTCAAGTGTTGTTTAGTCTAGTGGTTAGCGA
Source organism: Aspidoscelis tigris stejnegeri (assembly GCA_023333525.1). NCBI lineage: Eukaryota > Metazoa > Chordata > Lepidosauria > Squamata > Teiidae > Aspidoscelis > Aspidoscelis tigris. The sequence continues at coordinate 53,731,071 of JALMGA010000006.1, read as the reverse complement.
GCCAGGCTCTTATCTGGGAATATCAGGTTTGATTCCACCCTCCTCCATGAACCCAGCTGGGTGACTGTGGGCTAGTCATGGCTCTCTTCTGAGCTCTCACAGGGTGTGGGGAGGAGAACAGAAGGTTTGTCAGCAGCTTTGAGCCTCCTTAAATGGGTGAGAAAAGTGGGGTAAAAAAGCCAACTCTTCTTCCTCCTCCTCCGTGAAGCCAGCTCAGTGGCCTTGGGCTAGTCACAGCTCTTACAGGGCATCTGTTGTGGGGTGAAGAATGGAAGCTTTGTCAGCCTCTTTGAGTCACCTTAAATGGGTGAGAAATGCCAATTCATTCTCCTTCTCCTTCTGGGAGGTTTCGTATGGGGTAGCATTATTATAAAGAGGTATAGAAATCCAAGTCAAGGTTCCTATCTTTTTTTAACAGTTGTGCAAAGCATGGAACTTCAGCAAGTGCATCCTTCCTTCCTTCCTTCCTTCCTTCCTTCCTTCCAGCCTCGCGCGGAGGGAAGAGCAGCCGGCGGTGGAGGAGGCAGCGGTGGCATCCATCCATCCATCCATCCATCCATCCATCCATCCATCCATCCATCCATCCATCCATTCATCCAGGCGCTGCGGCGCTGCGGCGCTAGCGGCTTCTCCCTGGGGCTCCACCGCCGCTTTTCCCCCGCTTTGCCGCCACTTTGCCCCGCAGAGGAGAGCCAAGGGGTGGACAAGAGGGCGAAGGGGGCTCCTCGCTTGCTCTTCCCCCCGTGGCCGGGAGGGAACTCCGCCCCCCCCACCTCACAGGGACCGAAGCTGGATTAAAACCTTGGCTTGTGGTCACACCTAAGGTTTAATCTAGCTTCACTCCACCTTCAGAGTGAGAGAACACATCAGCAAAGTGACCAGTAGTTTTCTTTCCACATTATCTAGTCTAAAGGTGGATTTTCTGAGTTATTAACCCTGAAAGAAAACCAGCTTGTCAGTTTGCTGGTGTATTCTCTCACTCTGAAAGTGAACTGAAACTGGATTAAACCTTAGGTGTGACCACAGGCAGAGGCAAAGTAGGCTAGAGGGGGCTCAAAGCGGTTGACATTCTGTTCTCACCCTTCAGGGGACTAAGTGGCTGACAAGCCTCCCTTAAGGGGGCTGAAAGCCACTGTTCCGAACCTTCAAAGGTCTGAAATTGCGCAAATTGCAACATTGTTTTTAAGGTGTGAAGTGCTTAGATTGATACAGTGTTTCAGCTTTAAGGACTGGAGGTTTATAGTGGGTGTTTGAGGGTGGATTTTTTCAATGAAGGAAACCCTAAACATGACGTGCTTCTAATACGTTCAGCCATTGGTTACAGTGCCATTGGGGGGGCGGGACAGCCTTAACACGGAATCTCATCCCGGAACGATACTGTCCACACAGTAAAAAATTAAACACGTGTCAAGGGCATGTTCCGGACTGAGACCTGTTGAGATCAGGATTTATTTCAAATCGGGATAACGTGGTTTATCACGGAAATACCGAATTAAGCCGAAGTGACGTGTGCACGGCCCGAAATCAAAACGTTTTGAATTCGAGATAACGACGTCGTGGGGATGCGCCCAATGAAAGATCAACACCCTTTTTTCCTGAGGTAAAAATTTGTGTGGTTCCTTCTTTGCTCTTTCAACTAAAAGGTTGTGCACAAAATCCATATAAAAGACATGAGTTACTCTACCATTACTACTAGTAGACTACTAGGGCTTTCAAGGCTTTGGTATCCTGATTCCACATTATTGCATCTGTTTCACATTTCCAGATCTCCACTACACAGCCAAACAATCCACAATATATTGCATGACAGCCACACTTCCAGTATCCACTTCAACAATGTTCCCAAACTGCAAGTCAGCTGATCTAGAATAAGGATTATTTTATTTTATTTAGTAGCCATTTTACATTACTGTCAATTAAGTTAAATAGGTACATGACATTTGAATGCATCCAGATCTGTGAAACTGAGCACAACTTGCTTGTAAGAAAATTATCAGAAAACAACAAAAGGCTGCTAAGGATGAGAACAAATTGAAAATTAATGGTTCAATTCAAATTGAACCAACTGCTCTTGGTTCAAATTCACTTCAAACTGTGAACCAAGTAAACTACCCAGTTCTCTGCAAACCATGAACCAATCAAACCTGAGACGTTTTCGCACGGGCGAAAACGGAACGCGAAAAAGGCAGCTGCGGACACGTCATCCGCATTGGCCGCGCGCGCCTTGCGTCCCGACGTGTCCGCAGCTGCCTCTTTCGCGTTCGAAATGTAGAGCACTTCTAAGTGCTCTACACGCGTTCCAACGCGGACGAGCCGTCCGCAGGCGTTCGGGAGAAGAAGCGTTCGCGCCGCTTCTTTCTCCCGATCGCCTGCCGGCTCGCCTCCGACGCCGCGCGGCTTTGACAATCAGCTGTTTTTCAAACAGCTGATTGTCGATCTGCCTCGGCGGCCGCCGGCGCGCCCCTGGCCGGCGTTTGCCGGCTAAGCCAGCTTCGGGCGCTTTCCCCATTCGCACACAGACGCTCCGGAACGCGTTTACACGCGTTCCGGAGCGTCTGTGTGTGAACGGGGAAAGCGCCCGAAGCTGGCTTAAGCTTTCCGCCTGAACGCGTTCGGTTTCGAACGCGATTCAGTGCGGAAATGCCTCTGTTTGGTACATCTTTACTTCTTTACTATTTTTCCAATGGTGATCAAGTTGTATATAGAAATGAGCTTACTGGATCCTTAAAATCAACAGCTAGAGCTATAACCTAATGTAAGGAAAAAAAATTGTTCTCAAAGATGCTGAAATCTGAGGAAAACCCCCCAGTTATCTTTAATAGAAAATTGTTCATATGGTTTTAGAAACAAAATTTGTCTGTCTTCCTAGACCATTAAAGAAAAACAGTTTTCAAGTCAGTCAACTGAATTATATGTTGTATGGTGGGTATATTTTACAGGGATGTTCCTAAGGAAGATAGTAGAATGTATAACAGAACCCAGAGTGTGTCAGTATGTTGTGGAGATCACAAAGATGTTCTAATAAATATGCTGCAAAAGTAAAGGAGACTGTAAAAAACAAAAACAAAATTGCAATACAGGAGTAAAGTGGAGTGCCTGAACTTCTGACATTTTGGTCACAAAACAGTTAGAGGTCAAGATGAAAGCTCTGAGCCAATCTCCCAGGTCTTAGCACATTAGAGTATCCAACTGTTTGCTTAGTAGCTCATTAAATTCCTTATCACTCACTTCATTTTTCTTCAAAACACTCTGCATTGGACTTGTCTTCTGCATAGCATTAGCTTAAGTCACTGCCATGGATGAAGAAACAGCTGCTCTGGAAAACCATAAGAATTCATACTGGTGATGACTGAATTAGCTAATTTATCTCCCTTCCTTCCTTCCTTCCTTCCTTCCTTCCTTCCTTCCTTCCTTCCTTCCTTCCTTCCTTCCAAATAGTCTGATGGATTGATATGCACACACACGTTAGTTTCTGCCTATCTCTCCTACAGTCCCCCCCCCCCTTGCTCCCTTTATAACATTGTGGCCTATTCTGAACATATTTGTTTGTTAAAACATTTTTGGCAGCCCATCTGGCCATGTGATTCTTTAGCAGGCCTCCTAAGCCTCCTGGAATAGTGGACCATAGGCCCACCTAGAGGGCCAAGTATATGGACACACAAAGAAACCCGGTCAATTAAATTTGAACCATACTTGACCTGCTTGAGGGGAGGGGGTCACAGTCCTCTGCTCCAGAAGAGTTAGTGATCAATGGCATTAGGCACAGACCTAAAAAATGGCAGGTGTGTGATAATTTTTTTTTCTTTGTCAGGAAAACTATGTCCTGATAAGAACAGGTGTTTCCCTGTGTTGCATATAACAAAACCATCACTATAATTAAGAAAGAGATTAATCTATAGAAATAAATTTATAAATAAATAACAATAAATAAATAACAAATATTAACACAGATATAACTCTAACTGTAACCAGAAGGAAGGGTATGTCAGCTGATGTCAGGTATCTTCTTTTGATCCCTCAATACTTTCTTTGGCCACAGTTACACCTTTAGTTTAATCCTTCTTCAGTCTGTCTTCCAACCTGAGTAATTAAAGCTTTAATTGCTAAGGTTTTTTCCTCTATTCAGACCAACACAGCACTGAAAATGGATTAAAGTTTTGAAGAGTGTGATATTCCACTTAAGAATGTTAAAATTCTAATAATTATTTCCTCATTTCTAATTTACACCTATCTTTACATATACATACAGAATGCAACTTTGATTTTTAAATGCATTTCCTTGCAGAGAAAAAATGTGTAAGTGGCTATTCTGCTCTAATGTGATATGACAGTCAGAGGTCAGTAACTCATTTTAAAGTCTTGCCAGACTGATGTTATGATAACTCTGATATCATCATGGTCTGGTGTCCTACATTTAAGGAATTTTTTAAAAAAATCTTCAATCTTTATTTATAAAAAAAATTTAAATGACATAAAACTTCTTACATTATCATCATATCATACTATTACATTTCTTCATAATTCTTTTTGTGACTTCCTGTTTTCCCATCTTCTTTTTTTCATATAGCTTGTTTCTTTGCTCCCTTCAATGTCTCTTGGAGCCTTTTCGCACAGGGGTTTTTCGAACGCATGGAGGGCACGTCGGAACGCAGCATTCGCTCTTGCGGGCGGCGGGATCCCTTCCAGGCCACCCGCAAGCGTCCTGACGTGCCCTCCATGCGTTCGAGTTTCAGAGCACTAAAAAGTGCTCTGAAACCGTCTCTGTGCGTTCCGACCCGTCCCAGAGAGAAAGCGTTCTCACGCTATCTCCCTGTGACAGCTCGGCCCCTCCCCCGGGCTGCTCCCATTGGCTCCTATGGAGCCAGTGTGGGCAGCCGGCTGCCTTCTGTCCCTGGGTTCCTGCTCACTCCCGAACCCCAGATCGGGCTCCAGGGGTGGGCAGGAACGCCAGCCAAAAGCCCTCTACCCATCCAAAGGGTCTTACCTTTTCCTGCAGGCTCCATTCTGTGTAGGAAGGCCGGGCCATTCTGAGCACGCTCGAAGGGGCGGCTCCTCATTGGCTGGGCACCCGCACATGCTCAGATGGGCAATAGAAGCCAGGCGGGTGCCCAGCCAATGAGGGGCCGCCCCCTCGAGCGTGCTCAGAATGGCCCGGCCTTTCCACACAGAATGGAGCCTGCAGGAAAAGGTAAGACCCTTTGGATGGGTAGGGGGCTTTTGGCTGGTGTTCCTGCCCACCCCTGGAGCCCAATCTGGGGTTCGGGAGTGAGCAAGAACCTAGGGACAGAAGGCAGCCGGCTGCCCACCCTCGCTCCATAGGAGCCAATGGGAGCAGCCCGGGGGAGGGTCTTCCCCCTGAACGGGTTGAGAACACTTTCCCGTTCGCACTGGCAGGTGAGGGAACTGCTCTCAAAGCGTTCCTTACCTGTCCTTGTGTGAACGGGAAAGTGTTCTCAACCCGTTCGGGGGGAAGCGTTCCGAGGCGTCTTCGCCTTAGTGCGAAAACGCCTTTGGTTCTTTTCAGCCTGACCTCTTAGTTCTTAGTCAAAACCATCCAACATTCCTCTGTTTCTCATAGATAGTTAATAATAGGGCTCCAATTTTTCATAAACATATCTGTTGTTCTGTCTTTTAGTAAATTTGTTAGTTTATCCATCTCTGCCAAATTGATCAATTTAGTTAACCATGTTTCCCCTGAAGGTATCTCCTCCTCCTTACATTTCTGTGCATAAAATAATCTTGCTTCTATCACCATAAATAAAATCAGAGGATTTATACTATCCAAGCTATCATATACAATTCCAAACAAAAACAGTTCTGGCCTATATAGAATATCTGTCTTTAGGATTTGTCTCAACAGGTTAAATATTTGAACCCAATATTGTTTTGCTTTTTCACAAGTCCACGACATATGGTAAAAAGTTCCCTTGGCTTTTTTACATTTCCAGCACTTGATCAACGCATTTTGATATACTTTCCCTAATTTATGATGTGTTAAATACCATCTATACATCATCTTATATATATTTTCTTTTAATAATATACAAGTACTTTTAATTTTTTTAGAACATTTTATTGATTAGTCCATTAGACCATATCAAAAATAGAAATATACATATACTGAAATACAAAGGACAATACACATCACTATACATAAATCTAATAAAAGGCCTAGTGGAACAAGAGACAGCAACTTGAATTTCTTGCTGTATTTAAAATATGAGCCAAATAAACACAAATATTAATTAATACAGAACTGAGGGGAAAGGCATCGATAATAGAAAAAGCTCTGGAAAGTCAATGCTGAAGGCAATGAAGTTCAGATCTTTCAAGTGACAAAATCTGGAGAGATGTTAGCAGTCTTATGTATTAACTTAACAGGGCTTAGGGATGGTCAAGGATATGGAATGTTGTCCAACAGAGAAGTTTTGAGAAATCAGGGTGTAGATTCAGGGGTGTTGAGTGGCATCTGAGCTTCTATTAACACTTGAGCCAATGATTTATCTGTGGTATTATAAAGATCTTTGGTATAAAGTGAATGTAAAGGTTTGTGGACATCCAGCTCATAGTCGTATGAAGGTGAAGAAACAGGTCTGGCAGCCATAAGTGTAGCTCCCTCAGGATGCTTCCGCACAGGCACAAATAAATCCGGATCTACCACACCCGGATTTAGTAAAACCGGGTGCCAGAAGACCCAGTTTTACTAAATCCAGATGCCCGGTAGCTCTAATAGATGAGGATCTACACCCTCCCCGTCCCTCCACACACACGGCGGGAGGACGGAATAAATCCGGATTGGAGGTGGGTGCTGTGCGGATGCACAGCACCTGCCTCCCATCTGAGCTCCGGGGCCCTCCCCCGGCCTGCGCTGTGTCCTGGGTTCCTTCTCGCAGAATCGGGGTGACACTGAGCAGGTAAGGAGGGGATTCTGCGGGCTCCCCCCCCCCAGGTGGGCTAGGGTGGGTTTTAGGGAAGCTCACCCTGGCCCCAGAAGCGGCGATCCACCGCTTCTGGGGTGAGGGCGAGCTGAAAGGTAGGAGTCCCTCAGCTCATCATGCTTGGCTCCGAGGAGCCAATCATGGTGGGCCGGGGGAGGGCCATGGCTAGGCACACTTTCGCTGTGTGGAAACATCCTAAATGGATGCATTTTCACAGCGGAAGACCCATCAAGCACACTTCAAATGGTGTGTGCAAGTAACACCCATTTAGCACATTTTAAGTATGGATAGGTGCGAATGCACCTAACCGGAAGTGTGCTAAATAGACCCACAAATGCAGACGCGCTGCCGCAAAAGTGTTCATAATCCATGTTGCTGTGCGGACACCCCTCACCGGATGTGTCCGAAACAGCAACGCGTGTGCAGACGCGCGTTTCCAGATGTGTGCTTAATGGGCGTTAAAGGGCCTGTGCGGAAGCACCCTCAGTCTCAAGAGCAGAACTGCATTTTGAAGCTCTTTGTTCTGTTTGAAAGATACAAGAAGGAGGTCTGCCTGCATTGGAGGATATATGATCAGGGTCTCCATTCATCTGATGATGCACCTCACAGTTATCAGAATAGTTTTGGGACCTTTGTATATTGGCTCAGAGTTGAGGGATTTAAGGTCCAGGTTTCTATTGGGGCTGACCTGGAATCATGCACTTTGGTCTTTTGGAAATTGTTGATGAGACCTGGGTCCTGCTGGAGGCAGTTCGGACCCTGGATTCGTTTGTGGCTTAGAATTCTTCTTCTTGACTTGTAGAATGCCGGAGGAGGTGTTACATAAATCTTGCTCTGAATGTAATAAAGGTTTGTCTGTTTTTGAGGACTTTATAAGTAAATTTGTTTCCTTAGGAACTTGATCTTTAGCCAAATGAGAGGAGTCAGCCTTGTGAAGCCCCTTATCTTTAGGTTTCTTGTTATCTTGTAGTAAAGACTGAACACCTGCTCTTAGAAAAACTTGCCTCGTTTCAATTTGGAAGTGAGCAAGAAAACTTTGCATCTTCTGTAGCATTCAAAGGACAGTAGGAAACCTGAGGTCCAAAAGAATTCTTCTCAGGGACATCTGCTGGGGAGCCAAGAAACCGATCTCAAGTCTATAAAGGAGGGCTCACATCACAGGAGTTGGCTGAGTGAATACACTATGTCTCTGCAGGAGGACCAGCGTCCATCATTTATTCCAATTTCTGTAATGTATAATACTATCTGGGCAAATCCCCACAGCAAGCTTATTTTGCTTTCCCTAAACCAAAATAATAGAACCGGATGCAAACGCGAATTTGCCTGTTCCCATTACTTTCAGCTTAAACGCGTTCAATCCGGATTCTGACTCAAGGGGGGACTCCAGTGGCTACTTTTTAAAAGCCGCTTTTCGGGGCTGCCCTGTCCTCTTCCTCCTGGCGTGAACGCGCCACCCATAACAGACTCCTTCACGGAGCCTAGCTGGGTGGCTGCTGCTTGCCTGCAATTCTTTCCCCTCCTCTCCCCATTGCTCAGGGCACGCAGCAGCGGCAGCAAGTCAAGCCCCTTTACAGCTAAACATTCACACATCTCTCCAGCTGCTTTTGTTTCTTTTCCCTTTTTAGAAGGTCAGCACTTTCAATGGCTAGATAGTTATCAGGTGTGAATTGCTTGTTTGCTACAGTGGATTGCTTGATTGCTATTCGGGCTGCTGCTGCTTTTACAGATTGCTTTGGAAGCAAGCTATTGGGGGAGGGAAACTCTCATCCCTTAACATGGAAGGGTTCCCACAGTAAAAAATGTAAAACGTTTCAAGCGCACGAACCGGAGTGAGACCTGTTGAAATCAGGATTGAGATTCATCACGCTTTGGGGTGGTTTAACATGGGTAAATCGTGTTAAGCCAAACTGCCGTGCGGACTCCGAGGATTGAAAACATTTTGAATTTGAGACAAGTTGCTGTGAAGACATGACCTCTGTGTGGAAGAGTGAACTCCCTTAGAACACTTCAGATTAAGCGTAGATGGTGAGAGTTTATCTGTTGACTGGTAAGTCGCTTGCCCAGGCCCAAAGTTTGATTTGAGAAGTGCCAGCTCTTTGGATATATTGTGTAGTTTCTCAAAGATTACTGTCACAGTGTCTGCCACAAGTTTTGATTGATTGGCTACCACCTCTAGTAAACTGTCAGGGTAGAAGAGAGGATTGTTAATTACTATCTTTGGTGGTGGGCTTGAAGACACAGTTGGAGGCTGGAAGACAGGGACCTGTTGTTGAACTGACCCTCTTTGCTTTTTCTTGTTGTAGTGAATTGAGTCCAGTGGGGCTGCTTCTTCAGGGTCCGGTGCAGCATTTCTGTTGGCTAGTAAAGAGGAGTTGGTCTCTGGACTGGTCTCTGAGTTTAGTCTTCTGACGAGCAGCAAGGCATCTACCTTGGGTTGCTTTGCAGCTTTAGTATCAGAATGGCCCTCAGGGCTTGTTAGCAGTCTTATCTTCTTGTTTCTCATTTATCTTGTAGAAATGATAAGTGCAGAAGGTATAAAAGCACCAACTATGGCCAGGGCACTCCAGCAGACCAAAACAAAATATTTGTCCTTGTTCAGACAAGTGGCATTGATAAAAAAAATAATAAAAATCAGGAGCAGCAAGAAACATGTCTGTCCTGAGTTGCAAGCATGGCTCCTCCCCCAAGAAGAGGCAAGGGCAAACCTCCTCAATAATATACGTAAAAGTAGTAAATTTCATATCTTTTATCCACAATTTCTCCCATTGATCCATAAAAAAATCTTCAATCTTTTATTTCTGAATGTCTTTCTGAAATTTTAGGTTATGTCAAAGAAATTCTCGGGAATGACATCTGAACTTTTAATTTGCACCTCCCTCATTTCATTTCATTCTCCCAGGCATCCATTTCTTAAATGCTGCTTAATCTAATAAATATTTTTAGTATCCTGTTTAAGGTTTGCTATATATTTATTTTTTGAATCTATTTAGTTTGGTAACCTAGCTTGAAGCATGATTAGCAAGTTGGAAAGAGGTCCTTCTTAGAATCAGAAATTCTTAGAAGGAAATATAAATGGCATGGAAACTTAGGAATGCAGCATGTTAAATTTTGACAGTGTAAAGAACAAAATAAGGAGGGAAGGATGGAGACAAGACAGAATCAGATTGTTTTCACCTAAGCTTCCAATTGTGTTTTTCTTTGCTTAGGGCAAAATTGGATCTTGCTACCCTTGGTTGACCTTTAGTTTACTCCCCTCAAAAAAAAAAAAAAAGAAAGAAAGAAAGAAAGAAAACCTTGCATATTCCTGAGGGAGAAAAATAAATCTTGCAACAATTTATTGACCTATTGTTCACCCCAGCTCAATATCCTAAAGCAAAGCATGTCATTACTGACATGTTCCTGTGAAACAAGTATGCAGCCAGATCTTTGACTAAGTGTCCTCCATCGAAGTTTGCAGTAATTATATTCTCTGCATTCCAAGCTGAATTTCTGGCAGCACACACACACACACTGATTCAGAGAGAGTCTAGAATAAAAAGATGGATAGGTAGACAGATAGACAGATGACAGGTGATAGAAAGAAACAGATTACATCATCATCGGTCGTCATCATCATCATCATCATCATAGCTCAAAGGCAGCTTGGAGGCAGCAGTGTGTAGACAACTGTGTTCCCATTCTACTGCTTATCCAGAGTAACAGCCAGAGAATGCATTTTTAAACTGTATTTTGTGACTTTTATATTGGATTTTATTTATTTATTTGAATATTTATATTCTGGCCTTCACATCAAGGTCTCAGAGCAAGTTCACAACAATATTTTTTAAAAATATATAATTCATAATTATATAATTCATAATTCTATCTCAAGACAACATTTACAGGAAGGTAAATATTCAGAATAATATGATACAGGGCATAAAAAAGTGACAGAAACACATAACAGAGACGAAAGGAATTACAAGAATATATTGAATAGGTGTGCAAAACAAGACTAAGGCTACTTGAAGCTTGTATAATCTTCAGCTCCTTCTCTAGGCCTGTTGCATCTACTTGTCTTCCAGATCCTGTGCAAGTATATCCGTTTCAGATTGGTGTGCTATCACTAATGACCCCAAATCCAGAAGTTGTTGAAAAAGAATCAGGTGAGACATACCTGTGAGCTTAGTCCATGAATTCGCAAAATATATAGCCAAATTGTTTAAGATGATTTGAAAGATTATTCTTCAGGATTTGATTATCACCCACAGCTCATTAAATATATTGTGTAATGCTATAAAAAGCCCAATATTCTTTGATACTTTGATATTAGCTGCAATATTTCAAATGTTGGGCCTAAAATTATTTTTTAAAGCAAATATCTGAAAATCTAGTGATTTTGATGTTAAAGCTGTCAGAAGTGTCTGCAGTCCTCAAATGTTCAAACTAATGCTGAAGTAGCATTCATAAACTGAGGTGTAATGCAATGAAATGATGTTTAATGAAAATTCTTCTGAATCATTTGGTATTCCTTATTACAATCAGTGGTCTATTCATTCTTCCTAGATATACTCATGAATAAGATATATAAAATAAAGATACATTTTCCTGCTATAAGAACGTATTCTCATTCTCACAACACTATAAAGAAACATTTTGTCTTCTTTCCACAGTATGAATGTTATTATGCCCAGAAAAATAAATTTAAAAAATAAAAAGAATAGGACAATTGACCATAATTTTATTTGTCTCAATATAAATTAGAAAAAAAATGTGATCAGTGTAAACTAAGTGCTTATGACTTGAGGTTAAGTCAGACTGTTCAATAGATGAGGGGGAGAATTTTTGTCCCATCTTGAACAATATTAGTTGTTGTCCCTTTTCTGCTGGATGAAAGATGATGCATTCTGGTCATATAAAAATAACCATTGTATTATTGATGGTTTTGGAATTCTTAAATGTATGCCTGTTAAATTGTTGGAATGATGAACAATTAACCTGTTTGTTCTATGCATTTCTATTTTTTCTTACTAGTCGCACATTTGTGTGTGTGTGTGTGTGTGTGTGTGTCCACAAGAAGCACATTATTAAATGAAAGACATTTGGCTCTCTTGTGGGTTACAAGTACATTTTATAGAACTCTATAAATCCAAATTTCTTGCCCCTATCATTGTACAATGCACTGAAAAACAAAAACTCACCAAGAAGAAGGAGAAGGAGAAGAAGGAGAAGAAGAAGAAGAAGAAGAAGAAGAAACAGGATATAGAAAATGATTGTGGTGGTGGTGAAGAAGCTATTGACTTACTCCATAAAGTTTCAAATATAAAAACTTTTAAGGAGTACATATGTTTTGTACAGTCATATCCTGATGTAATTGTTGGAGTCTCTTTCTGAAAAAAATGCACATAAACCAAGCAATAGGTTTCTGTGTAAATTGGAAGTGAAATAGGAGAACTACAGTGATAATTGACTTACATTGGGTTGAATAATTAGCTTGAAAATTACATTGAAGCCCTTTCTGCACTTACCTCTCTTAATCTGTATTAGCTAGATCTGAATCAATCACCAACAGAGGCATCCGCATTGAATGGGCTCCGGAAGAGTCAATGGGCTTGTCCCCATGGTCTCTTTTTGTTTCACTGTTGCGTCGGATTTTAAAAATGTGTGTTGTAATTCGAAATAAAGCATCCCCATGAGGTTCAGGCAAATACTGTTTAAAATTGGAACAGTGAACAAAAAGAGATGGGTTTTAAATCAGAGCCACCCAGGAAATTAGGTAGGTGAGCAGGGCAGAAGCCACTGCCACTGAAACGGCGCAGTGTCCCAGGAAAGAGCCGGCACCTGCCGGCAGAGAGAGGGGGATGCAGTGCTCATGCACACAATCACAGCCTTCATTGTGCATGTCAGGGAAGAAGGCAGGAGGAACCATGAAGTGGCTGTGCCACCCACCGCTCATGGTCCCCACTGGATTCTCCCATCGGGTGCTGGCTCTTTCCTGGGATGCTGCGGTGTTTTGGTGGTGGCGGCGGTGGCGGCTTCTGCCCTGCTCATTTTGACAGCAGCAGCCAGGTGCCCCATCCTTTCCAAGAGGGAGAAACCAGAGCTGATGGCCACTGTGAGTGTGGGTGGCACAGCCGCTTCGTGGTTCCACCTGCCTTCTTTCCTGTTGCGCACAAAGAAGGCTCTGCATCCCTCTCTCTCCACCAGCAGGTTATGGCTGTTTCCTGGGACTCTGTGGTGTTTTGGAGGCAGCAGCGGCTTCTGCCCTGCTCACCTTGACAGAAGCAGCAACACCCAGGTGCCCCATCATTTCCAAGAGGGGAAAGGGACCTTCCCCCACCCCATAGCCCATTTGCCCTGCTGTAACTCCAGCTCTCCTTCTGACTGCCCAGCCCATAAGAATAGCAGGCAAAGGAGAAACCCTGCCAATCTCCAGAAGTGTCCCCTTGCTCCCAGGATAATCTGTGGTTGCCCCTAAAGTCAGAGGTAGTGCTGCTTGAAAGGGGTTTTTTTCTGCCACGGATTTTCTCCTTTGTGCCTCATCTAGCCCAGAGTAAAGCTACTCATGGGGCTGCTCGGGGCAAAAGAAGCTTAAAATAGGAGTATTTCAGTCCATGGAGATGGGGCCAATGTGTGCTAAAATGTAGGAATGTGCATGAATATTTATCACATTCAAAATTCATATGACTTTGTCCACATTCAAACATTTGTATTTGGACTGAGTGTTGGTCCTTCGATACATTCATACAAAACTTTGTTACATTCATGAATCTGGGGAGGTGGGAAAGCAGCTGCCTCAGACATATCTGCAATGGATTCAGAGTGAATTCAAAGAGGATTCAGAGTGGATTAAAAGAGGATTAAGAGCAGATGTTCAGGATGGATATGTAGGGATTCATAGGTGATTCGTAGTGAGGATTCAAGTGGGATTTTTATTGAACATTTGTATTGAATTCAAATCCTACCACATTTGAAGGGGATCTTTTCAAACAAATACTTTTTTTTTTGCACTCAATTCAATATGAATCAAATATGAAAAAAAATTGTGCATGTGCCTAATAAAGAGTGATAACACAGATATAGACCACATTTATTTGGTTTACCACTAATCCAGATTAATGAGCCCTTATCATATTTTTGATCTGGATCTACTCTACTCCTTTGTGTATTATGTGTCCTGAGTTACAACTTGCCTATAATTATTTTGATTGGTCTCTCAATATAAGTCAATGAAGGAAAGTGACCTATAGAACAGCCAGAGAGGCTCTGCCAAGGGAGTAATGCCAAAATCACATAATTAAAATAACAAATGTGTTTCCCTTAATAAGAAAAAAAGGAATCAGGGAACTAAACCTCAAAGACAGTAAAGATATATGTTTTAACAAATGCCAAAAATTGAACAATATTTGCATCTGGTGTATGCCCCAGGTCAATCTGATTCCATTTTGTTCAGTATCAGACCTCTTGTTTCCCTTGGTTAATTCCAAATTAGTCCTATTCAGAATATCCTATCTATTATCTTCCTCTATCTGACTCACTGATGTAGTTTCATAATTTTATTACAAGATGACTTGCAAATGGAAGCAGATTGTTATTTTTAAGTGATTGTTAGAGACAGATAAAAGGACACAGAAAGTTACTTGAAATTGGTATTGATCAAGATGGCTGTCTCTAGGATAAGCAAGACGTTCACCCAGACTTGTGTGAGGGCCTTTCACACCTTCCCTCCCTCAGGACACTGTCCCGGGGAAATGAGGATGGGGATAGATCTGGCATCCACACTTTGGGACACTAGATCTATCCCTAATTTCACTAGCATTTCTCTAAGCACTGCCAAGATGCAAATCTCCTCCATTAAGAAGGCAAACTTGAAGCCACAGGAACAGCACCAGCATATAGGGACATGCATGAAGCCAATTTCCCACATTCAGTTTGATGCATCCAAAAGGCACATTCAGCTCTGCACACATAGTTTTCCATGATTCCTGGAGGAAGACCTGGAAGTGCTGTTTTGGCACCCAACGATCACTGAAATGGGCCTGGAGATGCAACCATGCCCTCCATAAAGGTAAGGGAGCATGTGGTAGTGAAATAGGGGGGCATAGTTGTGTCACTTGCTGCCAAAACAGTCCTTCCAAGTCTATGCATGCAGCTCTCTATCCGAGGATTGCAGATGTGAGCTGCGCATGCAGAACCCGAAGGCCTACTTTGGCCTATGGAGAGACCACATGGCAGTGGTGGCAGTGCTCCCTAAGGTAGGGATGATGGAAGGCAGCAGGGGAGTGGGAAATGGGGGGCCACAGAGGGATATAGCCTTGGCTGAAGCTTCAACGAATTCAGATAAATTCGATTCATGGATGTATAGACCCAACAAATATAGGCCCTATTCGATTCATCTGTGAATGTCATTATCCGTATGAATTTGTATGAATAATGAATAGCATGAATATTCATGCACATCCCTACCAGCGTGTCAGTGTGGTGCCATTGTTGTGTGGCAGGATGGCATGGCACTGACCATGCTTGTGCTGCTCCTAACCAGGTTCCCTTTGAAACTCTTCCACAAGGAAGAAGTGCAGATGGAGCCATACTGGGAAGCAGGAAGGATAGATATAGACCAGTTAAAACTGCTCTACATCTACATGTGCAGGGGGAACTCCAGCAGTCATGGAGCTGCATCTGGATAAGATGTCGCTCTTTCCAATGTGGATGGACCTTGCAGGAGTTCTCCTCATCTTCACCTTTCTACCAAGTCCAAAAAGCTCTGTGTTATGTAACTCATCCCCATCACCTCCAACTGTGTGTGTGAGTGTGTGTTTGTGTGCAATTATTTTGAGGGGAATAAGTTAATAAAAGCAATATAATTGGATAAATTTAACTATGGCCGTGATCACATTTTCATTTTAATCCTTCTTCAATCCATCTTTGAACCCCACCACTCACACCTTTTTAGTCCAAGCTGTTTTATTTGTGGACTTTCCTCCTTTTAATTGTACTCTCCTGGGTCCTGATTCTTACACATGTCACATCTTTACTATTACTTTTTTGGGAGTGATCGGGGAAGATGACTAAAGGGGCTGAACTGTACTATAGTGGGTGGATTGTGATAACACATTGTTGAGTCACAGAACCTTTATCCTATCAGATCTCAGGAGGTGTTGTGGTGGTGGAGAGGGGTGGTGATATAAAAAAGTGTCATAAAGGAGTCTCAGGAGAAGAACAGATAGGTGTGGGCAGAGCAACCCAAGCTGAAGACAAACTGAGGAAGGATTATCAGGTATTCGTTGTGATCAGGGTTAGTGCTACAGGTGTTCACAAATGCAATTTTTGACATTCGATTCATAATTAATTGAATATTTGAAAATCTGACTTCGTATGAATAAGGAAAAACAAATGTCTGGACATTCAATTCAATATGAATATATTTGAATACAGTTCCATGTATTTGTACAAATAATTTGGACATTTGTATCTCTACAGGTACATACGCATCTCATACGTACCCGTACACATCTGTACACATCCCATATACCTCCTGTGTGCATCCCATACACATCCCGTTTTCATGCTTACGGATGCTTAAGTGATGCGTACAGGTACATACAAGATGCATATATACCTGTACAGATATGAATGTCTGAATTATTCATATGAGTAACTCTTAATATTCATATTTGTTCGCATTTGGAAATGTCCAGACGTTTGATTGATATACAAATGCCCAAATTTGTATGAATAACAAATATTTTGAATATTCATGCACATCCCTAGTTAGTGTATATTGAGCCCTACTTTTTAATAAGATGGATTATTTCAGCAAGGTGTGGCCATAGTGGACTGCATAATACTAATACTAATACGAATAAATTGTTGACATTGCTATTCCAGGTGACAGCAGAATTGATGAAAAACAAAAAAACTTACCAGAGATGAAGACTGAAAATAGAACTGCAGCGACTCTGGCATAAACCAGCAAAGGTCATCCCAGTGGTTCTTGGCACACTAGAGGCAGTACCAAAAGATCTTAGTGGGCACTTGAAAAGCATTGGCATCAACAAAATATCCATCTGCCAGCTACAGAAAGCCACTTGCTTTCTGCTTGTATCATTTGCCGATACATCACTCAATCCTAGGTGCTTGGGAAGGGCCCGACTAGTGATAACAATTACCGAAACCAGCATAAATATCTTGTTGGCTGTGTGTTACTGCTGTTTTATGTCAACAACAACAACAATAATATGGTTGTCTTGCAATGTTAAGCAGAATTACAGTTGAATACTAGGACCTACAACCTGATAGTCTGCTACATACTTATAACCAAGGTATTTCTAAATACTTTTAAGAGTTTCTGAACAGAATGACTTTCATAACTATGTTTATCACATTATATTCCTCAAATTTATGTGGTAACCTAATTTGTATACTGAGTAAATCAGTAATTATTTAACTGAAGTTTTATTTTGAAAAATGAAATACCTTCAAGTGTTTCAAAAGCAGTTATTCAGGTTTGTCCAAAATATTTCAGATAAAAATAAAACTTAAAACAATAACGGTGTCTGATAATGGAAAGGGAAGGAGGTCAAACACAAGTATGCCATGATTTCCAAAGAGTGATTTGCAACTCTGGGGTAGAAATTCCCCATAGAAATGCAAACACAAGGGTATATACTCTATATGAGAGGTTGTTGTTGAACACAATGAATTGCATGGATACAACTTTATGTGTTATTTGTTTAATACTCTGACTATAGAAAAGATCCTCTAGTCCTTTCAAGTGCTTTAGAGTTGTACCTCTTCTTCCCATCAAGAATAACATCTACAACATAAATCAGTCTCTCACACAACAGCTTTGCTGGTAATCTAAACATAAACACAGACTTCCCAGCACATCAAGGACTTAATTTTAATAAGTAATGCTTACTTAATGGCTACAAATGCAGCTTTCTAAATGATTGGCAGCTTAAATACCCAAGCATTGCCAGCTGTTGTCATCAAGTCAGAAACAGAGACTAACAACATGAAGCCTGATGACCTGGAACATTAACCAGAGTTACATGTGAATATATAAACTTTGTTCTAATCCATTCTAATAGTTAAATTCTAAATGTATTTTCCAAAGTGACAGAAGATAACTGGGTGTTTGTTCAAAATGCATATTCACATTCATACTTATAGTTAATCATATTATTGGGCCTATTCCATAGTGCATTTGTAGCCAAGATCCATAAACCTGTCTGATCAATACTAGAGATAAGTGTAATATTATGTTTTCTTCAAATGGTCTTAAGATACAGAGAAAAGAGATAAGCTTAAACGGAATCATATTAAATCACAAAAAGTGGAATGTAATTCATGTGAGGCATTTTCTTTCCATACTTTTCAGCCAGCCCTGTCATTAGGCAGCTGAAAATTGGCAGCAAAAGGCTGGGGGAGGGGGGGCACAGTATCCATTTTTGTGGAAGTCAAGACTTTCTTATCACATACTATGGCAATTGTGTCAATATCTTTGTCCTCTATCTCTTCCCACATCTTCTACAAGGAAGAATTCAGGAGGAATACCTACTTGCATTCATATAAGCTTAGAAGGTGCACAAAGTTTGCTTTATTGGCACTTGCAGTCCTATGATTCAGAGCCTAAGTAAATATATGTATCACCATTGTATGTAGGCAGTTCGAAGGAGGGTGGTTTTCTACAGAATTGGTGTTTTCAAGACTAATAGCTGTAAAATTTCCAGATAATTGTCAGATCCTTTTGGTATTGCTTACCAAATAACAATGGGTATCACAATTCATTTTTTCCTTCCATATTCCCCCTTTCAGTCTGTAAATCACAATATTTTGTCATTTTTGCTTTGCATTTTTTCTTAACTGTCTGTTATTACTACTTCAGTAAAGCATACATTTTTGCCCCTCCAATAACCATTATAACTGTTGTGCACCAGAAGCATTCAAATCTCCTAAAATGTTGACATCCTTCCCCTCCACCCCAGGTACTTGGTCCTGGTAATTATGGGAAACTTTGTTTGTTTGTTTTGCCTAAACTCCAAAGGATTTTTTTTTCTTCTGCACTGGTCCTTATTCTGGTCTATATCACAGACTAGGAACCTGCTATTGCCATGCCGGTGCACACTACAGAAGACCCTGTCTGGAACCTGCCATAGTCTGCAGTAATTTCTAGATGGCAGATCCCTAATCTGAGATGTAAGATGGAATAAGCTGAGTTGTTATTTTTTGATGCTTGCTTTATTTCTGACAAGCCTCTGGTCCCTCTGTTTCTGGCTTCATAAAGTCACCGCTTACCTGATTGTAGTGGTACAGAACAGCCTCCACACCAGCCCCAAGGGCTCCAAAGAACTGGGAATGAAATACCAGTATACATACATACATACATACATACATACATACATACATACATACATACATACATACATACATACATACATACATACATACATACATACATACATACATACATGCATACACACACACACACACCAATTAAAACCTCTGAGGCATGTATATGCATGTATGTTGCATTTTACAGCGTGTATTCTCTTCTGAAGTTTTAATACAATATACAGGAGGCTCTTCAAGAAGTCCATTTAGAATTCCAGCAATTGTACTTAAAAGAGATCATTGTTCATTGAAAGTTGCCAAAATGCTCTGATAACCTCAAGTTCTCCTGACAAGCATTCAGTTTTTGTCCTTTGCTCTGCTTTTTCCAGTGCCTCTTGAGCGAACAATAGACAATCACCCACTTCTTTGATTAACCAGCAGGTGTTACCTTTGTACTGTAGTTATATAAAACTATTTCCTGAGCTAGGTCTGCACTGTGCATCTCTGGAAGCAAAAGATTAAAATTGGAATTTCATGGCAAAACCTTGCATGTTACAAAGTCAGAGCTGATCATTGCAATTGCCTTTTTAATCTAAAGGCTTTGATACTGGCGTTTTCTCTGTTCTCACAATTATGCTTTGAACCTTGTCTTTAAGAAGCTTTGATTCAAAGACATGCAAGAAATAATGTTCCAGATTTCTGGGCTATGAAGGGCAACAGATAGTTGGATCCACAAAGTGGAAGACAAATCTGGAATCTTTTAACCTCATAGCATCATAGAGTTGGAAGGGACCTCTAGCGTGACGGAGTCCAAGCCCCTGCTCAGTGCAGGATTTCTTAAACCATCCCAGACAGATGTAGGTCCAGCATCTGCTTGGAGATCTCCAGTGAAGGAGAACATACTTCTTCCTATGGCAATCTATTCCACTGACTGATTGCCGTCACTGCTTCATACCATTGTTTCTGGTCCTCCCATCTTGTGCAAGTGAGAATAGGGATGATCCCTCTGCACTGTGACAGCCTTCAGATACTTGAAGACTGCTATCATTTCTCCACTCAGTTTTCTCTTCTGAAGGCTAAACATTTATAGATCCTTCAACCTTTGCTTGTAGGACATGGTTTCCAGACTAGGGATGTGCATGAATTATTTGTGCATTCAGAATATGGACGAATACACCCAGATTCCAAGATTCATGGTCAGATCAAATAGGGCCCTATTCAAATGGCCCTATCCATTCATGAATTGGATAATCCAGTATCCCTCCCCTGGCCACTCTCCCCCCAAACCTCCCCCCACTGCAGCCTCACCTGGGGCCCCTTACGGGCTCTGGTAGTGGTCTGGGCCTCTTCCAGAGCCCTCTGGAAATGCAAACAGGCTTTCTGGGAGGTAAATACAGGTCTCTATTTACCTCCCAGAAACCCTGTTCATGGTTCCAGAGGGCCCTGGAAGAGGCCCAGCCTGTCCACCTTCCCAGCTCTCCTTTGAATTTGCTTTAGTTTGTCAATATCTTTTTGAATTGGGATGCCCAGAACTGGACACAGTACTCTAGATGAGATCTGACCAAGGTAGAGTAAAGGGGAAAAATTACTTCTCATGATCTAGGCTCTATACTCCTGTTGATGCATCCTAGGTTGGTGTTTGCCTTTTTTGCAGCCGCATTACATTGCTAACTCATGTTCATCTTCTAATCAACCAGTACAGCCAGAACCTTTTCACTTGTGCTACTAGTCAGGCAGATCCTTCCCATTCTGTATTCATTTTTATTATTTTCTTACCAAGATATTTTATAGGGACTTTGCAGTTGTCCCTACTAAATATCATCCTGTTAGCTTCAGCCCACTGTTCAAGCTTATCTAGATCTTTTTGGCCGCTTCCGCATTTGCCTAAATAAATCCAGATCTTAATCCAGACGCATGGTAGATCCGGATTTACGGGGGTAGATCCGTATCTAATAGATATGGATCTACCCACCCCCGTCCTTCCGCACATGTGGTGGAAGGACGGATTAAATCCGGATTTGAGGTGGGTACTGTGCAGACGCACAGCACCCACCTCACATCCATGCTCCGGGCCCCCTCCCCTGACCCGCCATGCTTGGCTCCTTGGAGCCAAGCATGGCAAGCCGGGGGAGAACACGTGGAGCCCCCTGCTTACCTCTTTGGCATCACCCCGATTCTGGCCGCAAGGACCCAGGATGCAGCACGCCTGCATCCTGCGCACCTCCTGATTATTATTATAGTTTATTTCTCAAATGATGTACATGTACTCAGCACTGTACAGGAAAAAATACATTAATAAAACATAGTATAAAACCTGCTAGTGGCATACAATCTAAAGATAAAATGAAATAAGAATAATATATGCAAATAAAACAAAGACAAAGGAAAAAACAATAAAATTTCAATTCAATAAACAGATCAAATATTAAATATTAAGGTATGAAACAAATCACACAAAATCTGAACAGGAAAGTCTTGAGCTCAGATTTAAATGATGCCAAAGACGTGATAGCCCACATATGCTGAGGAAGGAGATTCCAGGCATAAGAAGCAGCAAGGGAAAACAGACGAATCCAGGAGGGGGCAGTAGAAATCCTGTGCTGAAACAGGAACAGTCTTTGGTTACAGGAACGGAGAGTACGAGTGGGAGTATAAAGGGAAAGGATATCTGCTAATTCCTTCAGTACTCTAGGATGTAATTCATCTGGGCCTGGAGACTTAAATTCATTTATGTTAGCCAAGGTTCCCTCACCTTTTCTTTGTCCACACAGAGCTTTGATTCTCTTGTTCCTTCAACAGCAGAATGAAGGCCAGCTAGTATTTCATTTCCTTTCTGAGAGAAAACAGATACAAAATAGTTCAGAAGTTCTGCCTTCCCTATGTCACCTTCGACCAATTTACCATTTTCATCCTGTAAAGATCCTATAGATTCTTTGACTTTATTTTGCTCCTGATGTACCCCCAAGCTCGCTTTTATTGCTTTTGGCATCTCTTGCAATCCTCAATTCATTTTGAACTTTAGCCTTTCCAATATTTATTCTGCAGTTTTGGCAGATTACACTATATTCTTCTTTAGATATGTCCCCCTCCTTCCATTTCTTAAACATTTCTTTCTTTCTAGCAGGTTATTGAGTTCTGGGTTCATCCACTCTGGTCTCTTCAGTTGTTTCCCATTCTTCCTTCTTTTGGAAATTGTTAAAGATTATGCCTCCAAAATCCCCAATTTCCCATCCTTCTTGGACATTCAGCCAATTTATCCGTTGCACCCTCCTTCTGAGTCCATCAAAATCTGCCCTTTTGAAGTCCAGTCTTGAAGTCTGAGTCATCCTAGCTTTCCGTCCTTTTGTTATCCAAAATTCATTGATAGCATGGTTGCTGCACCTTGGGGTTCCAGTCGCCCTTACTTCCTCAACCATTTTTTCTCTGTTGGTAAGAATTAAATCCAAGATAGTAGATCCCCTTTTATATTCCTTTTGTGGTATGCATATCTGTCTCTCTGTGTGAATCTGTTGCTCACTTTCTCTTGCTTTTTCACATGTGTTCTGTTCAGTTAGCCAACGGTGGCTATGTAAATGTGTTTGCATTACCCAACTAAATGTATTTATAATAGCAAGCATTTTAGATTAAGTATAGGTTTTATTTGAGTGTTGCAGTCAGTGGGGTTTAATCTCATGGCAACATGGGAACAATCCATATAATTATCTGCCCAGTCATTTAGTCAATGATCAATAAAAGCCTGACTATAAATCAATATGGGTGTAATCTCCAATCTGTGAATTTCTAAGAACAATCTCCTGGGCATTCTTACCACAAAATCTATATTCACTCCTGTCTTCATTCTGGCTGATTTACGCTCTGATGCAGTTCACTTTCAAGGACCTCCATTTCTCGAAGTGCTGCCTTGTAGGTAAGCAACTATCCATCAATTCACTAACAACATCAAGGAGGTTTATATTTAATTACAGATAACAAGTCCAGTGGGGATGAGAACAAAGTAGCCATCCCAGATTTTTATATATGGTGAAAATCTGAAATATCCCTTAAATAGCCAGAAAATGCCTAAAGAAACAGGACAAAATGTAGTTTGTTTAAAGTATCAATTTATCTTGTTTATAAGATTTATTAATGGTGAAGAATATGTCATTTAATACCTTGAAAAATATCTTGCTGATCAAGCTAAAAGACACCCATCTTATCCAATATCCCTATTTTTTCATTTGTTGTATTCATGACTTAGACTTTATATGCCTGTGAGATGACCACAGATCTGACATGCACAGAACATACCTTCCCTGCTTGTACCCCCCATCCCAACCTGGTTTATATGTAGTAAATAGTCATAAATGTTGTCTCTGCTGACAGGTCTGTAAAGCTATCACTATTTTTTCCCAAGAAGTCTGTTTAATACAGTGTCATAAAAAAATATTTGCCCTCTTCCTGTTTCTAGGTTTGCATGTTTGACAAACTTTATTGTTTCAGATCTTCATAAAAGATTCAAAATGAGACATAGAAAACCTGATTAAACATTATTCATAGCTTTCAAATGATCACCTCATTTATTGAATAAAAAAGTTATCCAACACCTGTATCATCCGTGGGAAAAAGTAATTGCCACCTTAGCCACATAGTCAACGAAAGAACCGAGTTTAATTGATAACCAGGTTCAGTTAGACTAGGCACACACAGAGTAATTACTGCCACACCTGTTGAATTCAATTATCACTTAAATAGAACATTTTCAGCAATGTGGAGTAGGCTAAAAAGTCTCACCAACAGCACCCAATGATAATAATAAATTGTGAAAGGAAATAGTTACTTTTTTTGCCATTCCTAAGTGACTGGGACTCTAGCAATCCACAGTAAAAGCTGTTATCTTCAAACAGAGAAAGCAGGTCTAACGAAATTTCTCCAAAATCACATTGATTACTCATTCATGAAGTAACAAGAGAACTCAGACAAACATCTAGGGAGCTGCAAGCCTCACTTGGCTTAGATAAAGGCCATTTCACTTTATGGATTGAGATCCAGATCAGTAGATCTGAGGACTATTTGCACTTAGGCCTCTGGGTAACAATTAGGACAGCTCTGGTCCAGACCATTCACATTTTGAGAAGGCTATTTCCACCTAGAAGCATCCCAGCCTGTACCAGAGCTGTCCTAATTGTGAAAGAGGTGTGGAGCATGAAATTGTGCCCCACACCCATCCCAACCCATCCCCAGGCTTACCTGATGCATCCAGCCAGGAGAGCATTCTTATTTTTCCTGTCCAGCTGATGCAGGACTCCCACCTCCCAGCTGCTGCTATTGGCTATTGCTAGTGCATCACACATTGATCAGCAGCCTTTGAAGGAACAATCTGTCATTTTTAAAACTGCAGAGTTTCTCTTCCTTTTTAGAAATATTTTAGATTATGAATACTTTTTCCAGGGCTTTTTCAATATCCCAAGTCCATGGTCCAAGCCTCTTCCTTTATTCCAATTATAAGCCCAATCTTAAACCTCTGATGGAATTCAGTTTAAAGACTCATAACCAAACTCCTTTCATAATGCCTTTACACCAGCATTTTTCCCAAACATATATGGCCAATTATATTTATTCATTTATCATATCTGCTATCAATGCTCTGCATATGATGAACTGAAGATAGAACTTTTTGGAATGTATGAGTCCCATTACATCCAGTGTAAAGCTAACACAGAATTCCATTAGAAGAATATCATACCAGCAATCAGACACAGTGGCCCTGGTCACACACTTAGTTTTAGATGACTTCAGGTCACCTTCTGGTCGTGTTACATTATTTTTATTGTTCATTTTCCAAACTGATCATTCTAATCAGAGTCCTCTTTCCAGAGGATAGCCTGTCCTGGCATGTCAGGCCGTCTTCTGTTCCTCAGTGTGATTGGAGGGGAGGATGACTAAAGGAGGTTGAACCTCCTGTGGTGGGTGGGGTCCAGTCTTTCATTTTGGGCAGTGTCTAGGGGATGGTTGGCACACGTGGAGTTCATGAGGCACCTCCCCTTCTCTCCTTACTTTATATGTATGATTCATGATTCCTCTATCTATGGTAGCAGTTTCCACAAAGGTATTATTATATGTATTATTATCGCACACAGAAGAAAAACACATAAAAAAAGGAAGGGGGCATGGAGGCAAGGGAGCAGACTTTAAAAAGAACCACAAATACACACCCTTGCCTCCCTTGAGTACACAACAACATCCAATAAGAAAAGAGATAGATTTGATACAACAAAAGGGGTGGAAAGCCAAGAGTTCTGTGGAGGAGGCTCAGACCAATCGTAGAGAAAGGTGTGAGTGATGCAGTCCAAGTGAGGATGTCCTGAGGACAAACTATAATGATCTAGGTGTGACCAGAGCCAGTGGTAGTACTGTGATGGTTTTGTGGAATGATTTGCTCCTTCAGGAACCATGAATTCTACTCTCTGTTAGAAAATCTTGAAGGAGAATGTTCTGTCATCAGTCCATCAAGTGCAAATGGGTTAGGCAGCAAGACTATGAACCAAGGAACAAGTCCACTTCTGAATTATCTGAAAGAAACAAAATTAAAATATTGGAGTGGCCTAATCAAATACTAACTTGAAGCCGATTGAGATGAAGTGGCAGCACCTTAAAAGAACAGCTCATGCTCAAAAGTGCTCAAATGTTGCTGAATTAAAGCAATTCTGCAAAGAAGAGTGGGCCAAAATAGTTCCATAGCAATTTTAAAGTCTGACTTCCAGTTATCAAGAATATTTGGTTGCAGCTGCTACTACTAAAGATGGCATAGTCACATATTATATTCAGAAGAGGGTTTTTTTTCATTTAAAAAAACAAACAGAGGTGTTCAACAACAGAAAATGATCATTTGAAGGAAGTATTTGTGTTCACTTTTTATTTCATGTTATTATTTTTTCTGAAGATATGAAACAATTAAGTATTTCAAGTATGCCAAAATAGAAGAAATCAGGAGATGTAAATTATATATAGATTTCATCACATTATAGGAGAACAAATAATTATGTGGACAATGAAACAGCACAAAGTGACAGGTAGTTAATTCAAAATTCATTTGTGTGCAAGTCTTTCTTGTTTTTTTAGGCAACTTCTGCACAATGGTGGGAGAAGCGCAGTAAGCAAAGATCGCTGCTAGAGAGGTCATTTACTCACTGTGATATCAATCAGTTTAGCAGCAGTTTGTTGTCCTCATGCCAGCTGCTATTCACTACCAATGAAAATACTGAAACTGGGGATCTTTCATCCTCTGGTTTGATATTTTCATCTAGGACATTTTGATACAGGACATAAGACATAAAAGTCTTCTATTTTCCTGTTGTCTGCAAACAGGAAGTCCACACAGCACTTGAGAGGAGAGAATCATTTGAAGCATTTCCTATCACTCTGCTGTGACAGAGTTCTGAGTGCTTATGGTAGAGAGAGTGTTCCCAGGGCGTATATCTGTGTGTATCCTGCAGCTAGAATCACTCTTGAAGTGATTCCAGGTTTCTGGAAAGGCCTCATAAACCTGTTATTTCAATTTTGCAGTTTAAATGCTTAGGGTAAGATGTGTGATACAACTTGAAGCTATAGACATGGACACAACATTTAAATTTGAGTTTACTATGAATCCACATAATTGCAAATGCTTGATTTTTGGAGTTAAGGGGATGAGATTCTTTGCCCAAGTCCTAAGATGTATGAAGAATGCAAATGGTTGCTGCTGCTGCTGCTACTACTACTACTTTGCTGTCTCCACCTTCTTCCCATTATCTGTTACAGAAATATTTCACATTATGTTTGAATATACCAAATTTCCATCCTGTCAGATGGAACCATCATGTATTTAATTTGCATACTTGGGAGATTTGGGATATTTTGCTGTTGCTGCTCAGATCACATGGAATGCTGCTGAAGACTGGTTTATGATGGGCTGCTTTGGGATTATCCACTGAGGTATGTCTCCTATGGAGCGCCATATCTGCATGGGGTAGTTGCTGGACTGGCCCCAATTGGAAAAAAAAAAAGTTGTGCTGTATCCTGCACTAAGGGGAGATGACTTCAAAGTGGTTGCCCACACATTCTGGCTTATAAACAGACCCAGCTTTTTGCAGGACAAATCCAGCAGCTAATGGAACATGAAACCTTTTGCTGGATTCTCAGAAACGGCCCTAGAAATCTGCTGTTTGCCTGGTGAAAACAGGCCTAGGCAGCAAACTCAGACGCTTTGTTCCCAGCCACTGAAGTTGTCCCTGGATGTCTCAGTAATGTGAACAGCCCATGGCTCAGATTAGTTAATCCAGTTGTGATCACATACCATGCAGAAACATCTTTTAACTGCTTTTCTTTTCTTTATCAAAAACAGCTGAAGGAACAGCCCCATTATGTTTCTTTTGAGGTGCAAGTCTCACTCAAACTCTCACCATCCACCTACTCCTTCAAAAGTTAAGGAAGCATAGTCCATGCAAAGAAAGTAATTGATTGTTGTGTCTAGTTGTTTTGATCAGGCTGATATAAATGACTAAATTCTACTTGCACATGAAAGTTTTATCCATCCCTATTTCTCAAACATAGCCTCCAGACTGTTAAGAATTTTATTTTATTATTTTTAACATTTGTATTCCACCCTTTACTGGGAGGTCTCAGAATGGGTTATGATATGTGATAAATCAAGTACTAAAACTTGTTTAAAAATATAACCTATGCAACTTCCCTCCATCCTTTCAATATCTTAGTTGGCATTTCTGGTACTCTGCTAATATAAAGGTCAGAAACCTGCAATCAAAACCTATTTTCTTTCTTTCAAAATCACAGGAGTGATTTTGTATAGCTACCATACAAATATAGCTCTTATTCTCCACAGAAAAAAATAAAATGAAAATCTGTTATGTCATTGCTTTGGCAATATGGCCCTGCATACATAGAACATGGGGCTGTTGATTATGATAACACATTACAATGAGATCATATATTTTAAAAATAAAATAAAAAGGGGACATATAAGCAACCCAAATGATTTAAACTTCAGGGATATCAATCTGTCCAGTTAGGAAGAATAAGGGATTGTGAATGCAATTTCACCTGGCTTGGTGCAAATGAAAGTGACAACAGGTGCACTAGAGGGAAACAGCAAGACAAGTCCCAAATAGGGAATGATTTTGCACATGGTGGCCGCAAACAATACTCTCCCACTTTTGGATGGTTCTATGCAGAATACTGTAGGTAGACCTCCTTGAAGTAAGCCACAACAACTGATAGAGGGCGCAAATCAAAATCTATAAATACTTCACCATGCCCTCTGCATTCCTGACATTACAAGAGAGCCAAATAGTTCTAGATCCTTCTCTGAAAAACAAAGCAGAAAAGCATTAGTGGTAGAAGACTGTCAAGGTGATCTGGAATCAAGACTTAAACTGGTTTATGATTTTTGTTTCCATTGACTCTTGAAACCTCATTTTGTTCCAAACAAATTACACAATTTATATCAATAAATATTTTTTCAATGTGAATCTGTGATTTGTGTTCCCTTAATTTTGTTAGCAGCTTGGGTGTGTGTGTGTGTGCATTTACGTATGTATATATCTCCAATAAAAGACAGAAGAGGATGTTAATTTAAAAATGATAAAAAGTAACCCTAATTTGAATAGAATTTCCATATGCTAATTGCATATCTGAGTTATGAGAGCTATAAAACAGAAGTACAACTTCAAAATGATCAGCTACACTTTATTTCCTGACCATGGCCCTATACTCTTTCATCATGTTATATTACAAATGACCACCAAACAGTCATAATTTTCTTTCTGCCTTTTTGATTATGGGACATAAATCTACAACTGACAAGTCCATTTGTTTTTCATTGCAATTACAGCTTTACCTCCAGTCTAAAAGATATCATAATTCCCTCTTTTTTGCAGTAGTGAGAAGCACAGATATGAGTTGAGACACAAACAGATTTCAAGTTCAGACATAGGGCTCAAAGTCTTTTCTTCAAAATCCTGCAGAGTACTGGACATACTAGAACAAAAAAGCAGCAGATTAGACAACAAAGTAAAAAAGAGAGGGGAGCGGGATTTGAAGAAGAGAAAGGACCAATCCACTTCAAAGAAATTTAGCTGTCTGCCCGCTGCCCTTGTGTGAATTGAGAACAGGCAAATTAAGACCACTGAAATGTTCTTTCTTGCAGTTCTTTAATTTTGTATTTGATTTAAACAGAATAGCTCAAGCAGAGAATAAATACAGAAGACTTCTAAGAGGTTGTTGCTCATTAATGAGAACAGCTGGCTATCCTTTGTAAGAACCAGGGTTCTTCTAAGAGCACACAGGCTTTGTACATAAAACTGAAATTTTGAGAGTATGTAAACAGATGGATGAGAAGGAAGGAAGGAAGGAAGGAAGGAAGGAAGGAAGGAAGGAAGGAAGGAAGGAAGGAAGGAAGGAAGGAAGGAAGGAAGGAAGGAAGGAAGGAAGGAAGGAAGGAAGTTGGTTGATCCTGCAGGAAATGAGGTCACATCATACTAGAAGCTGCATGTGCATAAACTTAGGTTCTCATCATAAGATTGGGTTAACTATCATAAATAATAAAATTAAAGCATACTGTACATAGAGAAGCAAGCATTGCCAAAGGAAAGTTAGCATGGTTTCCACTATGGTTAACCATGCCTTACTAATCTATTAGAATTCTTAAAGAATATCAACAAGCATGTGGATAAAAGTGGTACAGTTGATATTGCCTGTGTAGACTTTCAAAAGGCTTTTGGCAGAGTTCTTCCTCAAAGGCTCTTGTAAACTTATCAGTCATGGAATAAAAAGACAGGTCCTGTCCTGGAGAGTTAACTGGCTAAAATATGGGAAACAGAGACAATAAATGGACAATTTTAATAGCATCTGGAAGTTTTTTTAAAAAAGAAGAAGAAGAAGGAAAAGTGGTCTCCGAACATTCAGTTCTCAGACCTACAGTTAGGTCATGTCATTCATGCTGGGAGGTAGAGCTACCCAGCTAGAATTGCTCTATCTGGATTGGTCCCAAAAGGAAATGGTCCCACTGGCATTGAAAAATGCTGAGCACACTTGGACAGTCCTCAATACCTCTCTGAAATTCATGAAAGCTTCAAAGCCTGACACGAGGGCTTTTCCTGCCAGAACTGAAGTTCCTGACCTTGGAGCCCTGGGAGGAAGACACTTCAATGGTGGAATTTTGTATACTACCAAAATGGGTCCCACAGTAAACTACTTGGACACAGCAACCTACTTGTGAATGTAACCTCGATAAGACCATTCTGAAGTGTGGAAGAGAGATGCTCAGAAGTGAGCCTCATGGTGTGCTAGACTGTTCCACATATAAGTGTAGAAAGGCCCTTAGTCATAAATGATTTAGAGGTAGGAGTAAGCAGTTAGATAGTAAAGTTTGCTGAAGACATGTTCAGAGCAGTAAATGTTCAGGACATTGTGAAGAGCTCCAGAGGAGTCCCTTGACATTGGGTGAGTGGACAACCAAGTAGCAAATGAGATCCAAGTGTGAAGTGATATAAATTGATATAAATTGATGGAGTCTGAGCTTTCTGTGAGAAACCAGGAAAAAGATCTTGGGTTTCTAGTGAACCACTTAATAAAGATGTTGACTCAGTATGCAGTAGCAGTGAAAGAAAAAGGACACACAAATTCAATACTCATGAAGGGAATAGAAGATAAGTTGACATAACTGAAAAGTCCACAAATAAAATGGATAGAAAAGGTGTGAGTAGTCAGACCTAAAGATGGACTGAAGAAGCTTTAAAGTGAAGGTGTGACCATGGCCTTAATGTGGAAAATGTGGAGACACTTTATGAAGCTGATGGATAAGAGAGTTAGGACTGACAAGGAGAGGTGTGTTAGACAAATTCATGGAAGATGGATGCATCAATAGGTATTAGAATTAATGCAAAGGTACTATTTCCAGGTTGGAGGGACAGGCAGGATTCCTCTGAAGGTTATTTAGGAAGTCAAAGTCCAGTAAAGGGTTTTATTATTATTATTATTATTGCCTTCTGCTTGAGAATGGGTGTCAGAATGCTGGACCAGATGATCTATTTCTTGCTTAATGTTCAAGGCTATATTGCCTCCTTTGCTTTCCTTCTTGTAGAGTGTATAACCTGGAATAGCTGTATACTATTAATTTTTCATTGGTCCACAATGTTTCAGTTTTGCCAATAATCTATTTTCCCATCCTTCAGCAAACACTGCAGCTCTCCCATTTTTTCCTTGGATGCTTCTGACTTTAGCATCTACATTGTACTTTTCATGCAAAAAAAAAATTCTCTCAAATGCAACATTTAACATTCACTCTTGGCTACATACTCTGCATGGGAATCAAGTTAACTGGTCACTGATGAGAAGTTTTTTAAGGACTAAGGCAATATAGTTTGAAAGCATAGCTACTAGAGATTGTGAAGACAACAGGCTACAATCACACAATGTTACTGTTCACTAAGAGAGAAGACTTCAGAAAATTGGTCCATTGAGTCAATTTACATCTGTGTCTATATTATTTATCTGTTTCTGTAAATTCTGTATTATATGTTGCCCCTATATTATTTTCTTGAAGCATTTGTAGAAACTTGAATAATTTATTAGAATATGTAGAATTCTGCAGCAATAAATAAAACTCTGAAATTATCTAGCATCTACTCTTTTTTTGCTGCAGCTCCCCGCCAAACAATAATAGATTATTTTTTTCTTAGTATAGTCAGTTTTCTGTGCCTGTATATAACTGTAGTAACCACTAGGCTGCACAGCCTTCTTCCCCTGGTTCCGCCTTCAGCCCTCCACTTTATTTATGAAGTCTTTCTCTGGTAATAAGCCTTGAGATAAAAAGGCTAGGCAATTTTTCTATTCCCATAGGCTTACATTGGGTATTTTTCCACTGTCACTAGAAGTACCCATTAATGAGTACCCATTAATGAGTACCCATTAATGGGTACCTCTAGTGACAGTGGAAAAACACCCCTTATATGCTGGGCACTGTCCAAGGTACTTGCCTCTTTTTCATTCAGTGCTGCCATCAGCATAATGGTGTTTCTCAGCCACAAAATCTGGATTAAAGGCTGAGATGTACCCATATGATCTGGATTTCCCAAGCTGCGGTAGAAACAAATGTGTCCGTAATGGGTGCTGTGGTGGAAATGGGGTCATCGGGCTCTCAGCCAAATGGGTCCTTAATGGGTGCTAAAATGGGTACTTACTGCCAGTGGAAAAACACCCCTAGATTGTTGTACGTAGAAAAAGGAAATAGAGTCACAAGAAATTCATGATGGAATTCAGGGTTTGGAGAGTTATGATGATGCTCCAGAATATGATGACATGACTCTATGTGAATAAATATTGCATTGTACATTGCAATAAATGTACATTGTTGTTCTAAAAAATAAGACATGCCATGAAAATAAACCTTAACACTTCTTTCAGAGCAAAATAATTAATATAAGGGTACTTCCTCAAGCAGAAAGTTTCACATCTCTCACTGAGGTGAAAGGGAGAGTTATGGAACTTCCTTTGGAACTGCGGTTTGAAGCAGCTACTAAAGTGTGTTAGTAAGAACATCAGAGAGTCACAAATAAAGGTTCATAGTTATTATTCTGTTGGGGAGGGAGAACCATACTGTCAACCTCCCCCATCCGAAATGTCCCCTATAATCCATGCATTTTTGCAGCTTGGACTCCATTTAAAAGTGAAACCTAACTCCATGGGGAGTGCAGAACCCAGGTGCTCAGGCTTGGACTAGAGCCAAAAAGTGTAAGAGTTTCATGGCTCCTACAGTTTTCATCAGTTTCAGTTTATTTTCTAAGATAACAGTACACTTCCCTTCCCATCACCTCATATGAGAAAACATTCTTTTGCCTTGCCTCAGTACATAATGCTTTGGCCAGCTGTTCTTGGTTCCCTGTGGGGAATCCAATAAGCTGCAATTAAGCACAGGTGCTTGGAAACAGGGGTGTCCTTGCTCAGTTTAGCAATCTAAGGAAGCAAACAAAAAAACCAGTGAGATAGGAAACTGCCTTCTGTGTAACTGAGCATCAATGTTATGGCACCAAGACAAGTGTCTACGTTCCATTTTAATTTACACCTTATTTTTCTCTGTTCAGTAACAACAACAACAACACACCAGGAACAAGCCCTACATTTATTGGTTCACTGCTGTACAAAGAACAAGGTAAACAAGAGTCCATTCTAAGCCAAAAGGTTCCCTTAGCTTTCACAGTATCTGATACTGTGAAAGGAAGAAGGCAGAGTTCAGGAGGAATCCAGGGAATTATATTTCTTTCCCATGCCAGATATACAGCGCCTTTGTGTTCATGAATGCATTCCAGGAATATTAAATGCAATAATGCTCCAAAGCTTTAAATGTATTTATCTGTCTTTTTAATGCACTGTATGGCACTGCACAGCATAAAATAAAATCATCATGATAAAACCAACAATAAAGAAACAAATTGCAAAAACAAGAACCCAACGCCATTATTGTAAATACCTTTACATCTTCAATCCTAATTAATTGACATATTGTCCTGGGGTGTTTTTCCACTGCAGCCCTTAGATCCGGATCTAAGAAGATCCAGATCTAAGGAATGGGTACATTCCTTAATCTGGATCTAGTAGATCCGGATTAAGGGAAGCACCCAATGTGTTTCCATGGGAGGTGTAGCACCCATTAGCAATGGGTGCTAACCCCCCTCCCGTGGAAACACCTTTGCATGCATCTGGGGAATCCGGATCGACCCTCAAGGGGTCGGTCCGTCACCCCAGGTGTCTCTGGGGACGGGGGAGGGGGTGCGATCTCTGAAGTTCCAGCTTCGGAGTGATTTTGGAATCATTCTGAAATGACTCCGAAGTCCCTCCGAAGTGATTGGCACGGACTTCGGAGAGGCTTCGGGGCTGTCAGCGCGGTCTGTTCTCTATTAGCGCAGACTGCGCTGACTTTCCTCCAAAGTCCCTCTGAAGCGATCGGCAGAGACTTCGGAGTCTTGCCACCAGTCTCTTCGGAGAGATCAGTGCAGACTTCGAAGCTGCTCCAGAGTCCCTTCAGAGAGGCTTCGAAGTCTGTGCTGATCTCTTTGGAGAGACCGGCTTCAAGACTCCGAAGTCTCTGCCGATCACTTCGGAGGGACTTCGGAGGGAAGTAATTTATCATGGTTTGCATGTAGAACACTTGATTGCAGTTTTCATGCCTTGGAAATGACTGGTAGAACCAATGGGAATCCAATTTTCTCCATGTGCATGTAGTCTTAGATTTATAGGCTCTCCATCTTTGTTAAAGTCCAGAGAGTTTTTATGTTGGTATTGTAAGAACTCCATCTAAACACTTGGCAGATCAGCCTTGCAGTCCTAGAACCTCCCCAAGTCTCTGTGAGTTGAAACCCATCACCAGGTTTATTATGTGAAATAATTATTATGATCAGAAACCTACAGAATTGAGCCCATAAAATATTCATAGGCAACATCTAACAAATTTAATCACTTCTAGTGCAATTTTGTCCCTTTTTACTATTGAAGTTGTTTACAGTGGTACTTATTTCTAGGAAAGTTAAACTTTTTAAAAATACATTTAGAGATGAATGTCTTGAATGTATTCAACTATTATCTGGAAATAGGTAAGTTATAGTAAATAGCATGAACAGCATATCTGTGTGTGCCTAAAATGCCACAGAAGACAACATTGTTATTGCTAAAATTATTGTCTTACAGTTGAATCCTTGTGTTATAAAAGACAGAGCAGAAATTTAGGTATTTCTCTTTATTCTGCCTTTCAGACTCAGGGGGTGAAGTAAAAGCAATAAGATTGAAATCATGAGTGTGCCTTAATTAGGCAAATAATATCTTGTAGACAGTGACACTTGTTGCATGAGGTTCAGCAAAATAATAGCATTAAGCACAACCTTATTCCACACCACGGTTTTAACGGCATCATTACCCTTAAAATGATACTAGGAAACAGGATTGAAAACAATGACCTTCGGCTCTTGATACAGACAGAAGCATGCTGAGCCACTTAGTAAAGGAAAAATGCTTAAGTGCTCCACCAAATTGTCATAGTATTGCTGAGTGTCAGCAAATAGAGAAAGCATGCTAATGCATTCCAATTTGAAACTAGTGCAACAAGCATATTGCTCATTCCTTAAAAACAACAAAAAATACCTTTAAATGTTTAATTTCAGTAAAAAATTTCAGGGCCAAAAGAATTTTGGAACGTCCATTGTATTGAACAGTGATCAGATGTTAAAGAAAATTATCCTTTGGGAACAGTGATGGATTGCTCTTTGGTTTTCTGTGTACTTGGAATCAGATGTATTAGAGGCAAAACTTAGCAGTAGGAATGGGAGAGTGAATATTTGATTAATATTATACAACTGACTTGTGTTCTTGTTTTTAGATTTGTAATTCAGCTGGCTTCAAACACCAATCATTAAGGACCAATAAAGCTTTCCAGCTGCCTGGTATAATGAGGATTTTGCATACAGTTCAGTAATTCACATTTGAACTGGAAACATTTAGCAATGTTAGACTAGTTATGAAAACGTATCCCAAAGCATCTGCTCTTTACATGGAGATCTAATCTGAATGATAGATTTTTAATTCTTTTCCTAATTGAGAAGTTAAAGAAGAAGTGGAGAAGGAAAATGACAGAGTCAGTTTAGTAATTAGGGATGTGCAAGAATATTCAAAACATTCAAAATTCAATTTAATTCATTCGAATTTGGGCATTTGAATTTGAATTGGATGTCTATAATTCATTTTTTTACATTTGAATGAATAATGAATCTTTCAAATCATTCGTACAAATTATTTTGACATTCATATGTGTACAGATACGTATGGATTGCATATGTATCCATACACACCTTATTCATATCCGTACACATCTGTACAGATACGTATGGGGTGAAAACAGGATGTTTATGGGATCGATATGGGTGTACAGGTGCGTATGGATGCATATGGACACATACGAATGTTGACAACATTTCTATCTTCAAATATGAATCAAATACAGTATTCATATGAGTAGGTGCAAATGTATTTGAATCGGATTTGAATTTGAATACATTCATTTTTTCTCTATTTGTTCAGATTCAAATCAAATCTGAAAATTGCATTGCACACCCCTATTAGCAATTAAGCGTCAGGTTCCCTCAAGGTAGCCCAGAGCTGCAGTGTATGGTGGCAGTCTCTCTGAAGAGGTCCTAGGGGTAGGGATATGCAAAATTTGATTTGGATTCACAAATCCAATTGAATAGTTCATATTTACAAGCATCAAAATGAAAAGCCAGGCAAAGCTTGCCTCAAGCCACAAGGACAATCAACACAAAAGTCACCAGTGTGACGTTAGAAGCTAGATCAAAGATGCACAAAGTGAGGGTCAAACACCCATATCGTACTATTGCAAATTCAGATATAATCCATAAATTAGAGTCAGGAGCTGAAATGCAGGTCAGGAGTCAGGAAACAGAGACACAAACAGGATGATGAAGAAGTCAGGGAAGACCAATTGCCAACCGTAGTTTTCTTTTCTTTTTTTAAATAATTTTTTATTATTTTCTAACACAACCTTAAAACTTCAGGTTCTCGATATAAAGTCTTACATAGATTTATATCACATCATATGGTTGTTAACTATAAATCACTTCCTCCATTTTTCTGGGTCGTATTTTAGTATCTCCTTTTTGGTGCTGCTCATCCATAGTTTTTCCTTCTTTCCACTGCCCATTGAAAAGTCAATCAAATCCAGTAGTTACTATTCCTACTTCTTGTAGATAATCGATGAAGGGTCTCCAGTCTTTTATGTACTTATCTATTGTCCTGTTTTTTAAATCTTTGTTAATTTGTCCATCTTTGCTAGTTCAGTAAGTTTAATTAGCCAGTTCTCCACAGAAGAAATTTTATCTTCTTTCCATTTATGTACATTTAATATTCTTGCTGCTGTTACCATACACAGAATCAAAGGATTCACATTATCTAAGTTTTCATCTATTATTCCTAATAAAAACATTTCTGGTCTGAATGGTACATTAACTTTTAAGACATTTCTCATTACAGTATGTATCCGTTTTTTTTTTCTTTTTTAGAAGTCCACCACATATAGTAAAATGTTCCTTCACTTGTTTTACACTTCCAGCACTTATTAGACATGGTATATCTTTGCTAATAGTTTTCTAGGGAGCAGTTACTGTTCATGATTTTGAATTGGATCCCAGGATGGGTAGGACTTGATCACTTGGCTTTTTTTACACACTCTTTTTTTTAAAAAAAAACCTGTCTGGACTTGAGCTCTGAGTCTGTGGCCTCTGTATAGGGGTGTGCACGAATGCAATTTTCAGGATTTGATTCAATTTGAATCAAATATCCAAAAATTCAATTAGATTTGAATCTTTAAAATTTGAATTTAACCAAATTCTATTCAAATTCAGCAAATTTGTTTAGGTTGTAACCCGCCCAGAGACCTTCGGGTATGGGGTGGGATATAAATGTAAATAATAAATAAAATAAATAAAATTTGAATCTATTCGTGCAAATTTTCAATGTGAATTTGCACTTACAAATGTCTATATATGTATGTGCCCTTATGAATCATTACACATCCAGTATACGTCGTATGCATCCCGTAGTTATCCTCTATGCAACCTGTTTTTGTCCCGTACAGATCCATACACATGTCAAGGTAATTCGAATGAAAAGATCCAAACTTTGAAATTCATTTGAATTTTAAAATTCAAATTTATGGACATTCAATTTGAATTCAAATGTCAAAATTTGGATGAATACCTTTGAATATTCATGCACATCCCTAACTCTGTGAGCTTTACATCTGGCTTTGAGACAGCTTCTGAGCAGATGGAATCAGCATCAGAGTCAGTTACATCAAAGTCTGAGACAAGCTTGTGGAGGGCATGGCACCCACTACCATACATTGCTCTAACAAAGCTCCAGGATGCCTGCAAACAACATCTTTCCTGCAGAACAGATAAAGGAACTTTGAGGATCCCCACATCTCAGATACCGTATATGGTAGCAGTGAAAGTGACAATCCCTGCTTTGATTTGTGAAATGTGTCTAAAAAGGTCTACTTTCAAAGAAGTAGTGAAGTGAAGCATTAGACATGTAGATATCATGAGCCCCAGCGATAGAATAAAAACAACAATTTCTGCTTTCAAGTGCTTAGCATTGTTGCAATGTGGACACAACCATGTGCAAGGGTTCAACTAGCATGTCAAGAGTTGTGAATGGTGGGTGGGTGTGTATGTTCAAAATAAATTATACTGACAAAGCTGCTTTCCCATCTGCCCAGAGCTCCTCAAATGTTACAGAGCATTTTCTACAACTTTTTCAAGAACCATTAGGAATTATTTGTTCCTAGGACCTCATTAGGTCAAAGGTTAACTCGAGTAGAAAGAAAAGAAGGAGAACTATATGCCTGATTATAACAACAAAATTCCATATATGATTGATGTATGGATCAATCCAAAGCCAGAGACCTTCAGGTATGGGGCGGGATAGAAATGAAAACAAATAGATAATAAATATGTGTGTTCATGTGTTTATTATATCCATATAAAGAATAAAGATGATAAATTTTTGACAATAATACCAGAGAAAACATCCCAGAGCTTAGCAATACAGTCCTTGTTCTGTACAGACATCAACCCAACTCACCTGCACTACTGTCTTCAATCTGCACAACAGCAGCAGAAGTACCCAAAGATGGCAAGTACTTAAACAACAGGTAATTCCACTTTACCAAAGGAATTATTTTCACTCTCAAAGGTGAATAGTGAGCCCCAAGTTTGCAGATGTTGTACGTCTGGGCTGCTTCCAGGTACCTGCACCAGGTGCTTCACCTGTGAGACTGAAGCCTTTGCCAAGCCCTCCCCCAGGTTGGATGTTAAAACTGTAGCTGCTTCTGGCTGGGGTGAGAGGAGAAATAACTGGATCCTGTGCTACACTTGTGAAACTGAGCCTTTGCCCCACACCCTCCCTCTGGTTGAACATAAAAGTTGTAGCTGCCTCTGGCTGAGGTGAGAGAGACAATTGAGCCGCATGTTACAAGTGTGAGATGGGAGCCTTTGCCACCACCTCCTCTAGGTGTAAGTTCCAGTTGGATGGAAGAACAGAAAATCACCTGAGTTGGTTGTTACTGCCACGTTGCTGAAATTTCTGTTTAGTTTCTCCTTTGATATTCTGGAGTTGTATTAATTGCTCCTATTATTATTATTATTATTATTATTATTATTATTATTATTATTATTATTATTATTATTATTATTATTATTATTATTATTATTATTATGTAAAAGCAGCAGTTACACACAGCAAACGAGATGACTATGCTGGATTTCGTATTATATCACTAGTCGGGCACTTCCCAAGCACTTAGGACTGCGTGATGTATCGGCGAATTATGCGAGCAGACCCCAGTAAAGTGGCTTTTTTTAGTTGGCAGATGGATATTTTTTAGGTGCCCACTGAGATCTTTTGGCACTGTGCCCAGTGTGCCGAGGATGACAGGGACCACTTTCACTGGTTTTTGCCAGAGTTGCTGAAGTTCAATTCTCAGGTCTTCGTATCTGGTGAGCTTCTCCAACTGTTTCTCCTCAATTCTGCTGTCACCTTCTCTTTCTCAACAATTGTAATGTCAGGGGTGTTATGCTCCAGTTTTCGGTCAGTCTGAAGCCTGAAGTCCCAAAATAGTTTTGCCTGTTTGTTTTCAACAACTTTTTCTGGCTTGTGATCCCACCAGTTCTTTGCCACCGGCAGATGATACTTTTGGCACAAGTTCCAGTGGATCATTTGTGCTACAGCATTGTGTCTCTGCTTGTAATCAGTTTGTGCGATCTTCTTGCAGCAGCTGAGTATATTGTCAATTGTTTCATCCACTTCTTTACAGAGTCGGCACTTTGGATCTTCTCCTGATTTTTCAATTCTGGCTTTGATGGCATTTGTTCTTATTGCTTGTTCTTGTGCAGCAAGAATCAGTCCTTCTGTTTCCTTTTTCAATGTTCCATTCGTAAGCCAAGACCTGTCGACATCACTATGAGGATGTAGTGCATGGTGGATCGTCATCAGTTTTCTGGTTTTTCTGTCTAAGTTGTCCAACTCCTGCTGAGTCCAGTTCACGATTCCTGCGGTGTATCTAATGACTGGTATGGCCCAGGTGTTTATGGCCTTAATGGTGTTACCACCATTCAGTTTACTTTTCAAGATTTTTCTAGTCCTTTGGATGTACTCTTTACTGACCACAGATTTCACATGGCCATGCTTAATGTTATCCAGTTGCAAGATGCCAAGGTATTTGTGGGCTTCTGGCTGGTGGGACCTGATGGCTTGACCATTTGGCATTTCAATGCCTTCACTTTCAGTAATCTTCCCCTTCTTCAGTGCCACTGTGGCACATTTGTCCAGGCCAAACTCCATACTGATGTCACTGCTGAATATTCGCACTGTGTTGGTCAGTGACTGGATCTTGATTTCAGATTTTCCATAAAGCTTTAAGTCATCCATGTACAGTAGACGTGAGATTTTCTGTGAATTCCTGGCAGTTTGATAGCCCAGGTTTGTTTTCTGTAGGATGAGTGACAGTGGGATCATAGCGATGATGAAAAGCAGTGGGGACAATGAGTCCCCCTGGAAGATGCCCCTTTTGATGTTGATCAGTCCGTAGCTTTCATTTCCTACAAAAAGCTCAGTCTTCCAGCATTTCATCGCACTTTCTATAAATTTGGTGATGTTCTGACTGATCCCGATGGTTTCCAGGCACTTTGTGATCCAACCATGTGGCAGTGAATCAAAAGCTTTTTTACAGTCGATCCAAGTCATATGCAGGTTTGTTTTTCGGCTTTTGCAGTTCTCCAGAATAATTTTGTCAATCAGTAGCTGGTCTTTTGTGCCCCTGCTTCTCCGTTTGTTTCCTTTTTGCTCTACTGGGATGATGTTGTTGTCTTCGAGGTAGTCTTGAATCCTGTCTGCTATTATGCCTGTCAGCAGCTTGAGCATAGTAGGTAGACAAGTTATCAGCCTATAGTTTCCTGGTGTGGCTCCCTTTGCTGCATCTTTCTGTATTAAGTATGTTTTGCCAGTTATTAGCCATTCACTGATGTTTCCTGTTTGCAGCATTTCATTGAACAGTTCGGCCATTTTGGCATGCAGGCTGGTCAGGTATTTGAGCCAGAAGCCATGCAACTGATCAGTGCCAGGGGATGTCCAGTTCTCCACTTTCTTCACTCTTTACATGACCATTTCAGGTGTTATTTCCAGCTGCTGCATTTTGTTCTTGGAGAATTTCTTCTCAAAATCCTTTATCCACCCAGCAGTTTTGTTGTATTCTTTTTCAGCCTCCCAGAGATCTTTCCAGAAGTTGGTTGTTGCTTCTTTCTCTGGCTTTTCCATTTTCTTGTCTACTTGCTCATGCAGGCTCTGGTAGAACTGCCTCTGATTAGACTGGAACATTTGGTTCTGCCTGTACTGGATGATTCTTGCTTCATATCTTTCGATTTTCCTGGCTGTAGCTGTTATCTGCTGTTTCACAATTTCCAAAGCTTCGTCAATTTTCCTTGTATTCAGCCAGTATTTTTTGATCAGATGTTCTTTAGTTTTCTCATTGTTCAGTTTCTGCTCCTTCATATTTTTTAGGTTGCTGGCATCTGATCTCAGGCTTTTTATTTTCAGTTCCAGTCGAACTTTCCACTTTGGCTTTCCAGTTGATTTCCTAGTTGGTTTTGGCTGCAGTAACCCTAGTTCTTCTGTTACTATCACAGCTGTACTGTAGGCGAGCTGGTTCAGTTCTTCGATTGTTGCTACCTGAACAGTTACAAGGACAGAGTTGATGTCATTCATCAGTGGGACAAGTCGTTTTCTGCCTATAGTTTTTAGGGTTGGCAGTCTCTTTTGCTCTGTACTTGATGCTGCATGAGCCATTATTCTGTCCTTCAGTTCCTGCTGTCTTTGAGACAATGTGCCAGGTGTTTCATCCATGACTTCATGCTGCTGTTCTTCTTCTTCTTGCAGAATTTCAAGATTTTCATCAGGTTCTAGCTGATCAGTGACTCCTGGTCTTGTTGGAGCTTCTATTGCTGCCACAATAGGCTGGGGTGCTTCAGTTTCATTAGTTTTTCGTATTTCTTCGAGTTCAGCTTCACTGAACACTTTAGTCCTGTTTATGAATCTTCTCTGATCAGCTAGCCGCAGTTCTGTTATCTTCGAGTCTGGGTATTCTTGTTTCCATAGCTGGTGCATCCGTTTTTGATAGCCTCATTTTCCAGGTTCTGATTTGTAGTAACACTTCATGACTACACGATTCTCTGACCTTGAGAATTTCTGCCCCTTCCTTGTTTGTGGATTTTGTTCCTGTAGCCCATGTTCCTCAGCAACTGCCGCAGTCCTTTTTATCCTGGGCGACGACCGAGCCAGTATAGACTTCTTTTTTGTTTGTGTCTCCATTGTGATAAATGGGTTGGGTGCACTTAGTCTGGCTCCTCTGCTTTGACCACTCCGGCATGGTTGAACCTGCCAGTAGTTTGCACTACCGCCGGCCCAGCTCTCAGCTTCATTGGAGCACTCAAGCCCCACTGCCACGACAAGGCCACGCCCATCGGGGGTATTATTATTATTATTATTATTATTATTATTATTATTATTATTATTATTATTATTATTATATTATATGATATTCTGTACTGTAATTTCTTAGATCACATAGCTTATTATTAGGAATCTGTGCATCGCTTATGATGCATATTTGATGTTCTATTTATTGAAATGGATTTCTTTCTGCTGTATTCCTCTGATGTGATGATTGTATATATTATTTTGTGCTGCCCTTTGGTGAAAAGGGCATTATAAATAAACATTGTTATGTTGTGTTGTTACCTTATTTGACCTATGTGTATCCTGCCTTTTTAATTTTCTATTAAGCCAACATTATTAGTCCATTTGACATTCTAAAACCTTGTTACTCAAAGCCCTTTCATATTGGGACTCTTTATGAACACATTGCAAAAATGGCAGACACCTTCATAAATACAATCAGGTAGTAGGGTATCAGTTTACTACTGCTCACATGACCAATTGCCCAAACCTTGTTCTAATTTGATTACCTTGAGTAGATAAGATCACAAATTAGTCCCTAACAGAAACTTGTTCTCTCCCACACAAGGAAGTTTATGTGATGTTATCTGGTATTAACTGATCAGTTACAAAGAAGGGAAAAGTGATCAAGTGTTTAATACACTGGTTGGTTTTATTCCTGATAAAGTCAGGAAGGATTGTTAAATAATATTCTACTTTGGATTTTAATTTGTTAAATACAAAAGCTTCAGGTAAGACTCAGGTCAGCTTAAGTACATTTACCAATGAGAACCCCTTATTTTTAGTCTTCATGCTTTGGGGAGAACAAAAAGATTTAAAATAATTGGCTGACAGCCAGTACTATTCACTGTGACAGAATAATAATATGATAATAGGGTTATATTCTATAACTTGGTAGATTGGAACAGGCATGTTAAAAAAAAAAAGTCTAGAAAACCTGGACTTCTGTACAATGGGATGATTTCTAATGCTCTTCCAAACTGAATTTAGGGCTAGTTCTCTATTTATAGTTATCAAAAATGTAGGGAAACGATGCATTACATAAAAGATGTAAAACAAAAATCCCCTTAAGACCTACTTTTCCCATTTATCCAGCATAGGAAAAGTGTGACAGGAGAGTGATGCATCCTTGCTAGGGATGTGCACGAATGTTCTAAACATTCAAAATTTGATCGACATTTGAGTGAGGACATTTGAATTCGAATAGAATGTGCATACATTCGTATTTAAACATTCAAACAAATTTTGAATGTTCCTAAACATTTGTTTGAATGTACAGATATGTGTGTATTACATAAGTATCGGTACGAATCTCATACATATCTGTACGTATTTGCAGTGATAGTACGGGATGAAAACAGGATGCATACAAAATGCAAATAGGTACATATAACACATACATATCTTCAAATACAAATGTCAACATTCATATCTTCAGATTCGAATCAAACGTTCAATCGGATAGATTCAAATGTATTTGATTTGGATTGGATTTTGTTGCATTCAGATTCTAAACATTTGAATTGAATCAAATGTTTGGATATTCAATTTTATTTGAATTCAAATGCAAAAAACCCACAGCCTGTGCTCCACTCAGAAGTGTTTTTCATCTTTTCTGGGCCCATATGTGGCATAATAAAAATTGACCTCTTTGCTCAGCTTCAAAGAGATGTTGCATGCATATGTTGTATGGCATGCCTGAGTAGGGAGCAAATGCTTGGTGTGATTCAATCCTGGGTGCTGTTTTTTTAGCCTTTCAGATTTTCTTCCTGGCTTCTGTCCTGTCTCTGT
The DNA here is from genome assembly GCA_023333525.1 of Aspidoscelis tigris stejnegeri. Lineage (NCBI taxonomy): Eukaryota > Metazoa > Chordata > Lepidosauria > Squamata > Teiidae > Aspidoscelis > Aspidoscelis tigris. Next base: position 53,686,423 of record JALMGA010000006.1, on the reverse strand, counting down.
CCTCCTGGAGATGAAAGCCTCTGCATAAAATAATTGGCTGAGTCAAGGATACCGGTGGGCTGAGAGCTGCTCAGTGGATCCAGCTGAGAACCCTGGGTAATTTTACACTTCCCTTCTTGTCTGCGGGACAGGAAAGGAGTGTAATCACCCAATGTTAACTAGTGCTTGCACTTGCGAGCACTAGGTAAATGCAGGCCATGCCCCGTGCAATCGGTCACTCACCTGTGACCGATGCCAGGGCAGGTGCTCTTCAGAGCAGCACCATTTTGTTTGCAGGACCCTCTGCGACTGCACATGCATCAGGTATGCTTGTGAGGCACCTCAGATGACCCTGGAGCACCAGAAGAGGGGAAGATACTTGCCACTAGATGCTTCTGGTAAGTAATTAGTTAAGGTTAGTAAAGGTGTGGAGCAAAATTTCATGCTCATCTAGTGCATGATTAGGGAACTTTTGGGAAGGCAGGGAGTGGCTGGAGGCTGTAACAGTTTCCTCAAGGTGTGGATGCTCTTCCCCAAATGTTCCCTAATCATGCACTATTGCTGTAGTGCAAATTGGCCCCCTGCCTGAGTCTCTTCCTAGCTTTTTTCTCCACCATTTTTACAGGAAAAGGCCTCTACGTAAATATGGGCTGGGCTTGAGCCTGGGCCCGAAAACTGTCACATACTCTGCAAGGAAGAACAGTTGGCATTGCAGATGGCTGATGTGCCACATTGCATAGTTGGCCTCCTCCCATGTACACAAAAGCTATCAAACCTTGAAGTTTCTCCACAAGCCTATTTCAAAGGGTTGAAGGCAGATTGCTGGGAATAGACAGTCAGTTGTTTATATGCTGGATTGCCTTTTGCATCTTTAGGCAGTGCTGTTAGATTTTGGAGTACTTTTCCTGCAAGAACAATACATGAGACTGACATGAACAATGGAATGGTATACCAATAGTTCATGTTTGCAGGCCAGAGACTGCGACAGTTCAACTGAAATGCTGGATATTCAGACATCCACAAGTTCAGTTTGAGGAGAATAGAGGCATTTTCACACTACACCCGTTCCATTTGGAACGGGTGTAGAACGGGAAGCCTAAGACACTTCAGGACGCTTTGACCATTCACACATAGGAGCTCAGGAACGCGTGTAAACGCGTTCCGGCGCACCTGTGTGCGAATGCTCAAAGCATTCTGAAGTGCCTTAGCCGGCAAACGCTGGCAGGGGGCGGGGAGACGGCTGCCGAGGCTCCCACAGCCGGCAAGGCAGGCAATCAGCTGATTGTCAGCCAGCGCTGGCGGGGGAGACGAGCCCGCGGCTGTCAGGGAGAGAGAAACATGAGTGAATGCTTCTCTCCCCGAACGGCTGCGGGCGCTTCGTCCGCGTTGGAACGGATGTAGAGCACTTTAAAGTGCTCTACATCTCGAACGCGCGCAAGACAGCTCCGGACGCGTCAGAGCGCAAGCCCCGCTGCGGCAATGCGTATGCCGCATTCGAGGCTGTCTTGCACGCGTTCGAAAACCCCGTGTGCGAAAACGCCTTAGCTTTGAACATGACGTTTAGAGCACAACTGAACCTTGCACATCTCTAGACTCCTGTCCTCAAATACATTGGAACTGATCGAGAAAATTCATCTATTTGTATCATCCAATTTATTTATTTGTTCAAGCTATGTTCCATCATATCTCACTTGGACATCTGGATAGTATGCAAAACAAATTTTCTAAGAAACATTTCTGTTCCATCCTGACAACTGTGCAAAACTGGAAGAGTGTGAAAATTTGCTGCATACTAGCAGAATAAAATTACAGTTGAAAGCAACTAATTAAATGGGACTGATCACCCTTGATTAAAGTGTCATGCAGTTGGAGGAGAACTGCATCACACGCATATGCCAAACTGTTCCGAGTTCAAATTTGCTAGAATTAAACAGCAGTGTTTGAAAAGCTTGAGTTCAAAACTAAACACCCTGCCTGTTCAAAACATAGTTCAAATTTTAACTGAATACAGGGAGGCTCAAATGAAACTATTAAACACTCTCTGTTTGATCCAAGTTTGAAAGTGCTCAAAGAGTTTCAAAAGGTTCACATTTTGAGTTTGGAGACATCCTATGACAGAGTATTATGCATGAATACATAAGAAATATCTTCTAGTTACTCCCTCCTTTTTTGTTGTTGAATTCAGGGTCATTTAATTTATTGTATTTTTCTGTTCTATACCTTTCTTTAGGTTTTGAACATTAAATTGTTCTTATATGACACTTTTATTCATAAGAAGAGCCCTACTGTAGTGATTGCTGGATTTTTTGAGCTTTGAAGCATGCATAAGGAAGTTTTTATATCATATTGCTTCATATTCGTGTGTGTTTCTGAGTACTCCATTTTAAAGTTTTTCTTCAATCTTACTAATAAATCTTTTTCACTGGTTTTGGAATAATCTGTTGTGGGAATGCTTTTATTATGAGTGATTTTGTGTTATTTAAGCCTGAAGTCAAAAGGTTTTGCCCTATCAAAAAGGCAAAAACCTAGAGTGCGTTAAGTTCAGCAGACAGCAAAAAATGGTTTTCTGTAATGCCTACCAATTCCAAATTAAAAAGTATTTAAAACTCAGGCAGCATTTACATGTTTACTGAAAGAGGATGGACAAAACCCCTTCCTTCATGGGTAATCTTTTTGTGGCCTAAAATACAGAAGCACACGTTTTCTAACGGGAAGAAGCCCCACTTTGAGATTGCCTCTTCTAGTGTATTGAGCAGCAGTCCAAAATTTGGTATGGTGTGCTGATCCAATGGGGCCTTGAGCTAGAGTTCTAGACAGAATTTCTGTGACTGGAAGTCTTGCTGCTTAGTAAGACACCGAACTTCAGAGGCACTGGTGGGCTTCTCTCACCCGCACCATGACACCACTTTCTTGTCATTTGTAAATTACCCCATTGTTGTTTTTTGCTGATAAAACATTAGGTCTGTGTAGATAAAATCCTAGGAAGTTCAAAACATCCAAGCCCAAGGTCCATATTACCTTGAAGAAATAAGTTCAATTTGAGTGTGTCTTTGTCTTTATTGTTTTGCCAATGTTTACCAAAACTGTTTATTGGTCTTTTCTACATTTTTAAAATTAAAAATACACTGCAGACCACTTAAAAAACATATAATAAAGTTATTTTAAAAGTCCAATGTCTTATCAAAAAACCAAACCAAAATAAAACAAAACTGGCAATACAAAGGAAACATTAATATTTCCTGCTGAAATAAATATTGTTATTATAGACTAAAAGCATGTATTATTTGTTCCTTAATGTCTGTTTTCTTTTGAAGGGGGAAAATTCGTACTTTGCAAGATATGTAGAAGGCTCCAGGGGATGTTCAGTCTAATGTGAAATATCAGAAACCTGCGTGCTATTTTTTGATCTTGACTGTACATGACAGCTGGGAAGGCACTTTTTTGCACTTTAGTTTTTAGGCAGTCAGAAAGTATTTACCAATATGGCAGTGTTGAGTGGGCAAAGGTCCTTATTAATTCAGACATCTGGTTTAAAGAACGACAGGCTTTAATAATGGTCATTCAAGCTTTTCTTGAAATATTTCCCTTGAGTAACAAATATTAAAAACATCTCCCTGAAACTGCAGACCTATATAGGTTCACTTCTTGTGGCCTTCCTTCACTTTGACAATGCTGAGAATGAATCATCTATGCCCTGTAACCCACATAATGTGAGACTGTGCATCTGGCAGGCATTGCCTTAGCTGTTGTGTTTACTGCAATTCCTGAAACATCTGCAAGATTCACACTGAAAATCACTGTGATATTTCATTTTCAGTGAAATTTCTATATAAATATGGTTAATCTTATATTATTGCTAATAAATTTGTGTGAAATTATGACCATGGTAATGTGATCAACAAAAAATTATTGCTCTTCTGTCATGCTCAACTCTTTGTGACCCCATGGACTCTAGCACACCTCTGCTGTCTCCTGAAATTTGTCCAGGCTCTATCCTGTTTCCTTTTGCCTTCACTCTTTCACAGCATCAGTGCCTTTTCCAATAAGTCCTATCTTTTCATTATGTAGCCAAAGTATTTCAGCTTCAGCTTCAGTATTTGTCCTTCCAATCAACAGTCAGGGTTGATTTCCTTTAATATTGAGTGAGCTGATTTCTCTGCAGTTCAAGGGACACCGATAGTCTTCTTCTGCACCATAGTTTGAAAGCATTGATTTTTTGGATATAGGTTATTAGTTTTTTGTGCTTCCCATTTCTAATATAGATCACTTTGGGGCAACAATTCATACAATCACTTCACAGAATTATAACAAAAAAAAGTGAACAGGATGATATAGAAGATCAAGTGACAGAGTTATTTGGAATACTACGGGTATTGGTATATGCTATATGAAGGATGAATGTGGTATATGTACTTCCTCTAGTAGTCTTTTATGAAACAAATTGATGAATGCTATTTATATTATATGTTTAGGTATTATGGCCAGTAATTCCTCCTGATTGTTGTTTTAGTGTTGCTTGTTTCTAAAGAAGTGAATAAACCAAGTGGTATGACATAGGTGCTATGTATTTTAAATTGTTTCCAGTTTTCATATATGAAGTAATAGGAGCCTCTGTGGCAACAGAAGGAATAAGATAGGAAATGCAAAAATAGTTTATTGCTAAATGCAATTTTCAAAAATTGAGGTATTAAAATTGAGGCCCATTATTTTTTTCCCTTTTATTTTATTTTCATAAAAAGAAAAATTCTAGTATATGCTATTTATGATAGATAGAATGGGAATATTTTGGGCCATGAAGCCCACTGTCTGCCTCATACAGGAATATAGATCAAAACATTTCTGACAAAGAGCCAGTCAGGCTTCACCTAAACACATGCAGGTGTGAAGATCTACAGGTAATTGCTTCCTCTGTTGAAGTAATCTTACTGTAAGGAAGGATTATGTATCTATGAATTTGTAATTTAAGGCCATTATTGTCATCTTGTATTCAGAAATGATAAGAAAACTAGTTACAACCTTTTTCATGGCATCTTGTTTACTTTACCATTCTAATAAAGATTCTTCTTTAGATTCAATTTATTATATCCATCACGTGAGGTGTTCATTTGTAAATACCTGAAAAAGAGAACTGCAAAAATAAGGATGTGCACACTTTTTCCATGCCTGCTTTGCATCTTTGTGAATGCGAAGTAAATTCGCATTTGTGCAAATAGAGCCACTTTGAATATGGTAGGATTCGAATCCACTCTGCACATCTCTATGCGGAAACAGAATTGCATAGTGCCCTGAAACTGAATCACAGCAATGGATTGTATAAAATGTTTTAAATTAATTAAATATGCTTTTCCCAGAATGGATTTATCCTTTCTAGAACAAGCAGCAGCTGGTAGTTGTGACATGCCAAAACTAGACATAGATTTCTTGATCTTCTTTGAAGTCCAAAATGTTACTTGACTTGCTATTGACACAATACAGGTCAGATCAAAGAACAGTCTGTGGCATGTTTCTTACATCAAAAATGATCGACAAATGTTTGTAGCACTTCTGGCCATGGCTATTCATATGTAGAATCCTTTACAAAAAAACAAAAAACAACCTTTACTATCTTTCATGTTCTAGCTTATCCAGATTATTTTAAATAAATTTACACTGCCATTGGAACCAGCAGACAGCAGCAGAGAATACACTGTTGTGGACATCTGTAGCATTGTACAAGGCAGGAACAGAGCATGTTCTGTGATTAAGCCTTGACCTACAAAAATGCAGTTAGTTTGATATCTTGCTGTGCTGTTGACATCACCATTAAGGAATGGTACAGCAGTCACATGTTGATTAAAAATGGGATGAGACTCCAAATTAATTTAGCTGAGTGTAATGAAGGTCAATCATGTTGCAGTAATTAGTAGCAGCATGATGTAGAAATACAGGCCCATTGGGATATAAGATCTCATGCTTCTTTCCCATGTATTGCGAACAGTGTGAGGCTTTGTCATCAGGCAAAACTCTTTTCTCTGTTTCCTCTGTTTTTGCATCTTTTATATCCTGTGTGTGTACACACACAAACACATGCACAGAGGTTTAATTATTAGCTGGGTTTTCATGTAAAATGCCAACACTAAAATAGCATTGTTAACTAGAATGTTATGACATGACCTTCTTCCCATAACTGTGCTTATATCAGAATCCTAAAATCTGGATTGGATGGTACACCAATGGGATTTTGTGTTCAGGTCAGAGTCTCATTTTAAGAATTAAAACTGTGGAATTGACCATACTGTCATCATGGTACACCCTTCCCTGCTTTCCTGTCTAAAATTTCTTTTATCAAAAGTGATTTACACCATAATATAACTTAATCTTGTCAACATGTTTCAGGAATGCAATACTTAAGCTATTAGGGTTGATGCCTTTGGCAAGAATAGCTGCAAGAACTGATGATGTGAGTGTTCCAATTGAATAACTGGTGGGATTGATTCCACTTGTTTATATGTTTGGGAAAGCCTGAATGTGGTCCAGCTTCCTTGTTTGCTCTCTTTTCCACCTGGACATTCTTGTTTTCTGTCAAATCCCAGGGTGTGTTTTGAGATATAAGAATAAGTATCACTCACCTGTAGGATTGTGAATGAAGCCAAATTCCTCCATTCTATTAGATGCAAATCAAATAGAGGAATATTCGGCTTCATCCACCCCCCCACCCCCAAAATACTTTATGTACCAAGATGTGCATGTTAAAGTTCATATTTAAAAATAGAGTACATCTGGTAACAACTGGATTCAGGAAATCAATACATTAATTGGTCTTGCCTTCTTCTGACTACTCAATCTCATAAGATGTCAAGTAAATTACACTATGCACTATATACCCAACCTGCAGTTGCTCTTGCCTCTGTGATAGTGGTCCTGTGAAGGTGAGCCAAGTCACCTTGATTTTTCAACACATAGCAAGCATTGGGAGAGGAGAGTGAACCTGACTCTGGAGCAGGATCAGCAGAGCAGTCTGCCCAAAGCTCCTGAGGACCCGCTCCCCCCACACACATAGTATACAAGTCCAGCTTCTTGCACTGATGGGTCAAAGTTCAGCCTTTGTAACAAAGATGGAGGGAGCACACATGAACCAGATGTAGTGAAATTGCAGCCAACTTTCAAGGTGGAAAGGGAGGCACCCTGCACCACATCCCAGCACAGGATCCCAAAGGTGCATACCTTTCTCATGCACTCCCAACATGGTTAACTTATCGAGACTGATTCCGCTACGATTTCTTGTCTTGTACTTAAGCATGCCAGCTGAACGCTTTCTGTATAATGTTTGTTCCACAGCCTCAAAACCTGTGAGTCTGGAAGGTGCTGGCTATGTATGTGGTGGGCTTCCTACCTGAATGGCAGGAATGGTATTTCACACTTCAAAGACAGATATTTCCTGGGTCATGAAGATGCTGCCTTAGTAAAATGGGATTCAAATGCTAGTATCAATCTTTTAAAAAAAAACAACAACTGTAAAGCAAAAGAACAACTGCAAACAGGCATATCTATTGCTGCAAATAAAATTTACTTTTACTCCAATTAATCTTTCTCAGTACTGCTACCCCACAAAAGTACAGACAATGACGGCACTGAACTTTTAAATGGTTGATGTAGAAGCCCAATGGCTTTCAACAACATCCTCCAATTAGACACATGGATAAACAGGCATTAACATGATGAAAACAGTCATGGTGATTTACTTGAATTACACGTAAAGAGTAATTTAATCTGCCCAAATTGAAGAATAAACTTGGGAAACAGGTTTAGTCAAACCTGTGAAGAGTTCTAATCTACTAAATAAGTCCTTCTTCATATGTGGTAATCTATTCTAGAGGAGGGATGGGAAAGGTGTTTTGGGTTTTTTTTTACATGTATCTTCCCAAATTTTGTAACTATTTACTCAAAGCTTTGATTGACATGTCTATCCTTCCTTTCTAAGTAGTAGTATAATTATAAACAGCAAAAAAGAAGAATGTCAGTGCTATGCAATTTTAATCAGCTTTAGTCCTATTTTTAACTTGTATGTATTACTTTTTTAGAAAGTAGGGGAAACCAATAGACCATACAGGTATAACCTACATAATATTCCTTTTGAATATGCAATGGAAGTAATGAATAAATTTATGAAATTAGATCTGAAAGACAGAGTGCCAGAAGAACGATGGACAGATGTTCATAAGGCAACAAGTAAAAGAAGAGCAAGATGGCTGGCTGATAAGGATTTGGAGATAGCTGAGGAAAGAAGAAAAAAGAAAGGAAAGGGAGAAAGGGAAAGATATGCAACTGTATACGAATTTCCAGAGAAAAGCAAGGAGAGAATATCTTCCTAAGTGAGCAATTCAAAGAAATAGAAGAAAACAAGCAGATGAGAAAGACACAAGAGGCATTTCCGCACTGCAACGCGTTCCAAACGGAACGCGTTCAGGCGGAAAGCTTAAGACAGCTCCGGGCGCTTTCCCCGTTCACACACAGACGCGCCAGAACGCGTGTAAACGCGTTCCGGAGCGTCTGTGTGCGAATGCTCAAAGCGCCGGGAGCTGTCTTAGCCGGCAAATGCCGGCCAGGGGCGCGGAGACAGCCGCGGAGGCAGATCGACAATCAGCTGATTGTCAAACAGCTGATTGTCGAAGCCGCGCCGGCGTCGGAGGCGAGCCCGCAGCTGTTCGGGAGACAGAAGCAGGCGCGAACGCTTCTCCTCCCGAACGCCTGCGGGCGGCTCGTCCGCGTTGGAACGCATGTAGAGCACTTTAAAGTGCTCTACATTTCGAACGCGGAAAAGACAGCTGCGGACACGTCGGAGCGCAAGCCGCGCTCAGGCAATGCGGATGACGTGTCCGCAGCTGTCTTTTTCGCGTTCCGTTCAGCCCCGTGCGAAAACGTCTAAGATCTCTCCAAACAACTGAAATTATCAAGGGGATATTTTCCTTGGGCATGATAAAAGAAAGAAGTAGGGGAGATTAATAAGCAGCTGTTGGGCTATTCCAAGTTATGCAGGCATAGATGAGGCCATCACTGTGAGATGATGTTTAGCTGGAAGAAAATTTACCAAGAATGCTGGGACCTTTCTGCACTGGGTCTTATTCCAGATTATATCTTCAAATAGGGACATGCTAAGGCAGGTCCCAGCATTTGGAAGCCATGTTCTTATTCTGGATTATGATCTAGGATAAGACCTACTGCAGAAAGTATCCTAGTTACAAGAACTTTTCATTCAGTTTCCTTTTCCTGTTGTTTTGATGGTCAACATATGCATATTTCTGATTCTCCTTGCCCCCCTTTTCATTAACTTGGGAAAAATGTGGTTGTCCATTTCATGTCCGGATTAACAGATAAAAACAAGTTGTCTTAATTTACCTTCTTAAATGGTTTCAGAAACCACAGTGTCAGACACAAATCTTAAATGAAGGATACTGCCTGTTTCTCTGCAGTGCTACCAGAAACAGTAGATCTCCATTCATCTTCTATGGTGCTCATTCCAAACAAACCATGCAATCTCCTGTACTGAACTATCAGTTGGATGGCTGTTCCACCACCTAAAGTTTAATTTGCTTAATTTCTACATTAGTTTTTATTGAATTTTAAAAGATCCCATGTGTCTTTTGTACAAAATATCATATATACACTTTTTTGCAAACATATTGTCATCTCATTAGTGAAAAAAAAAAGTTAGAAAGACTTTGTTTTACACCTTCTGTATAACAGACAACCAAGAACAATAGAAGAAGAATCAATAGTTCCCTCCTTTATTTCATTTCTTCATCTCTATTTTGCTTACCACTAATTGGTAAAGCTGATTGTGATTCATAAAGAACAAATTTTGCAAATTCAGATTATAAATGAACAATTTTTTTCTCTTGTATCTTCCACACATAGTTCAAATGCATCAAGGACTATGAAAAAAGGACTATCTTAATCAGGATCACAGGTCTCCTGTCTGTCTGTCTGTCTGTCTGTATGCCCCCCCCCATTACAACTGCTCTGTCTGTACAAGATGGAGCTAGTTCTGGATTAAGAGACCCTCAATCCAGATCTTTTGTGGACCCAGGAGATATCCAGTTACTCTGCATCTACTGCATCAAAATGAGGTAAGTGCAGAAAAAGTCAGTTTTTTCCCCATAATAAACCAGTAAAACATATTTGGGTGTGAACTATGCACCTGGAAGTAGGCCAGACACAGATTCTGAGTGAACATACTATGCCAAATGAGAACCTGATCCTCTTTAACATGTAGCAATATGCAGATAGCATAAGTCCAATACACCAGTGGCAAAAGGCCTGTACAGATTTTATTATTTATTTATTTATGATTTGTATTTCTATTCCGCCCTATACCTGAAGGTCTCAGGGCGAGTAACAATGTCCTTTAAAAATTCCAAACATTAAAACATAACAATATAAGATGTTGCCATAGTGGCTAGAGTACTGTTCAATGGACTGAGAACTTCAGGTTGACATTTCTATTCAGCTATGGAATCACATTAGATAACACTGAAACAGTTACTGTCTTTCAATCTTTCCTACTTCATAGAATTGAAGTCAGGGTGGAGGAAGAGTGGATTCAGATAGTGTTCCTGATAATTGGTCTTTTTGAGAATAGTTTACTGTAAATGCCATAGATTATGCTGGCTCTTGAAAACAAAGGAAACTAACTGCTTCAGAATGTGCAGCTTTATTCATTGTTTGGAAATGATGAACAATTGTAGTTAGCTTCTTACATAGTATATTATGCATATACCAATAGAATTATGCACAAAAATGATACCTGCTGGTACAATAAGGATTAAAGGTAATTTATTTTAAATCAATTACCTATAAACTAGTTAGTAAAACCTTCACTTCTGTTTTACATCATTCACAAACTACAGAAATTAACAGCAGTGAAGGTTTTATATATACATTTCTTCAAAGTATTTTGATAATTCAAATTAATCACTAGGTAGTTATTCATTCCAGATGGAGGGACAGTATTTAACAGGGTAAACCCTTGCATTAATGATGTGTATCATAGGCTGTAGTTAGGATCTATTTTCTGGCTTAACCATGACAGTTTGATTGAAATAATTTCTATACTACTGTACTTATCAGGAACTATAATTAACTAGAAGTAGCCATTCAGTTATTGATAAAAGCTAGTGAAATTATTCAGACCATATATATGAACAAAAATGTTCCAGAGGCTGAATTATTAAGGACTCTGGAGGATCTGAGGAAATAAAATATGTAAAAATGAGCAAATGTTCTATTCTGTGAATTTTTTTGTCCAAAGCTTTAAACAACTGCATCGTCAGAGCAAGATTTTCAATGAAACTTCAACATACAAATGATGCTTCATGCTGTAACACCGGTTCTATATGGCACATAGATTTAAGTTATATTCATATAAAGGAACTCATGTTTCCATGCTAACCATTTCATTGAAAATAAATGAATGCAGTCCTCAATAAAGAATACAGTCCTCAGTCAGAATACACCCCTCAATAATGTTTGTTCAAATGTAGATTTTTTTTTTTTTTTTAAAAGAAAGGGTGCATCCCCATGGCTATGTTTACTTTGGGGTGGATTTGGGGCAGCCCCAATGAAAATTGCAGCTCAGATTAACATGTCCCCATGTGATTGAGGACAGCGCGGGTTCAAGCTGAATCCATCTGTCCCCATGAAAACTGCGGCAAACGCCTGCATCGGGGACATCCTTTTTTCTCCACCCCTCCCCCCTGATAGGAAGCCCAGCTGACGTTATCATGCCCTATCCTGCCTGCTGCAGTGATGACAGGGGAAACCCCTCCCAGTTGCACCTCCAAAAACACCACACACAGCATTGATAAGATAAAAAATGATAAAAGGGAAAGCAGCTCATTGCTTGAAGCTGCGGCTGTGCTTCAATCATTTTAGCAGAGGTGCCCTCTTCCACTTGACAATGGGCATACCTCCACCTGACAGCAGCTTCTTTTGATCTTGGTCTGCTGAGTGCAGGGAAGCCATGGGTGCTTTGCCCATTAAGGCAATCAGGTGCTTGTGCATTAAATCAAGCCCTTTACCCACACATGCCTTGCCAATTGGGTGGTCAGGCAAGGGTTGTGTGTCATGCTTGTAGCCAGAGAGACACTTGCAGGGCAAATGGGAGCTCATCACTTCTCTTTCAGCAGAATTTCTTTGAAGAGATCCCCAAGCAGTTGCGATCTCAGCGTGTGCAGCAGGGACAGTGAGCACAGGTGAAACCCCACCCGCTAATGCTGTGATTGCCAATCTCCACCCACAATAACCTGGGAGCATCCTCATGACTCCAGGATAATGTGTGATTGCCTCCTAACTCGTGAAAAAAAAAACAGTTGGAAGGGGGGTTGCCATGGATTTTTGACATTTGTCCCACATGTAGCCCGGATTAGAGGCTTTTCATGGGGACGCTCCAAGGTGAACTCACATTCGCCTTGGAGTATTTTTATCATGGGGACGCAGCCAAAGAAAACCTCCCCATAGAAGGTGTTCTGATCTGGAACAAAACTCAAAATCCAGTGCGTTGTTTAGTTTGAATCTTCAGAATATTTTGAAGGTTCCATCTACAGGGGTCTCATAGGTAGCTTCTGCAGTGTTTGAAGGTTATTTGATCTGAGTCCAAGATAGGGTGGCAAGAGGCTTTATCCTTTGTCAAAGGTCAGAGAATGAAAGTCCTCAGCTTTTGAAGTTGTACGATGTGAGATTTCCAGAGTAGTGCCCCAAAATGCCTACTTCCTCATGCTGGATGTGTCAGTTGTGCACATGGCACATCAGAATACCACCTCTACTGAAATGTTTAGAGGCAGTGACCAACATTCACACCATGAGCTCCTGCATCATCCCCTAGTTACCAAGTGTCCCTTGTGTCCTTTCCAGCATGTGCTCAGTGGGCAGTTGCTATGGTGATTGTGATGTGGCATGTGACTGCCCAGTTGCAGCTGCACCACCTCGAACCCATGCAGCATTTGCACTGCATCTGAGAGCTTACCAGGAGCATGCTACTGTATGGCTACACATGCTCATTCTAGAGATGTGCATGATTTTTATTTTTGTATTTGATTCATATTGAATCAAATGCAAGAAAATTTGTATTTGTTCGAGTAGATCCCCTTTGAATGGGATATGATTTTTATTCAATACAAATGTTCAGTTCCATATGAATCCCATGCGAATCCCACGTGAAGCTTCATACAAAGCTTCATACAAATGCATCAAAACATTCAATTCAAATTTGAATGTCAGTCTTTGAATGTGCCAATTTTAGATTCAAATTCAAATGTCCAAATTCAGCCAAATTTGTATGAATTTTGAATGTTACAAATATTTGTGCACATTGCTACTCTGGGCCACTCTACAATGGACGTGGTGTTACATCATGAAAATGGAGTGTCCTAGGGCACATGAAGCTATCTCAACTGGGTAATTGCAAAATGGCCCCATATTGAAAAGCCAAGACTTGATTCAAAAGTAACAAGGAAACAGATAATGAAGTATTCTGTTGCTTCCTAAAGCAAATTCATCTTCTAATCAAAAGCTTCTATTCAAAAGGAAATAATCCAGTAAAGGGGTTTGGTGATGGCTGATGTATTCTTTGGGTAGAATCTAAAAGATATATTGTAATAACCATTTACCATCTAAGGCCAGACTTTAGTTATAAGGAAATGTCAGAATGAGGTAATGAGAATGAGATTTTATTTGGAAAGTTGTCCCAACCTAGGTTAACTTTGTTTAAGTAGATGTCATCCATTTTCACTGAGCTCAGACCTTTGTGTTTGCAAAGATCTACAGGCACAAATTAATTTACATGTTCAGAAGTGCAAACCTCCAGCTGATTATGAGTTACACAAGCACATTTTCCCCATGCACTCCAAGCTCAAGTTTTGCCCCATAACCCATAACTAGGTCAATCACCTATGGGTTTACCCTGACAATTTGAATCAGCTTCCTTGTCACAGAACAAAATAGGTGCCAGGCATGGTGCCACATGCACCCATCACCTGGATCTACCCTTCCAGAATCTCCAAAGTTGGAGATGTTTAAAGGGGAGGCTTATACTGTCAGTTAGATGTTCATTTTAATTGTTGGGAATTGTGTGTGTGTTTCTTGTTTATTTATTTTTTCTTGTTTAGATGAGGCAAGGATGTGCCTGCATTAGATTGAAGTTTAAGCAGAACTATAATTCCAGGAAAATGAAATTTTAATCTTTTTGTTTCAGAATAAATGCTGTCTTAAAAAGAAGAAAAGGAAAAAGAAATAAATGGTGTGTTTCCAAACCTGCCTTGGTACATTATATCACTTTTATTATTCAAAAGTTTGTCCCCTCATGTCATCTTTGCTTAACGGATTCATAAAAAATCATTTGAACTAAAAAAATAAAAATAATGTGTGACCAAATGACACCATTTACATGCAATGGATTAATTCACTTTTCCTTTCTGTTGCAACAGTAAGAAAATTAAGAAAGACTAAAATGGAGGATAATTGCACTTCAAAGTTATTAGCATTTGCTTTATTTGAATAAATGCACCAGTCTATAAATATAGAAATCTTGTACATTTAAGCAAGACCAATTAAATGTTAACATTTCTCAGCACATGAGTTTTTCTACAAAATAACGTTGGAATTTCTATTCAGCTAAGACAGCATTTTTCAAGGTTTTTTGAATTATTGGTAGAGATAGTTTTGTGGATCAACTTTTAACTAATTTAGTTGACCATAAATTATGCAGTATAAAAGTTGTATGGCCTGTGATGATCCCTGCCCAACGTGTTCCTTTCCTATTGTATCTTAATCCTGTAATATGCTTAGTCTGTAAACTATGGCTAAGCGTTGGCAGGCAGTCCACCTTCACACACACCCCTTCTCTGTCTCCAAACTTAAAACAGAAAGGTTTTTCCTCCTGGCAGACTCTTTGCCTTGCCACTTTGTTTCTAACACTTTTTAAAGGTACAGTACTCTTATATGAGTCCCCTCAGACACTGTTTCCACTCACAGACAGCAGCCTAGGCTCTTTATAAAGATTAAACAAATACTGGTTTATTTGTAACAGACTTCTTGTATAGCACACAGATTTTGACTTCACTTTGAACAAACAGCAGAACTCTCTTTTCTTTAAACTGACCAACTTCAACTCAGGACTCTTTTCCCAGCTTCCCTCAGAATAGCCTAGAGCCTGTTTCCCTCCTGTTAACTACTCCCTGGTCAGTTAACCCCAGGCAGAGAACCTAGAACAACGGTTGGCTAGGCCTTTATAGCTTCTTTCTCCATGGATGCTGAACCCTGATTGGCTATTCCTGGAGTGAACTTCCCCCTCCCAACTGGAATGAGCAAGCCACACCTCCCTCAGACTTGACAGCTTCCCTAGCTATGCTTCACTGTCTGACTAATCTGATAATTAGACCTGGGGTGTCCATCATATGGCCCTTCCCAAAATTTAAACACAAGATGAAAGAAGGTGAAAACAGAGGCCTTTTCGCACTACAGCCATGTGTCCCTTACCTGCCTAGGTGTGAATGGGGAATCCGTCCCACATGTCCTAGCTATCAACCCACTGGCAAGAAACCGCGGTCTGGCTGGTCAACGGCCTCCATGGGATGAAGGCACTTCAACCAAGGTGGCTGCATCCCACAGAGGCCCCCTGGGCCCACCCCCCACCCAGGGTTGCACATCTCCCTCATAGTTGCCTGTACGTCTTATCTTTTTGGGGTCCCATTCCAAACTCTGGAACAGCTGAGGACAGCTTGGGCCTGGTGTGGAGCACAATTTCATCCTCCACATTCTGGCCACGATTAGGCCACCCTCAGATGTGCTGGGATGGTTCCAGACGGAACCGCCCTCCCAGCAGAGCAAATGCTCTGTCCTAGGGCTGGCCAAATCATGCTACAGAGGCCATCATGCGAATAAACCTCAGGACAAAACAAAAACAAGTTCTGCTTATTTTAGAAAGGCATAAGGTTTCTTTATTTGACTCTTATAGGTGTCAGAAATTTATTTACAAAGAACACAAATTTATTCTCCCTTATATCAGCAATAGGGATATGCATTAATATTTGCCACATTTGAAATTCGATAAAATTTGTTCAGATTTGGAAATTTGAATTTGAACTGAATGTTGACTGCATTTAAAGACTGACATTTGAATGCTAATCAAATGCTTCTATACATTCCTTCAAAGCTTTGTAAACCTGGGGAGGTTCCTAGTTTCAAAGATACAGGACAGGGACATGTTAGTCAAGCCCTGGAAAACTATTTCTTTATTTGAATTTTTATTCCATCTACCAGTATATCCAAAGTTTAAAATATGACACTAAAACAATAACAGTAGAAGGAAGCTATTTTCCCTGCCAAAGGAACATATGAGGTAAAATTGCCCCAGAAGTGGTAAATTTTCTGAAAATCTGCAAAATGTTGTGAGGGATAGGCCATTCCTGTGACCACTACTTGTCTGTACAGCAGTGACAGGAACTGGGACACAGCCTGGCCCTCTCAGAGACTGGCTTTTAGTAGTCCCTTAATAGAGAACTCAGAGGTGCAGATTACTTAATGAGTCATAAATCATGTGTCATGAATGGATCCTACATCAGTCAAATATAGATATATAGATGTGTGTGTGTGAGAGAGAGAGATGATAGATAGATGGGAGATAGATCATTGAAAGTACAGAACATAATCTTATATCCACATTTCTAGAAGCAAATTGAATGCAATTTGTTTTTTTCTACTGAGAAGTCATTTATGTAAATGTACTGTTAACTTTCATTTTCAACTGTGAGTGTTAAATGTATGTAATGTTAAATAAATTGTAATACTGTTATTCTGTGGTTTTGCCTTTCAGTCACAAAACATAATGCAACATTGCACTCAAGACACAGGGAACAATATACAGATTTCTTAAAACAGTATTTCAGTTTTAAAGGTTTAAGGTCAAAAAAAGAAAGTTCTTGTTTCTATTCAATAAATGTCATCACCAACTTTTAGTATTTCCATATAGATAAAATTTGGTAACCTTTCAAGCATCGTCAGAAAATGAATGTGTTTGTTAAAGATGATTATACCTTACAAGACAAAACCATGGGCATTTCTGTACTTAGCCTTATTCTGGATTATATCTCAGAATAGGGACCTACTGTCTGCACTATCATGCAGGGTATGGCAGGCATCAAGCGAGGCCTACCATAGCCTGCATGCGGACAATAGACCCCTATCCCCAAATATACTCCATAATAAGGCCAAGTGCAGAAAGGGCCCACGTCTAGCCTAGGGAACAGAATACCCTGAAGGAACCCAAACTGAATACAGACACATTCTTTGCTGACCTTGTGAGAGGTGCCCCATGATGAGAGTACAATCACTGTCATAGCTGTTTTCATCTGAAGGATGCAAGTTCCCATCCTTGGGGGAAATAACACATTCGTGTATCATCAGACACCTCCAGGCTCTAAAATGAAGCTGCAAAGACACCCTTTAATGTGGTGGACAGGGCACTTTTGCCCAGCCATCCACTCTTAGGTCTGCCATGCCTGAACAAGGTAGCCTAAAATTTATATTAAAATGAAAAACTGGTTGGTAGAATTTTTGCTTGCTATTTCCTTGTGCTGTTTTATTTGAAGATATTCACTTCCCATGCCTCCCATTTTTATCTTCATCAGAGGATAATCAGGCACAGTAGACTCTTTTGACAATTTTTGTTGTTTTTCCTCAAGCAATTAGGTTCCATCTCATTGTCCATGGAGACATCTGCTTGATGCAAATTCAACACAAGCTCATGGTACTATTTCTAATCAAAGCACTATTTATGTCCTGTAGGTCTCAAAACATTTGTTCCTATAGCTCTCTTCATACTTTGCATCCTTCTATTTCATCTCCTTCTCATATGGATATCTTTAAAACTATCTGCATTTCCACTTTATTTTATGTCAACTTCCATACAGCTAGCCTGTCCTAAATAAATCGTGTTAATCATTATGTTTTATCTGAAGGTTAATGTTCCAAATAGTTTACAGGATATACAGAGTAAATAACAAAATTAACATGCAAAAACCCCTATAAAATTACAATGAAATGGGAAAAAAAGTAATGGAAATTATATTATAAACATTGAGATAGTGGTGATGGAATTAGCTTTAACAGGACCAGAGGTCTTTTCGGACTAGGTCTTTTGGAATGCATGGAGGACATGCCGGGATGGAGCATTCTCTCCTCTGGGATGGTGGTTCAGAACCACCCCAGCCCGTCCCAGCATGTCCTCCACATGTTCTGGGTGTAGAGCACTTAATTACACCTGGCCCAGCATGTTCCAGCCTGTTTCTGGCCATTCTGCAGTTGTCCCGGGAGGGAAGTGTTTGCATGCTTCCCTCCCTGACAGCTGTGGAACATGACTCCAACTGCCACTATTGAGCCGAAATCGGCCCAACAGCTGGCAGGTGCGCAAATCACTCACCTTGTCGGGCCCAGGGTACGATCTGCCATGGTCTGCGCAGGCGTGCACACTGTGGTAGATGGGACCCAGGCTGGCGGCATGGGTCCTGTCTACTGGGAATGCACATGCCTGTGCAGACTGTGCCAGATAGCAGCCTGGGCCCAGCATGGTGAGGCATCGTGCATGTGGGGGGGAGAGTGGCTCACTTCCGGCTCCTGCAGTCGCATCACGACTGCAGGAGTTGGGGGACACCCAGTTTGGTCTCCCCTCACCCCTTTCCAGGGTGGGGAGAGATCATACTGTGGCTGTCTTTGGGCCGGGCAATGTGGGGTCCTTTGGTATACCGGGCCCAGCCTCTCATCACTTCAGCTGACCCCACATCGCCCAGCCCATCAGGGACAATTGCCGGCCTCTGTGGGTCTCAGTCACATAGATCTAGGCTGCTGAGTCTAGCAGATGACCCCAGGAACACCCACCACCCCGGGCACCCACCCCCTGGCCTGGGGACACGCGCACACATGCACCTACCTGATCTCTGTCCTGGTACAAAGTGGTCCAGCTCAGCTGGCGCCACAGTGTGTCTGTGCATGGTGCAGGCTGTGATTGGCCAGCCAGCTCATGTGCACTGGCTGGCCAATCACAGCCGGCACTGTGTGCAGATGCACCGCAGCACCGGCTGAGCCGGCCCACTTTGTACCAGGACAGCGATCAGGTAGGTGTTGCACGTGCATGTGCATTTGTGTCCCCAGGCCTTGGGTGGGGGTGCCCAGGGGGGATCCTGCCAGCTGTAGCGGACCCAATCCGGTCCACTACAATGTGCAGGAACCCAGGGAAGGGCTCTGCCAGGTCTGCCCGCCCCTGAGTCTTCCCTCACCCAATAGCAGACAGGCCTGGGAGGGGTGTCTCACCTCTGGGACAGCCTTTCCAGGCTAGGACAGTCAGGGACGCTTTCCCCACCTGTACATTGGCAGGTAGGAACACATGTAGACATGTTCCTTACCTGCCTCAGTGTGAATGGGAAAAGCATCCCAGAGTGTCCTAGCCTAAGTGCACTACAGCTGAGAGATTACTTTTGTTTTAAAGACTTTAAAGGCTGCTGGAATAAACTATCCAACTCTTATAACTGAACCTTAGATCGCTATGATGTTCCTTAGGGCATTTGCTATGGCACTGTTGATGTGAATATTCCAATTACTTTTTGCATGGAAATTTATACCTAAGTATTTAAAAGATCTAACTTGTTTGAAAGAGTGAGTAGCAGTTTTCCTTCCTCTCTGTGAACACCATCACCTTGGACTTGATGCAGTATGACTCTAAACCATTTGACACATATTTTACTTCCACCTGAGTCTGTGCATAAGACCTGGAAGAGCTTTGTTTGGTGGGTGCACTTGCTCTGCTTCCATATTCACCACCAAGGAGCTGATGTAAAAATTAAATAATTAATTGTCTGACTCCATTGAAAGTCTATACTTTATCTGTTAGATGTTCCTACTGGTTGCATCTTATTTGGAGTTGTGTGTTTTCATATAGGCTGTGGATGAGAAACAAAAGGTTAGATACAAATTGTATATGAATCCCATACAGATTCCATACAAATCCTATATAAATTCCATGCAAATCCATAACAAACCTTTATACAAACGTATCAAAACATTTGATTTGAATTCAAATGTCAATCTTCAGTCAGTCAGTTTATTTGTATACCACTTTACTAATAAATTACTCAAAGTGGTTTACAGCAACCATGAAAAATACAATACAAAGTAATATATCATAAATAAATAATACATTATAAAATTATATATAAACAAAATAATGCACTATGAAATTACACAAGACATTGGGGGAGGGAAAAATGAGGCAACAATGCCAGGTTCTCCTCCTTTCCCCTCTCTAAGCTGAGTACTGTTGGAGTTGTTAATGTGCTAACTCTTCACTCTATCTTGTCAGTTCTTAAACCATTCAGACTACATGTAGAACTAAATCAAGGCAGAGCAGCAACATCTACACATAGTTGTGGGCTAGCAGTGGTGTTCCTTGCTCCTCGGCTCAACTTTATGCCTTGCATGGCAGGGCAGCAGAAGACAACGTAGGCTGGCATTGATGTTTCTTGGTCTTCTGCTGGGCTTTATACCTTGCAGGGCGAGGCAGCAATGATGTTTCTAGTCCTCTGCTGGGCTTTATACCTTACAGTCTTCAAATGTGCTAACATTTGATTTGAATTCAAATGTCCAAATTCATATGCATTTTGACAAATTTAAAATATTATGAATATTTGTGCAGTCTCTTTAATAAAACCACCAGAGCTGTTGAGACCTAGTCCATTTATGCACTTGAAAGTTATCCAGTAAATGATTAATCTGTTCTGCTAGGCATTTTAAGCAGTGCTATTATTTTCTTTAACTAGTATATGTGGATCATGTCCGAACAGGGTGCTGTCCAGTTCTTCATATTCTTCACTTGGTTATTGAATGTCTGCTTCTTTTTCACATATGAAAATGCACTTATGTGTCAGAATGGTCTCTCTTTACATTTTGCATTTTCTTCTTTTCATTTCTTCCTTTCTTGGTCCTTCTTAAAAACAATGATTCCAAGACCTCTCTCTGTCTCTGTGTGTAGTAAACAAGATGCCAAGAGAAAAAGAAAGGGTGATTGGAAGAAAGCCAACAATGGACTAATGTGTTACATTGCCAGCAGCATTGCAAATCAGCGCCTCTTAATTGGGTCTACTTCTTTTATGTCCTGTTCCATTTTCATTAGAGGAATTTGGTAGGGTCTTTGATGGATCATGTGGCTTTTCTTCTAATCCATTCAACTTTTGTTGGCTGGACAGTAGCTTGTATATTTGTTTCCAAATTATCACAGGAAAGGAGAAACAGTTTTCCAATAATGCTAATGATTGTGCCTTGACCATTTTTTGATATAATAATGTATTCCCCCTTTGAAACTAGTATTTTTACTAAGTAAATCATGTACTTTCTCTGCAAATATCATGTAAATATTTAGTGAACACAAACACACAAGAGTGTGTAACAAGTAAGGACGTGCACAATTTTTTTTGTATTTGATTAGTATCAAATCAAATGCACGAAAAGTGTATTTGTTCAAAGAGATCCCCTTCAAATGTGGTAGGATTTGTATTCAGTACAAATGATCAATCCCATATGAATCCCATACGAATCCATACAAATAGCATATGGGTCCTATACAGATCCCATATCATACAAAGCTTCATACGAATGTATCAAAACTTGTGATTCAAATTTGAATGTCACTTTGAATGTGCCAACATTTGATTCAAATTCAAATCTCTGAATTCAGCCAAATTCATATGAATTTTGAATGTTACGAATATTTGGGCACATCCCTAGTAACAGGAACTGATTCCAGTTTTCTGTACGTTTCACATGATATGGCACATGAAAGATATATGCATATAAATAATACTGAGAAAAATAAAGTGAAATGAGGGAATTTCCCCTATTATTTCTCAAAATTTAAGCTACAAATAAAATTTAGAAAAAGGAAATGTTTTGAACAGAATGAAAACATCCTCATTTAAATAAATAATAAACACAAATATTACACATGCAGTGTAAAGAAGCATCAGGCCAACATTAATTAGATAACATCAGATAACAAATATGAAGCTTCTATCCAAATGAATAAATTGATCTTGATTGAACTCTGGGCCTTACCTATAGATCTGTGTCAAATGACCTCTGGTGTGGTGTGGATCTTGAACCTTCTGATCTACACATTAATGTGGATCAAGGAGGCCCCAGCTATATTAGTCTAATTCCATCTACCATATCTGAATTTAAAAGCCCTTAATCCAACTGATTTAATTTGGTTCATGGAGGTGTGCACATGAACTACTAGGGGCTGGTATTTAATGGTGCACCATAGAGTGCCACAGAAAAAAAAAAAACTCCCCTCACATTTCCAGAAGCTAGGAATGTTTGTTCCTAGCCATAAGAGGAGTGAGAGGGAGAGGATTAGGCCAGATCAGCAGTGTCATGCTTTATTCCAGAATATTCAAGTGTAGTGGAATAAGTAACCAACATATGGATGCAAACCTTCTTTATTAACTTCCTTTAATTTTGTCTTCTTGATTTTCTTGGGTATATTCTGTTAAACCTTTTTTTTTCTTCCTGTGTAATCAAAATGCATAATTCCTTGTCCTCCTTCATTTTTGGAGAAATAGTTTGAAAACATGACTACGAAGATGCAGAATGTGATTCATGAGCTTTACCTGGGGCTGCCCTTGAAGATGGTTAGGAAGCTGCAGCTGACTGCTGAGTAGAGTGGCTGGTAGAATGCACCTCACAGCTGCACTGGCTCCAATTTACTACTAATCCAAGATGTTAAGCTTCACTTATATGGTTTTCAGTATCTTATACTCCACAAATCTAAAGGAATATTTTCTCCCATATTGACTTGCTTATACCTTTAGATCTGCAAAGGAGGATGTTCTGGTTCTACTACCATATTCAATAGCTAAATGGATAGGGATATGGAATAGGATATTATCAATAGTTGCAAGTAAATAAATTATCTATATTGCTTTCCGTCCCTCAGATCAGATTTTGTGATTCAGTACTCAGAATGATTTTAAAAAGCTAGCAGTGTCCTCTGCTTAATGACAAAGAGTGCACTGTGCACTGTTTAGCTAATAATTTCTACTAATAAATTCCCTTTAATCTATTTAATTATTAAGTTACCTATTACAATGAACATCACCTTCAGACTCAAAAATAAAACCCAGTTTAATATGCCAAACTTCAAAACAAATTAATATAGCATTAAATAATAGCAATATACTGATCTTGAGAGGTGCACAAACTCAGATTTTATGGTTCTCTGAGTTTGGTTAAATTAAGAACCATAGTCAAATTGTTTTTAAACAATTTGATTTTAAAATTAAAGAAAAACTCATTGGGAATATATTGAAAAAAATATTTAAAGGGCAAGTTGAGGCTGAACTCAAATGAAACCATTCTGTTCAATCAAACACTACTAGTTTGGTTCAGATCAAACAAGCCCCTTTTGAAAAGGGGTGGATCCAATTTAAATCAAACTCATTTAAACAAGACAGTTCAATTCAAATTATTTAAATTCAAATAGGATATTCAGATTCCTCTACTGACCCTGTATTAAAATGTAAGAAGCAAGCTATTTCATAAAAACAGGACCACACTGTAGAATAATAGATATAAGATACCAAAAAGGTATAGTTGTGATAGAATTCAATAATGAAATCTGTCTATTCAATTATTTTATTGTCATTTGAACTTATTCAAGTTTTTTCTTCAACTTTCAGATATGTTACTGAAAACATCTTGTTTCCACGTTTGCCCTTTTCCCTTGTGAGCCCACAGCATTCACTGCCTTGCTTTGTTTTATGTTTGTTAAATATTTCTAAAGGACAAAATCTATAAAAAAAGTTTCACATCCCCTCTACACTACTGCTACTTTTTATACCATTACTAAAGAATGTGACATGGTTGAAAAATTGAGTCCTACTTTCTAAAGGTTATTTGTTAGGAATGAGGAAGGAAGTGTGTTATGCATATGCCGGAGTAGCAAATGGAGATGGTAAAGAAAATAAATCTTCAGCTTAATATATGAACTAGTCTGCATTATAGTCTCCAGTGTCATCTCACATTAGGAATTACCAGGAAAGGTCAAGTTAAAACAGCAGCAAGACATTTCAGAAGTATAATTTACAACAGCACTGTCCAATGATAAAAATAACAACACTAAGGCAAAATAGTATGAGTTTTCAATGAGGTATTTGATCTGGAAATAAATCACATTTTAGGTAACAGTATAATTTTTTTCATAAAAATAAAACTTTTGCTGATATAAATAACCATGTATACGCAGGAAAATCTTGACTCAATAGACAGCACTTGTTTTCATCTTCATTTTCTGAAACTTATATTTTAAATATGAGCTTGTAGTTTTTTTTAAAAAATTAGGGAAGTTCAAAATGTTTCTCTAGGAAGCATTTTGCACTTCAGAGAAACATTTTGTACATTTCAATTTTGGAAACAAATGACATTTCCAAAAAGAGTTTGTTCCAAGTTCATCAAATATGTCTGATGACATCATGTCATCACAGAAAGATATGTTAACTTCAACATGGAAACACCAGTTGTAGCCTTGTGCTCCCAGAATCCTCAACTTTGAATGCTAAGTTAAGCCATGACAGGGTGTTGCCAAGGTACACACATGATTGTCATTAGGCTGGATGTACAGAATTATTATCAGATGTTGCACCAGGTCTTATTAAAGAGATAATATGTGAAAATATAAAGCATATTTTTAAAAGTCAAGCCTCTGATCTGGCTGTAAAGGAAAAGTTATAGAATAGCTGCTCCCAGGAAGCAAGCTGCTAGATAACAGCTGCATTTCTAGTGACTGGCCAAGGCAGAAGGAATAACACCATTACAGTTTAGCCTCTGTCTAAAGATATCTATACTAAAACAAAGTAGAAAAAAAACTATTTTGCAACAGTCTTTTATTTATGATAAATAACTGAAGAGGGTAAAAATCCTTTCAGGAATGCTGAGTAGAATTAAGCAAGTTCCAATTAGACATTTTGTCCTACTTGATTAAGTTGTTGTTTGCAGTGGAGCCAGGTCATTAGTTCAGGTATGATGTAACTAAATATCCCCTTGAATCACAAAGATCCTTTGTTTCTTTCCCTCAACTCATCTAGCCTCTCCTATTTTCATTCACCTGAATGGAATCTTCAGTTCCCGGATGGCTCCAGCAGAATAGGATGGAATATGATGGGTTATCCTCCTTGCAGTAGCCACAAACAATTGATAGGGGGAACCCCTTCAAATCTCCTCCCTTCAGTTGTTCTGAGAGAGCAAATATTCAAACACCTTTATTCTGAAAGATACAACAACATCATTAGTGGTGGGAACTTATTCTGCATGGAGCCATTGAGAACCATACTTCATGAATGTGAAGACAGCTCTCTGTTCCTGGATGGCTCCAGCAGAATACAATGGGATTTATCCAAGCTAAAACAGGGTGGGCCCTTTACTTGAGACCCTTTATATTACCTGAATGGCGTGTGCAAATACTTACCGATCTTCTTCAAAATGATCTAACCTGTAGTGCTTGAAGAAAGTTGACACCGAAGACCATGTCATGGATCTGCAGATGTCCTCTAGTGGCACTGCCTACTATAACCCTCAGCATTCAGGCTGGCATGGCAGTGAGTAACTGTATTCCCAAGGTGCTTTGCAAATTCATAGCAGGCTTCAGAGAGTTATAACAACCATTTTATTTATTGTTTTTAGGGACAGAAAGTAACAACCTCTTTACCACTTTTTTTTAAACTGAGAAACCATCTAGATATCTATTTGAGGATCCAATCGAGGCTGAAAAATAAACCTTTTTTTTTTTTGCAAGATTCCATCATCACAACTATGCCTTCACACATGAGATCTGTCATGTTCGTGCTCTATCTGTCTCCTGGTATGTTCCATCACTAAGAGTTCCTCAGAAAATCAAGGGGCAGTTCAGACTATGTAACACTGGAGGATGACAACAGGTAATTCATCACAGTGACCAAGGATGACTCTGTTCCATAGTCTGACCAAATCCCAGTCTAAAGTGAATAACGATAATCAATTTACTCCAAAAGCTACAGCTGCACACTGACTACTATTTCTAACACCTTGCTCAAAATAAGGGGAGTACATTCTGCTGACGGGCTATGAATCCTAGCATTTTTTTTCCACACAGAAAACATTTGAAAGAAGAAGGGACTTAGGTTTCATATGTATTTCTGCATGTATAAGGATTTGGTTCTCCATTCTTTACACACAGTGAATCTATTTAAGGCACACATTATCAGAAGTGGATCTAGTCAATTTGGCTCCACTTCAATTTACATATCAAAAGAATGAATGAACAATTAACTTTGGGCGCAAAAAATGGATAATTAACTTGGAATGCAAATGTATTCCTTAATATATAATGAAGCTGGGAAAATGTATTTATAAAGTGTTACTATTGCCATGCTAGCAAAATTATCTCTTGTACAGTCATCAGTAGGATAATTCTAAAATGATAGAAAAACCTGAATTCCATATACACTTCTAAAGCTGTACTGCTATCAGCAATGAGCATTGGCACTATAACATCAAGTAAAACAAACTTCTCAAAAAACTTCTTGAAGTAGTCTTTTCTTTCCTAAAAAAAATCTTGAATGACAGTGCTCACTTCTTTTGACTTTACATTAACATTATTGTAAAAGCATAGCATAAGAAGTTATTAATATTCAAGAGCTGTTACCACAAATCCCTTTATAAAGCAGCATTACTTAAGCATTTGAATGGCACTGCGACATTGTTTTTCAAGGAGACTGTCCTTGAGAGCCAATGAATTCCATTTTGCTAAGAGGGTTAATTAGGGTCATGCTTATAATGGGGTAAAATGGAACCAAGTGCTAGACTAAAAGTTGGCTTATATAAGTCTTGAATTTCAAGGTCGTGGTTATGTGTTGTTATTTCTGTGGGTGAGAGTTGAAGGGGGAGGAAAATAGGAATGGTGGAGATATTACTTGAACATAAATAACTTGAAGACTGACAGTTACACTTTTCCACCTCTAATTTTTTTCAAGATATCTGTATTTTTTTGGCATCCAGTTATTTAAAGAACTGCTCACCTGTGACAACATTTCCTCTAATCTTCAAGTCATTAATGCATATTCAGAGCTTCTTCTTTACCAGTCATCGATGCATAGGATGCAACCTGTTACAGGCTGTGATCAAGCTTAACAAAAAGGGTGCTTCAGCGGTATCTTAGAGTATTAGTATGTGGACCTTGTGTTCCCAAGCTTTCTCAGGTCCACTTTTTCTAGCAGAGTGTTCAAGAAGAGGGGGAACAGGTAGACTGGCATGTGAACAAATAATCCTACCTCACAGTCTTCTCTAAGCCATCTCAGAGGTGCCTCAGGGACGTTCTCTTTGTTTGCTGTGTCTGATCACAGCCATAGATTCTCTTAATAGCTACTGGTCTGAAGGTTTTATTTGGTGTGGTATTCATTCTTTTCTGTATCTTGCCAAGAAGCTACGCTGGCCATAGGAAGGTTTATGAAAAATGTAGTAGGCTTTTATTTTACTAGCTAAAATGCAGTGCTAAGCAACAGTGATCACACTTTTAAATTCTTCTTACTGGATATTAAGCAAAAGCATGAATATAGCATTGAACAAGCAACCAACTCAGCAGTAGTCTTTAGCCATACCACAGCTTTTTTTTAAAAAAAAAAAGATCATGAAAATACATCTTCCAAAGCTTTCAATTACTTAAAAACAAAAAAAGTTTTATTTTATTTTGTATATATTTTGCCTTTTATTTTTGTTCTTTTTTAATGCTATAATCAGGATGGAATATATAGAAAATCTTAGAAACCATATGTTTCAGAAAGGATATTTTGTAAGTCATACAGCACGTTATCAATATACTTATATAACCAGCTACACACTGCACCCTCAAAGGTGCCTTGAGGAACTGTCTGAGCTGCTTAAGGAATTGTGTGTTTAAAAACCTGTTCCCTGCCCTTCATCAGGTTCCTGAACTGTTCCACTTACCCTGAGAGCCACCTTTTGGGAGTGGTATTTCAATTAATTAAAAGGTTGGACGACTGTGCCACAGACATTTTCTCTGCTTCCTTCTAGAGGGATGAAAAGGCAGGAAGTGCCTGGTTTCTGGGGGAACTTTTTACATTGGACCAAAAACCAATGATTCTTTGGACTATTAAAGTGGAGGGCACATTCATGCGAGACTGGAAATGAAACAAGATGTTGACTATATCTGTTCCAATGTGAGATATCGTTTATCCTCAAAACTGGGCCTCCTAAAAGGCTTTTGCAATCAGGAGGCACAACAAGTTGCTTGCTACTATATCTTTTACTGCTGGATCAACTCACATGCACTTTGAATAAATTGCCATGTCATTGGGCTTCATCCCTAGACCCTTTCCTATACCATGCTAAAAGTGCATTTGGAAAGGGCCTGAAACTTATGATGTACTATGATCATCAGAATAATTGATATATAACTAGTTTCCAGTTTCTGTTTAGGTCAGATCTGGAGGATCGTTCCAGCTTTATATATGAATGCACTGGAGTATACATCTCACATGAGCCAGATTTTGTTAGCAAATTGATTCTCAAGCAAGTGAACTTAAGTGCTTGCTCGCTTTTGCCTGCCTCTCTAAGCTTTCTTTGGAGCTGTGGAGTGGTGGTCAAGACCACATAATGGCATCATAGCCTTATACAATTTCAGGCCAGCTGAGCCCCTTTCAAATCAGACCCTTAGCTAAGCCTATGATAGATGGCATTTGAAGCAGCATTAGGAATTTACTTAACTTTTCATGCAGAAGTGACCAAATTAAGGCTGTCTAGATCTTTCTCCTGTTACTCCCTGCCATTTGCCATATAGCAGTGACTCATGGGAGTTCAGATACAACCTCCAGAGGGCTATGGTTTGCCAGTTCTCTCTTAATAGCTTTCAATAGACCAGGATATTTTATTCTAAAGTTACGTTAGAAATTTTATAAGTGAGTTATGAATATTAATCTGGACGGAGATGCTTTTACATGCAATTGAACTATCTTAAGTGGAAGAAGTAACATTATATATATATAGGTTTTCTTGATCTCTTGGTAGAGGTTGGTATGCAACAGGGAAGCATAAAAACTGAAAATTGTAGATTATAAAACCATAGTATTAATTTAATTGATTTAGTTTAGAACTATGAATAATTTTAGAAGGAGCCTGCTTAGTACAAAAGAGTCCCTTATCTGCAGAAATCTACTTTGACAAAATCTACTTAATCCCCACTGAATAGATTTAGGACATTATTCTCACTATGTCTTTAAAAAAAGAAAAGTGAAGTAAATTCAAGAAAGAAAGAAAGATTAGGAATGGACCGGCACTGCAAATGCAACCTGCAATATCTGTTATATTTAATATCCATGACATGAAGAAGGAGCACTCAGACACTCCAGGCTAGTAATCAAAGTGGAGATATCAGAGTCAAATGACTTTTAAGAGTAAATGATCCATTTTAAATAGCTGTTTTGTGATCATCAGAAAGAAAGAACCAAACTGATTCATGTTTAGTCAAATGAACAAAGGGTTGTCTTTTATCTCCAATAAATTTGCAGCCATACTATGTATAAAGTGCATTTAGTAACAGCCTAAGGGACACAATATTCTCATGACCACACCATCTGTTTTCCCTCAAGCACCTCAGTGAGCCAGTACATTCTTGTGGTTAGAGTGCCAGACTCATGCCTGGTAGTCACTGGGTTTGATTCCACACTCGTCCATAAAAGTCACACCTTTCTTTCACAGTTCTCACAGCCCTATCTACCTCACAGGGGAAAAAAACCAGGAAGCTTTGTCAGTCACTTGAGTTCCCATAAATGGATGAGTAAGCAGGGTAAAAAAGCCTCATCTTCCTCTTCACTGGTAGAGTGAGCAACTTACCTGCTTCTCTTGGCATCCAGCTCTGTTCTGTAACATGTAGAAGTGGTGATTCTGCACTGCTCTCCAACATCCGGTTCTTCAAGATCCAGATGTTTGAGATGGGGTATTCCATCTAGCACCCATTTGGAATGGGTGCTTAGAAAGGTGCTTTGCGGAAGCACAGCATGCCTTATGCGGCCCAGATCAGGCCACAGGAGGACATGCTGCTGCTGCCTCCACCCCTTAGGGGCATTGTGATGGCAGTGCGGCCACCTCCACCATGCCCCCGAGGTGACGCTTGATCTGCCATCACCCGGAGCAGTGGATCGCCATCTATCCCCCAGCCCTAATGGCCCAGCAAAGCAGCTGTCATTGGGGTAGGGGGCATGGCACCATGGCTGCAATTGCCACCTTTGCCATGCCCCCTGACCTGATGATGGCTGCAGGATATCAGGGCAGGGAGGAGGCACAGATGGCAGCTGCCTCCTTCCCCTGCTGGCACCTCCTCCTCCTCCCTAGTAGAGAAGGAGCCTCCAGGAGCAGGGGGAATCTAGTGGTGGTGGAGGTGACTCTGCCTCCATCAGATCCCCTCCCCAGGAGGTTGGAGAGGTAGTGGTGGCAGCGGGGAAAGGAGGTAGCTGCCATCCATGCCCCCTCCTACCCTGATGGCCCACAGCCATCATTGAGACAGGGGTTGTGGTGAAGGTGGTGATCACTTCCCCTCCCCTGATGACAGCTACTTTGCTGGGCCATTAGGTCTGGGGTGGGGAGAGAGATGGTGAGCCCCCCTGCCTCTGCTGCTCTGGCAAAGCAGGCTCCTGGAGGAGGTGATTGGGCAGTGGCAGAGTTGCCTCCTCTGCAGCTAGATTCTCCCTGCCCCAGGAGGCTGCTCTGTTGCTGGGGAGGAGGATGTGCAAGGTGGCAGCAGCAGCGGTGGCAGGGGAGGGAGGCAGTCACGCCCCCTCCCCTGATGACAGCTGTATGTCATTGGGGGAGGGGGGTGTCTTCTCCCTCTGCAGCCTCGGTCTCCTGCCTCCTCCTCCCCAGCGGTGAAGCAGCCCTTGGGGGAGGGGTGGAGCTGGAGGTGGAGGTGACAACAGCAGCCTCCTTCACCCATCCATCACTGAAGAGAAGCAGCCACATGGGTGGCAGAGGGGGAAGGCTTGCCGCTGTCACCGCCTCTCCAGCGATGGGGCTTCAATGGCAGGTGAAGGCAAAGGTGAACTCCTGCTGCCCCCTGCCATGGATGCCCCATCGCTGGAAAGGAGCAGCCATGTGGGGAGACAGGGGCAGCCCCCCCCCATGGCTGCTCCAGCCAAGGGGCTTGGATGGCAGGTAGGAGCAGAGACAAACCTCCACCCACACCTGTCATTGAAGCACCATCACTGGAGCAGCTACATGGAGAAGCAGGGGCTTGCTGCCTCCATCTTCCCCCCACTGCATCAGGAGTGGGATGCCGATGCATGATTGTCACCCCACCACCACCACTCTGGACTATGCTGGAGTCCTCTGACAACTACAGAGGCCATGCAGGCCTCCATAGTTTTCAGTGGCAGGGTGGAGTTTGTGCCACCTGCGCACGCAGCTCTGCTCCTGCCAGGCTCATCCAGAAGACCCCATCTGCATGGTAAGTGGGTGGATGACTGGGTCTATAATCTGGTTTCAAGCCTGAAGACCAGATTGTAGAACAAATATTTTTTAGGTGTTCCGGAAATCCGGATTTAGGGCACTGAAGACCCCATTAGAGCTGGAATTGGGAGGCTGTTGTGCAGAAGACGTGTCCCTCTTCCGGTTCTAATGGGGTCTCCTGTTCGGAAGGATCTTTTAGGATCCGTCCCACATGGGTCTTTAAAGTGTCCCTAATGGTGTTTTAAGGGCCTGTGCAGAAACACCCAAGAAGACCAAATTGTGGAATTACTTCCTATATGTCCTGAAATTGGGTAGTGGTATTGCTTCAAAGCTGGACTAAAGCTAGGTAAGTGGTGGTACATGAAGACACCATGCCCTTTTCCTTAGAGGCCAGAATGTGTTGGTTTGCCTTCCTCATAACCAACTGTTATTGGTAGGGAGGGAGGGATTTGGGGCTCTTTAAGCTTTAATCCCTCAAATACTTCTTACTAATATTCTTCACTTTCATCCTCCTTTTTTTTTTTAATCAAGTCTGATTTGTTCCATTTTGCTCCCTTGTAACTTCACTTCCAGACATTGTAGGAAGCTAATTTTTGTTTAAAATAAAAACTGAAAATCTGGACCACATGCCTGTGTACTCTAATCCTCAAAGATTGATTTCAGATAAATCCCAGCAGGGACAGAAAATGTGTGTGGCTCCCAGGGAAAACTGGACAGCTTTTGTGACTATCTTAAAGGTTCCTTGTATCACTTGCACCATTTAGCTGTAGAGCATATGGCCCTCACTCCAGCTCCTTCTCTGTACTGGAGGAAGGAAGGAAGGAAGGAAGGAAGGAAGGAAGGAAGGAAGGAAGGAAGGAAGGAAGGAAGAGAGGGAGGGAGGGAGGGAGGGAGGGAGCGAAGGAAGGAAGGAAGGAAGGAAGGAAGGAAGGAAGGAAGGAAGGAAGGAAGGAAGGAAGGAAGGAAGGAAGGAAGGAAGGAAGGAAGAGTGTCTTGTAGACACAAGGGAATTAGAGTTGCTTATGAGTTGTAAAAAGTTACCACAAAATGGTACATCAAAAACTCAGAGATGATAGATAGATAGATAGATAGATAGATAGATAGATAGATAGATAGATAGATAGATAGATAGATAGATAGATAGATAGATGATTTACTATTGAGAAGCTAGAACAATCCATCCAATGCATCACACCAATTTGTTACTTTACCAAATTGATAGATAAGAAAACTCACCATATGAGAAGATCAATGTACTGAATTTCATCAGAAGTTCATTTCTAACCACATTCAAGGTAGGGGTGTGCACAAATGATTTTTTTGTGTTTGCATTTTTTACATGACCACCAAAAATGATATCCTATTTCTTTGCATTTGTGCCAACATTCTGCAGAATTACTGTGTATCATATGAGAAAGTTTTACTGGGGTATAGTACCATCAGTAATAGACCTTAAATGCTAATATGGCTAATTATAACCCAACTCCACTATGGACTACTAAAAATCTATGGGAGGGTGATTTAAATTCCATTTTCTTTTTAATACAAATTTATTTGCATAACAACATAAACATAATAAATAACTGCATACAATGATAATAGAATGATATGCATATTTTGCAAGCATTGCAAATTATGTCTTAACCAGTGGGCCCATTGATCACTGCAAGGAATGATTTGGGACAGTCCCAAAGCTTGTACAATCTTCTGGTCTGGCTTGTGAGGGCTCCAATGGGTAGGAAAGTAAGATCCTGGGGAACCTATTTCAGAAGTGTGTTTTGGTGTCTTACCAGAATGGGTTGCCTGGAAGTGTGTCTTCTGCATGCTTCCATGATCCAAATGAAGGTGGCATACCAGTAGTCCTTGATGTAGAGACCGGTGTTCATATCTTCATTTTAAACCTTATTCAGTTCATCTTCAGATCTGACTGTTCATACATTTTCATTTCTATCCATTTTATTTGTGGACTTCCCATTCAGGAAAGTCCAAATGGAGGTGTGATGAAGTGAAGGTGTGAACATGACCAAGGACTGCTGGTAATCCAGATCAGAGGCACCGCCAAGTGAAAAAAGGCCCTTAGGATATAACAGAGAATGCCATAAACACAGGGAGTGAAAAAGAGTCCAAAGGTACATGGGTGTGGCTTGTTATACCAATACTATTGCACAGACTAATCATCAACAAACCAAAATGTAGATATAAGCAGAGATTGTGGAAGTAAACTGCCTTCTAATGAATGAATAGATATCAGCACTTCCCATAAATTTAGAAATGATTCTCAAGGTGACTGCACTACTATTGTTTTCTTTGCAGACAAATATTCATATTCTCATTCTCTTCCAGTCATTATTCTAAGCAGACATGAGAACAGCATGAAGAAACAATCCAAAAACTTCCATTTTGCCCATTATGCCTTTTCATATTTGTCAGGTAGTCTATGTAAATTTAATTGCATCATCACCATTGTCATCCAGTTCTGATTAGCTCTCCAAAATGATTACTGCCACAAATGATTACAACATATAGATATATATTCAAAGAAACTAACTGACTAAAGTCAGTTTTAAGAACATGAGTCTTTTTATCAGGTATGCATCACCATTCACAGCATTCTTTTCAGCCCAAGGTTCATTTATGTTTTTTGACCTTGTTATAGTAAGAAATAAGTGAGTAGCATATATAATTCAGAAGCTTATCCATGCTTATTCATATGTTATTAGCCTCACAGTGCATGAGGTCCAATACCAGCAACTGTGCTTTCTGCTTATTGAGCTAAAACATTCTACTGGTGCCACTGAAAGAAAAAAAAAACAAGGGGAAAACAAAAAGCAAAGCTATTTCTTCTATTTAACAGGGACAACACTTCCCATAGTACCAGAAAGAGAGTATAAAACCACCTCTGCAGCTGGATTGCTCTGGGGAGGGGTAGAGCAGTGCAGATGCACCTGATCAGTGAGTGGACAGAAGCATTTCATCATGTAAGGGCAAAAAAGTCCTGAATGATAATAAGCCCTGAGTCAGTATTAATGTCTAGGCCACGTCTAAAATGAAGAACAAATACCACACAGCCAACTGCCCAGGTTACTCTTCCTATGACCACTGCAACACCCAAATACAATGGTGGTAAGTTGGAGTCCTCAGTGCTTTTGGAATTAATAGTGTTTTCTAAAAAGGAAGGAAGAAAAGAAAAAGAAAAAGAAAGAAAGTCCAAATCATACACCAACCACCACCAATTATATTAGGTCACTGATGATATTCGGTACAGATAACCCTGGACCAATACCACTCTGAGAACTTGGTCAGGGTGAGGAAACACACAGGTCACAGAAGACCACTAGTCTTCTTAGGACCTACTAATCTCTTTCACAGCTGTATTCAACAGTGGAATGTTCAGCAGTTTATGTAAGGTGAACTTTATAAGCCATTTTAGGGGCATGTCACTGGTGGGTGGCGACAATAAGCAGGGTTTTCTCAGTTTTTTTTTCTTTCCAGATATTTCCCCAGAATAAAAAGAGCAAACTTCAGTATTCAGGCAAGTTCTGAAAGAAGAAAAATCTCTGGGACAGGACCAATTGCTTCAGAAGTTGGTGTGGGTTTCCAGGTGACCCCACCCCAGACTCACATAACAATTTTGACATCTCTAGTCAAACCTGAGTGAATTGTTTTCCTCCATTGTTTCATGTGAAGAACAGTTTGACAAACATTTGAACCAAACTTTGAAATTCTATGAGATAAAAACAAATATGTTTGAAGTTTGTGGGGTTCCATTCAAATTGAACTGAACCAGAAAAAAAATTCACATCTGTACAGAAAGAGGGGGAAAATCTTGCTTCCAAAATCTACTTGGGGTACATCACATAATGCAACATGGTTTTTACAGAAACACCCCACAGGAGCTTGATTTTTGCCTTTGGTATCCAGGAAAGTTGAGATTTTTAAACCATAGGCCTTTTTGCACAAGGCCGTCTGGAACGCGTGGAGAACACGCGGAGACAGAGCATTCGCATTGCTGGGGTGGTGGTTTCATCCCAGCCCATCTCTGGGTGTTCTCTGGGTGTTCCAGATGTAGAGCAGTAAAAACTGCTCTGCATCCATCTTTACACGTTCAAAGCATCCCCAGCCATCCAGGGAGGGAAGTGTTCACACACGCTTCCCTCCCTGACAGCCACGGGCACACCCACCACAATTGGCCGAAAATCAGCCAAACAGGTAGGGTGGCCATGCGAATCACTTACCTTGTCGGCTCTAGGGTTGCAATCTGCCATGGTCTATGCAGGCATGTGGACTCTGGTAGATGGGACCCACATTGAAACTGCAGGACTTGGGGAGACACACAGATTGGGTTCCCCTCACCCCGTTCTGGGTGGAGGGAGGCTGATCTGCAGCTGTGTATGGGCTAGAAGATGTGGGACCCTTCTGTAGACTGGACCCACATGGGTCCGGTCTACTGGGGTCCTATATCCCCTGGCCCTTTGGGGCAGATCATCGGCTTCTACGGGTCTCAGCTGCCTGGATCCAGGTGGCTGAGCCCTGCAGAGGGCCATTGGGACCCCCACCCCCACCCTGAGGCCCGAGGACGAGCGCACACATGGAGGTCCTACCTTCTGGCTGTGCTGGGTCTCAATGAATGCCCACCACGTGCACATGACATGGCTTCCGATTGGGTAATTCTTTGTAGAGAATTACCTCACATTGTCATCTATGACTGCAGTAAATATAGGCTGAGATCTAAGATAATTTTGGAATCGGAAAATTTATTATTTTTCATCGCTATCCCAATTCACAACTAAGGAAGTTTCCTGTGGCTACTATACTTACAAAAGAGAATGACAAGTTCAGTAAATGAAACAATATGTGTTATTGGAATAAAATAAAATTTGGCCCTTAGATAAATGGATGTATGAAAATTAGGATTTAGCATCACTAGTTGTTCAGAGAATTTCACAGTAATATACTAAAAAGAATATTGTTTACTTCTTCAAGTATTAAACTTTATTACAATTATAAATGATAGACATTAATGGATCATTAATCCACATAATAATCTTGCATTTTCATAAAGCCAATTTAAAATTCTTCTCAAGAACATCACTGACACTTTCTACCAGAAAATTGCTTGCTTTTGTTTATCCCTAATCTTTGCACAGTTGCTTGCTTTCACTAATTAACAGTCCGATCCTCTGCACTTTTGTTCAGATCACCTTTAATACAATTTCCATAAATTTTAAAAAAGCAGCCTGTCAAGTTTACAGTAAACGTCCCATACATGTTTTAAAATCAGGTATCTTAAAGCTACCAAATTTCAAAGATTAAATGCTGACCAAATAAAGGGAGAAAGTGAATATTTCTTTCCCAGCTGCAATGTTTTTTTTGCTAGAATAGTTGTTGCAAACAAATAACATGACCCTGGAAATGGGCCTTATGCCCATCACTTTGGAAATTCCCCACTCTGTGTAAACTATCGTAATCTAGGAATCTGCCTGGAAGGGTACCACTGTGTGAGGCAAAGACTCTGCCTCATCTCCAAAAATCTATCAAGCTTAGGCTAGAGATGTACAAATGGGGTTCATTTGATTTGAACTAAAAACTACCCCCTATTTGAAACAAACTTGTTCTTATCCAACTGAACCAAGGGGTGTTCAAACACAAGTTAACCAAACAGTTTGATTTTAACTGATCAACAATTCTGGTCTCTCATTGAATATTCATCAGGTATTGTATATAAATGTAGAAAAGTATGACCATTACTTAAGTGATAGTGTGTGTGACAAGAAATATAGAAAATTTGAGAGCAGAAACTATATAGTTAAGAACCGTATGATGTAATATAAATATATGTGAGATTCTATATTGGGAGTTATAAGTTTTTAAGGTTGTGTTATAAAATGATAAAATTTAATTAAAACTTGGCACAAATCTTGTTTGCCTATGAGTTTAATGTATAAAATGTGGATTTCTAAATTAGAATTGCATCACCTTATATTTGAATCTTGACATTTTTGTCAAACATTTTGTCAGTTCTAATCAAACTAGAGGTGGAAAAGGTTCAGGTACCCTTCCTGTTTGCAAGCAGAATTCAAATTCAAACTAAGTAAGTGGTATTTAAATGAACCTATAAAACACACCCTTTTTGATCTCAGTTCAAAGGTGTTCAAATTGAACCAAACATCATCCCTGTTCAAAGGGGAAAAAATATTCAGATTCAGACTGGAAAAACATGAGTGTTCAGTTTGAATCAAACCAAATCAGATAACAAGTTTCTGCACATCTCTATTTAAAATAAAAATCAACTAACAATAAAACTTCCAAGACTTCACTGGAAATTGTTGGATGCTGAATTTATTATATATAATTTTTTTGTTTTGCAGATCTTTGTTTTTAATTATGCTATATTTTGTAGCAATAGTGAGTGTGAGTGTACGGAGCCAGCAGTAGTTACTTTGATTTATTTTTTTTCAGTTTTCCTGTTCTTTACATTTATCCCATATAGCTAAATAGCTAAGTTTAGGAGTGTAAAATTCATCAATAGAAGAATGTAACTACAACCAATAAATGTGATAAAACACAGGTTAAACTTGTGTGTGTTAACTGGAACTCCTCCTAGTCAACACCATCACCACCACACAGCAGGGATGTGGATAGTTTGGTCTGCGTGGCACTTCAGCAAGTGTCAAACTGCCAAGCGCTATTGTGGAACAACTTGGCGTGCAACTAATAGCAATTGTGTGATGTGCTTCTTTCCTTCTTCTGGCTTGGTAAACCTTTAGAATGGGAATAAGGATGTGGACAATTTTGTTTTCTTCCTCTTCATTTCACACTGAAGCTAATGGGACAGAAATTTGCAGTTGTGCAAATAGATCCACTTTGAATGGCACAGGCTTCCTATTCACTTCAAGTTTGCTTCAAATCCATGTACCACAAGTCATACCTCCAAATCCATCCTGAATTTGCTACAAATCCACTCAGAGGGTGTTTTTCCACTGCAGCCCTTAGATCCGTATCTAAGAAGATCCAGATCTAAGGAATGGGTACATTCCTTAATCTGGATCTAGTAGATCTGAATTAAGGGAAGCACCTAATGTGTTTCCACAGGAGGTGTAGCACCCATTAGCAATGGGTGCTAACCCCCCTGCCATGGAAACACCTTTGCACCCATGTGGGGAATCCAGATCGACACCCAAGGGGTGGGTCCGTCACCCCAGGTGTCTCTGGGGACAGGGGGGTGCGATCTCCCAAGTCCCAGCTATAAGTGCAGACCACGAGAACTCCCCTCCAGAGACCCTTCAGAGCGGCTCCAAAGTCTGCGCTTCGGAGGGACTTCGAAAGGAAAGACAGGAAGGGCGACATGGAGGTGGTGTAGCCTTATATATTAAAGAAGAGATAGAATCTTATGAACTGGAATGTCCAGGTGAGTCTGACTCTTCCACAGAAGCAGTGTGGGTAAAAATACCAAGCCAAAAAGGAAGTCTAACAATAGGGACATGCTACTGTCCTCCCAACCATACGCCCGAAGGAGATGAACAGTTGGAGAAGGAGGTAAAGGAGGTATCCCATAAAGATAGGGTAGTTATAATGGGGGACTTCAATTATCCTCACATAGACTGGGTGAACTCCTGTTCAACTCAGGATAGAGAGAGAAAATTTCTAGACCTACTTAATGACTGTTCCATGGAGCAAATGGTCATGGAACCAACCAGGGGAAATGCAGTCCTGGACTTGATCCTAAGTAATGCTCAAGACCTAGTAAAGGACGTCACTGTAGCTGATCCAATTGGGAACAGTGACCACAATGGAATAACCTTCAACTTAAATACAGGGAGTAAGTTCTTAATAAAGTCTAACACAGAGACCTTAAACTTTCATAAGGGAAACTTCCCCAAAATGAGGAAATTAGTGAAAAGGAAATTGAAAGGGAAAGTCAAAAGAGTTAAATCACTTCAAAATGCATGGAGACTACTCAAAAACAGAATAATGGAAGTGCAACTAGAATGCATTCCTAAAAGAAGAAAGGGGACTTCTAGGTCCAAGAAGAAACCAATGTGGCTCACAAATGCAGTAGATGAAGTCATTAAAAACAAGAAGAGTTCATTTAGGAAATGGAAGGCTTGTCCAAATGAGGAGAACAGGAGGGAACATAGACACTGGCAACACAAATGCAAGACGGCCATTAGGAAAGCTAAGAAAGATTTTGAGGAGCACATTGCTAAAAACATCAAAAGAAATAACAAGAACTTCTATAAGTATATCAGAAGTAGGAATTCAACCAGGAGAGCAGTTGGACCACTAGATGGTAAAGGAGAGAAAGGGGTAATTAAAGAAGACACGGAGATTGCAGAGAGACTAAATGAATTTTTTGCTTCCGTATTCATGGAGGAAGACAGAAGACACATGCCATTAGGTGAGCCTGTATTTTCTGAAGAGTTAAACTTTACAGAAATAACCAAGGAAGAGGTCCTGGCATGTCTTAATAAACTAAATGTTAACAAGTCACCGGGACCAGATGGTATTCATCCAAGAGTCCTTAAGGAACTCAAATGCGAAATTGCTGAACTTCTAGCAAAAATATATAATCTTTCCCTAACATCAGGTTCCGTACCTGAGGACTGGAGGGTAGCAAATGTAACACCAATCTTCAAAAAAGGATCCAGGGGTGATCCAGGCAATTACAGACCAGTTAGCTTAACATCAGTTCCGTGTAAGGTGATGGAAACCATTATTAAAGACAAAATTAGTGTGCACATGGAGGAGCAAGCATTGCTGAACAAAAGCTAGCATGGCTTCTGCAAAGGTAAATCATGCCTCACAAATTTATTGGAATTCTTTGAGAGTGTCAATAAACACGTGGATAAAGGTGAACCAGTAGACATTGTCTATCTGGACTTTCAGAAGGCTTTTGACAAAGTCCCACATCAAAGGCTACTGAGTAAACTCATCAGCCATGGAATAAAAGGACAAGTTCTGTCCTGGATTTGTGACTGGCTTAAGGGCAGAAAGCAGAGAGTAGTAATAAACAGCAAATTCTCAGGGTGGAAAGAAGTAAAAAGTGGGGTCCCTCAAGGCTCAGTACTGGGACCAATGCTTTTCAATTTATTCATCAATGATCTAGAAGAAGGGGTACATAGTAAAATAGCAAAGTTTGCTGATGATACTAAATTATTTAGGGTAGTAAAATCTGAAAGAGATTGCCAAGAGCTCCAGAGGGATCTCTTAGCATTGGGTGAGTGGGCAACCAAGTGGCAAATGTGCTTTAATCTTAACAAGTGCAAAGTAATGCACATTGGGGCCAAGAATCCAAATTACGTCTATAAACTGATGGGGTCTGAGCTTTCTGTAACACACCAGGAAAGGGATCTCGGGGTTCTGGTGGACAGTTCAATGAAAGTGTCAACCCAGTGTGCGGCAGCAGCAAAAAAAGCAAATTCAATGCTGGGAATAATTAGGAAGGGAATAGAAAATAAGACAGCAAGTGTCATTTTGCCCCTTTATAAATCTATGGTGAGGCCACATTTGGAGTATTGTGTACAATTCTGGTCACCACACCTCAAAAAGGATATTGTGGAACTAGAGAAGGTGCAGAGAAGGGCAACCAGAATGATTAAGGGTCTGGAACACCTCCCTTACGAAACCAGGCTGCAACGTCTAGGCCTCTTCAGTCTGAAGAGACGGCGTTTGAGAGGGGACCTGATTGAAGTATATAAAATTATGCACGGTAGGATGCAAGGGTGGATAGAGAAAATTTCTTTTCTCTGTCGCACAACACTAGAACCAGGGGGCACTCTATGAAGCTGATGGGTAGGAGAATAAGGTCTGACAGGGGGAAGTATTTCTTCACCCAGAGGGTCATTGGCTTGTGGAATGTGCTTCCGGAGGAGGTGGTGACAGCTACCAGTCTGGATGGCTTTAAGGTAGGGTTAGACAAATTTATGGATGACAGATGTATCAATGGCTACTAGAACGAATGCCTAGATGCATCTTCCAGGCTGGGGGGGGGGGGAACTGGGGCACTTCAAAGGCCATCTGCTGGGACTCGAGAGCAGGAGAAGGTTTGTCCTTGTCTCTGCTTGAGATGCCCATGAGCATTTGGTGGGCCACTGTGTGCGACAGGATGCTGGACTAGATGGGCTGTGGCCTGATCCAGCAAGGCTTCTCTTATGTTCTTATGTTCTTATGACTTCGGAGTCTCGCTGCCGGTCTCTCCAAAGAGATCAGCGCAGACTTCGGAGGTGCTCTGAAGGGACTCCGCAGCGGCTTCGAAGCTGGGATTTCGAGGCTGCCCCCCATGGGTGCATTCCCTCCTTGTAGCCTCTTATAGACCTCATTGCCTGTTCCCTGTGGAAACAGGCTCCCTTTAATCTTGATTTTCTGGCAGAAGCCCCCATTGTAGACCCCATTAATGGGGTCTACAGAAAATCTGGATTAAAGGCCAGAAAGTACCCATTTAATCTGGATTTCCCCCACGGCAGTGGAAACAATCAGGTCCCAAATGGGTGCCGTGGTGGAAATGGGTTCATCCGGCTCACACCCAAATGATGGGTAATGGGTGCAAAAATGGGTACTTTCTGACAGTGGAAAAACACCCAGAATCTGCTCCAAAGCTTTGAATACTTCACATGAGATCAGTCTTCAAATATAGCCAACACTCAATTTGAATGTGAAGTTTCAAACCTTCACAATTTGTATGAATTGGTAAGTTGAAAAACATTTTTCGCCCATCCCTCGATGGGAGTATTCTAGCAATTTGACAATTAGTCATTTTGACAAATGCCCTCCGTTTCCATCAACCACTAAGACTACACTCACTGAATTTTAATCCAGCTTCAGTCCTTCTTCAGAGTGGAAGAACGCAACAGCAAACCGAACAGTCATTAATCCAAAGGTGGGTTTTGTAAGTTAGATAATGCTGAAAGAAATCAGCTTGTCACTTTGCTCACGTGCTCTCAATCACTCTGAAAATGGCCTGAATGTGGATTAAAACAGGTGTACATACAGCCTAGAGGAGAGCACATCTTTTCCCCAATCCTACCTCCTTCCTATAAATTGATCAAGTGTGGGGACATGTGAATACTTCCTAAGCAATTATTGGACCAAGAGAGCAATTTCACATTGGATCACTGCAGAGATGTGACATTTCACTTTCATAATCTGTAAACATCTGTCTCCCTCCCTGCCCACCCTCTCGCCCACTCACATCCACATGTACTGTACATAGCTCATTACTAGAATTGTGAAGTCCTTGTAATTCTATTTTCCACCCAATCTTTGTTACTTTTCTTGCTGTTATTTCTGTGCAACATAAGCAGACAAGTTACTTGAATTTCTGTTTCCTCTTCCAGTTTCCATGGTATCTCCAAGAGCTAGAAATACATGTTTTTGAGAAATTACTCAAAGTGAGTAACATACAAATGTAGACAACCATAATTGTACAGTTGATTGATAGAGAATTCTATTAAAAAAATAAAATAAAAGGGAGGAAAAGAAGGGAGAAGGAAGTTGTGAATCAAAACTAGAAAGCAAGCCAATGTTTACATGGGAAATAATATGTAACTACTATTGGGGCGGGGAGTGACCCCAACACAGTGTAACTATTTCTTCCCCAGAGAAGGGAACAGTTCTGCAGATGTACCCAATATTTCTTAAATGCCAAACTTTGCTAGCTTGCTGAGTTACAAGATGTCTGCAGTTTATCATATCTTTTAGACCACCCTTGTGGCCCGGCTGTCACTATGGCAACTCAGCTAGTTCATACAGTAACACCTGGTCATATCACTAGCTGTGTGATGCAGAAGTTTGCTCATAAATAATCCATGGTGAAAGTGAATGTTGCTGTCATGTTAATTTGTGGTTAACCTGGTTCTAGTGAGTTTATAATTATATTTATGAAGTGAATACAGCAGATTGTTTGCTCTTGCTTCATCTGCAACCTAATACAAAGCGACAGGAAGAAATAGAAGAAGCTCTAGCAATCTGATTCTCAGAAAGTATAAAGGATAATTCATTTTCTTTTGTCACTGTATGTATTTACAAGATAAAAGCTATGGCAATACATCTGCCCTGGTGTACCTCTGACCTCAATTACTAAGTACAATCTTTTTCTAAAAGTATACTTGGCCCTTACAAAATTAAACTGTAAGCAGTGGCCTTGATCCAGAGAGCTACAAGGCTTTTTGCATGTGAGCAGAGGGCCTCTTCAGTCCCTTTTGACAACAAACAGGCATTGTTAGGAGAAGTGCTCTGGGGTAATTAATATGGATCAAAATTTGGTTGAGCTCAGACACAAGGGCTGCAACGGGACCGTATTTTGCTAAACTAGGTTTATAAGTACAGAGAATTTGCAGCACGGTGGCAAGAAAGCAATGAGATCAAGGTGCTGTGAAAAATGGAAATGAAACTTTATTGAATACACAAATGGCAATGATATAAAAGGAAGACATCACTGGGTGTTGACAATGGTCACAAATAAGAAAAAGCAAATCAGAAAGCAAGTATAAAACAATAAAAGCATAAAACCTAAGCTGTTGTGTGTTTCTTTCTCTCTCTTGTGTGCATTGGGATGGTGGTGGGGATGCTAGCCTAAAAACTATCCAGGGGAACCTTAAACCACATGGATCTCACCATTAGGTAGAGGTTTTTTGTTTTTAAGCTAACCGACTTAGGAAATGAGAGCAAGTTGGCCAGAATAATGTTTTAAAAAAAATCTCCAAGTGATAGCAAAAGTGAAGATAAAGGTTTCTTGATAGCAGGAATGAAGTGAAGGCTATCCTGACAGCAGGAACAATGACAAATGAAACAAAGAAACTGAACTGAGTGATGATGAAGACTGCACCCAGACAAGAGGAATACTTTGCAGGGACTGTGGTGCAGCTGTCAAAGTGCCAGACA
This sequence comes from Aspidoscelis tigris stejnegeri, assembly GCA_023333525.1. Taxonomy (NCBI): domain Eukaryota; kingdom Metazoa; phylum Chordata; class Lepidosauria; order Squamata; family Teiidae; genus Aspidoscelis; species Aspidoscelis tigris. The sequence goes on along the minus strand of JALMGA010000006.1, from coordinate 53,641,999 downwards.
GATTTTAGGATTCTCCACAATCCCTGAAAAGTAAAGCCTGATGCTACAAAGTTGTTGTTGTTCGGGTCGGTAGTAGTAGTAGTAGTAGTAGCAGCAGCAGCAGCAGCAACAGCAGCAGCAGCAGCAGTAGTAGGATTCCTACTTACATCAATGTCAGCTGCAGAATTTCCTACCCCTCCACATTTTCCTAGGTGCTTAGATCTCACAAGAGACCTTTTTGCATGAGGGGTTTTAGAACCCATGGAGAGCACACTGAGATGCAGCATTCGCTCTTGCGGGGCAGCCGGATCCATTCCAGGCTGCTCCAAGCATCCCAACGCACTCTCCACACGTTTGAGTTTCAGAGCACTAAAAAGTACTCTGAAACCGTCCGTGTGTTCCACACACTCCGACTGTCTCATAGAGAAAGCATTTGCACGTTCTCTCTCTGTGACAGCTTGGCCCCTCCACCGGGCTGCTCCCATTGGCTACTATGGACCCAGTGGGGCACCCTGGGTGCCTTCTTTCCCTGGGTTCCTGCTCACTCCCAAACCTCAGATCGGGCTCCGGGGGGTGGGCAGGAACCCCAGCCAACTGCTCCCAACCCACCCCGGGATTGCATGCATGCGTGAATGGGCCTTACCTTTTCCTCCTGGCCCGATTCTACTAGAATAGGCCTGGATGTTCTGAACATGCTCGAGGGGGTGGCCCCCCATTGGCTGGGCACCTGCCTGACCTCAACTGGCCATCTGAGCATGTGCGGGTGCCAGGCCAATGAGGGGCCGCCCCCTCGAGCATGCTCAGAACATCCCGGCCTATTCTAGCAGAATATGGCTGGGAAGAGAAGGTAAGGCCCATTTACGCATGCATGAGACCCCGAGGTGAGTTGGGGGCTGTTGGCTGGTGTTCCTGCCTGCCCCCAGAGCTGGATCTGGGGTTCGGGAGTGAGCAGGAACCTAGGGAAAGAAGGCGCCTGGGCTGCCCACACTGGGCCCATAGGAGCCAATGGGAGCAGCCTGGGGGGAGGGTCTTCCCCCTGAACAGGTTGAGAACAGTTTCCCATTCACACTGGCAGGTAAAGGAACTGTTTTCAAATTGTTCCTTACCTGCCCTCATGCACATGGGAAACTGTTCTCAACCCATTCGAGGGGAAGCGTTCCGAGGCATCTTTGCCTTCGTGTGAAAATGCCTAAGATTTCATGAGAGTTCACCCTCACCCGGGAAACTGTAGGTCTCAAAGAGAGGGAACAGGGCTCTCAGAAAGGGAGGGGCTGACTACGTGATTGAAAGAGCCCTGCTGCTTCAAAGCATTGGGAGAATGTGGGGATATTACATTCTGTTTGTGGAGTTCCTTTGCATTAAAGTTAAATCCAGATTTTTAACTTGTGTCTGGAGGCACCTGAGGAGGTGAACTGTGGAGGAAGGAAGTAAAGTCAGGATCTTAGCAGAGGGGGGGGATGTGTCATGTGCTGTTCTGGGGGTATTTTATTACCTGTTGTGTGTGGGGACAGTGACCCAACCTCTGGGACTGCCCAGGAGCTGGCCTCCATGTGGGGATAGGGTTCTTCTTATGGAAAAAGGGAGGGGATAGATTACATGTGTCAACAGATGGTGAGTGCGGAGATAGGACTTTTGTGGTCCTTGCTTCACTGGGATGGGTGACTCAAGTTGTGTTTCCCTCTTGGGGCTATACAGATACAGTTTGATGGCTGGCTGGGCAGTGATAAGACAATGCTAGCTCACACAAGACAATAAGCCAGTCAATAATCCAAACTCCACCCTTCTTGCAGTGTTGCTCAAAACATTCCAGAGATATACACTTTACCAGTCTACACAATAAAGTTGGTCTACATGACAAGGATGTCTTGATTGCATTTGTTTATATATTTGGGTGCCATCAGAACATATCAAAACCCAAGAGTAAGTATAGAGTTCACTCACAGTTCAAGCCATTTACTCTTGATTTAATCTGAAAGGCTTTCCATTCTGCCCTGTCTGGCAGGCATAAAGGGAGTGGGGGGGCAAGGAGCAGAAAATCAAACATGTACAGGTCTTTTTAAATGTAATAGTGTCTTCTTGACCAAGATTTATATGGTCTTCTGTGGCTCTGCCAGATTAATGCCAATTGCTGCCAATCATAACCATACCAAGCATATCTCCTTTCAAGACGGTACCAGGCTCTTGTGTACAGAGATAGTCAATTAATGTTATATTTTAAAAGGCATTTAGATTGCTTAACAATCCAAAACATGTAATGGTATCCTTGTCCTGCCTCAAGGTAGGCAGTGCTCACTGCTGTACAAATAATTTGGTATGTGAAGCAGTATGCTCCAACAAGTCTATCTATTCCTGACAGAAAAAGAAAAGAAACATTTAGAATATAAATTTTATTACATTTCAAGTTTCATTCAGATAGCTGCCAAAGTGGCAGGAAGAATGCTAGTCACACAGTAGTGCCTCACAGACGCTAAAAGCCCACAGCTGCAAAATGAAAGATTTCTACACAGCATGATTTGGCACCAGATTGGCAAGTAAGCCATTTTTTGAAACGCTCCCTGGTAATTTGTCTTCTTTGTTGCCATCACTCTACATGACAGATAAAGCAACCAGGGGTGCAGTCCACTTGCAGAATGGTCACTTATACCATACATAAAGAACACTTCCAAGGACAGGTTTTGCATTTTGGGGTGGCATGCAGGCCTAATGTGGATGGAAACATTGGCCTCTTGGGAGCTGGGTGTGCCCAAAACTAATCCTGTGAATAATTGTCTGTCTTCCATGGCACTCAAATCAGATAACTGATAACTCTTCTCAAATAGGACTTTTTAATTTGGATCATTTGAAGAAAGTTTGTACTATGGAAAGTTTTTTGTTTTGTTTTGTCTTTGTTTTGTCTTGAATAGTGCTGCCTTTGTCATGGGATAAGGTTAAGTGAGTTAATTGTAATGACCATAGTATTTGATTAATGACAAAGAAAAACTATGCCAAAACTAAAAGTTTGTACCAACTTTAAAATGGCATCTAGAGTGAAAAGTTTTCCTTCTGTGGCTTTATTGTGGGTGTGTGGTGGGAGGGGCCACAATCACTATCCTACAAGATTTCTCCTTGTCTCCATTTCAGGGCAAGACAACATTCTCCAGGGCTTCTAGATGTCTCCACTGAGAGAAGCAAAATGCACCTTCATAAAATGGTGCCTCTGCAGGTGAATATGCCCAGAAATGGTTTGGTATCATCACTACAAGGCACTTTCCTATGAGTGGGTTTGCCATGGCAGAAAACACATTACTTAGTGATAAGTGGAGACAGAACCTAAATCATCTAACCCCAAAATGGATTCTCTGTATAATAAAATCAGAAAGTGTGTGGGGTTTTTTTAAATAATAATAATAATACATAAATATTTTTAGTTTTTATATCCTGCCCTTCACCTGGAGCTCCTAGGGTGTATTATAATAAATAGTCAATATCAACACAAAGCTAAAATAGACTTAACGCATAATACTCAGTCACTCTCAGTGGACAGCTTTCAGGGGGAATTAAAAATCAAAGGCATGGGTGAAGAGGTATGTAATGCCTCCAGCTGTAATGTGAAAAGGCCTCAGGTCCCAAAAGTCAGATAATGACAGTGGCTGGTGTGTCTCCACCGACAGTCTATTCCAGAGCTTGGGGTACACCACAGAAAAGGTCCTTTCATGTGCCATAACCCTCATACTTTGAGAGTGGCAGAACTACTAGAACAGCCTATTATCTGAATGGTCAGGCATGTCTATATGAAAGAAAACTGTCTCAACTCTCCCTATCCAGAAAAAGCCAAAGCTAGTGAAGTAGTTGGATATATTCCTAACTGTGATGGTTAGGGAGGCAGATTATTATTTGGGAATACCAGGTTTGATTCTGCACTCCTCCATGAAACCAGCTGAGTGACCTTGGGTTAGTCACAGCTCTCTTCTGGGCGCTCACAGCCCACACACCTCACAGGGTGTTCTGTTGTAGAAAGAAGAATAGAAAGCTTTGTCAGCCACTTTGAGTCCCCTTAAATGGGTGCAAAGAGCGAGGTAGAAAAACTAACTCTTCTTTTAGTGGCAACAATTAATTCAGGAGGACTACTAGATCAGGGAACAACTTCACCCACAGTGAATGTCATTTAACTTCCCCCTGACACACAGTGCCCTGTCTTGTTAGAATGCAGTTTATTAGAGCACATCCAGACCATTACCGCCTCTCCTCACTCAGATGAAATAAATAGAGCTAAAGCAGAGAAACAGAGGCAGAGCTTTTACCCTTAAAACAGTTTAAAGCTTTTTGTATGTTCGTCAAATGCATTTTGGGAGACTGAGCTTTGGTGCAAGAAAAAGGGGGATGAATGATAGAACATATGGCCGACAGTATCAACAGACAAAATGGGATGGGTAGAACAATCTATTTTCCTAGTTCAAAGGACTTCTGTTTAGGTGGGCCTTAAAATAGTTTCCGTTATTCTACGTAGCCCCATTTAATCTTTGAAGCCAAGTTCATGCATTAAATCATTTGAAATGCTGCTCATAATGTATTTGTAGACTTTAGCCTTTGAAGTGATAGCTAGCATCCATTAGATCTGTCTGGGGTGAGGAAAGGAAATGACATCAGAGGTCAAGATAGGTAAAACTAATGATCGATGAGAATGTGATGTTATAAATCTGCAACTCTATCTTTATGGAACTCTTTTGGATGGAGAAATGTGGCCAACAGGAAAAAAAAAACACAATGATTGTTAGACAGAATTTAATATAGCTGCTTTTATGTGCAACAGATCAAAAGACAGATTAAAGGGAGTTCACACCCTTCCAACAACTCTGAAATGCTTCTCCACCTCAGGTTCACTAATTTATTAATTTAATTTATTGATTTCAGTATTTATAGCCTGCCCTTCACCTGAAGGTCCCAGGGTGGGTCACAACATTAATAAAACAAGAAAATCAATATACTAAGACACAATTAACATATAACAAATAGAGTTTGGCAGAGACAGTGAGGGTAAGTTGCTTCTGCCACTGCCATCCTAAAATATGATGGCAGCAGCAATGAATCAGGGTGATTGCTGACATTTGCAGAGCAGGTTTTCCAGCATGTGGAAGTCTACTTTTGAGAGTAGCTGTCACCTTCTGAGTGAGCAGCAATCCAGTGTGTGCAATCACATGTTATCACTGTGTGCACTATTTCTTCATGGCCTTGTTTTGTCCCTGCAGATACAATTGCAGACACTCACTCATCTTCTAGCCTTTTTGAAACAACATGGAGGGAAAAAAGAATGGAGATGAACTTCTACCAGATCATCGGGGATGGAAAGTATAGTAAAGCTCATCTTGCTTTGCTTTTTGTTTTTGCTTTTTTTGTATCTCTGGCACAAGTCCACTTAACTAATCTGCAATAGACAGAGTAGTTAATACAGTGGATTGGTTCTGAATAGGAACATTTCTTCAACTTCTAACTGGCCATGCAGCTAGTACATTTTCAACTTCCCCATACTGATAGGACACTTGCAATGTAGTTAGGTACGTAAGGGATATTTATATAGGCAAAACTATGTTCTGGGGAGAATCCCCTGGAGGTGGATGAAAGGGTAATGGAAAAAAAGGAGTTCAGAATAGAGAAGCAATAGCTACTTACCTACATTTTGTGCATTGGCACAAAAGTCACAAATGCTTTTCTGGTCTAAATTAAGCAATACCTTCCATTTGCACACATGTCTGCCCCTTCCCAAACATTCTATATTCTGATTGGATGGGACAGTAAAGGCAGCAGTGACCAATCAAATTGTTGACTGTGGTAGAGATTTTGCCTATTTCAGCTAAAGTAAAAAAGCAAAAGTTACGAGGACAAAGGATAAATTTCAGGTCGCAGTAACTTTGCTACCTCTCTCTCAAAGAAGGCCTCAAGAAGTCATAAAATCCACAGTACATGTAAACAATGTACATCACCCAAGGATAGTGACGTGAGCTGTCCACATGCATAAGCAAGCCTCAGAGACAGGCTTCTAGTGGTACCTGAGCTTCTTCTCCATAACACCGTATATGACACTTCCTATGTAGCACCATCCTTGCATTTAGGCTGTTCTATCTGGTTCAGTCCAGTTCTCTCCCTGTAACCAAATATGGGTTTCCTGAGTGTACTTTTCCATTGTTCAGAGAAAATTGTATAAAAGCCTTGACATGTGTTAATAAAGGAAGCTTGCTTGCTTTCTATCTGGACTGCAACATGCCTCTGTGAGTCTATCACTTCACATACCAAAACATTCCTACAGTTGACCATATTGTTGGAGTGCATTATGTGCTATTTTATAACAATACAGTGCAATTTACAGTTACAAATACAGCCAATCACTCCTATACTTCCAAAGTACTGAAGAGTGGAGAATCAAGTGCTCTACCCTCACTTACCTTTCCACATCACATTAGAACTCAGAGAACAGGGGTATGTGCTCATGAAAATCATAGATCATATATGTGTGTATGCTTGCCACTTTAACAAGATGATCAGATCATGGTCTTGACTAGAAAGATGGATTATAGTTGGATCAAGAACACAAATGCCATAAGTAGTTTTTGAGCTACTTTTTTTGCTACATGTGAACATAGCCTTAGTAAATCAGATCACAACTTATTTGTGACATGGGAAAATTTACAGATTTCATCATTGCCAACAAGCCCTTGTCTAATTCCTTATTCACAATTTGACATCAGTGCACTCTTTTGGATGTTTTCCATCTTCTGTAGGCCATGTAAGTCCACAGGATTGAAGCCATTGAAATGGCTCATTGGAATTCTGCACAGTTTCTGTAAATGAGCTGGTGGCATTGTAAATAAAACAAGAGATCTCTCAAGATTCTGAGGCGAAATATTTAAAAGTAAATATTAAGCAAAATGTTTCATTTTAATTTGATCCTTTTGTTTAGTTTCTGGAGTAAATGAAAGTCACTTAATGATTTACTGAAGTTCAGCTGAGGAGACATGTACACAATACATTTTTAGAATATAAAACAGAAGGTTTGGATCCATAAAGTAGGAGTTAAGGAGTTAGCAAGGGCTAGGGAGGAGAAGAGAAACTTGTAGTAACCACTAGGCTGCTTAGCCTCCCACCCCCATCCCGGTCACTTTTGCTCCAGCCCTGATAAGCCCCAAGAACAAAAAACATCAGGAATTTTTCTTTCCATATGGTTGCATTACATGCTCAGTGCTGTCCAAGATGCTGAACTCTTTTCACTCTCTACCAATGCCTTCAGACAATAATGGGAATTCTCAGCTAGTTGAAACCTAGGACCTATCATTACAAAGCCGGTTTAGAATTGCAGCAGCATGCCTTCCCTGAGCCCAATGGTTGGTCACATATCTGGAATAGGAATGTGCACAGATATTTAGAAATTCAAATATCTGATTCAAATCTGTTGAATGTTGACATTCAAACTTGAATTGGATTTTGAACATCCAAATTTGCACATTCGAACTTGAATTGGGTTTCTGAAAATCCGATACGGATTTTTGGATAATTCGAATGTAGAATTGTATCTATCATATACAAATCTGCACAAAAATTACATGTATCTTGTGCTTAAAATATGGGATTAAAATGGGATGCATACATGATAATACGTGATGCATACAGATTTTTATGGAATGCATACAGATATGTATAATAGATAGGAATGCTGTCAACTTTCATATCTTTAAATACAAATCCTACATTTGAATGTATGGATTTGAATATTATGTATTAGAATTGGATTTTATGACATTTGGATTTTAAATATCCAAACTGAATCAGATTTTTTGACATTTGGTTCTACATTTAATCTGGATGCAGGGGTGAATTCGAATTGAGCTGTCCCCATGCATTTGCTGATAATGCGGGCTCAATTCTACTATGGGTGTCCCCATGCAAACCATACTAAACCCCTGCACTGGGAAACAGCATCTTTTTCTCTCCACCCCTCACTCTTCCGATTGGAAGCTGGGCTGATGTCACCAACCCGTGTTGCCCGCTGTGGTGATGGCACGGAAATGCCACCCAATATCTCCTTCCCCAATCATGGCATATAAGGCAAAAAAGGCAATAAAAATATAACAGAAAAAAACCCGAAAAAGTAAGATCGTTCTGCAGAGCTGCTATGGGGTTTGTCGGCATTTTACTGGAGGAGTGCACCAGTTCCACACAGTACAGAAGTTTAGTGCCCGTGCACTAAATTAAGCCATTTAAATTAAATAGTCATGCCTGGCTTGGCAATCAGGGAGGGGTGGTGGAATAATGGTCATGGAAAGAGACTCGTGGGATGGTGAACGCATCTTTCGCTGTAAAACTGGGTCGCTCCATTATTGTACATTTCAGAAGCTGTTATTTGTCTTGCACATTTGCCTGACTCAGCAATCTGGGAAGAGGGGTGGAATAATGATTGTGGAAAGAGACTCGTTTGTCTTCAGTCACCATTTATTGCCAAAAATGTCTAAACGGTTGCGATCTCCAATGCACAAGACAGGAACAGCAAGCACAGGACATGAAACCCACCTACTAATAACACGTGCACCAGTCTCCTCCCCTAATAACCCTGGAGTGTCCCCAGGCATGGACTCAGCCTCCAAAATAATGCGGGCTTGCCCTCAGGACTAAATTTACTGCAGATTTGGGTGATTTGGTCCACATTTAGCCTGGTTTGGGGTCTCCACATGGGGTTTGGGGTCTCTGCATCCTTGCCAAATTCTGATTTGATTTGGACTATATAGTGCATAGGAAAGCAACCAATTTAGATTTTTGTTAGAAATTCTATTTTGCCTTAATATTTGGTTGAAACTTGTGCTAATTCCCTATGTCATTTAAAGCTGTTTTAAACCTATTGTTTTTTTAATAGTTCTGATTTCTTTCTTAATAAATGAATCAGGTTTTAAGAACCCAGATTATTAATTTTCCCCCTCCTCATGGATCAACTGCCAGTTGCCTGACTTTAAAACCAAGCCCATCATCATAAAAAGACCTCAGAACCTCTGCACGTGTCCAGAGTAGACATCTGGTAACAAAAGCTAGCAAGGTGGAGTGAAGCACTGTGTAGGACTTTACAGTTTCAGTGTGTGTGTGTGTGTGTGTGTTTCTGTGTTCACTTGTGTATCATGTACTAGTATTTGCATTTGGCTATATGACTATTTGGATCCCTGTACATTAACATATCATAAAGTGTGTCATAGAGCCCTTACCAGCAGTATCTTTTAGAGTCAGATCATGGCATGATATAAGCCCAATTAAAAGTCTCAAATTTGTTCACATAAATCAAGAGCATGTCTCAGTTACCTAGGTAAAAACAGAGTTTTAGGTCCTGTACTTGATAGGCAAAATTTATTCCATGTTTCTCATGGTTTCAAGCACATCCCAATTCTGTGCTTGCTCTTTGAATTCCCATTGAGTTTTACAAAGACTTTTGAACCAAGTTAAGAAGGTGTAATCAGAAATTGAAAAACAGTGTGGGTGTACATTTCTTTCTGGCCATTACCTTTCCACCTTCAAAATCATTTTCCACAAGCTGCCTTGTCCAGTCATGTGAGGAAAACATAAACGCCTTTTGAAGTGGGAGGAGGTATTGGTTTGCAAGGATTCTGAAATTCAAAAGAAACAAGAAAGCATAAGTTACATCTAATCCTTTTACACTCTACAGCTATACCTAGCATCTTGCAGAATATTAGGCTAAATTCCTACAAGGGGCAGAGGGTGGTCGTGTCCAGTACTACCGCTGAACACTCAACCCCCATGAATTTACATCAATATACAAGAAACATTTCAACCAATAGGAAAGAGGCTACACTTATGGCTGATGCTAATTTGCCCAATTGTCAAATGTTAGAAGCTTATGGGTTCACGGAACAGAACCCAATAAGATGCTAAAAACTAGACCATGTGATCCTCAGCTCCTCTCTCCCAGACTAACTGCGTGTAGCCCACGGACCCTTAGTCTTGAATGAGGGAAGGAACAGTAGACATTGTGGCTGTTTTCTGCAGGTTTTTATTTTTCCTATTCCTCCTGCTTGATTTATTTACATTTCTAATTCTTGAATAGGTAAAAATTACTGTATTGTATATTTAATAGCTTGCATCTAGTTCCACTAGGGCAGCCTGCTAGGCTTATAAAACATTTTAGTATAAGCGGGGGGGGGGGCAGGAAGAGCTCTCAGGACACAACATTCCCTCCAAAAGCCAGTTTCCCTCCAAATCCAGTCAGAAAGCAAACCGGTAGCAAGGTTCCTGCTCTCTCCCTTGCTTTTAGAGCAGCAGCAGCAGCAGCACGAGAGAGATTTGAGCCCCACCCATCCAATGCTGTCGCTCCTGCTGCTGCCTTTTGGAAAGGGAGACGGGGGAGGGAGATTGAACCTGGGCAGCGGCAGCCACAATGGCAGAGGTGAAGCAGCGCCGAAATAGCAGGTGAGCAGGCAGACAGGCAAGCACCTGAGCAATCAACGCAGGGGCAGGCAGGTGTATGGGCGAGCGGGCGGGTAGGTGGGCTTCTGCTTCAAAATGGTTTCAAAACACTCTGATCCAAGTGGGAATGTCCCATAAACCATTTCATTTAAAAAAAACCTGGAGTGAGAGTTGTTTTAACCAGTGTTTTTTTTAATTTGTTTTATCAGTTCTACTCCTCTTTTTAATGCAACAAGCCACTTTTCAATGTGGACAGAGTGTTTTGAAACCATTTTGAACACTCAAAAAAGTCCTAGTGGGAATGGGGCCATACTCTTTTAAAACCCTGCAAGCACCTTGCCTCCACTTCTGTATGCTATTTTGGCTCTTTCTCTTTTTATTCTTTTGCAAAATAAGCCCTTTGTCCTGGTGAACCAGTGAAGCCTCTTTCCTTCTTTCCTCCTTCCTCTGTCTTCTCTTCTTCTTGGGGTTTGTGTGTGGTCATATCCCTGGGGTGGTGGGCGTCACTGAGAATGGGATCTGCCCCTCCCCCGCCCCTGCCAGGGGCTTGGGGCTCCCTTCATGGCTGGTTTGTCCCCCTTCCCTCTCCCCTCCAGTTTTCCCTCTGCCCCTTCCAGCCTGAGACCTCACATGTGTCCATGTCCCTGACCCCTCCAGTGCAGACTGATAATCTCCAGAAGGGACTCATCCTGCTCCCCTAACATTGTCACAATTGAGCTGTTTTAATCAAGGGTGGGAAATTGTGATCTTTGTGTAAAGGCACCAACAAAAATTATCACACTCTTTGCTGGAGTGGAGTGCTTTTCATAAGGTGCTTCTTGTTATTAAAAATGAGAATCCATGGGGGAACACATGTATATGGGAATTAGCTAGATGATGATGTAGCCTATCTACCTATCCAATTAGAAAACAAATTAATACAAAGCCTAAAAGCTAAGTCATTGGGCTAGAAACAGGTCACAGTGGAGGAACTTTCCTTAAAACAATACTAATATATCTTACAATAAGCTGCAGAATTAACACTTGTCTAGGGATGAGCACAGTTTTTTTCACCATTTGCTTTGCATTGAAGTGAATGGGACTTCTGGACTTTACATGGCCTTTGAATATTCATCAAATGTTCATCAGTCCCTGCTGTCATCAGTCACACGTCTGAATTCACTCTGAATCTGCTAAGAATCTGCTAAGAATCCAGAAATTCACCTTCATGAATATAACAAACTTCAAAACCAGCAAAAAACAACAAAACAAAAATAAAACAAAAATTTCCACTTTGCATCCAAATGTCCACCTTCGCATATAGCCAATATTTGAATTGAACTGCTTGACCAATAGGGGTCCGTGGCGCTCCCATGTGGTGCATGCTCCTGGCGTTCTTGGCTCATTCCGAGCCTGGACACCGACCAGGTAGGTCTGCATGTGCGCCATGCGTCCCCGGGCCCTGGGGGTGGGTGGGGGTGGGTCGTCTGCGAGGCCTAGGCGCTTTGATACAGGCACCTACACCCTGTAGACGACCGCGATTGGGCGGGGGGGGGGAGCCTTGGCTGACTGGAACGATGCACTCCGGTTGTCCAAGGGGTCTCTCAGCCACTGCCCCATAGGCAACTGGCCCCGGGCCCTGGGGTGGGTGGGTGCCTGGGTGGCTTCGTGCTAGCTGCACGGCTCAATCAAGCCCTGTACAGCCCGCAGGAAGTGGGGGAAGGGGCTTGGCAGGGCTGCCTGCCCCTGGGTGCTCGCACCCAATGCCAGGCAGCCTTGTGGCACACATCCCCACCCCAGGCCGGCCTTTCCCGGCTAAGTAACTTTGGGACGCTGCCCCCATTCGCACACAGGCATGCAGGACCATGTGTAAAGGCGTTCCTGTGTGCCTGTGTGTGAATGGGTGTAGCATCCTGAAGTTACTTAGCCCACATGCACTACATCCGTTCCGGATGTAGTAAGAAAAGGCCTCTGGTTACTAATCTAGATTAGTTGTGGCCTGAGTTGTAAACCAGAAAGTTGTGGAAATGGCTCTGGAAATTGAACATTTTTGGAGCCCAGTAACTTGTTGCTGGGTTCTGGTACAGGCCATAGACCATTTCTGGTGTTGCTGTCTTTCTGCACAGCAGTGGTAGGACTGATTCTGGCTATTTGTTTGGCAAGTAGAGAAATGTACTTACCATACACTTATGCTCTGGTAGCACAGTCTGTGCATATTCCTTAAAAAAAGAAGTACACCATGGAAAACAAGTCAACTTTTATCTTTACAAACCAAAACAGAGATAACGAAAAGATTAGCAGTAGTTATTTCAGGGAAATAGCAGTCTTCAGTATTTTTATGTATACGCACATCTAATAAAATAATGAATATGGTTACTATAAGGATTCTATGCTACCATTATTCCATCAAATTATGATCTCTGTTCAGTTTTTGCTCAAAGGAGATTCCATACCCCTAATCAATTTTTGTTCCTCCAGTGAAAATTATTATAAATTGTGCATATGCTCATACAATTGCACATGCCTGCATACTCACAGACATTGAAAATTATGTCACAATTAAAAGGTAAATATATATTGAATTATCAACTTTCCTTGTTTAGTTTTTGATAATTAACCTCATCTGGTTTTGCCTTATTTGAATTCTATATCATTTATTGTACTCTCTCACAATCTTATTTAATTGCTTTCTACTACAATGCTGTATTTTAAGATACATGCTGTGTGTCCTTAGTATTGAAAGGATTACAAACCATAATAATAAATGTATTTTGATTTCATTTGACAACATAATGGTTTTCACTGATTTATGGTATTTTCTTAAGATATTTGAATCGAAGAATAATGGCTGAACAATTTGAATTTTAAATTGCACTATAGAAATAATAGATGCAATGCACTTCATTTACTGAGGTAGAATAAGGAAAAGCAAACTTTTTGGCAACATTAGTAGAAAAAACAGAATCATCTTGTAAGAGTTGAAAGAAACAAGAAGCTAAGAAAATTCATTTTAATTGGTTGTTGTGTGTAATTTTGGGTAAGCTGTTTCATATTTGTTGCCTATCTATTACCCATTATGCATACTCAGCAGTATCCCTTGCTTGTAATAAATTTAACATTTCTAATCTTGTCTGTTTGAATTTGCAGGCAGCCTTGCATTTCTTTACGTCTTTCTGCAATTTTGTTCAGCCATTAGTTTGCCTCCACAGTTCTGTGGTTGAAAAATTCAAATGGTTTATCTGGTCTCAATTGACTTTTTTATGGTTATTTATTTTTCTTCATTGCTTCAGCTAGCAGGTGTGTTACTGTTGCACAGTGATCAAAGGTTCCCAAATCCCAAAGCTTTCACCAACCATTGATCAAAATAAATCTTAGACAGAGAACTTCTATTCCTAGTAATAATTCTTGGGTGGTTGGTAAGCCGATTTAGGATAGCTAATACCATTCATCACTGAGCTCAGGAAGCCTTGAGGTGGATAACTTAGGAGCTCTTTTTAAACAAGGAAAATCAGACACACATTCAACCTAATATTATAGGTAGGGTTACAAAAATGAGATATGTAGGATTTTCCTTAAATGTTTGATTTTGAATCAAGGCATAAATATCGTGTGCTTAAAATAGTCTTTCTTGAATGAATTTCTTGATTGAGAAAATGTGCATAATTCTGTCCTACAATCAGGAACATAGAAGAAGCACATGACAATATGCTATCAGGGCTGGTTATTGAACTGAAAATTTCAATTATTGCTTGGATAAGAACTTTGGTTTGCAAAATAAAAATTGGATATGTGCCATTAATCTAGATATGCGCCAAATAGTTCATTTTTGAATGAGTTCAAATCAAGCTACATAGTTCAACTGGTTTTAAGACAAACCTAAACTATCACCCTCATTATTTGATGGGACCAGTTTGAATTCTGACTGAATCGGTTGGGGGCAAGGCTGTTGACTGAACCAGGTCTGCTTCCGCACAGGGGCTAATTAAACCGGATCTCCGGCACCCGGATTTATTAAAACCAGCTCTCGGGGGAACCGGTTTTAATAACTCTGGATCACTGGTAGATCCAGTTTAACGGGGCAGAACCGCATCTAAGAGATGCGGATCAACCCCGCACCCCCGCCTCTGCACACGTGGTGTAGATCCAGATCGGAGGCGGGTGCTGTGTGGAGGCACGGCACCCGTCTCCAATCTGGGAGAGAGGGCCCTCCCCCGGCCTGCCACGATTGGCTCACCGGAGCCAAGCCTGGAGAGCCGGGGGATCTCGCCGTCGCGGCTCGCCCTCACCCCAGAATCGGCAGATCGCCACTTCTGGAGCCAGGGTGAGCTTCCCAAAAGCCTCCCCTAGACCTCCCTGGGGGGAGCACAGCACCCACCTCCAATCCGGATCAGCGCCGCGTGTGTGGAGGCCCGGGCGCGGGGTAGATCCACATCCACCACTACAAAGCTACTCTGTGAGTGTGCAGAAAACTAGATTTTATGGAGTAGTCCTGTTCTAAACATGCACTGATACTGTTGTTCATGAACAATTTCAAACTGGTCCACAATGAAGTACCTTAAAATAATAAAACATGACAAATGCAATGTGAGCAAAAACAAGATAAAGTGCAAGATAGAAATTATATCCATCAATGTAAGAAGACCAAGTGCA
Organism: Aspidoscelis tigris stejnegeri; assembly: GCA_023333525.1. NCBI lineage: Eukaryota > Metazoa > Chordata > Lepidosauria > Squamata > Teiidae > Aspidoscelis > Aspidoscelis tigris. The sequence continues at coordinate 53,626,963 of JALMGA010000006.1, read as the reverse complement.
CAAACACATTTTGAACTGTCTCAGGCTGTATCCAGACAAGGAGAAAAATGTGAAGTTAAGGTGCAACAGCATTCAATTTGACTCGCACATTTAACAATCCTCCACTGTAGACACACATCATACATCTGATAATCTGGGTTTAAAGAATGAGTGTTAAGCATTCTTACTTCAGAGTATTGCATTACTCCACGGTTCTCCATCTGTTCGGGCAAACTGCAGAAGAGCAAACAGGAATTCACTTTCACCAGAAAGCATGTGGAGTTATCAGAGTTGAGCACACAAGGAGGGTGGATCACGCAAAAAGAAGTGTCTTGCTACTGTGACATTTCAAAAATGCTAAAATGTGGATTATCAACTGTGGGTGGAGATGAACCATTTCTCCTCAGAACCATTTTACTCCAGAGTATTAGGTTTTTTCCCCCACTAGCACTAGAGTCCTTAATGGGTCCTTAATGGGTGCTTCTAGTGCTAGTGGGAAACCCCCCAAACTAAAACACAGTTTTTCAAGTGATATCTGGATGCAATCTCAGACTTTTTTTTTTCTGCCTTACTTCCATGTAGAAAGAGAAATATCTTCACAAACTGAATTTGGGTTCAGAAAAGGCATCAATTTGGTTGTAAGCTTGATGTATCGTAAGATGTTACACTATGTGGAAATGTAGAGAAATCTTATACTAACACTGGTAAATATAAGAACTGAATTAACAAAATAAAAGGCTTTAGGTCATGAAAAGTGGAGAATAGGTATACAACCTACTGACCAATGGGGCGCTTCTAGGGCCATCTGCTGGGACTCGAGAGCAGGAGAAGGTTTGTCCTTGTCTCTGCCTGAGATGCCCATGAGCATTTGGTGGGCCACTGTGTGTGACAGGATGCTGGACTAGATGGGCTGTGGCCTGATCCAGCAAGGCTTCTCTTATGTTCTTATGTTCTTAATTAAAAACCTAAGCAGAAAGCTTGTACTACTGTAAAATACAGGATATTTGTTCTTAACCTCTAGGGTCAACATAGGGCTTTTTCCATTTAGTCCAGTAATTCACGTGGGAATTGCTTCCAGACAGAGCATCTGGATTTGAAGGAGCCTTTTCTGTACCAGAAATGGCTCCTTCCATGTGGGAGCATTCCCCATGTGAACTACATGTGGTGCAAGTTTAAGTGCACCACACATCCACTTATCTTGCACTAGCATCAGAGCTAGTCAAGCTCCAGATGCTCCAACCAAATTTTCTGGTTTCTGAGGGGTAAAGGATACATCATGTGATGCACACTGAGGTGGTACATGACATGTCACATGACACAGTTGCCCTAGTAACAGCTATGGCACCCAGCATCCACGCATGGCTGCTGTCTGACAGCCATTCTCTTTTCAGGTAAACTTGGGGAGAGTTTGGGGAGGGTTTGAATGTACTAAGCATTTTCAAGCAGAGATGATGCTCAATTGATTCAGGGCAGTTTTCCCCAAGGCTTCCGAAGGCTGGGGAGCCAAGGGTGAAAAGGCCCAAAGTTAACCATGTCCAACATGTAGAGGAACCTGTAGCCCTTATATGGTAAAAGGAACTATACATTTGAAAAACCATCCATAATAAGTGTGATGTAAGATCACTCTGTAAAAGTATATTTTAAAAGCCTCTGTTTGAACTGAAAATTGTGGCCTTATTCAAAAGGGCACCTTTAATACCTTAAATAAGCAAGGTTGTGCCTTGCTTGCCCACATTGTGGGCATATCATAAACACAAGCAGGATCATCTGAAAGTTCCAGAGGCCGATCAGAGCTGTTTATGATGTAATATTCCTTTAAAACACATTTCCAAATCATGTAGGCATTTATGCATCACCAGCAAACTTCAATTTGTCAACCTGGCAGCCACTCAATTCTTTGAACAACATCGTCACCAGGCAATTCATTTTTTACAAGCTATAGCTTCCAGGCCCTAGAAAATTTTTCCCACAATACTGTAATCAAAATTAACAAAGAAGGTGCCTAGCAGTCATTCATCCCTGTTTAGGATAGCAGATATGCAATCTGAACATACAGTTTTGGGGCTGTTGTGTTGTTCCAGGTTTCTTCTGAGAATGTAAGCTTTCAGATATAGCTATGATATCCATCATCACAGAATTTTACTTCTGGAAGAGTCACCTGGAATCTGGAATAAACCCCTTCTGTGCTGAGGTGCAATACATCTGGATCAGTAGATCCTGATTTACCATATCTAGTGATCACAGGGAGGTGAGGCCAAATCAGCACCATATGCAGTGACAGCTGTAATCTCAATCAAGCCTCTCTTTGTGTCTGCCCAATCCTGTGATGGCTAGGAGTAAAAGTTCTTGGCCTTGTGCCATCTGTGTGTGTGTATGGTGGGGATCATTTTTGTAGCATGCTATGGCTTGCCACTGAATGACAGTGCCTGGCAATTCCAGATCGTGGAGGTGTGGCCTCTGCACACTTCCGTGATTTGGAATATAGCACTTAGATCAAATTGTAGACCTACAATGGATCCAGATCAAGGATCTGTTGATCCAGATCTGCCTCCATCTCATGCAGACAGAGCTGGTTTAACAGGGGGTGGGGCCTCCTTCATCAGGTTAAAATATGGATGAACAGGCCCCACATCTAGATCAGAGGCTCTTTAAACCTGTGTAAGACATTCATGCAGAAAGGACTTTAGTCTCTTAAGGAAAAATATATATTAATTTTCTCCTTCCTCATTCAGTGCATCAAACATTTTGTTTATAGAATAAAGGATCCCACGTTCCTCTCATCTTCTGGAGGGAGTCTGGAAAATATGTAACTTCTACAAAACATCACTCACTGTCTAAATCCTTTAGCAACCTGAGATGGTTGGAGAATATTCCTTGTCTGATTATGCTAATCTCTGTAGGCCTTCATTAAGTTGAATCCTTTGACAGTTTTTAGCTATCTTGAGTCATTACTTACAGCAACGCTGGCCTCACAACCTACCAAAAGGAACTCTAAAATAGAACATGTGAGTCAATTATCTTAAGGCTGCCAGAGTATTTATTCAATTAGCAAATTGAATTTATTTGTACATGGAGGGTTTCCTTGTGCAGTTTTCTATGAGAAGATTTTGACCACATTAAAATAATGGTATAGAGCCTGCCAGTGTGGAGAAAGCTAGCACAGACAGAAGTGAAAATCTTGCCAAAACACTGATGTCTATAGCCAGCTCATGATGAGGACAGATTGTGATACACCAACTGCCAATGGGTAAAACTGATATGCCAAATTTTAAGCAGGAAGAAAAGCAATAAACCCAAAGAGTGACATACTGGCATGTTAGTAAGCCAATGACTATAGCCAAAGAAAAGAAGTCCATATTTTGTTTCTTATATCCTTACTTAGATTTACACAAATATACATTAAGGGTGTGCACAAATGGTTTTTTTGCATTTGACTTCTAGCCGAATGTTAAAATCCGAATGCAACAAAAACCAATTTGAATCTGTTACTTTCGAATCTGTTTGTTTGAATGTTAGATACGAATGTGAAGATACGAATGCTAACAACTTTCGTATTTAAAGATACAAATGTCAACAACATTTGTGTGTGTTATACGTATTTGTACGCATTTCGTATGCATCCCGTTTTTGTTCTGTATTATAAGCACAAATGCATACAGATACGTATGATATTCATACAGATACGTATGTAATACACACATATCTGTATATTCAAATGATTTGAATCATTCAAATGAATATTTTGGAACATTCAAAATTCCTTTGAATGTCTAAATTTGAATATGAAGACATTTGATTTGAATTCAAATGTCCACATTTGAATGAATTCAAGTGGATTTTGAATGTTTAGAATATTCACACACATCACTAATATACATGGATAATTTGCAATTTAGAATTCTTTGTCATTCCTTATCATTAAAATATACTAAAAAGGGCAACATAGAGCTTTATTCCAAGAGCTGTGTTGACTCCATCAAAATAGGAGTTTGTCATTGTTTCAAAAGGGCACCAGTTGCTGCCTGTTAGAGGTATGCACGAGTGTTATTCATTCAAAGTTAGATTCGTATTTAAAGATACGAATGTTGACAACATCCATATATGTTATATGTATCTGTGCACATTTTGTACGCGTCCCGTTTTATCCTGTATGCATCCTGTTTTCATCCCGCATTATAAGCACAAATACGTATAAAATTTTTAGAGATACATGTGTAATACACACATATCCGTACATTTGACTCATTTGAATGAATGTTTTGTAAAATCCAAAATCCATTCGAATGTCTAAATTTGAATGTTATTAAATCCGATTTGAATTAGAATGTCAACACTCATCGGATTCAAATTGGATTTTTGGATTTTTGAATATTTGTGCACATCCCTATTGCCTGTCTCCATTTTTGGTGGCAACAGGCACCTCCAAAGTAATTGTGCAGTGCATACCACTTGCAGAGGTTCTTCTGAAGCAGTGGTTTCTTCCCTCCCTGCTCAGACCTGTCATGAAAAATGGTGCCTCCTTGCTTTGAAATAGAGATGAGGAGGATGCTTAATATCAGGAACAGCTGATGAAACAGAAGTGGTGGAACATTCCATTTGATGGTGCAAAACCAGTGTTGATCCATAACAAGCCAGAGTGTAGGCTGGCATGTGGATGTGAAGTTTCTATTTCAGGATATAATCTGGAATAAGTCCCAGTGTAGAAAGTGTCTATGTTTCACAGGTTATTCCTGCCTAGTAATATCTCTCTCTACCTAATAAATACTGCTGATTACAACCAAAAGACCAATGATTTTTACAGGAATCACACAGGAAAAATGGGAGCCAAATTTATACTTTCACAATCTATTTGAAGTCACAATGAAGCATGGTTCACCATGCAGATAAACCACGCAGGATAGCATAATGCATCAGCATCTGTGGCTTGATGTGCTGGGGAAGCAAGAAAGAATTCACTGTTTTGTCAGCATTCATCCTTCTAACTGCATTTCAAGGCAAAGCAAATCACAATTGCAGATGAGAGTGAGGTTTCGTGATATGAGTAATGCTACTGTGGTAGTGGAATAGGAACTGATAGGCCAATGTTCAAATCTCCTTTTAACTGTGCATTGCAAATGGCTTTCTATCCCTTTAGTCATTACACTTTTTTGTGTGATTATAAAGATATGCTTGCTTTGTTTGAGGTCCTAGGTGAAAATCTTAGAAACAAATATATCAGGAATTCCATCCCTCTTGTGAGGTGGCAAATTCACTATGTGATTGAGTTTGATGTATTTATTTTTCATCTGTGGTCAGAGTGACAGAATAGGTATGCTTCTGCTTTAACATATTCCCAGCCTGCCTGTCTGATCTGGCTGGGATAGTCTGATCTGGATATGGTGTTGGAGGCTCATACCACAGTGCTTTCAACTTACATGTTGAGGTGATCTTCAGTGGAACAGCTCAGGCCTTCATGGACTATATGACAACCAGAGGTTTTCTCAATGTATTACTAACCCAGCACACACAGTTGGACATACTGTTGACTTTTTATTTGCCACTGAGTGGGGTGGTGAAAATCTACTGATTGGAGGGCAGTTGTCATGAATAATCATTCACTGATAAGATAGGGCAACAGTCCTCTACAGGGTTTGGGGATCTATTGAGATGGCCCACCTACAGTAGGGGTGTGTGTGGAGCCAATTTCCACATTCTATTTGAGGTGAATAGAATACCCTCCCCACAGATGTGGGGGTATTTATATCTGTGCATGGATATTTTATGAATATCTGTGCATGGAACAATGATTATTCAGTTGCTTAGAAACTTCCAAGGTAAGGAAGAAGAAGAAGAAAAACAGATAAAGTGTCCTGCACATCCCCATCTAGGATGAAGTGTGGAGGGAGATTTCTGCACTTCAAGTGTGAGTGCAGTCCCCAACCAGTCCATTGACACTTGAAGTGTGGATGGCCCAGCCTGAGCAGGTCAGATTGACATGATGTCATGGAAGCATCCAGCATGTTCCTGGACATTGCCATGGTGATTGGCCTATGGCACAAGACCGTGCAGCTGCCACCACCCCATCATGCCCACTAGCAGGGAACACTGCTCATCAGGAACTCACTAGCTGCTCCTGGTAAAGCTGTGGATAAGATTTTACTTATCCATACCTGGTAAAGACCAGGGTGCGGTAAGTGAAGTCTTGGATGGTGACAGCAATGTGGTGTACAGATGACCTGTTCCAGGATCAGCTGGAATAACTCCACAGAGATATGTGCAAACAGGCCTTTAGTTTGTATTCCTCTTTTCCACAGATTATTCTTTGTCATGACTATAGGGTATTTGTGCAATAGTCTAATATGCACTTCCTGCTGTTTGGCAATTATTTTTGGAATGGTGAAAGTAATGCTTTCAGTCATCACTTGTCCTTGGCTACCTCACCGTCCCAAACCCCAGGTTGCTGTTGGTCCCTTTGTAATTAATCTTATCTCAGTAAAGAATACAGGAGAGGACAAACAAGCAGGAGAAAAGAAAACAAATGATTAGTTTTAATACTTTTCTGCACTTACCTTTGTTCCAGCACATGAGATCTCATAGTCGTCTTCTGGGCCTCATCTGCTTGCACATTAGCATGGAACAGAGAGGCCCTGCCCAATTTGGTATGCTCCACCCACTTTAGACAGAGCATGACCTTGTTTTGGATATCTGGTCAACCTGATTAAACAAATCTACTGGCATGTCAACAAGGGTGATCTTGATCATAAAAGTATGCAAAAGACACAAATCTGTTTTTGGGGGACTTATTTCAGTGACACCCCAAAGTGTCCTTGGAAGCCCTTGGAAGTCAGCACTGAGGGGCTGGTCTGGAACAGTGTTAGCATGTAGATAGTGCTGTTGCAGACCATGCCTCGAATGTGATCTACCGTGTTCAACAGTAAAGGTACACACAGCCAGAAACACACTGATGCTGGGTGTTTCAGGTGCAGTCCATGTCATCAGGCACTTCTGAATTCAAGTCCAGTACTCTGAATGTTATACTGACTTTACATTATATACACTGAAAATTCTGAATCAAAACACGATGTCTTAGCCATAGGGGTGTGCATGAAGCCATTTTTTCACATTCAATTTAGTATGAATCGAATGTGGGGAAAATTGACTTTGGCTGAATCCCACCCCCATGAATGTGGGAGGCTTTGTATTAATGCACAAATATGATAATTAATGTTCATGCACAAATATGATACTTAATATTCATGCACAAATATGATAATTAATATCCAGCCTCTGGAGAGCCCATAAAGAGGCCTGTGATGCCTTTGGAATGCACCCCAACCAGTAAAGAGGCACAAGGGAGGCAGGTGGGACCACGTTGGTGGCATTCCAGGCTGCTTTCTGTGGTCTCTGGAGGTCAAAATAGGCCTTCTGAAGCCCAGGAAAGGACTTCTGCCTGACCCTAGAACCAGAAGTGTCTTTTCTGGGCTCTGGAAGGCCTATTTTAGCCTCCAGAGAGCCCAGTAAGAGGCCAGGGAAGCTACTGGAGCACATCCCAAAAGGTAAGGGAGCCCATAGGAGGCTGTGGGAGGGATGGGAGGCCTGGGGGGGGGAGGAGGCCATGGGGGGAGGCCTTGGGGCATCCGGTGTTCACTGAAGCTTCAACTGATGTTTCTACAAATACTAGATTGTGGATGAATAGTTCCTATTTGATTTGGCCACTAATCTATGAATTTGTATCTATTTGTTCAAATTCTGGATGTCACAAATATTTGTGCACATTCCTACTTGGGGAATTCACATTTAGATGTTGATTTCAACTCCAGCTGTTTTTTAAAATACTATGTGGCAGGGATCTGTGTAAATATTCTTATAATTCATTATTTGTACAAATTCAGATTTTCAAATTCGAATGTTGGCACATTTGGAGGCTGATATTCAGATTTGTATGAAGTTTCATTACATTTGTGAACCTTGGAGGTGGGAAAGCAACTTCCTCAATCACATCTAGAATGGATTCAGAGCGTATTCAAAATGGATTAAGAGCAAATTCAATGTGGATTCAGGGTAGATTTAACACATTCCAAGCAGATAAATATGGGATACGTAGTGGATACATATGGGATTTGTATGAGATTGATATGGGATTCATATCAATCCTACCACATTCAAAGAATCGAATGAAAAAGAAATATTTATGTACATCTCTACTGTGTGGTCATGAATCTATAATCCTGTACATTTATAGCATTGCTGGGGCATCCATGAGGTAGATATCTACCCCAGTAAGTGTCAATTGAAACTTTATGATACTGTTTAATGCTTCCATTTTAATTTTTATTTGAGTTCTCCACACAAGCAACTTATTCTTCATTTTCAAGATCTGACACATCTGGTTGCATAAGACAATTTTCTCGGCATGGTCACACATTCAATTCCTACTGAAGTATTTCTTTTTAAAGCTTTTCTTCTTGTTATTTCAAATCAAGTCAACTCTGTTCTGATATACAAGATTTAGATAGAATTCATGTGGATCCTAAATGGCACAATGGAACCAGCCTGAAGATGTAGGGGCCACACACCCATGCTTCCTTGTTGTACCACAAAATGTTTCCAAGGGTGGAGGATACCCTGTGAGAACTCCCTGCACCATAAGCATTTCTTAGAAAGCTATAATGACAAAGCTATGGAAAGAGCTCTACAGTGCTTCCCATCATTCTCTTCTACTAAGCACCTTGACATACTGTTTTTTCAGCACTCAGTGTTTTGCAGAGCGCAAGAAAATGTCCAGCCTTCCATGTTCTCTGCAAAAGGCATCAGGGGGAAGTATCAAACTGAGGAATGAAATTTCCCCAGCAAGCAGGCAGCCAAGCATCATTTTCATGCTGAGCCAGCTAAAAACAAGATGAGTGAAGATTTTTCCAGGAGGATCCTTCTTTACTGAACTGCTTCTGCAATTGTGCAGAAGCTGCCTTAGGGGTCCACAGCATCTAAACAAAAGGTTTAAGAAAGGGTTAATACATTTTTTCTTTTTATTATTTTTCTGGATTTTTGTAGACTAAAGCACTGGCTGCACTTGGTCTTATTCTAGAATCTATTTCAGGAAAGGAGCCAGCTACCTGTATGCTAATATAAGGCCTTTTCGCACAGGCCTTTCCCGAACGCGTGGAAGACAGCTCCGGACGAGGCATTCGCATTGCCCGAGCGGGGCTTGCGCCGCCTCGCGTTCGGAGCTGTCTTCCACGTGTTCCGGATGCAGAGCACTTTAAAGTGCTCTGCATCCGTTCCGACGCGGACGAGCCGCCCCGGCGCGTTCCGGGAGAGAAGCATTCGCTCATGCTTCTCTCCCTGACAGCCGTCAGCACGCCCCCAGGGCCTGACTTGCCGGGCCGGCGATCGCGTCGGCGCGGCGAAGCCGGTAGACGGGACCCACTGAATTGGGGTTCCCCTTTCCCATCTGCCAGGGTCAGTGACCCTGGCAGATGGGACAGGGGAAGACGGATTCGGTGCGTCCCGTCTGTCATCTCCGACGGCCGCCGGGACGTGGCTCCTTCCCAGGTCCGGCAGCCCCAATGGGGCTGCCGAAGCCGGGGAGCCACCAGCATCGGCTTCCTGCAGCCCCATTCCGGGGTGGCAGGAGGCCGATGTTGGGCTGGCTGGGGCCGACGAACCCCTTGGTCGACCGGAGCGCATCGCTCCGGTCCCCCAAGGGTCCCCCCGCCCCCATCGCGGCCGTCTGCGTGGCGCGGGTGCCTCGCAGATCAGCCGCCCACCTCCCCAGTCCCCAAAACCCTCACCCCAACCACCCTCCGACCTGGATCGGGCCGATCTTCGCGGTGAAGGTGCCTACAGCGAGGCACCTTCACCGCGAAGATGATTCCCCCCCCAGGGCCCGGGCATGGGACACGCGCGACGGAGGACTTACCTCATCGCTGTGCAGTCTCGAAATGAGGGTGGCATTCTGGGAGTGTGCAAGACGTAGCCCACCTAAGCCCCCTATTGGACAAGCAGTTCACGTGAACTGCTTGTCCAATAGGGGGCTTAGGTGGGCTGCTTCCTTCACGCTCCCAGAATGCCACCCTCAGTCGGAGACTGCACAGCGACGAGGTAAGTCCTCCGTCGCGCGCGTCCCATCCCCGGGCCCTGGGGGGGAGAATCATTTTCGCGGTGAAGGTGCCTCGCTGTAGGCACCTTCACCGCAAAGATCGGCCCGATCCGGGTCGGAGGGTGGTTGGGGGTGGGGGTTTTGGGGACTAGGGGGTGGGGGACTCATCTGCGAGGCGCTCGCGCCCCGCAGATGGGCAGCAACAGGGTCGGGGCGAAGCCTTTGCAGATCGGAGCCAGGTGCTCTGATGTGCAAAGGGGCCCTGCCCCATAGGGACCTTGCCCCGGGCCCCATGATGGGTGCCCGGGTGCCCGGGCATCTTCGTGCCAGGTCCCCAGGGCCCGATCCGGGCCCGTAGAGCTGGCACGAAGCGCGGGGCGGGTGGCTTGACAGCACTGCCCGCCCCTTGGGTGCTCTCACCCAATGGGCGGCAGCGCTGTGGCCGAATCCCCGCCCCTGGCCCGCCTTTGCCGGCCAAGACAGTTCCGGGCGCTTTTACCATTCACACACAGGCGCGCTGGAACGCGTTTACACGCGTTCTGACACGCCTGTGTGTGAATGGTGAAAGCGCCCAGAAGTGTCTTAAGCTTCCCGCCTGTACGCGTTCCAAACGGAACGCGTTGCAGTGCGGAAAAGCCTATAGATTATGACAGGCCTCACCTGTTGACTTTTCAACATCTGTAACCCTTGGGTAAATATCTAGTCTCAAGCATAGAATGCTTTTTCCCTTGAGGAATGAGTCTGTTCCTGGAGACATTGATACATTTAAAATAACATTCATGGACACATTAGAAATTGTATGTACTGGTCTTGGATCAAAATAATATGATGAGTAAAGAGGAAAAATGTGTTTGTGATTGGTGAAAGATTGTGGGCACCTCCCCATGCATGTTTTGGTCCAAATTTAAATTGGGTTTGGCACGTATCGTTCCCATGCATTTTTTATTTGGTCAGATTTCCGCAGACCAAATTGCCCAACCCAGGTCCAACCCAGGACCAAATTAGGTACTGGAAAAAATTGTTCTTGACACACCTTGCTATGAAAGCTGAGTCTGCACATGGGGATGGTCCCAGGCTATTTGGGGAGGAGATTAGCATTCGTGTCATTGGGAGATGGGGTTTCATGTCCTATGCTTGCCATTTCTGCCTTGTGCCTTGGAGATTGCAACCGCTGAGATTTTTTGGGAGTAAATGGTGTTAAAGCTGAAATGATGAGGGGGGTCGAATGGCCTTCACTGCCCCATGAGACTGTTTTATACAAGTATTCCACCCTACTTCCCCAATCACCAAGACAGGCAGGATAACGGCTTGATCTTTCTCCCTTTTCCATGGCAAATATTCCACCCTTGTTTCCCAATTGCCAAGGCAGGCATGATAATGGTTTGATTTTCTCCCTTCCACTTGCCGGGTGTTCTTGTGGTTCCTGGTTGGAGCAGACCACTAAACTGCTACCAAGCCTCATAGTGGCTTTGCTCAAACAGCTGGCATTTTAAAGTTATTTTTGCCGTTCAGTCCTGGCTTCTCTGTGCTGCTAAGCACAGTGGGCAGCACAGGAGTGGGGTGATGTCAATTCAGCTTCCAATTAGGAGAGAGGGGGTGGAGAGGAGATGGCCCTGCTCCCTCATGCCAGGGTTTGGCACGGTTTGTATGGGGACAGCTGTATCCACATCCAGCCAACATCTGACCTGCACTACCGGGAATGGCATGGGGGTGGGCAACATTCAATCTCAGTCCTTGACCCGGTAAAATACGAAGCCAATCAGAGCCAAATGGCTTGCATGGGGACACAGCCCTAGTGTTTCTTCCCACAAACAGTGCTGGAACATCCAATAAAGGAACACAGCTAGCATGTAATTAGTCAACCTCTGGGCAGGCTGGTGGACCTTTCTAGTCTGTAAACAGCTCCTGGCAGTGCATATGCACCTGGCCAGATTTTGTTGAATTACATACTATGAAATGGAGTGTGAAATCAGCCCTGTTTTGCATACTTTCTTTCTCCTCCCTGTTTGTGTACATGGGTTCTTTGTGTATACATAGCATATAAGATTTTTTTCTTTTAAGCTTACATTTGCCATATCTCTGAATTATGTTTTGGTTTGACAATATAATTATAATTTATTTGCTTTTGTGCTTACTGGTAGGTTTTTGGTGCTATGCTTTCAAAAAAAAAAAGGAAGAAAAAGGAAGGATCTATTCTTCACTGTTCATATTTTAATCACTATACTATAGCAGAAGACTTTCTCCTTAATGCAACATTCATAATTCCATTCCTTTTAGCAGGAGTTTTAAGCATATATCTCCTAATGTGATGTGCTGAAAATATGTTCTGCACATGCAGACAAGTAAGTCTCAGGAGGGCCTGCTTATCATATAAACGTTGTGTGCTTAAAACACTGTTGCTGGAAATGCCATAGTCAGGACACCAGAAGAACAGAAATTAGCCTCTGTTATTGCTTTAATGCTGCTTGCTACCCTAGAATTCCTCAAAACTCTGTGCCTTGATATTTTTTTGGGGGGGTATGTTGTCTGTTTCTCATTGAACAAGGAGACTCAGAAATTCCTGTAGATTTTCTGTAACTATATATTTAATGGAAAACATTGAACATTTTATTTCCCATGTTAAAAATAATAATTAAAAAAAATCAACTACTGAGTAAGGGCTAGTCTGTGCTTACCTGGGGCCTTTCCGCACTTGGCCTTATTCTGGAATATATCCCAGAATAGGGACCTACTATCTGCATGCTAGTGCAGACTATGGAAGGCCCCAAGTGAGGCCTGCCATAGTCTGCATTAGCTTGTGGCCAGTAGAGTGCTATCCCTAGATATATTCCAGAATAAGACCAAGTGCAGAAAGGGCCCTGGTGTTGATCCAGTGGGTCCCACTGATGTGAATTACATGGAGGCTCACTGATCTTCTCTGACAGCCCTCATCCAGCCTAAGTCTCTATGTGGCTGTGAAGCTCTTGCGAGTTTCACAGATGCCCCCCCATTCCTCCAAAGAACATGGGGGGATGGTTTGTGGAAAAGCACCCCCAGTAGTTACAGAACAAAGAGGTATGCCATCTACATGCCTCATGTGATTTGGAACAATGTCCTTGGTACAGTTATAGATCTTAGGCCGATTTGCACTTGCACCAACAGCACTTGTAGGAGGCATTTCCACAGGAGAAATGTTGCTTGCCATCCCAGTAGCTATCCCAGCACCCCCTAGTGGTGGTGCAGGAAATTGTCCACCACATGAGTCTGAAATGTAACCTGTCCTGGCCGCCAGATAGACCATTTGTACCTCTTCTGGGTGCTGATGATCATCTGAGATGCAACACAAGCATGCTGGCACCTCGGATGACTGAAAATGCAAGTGCACATGTGCAGCACATCACTGTCATCCTGGACTGGGCCCAGGAGGGCAGTGTCCAGACCCAAGAGGATATTGCCTGGACATGCATCTCCTCTCGGGTTAAGTATTTGGACACTTGGGGATGTGGGTTGGCATGTACCAGCATTTGCAAGTGCAAATATTAGTGCACACCAGTGGGAGTGCACAATTCCTGTCTCCCAAATGGGATGGGAAGTGCAGAAAGGCCTATGATTAAATGGATCTGCAACAGACCCATGTTAAGGGGCTCCTCAATCCAGATTTGGCTGTGTCCAGGGCAGATAGAGTCTGGTCCAGCAAAGCCGAGCCTCCTTGAAGCATATTAACATGCAGACAAGGAAGTCCATAATCCAGAATAAAAGGCTCGTTTGGAAAAGTTGCCCAGTAGGGTGTAGGCAGTCTCTTATAGTTAGCTTGAACAGATGTCAGGGAAGTCTATCATATTGTTGGTGTGACTGACTGTTAATCTGCTTTGTTTTGTTTTCTTAACCTTTGCTTAAACAAAATCCTGTGGAATTTATTATTTTTTACATAGCTAAATATCATATTGTGCAGTATAAATGCAGTATACACACTGATAAAATCATCATTTTGAAAACTATTGGCTAATCTTTGAATAATATGATTTGCATTTTAAGTGCCCTGCTTTGATTATATTTAGTACGACCTGCCCAGAATTTAATGGCTGTTATATCAAGAGGAAAGTGCATTCTTCCACATATCTACTCAGAAGTAAATCACGCTAAGTTCAAGACAACTTACTTCCGAGTAAGTATGAATGAATCTGCAGCTTAAAAGATTCCTAAAACAGCTGATGGTAATAGGAATGGGACATAAAACTGTTTCAGAAATGCTTATGTGAAGGCTAAATAATAGTGTCATACATTTATCCTTCCTCCACTCAAGTAGAACCTTCAGAGGGAAGCTAAGGGTCCCGACCTTGCAAGCTGCATAAATGATAAATGTGCTATTACTGTTCCTACCTGCCTCTATTATTCTGTGTCTCGTATGTGGTCTACAGAGAGATCAGCATCTTTAGTCGTTTCCAAAAGTAATTTTCTATGATAGATTGATGGTAGGTACTTTATCCTTAAAAATAAATAAATAAATAAAATGGTAAGCACATTATTCTTTGCAAAATATGCTCAGTGAAACAAGTTAAGTGAGCACTCCACTAGCTTCACCCTGTCTCTTTCCTGGATACTGAACTGTATTAGGACTTTGTCTTATGCAGTATTTCTTACTAAACTGAAGAATGGCATATTGGGTTTTTTTCCCCACTAGCACTAAGTACCCATTAAGTACCAATTAGGGATCCATTAAAGACCCATTAGGCTCAGAGCAGGAAGACCCCATTTCCACTGCAGACCCCATTAGAGCCACATTTGTTTCCACCAGTTCTAGGGAAATCTGAATTGAATGGGTCCTTCAGGACCTATCATCCGGATTTCCTGTATACCCCATTAAAGGCATCAAATACGGATTATACAGAGCGTGTTTCCACCACAATTGGGCAATTGGGTCTAGGCGAGGCTCGGGGGGGGGGGGTGCACCCATGGGGGGTGCCCTGAAACCCAAAGCTCCAAATCCTGTGCACAAAGCTGGCTCTGAAGCTGGGTCCAAAGCCGGCTCCAAAGAATAGCATAGGCTTTGAAGAGGACCCCATGCAAGAGCAATGCCAGTCCTATAGACCTTTGTCAAAGGCTCTGGAGAATCTTCAAAGTTTGCAAAAGATCACTCTGGGGAACCTCCAGAGCTTTTGACAAAGCTCTGGAGATTCTCTGGAGTGGTTCCAGAGAATCTTTGAAGAATTTCTGAATTGTCTGCAGAGATTGCACCCCCTCTCCCCCCAAAAACCTGAGATGACAGGCAGGCCCCACGTAGGTTGATCCAGATTCACCACATGGGTGCTTCGCCATTTCCATTGTGAGCAGGCTAGCACCCATTGCTATTGGGTGCTACACTGCCCATGGGGATGCATCAGGTACCTCCCTTAATCCAGATCTACTAGATCCGGATTAGTTGAAGCACCCGTTACTTAGATCCAGATCATCTTAGATCCAGATTAAGGGAGGTCAGTGGAAAAAAAACCCCAATGATCATTAAGGGACACAGATATTTCTGTATAAACAAAGGACAGGAGTCTATTAGTGGTGTGTGACTTAGGGTGCATCCCCATGATCAAATTACTGCAAGGTGAACCTGAGTTTGCCTTGGATCATCCCCAAGATCAGCCTCTAATCCAGGCTACATTCGGGCCAAACGGCACAAATCCATGACAGAAATACCCTTTCCAACTGTTCTTGCTTTGAATTAGGAGGCAAGCACATATTATTCTGATTCATGGGGATGCTCCTGGGTTATTGGGGGAGGAGTTTGGTGATCGGAGCATTAGCCAGCAGGGTTTCACTGTACCTGCCATGCACACTGCAATCACAACTGCTTGGAGAAGGAAATTAAGGCAGCAAAGAAATTAAACTGAAATGAGCTCTCACTTGCCCTCTCTGGCTAAAAGCATGCCCCCCCCCATTGCCTGATCCCCCACTCGGCAAGGCATGCATCCAGGGGTTGATTTTCTGCACGAGCTATGGTTTTGGCAGAGAGCTATGATTTTCAAAGCTAGGATTAATGGTAGTAGCTGGAGGTGCGGGGGATAAGAAGAGCATTGTTAAACCAAGGGTAAGAAAATGGATCCAAGCTGCAAAGGTTTAGAGGGAGGCTGATGTGAACACAAGGCTAGCTGTCAAGTGGAGGTCTTCTTGCTGTCAAGGGATGTGTGCATGTCCGCTAAAGTCAGAGCCGCAGCTTCGAGCCATGAGCCCTTTTACCATCCTATTATGCCCCACTTTTGTCCTCCCCCCCCTTATTTCTGGTGTGTGGTGTATTTTTGGAGGTGCAACTTGGACACATTTCACAGGGATTTCCCTTGTCATGACTGCACTGGGTGGGACAGGGAATGGTGATGTCAGCTGGGCTTCCAATCAGGATGGAGAGGGTGGATGCAATTTCCCCGATGCAGGGGTTTACCGCATTTACTTGGGGACAGGTGCATTCACCTTCAATCCGTGCTCTCCTCAACTGCATGGGGACATCTTAATTCAAACTACAATTTGGATTAAGGATGCCATGATTCTGTAGTGAAATAATTGGAGACCATGGGGACGCTGCCTTTAATTCTGTGAAATCAAAACATTTCAATTTCCTAGAAAATGTCTAACTGTTATTTATCCATGGCCCTTTCTGCCATGTACCACATTCTGAATTATATTCCAGAACAGAGACCCGTCTTCTGCATGATTGTTGGACTACTAGCATGTAGACAGCAGGCCCATATTCCAGAATAAAATCCAGAATAAGTCCCAGTGCATTTGTTGCATTTGTTTGTAGAATTATTATTATTTTTTACTTCATAAGCCTTTGTTCTTTGTTCTTTGACCATTGGAATATTAAATTGCAACTAAAAGGGCTATTCCAGAGGGGGAAAAGAAGGTTTCAAGGGAGAAAAAGCCACTGTTTGGTATTAATTGTCCTGATAACAATAACCAGGAATATTTAGATAGCATCCCTAAATAGAATACCTTCTTTTTCCTCTGTGAATGTGAAAAGGGGACAAAAATACATGGTGGTGCAGAAAATAAAGGGGATAAAAATAGACTAAAGACGTTACACATGATTACCACAGTGTTTGGAGACAGATATTTATAAACAGATGAAATGATTGCCTTTGTCATACTTCTATTATTATTCCACAGAATAAGACTATAAGGCCACAACACAATTAGGAAATTTAGGACAAGGTCATGATGAAACAATTTTGCTTCATTAAAGAATTCAGATGGGCTCTTGCTTACCAAGCTTATGTATAGCCATTGTTGTTGTTTTAAGACAAGTAACTAACTAGTCTTTTTGCCTTTCAGATGGGAACATTTCCCATTTTACAGTTTGGCTTTTTCTTAGTATATTTTATTCTTTGCAGAAATCAGAGGTGATTTTGTTGCTTAAAATAGAGATGCTATTATTCCTCCGTACTCAGTTTTGATTGCTTTTCCTGCAGTGCAGTGCCGTGCCAAAAAGGTGTGAAAGAGTTCATTTTTTATTTTTTTTATATATTTTTGATGGGAGAAGAACTGAGGTCATCCATTTCATTTCACTTAGGACCTATTAGAGCAGAATAATATGGTCATTTAGAATTTTATATAAAAGTATAAATAATCCAAAGCTATACTGCATCCCAGAAGATGGAGAATATTTTCAGGCATAACACCAGATGTTTAGCTGCTGCTGTGAACCCAACAACAACAAAAAATAAGCTGCTAATTGAGGATATTTGAAGCCACAGAGCAGGTAAAAGACAAACTTGAGCACTACTTCATAGCAGTGTGCACTAGAGAAATTAACACATGTCTATTATCACTGCTTGCAGCTCTGCAGGTAGTTAATGGGAAATGGCTTAATCTTTATCAAACTCATCTGAAAAGAAAAAAGTTCAATTTTTTTTTTAAAAAACTGCTTTAATGTTGTGGTCATTCACATACTTTTAGTATCCACAGGGTGCACATATGAGCCCAATGAATAAATTTCATCCAGACAAGTTAAGACTAAATTGCTTCCTTTCTTGAGGGGGGTCAGGGATACTTTGTACACTTAAGATCAGATGTGTAAATGGTTCTTTTTGAAAATGCCTTGTTAGCAACAATGGAAAGTAATATGTATGGTAGTGTGGGGGACTGACTCATTTTTTATCTTGTTTGATCACTTCAAACCATATTCTGATCTGCTACAGATCATAACACAGTTGTGGGTAACCAAACAAGAACACCAAACAGCACTCTTTTTCTCTCCATCATCTTGCTTCTCATCATGCAGCAGTATAGTCCACCTTGATATTTCAAAAGAATGAAAACTAAAAACAGAAGAAGCATCTGTCCTTTTTAGTTAGCCTGTCAAGTACAGTACTTTGTTATTGCATTGGTCAACTGGATGTCTATTAAGATCACAGGCAAAATAAGACAAAATAGAATTTATGGAACTTCTCAACCCTCATCAATATGGGTGAAAATGTATTCAATTTGTTCTTGGTAGAGTTGCAATGCATTTCTCTTGTTTTTAATCCTGACAGCTGTTACCAGATCAACTTTGGATGTCCAAGTGTCATAAGAAATCTTGACTGCAAAACCGGAATTGGAAATATACAGGGTTTTGACATATGAATTTGGCTATATGATTGGCATAATTGGGAAAAGCTAAAGGCAGACCATGAAACGTGGAAAGGCCTTAAAATAGCAAGACTACAAGCCTGGAGTTTAAAAAAGGACACAGTTTTTCTCTCTAAGGTTACAAGCTGGCTGTTTGCAAAAGATTAAAAGTCTACATGCAAGAGACAATGCTTGGGCTTTAATCGTGATTAAGTCAGGAAGGAATACTGACATCTCGATGACCTTTGTTTTCTCTCTTTTTGGGGGTAACAGATTTTTAGAATAATGAAGGGGAAATAAAACCATGGAATATGGAACAGAGATGGGTTTGTCTCATTTTAATAAAAATAATAAAGAATAAAATGGAATGGATTTTTGGAAAAGATTTGGTAAAATGATATATATATAGGAATTGGAATTACTACCTAAATGGAAGAAGTCACCAGTACTAGGATGTAAGGTTTCATATTGAATGTGGCTGGGTTTACATTTCAACAGAGTTTGCTAGGAGTTAGGTTAGTCAGGAGAGGTGCTAATTGGAAACCTTAAAGTAAGGTATACAAGATAAATAACTTTTGCAATTAGGCAGAGACATGATAGCAGAACCATGATCTTCACATTAAGAAAAGTTGAGTTCTCCCTTATTTTCTGAAGGAGGAACAGATTTAATGGGGTTTCTTTTCAGAAGGAAATTATTTAGCCTTATTTTGAAATAAGAGGGTTTTAAATATCCTATTCATTTCTTCTTTTTCTGTGGAATTTCACTGAGGGGCATTTCCATTGTGGAAAAGGGCAATGAGTAACCAGTAGGAGAATCTCTGTTAGCCAAGAGGAAGAGAGATAATCCTTGTAAACTCAGGACAAGGGAAATAAGACATTTGAGTTTCAGATATCTGTCCTGTTTACCAGTATTGTTTGCTTCATTAGGAAATGTTAAGTTTGGGTTAATTAGTATTCTTTTTGGGAGAAGCTATGAGAAGAGACTGGAGTCACGTACATATTTTTATTCATTAACAAGGGAAGACCCAATCAGCAGTTTTTGGTTCCAATTTTTGCTATAAAAAATGGCAGAGTAGAGATGGTTTTGAGAGGTCTTCTTCTTGTCATCAGAGGAGGGAAGTCTCCACCATCATCTTCTTCGTCTTCTTGTCATCATGGGAGGCTAGAGAGACCTGGATAAATTTTTCTCCCCCCCCCCTTTCTTCTTTCTGCTACACAGAAAGTGGGCGGAGTTTTTCTGCAGGAGCTGCGTTTTAAAACTTTTGCATTTTGAATTTGGTAAAAGCAGTTACAAAGACTTTTTTAAAAATTTTATTTTAATTTTTATTCATTTTGGGGATCAGTCTGACTGAGACTGAAGGCCTTCCCAATTTTTAGTCATTTTTGGGTTCCTGAAAATGATGCAGTTTGCTGAAATCCTACGCATCTTCAGTTCTGAACTTCTGGGCGTGAAGAAGATGGGATCGTTGGTGAGAACTATGGAAGATGGCTTTCGATTCACTTTTCTCCCATATTTTTATTAAAGGTTTAGAGTTAGGGAACTTTTTCTAGAATTAGAGCTAATTTTAATTTTAATTTTTGGCTTTTATATGTTTCTGTAAGGTTTGGAATTGGTCTTATGGGAGCCTTATCCTCATTTTTAGGGCTCTTAATCACAAAAGGCAATTTTATTATGTTTTGGGGATTTTTCTTTGCTGCATAAGTTCATCATTTTGGGTCTCAGGAAAATGGGGTAAACTTAGCTTAATGCATAGAGAGGTGTTAAGGGGATTTAGTCATGTTTGGATTTTTGGGCATGTCTATCTCAACTCTTCTAATGTCTAATATGGTTACATCTCACTTCAACTTCTTTTCTGTATTTCTAATAAATTCTTTGCATTGGTTTAACAAGAAACATTGACTTTTGAGTCTGAAATGTGTCTTGTCTCTGTTTTCTGGTTATTCCTCGTTATTAAATCCTATGTAAACGATCTATAACGCTACCTATTCCCCTAAAAAGGAGTTAAATTCGGTGTTCTTTGGGCTTCAAAAATAACCCAAAGTATCCAAATCTTACTCCCTCCATATTCGCTTACAGTCTAGACTGGAGCAATATTGGATTTGGTATTACAGCCAAATCATAAATATATTGGCTTCATTTCTACAGGGGTATTCTAAATTTGTATACCATGTGCTATAATCATGAGTGCACATTTTCATTTGGTTGGATGACAAAATTCTTCCACCAATATTGATACAAATTAACAAAAACAATAAAGGATAAGCTTGTAACAGACTTGATCATTACAGTAGAAGAGTCCATCATAAGATTGTCAAGGAAACTAAGTGTATGGCATGTGCCTCTTTTTATGCCATGCACATAAACAAAAAACTGTGAAAACATTATGTGCAGTCATTCACAAAAATGTAAACAGCAGTCCACATAAAACATTTTCCTCCACTTGCTTGCGAGTTAGGGTGCTTCCGCACCTGCCACCAAAAAATGGATCAAAGAAGATCCATTTTTAGTCAATCCATCCTCTAGAGGATCCATCCCAAATAGTGATGGATCTGAAGGGGCCTCGTGCATCTGCACACCTGTGGGGAGCATGGATCCTGAGGGCTGGATCGTCTGGGTGCTGTGCAGAAGCTTCCTGTGCAGTTGACACCACCCCCGGAGCCACAGGACTGGAGCAGTCAGCTGCCAGTCACTGCACATTTCCAGCATAATGTGGTGTGTGTGGGAGGGGCTTCTGAGGCAGACCATCCTGCTTCCACCCCTCCCAAGATGGCAGCCACAGGGGCATCCGTCCCTTCTCCTGTCCATGTGTGGAAGTGCCCTGCTTCCACACGGATCCAGGCGAAGGGATGGACTGAAGATCTAATTTTTTAGGTCTTTGTTTAGACCCAAGGGTTTAAAATGTGTTCTAAATGGGTCGTTAATCCAGTTTCCATGGCCAGTGCCGAAACATCCTTAGTTCCATAGATCTAAACTAGACCAGACCTAGCTTGAGAACATTTCTGCCTGAAACTATTTCCATCCCAAACATCTAGATAAAATTTGCACCAAACGATTGGATTGGGCCAGGAAGAATCCACCTGTGGTGTGACCTTGTGTCTCCAGTTTCCAACATGTTCCCCATGACATTTCAACAGATTTTCTAGAGGCTAATGAAATACACTCTGCTGTTTTAGCACTTAAGCACATACTTAACAGCATAATGAAGCTTTATCCAGATAGCAAATCTGAAGTAAAGCAATCCAGACACATTTTATTCTAGATCATCAAAATGTTCAAAGGTAGCAGGGTGTGATCCCTGAACAACTGGAAGACTCTTGTGGTTTAAAGAGGGCACAGTCTCAGATTGTGCCTATGGCACCATAAAGGCCCTGTGCAGTTCTTGCCTAAGCCATCTCTGTCTTGCAATAGTTCCTATTAGTTCTATTTCCAAACCTTTGAAATCAAATGCATTAATTATGAATTTCCATTGTGACAGCACCAACACCAGCAGTGACGGAAACATGATTTGTTTAGGTAGCAGAGCAGGCTGTTCTCTGATCAAGTTTTGTTTCCCACAGGGAAGCATCAGTCTTAAATTACATAGCAAACAAGCAGGAGAAAGGAAACAAACAACAAGACACCTCTCAATGGGAAAAAGTATTAAAGCCTGGTTGTAGGGTTAGGGTAATAATAATAATAATAATAATAATAATAATAATAATAATAATAATAATAATAATAATAATAATAATAATAATAATAATAATAATAATAATAATAATAATAATAATAATAATAATAATAATAATAATAATAATAATAATAAATTTTGAAAAAGCAGCAATGCTGTTATGAAAGGGATCCTGTTTTTTAATTAAATGAAGGTCTCCTCATGAAGATAAAATAAATGCTCTAGATTTGCAAAAAAAGAAAAAGAAAAAGAAAGAAAAGAAAGTATTAAGGTGTAGCATATCTACATAAATCCTTTAAAATATAGATATAGAGGCCACAGTCACACCATAGCTTTTTAGTCCAAGGAAGGAAAGACAAGGAAGGCAGCCATACCCAAGCTGTTTTTGGCCTAGAACAGCCTATTCACATGCACCTGCTGCTGTTTCTGCCTCCTCCCACTAAGGCTTCAGGTAAAAAGGTAAACTTCAGCTAGCATGGTGGGGGACAGTTAGGTGCAATGGGGAGGCATTGTAGTAGATAATGGTGTGAAGTGGCCAATGAGAGAGGTGACTTTGCATGGCGTGTGGGCAGTGTGATGGAGGAGCAAGGTGGTAATGGGATTTTGTTTGCGCACCAAAGGAATGATCTGATGGGGGCATTGAAAGATGGGTGAGGCTGGTTTCAGTGTTTGTGGTGAGGCAACACAATGAGAAGGTACTGAACCAGGTGAGGGAACCAGTGGGGGAGTGGTTACAGTGCTGGAGGGGGAACAACATGATGGGAGAGTGTTGCAGGAGGGCAAGGGGGCAGTAGAAGGCAGTGGCAGCATCAGCAGTGGCAGTGGCAGGGCAACATTTATTCCAAGCAGAAATTCCACAAATACATATTTGTACAAATGAATTACAAAGCAAGTGACCACATCTAATGACAATGCATATAAAACCTTTAAAAGAATCATGAAAACATGATGAGAGCAAATAACAATAAATCTGGTTTCAACTTGTGTTCCCATTTCCACTGTCTGTAACTGAAGTTAGGGTTGCAGAATTGTAATGAAGGAAATGACATATTTCCTTTCTGTGTGTCAGAAACTTCCATGCAATATTGGAGTGTCAGCTCAGTTGCAGCAAATACAGCTATGCATTACCCTGTACTTGGACACCTACTTTTTACTTGTCTAGAAATAGGGTTGGTATTTCTTTTCAGACTTTATTGAATAGAGAAAGTACTCTTCATGCTTTGTGTTCCTTATAGGTTTATAATTATGTGGTGGAATAAGAGTAACTGCACATTCTTGTGTTTAAGATAGGAATAGATTGTTTAGCAGTGTATTTTAGTTTGGAACTATTGCTAACTCAGTCTCACATCCCCTCACCCCCTCACCCCCACACACAGATGAGGGTGGAGTTTTGTGTGTGTATGTGTGTGTGCGTGCACACACACACACACACACTCAGGTTGTCTTCCATTATTTATAAGGGTTCTTTCCTACTGAATTGTCACAGGAACTAAAATTTGGTACTAGCAAAAGACGCACAGGATACAATTTTCTTAGTTTTCTCTCATAAAAATAATCCTTGAAATTTGAAAGAAAAATGATGCAGACCATTTTTTAAAATATATTAAAGCCAACACCTTCTATGAATACCTGCTACTGTTAAATACAGAGCTGTGCATGCTCATATGTATAGACACATATTTTCAGCTTTTTATTTAATAGATGCTTATGGTTTACAGTATAGCCAATATGAACAGAAGAAACCACTTTAGGGCTACTTTAGAAGAGCACGGAAACAATGCGAAGAGACCACACTTGCCATCTTGTGTAAAAAGGTCATATAGCAGGACCTCAGGAAGACCCTGAAATTGAAAATCTCTCTTTGATCTCACCAAACATTCTTCTAATTCATGACCTTTGCTCCTATTTTTTTAGGTCATGCTTGCATCCCATGCAATCCCAAAACAATGTCTGGGAATGCAAAATAGAAAGAGATTAAATGTCACAGCACATCTACATGCCATGTTAGAAACATTGCTCTGAACAAGTGCAGACATGACATGTACAAAAGAACTTGGACTTATGGGCTCTGAACTGTGCAGTTATATGGGTTCTGTGACCACGGAACTGTTAGGGACCTTTATTGGTTTTTATACACCTAGGAGACCAAGATACCCTTTGCCTTTGGTGTAGCAAAGCCGCACACTTTAAAATACCCTAAAGTAACATTCTTGCCATTGTGCTGCTAGATTGTATGCTGTTGAATTGCCTATTTGCTGTGCTATTGCCAATTGCCTCATTACCGGCTATTGCAGCCGCTGTATAAATTGCCTTTTTCTTTTTCTTTTTTATTGTTTTTAATAAAGATTGTCATTTTGCATTTCTCTGCCTCAGAACTTCTTCCTTTTCTTCAATGTGCAGAACTGGCCTCGATTGTGTGCCTAAGTCAATTAATGCAAAGTATTCATACGATAACAAATACACAATGTTTCTCACCACCCCTCACTAATATGAACCAGCCTATTTTATACAATAATAATGACAAAAAAGTGTGAATACTGCATAAATATGTGATCCTATACTGCTATTTTAATATAGTATTTTTGTATGTATGTATGTATGCATGTATGCATGTATGTTAGGCTTAACAGTGCTTATGTCCCATAGAGGAGCCTGAATAACCATAGTTATTCAGCGGAACCAAATGTGGGAAAAGCAGGAGGGGCACAAGCCAAGCCAAGTAATTTATGCTCACCGACTCATTTCAGAGAAAGTGAGCATATTCATTTGCACCTGTTGCGCATATGATATATTCTTCCAAGTATCTAATTACAAAAACAGGTTAACTTGCAAGACACCTGACAATACGCTTTGGACTTATAAAACAATAATTATTGTCCTTGGAGAGCTTGTGCTTCAAAGATCACAGAAGGAGAAATTGAAATCCTGGCAAAGAATGGTTGTTTCTTTTCATTTTTGCTGCATCTGCTGTTTAAATTGACCGTGGGAAAAGAGTGTGTCCCAGATGGCAAAGTGCCAGAAAACCCCACTGGTTCCTATACAAATTGTGGAGGGCGGTGGAGGAGGACTTACCCTCTCTAGCACTCATTCTTTAAGAGAAAAGCTTTTCCTCTTTAATCCCCATCATTAAACCCTCCAAGCCGTCTAATTTTCTTCATTCCTGCTACAACAACAACAACAACAACGATGATGATGATGATGATAATAACAAAGAAACAAGTAAAAAAATCACTGGTGGAGGAAAGCCTATTAATCAGCCGTGTTTTACTGATAACAACAAGGTGGAATCACAGAGTGCTGACCATTGCAAATTAAGGCAGGGTATTCACAGTTAATCTTTGCACTTAGCAAAAGAAGTTCTTAATTGTCATGTTTAACATTCACTCTGTTCAAGGAAGGGAAGAGTCTGTAATGAGACAAATGCTTGCTTCCTTAGGCAAAATATAATAAAGAATGGGTCATTTTTTGTGTATGTGCACGCAAGAGAGCAACTATAGTGAGATAGATATGCCACTTTAAATCAAATGAATAAGCATATCAGAGCAGTAATCCAGAGACAAAGCAAAATAAAATATATATTTTAATTCTGTAGTAACTCAACACACTGCTAGAACTTCACAGGGAGGGAGGGAGGGAGGGAGAGAGTGAAAACTAATAACAGATTACGATTTATGGACCTGTCCATTTTATGTCTCAGGCTGAATGACTGTAAAGATAGATTTGTGAGTTAGGGTGTTTCCGCATTGGCTGCAGAAACTGGATTAACGAGACATTTAAGACATTTATATGACACCTGGGCACTTACCTTCCACACTGGAGACCTCTTTCTGGACCATTGGAGGGGGCTGCTTCCACATTTCAGCGCATAAGATCTGTTTCTAAAACAGGTCTCACCATGGAAAACTGGATTAAAATGAAGACCTAAAAAATTAGGTTTTCAATCTGTCCCTTTGCCTGGATCTGTGTGGAAGCAGGATGCTTCTGCAGCTGCCATGTTGGGAGGGTTGGAAGCAGGATAGCCTGCTGCGGAAGCCCCTCCCTTGTGCACCACGCACTGCCAGAAACACGCGGTGACTGGCAGCTGCCTGCTCCAGTCCTGCGGCTCCATGGGTGGCGCCAGCAGTGTGGGAATCCAGCAGACTTTTTGAATGGGTGTTGTGCCTTCCGCACAGCACCCAGACCATCCGTCCTGCCAGATCCAGCCTCCCCATGCGTGTGTGGACGTGTGAGGGCTCTTTGGATCCGTCCCAAATAGGATTTGGGACGGATCCTCAGGAGGTCAGATCACTGAGAAATGGCTCTTCTTTGAGCCGTTTCTCGGTGGCAAATGCGTAAACACCCCTCGAGTCTAAATCATTTTACAAATCCCAACTTGTGGTTGTAACACTGGGCAGCAGATCACCAGGAGACATTTACATCATCATTCTAAAAGCTTAAATAAGCAGTATTACAAATTAAAATCCAAAATTCCAGGCAATGAACATACAAATTAGTGGTGCCTTGTAGCTTTGAGCGTGGGTTGATTGTTGGATCTAGAAGACAGAAGATATTTTAAAAAGCTCTATATGGGCTACCTTTGAAAACAGTCCAGAATCTGGAACTGAATCAGTTTGACTGTTGATGGGAGTCTCTGGTTGGATGCATATCACACTAGTCCTGAAAAATCTGCACCAGTTGTTTATTTGCTACTGAGTCCAGTTCACGGTGTTGACATTAACATATAAGGCCCTAAATTGCTTGGTCTCAGGTTATCCGAAGGAACACCATCGTCTATATAGATCTACTTCGGTACTGGGATCTCAAGGGGAGGGCATTTTTATAATTCCTAGTTTCTCAGATGTGGAATAGGTAGGGACATGGTTCTCAGACTCTGGAATAGAGATGTGCATAAGTGGTTTTTGTTTTTGTTTTTGTTTTGCATTTGAATTCAAGTCAAATCAGAAGTCAAAACATTTGATTTGATTCGAATGTTTAGAATCCAAATGCAACAAAATCTGATTTGAATCCAATACACTTTGAATCTATTCTTTGAATGTTAGATTCAAATAGGAAGATACAAATGTTGACAACATTCATATGTGTTATATGTATCTGTACTCATTTCATACGTATCCCGTTTTATCCCGTAAGCATCCCATTTTCATCCCATATTATAAGAGCAAATGTGCACAGATACGTATGATATTCATACAGATTTGTATGTAATACGTTCTGTACATTCTGATGTTTCAAATCATTCAAATGAATGTTTAAATTTGAATGTGAAGACATTCTATTCAAATTCAAATATCCACATTGAATTGAATTTGATGAAATTTCAAATGTTTGTGAAGGGTGGAATAAAACTAAACAAACAAATGCACAAATAAATAAATGTTCAGTATCTCAACATGCCAACCCACTGAGAATTGTGATGACTACCTCAAACATCTGGGAGCAAGGACATATAATTATGTTGTTGTTGTTGTTGTTGTTCCAGTGTCCTGTCTGCCACTTCTTCAGGTGTTCATATTGCCAGACATGAATAATACAAAACACCCAGTAATGTAGGGGATGAGTACTTTCAAAGGGTACTGTCAGATTTTTTGGAAAGTGTGTACAGATTTTTCTTTCTTGTTGTTTACCTGTGTACATTCCATTGTACATTCTAAAATTTAGACTTCACAGCTATCTGGAAAGTGAAGGACTGCTGGTCTGATCCCCAGACTCTCCCTGAAAGTAGGCAAGGGCAAACCAGTTCTGAATCTCTGCTAAGAAAACTGCATAGTGGTGCCCATGAAAGGTGTCCATGCAGTCAACTGAGAGTCACCCATGACTATGGCTGTGCACAAACACTTTCCTCCCCTCTTTTCACTTCACATCAAAGCAAATGAGCATGGTACACTGCATTCATATAAATGGAGTCCCTGCCAATGTGGCAGACTCCAAATTCATTTCAGACCTTCCATGAAGGTTCAAAGCAAAGCAATGGCCTGTTCCAGGAAAGCAGCTGGCTCAAACAGCCATGCATTTTCCCTGGCAGCCGGAGTGGCCTCTGTTGCAGCCACCATCAGTCATGCCTCCATCACCAAATATAACAAAGCTTCAGCCAAAGGACCTCTAGTTTTGTTTCACCTTTGAAGCCTGGCATATGAAAGTAGGCTCATTTGCCTTTGAAGGTGAAGGCACAGTAGTATAAATTGTGGTGGTGCTGAAAATATCTGTCACATCCCTAGCCACAACAACCATTTTTATGATATTCCATTTTAAACTATTATAGTGAAGTAAAGATCTCAGTTTTATTGGGCGTTCCTTTACTGATTAACAATATGGATGGCAAAAGTTTTCCTGCTAAAATTAAACTGCCCAGGAATGAAACAAAACACCTTGCAAAACGATTTCTGATTGAATGAGGCCAGGTATGTGCTTCCATTTCTACGTGAATGAACCCAAAATGATTCTATCAAGTAAAATAACATGCAATGTAAAGGCAGAAACAACTTGATAGTTATTCTGTGTTGCAGATGTTTGCTTCTATTCATGTACACAGAAAAACAAGAGTGCAAATGCACATTTGTACCCCACTGTTCAGCTGAAAGGCTTTGCAGAGTAGCTTACATAGAATGAATTGAAACGTGAGAATCCCTGCCTGGAGCTTTCAAAGGTTTTCAAACGATCTCTTTATTGAGTCACAGTCCATAAATGTACAACAACGTAAAATTCACTAAGCATCTGATGTGATGATGGTGCTGCAGATGTGGTGAAGCAATGTAACTAAAACCCTTGCTTTTACTCGCAAGAACTGTTACAACTGGGAATACAAAAAAGACCTAAAAGAAAGTGGCAGTTCTATGCTAACAAAGCATAAACCGGTCATTAGCCACAACAAAAGCCTTGAAAATCAACTATGCCCCTCTCTGCGCTGGGCCTTATTCCAGATTAAATTGCTGAATAGCAAACTGCTTTCCATGTGCTTTTTTTTTTTGTTTTTGACACTGGCTATGGCCAGTACCACTAACAGCTTTTTAAAGGCATCTGGGGAAAGGCACTTTCACTGTTATGGTCTTGGTATGTCCTAGTCCTGTTTGCCACTGAGCCAGAGCCAAGGGTGCACAAAGAATCCAAGAGAGACAACACTCTTTGCAAGCCAGTCATAATGTGCACTGTGAGACAGGGGAGGGTAAGGGCCCAAGTTAGGGACTTGAAATTCTTCCTCCTGCATTGAGGCTCAGGCATTTTTCATAGGGGCACTACAAAAGGTGTTTTCATCGTATAATGGTGATGTGAAGCTTATTTCATATGGCTGCTGTTTTTGAGGCAAAACATGCAACAGTTTCCTGTTTTCAACAAGATGACTGCTGCAGACTGTAAAAGCAGGAAAACTTTAGTGGACCCTGTCAATGTGGTGGTGCGTGATTCTGATGCATGCAGCAGAAGGGGTGAATACCCACTCCTCTTTTCCCTTTGAACATCAGAAGCAGCAGCAAATCAGTCAGTAAGCACATCTGAGGGAGAACAAAAGCTGATTTGATGGTCCATAGGACAATAAAAGATGAGTGGCAGATTACTGGTCAAGCCACTGAGTCTAATGTGGAAGATACTGATTTCTCCTCATGCCCCAGTTTTCTATGTGTGTTTCTATGGATATATCCAAAAGCTTAGGTAGAGAAAAAAAAAAGTAATTCAAATGTTAGTTTCCAGAACAACAAACTCATACACTTCTATTCCTGTCAAATAAAACTAGGAAAATGCTTACAACAGCACAATACCAAAAATCACTGCTGCTACAGCACACATAGTATCTCCAATTATATATTACTTCATGCACGTACTTTGAAACTATCTGCCTTGCACTGATTTAAAATCAAGGCAGTATTTATATATAAATATATATCAATTCCAAAATGGCTAGACTTCAATGCAGGCCAGAGAGCTTTGAATTCAGGTGTATTCCTGTTATTTTGAATCTTCCAGGTATTATAATGATTCAGTTACTTGCTATAGAAGAGGAAGCGAGGAACGACCTTAATGGCAATGATACATGTGCACCAGAGCTAATAAATGTACTGTAGGCAAACATGTCATTTCCCAGCAGCTTTCTCATGGGAAGGGGAAGAGTGCTACAAACAGAATACCCCTCCCCCCCTACAACTTAAGTCAGCATCTGCACACAAGAAAAAATGGCTTGAAAGCAGCTGAAAGTTAGGAGCATGAGGACATTAGTGTTCCCATAATACATCTTATCCACAATAGTGGTGTACATGAATGCAATTTGGCATTTGATTCAATTCAAATTGAACATCCCAAGATTCAAATCAATATGAATGTTTAAAATTTGAATTATTCACATTTGATTCAAATACATTCAAATATGTCCGTACAATTTTTTGATTCGTATTTGAAGATACGAATGTTGACAACATTTGAATGTGCCCATATGCATCCATACACGTCTGTACGTACCCAAACACATCCGTACACACCCCGTTTTTATCCCCTATGTGTCTCGTTTTCGTCCTATACATATCTGTACAAATGTGTACGGATATGAATAAGATGTGTACACATATGAATGTCCAAATAATTCGTATGAATGATTCAAAAGATTCAAAATTCATTTGTATGTTTAAAGTTGAATGTATAGACATTGAATTTGTAATGTCCAAATTTGAATGAATTCAATCGGATTTTGAATATTTTGAATATTCATGCACATCCCTAATCCACAATAAGTGGATTTTTGGGGACTTTAAATTGCATTAGAGACATTACTGTGACAACATTTTCACCTTTAAGCTGTGCTCATGCACTGTGTGCAGACACAGATTAAGAGAAACAACCACTCTTCTCAAAGTGACAGTGTGCTGTTTGCATGTGGCCAGGTGTCCCTGCTTGTCCAAATCACAGTGAAAGTATTCAAAGCTATCCTACCCAGAAATAATACTCTTGCTGCTCTTTTGACAGGTGGGCTGCCTCTGTCTTCTATATCAATGCAAAGGAGTTCCTGCCTTTGAAGAGAGGAAATGGTTCTATGCACTAATCTTTGTTTTGAATGTGCAAACACCACCAAGGGGCTCAAAAAGTCCCCCAAAGTGCCATCCACTAACAGCTGCTTGTAGTTGTCTCAGAGATCTTCAAACAGTAGAAATGTCATAATACTAGTTGTGGCATGACAGGGCAGAGTTGCAACATCCATGCAGATGGCATCTGCTGCCCCTGCATTGAATGTGCATTGAGAGCAGGGTCATGAAGATGCTGCACTCTTACTGATATTCAAAGAGCCATTAAGGTTCTGTGCAGATCCTGCCCTGGTTCCCAAGGCAGACCATATGCCGAACACAAAGCCAAATCTCATTTGGATGGTCAAGAACTCTTACTGCAAACATGCTGTGATTAGAAGGGACCTAAGGAGTGTTCTGCGTTTGCTGGTATTCCTTATCAACAAGTGAATTAAATGGCTCCCTTCCATACTTTAGTGCAGGATATGGAGAGGCCTTGTCCCCTGTTGCTCTGCTCCATCCATGCAGGATGGAGAATGATGCAGGTCAAGAAGCCCTTTGCTCTGAATCACTGGTAGACCTTAATATCAAGGTTTACTGGTCCACTAGCTTGGTGTTATCCAGAACACAGAGACATGATGAAGGTCCACACTGTGTGTTCCTGTTACAGGGTAGCCATTTCAGTGGTATACCTTATTGCATCACCAAAATGGGTCCACAAAGGTTCCTGGCCTTTGGAGTTCATGCTGACCAGCTCTGCAGCTTGTGCAAATATCAAGGCTGGCCTGGGGATTGGGCCGAAATACATCATCGCAGTGCAGGCAACATTGTTTCTTCCTGGAGTCTTCCAACCCACCTTGGGAGGAATCACTTCTTCCATACCAAGTATTCCTGATCTGCACCAGGTAAGTGCAGAAAGGCTCAATATTAGCTATGGATTAGCTTCAGAACAAGATAGCTTCCTACAATAGTAGCTATTGAACATTTTGTGTAATTTTGAAGAGCTGACTTGTGCATGAATGCTAAGCGTTGAAGCCTTCTGAATGAGTCAGGTAAATTGAATAAAAGATAAGTTTGGTTTTTCTGCACAGCTCACACCTTTACAGAAATAAAATGTGGTATTCTATGTGGATCAAATATCTGAAGTGTTCCGAAGAGATTAGATACGTAAGAAGTGGCAGGCATGTTTTGGAAAGAAAGAGAGGTTTTGTGTTTTATTTTATTTTATGGAAAGCTGTAAAAATTATACCTAATGAGCACATGCACTTCCTACACCAAAGAGATTTCACTTAGCACTGAATGAAAAATTCAGTATAGGTTCAAATGATATAAATTTTTTTAACCTTCTTTGAGACACTGAAGACTATTACACTTCTCATTAGGGAAATTCTCTAAGAATGAACTGAAAAGACTGCAGATTCTTCATCAGACATGCAAGAAGAAGAAGAATAGCTAACTTTACTGAGAAAGTCAACAGTTTCCATAATCCCTATGCAATTGTGGATCTCAAATATACTAAAATACCCTTACGTGTTTGTCAAAGAGTATTACAAAAGTTCAAATAAAAAAGGGATACATAGCCAGTTTGACTAGTGGTTACTTCCTGTATCATCTATATTCCTACAGTGACATGTTATTGAAGTGGAGTTAATGACTAGCTTGAAGTATTGCATATATAACTATAGTTACATAGGTATAGATATACAGTTTGCAATGTATTATTTTTAAATATTATAAACCTATATATGCTGGGAGATGGATATTTAACAAGTTATCCAGTGTCCTACCAGTCATATTTTGAAGGATGTTGAAGGGGGAAAAATCATCTCAGCAAAATAGAAGTTTCAAGTTTATGAGCTAAAGACTGCATCTGCACCTTTTTTTTTTAATATTTTAATGTAACCTGAAAGTGATTTAGAGGTCATGCAGATACTGCGCCCTCAGTGCATATTCAAGCCATCATAATGCACAGTATGGATTCTACCATTAATATAAATGTATCCTTTCAAAAGCTCTTTATATTATTATATAAAAATAAAATTTAACCCCAATGACAATAGTTAAGATGGATAAAAGATGTATGGGATAAGTATTGGAATGCAATAGGATTTCAAGAATCTTTTCTCACTTATGGTTGAAAAAATATTGAGTAAGTGTACCTAAGAGAATACTACAGATTTTGAAAAAAAGATTCTGAAATGAATCCCCAATTGTATTTACTGGGAAGAAAGTTGGATAAAGGGTTACTAAAGTTAAAAGAAATTACACTGTATATGATAGCTGCACCTAGAATAATATTTGCTAAAGAATGGAAGATTCTAAATATACCTGGAGACAGGATGAACTATGTGCACTATATGGAAAGATGCCAAAGCTAAGATCAAATGAAAAAGAAGAAAAGGGAGGAGGATTTTTTTTAAAAAAGATCTGGAACCTTTATATAAAAACATTCTTGTGAAAAGACCTTCACTTTGAGATTTGTTGGGCTCCTTCAATATATTAGATATCTGGTATACTAAAGCTTTTCGTTAATTGGGCACTTTAATTTTATTCCTATTATTTTCCTGATTTTAATAGAAATAAATAAATAATCGATAGAAGCCTGCTGATATGTCACTCAATGTTAACTTTTAAAAAAGTAAAATGGTATAGCCTTTTCTGTAATAAGACAATGTGGACTTTAGCCCCACCCCCCATGATTCTCATAAGACAAAGACAATAGATTGGGGGTTTATGGTACAGGTGTCTTAGTTGGGAAATCCTTCTTCGCCATGTGATATTATTGGGTTCAGAATTATATCCATTTACTTACTGTAATTCTATAGCCACAGAATAATGTTGCAATCCGGATTTGCAACCTGAATCCTTGGCTCTGGGAAACCTGGGGGAGGTAGTTTATGGCTACCTCAATCGTGGCTGCAGTCTTGAGAACCACAGCGATACGTAGTTACAACCCAAGGGGCGGCAACGATACTTGGTACCAGTTTACTGGTACGATCCACCGGATGTTACGAAAGTATTCCCTTATTAGCCACCAGCATGCTATAAGGGATCACCATGTGCTCTTATGGTGATTAAAGACAGAGAGCACAGGAGAAAGAAGTTAGGCAGGAGACAAGATGGGCTGGAAAAGAGGAAGTTTATTACTCTGCAAAGCTTTTTATATCCCCCACAAGAAGGCGGGGAAGGAAGTGACCTCAGGATAAAATCCAGGTAGGTGATAGGTGAAGTGCATCAGCTGGGCAGGTCAGAAGTCCTTCCAATGTCATATCCTGTGGCAGGCAGGAAGAGGGAAGTTGTTATTTTACGCTTGGCCATGTGGCCTGGTGGCCATTCTGCCCTCAGGCTAAAAGTCCATCCCCTGCTGGTGCCAAATGTGCACTGCAAGCTTCTGGAAGCAGGGAGAATCCTTTTACCTGGAGGCTAGAGAAGCTGGTGGAAAACCTGGGCAAACTTGCAATTGCTACAGAATAACTAACATTTTTAGGCTTACTTACAAAACACGAAAATGTACAACATGCAAAACAAGGAGAAAAAAAGTTTAAAAAGGGGAAAGTATATGCTCAATCCGTATAATTTTTATATACTCTTCAAAAGGTTAAGCACTTAAGAGGGGTCTTTCCTTGCACTGGGCAGATCTCCTTCAGCATAAGCTTGCAAAGCCAGGGCATCCCACTCAAATGTCTCCAACATCATATTATCAAGTCTACATTCTTCTACATTTTATGGAAAAACTCTTTGTTGTAGTTTGAGAATATGCATTTCATTAATATACTTTATCTCTTTTGGTAAAAACTATAATTTTAAACTGATTTTTTAAAAATGTAGTTTATGCCTTATCAAGCATATTTTTCAGTGGGTATGATTTGATAAATCCTTTGGCATTCAATGATCGAAAATGTCTTAAAATTTTTCAAGGCCTACATATGTAATCAATTTTTATCTTATTTTAATTATGTTTCAGGCTATAACCTTCTGCTGACAAACCACTCAAGGCTTATGTCAAACAGAATAATAGGTTGCACATGTTATTGATTTAACTCTCAGCTGAACAGATTAATGTTATATTTTATTAAGCTATTTTAAACAGGTATATTTAGACAAAGAACAGCAGATCACATTCAAGTGCCTAAGCTGTATGATGCAGTAAAACTTCATGAAGCTGAGCAGTCCAGTGTCTGGCTACAGCAAGATGAACAACCTCTATGTTTACTATTGTGAGCTATATATTTTTTTTCATGTAAATAAATAAAAAATGTATATTATGTAAATAAAATAATAAGGATGGAGTGTTTGGTGTCACACAAAGAACTGTTTGTCTGTTTATATCCCAGCTTTCACCTGATGATCACTGGAAGGGCCACAACAATAAAAATGATGAAGATTATAAAACAGCATTCACGCCAGGAGGAAGAGGACAGGGCAGCCCCGAAAAGCAGCTTTTAGAAAGTAGCCACTTGAATCCCACCTTGAGTCATGTACCCCATGTACGATCCTCAGAATCCGGATCCAACGCGATTAAGCTGAAAGTAATGGGAACAGGCAAATTTGTGTTTGCATCCGGTTCTATTATTTTGGTTTAGGGAAACTGGATTAAGCTTGTAATGGGGATGCGGCCATAATGTGTTCCTTGCAATCCGTCCTTCCCAAGCAAGTGTGGAAGCATGGGGCCTTATTACATCTGTATCTATTTGGATTGGATCTTGGTAGAGGCACATTTCATAAAAACAGATTTACTTAATCCGGTTTTCAGCGGGCCATTGTAAAAAGGGCCTTACATTACCCCTGATCTGCTTACAATAAAGATAATCTATCAGGGCAACCAAAGTAGTTCCGGTGCTGAATTTCCACATGAAATAAAATTTGAACGGGACTGGATAATCCATTTCTGGCATCAGGTATCCACCACTCTCTTCAGTATTACATGAACTGGTTTGTACTGGGTTGGGGAATCTAGCTTCCATTTCACTCGATTAGATAAGTATGAAAAGGAGTAGGTTTAACATAAAGCAATTTGTGGGTGTGGATTTGTAGGGATGAATAGAAGGCAGAAACCAAAGTTCTAGGAGTTCAAAACTTAACAGCCTTCTTTATTGAAGAGTATTCAAAATAACAAGAATCCAATTAACCTGTCAGTCTAAGCTTGTAACAGTAACAAGAAGTTAATGAGATTACAGAGCTGAGTGATTTTTATAGAGTTCCAGAGTTCCAAGAATCTGGGTTTCTAAGGACTAGGATTCCCTTTCAGTCCCATTGATGTGCACTAATCCAACCTAGTTCTTCATGATTGCCACTCCAGTCCTGGCTCACTACAGATAAATTTGACTGAAGAGGAAAATGACCAATCATCAAGAGACAGAGGGAGAGACTTTAAAGGATAAAGACTTGTTTTTTTGTTTTTTGTTAACCCAAAGAATTGGGATGAGACATTGCAAAAGGGTAAGGACTTATTAAAACAGACAGAAATGGGAAGGAGAAAAGTATGCTTTCTAAAGTGTATTATTTATTTATTTATTTATTTTTAAAAATATATCCCGCCCTTTGCCACATGGTCCCAGGGTGTGCTACAATACAAATAAAACATAAAATAGTAAGACATAATTTAAAATATTACCTAACTAACTTCCTAACAGGACAGCACACCAAGGAAGCTAATTAAACAGCAAAAGCCTGGGTGAAAAGGTATGTTTTCACCAGGCACCAAAAACTATGCAGTGTAGGCACCTGGCGAACCTCAAGAGGGGAGCTGTTTCAGAATCTAGGGACCACCACATGAATAAGCATGAACAAACACCATGTTATGTGAACTTGCAACATTTTAACTGAGTCTTATCAAAGGAAAATGAAGACCAAACAACTATGGTGTAGTGGAATCTTTGCAAAGATATAGGGTCATATTCAGATAATCATAGATGTAAACAATAGGCATTTTTCTCCATGGAACCATGGTTTGGGAAGAGGAAAAACACGACAGGTGCCATGCTTCTTGCCAAATCTTGGGACAGGCTGATTGAATAGCTGTAGCTGCTTCCTGGAAGTAGATAAGTGGCCTTAGGAGAATTTCTTTCCATGAAAATAACACTAGTTGCTTCCTTCCTGTCTTTCACTCTTCTTTCACTTCTATTTTATTCCGGCACTTGCATTTTCTCTAACAGCTTCCACTTCACTTACCTGTGGGTTATAAGCTAAAAAGGCTTTCAAGTGAGGAGCAAAATAAGTCTGAACTGACCTTTGCCCTTTAATGACAATGAAAAGTTCCTTAAGCACTGTGAGTTATAGATTTTTTGTATGTGCCTTAAAGCCAATTTCTCTCATACTTTATACCATTGCAAACAGAACATTTCCCAATTTATTAGTAATACTGCCATCACTTTGGTGCTGAGCTACCTAGCATGAACATATCAATGTGATAATTGTTCTCTTAATCTCACAATGAGGCTGTAGTGTGTGTGTGTGCCAGCTGCCACCTCTAAACCATTTCCAGTCTGATTTATTTTGTTAATTTCATGTGGATACAGCCTCTGTTTCTGGTCATCTTTGCATAATAATGATTTATAAGTGTCTCCCTCTTTGTCCCACCTCCTTTACTAAGTTCTTGGATTTATCTGCACTATTGATATTAGGTTCTTCTAAAGAACCCCTGGGCAAACATGCCCATTCCCATTACATGAGCAGACAGCCTCTGAAGAAGACAATCCATTATTAGGACCACCTTGCAGAAAGTGCAAGAAACCTCACCATTTGCCTCTGCTGCATAAAGAATTGGCAGTGGCAGAGGAATTGTTGAGACTGTTCCACATGGCATGATTTATCATTGGACTCAAAATGGTCACCTTCTGTGGACATTTCTGGTCTGGTGCTAAACTGCACCATGCAAAAACTTTGAAGGTCATACGAATTTATCAAAACATTTGATTCAAGCTGCTCCTAAATCTCTTCAGTGGGGCACCTGCAACCATTGGGATCAATTCTTCCTTGATTAAACCCCCTTTTTTTAATTATAGATACTCAACTTTGTACTGTTCCCCTCTTTTTAAAAAAAGATCTAATGGAAACATTTAAGATCCTAGACCTCCTCAGTCTCTTCCTTCTTTTCCTCCAGTTTCTCTGTGATTTTTGCTAGGTTGCTGGGGTTGCTAATATTTTCATTTCTCTCTGTCTTGCCTCTAGTTAACATGTTTATTTTGAGCTTATTGGAGTTTCAGCTTTACTATTTCAATTACCAGATGTCTTGCATTGTGTGATTGCCTGCACTGAATATTGCTTTGACTTTGAATTTAATGTGATTCCTTAAAGTTATTGTTGGTGAAATTTTTGCATGTGTTATGTTCATGATTTCTTAGTTTATTACTGTGTTTCCCCAAGAAATATTCCCTCTTAAATTAAGCCATATTCATGACTGTCTGTTTACTTACTTTGTCAGGTTTTTTTTTTGTATTTCTATTCAGCTGTATTCCAAAAGTTATTGTTCAGGGTGGGTTACAGCAAAACCAATATAAACACCCAATTAAAAATGAACTCACTAAAACAATGAATAATAGTGCACAGAAGGAGAGAGGAAGCATTTTTAAATCAAAGACTAGGATAAAGAGGATAAAGGTTTTATATATGACAACTGCAGAAAGATTGTTATATGCACAAAAATGGAACAATATTGAAACCCCCATGGTAGAAGAATGGTTAATTAAAATGATTGAATTGGCAGAAATGGACAAATTAACATGCTATATAAGAGAAAGAACAATATACAAGTTTGTAAATTATTGGAACTCTCTTATCGTCTTCTTACAACAAATCGGGGTAATTACGGAAGGATTTGATGGTTAATGACAAAGTTGGCAGACAAGAAAAAAAGGCGATGCTGATGGGAGCAAAAGAAGAAGAGATATAATACCAAGATCTGGAAAAATGGAGGAAGTCATCAATAAGAACAACTGAAAGATGGATTAATAATTCATGATGTTACTGTATGGAAAAATGAAGTTTTAAAGTTGTTAAAAAAAACTTTAATAAAAAGTATGTTAAAAAAGTGGGGGGACTCAAAGGCCCAGTCCAATTGTCTCAAATTCACCCAATGAGTTTTCATAATTAAATTAGTATTTAAACTCTAGTCTCCCAGGTCATAATGCAGCTCTGTAGCTAGTGTAGTATGCTAGTTATCATGATCAGTTTTAATTTCAAAGTAAGATGTAATCTATGAATTAAGGCTGCATCCAGACTTGCGATATACTTCGTCAGCTCTGCGAAGCCACTTTCCATCGCTTCCCAATGATCTGAAGCTACATAGGGACAGCACAGTTGCTTCCAGTCATCCTGACAGGGTAATCAGAAGCTGGGCTGTCCCAGCAAAGCAACTTCCCATCGGTCAGATGGGATGTAACATTGCCTACAGTGGGAATGCAGCATGTCCCCAAAGAAGCAAAGTAAAAAGATCCTGATTGATCAGCATCTTTTTACTTTGCATCCTTCAGTCAGATGCTGTGCCGCTACTGTGAGCAGAAAGTTGTGCTCCTTTAAGGTAAGTCTGGACATAGCCATAATCACTGACCTATATTATGAATTCTACCAAGCAAATTTATATTGTGAAGAGGTTTTTTTAAACAAAGTTTAAATGAGAAGTTTTCTAATTTCATTAGTTAAATTATTTGTCAAATCTAACTATAGCTCATACCTTACTTACTGACACTGGGGATTGTATGTTGTTCTTCTTTCTGTTTCTAAAGATTATGAATTCATATTAAAGAAGTATTCCTTTTTTGTAAATTGATGCAATCTAACTCTGAAAGTAACAGGAAAAATGAGGATCGGTTGTCAGAAAAGAAGGTTAATTTTTAATGGATGATACATTGAGGGGGATCCTGCTCAATGCTAGCTTGTCTTTCAATTTCAAGGGAATTATGTGACAACAAAGTAATTAGAAGCATGGAAACAGCAGTAAAAAGGTGATACACCAAAGCTGAAAAGGGAACTGATTATAAATGCATAGATATTTGGTCCTCCAAAGAGGCCCAGACATAATTTGCAGATAGAATTGTTCACATGCCAGTCTGCTGTTTCTCATGTCATGAACAGTGTGTGGTAGAAATGTATACTAGAGGTGGAATGAGAATACAATGCTACTATCTCTAAGGTGATTTTTGAGATAGCCGTTTATTAAATGCCAAAACAACCTTTAAGATCAACATTTTCCAATGGAATGACTTCATAATATTATAAGTAATTCAGTGGGAACAAGTGAGAAAATAAATAAATCTCCATTTCAAAGTTCTATGGAGGAAGGACAATCTTTTCAAGGCAGCATTAACTTCTGTATTGTCTCATTTGTAGCAGTTTTTGGGCTGCTGTGTTGTGTTTCCAGAACCTAAGCATTCAGATATAGCTGTGATATCCATCTTCAGAGGATTTTGCACTTGGAAGGATCAAAAGTGACCTGTGTCTTCCCAGACCTTCTTTCCCTTCTTATAGATGTCTGCTGTTTCTTTGGTAGTTTGGAATTTGGGGATGTTGTTTTATTTCAATGGCCTCTTTGGTAACCAATTCACAGAATCCCTTTTCCTTGACTATAGGTTATGTTTGTTCAAACAAGATCTTGTGGTTTTCAGACCATGTGTGTTCTGCTACTGCTGACTTGTCAGTCTGCATGAGACACATGTGTTCACACAACACCCTGTTTTTCAACAGCATCTAGCAACCTTTGTACAAAAACAAGTAAAACCCCGTGTGAATGATCCCAACCATGGACCATCTGTAAGTGGCCCTTAAGATGCTCCACATGAATGTGCACATCTGTGTGGCCTGGAAGTGTTCTACCCAATCCCCTAATCCAGAATAAAGTTCATACAGAAAAGCCCTTGGTGAAAATACACCTTTTTACTCTGTCCTTTGGTGGAATAAGCCAGCCTCCTTTCTCCTTTCCGTCAGGCCCCATCTCCAAGCAAACCATTTGGCACCCTTTGGGTGCTGTTTGGGCACGCAGGGCCGGGCATGGTACCGGGCACGCATTTT
This sequence comes from Aspidoscelis tigris stejnegeri, assembly GCA_023333525.1. Classification (NCBI taxonomy): domain Eukaryota; kingdom Metazoa; phylum Chordata; class Lepidosauria; order Squamata; family Teiidae; genus Aspidoscelis; species Aspidoscelis tigris. The sequence continues at coordinate 53,585,681 of JALMGA010000006.1, read as the reverse complement.
GTGCATCCCCATGTCATTCCTGGCAATGTGGAACAGGCACTGCTTTAGCAGAGATGGTGGCATCCCCATGCAAAGTGTGCCAAACCCTGGTAAGGGGGAGCTATGCCCCCTTCTCTCTGCCCCCTCTGTCCTCATTGGCAGCCGGATTGTTGTCAGCTGCAGCCAGATTGTCATTAGCCCACCCCTGTACCGCATCACCCCTTCCTTAGAAGCACGAACAGCCAGGACTGGGGTGGGAGGCACTGAAACAAGCTTCATTCATAAAAGTAACTACAGTTTCATTCATAAAATAAAGTTCCATTCATAAAATAAAGCTCCATTTACAAAATAAAGCCTGATTCATAAAACACCAATGAAAGCCGCTAGTGGCAGTAGGCGCTTGGAATCTTTTGCACACTTTCACTCTACCTGGGGACCGTGGGAGCACCTGTCAATTTTAAAATCAAGACTCTATTTGTTATTGCCTTCACGATCGGGAAAATGGGGGCTGCAAGTGCAACAAAAATCAAGCGATTATGCAGCATGCCTTGGCATTCTGAAACAGGGTTGGAATTACTTCTGTTGAAGCAACAGAAAATTTTAAAAAAATCGCCATTCTCCAGCCTAGCTTGGTGACTGGCATTTTCAAAACTCCTGTGGCTGTGATCTTCAATAGACAGGACAGGGTCAGCAAGCACACCCCACCTTCCAATGACGTGTGCACAAATCTCCTCCTCGTTAACCCACAAGCGTCCCCATGTGAGTTCCCGGCTTGCTGAGCAATGTGTGTTGGCTCCCCAAACAGCACTGAGACTTCTTTTTTCAGGTATCAAATTTGGCACCCTTCTGCCATTGTTTTGGGGGATTTAGCATGCTTTTTGCGTGCCATATCCAAAGCCTATGGGCACACATAGGGCCAATTGGGTGCTCGGAACCGTACCAAAAGTTCTTGTGGATGGGGCCTTAGTGTTATTGTTTTTAGTCAATTCATGTCAATTGTGTTAATTTTATTGTAACCTACCCTAGGTATATGGCAGGATATATATTGGAACATAAAGATTATATAGGGCAACTTTAACTTTGAAGACGAATAAGAACATATGGAGGATCTAGAATAGAAAAATCATCAATATCTAATATAAACAGGAGACACTAAATACCATAGGAAATTAAACAATCTTTATTAAGGAGACTCAGCCCCATATATGTTGACCAAACCCTATCTGTATTTTTATTTATTTAGTAGTAAATAAATCATGATTCTGTATAACCATCCTGGATTGTGGCTACTCAAGCATAATATCTTTATAAGGTAGATTTAGACAGTACTGAGAGTGAATAGCAGATGGTATATTGTACTGCTTGTAATACAAGAAATATGTTTAATGAATTTCAGAGTAGTAAGTCTTACAAGCTAAAGTACCAAGGAAGAGAAAATTACAGCTACAGGTAGCACAGAGCAAAGTAAAAACACGGCTTTTATGTTTGTTCATTGTGTTACAAAAATCATGTTACTTTACTTTTGGCTTTAGGTAACAGGAAATTGTATTTGAGGGTCAAACTTGTACAAGATATTGAGAACTTGAAATAGCTCTAGGGCATTTAGTGTCTGTGTGTGCCAGTCAACATCGACCACATGGCAAATGATCCATAATTGATGAGAATTTCTTTGAAAAGCCTGTTATGTTATTTGATTGAGTCTCAATTAGTTTTTCTGCTTCCATCTGCCATCCCAATCAACAGTATTGCTAGTAGATTGAATCTGAGCAAATACTCACTTTTCCTTTTATCGACAAATCTGACAAATTCCATTTTCTTTTTATTAAATAAAAGCTTGCTGGTATAGTATCCCATGAATAATGCTGGATGTTCCTCCATGGCAGTATATCTAGAAAGAGCACTTGCAAGACAAGCAGTTGATTTTTCACCTCAACATGACATCTAGATGGACTTTAATGCACTACTGAAAGTTACCTGCAGTTCAGTTCCCTTGCCCTATTTCTCTGGCAGTGCTAAAGAAAGATTCTGCCTTAAGTTTGAACAAGTTGCCATGATAAAACATCCTGAAGTTTTGTTAAAATGCAATTTTAACATGACTAAAAGTTACTTACTTGACAAATCAAAAACAGGCCAACTTGTTTGTATGCACAAGATATTTATTTCAGTGGCTGGTGACCTAGATTTAACTTGGGATGGATGGTGAATTGGATGTGATGGGGTAGCAGAGGAGGGGACACCACAGTGATTGACATAAGGAAATTAATTGCTCCATTGACTCCAATACCACTGCAGTTATTTTAGAAAGGGAAGATGGCTATATGGACTACCTCTGGTAGAGAATGTGATATACCTCTAAAGCCATCTACTGGATTACTGTGAGCAAGTAAGTTGTTGTATTTATCTGCTCATGTGTAACTGTTTCTCCTAAGGTGCTCAAACAAAACATAAACTGGGAAAGGCATGTCCTGACATATCTCCCTTCCTGCCCCTCTCTGTTTTACAGTCATGGTAAAAAGGAAATCTGTCTTGGGTAATGTGAAGGCAGGATTTTAATCTGGACACTCAGTGGCTGGTCCTACTTTTGTCAGACTAGTTTAAGTAAGACTCAAAGATCTGGAAAAGGTGATGATGATGATGATGATGCTTGATACTGTATTTTTAAATGATATCAGTTATATATCACATTGTATAGAATGTATAGAATATAGAATATTTAGTAGAGAATACTTAGTTACACACATTTTTCCTGTTCAACATAGGCTGCTTCCCCATGCACTCCATTTAGTGCAGATTGGACTATTTTTAGACTGGATGCGGGGCCAAGTTTGAATTGAGCCATCCCTATGTGATTGTTGATTCAAATTGAATCCAAATTTGGTAAGAAGTGTCCCCATGCAAAGCTCCCAAACCGGACCATATGCAGACCAAATTGTGTAAATTCGCACTAAATTTAATCCTCTAGAAAACTGTTCTCAGCAAGGTTTGGGAACCGAGTCCACATAATTTTGGAGACTGTGCTGAGAACAGTTTTCTAGAGGACTAAATTTGGATTCAATTCGGACTATATAGGGCATTTACTAAATGTCTTAATTTTAGCAGTACTTAGTTAAAGGCGCACCAAGATTCTCATGTTGAGGAGGACGTCTTATTATGATCTTGGTGTTGTACAAGCTGCTCAACATGGATGTTTTTCTGCTAGCACTAAGTACCCATTGAAGTACCCATTAAGGACTCATTAGGCTCAGAGCAGGATGACCCCATTTCCACTACAGACCCAATTAGAGCCACATTTGTTTCCACCACAGCTAGGGAAATCTGGATCATATGGGTCCTTTAGGACCTATAATCCGGATTTCCTGTATACCCCATTAAAGGGGTCTACAATGGGGTCTTCAGCCATCAAATCTGGATTATAGGGAGCCTGTTTCCAATACAATTGGGCATTGGTATCTAGAGAAGGCTGGGGGGGGGGGCACCCATGGGGGGTGCCCCAAACTTAAAACTTTGAAGTCCCTCTGAAGTTGGCTTTGGGGATTAGCACAGTCTCCTTGTGAGAGCAATGCCACTGTCAAAGACTCCAGAAGATCTTCAAAGTTAGTGGCAGATCACTCCAGAGATTCTACAGAGCCTCTCCAGAGGATCTTTGAAGATTCTCTGGAGTGTTTATGGAGATTTCACCCCCTATCCCCCCAAACACCTGGGGTGACAGGCAGACCCCTCATGGGTGGATCCGGATTTGCACATAGGTGCTCCAGCATTTCCATAGCAAGCAGGCTAGCATCCATTGCTATTGGGTGCTAGAACACCTGTGGAAACACATTGGGACCTTCCCTTAATCCGGATCTAGTAGATCTGGATTAAGAAAAGTACCCATTCCTTAGATCCAGATCTTCTTAGATCCGCATTAAAGGATCTCGGTGGAAAAACACCCCATGTGTAACTGCATTGTCTCTTTACTATGGAAGAAGAAGAAGAGTTGGCTTTTCTATCCCACTTTTCTCACCCATTTAAGGGAACTCAAAGAAGCTGACAAAGCTTTTCAATTCTTCTCCCCACAACAGAACATCCTGTGAGGTAGGTGGGGCTGTGAGAGCTCAGAAGAGAGCTGTGACTAGCCCAAGGTCACCCAGCTGGCTTCATGGGGGAGGGTGGAATCAAACCCGGTATTCCCAGGTAAGAGTGCAGCTCTCTAACAACTAGACCAACTGCATTGAACTCAGAGCCACCAAAGTCACCAAAGATTCATTAACCACTTACTGACGCATCTACCGGGCTTTTTAGACATATATTATCCTTCTTCATTATATTCTATGTGGCTGCTTTTAAAATCTGTAAATAAACTCTCAACATAACTTGCATATAGGCAACCCAAACAAGAATCATTAATATGATGTTTTTTTAGTTATGGTTTTAGCAGTTTTAAATCCAATACTTGTTAAACTTTTTTAAAAATTTAATATTTTATGATAGCTGTTTTGCTCTGATTTTTGATTGAACAAAGGGTGTTTTTCCACTGTCACTAGAAGTACCCATTAATGTTTAATGGAAAAACACCCAAAGTTTGTTTGATTAATTGAACAAGACATTTCTCATGTCCTTTTTTCTTACAAAGCCTGAATCACTGTGAGAATATCATGAGGTAACAACTCTTAATAGTGGAATCATACGCATTGCACATTGTGGTGTTATTTCCAAATAGTAGTAGTTCTATGGATATCTATAAAAATGTTAATTCTATTATTATATTTCTCTCACTTTTTTCCCCACACAGGAGATGATTCTTATTATTCTTTTTCTCCCCTGTCTCTGCCTGCTTGTGGAATATTTTTATATTAGCAGTTCACAAATGCAATATTTTCTTCCGTTTAGGTCCTCAGTCTACAAAATTGTAAAGTAAACAGTAGCTAATGCTGGAGTAGGTCATGAGAGGATCAGGTGAACAAACAAATGTGCTATGGGCCATTTCTACCCTTTCCTTGATAAATCCATCCTCACGTCCAGAAGCTCAACTCATTATTTTAGTTTTCTAACCATTTAGATCACCAAGGGTCACACTCTACATGTCTAAAGTTGTCTTTATTGTACAAGAAGGAGGGAAACAGGATTGGGAGCTAATTATTTAGGTTTCAGTTCTAACCATTAAACACTTTCTAGCTGGACAGCAGCAGAATTGGGATCTTATTTAATATTCACATAGAAGAGATACAGTGGCAGTTTACTGGAAGGAAGAAGATCCCCTAACTTGCCTTTAACTTACAGAGAGAAAACTGTGTATTAAAACAATTATGCCTCTGGGTAAACGTGTAGGTCTAATATTGAAAACTCAATTTCCTTCCAAATGTACCAACCTATGGGAGTTTGATTTAGCAAAGCTGCTGATGCACATGTTGCAAAGCAAAACAAAACAAAGGGATGCTGTATTACTCAATATAAATGCCAAGGTGGGACAGAGGACAAAACTGATCTGTGATAATGAAAAATATTTTCCTTCTTTCTCATTCCCCTGGTGAGTTTCTGTTCCAGAAAGAAAGCTGAATTCATGTACTACATTTATGATGCTGGCACACAGTCCCTATCCACTAGGTTTGATGGACCTTACACTATATATATTTCTCTATATAAAATAAAAATAAAAATTTCACCCTTCCTAACTTGGGAATAATTGAGCAAAGCTCAAATTGAAGGAAGCCGGGAAGAACTCACTTCATGGTTTGAGATGCCTCTGTAACTACTGTTTCGCCAAGATATTTGGAAAATATTTGATTTGAAAACAAAGAGAGGCAAGCTATTCTTGTTTTTGCCTTCTGTGTAATATCCTGCCCTGGATGCTTGGAATTGGAAATGGAACAGAGACAAATAAAAGGTAAGTCCAAGAGATGTGCCAGATATGGATGGAGAAGACACTAAAAAGCAGCATTATGACAGGAGGGACAAACAAATCATAGATATAAAAGACAGAGGCCAATTCACATTTGGCCCCATAGAACACAATAGGTCAACATCTGGGCAGGTGCATCTGAACTTGCAGAAGACTTTTACAACTCAGAAACCCTACCACTGTGTAATTTACATATCAACAGATACAGTTATCCATATCCCATCATACATCTAACTTTTCAGAAGACTTAGGAATACACTGCATGACCAATATTGTTAATAAATTGTCAATACTTTCCCATAGTAATGTTAGGATTATGCTTGGCTGAGCAAGCATCTAAAATTATAATTCAAGAAAGAGTAATAAAAATTGCACTGCACATTGATTTTGTACTGTGTAACAAATGTGCTGGATTTTTTTTTTTAACCTTACTGTACCCTTGCAATCTGTTTACAGTTTTACATATTGTTAGTAAAGATGTCCTTACTTACATTCCAAATCTACCCATGTTTGAACTCTTCAAGTATTGCTTCACTATGGCTGCGCCCCCATGCAAGTGACTTGGGGTGGGACTGGCTTGCTTTTGACTGGGTGCAGGGTTGAAAGCAAATCTTGCCCATCCCAGTGCCATGATTGCTAATGTGGGCTGTATACACATACAGCCATCCCCATGCACTTGAGCTGTTTTGCATACCTCTGCTTCACCCGGGATTGCTTACTGTGGAAAGGCTAGAAAAATCAAGCTGCTGCCCTACCTGCTTTGGGGAGCGGAACAGGTGGATTGCTTGCCGTGGAAGGTGAGAAAAATCGAGCTGCTGCCCTGCCTGCTTGAGGGATTGAAATGGGGAGGGGGAGGTTGCTTGCCATGGAAATTGAAGAAAAATCAAGCCTCTGCTCTGCTTGCTTTGGCAATCGGAATTGGGGGGGGATAGCTAGCCATGGAAAAGGGAGAAAAATCAAGCCAATCTCCTCCCCAAATAGCCTGGGACCATCCCCACGCACAAGCTCAGCTTACAAAGCAATGTGTGCTGAGCCACCAAACCACGGTGGGAACAGTTTTTTCCAGGACCAAATCAAAAATGCATGGGGACAGCCCCTCCAGAATCCAATTTCAATTCAGGGCAAAGCGTGCATGGGGACACACCCTATGTTATTTTAAAATATCCTTTAATTCAATAGGCAGATTTCAGAATAAAATGAAAGCAGTCAGACACTCTTTAAAATAGTCAAATATGGTTAAAATGCTAAATAGGCTAATTATTTCAACCCTCTCCTGGGATTCATCACAACCTTGTGTCAGCTTCAGACCTGGTATGAGAGACCTATTAATGTCCTGAAGGCCAGTTAAAAAGTGTCTCCTGTACTGCAATGGGCTACAGAGTTTTGCTGTCTGTACACCTCCATAGTTTGGTATATCAACCCTAGTACAGAAGTAAACTTGGAAGTCTACTGGTAAACCGGGCTACAGTATTAGAACATAAGAACATAAGAGAAGCCTTGCTGGATCAGGCCACAGCCCATCTAGTCCAGCATCCTGTCGCACACAGTGGCCCACCAAATGCTCATGGGCATCTCAAGCAGAGACAAGGACAAACCTTCTCCTGCTCTCGAGTCCCAGCAGATGGCCCTAGAAGCGCCCCATTTCCCCCCCCCCTCAGCCTGAAAGATGCACCTAGGCATTCGTTCTAGTAGCCATTGATACATCTGTCATCCATAAATTTGTCTAACCCTACCTTAAAGCCATCCAGACTGGTAGCTGTCACCACCTCTTCTGGCAGCACATTCCATAGGCTGATGACCCTCTGTGTGAAGAAATACTTCCCCCTGTCAGACCTTACGCTCCTACCCATCAGCTTCATAGAGTGCCCCCTGGTTCTAGTGTTGTGCGATAGAGAAAAGAAATTTTCTCTATCCACCTTTTCTATGCCGTGCATAATTTTATATACTTCAATCAGGTCCCCTCTCCAGACTGAAGAGGCCCAGATGTTGCAGCCTGGTTTCGTAAGGGAGGTGTTCCAGACCCCCAATCATTCTGGTTGCCCTTCTCTGCACCTTCTCTAGTTCCACAATATCCTTTTTGAGGTGTGGTGACCAGAATTGTACACAGTATTCCAAATGTGGCCTCACTATAGATTTATAAAGGGGCAAAATGACACTTGCTGACTTATTTTCTATTCCCCTCCTAATTATTCCCAGCATTGAATTTGCTTTTTTTGCTGCTGCCGCACACTGGGTTGACACCTTCATTGAACTGTCCACCAAAACCCCGAGATCCCTTTCCTGGCGTGTTGCAGAAAGCTCAGACCCCATCAGTTTATAGACGTAATTTGGATTCTTGGCCCCAATGTGCATTACTTTACACTTGTTAAGATTAAAGCACATTTGCCACTTGGTTGCCCACTCACCCAATGCTAAGAGATCCCTCTGGAGCTCTTGGCAATCTCTTTCAGATTTCACTACCCTAAATAATTTAGTATCATCAGCAAACTTTGCTATTTTACTATGTACCCCTTTTTCTAGATCATTGATGAATAAATTAAAAAGCATTGGTCCCAGTACTGAGCCTTGAGGGACCCCACTTTTTACTTCTTTCCACCCTGAGAAATTGCCGTTTACTACTACTCTCTGCTTTCTGCCCTTAAGCCAATCACAAATCCAGGACAGAACCTGTCCTTTTATTCCATGGCTGGTGAGTTTACTCAGTAGCCTTTGATGTGGGACTTTGTCAAAAGCCTTCTGAAAGTCCAGATAGACAATGTCTACTGGTTGACCTTTATCCACGTGTTTATTGACACTCTCAAAGAATTCCAACAAATTTGTGAGGCATGATTTACCTTTGCAGAAGCCATGCTGGCTTTTGTTCAGCAATGCCTGCTGCTCCATATGCACACTAATTTTGTCTTTAATAATGGTTTCCATCACCTTACACGGAACTGACGTTAAGCTAACTGGTCTGTAGTTGCCTGGATCACCCCTGGATCCTTTTTTGAATATTGGTGTTACATTTGCTACCCTCCAGTCCTCAGGTACGGAGCCTGATGTTAGGGAAAGATTATATATTTTTGCTAGAAGGTCGGCAATTTCGCATTTGAGTTCCTTAAGGACTCTTGGATGAATACCATCTGGTCCCGGTGACTTGTTAACATTTAGTTTATTAAGACATGCCAGGACCTCTTCCTTGGTTATTTCTGTACAGTTTAACTCTTCAGAAAACACAGGCTCAGCTACTGGCATGTGTCTTCTGTCTTCCTCCGTGAATACGGAAGCAAAAAATTCGTTTAGTCTCTCTGCAATCTCCGTGTCTTCTTTAATTACCCCTTTCTCTCCTTTACTATCTAGTGGTCCAACTGCTCTCCTGGTTGGATTCCTACTTCTGATATACTTAAAGAAGTTCTTGTTATTTCTTTTGATGTTTTTAGCAATGTGCTCCTCAAAAGCTTTCTTAGCTTTCCTAATGGCCGTCTTGCATTCGTGTTGCCAGTGTCTATGTTCCCTCCTGTTCTCCTCATTTGGACAAGCCTTCCATTTCCTAAATGAACTCTTCTTGTTTTTAATGACTTCATCTACTGCATTTGTGAGCCACATTGGTTTCTTCTTGGACCTAGAAGTCCCCTTTCTTCTTTTAGGAATGCATTCTAGTTGCACTTCCGTTATTGTGTTTTTAAGTAGTCTCCATGCATTTTGAAGTGATTTTATTCTTTTGACTTTCCCTTTCAATTTCCTTTTCACTAATTTCCTCATTTTGGGGAAGTTTCCCTTGTGAAAGTTTAAGGTCTCTGTGTTAGACTTTATTAAGAACTTACTCCCTGTATTTAAGTTGAAGGTTATTGCATTGTGGTCACTGTTCCCAATTGGATCAGCTACAGTGACGTCCTTTACCAGGTCCTGAGCATTACTTAGGATCAAGTCCAGGACTGCATTTCCCCTGGTTGGTTCCATGACCATTTGTTCCATGGAACAGTCATTTAGCAGGTCTAGGAATTTTCTCTCTCTTTCCTGAGTTGAACAGGAGTTCACCCAGTCTATGTGAGGATAATTGAAGTCCCCCATTATAACTACCCTATCTTTATGGGCTACCTCCTTTACCTCCTTCTCCAATTGTTCATCTCCTTCGGACGTATGGTTGGGAGGACGGTAGCATGTCCCTATTGTTAGACTTCCTTTTTGGCTTGGTATTTTTATCCACACTGCTTCTGTGGAAGAGCCAGACTCACTTGGACATTCCAGTTCATAAGATTCTATCTCTTCTTTAATATACAAGGCTACTCCACCTCCATGTCGCCCTTCCCTGTCTTTCCTGTACAGTTTGTATCCTGGGATGACTGTATCCCATTGGTTTTCGCTGGTCCACCAGGTTTCAGTTATGCCAATAATATCAATCCTATTTTCCATAACTAAGCTTTCTAGCTCCCCTATTTTGGCTCGAAGGCTCCTGGCGTTTGCATATATACATTTATATTCACTCCTTTTGACCAAATTCTGCCGTCGAGGAACATGTGAAACTAATCCCGCACTTAGCTCAGCATTTTCTGCATGTTTCCAGCCCTCCTCACTTGAGGGTGCGCTCTCCCGAACCGGATGCTGCCCAGCTCCTGTCGGCTTTCCCCCAGGGATCAGTTTAAAAGCTGCTCTGCAACCTTTTTAATGTTAGTTTGTGCCCCATTTATGCTCTGCCTTGTGCAGATGTAGTGTTGCTAGCATGAAGAAGGGAAGTTTGTGGACTCTTTCCTGTCATGAGACAGTGTCCAACGCAGAAAGGGACATATTCTGTTCTTTTGAAGGCTTGGATGTTTTTGTTTGTTTGTTTGTTTGTTTGTTCATTTGTTTGTTTCTTTGTTTGTTCCTTCCTTTCTTCCTTCCTTGCAATTGTTAGTTTAGAAGAACATTAAATCTGATATTATTTTCATTACTGCACACAGAGAGTTGTTCATGTTTCAGAGGGTGCATCCCCAAGCAATTTAAAGTCTGCTGGAACCCCTTTTTGCCTCTGAGCACCCCCATGCCAGGCTTCTCAAGGTGCTTCCAGTGCTACAAAAAGAGGAAAACCCGCGACAAAATACATGCCCTTTAAAGAAGACTTTCAGGGCTCTGTTTGGAAGTTGTGGGTTTTCCTCGCAACATTTATCTTGGGGATGCTCCGTGGCAAAAGGGGCGGTGATTGCTTGCCTGTACACACAGCCAAAAAAAGCATTTACACATCTCAGAAATGCAGCAGGTTCCCTTCCTTTCCTTTGTAAAAAGAGCCAAAATTGCTCAGAATTGCAACACTGTTATCAGGTGATCTGTGAAAGTGTTAAAAGTGTGAATGAGCGAAGGATCGCGCTGCTGATGCCTGCAGCCGCTGACTTTGCAGGGATGGGAAGCCTTTTCTAACAGAGAACTGAGTGAAAGTAAGTGCTGAAAGTGAATGCGTGAGCGATCATCTGCCTTTGCAGGGATGGGAAGCCATTTCAGGGGACGGAGATCTGGCTATTTTTCCTTTTAACAAGTGAGGGGGCAGGGAAGAAAAGATGCGGGGAAAGGAAACAGGCTTCCTTGGGGACGGAAGGTGCATTAAAAACACACATTTTGCTGAACCTCGTGCGGACGCTTATTGCGGAAGTGCATGGCACTTTTAAAGTCCGCTTGATTAGAGTGACAGCAGAGGGAACTCAGGGAGGCAAATAAGTCTTTTGGGGATTCAGCCTGAATGGAACATCACCATAAAGTAAATGGATTTTAATAAAGTGCTCTTAAATCACACTAAGTTCTGTAATCAAGGTCATACAAAAGTAGGAGATCCATGATAGTGAGATTAATAACAAGACCATAAGTGATATTAATTCTCCTCAATCTTTTTTATGTTTTCCTTTTAAGATGTTACTAATTTAATAGTTTTGTAACCTTTTTTGGTACACTGACATAGTGATTATGGTGAATGCAAAACAGTGGAAATTTGTTTTTTGATAGTAGTATTAATATGCACACATAAGTGAATTAACAATCCTAGGCCTACTGGGTAATCTTTAGCCACTAAAGATGACAAGTGGATCTGGTAAACACAATGGGATAGTTTCCTTCTAAAATGGAGCTTTCTAGAAAGTGGATAATATAGCCATTATGTGTAATTCACTCCTACTGGGAAGCTGCATTTAGTCTTTACGGAAAATAAACATACTTAGTGCCTAGACACTAGTGCTTTTGGAAAAAAACTGCATTATTAACCAGGCAAGCATTTAATTCCTCACTGTGATTTAAATATTGGTTATTTTAAAATATGACTATCCCCAAAGTATTGGTAAGCTAAACTTTTCTTTATATTATGTAGTTGTGTAACCCATTGGAACAGATCCTACTAATTGTTTTAAAATGCCTTAGAATCACTATGAAGAGGGATTTAAATAACATAAACCCATTAATGCATTTAACGTTCTATTTCATATGTGTGTATGATGTCAATTACCATTGAAAATTTAGCCCTCTTGAGCACATTCATATGTGCACATGCCCACAAATATACATGCATAGAGTTTAATAAACAAAACAAAACAAATAATTCAACACAATAATGAACCAAAAACCACACAAATGCAAATTCAAAACAACATAGAAACATTAGGGACTTGTATGTGACAGACATGTCTACACATCAGAACAACAGCAGGACATAGGATTTACTGGCTCTGCCAAAGTTTTATCCATCCAAATTCAATGCCAAAGTTATAGGCATTGGTAACTAATTTTGAGGATATAAAGTGAAATTGTGCTCTATCACTATCTTGTGTCACCTACCCCTATTTCCTGTTTGTTGGGTCATGTGATGATGAAGCCCAACCTGAAGACCAAATAAAGCTCTGGAATGGACTGGAGAGGCAGACAGAAGCAGTCAGCTTAGATGAATGTTCATCTTTCTTCTAGGGCCTAGTTTGCTTCATGCTAGGGATGTACACAGATATTCAAAAATTCAAATATTTGATTCAAATCAGTCAAATGTTGACATTCGAACTCGAGTCGGAGTTCTACAGTGTTATATTCCTTAGTTGCTTGTTGTACTTTTGGGTTGGGTGAAAGAAGCTTTTCAGTGTACCTTAGGGGAAATGATATTTTTAGCCTAATTCTCTCCCTTCTTCTTTTTTACTATAGTTTTCCTAGGAACAAAATTCTTGACTCAGACCCTGAAATAAACTAAAACACCTGCTAGTCATATGGAGTAGTGAGAACAAGACTGAATCAGTGAGCTTATTTAAGATGTAGTGAACATGAAGGCATGCTATTCAAGGGGAAAGGCTCTTGCTAACTGCTTGCCAGTTAATTGCACAAAGTAGTGGTGTGAATTACTCTGTTAACACTAGGCAGGTGGCATGTGAATGCTAATAGTATCTACAAATCTGCCACTAAGGAACAGCAACATGGCATTTTGATGTTTCTGTTAGTTCATGTGCCCAGATTTAAAGATGAATCTCTTTTTCTGTTTATGTGTTTAATAATTCTGAAGTTCTTATTAATAGTTGTTTATAAAGACTTTATCCAGACAATAAGAGGTAATGTGGTTGCCTCTTGCTGCCATTCACCAGATGTGAGGTCCAGCACTGCCTTATATATTCCACTGTCATATATTCCAAATATATTCCATATATTTTTCTTTTTGTTACTGTAAGTGCCTGGGGTGGTGGTGGGAGGGGGTGGAGAAAGGAGTGAGAATTGAGGATATTTCTGTAACTACAATTCTGCTAGAAGATTCAAGGCTGTCCTGGCTTTGTCTTTGTAGAAGTGATAGGAGGTTTTCTCTGGTGATTTTCTTGGAAGGAAGAATCACATGGGGTGGGACTGTATTTGCTTTTTTCAATATTTTTCTGTGCTTGGAATGAAGGCTTGGTCTCTTAGCATTTTTTTAAAAAAACAAATAAGATTATTTCTGCTTGTCTCTATAAGAGTTTCAACATACCTTATTTTTCTATGCCTGATAGGCAGTATCATTATTATATGATATGGAGATACCTAAAAGCTACCCTATTTAGAAGTCTTGTTTGGATCTATCCAGAATGTGTTTTGATACACTGTTGATGAACATTTGGTTCAGAGACACTTCAAGTCAACACACACTCTTGCCATATGGAGTTATTTTATGGATCACTGTTGTCTCATTAAAGACAAGCCCTTCCCTCATTTACTTCTCTCAGAACAGTTTTAACTATCCCAGTCCATTTTATTCCAGAATAAGAGGTGAGGATGGGACTGACATCTGTTCAGCAGCAATGAAGACATGTCATAGCTGTTCCAGTCTACACAACTGACACCCCACCCCTGCCAACACTTGGTGCAAGCTTCATCACCCATGAGTTTATTGCACAAGGGCAGGGCTGAAAAGAATAGCCGTCAAAGGTAGTATGCCTACTTCCATGCCAAGCTTTCAAAAATTATCTTCAGAAGCTTACATAACTTTCAAAAATGGGGCTGTGTCATTGCCCCATTTTGGAACAGGTGCAGAAACACCAAAGACTAGAGTGGAACAACTGAAGACCTCTTTAAACAGATCTACAGCTAATCCAGGACAGGGATATTTGGGGGAGGTTCTGGACCAAAATAGTGCTGTTTCCATGTGGAGAAAACACACTAGGGAGTTTCTTGTTCTAGGATAACAAACAAGTGCAAAAAGGACTGCAGGTACAGACAATCTAATGGTAAAATCACTTGGCCACTCTCTATAAACATTACAGGTTCTACTCAGACTAACCCATTCTCTGTTGTGATAAATTCAGTGGATGTTTGCTTCCATATCAATAAATGCGAATTGGTAAAATACTACAGCTTTTGAGGTTCCACTTTACATAGAGTCACACTTTACAGTAAGTCACACTGCTGTGAACACTGTTAGAAAAATTGTTTAACATTGTAGTCATAAAATGGCTAAAGTAATTGTAGCAATCAAAGATAAAGTACTGTGTTTGTATAATATTATACTTAGGATTCCAAAGAAGGTATAACTATTGATTCTTTGCCTAGTGAAACTTACTTGTTATATTTGAGTTTCATCTATACTGGAGGGCTTTACATATCATAACCTGAACTTTGTTAAATATTTCTTTTACAAGTCATTTAGCAATAACATAAGCTCCATTTGAGCCATTTTATGGCAGATATAAGGTGTTATACATAATCTTCTTAGCAGCTTTGCATGCACTGCTTATACAGACAGAATAATAATAATGTTGTATGAACTTGCTTTCATATCTATCTATATATATACATTTCAAATGTCACTATCTTCTAAAAAAGCATTTAATTGGACCCCACACTCAACAGTGATGACTGTCAGTCAATTTGAAATATACTAATTAGTCCTAGTGAGCTGACCAGAGCAGGTGAAATACAATTAGTAAACATGAGAAACCAATACAAATGCTTTAAAATCCCACAAATGTCCTTTGAGGAGCATCTCACAAGCACCTCAGTCACATAGATAATATATGGCTGGAACATCCATCAGGCATTTTTTGCTGCCCATGTTAATGCAGCTATTGACCATCATTTGTTGCTGTAATGAAAACTGGACCAAACATTGTGGACGGTGAAATGTCTCTGTCCAGGATATTGTGCATTTAAAAGACAAGCGCAGTCTACATAGGCATTTTTTTTTGTAAGATAAAACACTATTTCCTTGTGAAAAGAGTAATCTGTCAAGAAAAATGAAGCGTCTTATAAGATGAGCATTAGTCCATGAGAACTTATACCCAAATAGATATGTTAGCCTGTAAAATGCATTAAGACTCATTTTTATTGTACTACTAAGCTTTTGTCAAGCGTTTTTACTTTCACTTATTCATTTTCAGCTTACCCAGGCAATGGAGGTTTGCTAAGGGATGTGTTATGATAAAATATTTCATGCTAGAAAAGGGAAGTTGGGACAGAGGAGTGGTCTCCCAAGATCTTCCCAAGAGAAAGTGTAGGGGGCTGGGGACTCTGTGCCGTCTGAATCATTTTTGACAAATAGCTCAACATAGAGAACCATATTGTGAAAATGGCTCCAGACAGTGGTTCCAGAACTCTAAGCACTGTGCAACAGCTGGCATTGGCATCTGTGCCTGGAACCTGGAGAGAAGTACAGCAGAGGACAGAGAAAGAGCCAAGAAAATAGTATGAAAAGAAGAAACAAAATGAAGAATCCAAACAAAGAATGTGAGCAGTACAATGGCATTTTTTAAAGGGATATTGGATAATAGAATCCATTGTTTTAGGCTGCGGTTGCACCTGGTATTTAATTTCAGACAGACCCAGATTCTCAAACACCCCTTCTGTGCTTTCTCTTGTTCTGGATTACATCCTGGGTTTGGAACCTGCCATCAGCATGCTCATATAGACTGTGGCAGGCTCTTGGTGTCATAGCCTTTAGCAGCATGTGGATGGCAGGTCTCTGTTCCAGGTCATAAATCAGAATAAGGGACAGTACAGAAAGGGCCAAAATTCACAATTTAAAAAAACAAAATCTTATTCCAATTTTTGCCTGAGGCAGCTATCCTCCCGCAATCCAGTCTATTTAGTATTTGGATTATCCCACACTGAGACACTTTTTTGTTCCTTAGTCTGTTTATATTTTCAGAGTGTGATGATCTTCTTCACTTATAATTTAGTTCCCTGGCTGAATTCAAGACCATATAACACATGCGTGTACTCAGTGATCCCACACATCAGACAAGTATGTGGCCACTGCTGCCCTTCCTAAGATGTCCTGCATTTGCCTATGTCAGAGTGCTAGGGAGAGAGTAAGCTACTTGGCTGCCTCACATTAGTGCACCAATGGCAAGCTGTCCACAACCACATCCTCTTCAAGCCTAAGAAAACCGTAGGATAAGTAGGATGCATGCACTCTACCCTCCCTTGCTCCAGTTCTGAGGACTGCTGGATGATAGTGGCCAGCCACTCCCATGGCCTACAAGTCACTAGAAACCACTTTAGTTATTGCCTCTATTGTGCCAGTTAGACTTCATGTGCTGGTGGGAACAGCAACAAACATGAAGCATGTCTGGCGTGCAGAACACTCCAGACATGCTTCACCAACAAAACACATTCTGGCTAATGAAGGCACTATTAATGCTGGCAGCTAGCAGAGGAAACCTGGCTGTCCCTCACCACCCTGTCATTTCTAGAAGCTCTGGTACTTGCTTGCTCAGTGTTGCATCTACAGCAACAAGCCTTCATAGTTTATGTGTTGCTTACCAACTCTGGTAACTCAGAACATTAAAAGCACAAGGACAAAGGAAACTGCAGAGAAGCCATAATAAAAATCTATAAATTGTTTTATTCTCCTCCTTCTCTTCTTCCTCTCTATGCATTCTACAAATATTGGGAACACTCTATATTTTGAATAGTCCATAACTTTTTTAAAAAAACAACAGTTTTTAAATGTTCCAGCACATATAATTGCAAGGTTAATATGTCAGAAAGGAAATGCAGAGTCTAATGATGTACTAAGTGTTATAAAGCACAGCCATTTTGCATTTTGTGATTAAGTCAATAATTGTATTACTGCACAAGCCATTTTTGTGACAGAAATTCAATAATCCCTTGTTTAACTTGGATTCACACAACAGATACATCCAAACTGTGCTCTATGGCTTCAAAATGAATATGATATAAGAGGATTAACAATGACTTGTTATGTTTGCAGAAAACAAATAGCAATAATCCTAAATTATCTATATAGTCTGAATGCCATCCATCCATCCATCCATCCATCCATCCATCCATCCATCCATCCATCCATCCATCCATCCATCCATCCATCCATCCATTTGTATACAAACTTTCCAAAATAAGATGTTGAAAGCAATTTACAACAAAACCCATAAAATAATATAGTATATAAAAAGAACATAATTGCATTATTACATTATTAATTTTAAAAAATACAAAATACAAATTATCATATCATCTATGGAACTGTCAGGCTTCAGTCCTGGAAGCTGATGCTCATCCAGACAGCACTTACTTAATCCATATTGTTTGGATAATCTGGAGTAAAACACATCCAGACACATTTTTCCTGATTATCTATGTCTTGTTCTGCCTTTTTAAAATAATGTAGATCAAGAAAGTGCTGTCATGATCAAGCATTAAGAACATAAGAGGACGCTAACTGGATCAAGCCACAGCCTGTCTCACACAGTGGCCCACCAATTGCTTCTCAGCTTGTCAAGCAGAAAACAAAAACCTTCACTTATCCTCAGTTCACCTGCAAATGGCCTTGACAGGCATCATGCCTGCCTCTCCAACTCAGAGGCAATACTTAGGCATCCATTCTGGTAGCCATTGTTATACCTAAACTTTTCTTATAGATATTCAGGTTGGTTATAGTTAGGGGTATGCACAATTTTTATTTATTTATTCAATTTCTATCTAATCAAATGCAAGAAAATTTGTATACATTCAAATAGATCCCCTTCAAATATAGTAGGATTTGAATTTGATACAAATGTTCAATATAAGTTTTCATATGAATCCCATATGAATCTGTAATGAAGCTTCATAAGAATCTATCAAGACATTCAATTCAAATTCAAATGTCAGTCTTTGGATGTGCCAACATTCAATTCAAATTTGATTCAGACTCAAACATTTAAATTTGGCTGAATTCATACAAATTTTGAATGTTACAAAAATTTGTGTACATCCCTAGTTGCAGTAATGCAGGGACCAACTAAGAACTTGCTGAGTCAGGCTCGGCCCCTTTCCCCGCTGGAAGTGCAGGCCAGAGTCTCTATAGGACAACCAAGCAGTAACAGATGGTACTCCTTAACGCATTTACTTATCAGTTGAAATATCTCCACACTCATGACATAGTCTCAGAATAACAAACACATGATTATTTACATCCTGACAGATTGCTTTTCTTGGAAGGTGTGTTCAAATCTCTTCACCAAGTCTTTACTCAAACAGGAGGGAAAAGGAGAAGGAAAATGTAAGTTTTACTGTTCATTTCAAAAATTAACTGAATCTATAAGAAGTAGAAGAAAGTACTCAGGGTGTGCTATGTCAATCAGGGGGTTAACTGATGTTTTCATCATGGGAGCTACTATGGTAGATATTTATCCTGAGATTTAGTGGACTTGGAGTATAACTGCTTCAGAAGATTCATACATAGTTGAGTAATGGTCTATTCTTCAAACAAAAGTAATAAACACCACACAGAAAAATTGTTCAAGTGTGTAAGAGATGCAGGTGGGGGAAAAAGAAGGATCCTTGTCATGCTGAATTACAGAACCATTTAGACTTTTGATCTAATGTATCAATAGAAAACCATTAACTTGGATTCTGAAGGCTATACTGGCCAAGATCTGAATCAGCCTAGATTCAACTGAGGGTTTCATCTGCATACAGATAAGTTTTCTATGAGGATTTTGAGGCTAGAATTTTCTGGAGGCTATGATACCTCTGTAAAAACAGATCTAGATACTCTTTCTAGAGCATTCTAGTAGTTTTCCTCATTAGTATTAAATATTTAGGACTTTTGTCACAAATGATGATGTTCCATTCATTAGATGTTAATTATTTATTGACATCTACAAACCTCAGTGTAGGTTTCACAGAAAGGAAGCTGTTCCAAAACCTACGGCTACCACAAGGGAAGCTGCCTCACACCCCTGTCCTCTTCAGTTTATTTGTTGGGTGTTGCACCAAGATGGTCTCCCAGTCCCCGACAAATGGTAAGGCACATATTGAATTGGGCTCACTAGATAATTGGCAGCGAGTACAATTCTTTTGGGATTCTGTGGTGATGTGCCCAGGCCTATTTTGGTGCTCCCCAGAGGCCAAAATGGCACTTCTAGGTTTGTGTGCAACTCTCCATCTGGAAATTGTGATCCCCAGATAGAGAGATGTGTGTGCAGACTCAGAAGTGCCTCAGATGATGGTGCATGGCAGCAGTGGCAATGGTGGCAACAAGGGCCCTTTCTGCACTTGGTCTTATTTTGGAATATATCTCAGGATAGCGGTCTGCTGGCCACAAGCTAATGCAGCCTACGGCAGACGTCACTTGGGGCCTTCCATAGTCTGTACCAGCAGGCAGATAGCAGGTCCCTATTCTGGGATACATTCCAGAATAAGGCCAAGTGCAGAAAGGGCCAAGGACAGGTGAGCGGGGGTGGGTAGGAAGGGAGGGAGGGGTGGTGGGAAGGGGAGAGGTTTGCTTCATTTCATGCATGGATATTTATGTGAATAATTGTGCATGAATACAAAGCCCCTCAAATTTGCAGGGTTGGGATTCAGCTGAAGCCAAATTTTCCAACTTTTGATTCGTACTGAATAGAAGGTGGGAAATGGATTTCATGCACACCCCTACTGCACACCATGCCAGAATTCCCGTGGTAAGGGCTGGATGTACAGCAGAAGTTGCTGTGGCCATTGCCATGCTGATCCATACAGTTTGAGATGGATCATTCACACTGCAAGTGCTGGCGGTAGTGTTGGAGACAGAACTTAGAATGCAACCACTACCTCCTTCTCAGATCATGTGTCACCCTAATTGCATACAGATGATTAAAACTCACATTGTATTTGTGTTGTGAAATTTGCTAATTTGTTTTCTCTATTTTTCCTTGTGAGTCATAATACCTTTTATCCACCTTTTTTTATTATTGTGAACTCAATTATATTTATGCGACACTTTCTTCAGCCAGAGGACTATCATAGGCATTCATCTAGGCACAAAGAACAATGAAGTAGGGATGTGCACAAAGACAAAATTTCATGTGTAACAATTCCTATAGCAAACTAATTTTTGGAAAGAATTTTTGCAAATCTGAAGCTGACTGGAAAGGGCACAGAAGCCTCCCTTCCACATGTGCTCTTTCCATGCAGGACAAAGCGTAGAACGGGTTAGAGTGTCCAAAATAGTATCCTAGGCTGCTTTACTGGTAGACCTCAATGATAAAGTCTATTGACATAAAAGAGGATGGTATACCAGACCAAGGAGTCCAGATGATGGAATGTTCCCATGGTTTGGTATAACACAAGGAATCCATTTCAGGGACACAACAAGGTGTGTTGATGAAATGCTCCTCCCAGGAGCTGAAGGCTAGTAATTTTTGTTCCTGGCCTTAGGAACATTTAGAGGCCCTGACACTAGCTCTGACTGCGGATGACCTTATTCCATGCTAGAAGCAATCTGTTCGAACCTGGGACAAATTACATATCCCATTATGTATGTATGTATGTATGTATGTATGTATGTATGTATGTATGTATGTATGTATGTATGTATGTATGTATGTATGTATGTATGTATGTATGTATGTATGTATGTGTGTATGTGTGTATGTGTGTATGTGTGTATGTATGTATGTATGTATGTATGTATGTATGTATGTATGTATCCTGCCCTATACTCAAAAGTCCACATCATACTAGGATAGGCCAGAATAGTGTAGAAATGGACTACATGCCATTGTTTTGGCTAATAAAGAACAAAGTCATTTAGGAATCATTTTGGAAATGGTTGTACATATCAGAATTGATTTGGAATGTTCATGCAAAATTGCTGAGTTTAAATGTTTGCAACTTTTTTGCTTACCTTTATTGAAATTGCTTCTGTATAGACTAGGGATGTGCACGAATGCAATTTTCGACATTTGATTCATAACAAATTGAATATTCAAAACTCTGAATTTGTCTGAATAATGAAAAACGAATGTCCAGACATTAAATTCGATACAAATACATTTGTATGTATTCATCCAAATATTCAATACATATCCAATGATGCACATCCCATATGCATCTGTACACATCGATGCACATTCCGTATGCATTCTGTATGCATCCCGTATGCATCCCATATACATCTCATAAGTATCCGTACAGATATGCACGAAATACATACATACCCATAAAGATATGAATGTCCAAATTATCCATACAAGTAACTTGAGATATTCATATTAGTTCAAATTCAGAGATTCTAATGTCTGGACATTTGATTCATATATGAATGTTCAAGTTCTTCCAAATTCCTATGCAAAATGAATATTTTGAATATGTGTGCACATCCCTAGTGTAGATTTCTGTCTTTAAAAAATGACCATAATAATTGGTAATCTAATTAAGACAAAATTAACTAGAATAGCAGCAGTATTTTGCCTGGTTCAGACTGAAAAGTATGGTGTCAGTACTAGCCAATATGACTTGCATGGACCTGGTTAGATTTTTTTTTTTAAAAAAATGCAAAATAAATATTGTTTCTGCTTTTTTAAAAAAATCAACACCAGGTTGATATACACTTATGGCAGTAAATTTTGTCATTGAGCATAGCTTATTTTGACACTAAAGTACTTTAACATTCTCCAAAGACTTGTATATAAATACAGAAAATCTATACTGACAAGAGAAAGGAATGCATGATGTTTCCTAGTTAAAGACTTTATACAAAGCTGTGCACTAATATTACACCTGGGAGCCATGAAATTGCAATAACATCTTCTGAACATCATACATAAGAGGAGAAAAGTATGTTGCAGCAAATGAAAATGTAAGCTTAAGTCACAAAAATGAAGCTAGAAATAGTGAACAGTTCTGTAAATTGTGTGTTAAATATCATCAACACTACCTATCAGCATTGTATGCTAATCTGGAGCAAATATTTGCTGAAACGTTGCCCCATCTAAACAATAAAACAATGAATTTTATGTAACTTCATGCTTTGAGTTTCTATACAGCAGTGATGATGCAACTTTAGACCTGGACTTGTTCACTAATTGCTAGCCAATAATACTTTCTTTTAAATGCATAGATAAAAAGTAGATCCCAAGTACTTTTCATGTGGTGATTGTGACCATATTATTGTCAAAAATCACTTTCCAGGCCTCAGACGAATAAGACAGGCAGAAAAAGCTTGGCCATACTATAAGTCTTGATTGATAAAAGGTCACAGAAACCCCAGCCACTGGATAGTCTATACATGCAACAGCATTTCCTGCTCATTTCTCACAGGCAGTCCTAGGTCCCATGATCTTGAGCTCACAGAACACTTAATTGGTTTCCAGCATAGTACTGTTCTGTCAACAGACCAGGAATTAAAACCAGGGGAAATGCAGCATCAAATGGTTTGATTCAAATACACAAGCCAAAAGAGAGGGTTGCTTTTGTAAAAGTGAACAAGATGGCAGTACAGGAGACAATCTGACAATTATCTTAGTATGCAAGAATAAAATTCCTTAAATTCCCCACCTTCTTCAAAACTGCAGTGTCAGCTTTAACTGTGCTACCAGTTTGTCCTTAAGAAAGTGTCATCCTGTAACTTAATCAATTAGTCAACCTGGCAGCTAACTTTTGGTGGGGATAAAAAAATTTACTTTAATATTTTGAGATATTACCGAACAAGAAAGCCAGCAATGTTTTAATCAAAGTTTTCCTGAGCTCAGCATTCTCTTCAATTTCTCTACAAATCATACCAGCACCAGAGGACCTGAGTTTAATGTATGTTGAAAATACACTTTAATGGGAAATATGTTTACTAAATACATTTATAGTACTTATAGTGATTTTTGCTAGAATTACATTTTTAGTACTTTCCTTCCAGCTCTCCCTTCCATAGTAGTGGTAGTCACAGATCATCCTTTAAAAACCTTAAAAACAAAATAGTTACTTAAAGGATAATTGTGTTACTATTAAGTGAACATATTTAGGCAGAGAATTCTACAGGGAACACTGTGTGCCCGTCCCCATGGCAAGGATATTGTGAGGCGAAGGTTAGTTGATCTCGCAAGTGTCCTCATGTAAAGCCCTAATTCAGGCTACATGAGAGACAAAATCCTCTAAACTGAAACAACAACAACAAGAAACCTTTATAACAGTTCTTGCCCCAAATTACAGAGAAAAAGTGGGTTATAAAAGGGGCATGGGGACACTCCCAGGTTACGACTGCAGCATTAGCAGGCAGGGCTTCACTGTCCCTGCCGCTAATGCTGTGATGGCAACTGTCCCCCTTACCTGGGTGCTTAATCACACCTGGCTTGATTTACCCCAAACAACCACCTGACACCTGCCCTGCAGTCAGCTGGGCAGGTTGTCAAAAGCAGGGCAGAGCGCCGGTAAGATTAAAACAGATGCAAAAGCCGCACCTGTTTTAATCATTTGCAGAGCTCTGCTTGTGTGCATGACAGCTGCTCAGCTGTGCAGGGCAGCTGTCAGGTGAGATTGTTTGGGGTAAATCAAGCCTTTACCTGGGCGATTAAGCACCCAGGTAAGTGGGGGTGGAAAAAACCGCAGCAGGGATTTGCCAAAGTTTTCATGGGGATGGGTGGGTTTGCCTTGAACCCACCCTATCCTCCATTGCCATGGGGACTCCTTAATGCAAATTAGATTCACATTAAGGGTCCCCTGAATCCACCGCAGGGCATTGGCAGCCCCATGGGGACTCAGACTATCACTCAAAATCCCTTTCTGAAGTACTGTCCACTGCTTAGGACCAGAGTATCTGGACTCATTAATACAGATCACAGATTTTCATCATGTCTTATCTGTGAAAGCAATCTTTAGAACAGAAATCCTAGAAGCACGTGGAATCAAATTAATGCAAATGACTGGCACATCTTACTTTGGAACATGTTAAATGGTCTCTACTACCTAGCTCTGCACAGGATTGGATGAAGAAATTAAAAATAGTAAATTATGTATCACACATGTGCATGAACTCAAAATAGGAGGTTTGGTTTGATCTAGAATAGGTTTGAATGTGTCTGATGTTTTTGTTGTTCCAACAGAGAATTGTGTTATTATGTCCAGAATAGTGCGATTCTTGTTGTAACAAAAAGGTCAGAGAGGATCATTTTAGAACAGTTTTAATCAAACCATTTGATTGAATCATGTTCTGTTTGAATTGAACCTGCTCCTTTCAAACAGAAAGTCATTGGGTTCATATCAAACAGGGTCAAACTTAATGGTTTGATTCAAATTGTTCTAAACCTATCTCAATTTGCACATCTCTAGTGTGTATAGTAATTAACTTACTTGCATGAAATTCACATGAAGTTCCCATGAAACTAATGGTGAAATTCTATCCTATAATGCATTAAGATGATCTAGAACACAACAGAATATATGTTATATGAACAACCCTGTCAAACCTGAAAGAACAAAAAGGTAAAAATTATTGGATTGTGGAAAACATTAGACTGGCATGGATTACCCTGTCACCTGTGCTCAGTGTTGATGGCTGATGGAAGTTTGGATAGAGCATGATCCCTGTGTTCTCCCTAAAACGTCTCTTTTGGCTCTTACAATGGAGGAAGTAATTCAGCAGAAGATACATATCAAAATGACTAATGCCACTGAGAACCAAAACCTCATCAGGCAGAGATCCAGAAAGGATCAAATACTGAAAACAATTATAAACAAACAAAATTTATGATTTTTATTTTTTTAAAAAAATATTTCTTTGTAGTCTTTCTCAAAATATACTTTTCCATCCATGTTGTCCCATTGTATTTCATTATTGTAGGATTACACTAGAACTTTTGTTAGTTATTATGTTTTTGCCATAGATTAAAATATCTGGCAACTGACATTTATGACAATGGCACCCTCTTTTGGAAGGTACTAATTATTAAGGATAGTATTAATTCAAGTGAATAGAACAAATGTGTGTCAGTGGTATATGCAGATGCTTCTTTAAAAATAGAGAAATGTGAAGTGTTGTGAATAGGAGCGTTCTAAATTCAAACTGGCTGTTCAAGTGTTTCTAATTAAGAACATGTAATCCTTGCAAAAATACTTTGTTCCAAATTTGAAACAAAATTTAACCTTGAACTGATGGTTAAATTGCAAGGGGACAGTTCACAAAAAGCTTCAGAAATGCTTTAAAAATCTTTGGAATAGTTGTTTTTTCATGAGTTAGATATGGGTAGGGGCAGCTTTCTTTGTTGCTGAGGCCACTTTAGGAATCCTAGAAGGCACCCATGATTTTTAGCATTTTAAAAAAATAACAAAGATCAGTGTGAGAATGATAAAAATCAGAAGTGACTTCCACAACTAACAAACCAGAATGACTGAGAGATGCTATTTCATACTTATTGGTTAATTCAGCAAAAAGTCAAATAATCTACTTATTTTTAAAGGAATTATTGAATTTCTTAAAAACAAAACAAAACCCCAATAACTTTCTGGTGTCAATTCAGGAGATTCATGATATGTGATCTTGTTTGATCTTATTGTTAAAGTGCTGGAATCTTATCTGCTGGTTTCCTGGTTCGATTCCACACTCATCTATGAAGCCAGCTGGGTAACCTTGGGGTAGTTACAGGTCTCTTCTGAGCTCTCACAACCCCACCTGCCTCACAGGATGTCTGTTGTGGGGAGAAGAACAGAAACCTTTGTCAGCCACTTTGAGCCCCTTAAAAGGGATTAGGAAAGCATGGCATAAATTCCAACTCTTCTTTTTCTCTTTTTCTATGGACTATTTCTATTTCTGGTCTTGGATCTCTAATGATGAGAAAGAGGATTAAAGGAAGGGAAAAATCTTTATTAATAAAGAAAAATAAACAAATAAACAAATGCAATAAACAAATATAAATATAAACAATATAAACATATGATAGATGGATAGATAAATAGTAGATAGCTTAAACTATCAATGGATTTTTTTGATCTCTACATAAATGAAGACCAGTATCATCTATGGCTGCATCTGCATGGATTAAAGAGTCTCTGGTGAAGACTCACGGACTGTGGTCTCTCCATATCCTGGCAATGATCCTGGGCAAGCAGCTGTACTCTTCTGAGACTGACAAGTGTCCTTGAAGATGCTCTTCACATTCTGCAAAAATTGAAGGTGCTGAGAATCACCAGGTGCTTAGACCAACACAGTAGCTGTGTGAGTGACCTACTTAAACTGTACTCCACATTGGCATATTTTTACTTTTGGGACCATTTCTTGTGTATTCTAAAATAGGGCAATATCATCACTTTGAAACTGGGGAATTTTCATTCCCTGGCTTCAAAGTTTGAAGGGGATGGAACGTATAGTGTGAAGACACCACACACTGCAGCCCAGAAGACACTGCGATCCCTCCTGGGAATACAGGCCAAGTCTCAATTCAGCTGTAAATGACACATAGAATATGGCACTCTTAAACTAAAAGTTGGCTAAAATTCATCATAAACCCAAGGCTATCCTAAATAAATCATCCAATTTTGTATAATAATCACCTTTTTCTCTCTATTTTTGCCTGTGTAAAGGTTTCACTTTTTAAAATGTTTGCACCTGAATCACAAAACTACAAATCTCCACACAAATGTCTGATACTATCTGAGCAGAGAAACAACATACTGCCCAAAAGATGAATGAAGAACAGAAAGAAAGAAGTCGTTTGTTCTATCTTTTAAGAAAGTTATTTATTTATTTGGGCTGTCTGCACTTTCAGCATGTCTGACTTAAAATGTGCTTTCAGAGACATACACTTTGTCTATAGGAGGACACAACTATTTTGCTAGAGGAAGGGAAAGCAACAAATCAGAATCGTCTTTCTTTAATGCTGCAGCTTGCAAATGCAACTCAAAAGCTTTACTTGTCAATGACTCGTGCCCAGAGGACCACGGTTGGTAAGAATATAATTAACTCAGTAATTCAAATCACATATGACTGACCTGGTTTTCCTGGCTAAAAAGGTTACTTTAGGTGATTTGAAATAAAATAATTCCTGGGGATCATTACACTGGGGCGGGGGGGAATCTACTCCATGGACTGTTGCTTCCATGGACTTCTTCAGGATGCCAGCACCATATTTATGAATGCTCCCATGGTGCAAAAAAATTGAACTGTAGGCTTTTTCCTCATTTTTCTTTAATCTGGTTTAATATCCTTTTTAAAAATGTTAGTTTTGCACAATTGCCCAAATCTGCAGTTTCATAAGGTACCATTGCCATTCCTGGAACTTGCAAAGCTGTAGATTTATGTGATTGGACATACTCACCTCCAAAGATTTTTTCTTTTTTTTTAAGTGGAGGTGGGGGTGGAATATATTGGGGGGGGGGGAAGGACAGATGCAGGTCAGTTTTGAACTCATCAAATTCAATTGTTTGGTTTGGCTGGGTCCAACCAAAGACTCCTGGTTGAGTTTGAATTGAACATTAGTACACAGCAGCCTAAGCCTCATGTGACTGGACACTTACCTCTGTTCAGTTGCACAATCGATCCTCCACAGGGCACCACCATTTTGGCTGTGGCACCCTGCATAGCGCTATGGTGATGATGACGCTCTGCACACATGCAGTCACGTCAGAAGGCGTCTTAGGTACTGGCACACTTGCATGGTACTTCAGATAACCCCTCACACGAAAAAAGGTACATATGGTCACCTCTTGAATATGCCAGGTAAACTTTTGGTTGGGATTGAGGAGGGTTGTGTTGCTTGTGGGGCACAATTTCATGCACCACAGCTAGTATGCAATTAGTCAACCTCTGGGCAGTCAGGAGGTGTCTGTAGGATGTAAACATCTCCTGGAAGTACAAATACACCTGCCTAGATGTTGACCAATCACATACTGGGGGGACCAAGTGCAGAAACACCTCAGTTCAGGTCAAACTGGGTGAAACCAAACTGTTTGATTCAAACGTTTCTAGATCAAACTGAATTTACCCATTTCTAATCTGTGTTTTTTGAGTCCTTAGAAACACTAGGCCAGTTTGGTCTAGTGGTTTGGGAGCCGGACTCTTACCAGGGAATACTGGGTGCATTTCTGCCCTCCTCCATGAAGCCAGTTGAGTTACCTTGGGCTAGTCACAGCTCTCTTCTGCACTCTCAATAGCTCCACCTACCTCACAGGGTGTTCTGTTGTGGTGAAAATAGAAAGGTTTGTCATGCGCTTTGAATCCCCTTAAATGGGTGAGAAAAGCTGGGTAGAAAAGCCAAGTGTTCTTAAAAGCTACCTATTGTTTATTTTGCAATTCTGGGTTCATCTGGCTTGACTAACAGTTTTCAGACTTGCTGTCTCTACACTGCTGTTATCTCAGAGGGTGACTCCTTTAAGGCCTTATGCACTCTTTTTTAAAACATCATCATCATCATATAGACTTTCTTCATACAATAGAAACCTCTGATGACCCTGGTCGGGCACTCCCTTCTCACCCTCCAGAGCTGTGCAGAAATGAAGTGGCTGCCAGGTGCCATGGCCCACTGCCAGTTATGAGGGCTTTATGCCAACCAGTATCCCCGGCCCACTGGTGTCATGCTTTATATGTCTGTATGACAGAATCCCCTAAAGCAGCAAGGATACACTGTTGTAAACCAAACACTCAAAGTTTATTATTACATCAAGAAAAATAAAGAAGCAAGGTTCATAAATAACTTAAATGCTCAAGAGTTGCTTGAAAAGATGGTTATTAACAACAATATAAAGTCCTGTTCCCTATAAGGAGCTCTCCTGTAAGCTAGCCTAGGTTTGCCAAGCCTTACAGCAAGCCCTCATAATCTTCACTCCTTCCCTCTTAGATTACCATTCAGTGTGATAAATCCCCCTAATAGTAGAAATAGATTCAAGGCAATGTTCTTTGTCCTGTTGGACCCTGCTCCCCTCTGACTCTGAGTGGAATGGTCTGTCCACACGCCCACCTGTCAGTGGGTGCACACCGCCATCTCCCTCTATCCAAGAGGCAAGACTTCCCTTCCACCCTCTTCCCTCTACCCTGAGAGAAAGAGGCCTAGAAGACATGAGGGTGTAGCAAACCCTCCCTGATCCCTCTTCAGCTAAAACCGTGATGAGAGATGACAGGAATGCTGGGCTGCTGCTTTTTATAGTGCTTGATCAGGCTGTTCCCATTGGTCCATTTTTGGCAGGATAGCGAGGCTCCTCCTGCTCCTCAGCCTCCACTGTCACTCAGGCTGCCAAAAATCCTGCAAAATGGCCTTGCAGCTGCAGCCTGCCTCTTTGAACATTACAAGTATATTAATCTAAATTAAAGATTTCTGATTAACTGGTTTTCATTGCACTCTGTAACAGTCAAAACTGATTTTCTGTGTTGATATTCCAACCTATGACACTTTTTTCACCTTAGAATGCTGTAAAAGTTGAGTTAGAATAAGCCACAGTCGGTCTTGTAATGTACCTGAGTCATATTCTTTGACATGCTTATATGGCTCAGTTTCATTAAAGACAGGAAATAGCCAACTTCCAGAACTATTTCCTGAATTCCATGGAATTGTCTTGGCCAACAACATCTTAGCGTGGAACAAAAGTTGCCCAGCTACAGTATTTGAACAGCAGAGAGAAGTGGCAGGAGTACAAACGTAATGCCATCCCTGAAGAAGAGTATTAAGAAAAGAGTTGTCTTCTTAGAAAATATTCTATTTTAATATTTAAGTTCCTCTAAATACTAAACTGTTAGCTTGCTGCTTTTTTTTTTTTTAGGAAACAGAATAGATCTGCACATGTTAATGTTGTGATGCTGAATGAAGATAAACTGAGGTTGAAACTTTGTATGTGTAGGACAACACAGATGCTAAATATGTGTCATAGTACAGTTTCTTTCGGTCAGAAATTGTTGAAGGCCCACAGTTGTCCCATCATTATAATATAGTAGCTATATTCCCCCATGAAGTACAGGTCTGGTTTTTGCTAATGATAGTTAAGTTGGTAGAATGTTCATTCCCATTTGTCCTGCAGCTCTCAATAATTTAGCTTGATTTGTCAGTTCCTTTCTTGCTTTCACACTGAATGGCATTTCAAAGCTGATTTTCCATCCTGTCAGTTCACATATTGTCTCCATCAAAGAGTTTTCTGTAAATGAAGTCCTGACAGTGGCATTATCACATGTATCTTAAATCTGTAGCTGTGAAATAAAGTCATGCTGACTTTATATTTTGGCATAATCACATGCAATGCCAGACACAGGCAGAAACTGGGAGGGGAGAACTGAAGCAAACCACCACCATGTAGAATGCCTCATTAATAAAGAAGGCAGCGGCAAAATGAGCAAATAAACATAGAAAAGCAGGGGAAATTAGGTGTTAATTGACAGAAATCTGAAATGCTTATAGGATGTTAGCATGATAAATTATGAAGACAGTCAGCACTTGAAAGGTGTACCAAGACAAGAGAAGTAAATTGTTGCTTAATCATACATAATTATGTGCTTCAGGCAGATAGATTGACAGACACTTTAGATAACTATGTGTTTGTGTGTATCAATGTCACCAGTCATACATCTTTTGGTTTTTCTAGGACAAAAAGTGCCCCTTCTTCAGAATGACCACTTTGGAAGATAGATTTGCCATCACACTCATGGCACTGCAATGCTTCAGAAGAAATAATAATAATAATGATAACAGCAGAATTGAGGAGAAACAGTTGGAGAAACGCACCAGATATGAAGATCTGAGAATTGAACTACAGCGACTCTGGCAAAAACCAGTGAAAGTGGTCCCAGTCATCCTCAGCACACTGGGCGCGGTGCCAAAAGATCTCAGCAGGCACCTAAAAACCATTGGCATAGCAGCAGCCAGTTTTAACGATGTGCAGAAATATTCTAAACATTTGAAATTTGATCAAATTCATTCAAATGTGGATATTCAGATCTGAATATAATGTTTTCACATTCGAATTTAGACATTTGAATGAATTTCAAATATTCCAAAACATTCATTCGAATGATTTGAATCATTTGAATGTACAGATAGGTATGTACTACATATGTATCTGTACAAATATCATACAGATCTGTACGCATTTGTGCTTATAATTTGGGATGAAAATGGGAATCATATAGGATAAAATGGGATGCATCCAAAATGTGTACAGATGCAAATAACACGTACAAATGTTGTCGACATTTGTACCTTCAAATTTGTATCTAACATTCACACAAATAGATTTGAATGTATCAGATTCGAATGGGGTTTTGTTGCATTGGGATTTTAAAGATTTGAATTGAATTGAATGTTTTGACATTTGATTCAACTCAAGTTTGAATGCAAATAAAATAAAATAAAATTGTGCACACCCTTAGCCAGTTTACCTAAAAGTCTTTAGGACCGGGTATGATACCCACCCATTTCCAATTGTTCCTTTGTCATTTAATGTTCACATATATAAATGTTTAGGTTTGGGGCTTCAAAAGAATGGTAGTGAGCCTAAGAAATTGGTATTAATGTGCCTTTCTGGATATGGATCAGTCAGGCTCACTGGTTGAGATTGTGGCATGCTGGTCCAGACCACTTTCTACAAGCTTTGGAACTGGGCTTTGAAGCTCCTAGGCTTTGAGCCCTCTCGGGGACACATTTCAGTGGCGTACTTAGGTGTGCCACTGAAGTGGGCCCCCCAATAGTCTGGAAAATGGAGAGAGGCATGCCTTCTACCCAACTCAGTGTCCTGGATCAGAGCCTGTTGCCCTGCTGATACATCTGTCAACAATCCCTTTCTGCACTGAGACTTATTCCAGATTACATCCTAGAATAGGTTACCTGCTGTCCATATTCAAGCACATACTACAGCAGACTCAGGGGAAGAACTGTGGTCAATTCATTCCCGACTGATGGTAGTGGAGGAAATAATTCATCATTATGTGATCAACTTTTCCATCTAAGGACACTTCTGTCTATCTTCAGCACTTGCCAAAGATAGTAAAAAAAAAATGTCCTTGTAATCCTGACTTCATTTTAAAGTGCAGTTGAACAACTTAAGCTGCCTGGTGTTTTAGACAGCATCTTAATGGCATGTAGAAACCCAGCTGTTGTACAGGAAAGTGCGGCATAGGAATGTGCGTGGGAAATTTGCATTCATGTAAATAGGGCCATTTCAAATGTCTCAAACTGTTTCAAGCCCTGAAGGTTCTGCCAAATGTACTTAAGCACCAGACAGGAAATGTCTGTAGAAGTCACCCATTTTCTAACTGAGTGCAGCCATAGTTTTCTGGTGTTGCTTCTCACTTTCAGTTTCTTGGCTTGCTATCTTGTTGCTAAGTCAACCTATAAAAACCATTTGCCTTGCTGAATAAAGTAACTTTTTGCTGAAACCTGTGAATAAATACTACTGCCGTGCCATTTTCACCTTGGCAATCCCCTCAGCCAGTTACATTTTCCCTTAAATTTAACTGTCTAGTTAAAAACATGGTGTTGTTCATCTTTGTAGCAGCTTTTCCCCAACCATTGCAGTTCATTCTTGAGGTGACTTCTGTTTATTTAATAAAGTTTATTACTTCTATTATTAAATCCTGAGGGAGTTTAGGCCTGCTTCCCTACCTTTTCTAAAGTTCCACTTACTAATTACACATCTATGAAAACAGTTTAAATATAGGAGACCACATACATGTTTAAGTTAGAGAAGATCATGTTAAAAGGGCTTTTTGAGGGATGGGCATAGAATAATAATAATAAATATTCTTCCTTTATATCAGGAAATACACTTTGAGTCTTATCAATATGATCCTTAAATCCACAGGGTCAGTAAGCAAGTCTTCTACTCTATCTTCTCGCTCTTTTCCCTCCCTCTCCCTCCCCCCTCCCCCCTCCATTCTACCTCCTATATAGCATCTGAATCTTGCAGATCTTTACGAAAAATCCGCAAAGACAGGAATATCATTTTATTTTACCTTTTACTTTTATCTTTTTGAGGGGTCCTGCTGATTGCAGTGTCTACCATTTGATCCATCTTTTTTTTCATGTTTGATGTGTGTGTAACATTAGGATTCTAGACTACACAATCAGAGAAATATGAAGTCCCAGACCAATGAGTATTTCTTTTAACTGATAATTTGGCATTGCATTACTTGGTGCATTACTGCACTTTCCTGGTGATGCCCTCTCCAATTGACTGAACTGGTTGGAGTGGTCCACCACCTGATCCAGTGTGTGTATCCTGGAAGAAGGTCATCTACATCTGGAGATCTGCTTCAGGATAGCTACTGTGACTGTGTGATTGGCATAGCTGTCTTCCATACATCTCCTACAAGCAAGAACTAAAAGGAAAAGAGGCTGCTGAGAGCCACAGTGCTCATGTCAGGAGTTGGCTACTGTCCCCCATTCAGCTATAATGCTTCACCTGGCTTGGGCAGCCCAGGAAAAGAGGCTGCTTGTGGCCATGCCATGCCCCTGCAGCCACTTGAGTTGGGAGTTGGCACCCATCCTGAGTAGCATGGCTTTGAGTGTCTGCACAAGCACAGTTGCTTAAGTCAGGAGTTGGCTGGCTCCCATCCCAAGCAGCTGTGGAGTTGCAGCTGCAAATGGTTCTTTTTCCCAGGGCTGCCACATCCCTGGGAAGAAGAGCCACTCAGACACATCCACAAGCCCCGTGAGTTGGGAGTTGGCTGGCTCCTGTCCCAAGCACCTTCAGAACTACAGCAGTTATGAGCAGCTGTGTTTGCTGGAGCTGTCGTGGCCCTAGGAATAAGGGCTACTAAATCATGGTTGTGTGCTGCCCCTTCCCTTAGCTATAAACCTTTGATGAAACTTTGTAGTGAGGGCAGAGCCTCCCACATTTGTGGAGAGTCCACAAATGCGAATGAGGAATTCACCATTCATGCACATTCCTAGATCCAAGACAGTCAAGATAAATCTTTAAGACATTTATTAAATATTGGCAATATAGGATCACACACTTTTTGTTTTAGAAGACATGTTATTTTTGTATTCTGTACCCAACAGGAATTGCTAAGAAATCCAATGGCTGCTCAGTTTGAACAAATTTACTAGCCTACACTGATCAGAAATTGCTATTTCTGGTGGCAGAGGGGGGAAAAAAAACCCTTTGGGCTGCCACCACTACCAAACAGTAGGAATGATAATGTTCTCTGACCTGTGTTTGGTCAAACTCACAGCAGGATTTATACCACTTGCACTCTAGCCATAGACTTTCCTGATTGCCCATAGGTCCATGGAATACTGAAGTGCTTTACGGGCTCTAAAGGTATGTCAAGTGATCCTGTTGGTGGCCCTGTTCATCTCCCAATTCCAGAGAAATGCCAGATCATCGACATGAACATTATCCATATATCTCACATCTCATAACACTGTTAGGCTCCATAAAATCTCTGAACACTATGCATTGTGTTTTGAAGATGCCTGCAGCTCACCAGCATAATTATTGCATGAACACAAGAAGATAAAAAACTGTATCCCTGGTATTCCTTGGAAATAAGGAAGAACTCTACTATATCCTTGCCAAGGAAACTTTATGCACACAGGAAGTCCTGTGCTCAGAATTAACAGAATAAATTCCCTTTCATCTCCTGGCACATAGTTTTAAATAATGTTCTTTCCTGCACAGCTTTCTTGGGTTTAGGTTTTAATAAAGGCATGGTCTTATGACATTAGCAGTTAATGATGCATGTTAATTCTGAGACAATAAAATTGCACAGTGCCTTTCCCCCTCACTTTGAAACAATACACTGCTTTATTAAGTGGAATACATGTGACATTGCTTTTTTTTAAAAAAAAATGTGTTCCATACACCATGAATTCACTCTATTAGAAGTTGCAAATTAGCTGGTCATGTCATCTACTGGAAATGGAAGTGTCTATACAGAAGTTCCCCTAGAGTGAGCCTTTTTTCATCTTTGCTAATTAACACTTTTTTACTACTACCTTATAGTAAATAATTGAAGCTATCATGTAGGATGTGATTCAGAAGAAGATAGTAGACACTTAATAAACTAGTAAGTCTTCAAAGACATTCTTATCTGCTTGGCCTTTTTAGTAAGCTTGAATAATGAGAAGAGACACCATCCTCTGACTTTAGAAATCTTTGAAATTCTGCTATCATCTAAACAGCACTCAGTTATGTGCATAGAATACATATCTCTAAAAGGAAGGAAAAATGTAATTCATAAGGAACTTAATGATATCCTGGTAGGACTCATTTGAAGTTACCTGAAAGTAAATTCCGTGAGATGCTTAAGTATGGGAAAATCCCATTGAAATTAATGGGAGTGCAAATATGCTTTGTCAGCCGCTTTGAGTCCCCTTAAATGGGTGAGAAAAGCGGGGTAGAAAAGCCAACTCTTCTTCTTCTTCTTCTTCTTCTTCTTCTTCTTCTTCTTCTTCTTCTTCCACATATTGAAATCCACAGGTTTTAGAAGCTGTTTAGCTTGGTCTAGAGAGTGCTCAGTGAATTAATTATGGAAAAATGTTATATGCAAAAATAAGAATAATTTTGGATTAGGTAATTGATTTCAGTTTAAATTTATTATTTAATAAATAATATAGGAAATGGATATTAAAGAGAAAGAAAGTAGAAGGAAAAAAATCTGCTTAAGGATCTTTACTTCCATCATGATTGTTTTACAACTAGAATTGCCTTCTGCTTTCATTATATAAACACCCAAAAAGATAAGTATGCAATAAATAAATAAATAAATAAGTTTCCCATGCAATGCTTCCATGTTGGCAGCAGGAACAAAAAATCAGAAGTTTTTTGTTCCTGCTGCCGTTTTTGCACAAATCAAAATGCAACAAAATCCGATTCAAATTTAATACATTTGAATCTATTCTTTTGAATGTTAGATTTGAATCTGAAAATACAAATGTCAACAACATTCATAGGTGTCATATGTATCTGTACACACAAATGCATAAGGATGCATATGAGATGCATATAGATACATAAATGTACATATGTATCTGTACATTCGAATGTTTTGAATTATCCAAACAAATGTTTCAGAACATTGAAAATTCATTCAAATATTTAAATTCAAATGTGTAGACATTCTATTCAAGTTCAAATGTCCACATTCTAAAATTTGATTGAATTTTGAATGCTTAGAACATTCGTACCCATCCCTACTCTTTCACCTTCCTAAGCTGCATTTTGACCCACAGCAGATCAAATTACCTTGTAGAAATATGGAAGGAGTGGTTTCCAGTGATAATTTTCACCTTCATAATTGTTGTGTCATTTCCATTGATAAAAGGGCATTATTTGGGAAGGTCATGTGCTAGGAAAATGTGGACAAAATTAGCCAGACATGGGCTCATCTCCTGGTAGTGTGCTTTCTTCTGTAGTTAGTTGGGCACTATGTCATCAGACTGTTAGACTTGATAGATCATAGGTCCAATCTGGTGAACATTTCTATATTATTTCATATCTTCTATTATTTTATCCCACCATTTTTATTTCTAGGAAGATCAAAGTGGCTAACAAAGTACAAACATTATAAATGCAAACAAAAATATAAATGCAATATAAAATATTCAATATAAAAAAACAAAATGGTAAAAACAAAATAAATACAAGATGCGAATACAAAAAATTCAATAGCTGTGAACAATCTTAAACTAAGACAGTTCTATATCTTACCTATCTGTCACAGCACAGTAGACATAGGCTATTACCCCACTGGACATTTCGGGTACAAATAATCATTAAGGATTGTCTCTTCTGTGGTTGTAGGGGAAAACAAAAAACTGCACTACAGTTTTTAAAACATCTAAAAACCTAATATCTGATTTCTCTTACTCTCCCATTAGCTGCCGCTGACCTGTTTTTCTAGATGCTTGATTAGTCAGAGGCTATGAGCCTCCATATTGGCTAGAGTCTCCATAGACTTCTGACTTTTAAGTACTCAGTGGCTCACTATGGTCCCAGGGTAACCTCCTCTTCTTCAGCTTGGACAATGAAACAATGAATTTGTATGATCAACCAAATTCCTGAGAGATGAGCCATTTTCCTGATAGAATGACTGGGCATCTTTTTTCCCCTTCCCCAATTTCTGTCACCATATCTGTTCCTCTGAGCAGTTTTTCAGTAAGAAGAAGAGGAATAATTTTCTTAGGATTTTTGACAGCACACTACAGAACTCTGTGATTTATTTAAATCGAGAATCCCTCATTACCCATGACTGTGACTTGATTGATCTGACACGTGTAGCAGCCATGTCTAACCCATCCTTAACAGCAACTTGCCTTGAGAATTAATAGTACTATCTGTGGGAAGAGCAGATAATCACAGGCTTGGAGACATAGTAAGTGTCTTGTTTTGTTTTATAGTCTGCCCCTTAAGTCTCAAATGTTTCCCAGGAGTGACCCTAGGCATAGGTGTGATTGCAGCCATAGAAACAGTTTCAGCAGGCCACAGTCCTATGGCCGAGAAGGCAGGCAGACAAGTAGGCAGCAAGACAAGTTATCTGGAAAGCCAATAACCTATTTCTCTCCTGCTTTATTTTTGGCTAAGGCTATTAGCAAAGTCTTACAGATGGCTTCCCTTATTTTTATGAACCAGGCCATGTCCCCATGCAAGTGATTTGGTGCAGGATTGGCTCGCTTTTCACTGAATCTTGCCCATCCCCATGCAAACTGCACTAAACCCTGGCATGGGGTAACAGAACCACCTCCTCTCCACCCCCTCTCTCCTGATTGGGAGCCAGTTTGACTTCGCCCCCACCCTTGTGCCGCCCGCTGCAAATGCTGCATGCCCCCCTTTAGCAGCACAGAGAAGCCAGTACTTAAGGGTAAAAATATTTTTTTAAAACCCAGCTGTTTGAGCAAAGCCGCTATGAGGTTTGCTGGCAGTTGAGCAGTTTTGCACACCTCCGCTTCACTGCAAGAAGACCTGGCAAGCGGAAAAGGGAGAAAATCAAGCCATCATCCTGCCTGCCTTGGTGATCAAGGAAGAAGAGGTGGAATACTTGTATAGAAGAGTCTCGTGGGTCAGCAAAGGCCATTTGACTCCCTCACCATTTTGGCTTTAACACCATTTACTCCCAAAAAGTCTCAGTGGTTGCAATCTCCAATGTACAGGGCAAGAATGGTGAGCATAGAACATGAAACCCCACCTCCCATTGACACAAGTGCCAATCTCCTCCCCAAATAGCCAGGGACCTTCCCCACACACAGGCTCAGTTCACAAAGCAATGCATGCCAAGCCACCAAACCACATCAAGAACAGTTTTTTCCAGGACCCAATTTGGGCCTGGTTTGTCCTAATTTAGGCAATTTGGGCCATAGAAATCATCCCAAATCTAATACACATGGGGAAGCCCCTTCCTGAATCCGATTTCAATTTAGACCAAAATGTGAATGGGGACACACCTCCAGAGTGCACAAGGGAGTTCTCTCCCTCCCTCCCTCCCTCCCTCCCTTTTCTCTTCGATGTTAATTGCAAAGTTATTAACACAGAGACATCGCCCATACTTACCTTATATGTCTTTAAATGGGGAAAACACAACAATGTAAAGACATTCATTTCAACAAAATCAGTTCCATTAAACAACAGACCTATGGGAATGAAAAATGCACATCTGTTTTTAAACTGAAATAAATATGCAAACATCAGTAAGCTTTTTGTTTTTTGTTTTATGAAGCAGAAGTAAGAGAAATGTTTTGCACGCCCCTCTCTAGCAGAAAGACAAATCTGATGGGTCTGTTTTGATGGGCAGCTAAAAGATAAGCTTTAAATAGATTATTGTATTGGCTAACCCCAAACCATCCACTAAAGAGGATGATTAAATCAATTATACACACTTTAATCAAAATTAATTCCATCTAGCCATTAGAGAGGAATACTTTTTACAATAGAGCAGATCTATCTTCTACAATAAATACTGAAAATCATTTATTTTTCCTTCATTTTTTGCTGCTTCCATCTTATTTCAGCACTTAAATTAACATTTTTGTAATTAAATTGTCCAAACTGTGTTCTACATATAGTACCCTGAGGGCATTTTTTTCTGTATATAGTGAATTAGAATATGTTGTAAAATAGAGTCAGAAATTTCACAAATTTTCATCGAAACAACAAAATGACAGATATAGAAGAAACCACTTGTTTGGGACTATCCCACAGCAGTTAAGACCAGGAACAGAGATCAGCTTTCAAATTGCAAAAAGTACTGGCTATGTCACAATCTTCATCCAGACCTGTTTGGTTGAAAATTTGAGACCTATCTGTCTGAGCGGCAAAAGCTCCTGTATAGCAGGATGGCAGGAGGAGGGGGAGGAAGAAGAGTTGGCTTTTATACCTTATTTTTCTCGCCCCTTTAAGGGTACTCGAAGTGACTGACATAGCCTTCCATTATTCTCCCCACAATAGATACTCTGTGAGGTAGGTGGGGCTGTGAGAGCTCACAGGAGCCCAAGGTCACCCAGCTGGCTTCATGGAGGAGTGCGGAATCAAACACCATGACTGTGAAGTATGAGTCCAGCACTCTAACCACAAGGCCAAACTTTTGCTATGAATGATGTGACATGTAACTGCACAGCTGCAGCACCCCTTCCCTGCAGCCTTCACACGAAAGAAATCCATGAAGGCTGCAAAGCTGTGGAGCAGGTTTTACTGCTCCACAGCCTCTGAAGATCAGGGACAGCAATGAATGCTGGGAGCTGTTCTGAGATGAAAGCAGTTTCATGGTGTGGAAATGCTCTGTTGTTCAGGAGAGCCGAGTGTGGAAAGTCCCATATATTGGTCAATATTTTAAATCATTGCTATAATTTCTTCTCTCCAAACATTGCTATTTCTTCATTTAAGGATAGTTTTTTATTATTTCGTTTTCCAGGACAAAGCCCACTTCTTGACAAAACAAAATATTCCAAAGGTTACTATACCAAAGCTGAAGATACTGTAGCTTTGCTTCCTTTTTATAAATGAATGGTTTTCCAACTTTAACTCTTTCTGACAGAGTTTGTGTCTAAGTGCTCAAGAAAAAGAATACCAGTTTCAAGAACTGAATGGTTATTTTAGGTGAGAGTAAGAGCAGACATTCTGGAAAGGGCAACAATATGACTCATATAGTTTTCCAAACAAAATAGGATTATTGCATGATAACAGGAGCTATGATGAAGCTGATTGCCATGATAGGACCAATACTCAAACGAGTGCTGAAAACAAACACAGACATTTTCAGCTAACAAAGGATCTCCAGTGGGAAATGGAAGACAACTGGAAGCAAGGATAATAATGTTCTTGTGTATGTTTATTAGATGTGCAATTTGGGGATGAACTGAACAATTCAGAAATATTTTGAATGGTTGGGTACGTGCCATAATTGCTATTTTACAGATATGTCAAAGCATTTACCATTCAGACTCCAAGCAATGCAAAAAACTAGTTTCAGTGCCTTATACCCCATAAATCCTAGCCCCTCTTAAAAAAACAAAACAAAAGCATTCATTAGTATGATGATGGCTGAATTATTATACTGAGGTTAGCATATGTTACAAACACAAAAGACAATAATTATAGTGCCCATTTGCCAATTGTTTCATATCATTCCCCATCACTACCTGATAGTCTCAACTATACACAAAAACACACATACATATATTTGTATGTGGCAGAGAGATAATGTGTGAGCAAGAAAGACTGATTGAGTGTGAGAGAGAATGTTTTGTGTGCATGTGTGTGCACCAGATCAATTTTTAAAAGAATGCAGAGAAACATATATTTCTACTGCCATGAAGAAGTACCCAGCAAAGTGCCTTCTGCTGCCATGTTTCCATTTGTGATCATAGTTACAACCTCATAGTGATTGCATTGTGTCATCACTACTGGACACAAGCACTATCTGAAGTATGATTTTCAGAGGCCATATTTTGCTGCCCTAAAAGGAGGCTCTACAATGTCTGCCCAAAAAATAACAACTGCATGTTTACAAATGAAAGTGAAAAGGTGTCATTTTCAGTAGCTATTCTGGTATCACCCCCACACACTTGGACATAAGCCACATCATTCAGTCTTTGGAAACCTGTAGATGAGTGTCAAAGCTGCATATTTAACATGAGTGGATTCCCTTGGCGATACAGCACTATATTGGAAGCCTTGGACAGATGTATCTCACATCTGCCCATGAAAAAATATCATTACTTGGAACAAAATGATGCAAATCCAATAGATGCCATTGGCATAGGAAGCTGCAGGCGCAAGAGCAAGAGCACACCTAAGCACTCTTCCTGCCATGGGAGATCAACTCTGGGCACAGAAGGGAGATGATTATCTGTCGGTTGTACTGGCACAGAACAGCACATACATGTCTCAATTGCCCTTGTGACTCACCAGGGCTAGACAAATGCATTTCAAATAAAGAGTCATTCTTTCTATGGAAAGGCTACATTCACCAGAAAGAACTTTCCTAAACTGAAGGCAATGAAAGGTTTTTTTTCTTATCGTCCATATGTGGAAGATCACAGTTCATGAACAAAAGAGGGAGGCATTGGGTGCTGTCGTATTTGGGGGATGTATTGAAAGAAGTGGATTCTGAATATTTTTGAAGACTCAACATGATTGGGCGTTCATAGTGCTTATCTCGTTTCCCTCTCTCTCCAAACAGCATGCTCCTTAATGCAGATGATATAGGGAAAGGGGGGAGAAGGGCTATGAGGAAGGGAAAAGACTATTGGGAAGTGCAATGGTGCAGAAGCTAGAGCATCAGGGAACAAAATCTTATGGGGAGCAAATTGCCTTCTTTGAGATCAGCTTGAAGGCAGGAGTGCTCCCCATAGTCTCTTCTCAAGTTGGGATTCCATGGGAGGGGTAACGGTCCTGCTGTGGAGGAAGGAAGAAAAGGAGTGGGGTGGTGTACAGGCTCAGAGGGTCCTCCCATGTCCCTGAAGGAGATTACTAGAAATAAATGGCAAGCATCTGGTCATGTAGCCACCAGAAGCCAAAGGAGTACATTGTGGGAAGAAGAAACCTATGAATAACATTCTACCAAGTTGAAGCTCAGATTGGTCCCAGGATCTTGCAATTAAGTTTTGTGTTTCTATTATAAACTGTTCTAACATTCCTCTCTTGATATATGTATCTACATTTCCTTTGCATATTTGGGTTGTATTTACATTTCTTTAATGTAAAAATACAATGTTTAGGCCACTGGGAGGCATTGAGAGGTGAACAACTTGTCTAAAGCCTGGTGCTAACAAAGCTAGAAGGTTTAAAGATGAATAAAAGAGTTGAGATTAGGGAAATTCTGGTTGGTGGCAAGGATCAGGGTTAATGAGTTTAGGATTAAGGCTGGGGTAGCTGAGACTCTTTAGAATGTCAAAAAGCAGAGGACATTCCCCAGATGTCAGAGCAGTTGGAAACTGCAGAGCAGTAAATAAAGGAAAGAGCCACGTTACAGGAGAAATTACAAGCTACTTGGAATAATAGGGGTGTTCTACATGGTCATTTGCAACCAGGAAAGGCCAGTTCTATCTTCAGAGAGTCACAGTGGTTTTTCTGACCCACCCAATTTCCAAATGTACTTTGTAGCCCCCAAAAAGGATTGGTGAACAAAGGAGCAGGAAGAAAATATCAGTCTATATTGCCTAAAACATTAATACAAACTTCACTGGTATAATAAAGGAGATAAAAATGATCTGGACAATATTATTTGTCCATATTTAGAACAATGTGGTGGCCTTCTACAGTAATGAAGAGCTTCTGCAACCAAGTGGTTGAACTCC
Organism: Aspidoscelis tigris stejnegeri; assembly: GCA_023333525.1. Taxonomy (NCBI): domain Eukaryota; kingdom Metazoa; phylum Chordata; class Lepidosauria; order Squamata; family Teiidae; genus Aspidoscelis; species Aspidoscelis tigris. Next base: position 53,542,490 of record JALMGA010000006.1, on the reverse strand, counting down.
CCCTAGAGCACTAATGGGAATTAAAAACTATTGTATGGAACACAGAAAAAAAAACCCATGAATGACATAGGATTAGCAAGAGAAATAGACCTGTCACATTCCACTCTTCATTGTTTCCATTGGGGGCATTAGGAGATCATTTGAATACCCCTGAAATGAGACTCTTAATCAAAATTACTGAAAGTTTTAGTTATAGAATATCTGCTTTGCCTGCCAAAGCATCTTATTTTTTCCTCCACATCTTCTGGAAGCATTAATTGTGGTGTTATATTGAATTATTAATAGAGGTGTTACATTGAACACTTCATGCAGGTTAGATGGGCATACAGACTTATTTAATATAATTCAGTTTCCTACATATTCAGTCCTATCCACGTGTTTATTGTAACTTTAAAATTACTCTACAAAGCTACTTAGAAAGCTTGGGGAATATATTGTTGCATTTCAGCTTCCATCATCTCCAACCAGCATTAATAGCATTCACCAATGATTGAGGACATGGTACAACAATATCAGAAGTTAATTCTGAAGGAGTTCAAAGACATGCTAGCACAACATTTATCTTGTTTGTGATAATATCTAAGGCTAAGATGCATTGAAGAACACTGGAGGAACTTGGAGAGTTATTCTGTTTGAAAACTAGACTTGTGCTATGGCTGCACATAAATCTAGATTTGTTTCTGGATACCTAGGGAGTTCTGAGCAAGATTAATTTTGTTTTTTTAGGTTAGTGCACTAGGACTGCCAGATCTGACTTGGGTGATTGTATTCATCTATTCAGCAATGTTTCCCAAGTTAACTTGCAGCAAAAAGGAAGAAAAAGTGGTCAAAGACATCTTAAATATGGTCCTGTGTTGTGCACTAGAATGTTCATGAACCATCTCTAAGCTGCCTCTGTTTTTGTGTTTGTTAACTCCATGTGAACAATGTCATAATCAGTAGGATTAATTAAGTATACCTTGAATTCTGGTGTCCAAAACTGGACCTCAACAGAGGTAGAGAACTTTCTAATATAGTCTAGTACCTCCTGCATAACTTTCCATTTTTGCATTGTTCGGTTTCTTCATCTGTGCCTGATCACCCTGGGAAGGAGTTTTCTGAATCATGATTCCACATTTGATTTCACAGCTTGTACACCAAGGACCTGTAGGACATCTGCCCGAGGTATTCATGGGTAAGGGATGAAATCACATTTGGAGTTCTGGAATACTCACATGAATACTAAGACGTGTGTCCTACAAACTACCAATGATATGGGGGTATTTCTGCAGAGGCATCCATTCCCCACTGTGGGTGTGGAACCACAACCACGGAAGCAATTATTGAACTTCATACCACATACTGCTTGCAAAGTTGAGAGGAAAGTGGAAGAAGTATAACTGTGGTATTATGTGGGATCTCTTGCTTGTGATTAATTCACATTTATCATTCAATTTATTTGCTTTGTCCTTTGCACTTCTTCTTTTTTCCCCAAGCAGTTCAGAGTAAGTTACATTTCAAATCTACGACCCTCATATAACCTTTATATAAAGTGAGGCTAAGGAAGCATTTGTCCAAAGACATACTGTTGTTTTCATGACTGAACAGTCATTTAAACAAATACTTTGCTAGCTACCCTTTTAAAATATGCTCAGGTGGTAGTTCAGGCTGTAGGGTGAAGGCAATAAGGTTGAGAACATAAGAGATCAAAAGAAAGTTTTGTATCAGAACTTGATCCCCCTTCACTTTCCCTGTGTTCCTAATTAAGAACAGCACTTTGTTTTGAAGAATGAAAGTAAAAAGGTACTTTTACCATGAAAACTATAGCTGCCATCAAATTCTAAGAACAAAACTATTATTCCCAACTTAAGATGGGCTATCTACAATGCAGACATATCTTGATGTAGGTCACCAGGTGCCCAGTCACTCAAGGAGCAGATCACTCAGTCCAGCTGAGGATCACCCCAGCAAGGTATGAGATAATTCATGTCATTTATAATCTTTTGGGTTCTACAGCTTTCCGAAAGTACTTTCTTAGAGCTTATCATGAAGTAACTTTAGATTCAGTTGCAGAAACTCAGTAATTGATCAGGAGCTGCTGATTTTGGAGCTCCTTCAATTCATGTGGATGGTATTGTACATGTTTCCATCAAATCTTAAAAACCATTTGGTCTTACAGTTAGTGTAAAATGGCTGACAATTACCATGGAATGGAAGTTCCCAGTCTTCAAAGTTGCTGGCCAGAGCTATTTTAGCTGAGCTCTCTGAATTGGTCCACATCCAATGAAATGGTGAAGTGATGTCCAGTCCTTTGACCCTAGTAGACCTGACCAGCCATATAGTGTCTGCACACAAGCAGATGGTCCAATGTAGCACCCTAGAATATGACATGGACCACATACAAACTGACTACTGCTGGCATGTGCTTCATTCCATTACCTAGTCCAATACCTTGTTATATGTGGATGCTATGTTCTGTGTGGAGGCATGACCTCCTAATAGACTTGTCTGCACTACAGATGAGGCATTCCAATGGATCTGCTAGGCCAGTTTACCAACCCAGTGTGAACACAGTAAAAGATGTTGCCTCTACCCTATGTGGAGGCACAGAAAAGGAAGAAACAATGTATTTGCTGCCATTACTATATTGGCAAGTTGTCCAATGGACTATGTGTCATTTTAGTCCATTGGAGATCTCAACAGCATAGAAACAAAGCAGTTGCAAAGATGGTTCACTTCACAGCTGTGTTCCTGATCCTGCACTGGAGCTTTGCACATCATATTTTTCACCCTAGCAGTAGAACCAGCGCTTTCCATTTCAAATCCTGACCCTCTTGAGGGTTGTGTGGATGAAGTCTACAAATATCTGGATTTTACCACAGGAGGGTTGTTATGGACAAAACTGCACCCTCTGGGGAAAGCAGAGAATTGGGAAACTTGTATGAAGTTCAAGCATTTAAATATTTCACAACAGAGGCCTTTAAAAAATCTGGAAAAAGAGGATTTAGATTAGTATAGTTACTATCATGTTGTCAATATGTTCAAAGGCACAGCTGTTTGTTGGAAGAACAGTTCTCAAAGGGAAACTTTGCAAAAGTTATGGGCTTCCCTTTATGGTGATTTTTACTATGTATGTTTTCTTTTTATTTATGGAAAAATAGTGGCAGCTGCACTGTAGAATTATTTTTCTTTCAACATGATGTTCAGTTCATGAATTACATTTTTTTTGTTCCTTTTAAAACCTAGTACGAGTTCTGTCTCACGCTATCAGTTATGAATATTAAACCAAATTATCAGAATATATTGTGTAACAGTGAGTCTATCTAATTCAAGGAAATAACTACATAATCTCCTGTTACTGTTTTATAATGGTTTGGGAAACAGGCAACAGTGTTTGATAGGTAAGAACTGTTCCTCCCATTTCATTTTGGGCATGAATAAGTCTAATATATAAGGGAGGGGAAACAACATAAAAGCAGTATCTTTCTCAGCATATGGCATCATTTTTCAGTCACTCCTCCTCATAATAAAAGAGACAAAAGACCTTTCATTCTGGCTCCCATCATCACATTTTCTACATGTACACAATTGTTTTAAACTTTTAAAGGAAATGGTCTTTAGCTTCATTCTGTTTCTCCAGCATGGAAAAGAAGGGGGGGATGGGAAAGAGGAAGAATGAGGAAGAATGAGGAAGAGGACCACAACACAATCCCATAGTGAATCTTGAGCTAAATCCTCACATGACATCTACTTACGTCCTGTATACCTACTTAAATACAGTCTTTAACTTAAAAATCATACCATTTGGATCCACACCTTGTTATGACATGGGTGTGACTCTTCTATCACAGGCATAGCACAAGCATGATAATGAGTAGTGGTTATACTGTGGTTTCAGTGAGGACTGTAATTCTTATGGTTCCTGATCCCAGAGGGATTCTTAGGGCCTGTCCCCATGGTGGCCAGTTAGCACCCTTTGGGTGCTGTGTTGGCACGCAAGGACAGAGTACGGGGCCGGGCACACATTTCAGGCATCCGCATGGATGCCCGGCAATGCATGCCAGGTTCGGGGCTTGGCATGGGTGGAGGTGTCCCCAAGCAAGCCACACCGAGCACCAGCACCGGGAGCAGCTCTACCCCCTCTATGCCCCCTCTCTACTCAGCCCACCTCTCTCTCTCCTTCCTCCAGCCCAAGCCCAGAGAGTTAGAAGTGTGGCGTGGGGGGTGGGACGGGACGGGGTGGTGCAGGGCGGTGCAGGGCATTTCTCTCTCCCACCCCGAAAGCTGCCTTCTTGCCATGGTCATGAGCTGTGGGGCGCACTTGCCTTTGCTTAGTTCTCTAACTGGCAACCTCTGTGGGATCCCCTTCACAGCCTTTCCAATGGCGGCCACCAGCAGAGTGCCGGGACCTTTTGTGCAGCAAGTGGCTGGAGATGCTTCCTTGCCAGGGGCCAAGGGAGGATGAAGAGACCCACCAGCAAGGAGCGCAAAAGCTGACCGTCTGAATCGGGTGCTTTTGCATTGCACCCAGCACCAACCCAGCTGAATTTAGCTCGCCTTGCCAAATTCCCCCCTTTCCCGAGTTACGCCTGGGGCAGCGTGGAGGCTTTGGAGGCACCATGCTCCGGAGGGCGGCGGGGACCTGCTCAGCCACCGCTAGAGAGGAGAGGGTGCCGTTCAGCAATGGAATTGCAGCCAGGCCGTGAGAGCTCCAGGCACACCGAAAGGGGGCCGCACCCTCCAACCCCTTGCTGTGCAAATGAGCCCCTAACCAAGCAAGCAAATAAATGAGATGCTGCAGAACTGGGAAGGAGGGGCATGGGCAGTGGCAGACACATGTCATCCAGCTGTTCTCATTATAGCGAGCCTCCAAATGTGTGCACATTAGCCCCAACCCCCCAACCCCCCGCCTGAGCACGGCAACTGTCAGGCACTTGTTCATCAGGTTTCAGACAGGGATTGGGGCTAATGTGAGCACGTTCAGAGTCTCGTTACAATGAGAGCAGCGGCTTTTGCGTCTGACAGGAATTCCACCCTGTCTTTCTGTGTGTGTGTGTGTGGGAGAGAGAGAGAATGAGAGAGACAGACAGACAGAGGGCTTTGGCTGGAGGAGGGAGGGAGAGAGACCCATGGCATGAGCTATTAACTCCTCCCCCTTAGCCCACAAGTGTCCGCATGTGGGTTCCTGGCTCACTGAGCAATGCATGCGGGCTCCCCAAATAGCACCCAGACTTCTTTTTTGAGGTATCAAATTTGGTACCCAGTTAGCACTGTTTGAGGGGACTCAGTACACTTTTTTGCCTGCCAAATCCAAAGCCCATGCTGATGCCCAGCGCCAAATGGGCACTCAGCACCATACCAAAAGTGCTTGGGGATAGGGCCTTAAGGTACTATACCTAAAGACACTCCTGCCTGGTCCTTTTTCCTGTCTGTCAGTCCCAAGCATACCTAGGCTGACTATTTGCCAAGCCCAGACCATGGCTTGACAGAACAATTTGGCTTGTCACCAGCTCTGGCTATGGAATTCCCTCTCTGACAACCTTTGCTCAGATTGGATTTTGGATTTGATTTATCTGGATTCCTTGGATCCCTAGTAGTTCTCTCTCTCGTGCAGCTTGTACCAGCTCTCAAAGAAGAGGAAGTGTATCTCCCTCAGGTTTCCATATAACCAAATCCGTGATTTGGTGGGAAGACTCTATTTTTGCGGTTACCCAAAGTAATATCGAGCAGTTTTCTTTCCAGTCTTCAGCATCAATTGACAGTTCACACTTTCAGTAACTGAAATGACCTATGGCAACAACTCATAGGAACCAACTTGACTGATCCTACAGGGGTTAGCACAACTGGATTACAATGGATGAACCTCACCCTGAAAAAACCCAAAAATTAACAACCCTGTTTAGTGTTAAGACGTCTCTTCTGACAGCTAAGTCAGATCCACACTCATTCCATGTGCTGATGGTGAGAAAGGGAAGAGCCCCCCTCCTTATTTATGTTGATGATGCAGTGCTGATTCCTGTCAAAGGTTGGATTGATGCTATTGAACACTTCACAGATTGATGCAATGGTAATTTACTTACTGTAACATTTGGGATATCACAAGCAAACTGTATGGGAGCAAAGCTGTAGCATACCTCTGCCAGATAGTGTCTCAAATAATTAAGGATAAGGTGATGGCACACTGGGGCAAAGAACCACAACTACACCTATAAATTAATGGGGCTGAGCTTTCTGTGAAGGACCAAGAAAGCAATCTTGGTGTTCTGGTGGATAGCTCAATGAAGGTGTCGACTCAGTGCACAGAAGCAGCAAAAAAAGCAAATTCAATGCTCGGGATAATTGGGAAGAGAACGGAAAAGAAATTACAAGAAACACTGTGCTTCTTTATAAATCTATGGTAAGACCATATTTGGAATATGGTGTATGGTTCTGTTCACCACACCTCAGAAAGGATATTGTGAAACTGGGAAAAGTACAGAAAAGGGTAATCAGAATATCTAGGGGGATAAAACACCTCTCTCATGAGATCAGGCTGCAACATCTATGCCTATTGAAGGACAATATTTAAGAGGGAATTTGACTGACATTTGTAAAATAATGCATAATCTGGGAAAGAAAATATATTTTCTTTTACCCAGAGGGATGTACAAAGGTTTACAAAACATAATGGAGGATAGGTGCATAAATGGCTGCTAGAGCAGTTGTCTGGATACTGTCTTCAAATTGGCATGACTGGCAGGATGACTCTAAAGGTCACTTGTAGGGAGCAGCAGGCATGTGTGGGTTTCACCTTCACCTTCTGCTTTAGAACACCCAGAAGGAATTGATAGGTCACTGTGCAAGGAAGGATACTACACAAGATGGGCTGTGTCCTGATTAGGGGTGCGCATGAATGTTCTTTGATTTGAATCAAATTGAATGCGAGGAAATTTGCATTCATTCAAGTAGACTCCCTTCAAATGTGGTAGGATTCAAATTTGATACAAATGTTCCTGATGAATTGTTGGATTTGATGACAAAACAATTCTATTTTAAAAATATCTTTGTCTTTTACACTACACAGATAAAGTATAGAGAAAAACATATTTTTAATCATCTGTGTGGATGGAATACCAGAACAAAGGAAACATTCCTGATTTCTAGTCGAAGAGAGCAACAGTACCCATTCATTCCTTTGGTGACCATATTTTTGACCAGATTGCCTTTGACATTGCTAACATCCCATAAAACCCTAAGTGATATCAATGGAGAATGTAACAAGAACTTCCTTCTTAATCTGATTAAAGAGATGGAAAGGAAGATGCCCTTGAGACTTTTGAAATGAACTTACCCTTTTTAGCACACTTCAGAACTGACAATTTTTTCACACTTTCTTGTCATTTTTTTCAACGTGAAAAATGCATTCTCACTTTTCATTAATGCATTCTGAAGCCTTTTTGGTAACTTCTTGTTTTTGAGCTGCTTATATCATATAATAATAAGAATCCTCCTGTTCCCTTGTGTTTACAAAGAAAAAGGAAGGAAGGAAGGAAGGAAGGAAGGAAGGAAGGAAGGAAGGAAGGAAGGAAGGAAGGAAGGAAGGAAGGAAGGAATATTATAATGATATACTGGGCTTTGGGCTCTGAGCTTTATAACAAAAGCAATACTATTGTCCATTTCTATCTTCTCCACAGTTCAGCAGTATGATGGCATGCCCCCGCCCTGTCTGCTGCAAAAATGCAGGTAGATATAAGGGGGAAGGTAGCCCCCACATTGTCCAAATAGATTAGACAATGTCTATGTTCCATGTTGACAGTTATGCTTTCTTAAGGTCTTGTCCAATAAGAACAGCTCTCCCCCACCCTCGCCATTTTGGCTGTAGTCACATATAGTGTGTACGCAGTAGCATCAGTTTTCACAAAGGAAACTTCAGTTGAGTAATACCTCAAAACAACTATACAGAGATATAACAATACATCTTAGATTGCATCCATTGGTCCATTTAGCTTTCAATTATCCACACAGACTCAGATATGCTTTGGGATTTGGAGCATGAATTTCCCTCGTAGAGATACTGAGGCCTGAACCTTCAAAACACAGAGGACATGTTCTACCACAAAAGTGAAAAACAGTTCATCTGCTTCTGAGATATGAACAGTACATCAGCGAGAAACCAACCCCTTGTTTAACATCTTGGAAAGCTAAAGCCTCTGCTATAAACAAATGACTTCTTTTCTCCCCCTTTATTTTACATTAAAGATCTTAATTGCTTTCACTAATAGCAAATTTCTCCTGAGTTGGCCCCAAGACATTTAGAAGCTGAATTATCCTCCTTTAAGAGGAAAAAAATTCCACAGCTGTTTAATAATGGTGGAAACACCATTGAGCACTTTGAGGACCTAAGCTATAAAGAAATAATTTATTTCTTCTAGCTGCAAGGGTCTAGGGAATTAAATAGGCAGCCTGTCATTACTAAGACTGATATTTGGTTATATATAATACCAAAGATTTCAAAACTATTTTAATAGTCATTCTTGTTCAAATGATAAATTGAAATAATAACAGAAAATGTGGTCATTTGTGTTTGGAAATACTGTACCCACCACAGAGGACAAGACTTCAGGTAACTGTTTAACTGCATCTATTGTCATGGGATAAAGCTTTGATGTGTCAAATCATGTATCCACTAACTGCTTCCCACAATAAAAATGCGAACTCCCACATGAAAGTATGAAAGTATATCTGAATTGCTTTTGCTGTGATTGTAGAAATCATAATAAAGGAAATTTGGTGTAGAACATGGATTTAAAAAAAATAAAATAAAAGAGAGAGAGAGTAGGGATTCTTTTTTTTTCACTAGAACAAGGTATAAAAGCAGAAGTGAAAGAGTGGGTTGCTTTATATAAATTCTCTTCTTTATAAAGTGTCTTTAATATAAGGTATAATACATCTTAGGAGGCTGCTTTGACAAATTATTATTACTAAAGAATTTGAATGAAAGCAACCAAATTCCAGTCTATTTCCCACAGTGAATGAACCCAGCCAGATATAGACTGTGTCCACATGGAACCTTTGTGACGTTTTGAATGAACGAACGGAACACAAAATTTGCACAACACAATTGCATATTCTGCCCTCGGAAAAAAACTAAATAAGAACAAAGCATCCCTGTTACATTTTTTGCTGTTAGCAGGAAAAAACATCATAGCCAGAAATTGGAAAAAGTTAGTGTCATTGAATGTTCTGACCTGGTATAACAAAGTTATAGAGTATACAATAAATGAGCTTATTACCTCTCAATATTGTAAATATATAGACAGAAAAAAACGTTATATTTCTAGAGGTATGGAAACCACTATTAGATTTCCTAACATGTAATTTGGAGGAATTGGCTGTATCAGAAAATGCCATAAACTTTTTGTTGAAATAGTTAGAAATGTCATATATTTAAATGATTGGATATATGAATCTCATATAAATTATAGCCAATGCCAAATCAGGAATAGTATATCGGTTAAAGTTACCTGTAACA